>QPKB01000011.1:4750615-6206499 GCA_003546025.1 Camphora micrantha | reverse complement strand
CACGGGCCCCACCCCACTCCACACTGGAGGGGTCCGTAGTCCGGACTCGAACTCCTTTTAAGTTCGTCCCCAGTCACCCAGTGGCGTAGTCCTGACCAAACAATCATAGTCGTTTCTGAAACGGCCTTCAATGCAGACTGTAGCGGTCATTTCATGCCTTCAATGTTCATTATGTTGATTGTTACAACTGTTCAAGGTTAAAGAGTAATAGTGGCGGACCAAGGCAAGCTCCTGGGATCCAACGCCCCATATGGGGAGTTTGTCCCGGGTTGGGTCCAAAACCCGGGACAAATAGCAGGGCTCCAAACCCATATGGTAGGGCCCACATCTCAAACAGTTCTTTCCATCAGTACATACATATAAGTAGCCTTATCCACAATGCATCAATCGAATCCGTGGGCATACGGCTTGGTATCTTTCTCATCGAATTTCATCTTTTCAGCTGAGTGTGATCTCCTCCTGGCCACTGATCTGAATTCACCATCAAAAAACTCTCTCCTCCTATTTACACGGGATTCATTTTATTTGCACCAATTTTAAACGGGCTGAATTATTGGATTTAAAGTATTTTTTTTCATATGATATTATTAAATTCATAACCACAAATCAAAGGATTATGATAATCTAACTAACTTATGATTTTTCACATATGTAGGTCACATTCATATCTCCAATGCCCCATTATTGGTGGATGGCTTCATTCAGAGCTCCATGGAAAGTGGGAACCATGGCAAGGAAAATTTAATCTTAGATTTTTCGAAACAAAGCTTTTTACTTGAGTGGCATAGAGTGGCCGTTCTCACCGAATTGTTTAGGGTTTGAACTATAAATACACCACTTCTTTTAGCGTACGCGGTCTCCTATCTCACATAAGTAGTCTATCTTCCTATACATGCGGGCTCTCATTCGGGTCTTAGGTCTCTTGGCTGGATTATCAGGAAAAGAAAAAGAAGGAGAAAATGAAAATGAAAAACCCAAGGTTTGATTTTCCATTCATCCTAGCCGGTTGTTTTTATTTTTCTTTTTTTTTTTTTTTTCAAAGAGCGGACAAGATTGCGTTCCTTCGACTCGCCGAGTTTTTAAAATGACCCCCACGAGTTATAAATGGTAAGACGTGATCTTGACCGTTGCTTGACCGTCCAAGCACTTCCATCAGGATTTACCATCTGCAGAAATCAGCAGCACTTAACGGCGTCAGTTAACCGTCCACTCTATCATTTGGTATGTCCCCATCGTAGTGCCACGTGATCACCACTTTAGTACGGGAGGGATGGGTTATTCTCTAACCCCGAGTAATCTGACTCGAGTTACGATTTACCATTCTTTATTTTTGCATTTTAAGTACAGTCCTTTTTGTCGTTTTCCGTGACTCAGCTTTTCATGGTTTCGTAATGCAGAAAGCGACCTACACGTGTCCTCTCCTGGCGCTCATCTCAGTGGAATCCAACGGTCTACAGCTTAGATTCCCTGACGGTTGCCTCCCAATTGACGGTTGATCTTGAATTCACGTACGGATGTCAGATGGAGACATGGAGCCCACCGCACGTGCAGAATCCGACGTGGCTGCCACATAGAATTACTTAACGGGTGATTCTATTGGCACCCACATGTATTGCTGTACACACCCACATTTTAATTTTTTTTTATTACCAAAATGCCCCCATGTGAAATGACGAAACAACCCTTCTCCATCATCCTCTGCTTCCTTTGGCTGTTTAGCATCGTCTCGTTGCCCTGCCCTTGGTTCTACTCATCTCCTCCTCCTCTTCTTCTTCTTCTTATCCTTCATTATCACATTTATCCACTGTTTCGAAACTATTCATCTGCACTCATCTTCATTGAATTTCTTCTCCTTCCTCATCATCTTTCTCCAACTATTAAAAAGTTTATTCAAGTCTCCTCCATTTGTTCAAAGATATTAGAGGTACTCACATCTCCCTACACCACATTTTCGATTTGAAGTAGGCATTTTTCAATATGGACAAGCAACTGACGATCCATGAAGAGGAGGTATACATCTTGACTTCCTTTCCAACGTTTAATTTAAAATTCGCGCGTCGTGCTCGGTAATCCAGAGCCATGCAAATGCATACTGCACGGCCAAAAAGTGTCAAACATCTTGCATTTGCACGGCAACTCTTTTCCGTGCAAATATATTTTGCACGGCACACTTCTGCCGTGCAAAATTAGATTGCACGGCAGACTTCTGCCGTGCAAAATAAGTCTGCACGGCAGACTTCTGCCGTGCAAAATAAGTCTGCCGTGCAGAATAATTTTGCACAGCAGAAGTAAACCGAGCACATTTTACAAGGATGGAATATAGTCTTGTGCATTAATGTACTAAGATTTATCATTCATATTTTCAGGAGATTCAATCAACCGGTGCCAGTGAGTGCTCTTTGGATTTTACTAATGTTTTCACCACTGACACAATATTCAGAAGCCGAGAGGACCTAATCCAATGGACAAGGGAAGTTGGAAAGAAACATGGCTTGGTAATTGTAATCAAAACTTCAGATGCTGGTGGAGATGGTAGGAAGCCGAGAATAGTTTTATCTTGTGAGAGAAGCGGAAGTTATAAGGGTCCTTCGAATGTCTGCCACAAGAAAAATCCTAATAAGGTAACGGGAACGAAGAAATGTAGTTGCCCTTTTGCTTTGAAGGGCCGGAAGTTGGCAAATGACGATGATTGGATGTTAACAGTGGTTTGTGGAGTGCATAATCATCCAAATGCACAACATCTCGAGGGGCACTCGTTCGCCGGGAGGCTTTCTGGAGACGAAATCAATGTTTTGATTGATATGTCGAAGAGTATGGTGAAGCCGAGGAACATCCTTCGAACATTACAGGAAAGGGACGTACACAACACCACTACGATGAAGAGTATCTACAATGCTCGTCAGAAGTGGAGGGTGACTGAATTGGCCGGTCGATCACAGATGCAGCAACTCATGATGCATTTGGATCAGAACAACTACATTGAGTATCACACTAGCAAAGACGCTACAGATGCTATGATGGACCTATTCTGGGCACATCCATCATCTATTCAGTTGTTACGTGCGTTTCCAGAAGTTTTGATAATGGATTCCACATACAAGACTAATAGATATCGACTTCCCTTGCTTGAGATTGTTGGTGTCACATCTACTCAATTGACTTTCTCCGTTGCTTTTGTGTACCTTCAATCAGAGAGGGAGGCCAATTACAGATGGGCTTTGGAGAGGCTGAAAGAATTAATGAATGGATGCATTATGCCCCGTGTGATTGTCACCGACAGAGAGTTAGCTCTGATTAATGCAATTAACATTGTTTTTTCGAATGCAGCAAACTTATTATGCAGGTGGCATATTTCAAGGAACATCTTGGCAAATTGTAAGAAGTATTTTGAGACCAACGACAGATGGGATGCGTTTATAACTTGTTGGAACATGTTGGTAGTCTCTCCCACGGAAATGACTACAGTCAACTTCTAAGCTCATTGGAAAGGAATTTTTGTGGGTATCCACATGCTGTTGATTATGTGAAGAACTCGTGGTTGAATAACCACAAGGAACATTTTGTGGCTGCTTGGACGGATCGGCATATGCACTTTGGAAACGTAACTACGAACAGGGCTGAGAGCGCACATGCAAAATTGAAGAGACACCTTGGCACATCGAACTGTAGCTTTGATGCGTCCTGGAAGGTAATACATGCATTGCTGGAGTTGCTCTTTACGGAGATAAAGGCTTCTTTTGAAAAGAGCATGAACACCGTGCAACATAAGTTCAAACCGGCATGGTTTCGTGAGTTGAGAGGATTTATATCAAGGAATGCTTTGGATATAATCCTGAATGAGTCGATAAGAGCTGGTTATATTGGTCCTGATTCGGCGGCATGTGGGTGCGTAATTCGACGGACCCATGGATTACCATGTGCACACGAAATTGCCGAATACATAAGGGAAGGCACTCAAATACCACTGAGTTGTGTCCATCAGTACTGGAGAAAGCTCAATTTAGACTCCACTAAAGTGAATGAAGCCATCGAGTTGACCACAACTTCCGAATTCGAGTTGATCAATAAGAAATTTCAGAGTACTGATGACGCTGGAAAAATACAAATATTGAAAAAACTCAGAGAATTGGGGTGTCCTTCGTCTACTTCTCTTCTTGAGCCAGATGTTAAATTCAATACTCGGGTTCGTTCATCCTCAAAGAAGAAGAAGTTGGATTCGTCTACGCGTCGGGAGCCATCGGCTTTTGAGTATGCACTCTCGATCGAAGATAGCGTTCTACCTGGATCAAATCGTCTGGGTGTAACGGAGAAGCAACCTAAAAAACTGAGTGTCCGCCGCTCTCGATCATGCACGTTAGAGCATTTGCTTCCTAAGTCTCTAGGACCTTATATAGAGACTGTTAAGGATGTTGTTGCGGATGGTAATTGTGGATTCAGAGCCATAGCTGGTCTTCTGGGCATGGGTGAGGATAGTTGGAAGCAGGTTAGACTGGATTTGAGCAATGAACTGCAGAGGTATCAGCACTATTATTCATTGGTATATGGAGGAGATGAGAGGGTTGGGGAGCTGTATTATGCATTGGCGTATTATGATAGCAATCCTTCATATGATCGTTGGATGACAATGCCAGACATGGGTCACCTGATTGCTTTATATTATAACGTTGTATTGGTCCACCTTTCCGTGCAGCAATGCCTTACTTTCCTGCCTTTGAAGTCATCCCCGATTCCACCTTGCTCTCACAAAATTATCTCCATTGGTTTTGTCAATGGAAACCATTTCGTACAGGTCTTTATGACCCCCGGGGCTCCCATGCCTCCCATTGCTACAAATTGGCATATACACCACCACCCAAATGCAGATGGATGGCAAATACCATATGCTCATAGCATCGATCGATTCAAAGAAATTATTGGAGAGAGTGTTGCAACCCAGGAGTCGGTTAACATTGACAGTGATTAAATTATTGCACATTCAATGTGATGTAAACTTGTATGTTATTATGTTATTGTGTCATTAATTTTTGTATGCTATTATGTTGTGTGTTTATTAGTGAAGACCCTTGTGAGCAATGTTTTCTATATGGCACAAGAGAATGAATCTGTGTATTGCACAGCCAATATGTTCCGTACAAAATAATTCTGCACAGCCAACATGTTCCGTGCAAAGCGATTCTGCACAGCCAACATGTTCCGTGCAAAGCAATTCTGCACAGCCAACATGTTCCGTGCTAAACAATTCTGCACAGCCAACATGTGCCGAGCAGATCTATTATTTTTCATCTAAAAAATAAAGACAACAACCATCTCATATAAGAAGACAAAGAGAATAGAAGTCCGTACAAAATGACAAAATTCTTCGATTGACACATTAAAGTTTGTAATACATTTAATTTTTCGGAATACACATCGATTCAAAAAAAATGTAATTGTATTCCTTCATGAAGTTTCTTATACATCTCATCAAAAAAACTCAGTGTGAACAATCCAAAGATATGACTATCAACGCTGCTACGAACGCCGGCGGTATGTCACTGGCAAGCCATCTAGAATCTCAAGGGTAGTCTGCAATGCCCGAATATAGAAGTCAGATGGCTCATCCGTTCGTGCAAGCGTGGCACGAATATGGTCCTTCGCTCGATGGATCTATAAGAAACAATACAATGTGTCAAAGGAATATGATGCATCAATGTCAAAGGATTATGATAGGTAAAAATGTACTTACAGTTCTTGGAGTCATGTCATCTCTACCCTCATTGGGGTCATAGTGGGAATGGCGGGCGGGGTTCTGTACACGGGTGTGTGATGTCCTAGTGTACCACTCGATGTAGTCCGAGGAACACTCCCATGCATGCGAGACTCGACGGCCGCGGTGTGCCAAAGATAATACATGGTCTTCCCAGGTAACCCAGTATTGATCGAGAAATGCATAAGAGACCTTGTATTTACCAGCAGTAGTTCCCCGAGATGCACGAATGGGGGCGAGCGGTGCGGATGGGATAGTCTGAACGTAGCCAAACTGTCGAAGAACCCTGTGTGGGTGGTAGGGTTCAATGACATCTAGGGCTCTCAAGCAACCACAGAAGAAGGATATCTGATGTAATGGGTGCTGAGCCCTGGCACTCACGTATGGATCCCAACTGACCTGTCACGTATAAATGAAACAAGAAATTAATATAATGTTCCATCTAAGCAACCACAAAAAAACGTAAAATATGCGTAAAGGACTCTCATGTGGTGGGTGCTCACCTCGCTCGGATGTAGTGCATCCAACCTCTCCCGCATCAGCTGTATGTTTTCTCTCGCATTTCCGGATTCCTGACCAGGATTCCAGCGGCTTGCGAGAGGCATCCCTGCAGTGTATCCCCACTGTGCAGGAGGACGGGTGAATGGGAAGTGCTCGTACACCCAGGACTGGAAATAAAATAATTAGTAATCATTCAATCTAGTAATTTATTATTGAGCATGTAAATGTATATATAAATTATATATACCAATGTATTGTTCTTACCGTGAGCAGTGTCAGATATCCAGCAATCTGTCGCACATCTGCCCTCGTGGCAGTCCCCAACTGGCGATACAGATACGCCAGTGCAGCAGCCCCCCATGCATAATCACGGACCCGAGTCAGGTCCATCAGCAAAGATAAGTAGTAGATAGGGACTCGAGTGGCGGACTTATCGGTGAATAGTGTGCAACCTAACAAATAAAGAAGATAGCCTCTGGCTGCACACTCTACCTCCTCAACGGATGACGCAGGAGATATATCACCGCACACCCGGCGGATCCATCCCATCCTCACTACCCCACCTCGTGCCAGGTTCAACTCTGCTGCCGCAGATGCCCTATCCACACCCAGTCCTCGCTCCAGCAGATCTACTTGCTCAGTAAATCCCATACTAGTAGATACGTGGATGGGAAGTCCCGTAACTGGGATGCCGATAAGAGTACGCACATCATCTAAAGTGATCGTCATCTCCCCAAACGGCATGTGGAAGGTATTCGTCTCAGGCTGCCATCGCTCAACAAAGGCCGAAACCAAGGGGGAAGAGATATATCGGTAGCTGAAACGCCTCAGGTCTGCCAGTCCAGACTCGTCTATGATAGCGCGAAACATAGGCACGTAGAGATCCAATCCATCTTCAGGAAGAGGTATGTACCAGTCCTTCAGCTGACGCCAATGACTGATACATTTGAGCGGGCCACGTTCCTGCACATTACAAGTGTAAATGTTCATTAACGTCTGTTATTATAGACTATGAAACAACTTATTTGGAAAACAATTACTTAAAACATTAAAATAATTAACTTTTACCTCTCCGTCCCATATGGAAATGGCCACGTGCGTCCTAATACTCACAAGGACGGATAGGTCGGCGGGACCGCCGGGAATAGGACCGTCACCTGCTGCCGCTGCTTGTGGACTAGATGGCTGTGCATCCTCATCTGATCCATCATCCTCCCCTGTTGCCTCTATAGTATGACTAGCCAGTTGTGGAGGACTAGACGGCCCTGCTTCATCCCCTGAGGAATCATCCTCTGAAGAGCTCTCTGAAGAGCTCTATATATCGTCAACTGGCTCGGGCAGTGGATCCTGAACCATTTTGCGTCTTCGTTCAGACGCTGTTGGCCGTTGACGGATGCTTGTCGAAGAACTGGCATGCACACCTCGGCAAGGAGGTCTAGCAACGCCAATCTTCGTCCGCACTCTCGGTGGTTCGCTAGAAGTACTAGCGTCTTCACCTGTCGGACGTGAGGTGCCACCAATACGGCGTGATGGTCTCCTCGGCATTTCTTCAAACCTGTTAAAAATAAAAATCATGAAGAGAATAGATAAAGCGTAATAGAAAAAAATGGAATTCTATATGCACCCTCGCATTATGATGAGCACACCCACATCCCTTTGTGAAAAGTGAATTTTAAAAAACACTCACTTTTCATAAAGGGATGTGGGATGTATATACAATTTACCAGAAACATTCACCGTCCAATAATCTGGTGGGCCATCACTTTGGATGAAATCTGGGCAAAAACAATCAAGTTATCATTATTGTTATTCATTGGAGGGAACTTTTCTAAGAAGTTATGCCTACATTTTCCTTTTGGAATTTGTCAATTCGTGCTCTAAAGAGGTGCCTAACTTCAAAATATTGTCAAAAGTAAATTAATATATAAAAAATTAGAATGTGTTTAATAATATCCGGAGTTTAGATCATTCTTGAAATTATTAGTGCACTGTTTTCACTTTTTGCCAATTTTCTCGTAACTATATTGCATTATTTCAGCCCACGTTTGGTAATCAAAACCGGAGATTCTCACTGGGTTTTCATAAGGTCATGGAAAATTCATGTTTGGCCATTATGCATCCCTAAAAACTTTTTTAAAAAAAAAAAAATCCTGCACGGCGCATGTAGGCCGTGCAGAATAGTTTTGCACAGCACATGTGTGCCGTGCAAAATTTTTTTGCACGGCACATGTTTGCCGTGCAAATTTTTTTTGCACGGCAAATTTTTTTTGCACAGCACATGTATGCCGTCCATATGGGAATTGCCCAATATTTCAGTGCCGAGCAGCTCGCGAAAATGGTTTTGGGAAGATGAACGAATGCACATGAATTAGCCCCATGAAATCTTAATAAACGTCTCTACTATCTAACGAAGAAATTACGACCTAAAGAGAATTTGAAAATGATAAACATATGAACAAGAAGAAAAAGAAAAAGAAGAAGAATACCCACCTTGTCTGAGCGTCGTGTGAAGAAGAGGAAGAAGAAGAAGGAGGAGGACAAACGATGTGCACTGCTGCTGTTTGGAGGGAGAACGACCAAGAAGAAGAAGAGGCGATGTGCTGCTGCCTTTGCTCGATTTTTCAAAATCGTCGACGAGGGAAAGAGGAGAATGACCTTGGGTGGGTAGTTTGGGTAATATGGTGGGTGGGCTCAGCAGAAATATTTTCAAAAAATAACTGATGGAGGTGAGTTCAGCAAAGGGGTGTCTTCAGCATTACATGTGGGTGAGTTTAGAATCACCCAAGAAACCTCAAAACTCATTTTAGAGAATCTGGTTTCCATCATCTCTCATATCACTGAAAATCTTAGTGATGCTGGTTAGTTGGGACTTGGGGGTACCAGATTAAAAATCTCTACCCATCAAAATGAATCATACACTTCATCATGTATTTCATAAATGATCAACTGGCCCATTGGCTGCCAGCAGAGTCATTAGAGGGGTAAAATTTGACAAAAGTACATACACCAAGGTGAAATTTACTTTTAAGTGGTTGCATGATTTGCATCACCAAATTTTCTACTATTCTAAAATTCAAGAGATGTGTGCTTAAATTTAAAAATAACAAACCTTTGTGATCAATTGTAGTCAAACTAAAGTAATCCACTGAAGCTGCTGCACTTTTTTGGCTCTTTTTTTTCACGCTACCCAAGTTCCTAATAAGTTGGTGATGAATATTTGATAGTTAAGAAAAGAGATTTTATATAGATTTTGAATGTTTGGAAGATTATCTTCATTATATCGTGGGAAAACTTCAAATAAGGCTTAAAATTTTTAACTTATTTCAAAAAAGACATAAATTTTGGAGCTTTTCAAATTAATCCATATGTTTTTCAGTAAATTCTCAATTCTGGACATCCATCCATTTAAAGGTATTTTTTTGCGACTTTTCCTTCAATATTTTAAAAATACCAAAATTACCCTTCATTTAGAGCCATTGCAAGATTTCAGCAGTCACTACATTACAGCCGATAATTGTGAGAATACTGGTTGTCCTTCATCACCGTGAGGACACCGGTGAGGAAATTGAGGAGAATATAGAGGAAGTGAATGAGACTTTTATTACAATAAAAAGTAATTTTGGCATTTTAGAAAAATCGAAAAAAGAAGTTGCCGGAAAGTAAATTTACATAAATAAATGTCCTTAATCTAAAATTTTCTGAAAAACTTAGGAATTAATTTCATAAGTTTTAAACCTTGTATCTTTTTTTTAAAATAAGGCCGAAACTTAAGAACCTTTTTGAAATCTAACTTGTTCAATGTGGTCCAACATCACATTCTGTATGATTTTATTCAATGGCTTTTATTACCAAATCAAATTTAGATTTTAAGGCATATTAATATATATTGTATGATTTGCGTCTGAAAATCCACCATGAATAATTGCCTGCTTTTGACCATAAGGTGACTTTGGGATTGCATTTTAGGGAGTCTAGATCTATGCCCGCGTCTCTTACAAGTAAGCTCAATTGATTAGCAGCAATCAATGTCACCTAAGTGACATTTTAGGGATTGATTTTTAGATATGCCACTCTTTCAGCTGTCCTTCTACAAGCTATCCTTCTACTTTGTTTGCTAATTCCTCTTCCTGCATGAGAATCTGGGGTACCAAAAATAATAATAATTTCTATGTCATTACTCATTTCTATGTCTAACTATCAGACGACTTGCAAAGTGTAATTAGTTTAGAATTTTAGTAAGTACTAATTCATGAATTGCTATTTTTTCTAAGTTGTTCTTGCTTTTATCATGTTTGATGATCATATTCCTACCGTAGACTCACCTGACCAAGAAGGGAACTGTCTCTTAATCAAATCGTAAAACCCTGTCGAGGATGTCCCACAGATCAGACACTTGAGATGAAGACTTTGATGCGATCAAATCTTTGTAAAACACACATGATGGACAGTCTAGATCATCAAATCTTTGCAACAACAATCCCTAAAAAAAGATGTCCCACATTCTATATCCTAAATTGGACATGGAGACATGTGAATGTGAATTGAATATTTACCTAAAAAATATTGGCTTTTATTCCAAGCTTCATGCCTGGTGGGACTGCTACTCATCTCCAAGACAAGAAGTAAATGCCATATTTTAATGAGTATTTTAAGAAATTTTCAGACTCACTGAAGAAATCTCCTCACACACTGCAATTATTGTTTCACAGCCACAAGCTGCTCCCTCACAAATAACGAAAAATTCCAATAGATGCAGAGTTGCAAAAGGAGAAAAAAAATGGCATTATTTTATTTTATTGATCCTGTAATTTCAAGGAAGCTTTTGTCATCAAGATATGCCCCTGATTTAAAACAAGATACTGGCAATTTTGTAAGCTAAACACCACAGGTTAGACCGTTACATCCCTTTCAGTCTCTGTTAAGTGGCTCTACCTGCAATACAAGTGCAGACCCAGGATGTTCAACTTGAAGACTCTTATGTAAAAAAAGAATATTAGTGGAGGGTGGGACAAATGTGAAAAAAAAGAAGGAAGAATATATTTTAATCTTTAAAACTTGCATAGGGTTCTTATGAATTGTAAACAAATTTCAGTATGGGTGGGGTCTTCAAACCCTTGTACTGGTTCTTAAGAATTATAGGCTATTTTTAGGTATGGGTGGGGTCTTTAGCCCGAGACCCATGTACTTGGGTCCGCCTCTAAATAATAGTTCAGATTAATTATTTGTTTCCAGCGGGTTGGGTTTGGGTTGAGCTCATAGGTGTCATTTCATGGGCCAACCAACCAGATCTTAACTTGACTTATTTTACAAACACCCATAAGCAAGATTCAAACCCGATCTCTCGATTAAAGGTTTGAGTTGACTTTTTTAACTTTGTTTGAGCTGAAATATTCACCCATTTTAGTAAATGATCTGGATTTGGATTTGAGCCTGTACATGTTACCTCTTTTGCAATCTAACCAGAACCCAATCCTACTAAACCCTCATAGAGGTGGCTATATATAGGCTATCCAAATGCATGAATCCTCATTTTTATATAAAGCATTATGAAAATCCAAATGGGCTGCATCAGATGAATGGTTCTCTGATTTTGTGCCAATATGCTAGCAGAATAGATCCAGATAACTTAAGAACAAAACATGTCTTATCTGTGATCTTTTCTAGATTAATGAAGATTATGTAGTCAAAACATAGGTATCCAAGACTTGTCCAATATTTTATATAAACCAAGAGACGTATGTTATGGTACACCATACAGGTGTATTAGCATGTGACACTTTGCGTTGTTCAGATACAAAAAATGCCCGCATAGGAGCCGCGAAGCACGGGGCAGCTTCCATGCAAAATTCAAGGCATGGGACAACTTTCTTGTACAAAAAATCAACAGACCAATAGACAGAAAGCAAAAAAGTTTTGGCACGCGGCCCGCAGGATAAAAAATCATCAAACATGAATCTAGCTTGGGATTCATTTAAAAAGATTTATTTTGATTATTTATATGATTGTCCATTAATTAGGGTACATTTATTTCATGTAATTTAATTACTAAATATTCTAAGACCTAAATCTGAAAGTGATAAAACAAAAGGTGAATATTAATAATTGACCATCAAATAATTTTTTCTTTAATTTGATGAAAAATGAAAGAGGACGGGCAATAGATGAATACCCAGCCATCACCCTTATGATTCAAATTTCAGGAAAGTCAGATTGATCTCATCCAACATCTTCACTTCATATATGTCTCCATGGAGTTGGAGCGTTGGAGCCCATTTAACCGTAAATTCATATATATATATATATATATATTCAATTCATTGCAAACAAACGAGCCTTTAATAGTTAAGTTCTCCTTGTTAAAGATTGAGCTCCATCCAAAGGAGAATATTAAAAAGTATTTCTGCTGCCTCTACTAATATGCCTTCAGGTTTTTGTATGAATGACTACCAAATAAATTTAATATGGTATTAGAGCCAATAGGTCGCGGGTTCGAATCCAAGGAGGAGGCTCCACCTAAAGGAGAATATTAAAAAATATTTTCGCTATTTTTACTAACATTTGAAAGTTTTGATATAAATTGTTAGTTAAAGAAATTTAAAATCTATCACGGGTTCGATATCCGCGGTTGAGTTCTCATAAATCATAATCGAAAATGAGCTGTTTAAATTGCCGAAAGCAAACCTTTTGCTGGGATGGGGGTCCTGGTGGATGAAACTTCACTTATTCTCTCCATGTGAGTTGTGGATGTCGGCTTGTAACTCATTAGCCTTTTTCCTGGGGGCGCTCATTGTTCGCTGGTTGGTACGCCTGGAATCAAGGAATTCTCATTTGGGCGTGAGTGGACCCCAATAAATAATGCCCATTTATGTTCTGAACTAAAATTTAGTTCCTAGCTCCTACCAAGCATTGTGGGCCTCAATGTCAGGGCCAAGTATCCGACATCCAACGGCACTTGGATAAAAGGTATTCAGAGCGAAAGAGTCCAGGCTCCACAATTCAATTTGAGTTTTACTCTCTATCTCTATCTCTATCTCCACCTTAAATTGATCATGGGCATAATCTCAGATACACAGCACCACCCACTAACATTATTTATCAAGTAAGGTCCCAAATGGTTTCAAACGGGGACCCCAGCTCATTGTTAAGACTTCCTAACTACTCAAACAATTTAAAATGTGGATACGTATCTTCATTGAATGCCTCCACAGGGGTGGTCTCAGCTCACAAATGGATTTGGTACACAGATAAAAGACTCAACTAAGACACTGATATGTTTGTGATATATATGTTGGCCCACAGTAATTAGCCAAAAGACCAGAAATTAGGTATTGGACACGTTCCGGTATTTTTTAAATGTAGGATCTAAAAATATGTATAAAAATTGAGTGTGGATACATTTCAGGGCACCAGTAAGTATAGTTTATTTGAAAAAAAAATTGGAACAAAACTTTTGACATGTATGTTAAGGACTCAAACTCACGTACCCATATCCCTAACCAAGTAACTCTGGCCGAAGAAATACACATGTTCATTTGTGTGTAGGCGTCTATGTGACTTTTACTTTGCATTGATTTTTAAATATAATTTTTCGAAGTTAGCATAATTACACCGATAAAAAAAAAGTTAGGATAATTACTGTATTTTACTTTTGAGGGTTTCTTAAAGTTTATTTTTCATAAAATGTCTTGTATATTAAGTTTAAAGATATTTTTAACTAGAGCATATTAAATACAGCTTTTGTGAACCCTTTTTTTTTAAAATTTATATTAAAAGTTCCTCACGAAATAGTACATGATCTTAGCGTACAAAAATAATTCATGTAAAGTATAATCTTGTTATTTTTTGTTTTAATATATATATTTTAGAAGATACAATGTACGAGGTCTTATGATCAGGACTGTTCGTGTCTTGACTGTTGTACTTGTGACAAAGGTTTATGTTTTTTTTTTTTTTTTTTTTTAACCCAGCCAAGGGGGCTGGACCCAAGAGAGAGCCCGCATACACTTGGAAAGGTAGGGCTCACACAAGTAGCAAAGGAGCCCACACATACGGAAAAAGGTGACGTTCCCAGGGTTTGAACCCAGGCCACAAGATAAGAACTGACGCTCCTTACCACTCTAATAAGGAACTGTTCTTATGACAAAAGTTTATGCTGGCTATCAATCTAGCTGATGTAACCCTCCTCTTTTACCATGATGAAACGGCAGTTACAACAAAATTAACATAGTTAGAATGTATGAGATCTATTCTTAATAAAATAATATACACTTGTATAATACAAGGTGATAAATGTAGATCCTAGGACTAGGAGGTACGACCTTAATGAACCCAATTGCTTTATGCCCATATGATGTTCCGACTATTTTCTACTGTTATCACAAGGGCCTATTTTTTCTGTACCCACCCAAGGGAGTTGGGACCCAAAAAAGCTCACACCCGTGAGAAGGTGAGAGCTCACGCATGTGAGAAGAGAAGCCCACACACATGAAAATAATGGCATACCAAGGGATTGATCCAGCAGGCAGGTGAGATGCAGGGTTGCCAACTGAGTAGCCCCTTATCCTCACAAGTTACCCTTTAGAACTACCAGTTAAGAAGCTAGGATCATCAATCAAAGCAACTTAATGTAATTCTATTTTAACACAGATGGCCTTAAAATGTCTAACTGGATTGTGTAGGGCCCGTGAGTAGGTTATGAAGGGGGACTATCCATGGGTCTAGCTGGCCCATCAGACCTCATTGCATCATTATTAAAGGGGTCAAGCCCTATTTCTATTGTCTGTGACCCTGGACCCTTGTCCAGCCCATTTAGCCCACTAATATCTTCTCTAGTTAGTTGTATAAACTAAAAAAATATAGGAAAAATAGTCACTTTTTCTTCATAGATTCACGATCTGAACCTTCTTGAATATTCTTTTTAATTGTCCTACCAACCTAATTATGCCTAAAAAGGGATAGTTGAAAAGAGACTGATCTGCGTTTAAATAAAATTGTAACACTTGTCAAAAATCTCAAGGCCAGTGATGTCCCATTTCAGCAGCGAACAAAATGTTGTTCCAATCCAATTGTAGAAGTCACTACTGATCACTGTGAAATTTGGCTAAAATTTCAATGCTAGTGTTGGCCCATTTCAGCAGCGAACAAAAAGTTGTTCAAACCCAAGTGGAGAAGTCCCTGGTCCATGGTGTACAGTTGGGGTGGATTTGGATCCAGGTTAGTTTAGCCGTACTGAGCCTAAAACAAAATAAGGAGCCCAGTCTCGCTTAACAATATTTGAAAACCCTGGACCTGAATGAAAAACAGGACAGGACATTAGCACTCCTATCTACAAGTAAATTAATGTGGTCTTGGCAGCTATTACTAGGCCATCAGTTATGGGGTCATAAACTCAGGCATGGATCTAACCTCCTGCAACCTAAAGACATGGGCCCAGCCCTTCAGTAATTGACAAGGCCTATTGGTGTTTGGTATGTGGCCTAGACTAGTCTATCTCCTTGGATCTGTAGCCCAGGCCTAGTTCACTAGGCACAATGGTTCTTCAAGCACTCGATTCACATGAGTTATCACAGCCGTTTGATCATGACTAGTGACATCTAATAAAGTATAGACGGTTAAGATCATTACAGATAATTAGTTTGAATCATGCATTTGATGGACCGAGATATCAATTGACACTTCTGCCATGCTTGGAATGCCCAACAAGTCATTAAAAGAGTAGGAATAGACATGGGAATTTTGCTTGGAAGGCTTATAAAGTTCAGATTTAACAGACAAAAAGAGATGCCAATGTCCAGACGTTCTCAAGGCCTTGATCTTCGGTACGAATGATACTATTTTCCACTTTTGTTCTATCTTCTTACTATCTAGTTTGTACATATTTTGTATGGTCTACGAAAAAGAATAAAGTTATAAACAGCTATTTGAACTTGTGCTTCAAGCTCTTGCTGGTTCTTAGAATAGGACTCACAGCAGAGCTGGTGTATCTACATTGGCCTTTCTTTGGATGCAATATGGCTAAGAGGATTCTCCATTTACTTAAAAAAGAAGAAAATTGAGACCGACCATATGCTTTCAAATTTTTGATCTAATGCCATGAAATGAATACTTAGTAAATTTTGTAAGTTAGAATGAACCTGAATTTTTAGATGCCCAATCCTTGAGGAAGAATTGCAAATTGCAAAGATCTTAGGAAGAAAGCATGTGGGATGGAAATAAGGCTGTCAGAGTGCGGGATTTGGGCTGGACTTTGTCTAAGCACAAGTCCTGTTTTTGAATGCGGAGTTCCAATCTGGGCTTGGGACCAAGGGGCTTAAGTTTTTATTAATAAATTCAGATCCAGAAATGGGGTCCAGGTTTTATAAATGAAATATGAGAAAATCACAAAAATCCCTTTTTATAATGTGTCTCAATGTTTTTTATTTTTATTTTTTATGTATATATTATATTTTATTTATAAATTACATGCATTATTTTTAATGTTTAAATTACATACACCATATAGGCATATCCTATATAAACAGGCCTAATAATGGTCCCACTTTCTTGTAACCCAAGGCCTAGCTTTAATAGCCTTGTTATGGGTTTTGCATCTAAAACATGCATCAGGGTCCATCAAGTTGGGGTCTAAATGGACTGGGGTCTAGGCTGGACCCAGGTTGGATTTAAGCCCATTGATAGCTTTAAAGAGGACACTTACTACTCATTTTAGAAGAAAGTGAATCTTCTAATACCATAGTCTTAAAACAGTAAATTACAACTTCCCAAAATATAGACAAGATACATTTTGTAGAACCACTAGAGATATAAGAGGGCATTGGAATCTAACAACTCAAAAAAAAAAAAAAAAAAAAATAAATAAAATAAAAATATATATATAATCTTTATAATCTAATATAAAACTATGAAATGCTATATAGCTTGTGGAGTCCATTGGACGTGTCAATACGAGAGGCCTTTAGAAAAAGTAGATGTATAAGATATTCCTCATCATCCAATCCAATTCAAGACTATAAAATGAACGTATTAAAGTTTTGATTTTGATCCTTCATTCCATTACTTTAGATTAGACGCCTCGGAGTATCTCAATCTCATGCAATGAAAACTGTTTTTTCTTTCTATATCGTGATTCAAACTGAGCGAAGATTTCATATTTTTGAAAGCTGTGCTTCGACAGAAGATCCGGTTCCTTGTATAATATCTACGCTCTTCTCGTTGAAACAACTCCATTAGGATAAGATGGGACGACATAAAAGAGATTTCATGCAAGAACAAACGTCGACGGACACAAGGCTTTTGATTACATGCATCACACTTCAAGTACGACACAAGCAGAGTGAGAGAGAGAGATTGCAAACATACTAAGCACTGACAAGACTTTGAAACGACAACAAGAGTCCAGACCACAAACTGAACAACTACTTACCCTGTCCTCTTCGCTCTTTTATTTTAGCACACATCACGACAGAAGATCTTACATCTCATGCCATGAAACCTCTCTCTCTAAGGACCACCAGTACCACCAGCACCTGTTCCACCACCATACCCAGGGCCACCGACTCCAACGCCCTGGCCGGAACCACCGGCTCCAGTTCCAACGCCGACACCGACACCAATTCCGCCACCTATGCCGGTCCCAGCGCCACCGATTCCAGGTAGACTTCCTCCCAGTCCACCACCTGCGCCGAACCCTGCTCCACCTCCACCTAGTCCTGGTATCATCCCACCTGGGACGCCTGCACCACCACCAATTCCTCCACCAGCTCCGATTCCGGTGCCCCCTCCTGTACCGCTCCCACTACCAACACCACCGATTCCGCCACCCGGTGCGCCTCCAACGGTTCCGGGCGGACTATCACCAGTACCACCACCGATGGACGGCCATCCGAAGATTTTAGAGGCACCAATGTCTGTTTCAGTTCCAATGGCTCTGCCATTTGATGACAGCTTCGTCTTTGTCATCACCTTCTGTCCCTCCTTTTCATCTAGAGGGTTCGTACCCTCAATACCAAGGACCCCACAACCCAAAGCCACCAGGAGAAGGACCCAAAACCGGTTTCTCACAACCCACCCCATTTGTAATATTAAAGGAGAGGAAGAAAGAAATGTTTCAGTGCATGCAAATTGCAGTGTTACGTTTCTTCGTTTGCATGGTTTATATAGGATTTCGAGTGAAGACCCACTTGTATTATTTTATTAGTTCTCTATAGCTCTCTCTCATTTCTAAATGTATGTTGTAACTGCTTAGGCTTGCTTTTGGACACTTGTTCGTCTTTATTGACTGCACATCTGCGTGACCATTAACTGGCGTTTCTCAGCTTGGAGCATTGGACTCCTTTTCCATATTTCTCGATTTTATTCTTGTTTATTCTTCTCTACTACTCGGTTTTCTACTTTTTCAATTTTAGTATTTTTGCATGCTAGTATCTCTCACCATCTTCCTTTCTTGTGATTTTTAAGGAAAACACCTTTTAAAGTTGAGAGAAAAAAAAAAAAGGCCCAAACACTTTGTAATAACATCAGAGCACCTATATTTAATTATATTATGGAATAACTCGTTATTCCATAATATCATCATCCAAAAACATACATGCAATTTTCATGAAAAGGGAAATTCCAATCTAACGTTCCATGAAATCCTGTAATCTGTAATCTAAGCATTTGTATGTTAGATTATTCCGCGATATCACTCAATGTTAGGTTACTCTATAATATTATGGATTGGGAGGCCTCTTCTTTTCACTCTTAATTGATGTTTAATTCCAAGAGAACTGCATGAATCATTAGCCATCACAACAATGAGATGTGTTTTATCAAGTCCATTAATTTGTTCTTTAATTCCAGACCATGTAAACCTTTGTCTCGTGTGTGATGCTCGTTTTAGTTGGATTGTTTTTATTTTATGTTCTTCTTCCATATAATTCCAAATCCATACCACAACAAAAAAAATTTAGTTAACTCATGCACGGCCGTTAAAGAGGAACCCCAGCATAAAAGAAGAAAATAAAGGCAAAACAGAATGGAAGAACAAAAAGAAATGAAGAGAAAAACGAGTAATTAAGGAGCTGTCATACAAAGCAAACGCCTTGAATCAGCATTGAATGGGATGCTTTGGATGATTGGCAGTCAAAAACTGTTTACAAGTAGAGGTCCGCACGTGTAACGCATTATCTGAAAGAAGAGGAAATGAAGTAAGAGAGAAGACGTCGAAGACATGCTTCGATTACCAATAGAAAAAAAAAAACAT
Organism: Camphora micrantha; assembly: GCA_003546025.1. Taxonomy (NCBI): domain Eukaryota; kingdom Viridiplantae; phylum Streptophyta; class Magnoliopsida; order Laurales; family Lauraceae; genus Camphora; species Camphora micrantha. Next base: position 6,187,009 of record QPKB01000011.1, on the reverse strand, counting down.
GTTTCGATTAAGAGGGGATTAAAGGAGGAGTTGGGGTGGTAGCTTTGGAGATTGAATGTGCATGTAAAAATGCATTAGAGCCTGGAGGCGACTGCCGAGTGTCGTTTGGTGATGCTGGGTTGGGAGAGTCTCACAGGTAGAGCATTCATGGCTCGACAACACGCCATACAAGGCTTTCTTCCAAAATTGATTGACAGCACCGGCCAAGACTGTAGCATGAACCTCTTACCAGAAAGAAAATGAATAGGTCAAAAAGACTGGCCAGACTGCCACACCTCTGTTCTAATCTGATCAAGACTTTACTGCTATTCAGAAGGAGAGTCTAGATCATCTCACGCTTGGACTAACAACCAAGTCATGAGCTCCTGAGTGGGTCCCACTTGTGAAAAAATTCAACTGGGCCTGCCTTCCGCGAATACATTTCAAGATGTTAGGTACTCTCTTATAAAACATGTGAATAAAATACTATAATGAATCGTGTTTTATATTGATCAAACAATCAAATTCTTCAATTTTTTTCCAAAAATAGTCAATATTATAAGAAAGAGGCATTTATTTTGAGCAATTTAAATATTTCTATCTCGTGACTTTTTTTTTTTTTTCCATTGGTCCTACCCTCGGGGGGATCCGGACTCACATAAAAGAAATCTGATTCGATAGGGAACTGTTGGGTATTTTCTAAATCCTTATGGATTCCTTTGGCATCAATCATCTCCAATAATAAAATATGTAATATAAAAGTAAGAAAAGAAAAGAAACAAAAGGGAGGAGATGTATAGTACGTTTGGGATATGGCCAAAGGGGTGCATGGGGTGACAGTTGTTAACTACCGATCCCTAAAAAGACCCTTGGGCCCAATTGAATAATTGTGACCTGTCCATTTGAATGGGTGTGACCCAAGTGATTGGGTTGTTTTCAAGTCTATATATTGAGGCCCAATTTGAGTTCAAAATACAAAAAATCAAAAACCAAAACTGATATTCAGGAAACCAACCATTAGCTTTCTTTACTTTATTTTATTTCTGATTTTTAAGGGCAATTCCATATTTCTATCTCTGGGGTGCAGACCTTGAGATAGAGTGGGCATTGTATCCTGGGGACAGAATTTCATTCCATCCACCTGCATGTGGGAAATTACTGTCTGTAAGATAACATCTTTATTGGTGTGCCTTGCCCATTTTCTCGTTTGTTTTTCTTAGTTTTTTCTCACTTTCACATACTGCCTAGGACCCATCTTTAACATACTCCCATCCTGGCCTCTTGTGTATCGGAGGATCCTGGTGTGCAGTTAAATGGGTCAGTTACGAATTGAGACACTTGACACGACTAACCTCACTAACAATGGGTTGGACATTGGTTGAATCAGTCTAACCTGACCTACTACACCTTACCCTATACTGGTAGGCTTCAGAATCAATCAATATAGATCCTTCAGCTGGGCCTGGGCCACTTACAAATTTCTCACGGTTCAAAATGATGTGGCACCTTGTTTTTCTTCTGTGTCAAATTTTATGCTAAATGAAGTAATGCTCACCATCAGATTGATTATATTAAGAAAGATGTAAGAGGGAAAGCTTATGTGAATGACTCTGGGTCTTGGACCATCCGAGCTTGTTTTGGGTGCACAAGGAAACAGAAATTCATGCAAGACAATGATATCGCGCACACGAGACCATTTGAGTTTCAACTTTGCTTGATCCAACGTATTATTTCACATCCCTGACTTGGTATTGGCACAAATTTCAAATTTATTGGAAAGTTTTACACCATTAAATTAATCAAGAAATGAAAAATCAGATACTGTTGAGCCAAACTCAACTGTTGAGTCAAACTCCCTTTTCTTTGATCAATCTAACAATGAATACCACACCAATTACAACTAAATTTCGGTGAAGTGATTCTTCATTGGAAGGTGCCTAATATCAAGCAAACGTTTCCCACGAAAGCCAAGTAGCCAACCAAGGCGACAACATAAGAAAGTCTTTCTCAGTCAATTCTCTAAACAAGAAACAAGTATCCAATATCATATTTCAACTAAGAAAGATTCATCAAGAGGACAACATAAGAAAGTCTCCCTCAGTCATTTCTGTAAACAAAAACCAATGACCCAATATCATATTTCAACTAAGAAAGACTCATCCGAATATATTGACGGTTCTTAAGTTACAGCCCCCTCAAAACCATAACAAGACTAAACGTCACATGTGAGATAATGTTGGCCCATATGTGCAGCTGCATTTCTTCTAAATTGTTCCATGTCTAACATCATCTTCATGTGCCGCATAACCTTTTCTTCATCTTCATACAAGAAAACCAATAGGTCTAAGCTCCACTGGTGCAATACTAGGTTCTTCCCTAATAGCTGTAATATCTCCAGAATCATCTTTCAAATAAGCTTTCATAAATGCCACCACAATCCCTCCCACAAATCTCCTCATGGGTTCTCTTGCCTTGCCATTTTTACACAGGCAATAAGAAGCTTTTCCTCTGAATCCCTTAGTTTCATCATCCAACATGTCCAAATGACCATAGTCCTCAGCAACAAAGTACCATGCAGGTGGACAACATTCATTGAAGAAATCCTCATGGTTCACTCCTTTAGGGGCACAGGGAGGGAACAGGGGGTTTTTCTTCAGTTCTCCCAGACCAGAGCCAATGACTAGAATGGCCATTTTGAGATGGAAAGAGTGAGGAACATAGGTAAGGACTGGTGGGTTGGTCTGCTTCCCTTTGTCCATTCCATCAACTGGGTCTATGCCAATTAGAGCTGAGAATTTAAGAGAAGTGTTAGCAAGGCCTAATGCCAGAGCAAATGCAACCTTGCCTCCACGGCTATGGCCTGCTAGGCCGAGCTTATTTAGATCCGGCCGTACGCGTGTGGGAAGCACATGAGGCAGTCCAAGTGATAGCCAATCCGTGGTTGCAGCTGCACACTTGATCTCGTCGCTTGAGTCGGGTCCCGCAACATTGTACATCTACCAAAAACAGAGAGTAGAGTTGGTAGAAGCATAGACACAGATTACTAAAATACTTGTGACTTGTTGTTTTATTTGATGCAGGGGAAATTAAGGTAAGCTGAGTTTTCATGTGGATGACTTCCTAAAAATCAGCGTGGGTGCTCAACTTTGCTTAATTCTTACTTTATTTTTTTGTAACTTCATTTTTGTTCTGACCTATTTTTTCTTAAATGCCAGTTTTTCTTTTCATAGAATACATAGGAATTCTTGAAAGAAGTTGTTAAAAATAAAGAATCAAAGGTGAATATGTAAAAATGACCATCAAATAAATAACCACCGTTTACGGGCCTTGGTGCAATGATAAGGTTGCTCTGTTGCAACTTGCCTCTTCACCTAAAGGGGTAAGGCTTCATACATCTGACCCTTCCCCTCCTCCCCAGACGCCGCCGTGGTGGGAACCTCATGCACTGGTCTGTCCTTATTATTTAAATAACCTCATTTTAAGTTAAATAAAAATTAAATCAAGGGAAGACGGAAAATGAACCTAACAATCACTCTAGTAGATCAAATCCTAGGAAAGAAAAGATCTTATCTATATCTTTATCTTACATTGTTCACCCCTCACCTCTTTAATAATCTTCGTTGGAGTGGAGCTCATTTGAACACGAATTCCTAAATACTCTAATGCAAACAAACATGCCCTTAATGACAAAAGCCTTTAGGAATATCCTAATTCAAGACACCCAGGTTCCAACTCATAGTATAAATTATTAAAATACTCTTCATCCATCGAAATTTAGTTAAACATTCTTTGTATGCAAAGAGGGGGGGACCGTAACCTAACATAAATAAGCTTCTTATATACATTAAATCATATACAGAATAACCAAACTACTGATCAATTGAAATTACTCTTAGCTGCTGTAAGCAACATATCAAAATTGAGAGCCAGGAATGGGCAACTTTGCATCCTTCATAAAATCTTATAGCTTGCCCCTTCAAAAATCTTCAAAAAGTTGACTTAAATGATTTAAACCACTTAATTCGCTATGTTAATCATCAAATCACTATGATTATCACATCTAATCTACAAGGATAATGTGTCCAACTTTTAATTAGAGAAACCCAAAATGAAATGCTTTGTTATTCATCAACAAACCCAAAGCACAATGGCAGCAGAGTGATGACTGATGATAAGAGAGTCATTAAATCCAAGCACAATAGCAATAACAGTGACAACATTTTGTGTATCCTACTTCCATCAAACCGTTCATTAAGCGGCTTTTGAGTAGATCGAATGGTTAATTCATCTGACCCACCAGGCCTAGAGCAAAAATCACAATAATTGCACAATCTGGCCATTGATTGATCAGGAATCTCAAATCAATGGACCCCACCAACATTCCATTAGGTGGGGCCCACTGGATAGATGGATTGGATTGGATTTAAGTAGACAGTGGGCAGTTGGGAATGGAGGGAATTACGAAACGGACCTGAGGGGCGACGACTATGAAGCCATGAGAGGCGATATGTCGAAGAAGCTGAGAATAGAAAGAGTTGTAGAGAAGATATCCGTGCAGGAACAAGAGCACTGGGAATTCTCCACCGTCCGATGGGGTCGCGATCAAAAGAGGGTTTGGGGGCGAAGATGGCCCACTCGCGATTGATGGCTGAGGTTCGAGTCGTAACAGCACCACCACATGATTTCCGGCTTCGAAGACATGACTGGAGCTGGAACAGGACGGTGTTGACATGGCTGTGCTATTCCTCCTCAATAGAAAAGAAATTCTCCTCTCTGTCTGTGACTTCTACACTCTATCTATCTATGCCTGGTATTCATTCTCACATGAAAAGAAACACTAGAGGCGAGGATATGGGATAAAGTTTCGTGTTCCATTTTTGGCCGCACCTTTTGCATCTCTTCAACTTTTGGTAGGGGCCAAATAGTACGAGATGGAATTGGGCTTGCATGATTTGGGTACAAGACTACAAGGGTCATGACCCTAATACTATAATGATGGGCGTACCCAGAGTCCCAGACCCAATTAGATAAAACTGTATCTGGGTCAATCTTAGAATTCGGGCCCCAGCTTGTATTGACCAGGGTTGGGTCCACAGGTAACACAAACCCTGGTGATGAAGCCCAATTAACCAATGGTATCGAACATGAACTGAACAAACCAGCTCACATATACCAAGCCCAACACAGGTATTAACCAATAGTATTGAACAGACAAGGCCCAACCCAATTACCCAATGGTTGGGATTTAATGTTGGCATAACCAATGGCTAAGATTTAATGTTGGCAGGGGCCGCGCGAACGCAGGCCCCCTCTGTCACAAATTATGACGTGCACTCTCCCACTTGGGGAGATGCTAAGCCAATGCTCCTCCTAAGTGCAATGGAGGCCACTGACCTAGGCCATGGGCCTTCTTGATCACCCATAGACCCCGTCCAGGTAAGTATGCATTACTGATAAAATCTCCATCGCTTATTGAAGTGTTGTAACCTGCCTTGTTTCCTGTCTTTCCGATGTGGGACTCGTCCGCCACCCTTCGTATGCAGTTTTCTTATACATTCGCATTTCGCAATGTAGCCTCTCTTCGTGAGACCTGACTTTGACTCGGACCAAGCACTAACCCAATGACTTCATCGGCGCGAGTACCTAACCTAGGCTGGAGCCAAGTTAAATTCTCACATTTGGTGTGGCTTTTTTTTAAGTGAAGAAAAGTGCCAAACAAGTTAAAAGTTTTCTCGGTTCCACTGAAAGGCATTTTTGATTGAGGTGTTGAAAATTTTCTTCTATAAAAGAGGAAAAAGTCCACGTAATCAAAATTTCCTATAGACATACACAAACATGCTCTTAGAGCACATGTCCCTAGTTGCCTTTTTATTTTATTTTATATAAAACATGAAAAAGTTAAATACATTTTTTCTATAGTGGAAAAGGTGCAGCCACTTTTCCAGAGGAAAAGTGTTTCCAATGGTGAAGGTGTATAATGAGTTTCCATAAAGGGAAATGATCGGATGCGAAGTGTTCTCACTATGGCTATGCGAAGTCTAATCTGGACCGTTCAACTGTGAGGTATATTTGACGGTGGGAGTCCTTGACATAAAAGCATTCCAAAAGGGCAAAAGCCTTCCAAACATCTCAGTAGCTCCCGCTCCTGCTCAACGAAAAAAGGGGGAAAGACAACTGGGCTCTTCTCCTTCAACCCTGACGCCTGGCTCCGGCTCCTCTGCGCAGATCAAAGGGCTTTTGTTGACGGTCATCTTCTTCCCCTTCTCGTTTCATCTTCGACGCTTCAATCGACCACTGCTCCTTTTCAATCGACGAAAACCTAGGGTGCGAGCTCACCTTTGAGGAACGACCAGGAGAACCTCTGTTCCTCTTCTCGTTTCTTTTTCAACAAGTACAAGCGGTCTTCCCCATCTCTTCTGTCATCCTCGACACCTCAGCTTCGACTGGACTCTTCCCCTTCTCATTTCTTCTTCAACGAAAAAAAGGGGAAAAGCCTGTTTGGTTCTTTCAGACGGTTTTCTTCTTCCCCTGCTCTGCTGTAAGTCTGGACTCAGATCTGTCGAGCTCGGATCCTCTCCACCTCATTTTCTGCTTGGAAAGGTAAACAATCTCTTTCTTTGTTATTGTGATCTTTTTTACTCTTTGGTTTCAGAACCGTGGGTATGAGCAGATGAAGTCGGAACATTGATGAAGACGATACAAGCATTATCATTTTATTTTATTTCTTTCAAAAACCTTGATTTAGTGTTATTTTACAATCCCAAATAAAAAATCTGGTGATAATTTCCATTTGATTTTTTTTAATCATAGAAATTTTTTTAATTACTTGTCTGAATCCTGATTATTTTTATTTAGTAGATTTCTCCCGAGTTTAACTTACTGCAAACAAGCGTGGCCATGTCATCGTCAAATTCTAATTCCAATCAATGGGTGCCAAAGTGCTCATGTGATGATATGATTTGTTTGACCTCTCATACAACGTCTAATTCAAATAGAAAGTTTTGGAGATGTCCTAATTGGAAAGTAAGTGTTTCATATGCGTTTATTTAACAATAATGCTATGATGTACTGATTAGAGTATTTTTTTATTTTTATTTTTGCAGCATGAACATGGTTGCGGAAACTTCAAATGGAAAGATGAAATTGACAAGGAAAAGAATCTAGCAGCAATGATCGAAGATATGAAAAAGATGATGGATAGGCAGAATGAGATTTTATGGGCAGCAGTTGAAGAGATAAAACATGCATCCGAAGAAAGGAAGAAATCATATAAAAGAATTTGTCTAGTGATGTTTTTGTGTTGTCTTATGAGTGTAATTTGCATGTTGAAAATATTATGTTAAAATATGTCTTTAAGAATTGGATGAAGGAAGTGTTGAATGGATGTTGTATATGTTGACAAAATTTAATCCAACGGATGTTAGCCCAATAGTATATATGGTTATCCTCTCATGTTTATTGTTGTCTCCTGATTTGTGACATTGTAAGTCACATCTAGTGCTACTTTTTCTAAATACATGTTACACTACAGAATGAACACCACCTTTTAGACGATCAACACTACAATGGGCTCAATGAACTTTGCCGAGTACCCGTGTTTAGGACAGTTTTTAGCCCACTTCCCAAGGTTTTTTTTTTTTTTTTTTGAAATTTGGGGAGTTCCAAGTCCATATGATGAACTTAAATTCTGCTAATTTGTAGGTAATTACAACCAGGTTTGCGATTTTTACAACCGTCACACTTTTTCAACTCGGTTTACAAAATCTGCACTACCCTTGCCGAGTACCCCTGTTTAGGACAGTTTTTAACCGACTGCCCGATGTTTTTTTTTCCTGAAATTTGGGGAGTTCCAAGTCTATGTGATCATCTTAAATTCTGCTAATTTGCAGGTAATTACAACTACGTTTGCGATTTTTACAACCATCGCACTTTTTCAACTCGGTTTACAAAATCTGCACTACCCTTGCCGAGTACCCCTGTTTAGGACAGTTTTTAACCCACTGCCCGATGTTTTTTTTTTTCTGATATTTGGGGAGCTCCAAGTCCATGTGATCATCTTAAATTCTGCTAATTTGCAGGTAATTACAACCACGTTTGCGATTTTTACAACCGTCGCACTTTTTCAACTCGGTTTAGAAAATCTGCACTACCCTTGCTGAGTACCCCTGTTGAGGACAATTTTCAGCCCACTGCCCGATGTTTTTTTTCTTCTGAAATTTGGGGAGTTCCAAGTCCATATGATGAACTTAAATTTTGCTAATTTGTAGGTAATTACAATCACGTTTGCGATTTTTACAACCGTCGCACTTTTTCAACTCGGTTTACAAAATCTGAACTACCCTTGCCGAGTACCCCTGTTTAGGACAGTTTTTAGCCCACTGCCCGATTTTTTTTTTCTGAAATTTGGGGAGTTCCAAGTCCATGTGATCATCTTAAATTCTGCTAATTTGCAGGTAATTACAACCACGTTTGCGATTTTTACAACCATCGCACTTTTTCAACTCGGTTTACAACTGCACTACCCTTGCTGAGTACCCCCCCCCCTCTCTCTCTCTCTCTCTCTCTATCTATCTTTTCCATATACTTCTGAAGCTTTTTCTCCGATATATATTTCCGTTACGTTACTCTTGTGAAGAACAGTGATTACAGATCATGAGATCAAAGAGTGAGATATTCTGTTAAGAGTAGAAAATTATAGAAGAAGATGTCTTGGTTACTTGATATATTGCGGTGTGTTCAAAGGTGTATTTACAACGGTAATTACCGGAATCCGACACCGGATGTTTCAGCTCAGAAGGAACCTGCAAGAACATTGCCACCAAGGCAGCGGGAAACTACTCCGGTGCGGGTCGCGACTCAAACACCTCCTCCTTCAGTTTCACAGAGGAACTCTTTTGATTCAGTCAGACCTACTACTATCTCAAAACCAACAGAAAAGCCATCTGGTTCATATGCAACACCATCAAATTGGAGATCACCTACTAATGTGCTTCCTGCTGATCATATTCCTGGGGATATTAAGCATGTAATAGAGAAGTACCAGGTTCCACAAGTTCTGAAGAAACGCATATCCACAATTAAAATTATGAGGGATTGCTCTGCTCTATGGTGAGAACAACTACATATATAAACGTTTGAGAGAGAATAGGACACCGAATGTTTTTAGCTAAGAAGCAACACAGAACATTGCCGAAGGCAGCGGGAAACTACTCCGGCGAGGGTCGCGGCTCAACTGGTGCATGATAACAAACTGGTGCCTGTCCAGCGGGTAGTTGAATTGTCTATGGTGAGAACAGTACATATATATTGTTTTGAGAGAGAAATAGGACACCGAAGCAAAGCACCTTGAAAATGGCTCCTCGAAACAAATAGGGGTGTGGAGCACCTCTTTCATTCAAAACAAATGAGCATAATACATTACAAAGTCCAACATCAAAACAACATTAGCATTAATATGAAACTACAAAAGTCTAACTATGAACAAGAGTCTAACCACAAAAGTCTAACATTAGCATTCATCAAAACAACCTATGGAGCACCTCAACTAAATACAAGTCAAAATGTAGTAACAACCACCAACCACCACAACTATCAACAATAAAAAAACACAAATGTGACACAAATGTTCTCCACCAATTGAACCATTACTAGTTGCAACAACATAAACCTGTGGTGCACATCTTCATTTGAAGCCTACAAAAGAAAATTGTATAAGTCATTAGTATTCATATAAACTGAAATATATGTCAGTGAACTACATAAATAAAATATCTCTTTCTACAACGTAATTGCATACCTAAATCTGTGTCAAAGTACCATCATCGGAAATAGCCCTTTCCAAGCCCTCACATTCAATAAGGTCCTCGTCCTCGTCTTCTAAAATACTCCCATCGTTTCCAGAAACATGATCTATAGGACTGAAGAAGAATAGAAAGCACAATCTTTATGATAATAAAATTTAAAATCAAATATAAAAATTGTAATGTTAAAAACAAATTATACCTCTTGACAAGCATAGGACAATTGCGCATGTCATGTGCAACGTCACGCCTGCCACATCCACGACAAAGCCGGGGTTTTCTCATTGCTTTTTCCTTAGAAGACTTCAATCCCTATGGACGACCTTTTGTCTTCGCATTCTTTGGTGCAAGATATCTCTCTTCATGGCAAGTCCCCTTGTCTTTTCTCTTACTGTTATCTTTTGCTGTTACTTCATTTTCATTTATCTCACGAATACTCTTCTTTAACTCTTGTAAAACCTTCTTCGCATGTTGGTATGCTGTTTTACACATGGACGCCTCATCAACGACCAACTACAGCATCATATGATAAATCTCCATGTCGTTCAAGCAATGAACCATCACATGAAAAGCATGTTCTACTGTCAGATTCATCGTCTATTCTTGCGAACCTTGTCCATCTTTTTAAAATATACCGTTGAGGCAATTCATAAATCTTCTCTTGTTTGAAAACACAGATGATATGTCCACATGGAATTCCTCGAATCTCAAATAATTGACATGAACATTTTGCTTCTTTGTCGTCTTTTTTGAAAAGGACGGTTCGTTCAATTTCTTCATTATTTTTGAATGAAGAAACATTATAAACACGTTGCTCGATGTCATCATATATGAGCTCAACGATGCCGCATGTTATGTAACAAAATTGTTCTTGAAACTTGTAGAACATCTTTTTCGTATATATTTCAGACATTTTCTTCTCCATTGGCAGATCTGTCATCAATTTTGGTCTTCCATTTATAGTGTCATGATCAGCCTTCAACTGACGATACTTTTGAGTTGCGATGCCTTGCTCATATCGCAACATAAAATCATATAAACCATTCTTCTGTGTCACGTGTTGCTTAAGGAATGCATTTATTCTCTCACTTCTTGAAGTTGTAGACATCCCTCCAAAAAATATGTCTCTCAAGTACGTTGGCACCCATATCTCACGAATATTGTACATCGAATGCAGCCATTCATTGTCTACAAGATCAAAATCTTTCAACATATCCTTCCAATCCATCTCAAATTGTTCTCTTGTGATAGAATTGTATGCAATCTTTTTAAATTTTTTGATGAAGTTCGGATTATGAATCGCAATTCCACCCAAATTCCTTTGTAAATTCTGCATAATGTGCCACAAGCAATAACGGTGGCATGTGGTGGGAAAAACGAACTTGATCGCTGTAACGCCCCACCCTTACACACATGCATGATATTGTCCGCTTTGGCCCACGGCCTCACGGTTTTGCTTCTGATGGGTTTCAATCCATCAAAAGGCCTCATGCAAGGTAAGGGTGTAAGCTCTACATATAACCCCATTCACTTTCCTCTCTATAGTCGATGTGGGACTCTGGGGCGTCATAATCCACCCCCCTTAAGGCTGCACGTCCCTGTGCAGTAGCCTGCCAGTCTCTGTAGCCTGCCAGCCCTCTTGGCCCGCCCACATGGAGACCCGCCCACTTACACCAGACCACGGCAGGGGACCCACACTCGAACTAGTCGAGAGTCGGCTCTGATACCATCTGTAACGCCCCACCCTTACACACATGCATGATATTGTCCGCTTTGGCCCACGGCCTCACGGTTTTGCTTCTGATGGGTTTCAACCCATCAAAAGGCCTCATGCAAGGTAAGGGTGTAAGCTCTACATATAACCCCATTCACTTTCCTCTCTATAGTCGATGTGGGACTCCGGGGCGTCATAATCGCTTTTGTCATTGCAGAATCTTGATCCGTTAAGATCGCCTTTGGTGGGTCCCCTTGCATTGCTTCAATCCATTTGTTAAAAACCCACACAAAATGTATCAAAAGTTTCATTTGATATTAGACAACATCCAAATAATATTGATTGATCATGGTGATTAATTCCGGTGAACGCACCAAAAACAAGACCGTATCTATTTGTATTGTATGTTGTATCAAATGAAACAACATTCCCAAATTCTGAATATGACTTCTGAAAATAGTAATCAGCCCAAAACACATGTTTAATGTGATCACCATCATCTTTCTCAATAGCAAAATAACATCTTGGGTCTCTCTCTTTCATTTGTTTAAAAGTATTCAAAGAACATTTCACCATCTTCATCTTTTGTTTCTTCCCTTTTGTTTCTAATTTGATTTCAAAAATCTATCTTAGTAAAACCAACTTTATCCCTCCCACCCACCTGTAGCTCTAGAAGTGCCATTTGATCCCTTGGCCGTAAATTAGCAGCCCCATAAGTATAGATCAATTTTTTCTTAGGAGCGCTGACTATACGGTGTGATCGTAGCATATGAGTCTTTCTAGGGGTACTTAATAAATGAGTATGTTCCACAACAATTTTAAACACCACCCATTGCCCCTCCTTTGTTTTTTTAATTTGAAGGTGTGCCCCACAATTTTCCCGCGTTTCTGAGTTCCGTCTCTGCTGTATAGAGACAGCGCCTAATTTTTCATTCCTAGAACCTTCTTTAGAGCAAACAAATTTTTTCCTCACAACGCTATTGTTCACCCTTGTCTCAGAGCTTCGTCTGATACTAAAACCAGCCAATTTCGCATAAATGTTATAAGCGTCGTAAGCCTCCTCTATGTTATCATAAATAAATCCAACTTTGGGTATTTTCTCCTCCTCAACTTGTGGTATAAATGTCTTAATTGGTAAAGATGGACATGCTTTGTTCTTTTAGACGGTTTAAGGACAACAATAGAACCACGCCACGAGAATACATGAAAAATAAAATAAAATATAAGTAATAACAACTCGATCAATCATTTGAGGAGAGGTTTTTTGGGAATACGATGAAGCTTAAAAAAGGCAGAAACGCCAAAAACAAGAACTTTAAATAAAGATGGATGATGAAAGAAATAAAAAAAAAAACATGAGATTTTTAAATCACAGAGCATGCATTCATGTAATGATAATGTTCCAGATTTTAAAGGGCCTGAGAAATCATAAGACGAGGTGGTCAGAATCAGGCGAGTTGAAAAATATGTACACTTTCGACCATAAGCCAAGCAGCGCGTCATAGGAAAAAATTCACATGACATCTACAAAAAAAAGCACCAAATCACATGGACAGGGAGAGAGGGAAACCTGCAAAAGCTCGCTTAGGATGGACGCCTCACATGAGAATGGTTGCTGCGAGAGGGTTGTGACATCGACGGGAATGGACGTCCCTGACGGCCATGTGCCATGAAACTGAGATGGGGATGGCTGTTGCAAGGGGGTCCAAACCTGGAGGTACAGTTGGAGAGCTGGGTCTTCTGCTTCCATTTGGGGACAGAATGGTTGGACGCCAGGGAGGACCCTTAAACACTGGGTTCGAGTTGGGTCTTTTGCGTCCAAATGAGTTCCCTTTTCTGTGTCCATTTGAGAAGATCTGAGGTGGGAGGATCTAGGCCGCGGTGGAGCAGATGGAGGGGAAGAGAAGATGGAGCGGATTTGAGGCGGGCCAGATTCTGAGGTGTAGAGGACGATTAGAGGAGAGGGGGGAGAAGAAGAAGCAGAGATAAATGAGATACTCCAATCCTTTTTTCGTTGAAGAAGATCTGCGTAGAGGAGCCGGAGCCGGAGCCAGGCGTCGGGGTTGAAGGAGAAGAGCCCAATCGTCTCCTGGTCGTTCGTCAAAGGCGAGCTTGCACCCTAGGTTTTCGTCGATTGAAAAGGAGCAGTGTCGAAGATGACATGAGAAGGGGAAGAAGATGACCGTCAGCAAAAGCCCTTGATCTGTGCAAAGGAGCCGGAGCCGGAGCCGGAGCCAGGCGTCGGGGTCGAAGGAGAAGAGAGAGCCTAGTCGTCTCTGTCTTTCCCCCTTTTTTCGTTGAGCAGGAGCGGGAGCTACTGTTTTTGTTTGGAGGGCTTTTGCCCTTTTGGAATAGTTTTATCTCATTGACTCCCACCGTCAGATCTACATCGCAATTGGACGGTTGAGATTCGACTTCGCATGCCAATGGTGAGAACACTTCGCACCTGATCAATTCCCATATATATACATACATACATACATATATGAGGATTTTACCAGAAAAATCCTCTAGGATGGGTTGAAGATCAAAAAGTACCCACAAACTTTCCACGTACCACAATGGTCCCATAGGTTTGATCCGGCCTATGTTTTCACACTTAACCCTAAATGGGGATATCGCTGCTTATATTCTCCTTTTTAGAATCGATGCTACCTATTCCCCCTTTCATCTTCTTCCATTTTCGTTTCCCTCCATCGTTTTCCACTCGACTGGTCCCCATCTGCTTCAATGCTTCCTCTTCCTCCTATTTTCACCTCTTACCAACCATGTGAAGATCCAAATTGGCTTCTTCCTCTTCGTTGTCTTCTTCCTCTTCGTGACCCGCATGTCACTAGCTATGGATCCCTGGGGGCGGCGACGGCTAGAGGGCAACCCCGCATGTCACTAGCTAGGGATCCCTGGGTATGCCACTATTTCCACTTGTGTTGGTTATCCTTCCCATGATGAGGTTTCCTCTTCCCACTTTGGTACCCCAGAAAAAGTGATACCTAAAACTGCCAAATACCAATAATATTGGTGTGATATTCACTATACAATTCGAGTGTGATTATGATGTCAAATTGGCTGACATCAATTCAACGACAGATATCTCAGTACTACCTGGAAGATAAGTGGGCCTAGCCATGTAGGTTTTGTTTTTGTACCCAGTCATGGACATCAATCAACCTACATAAATGATTAGTGTGGGACTGAGAGGCTGTTAGAATTCTAGTTGGCTAATTCTCCTAGGTTGAATTAAATTCAAAGTCCTAATTGAGCTGTGATTTTTTTTTCTTTTAGAAAGGGACTGTGAAGAAACCTTTTGACAGTAGAAGAAGACTTCTTGACACTTTAGATGAGGTTTGAAGACTTCTCAATCAACTTGGAATTGCATCTCTCCTCCAAGTTGTTTTCCAAATAGTAGGCTTGCTATAGCGGACCTGAAGCTCGCTATAGCGAGCCATGAATCTGGTGCAGAGGTAGAACACTTGATCGCTATAGCGAGCACCTTGCTCGCTATAGCGAGCTGAGGAATTCCGCCCGGTCCGGACTATGTTTGTGCCATTCCATTTCAAGCTCTTTCTTAGAGTTCTAATGAAATTCCTAAAGTCTTGTGCATGAATCTTGGGCTATTCATAGACCCCTTGCAACCACAAAAGAATACACTCAAGCTATCTAATTCTCTCAAGCATCATGCATTCGTCTAGAGAAATTTTGTGGGCTTATCTTGTAAGGGAGACTGCGCTGAAGATATTTTCTCTTTCCTTCTTCACTCAAGCACCTTGAAGCGGGCATTCAAGGTGGGTTTTAAGCTAGCATGTAGAAGGTGAACGGTGGGTCGTCTGCAAGTTCTTCATAGTCCTTTAGACATGGGATTTAAGGTCATAAGAGTAGTACCACAGAGGTGGGTACCAAATGTTGAATTTAAATGGGGCGTATATAAATCCGATTTTGTGGCACTAATCTTATATCAATATAATTAATGTTTATAATTCTATGATAGTGTTACCGAATGCATAATGGATATAAAAGAACTAATGAACTTTTAATGAGAGCATTTCGATATGAACAGTATTTGAGACAGTGGCATCATATTTGAAATATCAGTAAGGATACTTACTTCTGGGTATTGAATTGATTAGTGAACCCCTTGTTGGCCAGGAGGAATAAGGTTGGACGGGGACTAAAATATTGTTTATGGAATTAATCTCCTTAAGGAGAGTTTTTGAATGAATTATAGAAATGATTTCTTTTTGGAAGGGACTGAAATATTGAAAACTCTTATGATAGAGTTCCATCATATCATAAGAACCCATAATTGGGATTATTGAACTTACCAAAGTTAAGGACTGAATATGAAACCTCATTAAATAATAAGAAAGCTCTATAGGTCATCACTTATCATCTCTTGGATTCTTCAACACTTTTGTTAATGAATTAGGTTAGTAATGACCTGTGTATTTGGAATATTATTCACCAGTTTTCTGATAAGTGGTTTGCCCCACTTTAGGTGCGCAACGTTTAGAAGAGCTTGACAATGATGGAAATCAGCCATTGGACTTCAATTTGCATGGCTGATGAGAGCGTTATAATTGAGTTGGAAAATGATGTTTAGGATTTTAGTGACTGATTGCTTCTTCATTGATGTTGAAATTGTTTCCTTATGATTTAAGATCTGTTTGTCAGTAAACTTGCTATCACTTACCTCTTGTTTAATAATTCACTTAAATAAATTAGAAGCATTGCTCAATTCTTTGTCATGACTTGATTTATGGTGATCTTGATTTCCTTATAATAAGGTCCCGGGTCCTGATGAGCTCCGGGATTCGGGGTGTTACAAAGTGGTATCAAAGCATGGTTTTGAGCAATATAAAAGACTTAGCAATTCTTAGGATACGTGGTGAGGACGTTATAAGGGGGAGATTAGTAAGGTAGAAGCATATTGTCTGTAATTGTATGCTAAATTGTGAACCTTTTTGTAGGGGAATGAACATGAACAACCAAGAGAACTTTCAGAACGTCAATGATGGCCAGAATGAGAATGTGAACTTAAATAGCAATCAGGGCATTAACCCGAACCTTGTTGAGAGGCAAGCTGAACTGCCAGAATATGCTCGACAGATGTTCGCATCATTCATGATGGCTTACAATCATGTATAGGAGTAGATCGCGACCTTGGCAGCACGACAAGGTGGGAACAATGATGTACGAACATGCACTTCTGGTGAGGGAGGTGGAACTATCACTAGAGGTAGAGATAGAGAAAGAGACACCTTATATAAACGGTTCAATGAATTCCGACCCAAGTATTTTGAGGAAACCACCAATCCTTGGGATGCTAACAAATGGATGGAACACATGGAAGGGATATTTGAAGTGATGGGGTGCACGGATCGACAGAAAGCAATTTTGGCCGCTTTCAAACATGAAAGAGATGCGAAAGAATGGTAGAAACCCGCTAAGAAAACCTTCGAGGCTCCGAAAAATGAAATCACCTGGGCATTCTTTAAGAAAGAATTCATTCTGAAATTTATCCCGGAGCATATCAGAGAAAGAAAGAAGAGAGAATTCCAGAATTTTGTGCAAGGAGATATGAGAAAGAAAGAAGAGAGAATTCCAGAATTTGGTGCAAGGAGATATGACTGTAGCAAAGTACTCTAACAAATTTACAGAGTTGTCCCACTTTGCAGAAGAATTAATAGCCACTGATGAGATGAAGCGGAACAAATTCATCGAAGGGTTACGACCAGATATCAAGAAGGATGTGAAATTGGGTGAACCTGCTACCTTTGCAACTGCTTTAAAAAGAGCCTTTATATCGGAGGAAACGACCGCTAAAATGAACGGGACGGTCTCGGCTAGGGCGACAGGGACCAAGACGGACCACCAGGGTAACCGTGCGCCACCGAAGAAGCAGAAACTGGATAAAAAGATTAAATGCCGGCGGTGTGGAAAGAACCATAGCAACATCTCACCAACATTATCAAGGGATAGGTAGAATAATAAAAAATGGAAGAACATGTATAAAAAGAAACAACTAATCTAAAGTGTAAAAAAAAAAAAAATCAATGTAGGTAAAAAAAATTTAAAGAGAGTAGTCATCATTGGTTGAATATAGAAAAAAAAAAATAGGATATGTAACAAAAAAAAAAAAAAGACATGTATGAAAAGGAACGTGGCAAAAACAATTACAACTGTAAAAAGTAGAATATTCATTTATATAGGAAAAAATAAAAATTAAAAAAGGATAGCCATCTGTCCATCATTCCATCAAAAATGCGATGTTAAAATAAAATAAAAAGTAAAAATAAGTTGTCATCACATTCACTACATCACTCATCAATGATGTAGACATACTCTATAAAGCAAGAAGCCGGTCTAGAAAGAAAAAATCTTACCTAAGTTGGAATGGACTTGTACTTAAGGTTTGAAATGGAAATGTACTTTTGACTATTGAGTAGAAACGCTACTTAAGACAATGGGAAGGGTTAGAAGAAGACAATGGGAAAGGGAATGTGAAAGGACATCTTGTATGAAAAGACAATTTTGTCCTCTCTTTTTCTTTTTTTGCAACACTTAAGTCCTTAGAAGGGCATTTAGTAAAATGACAAAATAACCCACTATAAAACTTAAATCCCAAAGCATATCCGTAAAAGATAAAAACATGAGAAAGGGCAATGTAAGAAAAAAGCCATAACAATTCCAAAATCCCTTATATAACCAAAAGAGACAAAAATACATGAGGAGGGGCAATTCCTCGGTCGCTGCTTCTAACAAAAGGCAACCCTTTATCCCTAGGGCTTGTTTGTTTAGTAGGAAGGATAGTAAAAAGTAAAAGATGTTGACTGAAAGTTATAATTTATGTTGTTTGGATGGAATAAGTAAAAGGAGAATTAAAACGGTGAAAGTTTGCATTTTACCCACTTTTCCTCACTTCTTTTTAACTCTCCCCTAGCGTAATAACTTGGGGAAAAGTAGAATTTGGTCATCTTGTGTTTTTTTACTTTAACCCTCTCTTCTTTCCCTTATTCATGAATTTACTCCTACTCTCCTGTTTCTCGTGTAAAGAAATAGGCCTCACTTTGTTTTTGAAGACACATTCTGATGTTCTGGTTGGGGGTCGAAAGTTCGCATTTTACCCCACTTTTCCTCATTTCTTTTTAACTCCCCCCTAGCATAATAACTTGGGAAGAAGTAGAATTTTATTATCTTGTATTTTTTACTTTAACCCTCTCTTCTTTCCCTTATTCATGAATTTACCCCTACTCTCCTTTTACTCGTGTAAAGAAATAGGCCTCACTTTGTTTTTGAGGATACATTCTGATGTTCTTGTTGGGGACTTCAATAGTTGTTTCTACAAATCCCTCTTATGGAGGATGTTGTAATTGCTGCAAAACCATTGATGAAGGAGAAGGTTGTAATGTATGTTGTACCATTCACGTGCCTCCCTGGATTAAAGCACACAGTTGTTGTGTAATGCTATCTGATGACTCCACTCCCCGTGAAAAAACGAAAGTCATTTCCAATGAGCCTCCTAGCAACCCAAATACTCTGATCAAAGGCAACACCCAATCAAGACCCTTCTTGCAAATTTACAATGCACCACATACTGTTAAATAGAGTGACGAATTTGGTGATGCTTGATAACGTTGGATTCCTTCTTCTTTTCTGGAGAGGATTCAAACTCATTTTTTGAAGTCATAATCTCATGGGTATAGAGATGGAGTTGGTAGGTTGACCAAAAAAAAAAAAAAAAATGAGAAAAAGGCTAAGTACATTACTAATGGATCTGGGTGTTGCGATTTAGGGACATGTAAAAAGCCTGAAACAGACTATGGGCCAAAAGGTTTATGCCACAATAGACAATCATCCGTCCCCTCAAACAAAAGTCTTGGGTCCATCACTGCCCATGATATCATGGGGGGTAAGATTATAAAAATAATTATTATTATTATTATTATAAGTTTTTTGCCGATAGCCCCATGAAGACCAAGTTTAAGAGCTAGGAAGTAATCCGTAAAAATCCTGTCATTGTTGAATTCAATTTATTATAAATGTTCATACATCTAGGAATTCAATCCCATGCAAACAGATGGTATGCATAACAACATATTGGCAGCTTGTTATGCAAACAAAGAGTGAGCATAAATATACTGGCAAATAGTACTCCTAGGAATTTAATTTCCTCTTATGGCCTGTTGAATTGACTACATAGAAATACACTGTCAAATGGACTCTAACAAAGGATTATCACACGGGTGATGGGTAAAAGATAGAAGGCGAAGATGTAGATGTGACTTCGTCCTTCCTAGGATTTAAATTACTAGGATGATAGATGGGTATTATTTCTCTTTTTCATTAAACGAGAGACTGTTTGATGGCCATTTTTGGATCTTTACCCTTCTTTTTTCTCAATTTTACCCACTTCAAGAAATACACGTCTTGAGTTCCTACGAATTCAATTAACATGAAGCAAACAGGAGGTTTCAGATTTACCTTGAATATCTAAGAATTCAATTCCATGAAAACAAACAGAAAGCATAAAACATATTGGCAAGTCATTATGCAAACATTCAGTGGGGTGTTGAGCTTCCATGGATTCTTGAAACAGAGGCTGGTGTTGATGGGTAAATAATGTATACAAGATGGTAAAAAGTCTCTGTAAAAATCCTAATTCTAAGCTCTGTATCTCTTTTTTCATGGACCTGGGATATAGGCTCACCATCAGCCTCTAGGCATCCCACCAAGCTAACCTGTTTTGACCCAAACCACCCAATTTGTGACCCTTTCAGTGTCGTGAAAAGCAATGGGAGGGGAGGAGGAAGGGCATGGCCTAGCAGATCCGAACCCTAGGAGCCAGACGTTGCAGGAGACGAATGAGCTGCGATCCTTGAAGGCAGTCAGTAGCCAGAGAAGAGAGAGGTGAGAGAGACTATCTCAATAGAGTGGAGGAGATAAGCCACAAGAGGTCTCTACAGTTGGTGCCAAGAAGACAGGGTAAAACCAATTGTGAATTGTGTCGAAAAATTCAGGATGTCTTGTCAAAAGTTCGCGAAAAATAATTTTGGAACAATGCAAAAGTACTATCCAAACAAATGTCCTAATTTTTTGTCCAAAGTACAAAAAGAATGATGCCAAACAGGCCGTCAAATATGACATCTACTGCAAAATTAAAACCCCATTGTTCCTGAGAGCATGTCAGCTGTGACTTTATGATTGGAAACTGAACCAAAAAGAGAATCATAGATGCCTTGAAAGACAGGGTTTTAATACAAAATGGTGACCACCGTTGGTTACATATGAATGTCTCTTTATGAGACGGGAAGAAAAAAAAAAAAAAAAAAAAGGGAAAATTTCTTGCTGCCTAAAAAAGTTATATGAGGATGTAGTTCAGGGAGAACAACTACAGGAGTCCTGCAGCTGAGAGGGTTGGAACATGACAAGTCAGCTTCTAGTATGCAGGGCGCCACTCAGACAAGCAGAACTGCATTTATACAACCATCATTCTCTGGATTATTTGTAACTTGAGCATATTTCCCTACATCCATCAATTGAAAAATGTTAGTTGAAGGGGAAGAAAAAAATAAAAATGCGCAAAACAAGTCTGTCAGCTATGATGGCCAGATACAACAGGGATATGGCATAAGCATGACAGGGATACAGATTTCACATGTAAAAAGTGAAGTATCATATATGATACAACACGATACTTTGCCCATTTTGAAGTATCCGTGCTTCCTAGGTTTACAGTCATTCCCCCTTTCAGTCATCAGCAACTATTTCCAGATAGGAGAGCTCATCGACCAGGCCAGCCCGAGCCCGACTCACACCCAGCCCAAGTTGGGCCTGTCCTGGGCCTTGGTTTTAGTACTCAAGACCAAGCTCAGATATTTTATTTAGGATCGTTTAGTAGATGGGCCAGGCTTGGTTCAGTTATAGAGAGTCCAAAGCCCAACCCGTCTTGATTGAAAAGACAGTAATAGGAAAATATAGAGCAGGGATTCTTCACACACGAACACAAGACCAAACCAGTTGAGCTACACTTAATCCAGTGTAACAAAACTCTTTTCTTTTAAATTATGTATCTAATTCGGGCATACTGGTGGGTCAGGCTTGCGCCAGCCATTTACCGCCCAATTTGGGCCTGGGCTGGACTTGGGCCTATAATTTTGAAGCCGGACGGAGCCTGGATATTCCTTAGCCCAGCCCATGAACACCCCTATTTCCAGACACAACCTACAGAACTCCAAGCCAGTTGCATGAGCCAAACTTGGATGGGTCACCAGTCACCACCTGCACACAATATGCAAGCCAATGGCATGTTCTATTTCAGAATGGCCATAACTTAATAGATGGGAAATGCATACCATGACCATTGAAGAAAGGAAGTGAATGGATGAAAGAAAAGTCAGCCTACACCCCTTCTTCTACCATAATAATAATAATAAAAATCATCTTGGATCAGAATGCTACAGGTTTCCAACCATATTTCAGCTTATTGCCCATGGGTAGGACCTAGCAGATGATTCATTTGTACACATTAATGATTAAACGTTAAGGAATAATAATTGAACCTCTATAGAAACACATGAAGAAAGGTTACATACTCTCACAATTCCATAAATGAAACAAGTGAAGAAAGGTGACATATACTCCCACGATTCCATAAATAAACCATAATGCTATAACCAGAAAAGTACAGAGTTACTCACCCCACACAACTTTCCCTGCTGGTGTAACAAGACCAAGCTCACTAACGTTCACCTGAATTTTCAGCCATTAGATATTAGCAGGAAAGTTGTGGAAATGGCAAACCTTTTTTTTATATATAAATTGTAACATAAGTTGAACCCACACAACCTCAAGGTTGCAATAGTGAGCACCTTCCACTGTGCCATGGGCTTGTAATGGAAATGGTGAACAATAAAAATAGTTAGAGCCACAATAACAATAAAAAAAAAATATTACCTCAATAATGGTACCCTTTGTCACAACACCCAGAGAAGTGTACATCGTACCATTGGGATTTTTCTTTATTCCAATTATTTCTAAATTGAAAGTGCATTTCAAGTGTGGGTGTGTCACATGGGCCTTTGAGAAACGCAGGCCACTTGGCCGAATGAAGCGCTCATATTTTGGAGGTTTCCTGGTAAACCCTGGCCCTACAAATGTGACTTTGGTGACCATCCTTTTCCATTGCTTGGCTGCAGAAACCAAAATAATTAATCAGAAATGTTACTGTCCATCTCCCACTTCAAGGAAATCAAACTTTAACAATTCCAACTATAGCACATTCACTTACAACATGGAGGAAAAAAAACATGCATAACACAGAAAGATGACTACAGTACTAAAACTAGAAATCAATAAAATTCTGCCACTGGGATGCACTTCGTAGTAATTAATGTTAAATTATCGAGTCGATAGTACACGTGCCTGATGCAACTTAGACTTTGAAATCATGATCAATTGCTTAAAGGTGGCTGAGATATTGGCCTACAATCATTACTTGCTAATGAACTTACAGAGATTGTAACAGCTAGCATTTTCATTGTTAACAAACATTAGATTTGTGTTGTTTAAATGAAATTCTAACTTGTACAGAATTCAAAAAACAAGTGCATATACAGCTGGACTCTCAAATATGACGGATCCTTGGTCTAATATTTAGAATCCAAGAGGGAGACACTCCAGCTCTTTTGAAGGATTCACTCATGGTAGCATTTTTTTCCTTTTTCTCAGATATATTATTTAGTTATCATTTACCAATTTAGAAAGGTTAAGAATCATGCTTATAGATTTTATGTATTTCACCTGAAATCAGAATTTAGCCTCATAATAGGTCTTAGAAAGGTATTGTCATGTAACCAAAGCATGCACACAAACAGAGAAAGTGGACTGATGAATACCCTTCTTTTTTTCTTTGTTATAAATGTAGAATGAAAAAAAATAAAAAAATTTATGCAACACTATAGAAATATAATCACTGTATTAAACATAGACATCTTAATAAAATTTGCCACTGGACTGCACTTCATAGTAATAATTAAGTTCTAGGGCAGTTGATAGCACATTGATGGAATAGAGCACTCAGAGTTGCTTTAATGCTTATTAGCATTAGTTTGTACTTCGCAAGGAGTTGCAAAATTAAAATGATTTTACCACTATGGGTGATTGTATTCCCTTTCTCACAAAGAATCTACATATAGCACCAGCACTGAGGATTTGGGAATCAGTAATTTGCATCAGTTATGTTAGAATGAGCTGTTCGACTACCATTTTCAAAAAGACAATCTGAGGATTGAGCATCACCAATTTGAAACAATATACTACTCAAATATTCTTATAATTATACAAATGATCACCTGATCAGGGTACAATGAATCCATTACATCTTGATTATCAGGGTACAGGGTATAATTAGGAGTCTAGTATAATCATATATTATAAAGGATTTCCCCAGAGTTAGGCATGTATTTAAATTAGTTTGATACTCTAAATATCAAGTAGGTCAAGAATTCAAAACCACGGTATCTGTTGAATAATCCATAACTGAATAATACAAAATCTGACCAGAAGATCTCATCAATCAGCTAAAAGATTGACTGGGAGGAGAGACAAGGAAATGTCTACAAGTGTAGATAAAGCATTCCCATTAACAAAATTTGAAGGCAAAGCAGGAAGAGAGGCATGAGGAAAAGAAGTACTGTACTTGTGTCTTGTCAACAATCTCAAATATGTAGGAACAACATTAGGATTTATTGACTCCAAATGCTAAAGAAAAGAAACTACTTCACCATTCATCAATCTTGGCAGAAGACTGAATCATGTCCCCACTGTTGGATCAGTGGCAGAGCATGCACCCTTCCACAGGGAAGACCAAGGTTATTTCAAACCCTGGTTGTCACCTTAAAAAATAAAAAATAAATAAAACTAAAGACACTCAACAAATTTTATAGTTTTCACCATGAGGCAGCATGGTGAGATCTGGAATACTGAACAGGGGACTAAATTGCATCAATTAAAAATAGCAGAGGATTAAATTAAATTAAATCTTGGCACCATTAAAATAAATTAATTAATTAAATCTTGGCAAGTCTTTGGATAACTGGATTGATTGGTCTGCGTGAATGACCATGTTAATTTAGTATAAGGTGAAATCTACCCAAGTTTGGCAGCCCTTTGTTTTGCTACTATTTGTAAATTCCCAATGTTATATGAAGGCAGAAATAAGCAGCTTTATAAACATTCAGAATAGTGCCTTCTCATTCAACATATTCCATGTGACAAAGAGGGAGAATCAGTACTTACTTTTTCTTTTACCAGACCGTATCACACGGAACATTTCATCTTCAGCCACAGGTCTCACCTGAACAAGGTGACATCACATGAGTGCCAATAGAAAATTCATGACTAGAAAGCTATAGAGATTACTCAAATAATAAAGATTAAAAAAAGGAATTTTTGGATGCTTGAGTCACCTTGGGCAATGGAACCTCCCATTTACCAGCTTTCTCTTTCCTCTTTTGCTTGATAGTGTTGCTAAGAACCTACAAAAACAAAATGTCAAGATAAGAAACAGAATGGCACAAACAAAATTATCTTTTGTGTGCATCAAAATCTATCATTAATCATGAAACATCAGCGCAAATTTAACCTGCATTCTATTACCTTTGCTCGAGTTGTTGTTTCACGATCCAATAGGTAGGTAGGGATTGCTCCTTCATGAACATTATCATCGACCTTACGCCTAGTTGATGATTCCTCATGCACAGCAAGCCTGTTGAAATGATATAGATATTAAACCACATTGGAACAATTTGTAGAAAACAGCTTATAGCAAAGGCTAATATGAATATCTCAAAAGCTTGCAACCACATTGGAGCATTTTGAGGAAAAACAACTTATACCAAACTACGAGGTAAAAATGAGAACAGAATGTGGATGATAATTTATTTATTTTTATAACAGAATATGGATGATACTTTTTTTTTTTTTTTTTATAACAACAGAATATGGATGATAATTGATGGATATAAAAAACAGATTTATCTGTATACTCATTGGTTCCGTAGATTTGCGAGCACGTATATTTTCTATGGTTATGTATATTTGTGACATGTATTATGCAAGCAAATAGGACTAGGAGAATAAAAAGAAATTATGAGGTAAAGGGGAGTAACAGAAAATCGCTGATGGGAGCAAAATCAGAGAGCAAAAGAGAACAATAAGAGGAAAATCAAAGCGACATAAGGCTACAAGTAGCAACTGACCCTCACTCTAAGCTCGTCATCACTATGATTAACATAGGGCGTGGGATCTGGGGTCAACCATCCCACCAGTGCTTATAAGCCAACATCTCAAACCAAGATGGTAAGGAACACAGAGGAGAACTTAATTAGCAAGAAACATCTTCATTCATTACAATCCATTCACCTTCATATGTGGGTTCCTCTTGAGAGAAAAAAAAAAAAAAAAAGACAATGGGAGGCTCAAGTGAATATATGTTTCGGCAGCAAGTTTCCATAGAAACCTTGCCCATGTAAAACAACTTTCCATCACAATATGTTAAGTAAAAATGTTCCCAATTTGTCCTCAGTATTGTGTTGATGGAGGCTAAAACCTGATTTATCTTGTGAAACACCAATGGGAATGAAATAAGGATTTTTGTGGAAAATGATCTCCATGTGGGACCCATCCTCATTATATAGATATTTTGGCACTATTTATATCTGATAATTATTGGTCAGTTAAATAAAGATCATTTACAATACTTAAGATTACTTAATATCTTTGTTTTTGGTAATGATTTAAGCTGCAAAACTCATGAGTGCAACAATGAGATACTATGAAGGGAAGTAAAATTAATCAACTAAATCCATGAGATAGTCCAGGCTTCAATCATCTGTCGAATTAGCATTGGCTTACTAGTTCACATACTATTTAGCTACCACGGATTGAAGGAATAAGGCTCTGAATTCTGATAATGATGACCATAACAACACACTGTTTGAATAAATAATATCAAATCATCTATCTAGCACAAGAAGCAAACATCTGAAACTTAAATGAGATCTAATTATTTTTTACAAAGAAATAAAAAGAATAGCAAACATCTTTAACTTGGGCATTGAAAATATCCTCATGCCATGAAATAAAGGCAATAGAGATATACAATGAGTGCTTTCCATGAAGAAAAATATTGTGGCAGTCATCCACTCAACACCATCATGTACATTCTCTCTGATCCATACCATCCTAATCAGGGTATTCCTTAAAGAGAGGTCTCTTAAGTGTCAAGAGGGGAGCCCACTCATACAACTTAGTAGGATCTAGGGAGCAGTCTGTACGGAGGTGTGTTCATCTGTGGAAGTTTGTATCATCAGTTCTATGCGTCTGTATACAGTTAGTTCAGTTGTCATGTAATAGTCCGGTATGAAACACTTCGTATGTGTCTGTTTATGAGGTAGTGGTCCTATCTATCCCTAAAGTATGTACTCAGTCAGTGTCCTGTACCCCCCTTCTTATGTTTAATATATCACTTCTTTAGCAAAACTAAAAAACTAAAAAAATAATATCAAGGGTCTCCTAGATGATGAATAAAGCGTAGGGTGAATTCACAACCACCAGAGGATTCTAACAAATAGCCAAATAATAGATGCCCAGCAAACAAAATTGAAAAATATATTCCATTTCCAATGAGCCGAGCAACAAAAATGAATAATCCAACTTATGACAAAGTTATCTATATAGTAATATTTTCTGAAGGCCATGAACCACACAATCTCTCACTGAAAAAGGTAATACCAACAACAAAAGAGTTGATATATCGAATAAAAGATTAAAAAAATCTTAGAAGCTTACAAAATGTAAATGCACTCACGTTCTCTTCATTAAAGCTTTCTCCGCATAGCGTTTCTTTGCAAACATCTTCCCTTTAATACCAAGGGCCTGTTGAAAATGACAAAAGAGGGAAATAAGAGATTCCACACAAAATCATCTAAGGAAAGTAGAGGAATGACTGGACTATTCTAAGCAGAGGATGGCAATTGGAGATGATAGCGTAGAGGGATGAGAATTTTTTCCTTCGGCTAGGTTTCAATATTGTGAGTAGTTCTCTGAGAGGCTTTTATTGTTGAAGTAGCTGTACACTTGATGCTCGCTGGAGCTAAGTCGGTTGATCTTAGTCAAGGTTTTCAAACTAACCATTCTTTAATTCAGATCACCCACTTGAAATTTGTGCATGAAATGATTATTTCAGGTGATGTTGACAGAGAGCAAGTGGAGAACTTGTGGGCCTGTTTGGATTGATGGTGAATTAAAGTAAAATGAGGTAAAGCCTTCATTATCCAGACAAGAAAAGGCAATAGTTCATATCAAAAGTACACATTCAAAATTTCCTCCCTATTTTACAAACAGGCCCTAAAAGTTCCTCCAAACAAACATCAACAAACAAAAAAAAAAAAAAAAAGAAAGAAAGAAAAAAGAAAGAAAAAAAAAAGAAGAGCATCATAGGTAAACGAAAACCCATGACAACAAGCATCTGTGGACAAATGAACTCTTAGTAGGAAATGTTTGTGTAACACTGTTTAGCTGCTGAAAAGTTCTTGCCTTTCAAATTTTCCGCTGTGTGGTGCAACTAAGTACACCCAATGAAAAGTTGGGGAAATCAACTCATTTTTCATGACACCCAGGTAACCCATTTCCCATGTGAGGGGTCTGATACTGCATAAAACCATTTCCTATGTAATGGGGTCGGAAAGAAAACATAAATTGGGCATCTGCGAAATGCCCTTTACACAAATTCCCCCTCTACATTTGAGGATAAGAAGAGTAACCCAAGATTCGTTGATCAAAGCACAAAAGCATCAAATTTGTCTTTAAAAACAGAAAAAGATCCGGTTTTGGGTTTTGTTTGGTGTTTACCTTCTGAGCGAAGGCGGAACGCTTGTGGACTTCACGAGCCTCCTTCTTGCGCTTGCGCTCGAAGTGATCATGGCGGTAGCCATGCCGCTTCTGATGAAGCTCTATATAATCTCCTTGCGGCTGAGAAGATCAGAAAACAGAACAAGATTAGCAGAAGAAGACGAAGAAGAAGGAGATTTCAATAAGAAAGAAGAAAGAGACCATGGTGGCGTAGATGGAGGATCAAGATCTTCTGCCGTCTTCAGACTTCACAGAAGCGAGGAGAGATTAGGAAAAACTGATGGAAACACTGCAGCTTCTGAGGCTTTGTGGCTTTCTAGGGTTTTAGGGTATATGACAGAGACCCAACAGACCAAGCAGCAGCAACTTGGGTCACTTACATGAGGTTAATATTTCTACGCTTGGGCTTGAAGGATACAAAGCTCAGCTCATGGTAGACTCATAGATATCAAAAATGAGTCAAAGTTATCCGACTCACCCCTTTCATCCGTGGTCCACAATTTTAACAGCTAGTCCATTCAATAGGTGTAAACTTGAGGCTTTTTCCGTGTGTGTGAATAATTTAGATGGATCGATAGATAGACTCACAAAAGTAGGTGCGAACACAAGAGGGTTATCGTGTGTGTGTGTGAAGGATTTAGATGTATCATAAGATTGGCTTGCAAAAGTCTCACCATAAAGATGTATAAGAACATTTTTTCGTTTCTTATAAAGTTAAAACCCAATAGTTAGATAAATGGGCTTTGCTAGGTTTGTGCTTGTTCGGACGTGGGTGGGAGAGGCATTGGTTTTAGAGCTATATAGAGTTCAGATCAAATTATAAGGTTTAGATTTCTGGTGTCCGAGTTTGGCGTGGGTGCCAAAGCCCTCCTTTTTTTATTAGGGAAATTTTCAAATAAAGCCTTAGGTTTTTGCCGTATTTCAAAAAAGAACACAAGTTTTAAACTTTTCAAATTAGTCCCTAAGTTTTTCACTAAAACTTCAATTAAAGTCATCTGGTCATATAAAGGTAATTTTTTATGGTATTTTCTCTTAATTTTTTAAAAATACCCAGAGTACCTTCATTTAAAGCCATGTCATGGTTTTTACATTTAGTTGATTTCTGTAGAAATGTTAGTTTTTCTCTATCAATATAAGGCTGTCCGTGAAAAAAATGAAGAAAATATAAAGGAAGTGAATGTGGGTTT
The DNA here is from genome assembly GCA_003546025.1 of Camphora micrantha. Classification (NCBI taxonomy): domain Eukaryota; kingdom Viridiplantae; phylum Streptophyta; class Magnoliopsida; order Laurales; family Lauraceae; genus Camphora; species Camphora micrantha. The sequence goes on along the minus strand of QPKB01000011.1, from coordinate 6,157,421 downwards.
TATTTCATTGAAGGATAATTTAAGTAGTTTAAAAAAAAATTGAAGAAAAAAGTTGCCGGAAAATAGCTTTAAATGGATGAATGTCCTTAATTGAAAACTTCATGAAAAACTTAGGGACTAATTTGAAAAGTTTAAAAACTTGTGTCCTTTTTTGAAATAAGGCAAAAACTTAAGGACTGATTTGAAGTTTTTCCTTTTTATTAATATAAGAAAGGAATATATAAATGTATTAGAATTTTGCGGCGCCTTGAGGCATTCACTCCAATTTGATACTCATGCAAATAAATTCACCATAACATTGAAACACTCAATTTTTCTTTTCCATTTATTCTCACCTTTGGATTTTAGGCTTTGATTATCTGATTTTGTTGATTCTATGGGCATCCATCTCTCCAAGATTCGCATTTATCCAAATGGGCCTCATAAGAATACATCACACATAGGAATGTGAGAACTGTCCTCCTATAATTAGGTTACGTGTCATTGTAATATAGGACAAAATGTGTGAAGCAATTGGATAGATCAAATGTATGCTTACTATTGACAAACCTGAAAGTAAGAAAAAATTTAAGAGACAATTTGCCTCTTTTTTTTTCTTTACTCTTAAAAGCTATTAACAGGGGCTAGATGTGATATCTAAATCCTCTACAATTATTAAAGGTGACACATTAATCTCTCACTAGCAGGAAAGGCCCAACTTGAGCACCCCACCACCCCCACACAAAAAAAAAAAGATATATTCAAAGTAACAGTTTTTTTTTCAGATATTATTGGAAATAAAATAAATAGATAAATGAGAATTTTATCAAAAACATCCTTATAAAGTCACTGTGGACCAAAAGGACCTAAAGGACATATTTCCAACGTAGTAGTCATATGGGTCCTTTTTTGTTTAACTTTTTGGAATCTGAGTTGGGTTTTATTTAACTTTTTGGAAGATAAGAGCATCTCCAACAGGTACTTCATTTCTTCATATGCCTTTTTAAAAAATAAAGGCTTAGGTGGTAAAAAAGGCATATGTAAATTTGGTATCTCACTTGGGCAACTCTAAGAGAGATGTCAAATTATTATTTTATTATTTTTTCATTTAATCTTCATTTGCTTTATTACATATATCTTACTTATATTTAATGGGATTTTGTACGATTTAAATGTTATTAAAGTAATAAATTATTAAAAAATAAAAAATGCACAAATTATACTTGAAACCCATTTTTCATTGAAAATGTAAAATCAAATTACATAATATTATAGTCAATCACAAGCTTCTTCATATTGACCTTGGAAATGCCACAGGTGCTCCACCAGATCGGCTTGGAGTTGAGAATGTGTTCTCTTGTCACGAATACGCAAGTGGTTTTGAATGAAATTCTGAAATTCTGCAGTATGGTCATGTGACACAGGAAGGTCACTGCATTCACCCTCTCGTGCATCATAATTGGGTGGAAGACTTTGATCGCATTCATCTTCGAGAATCATGTTATGCATTATGATGCGTGCCTTTATTATATGCTGAAGTGTTTGACGATTCCAGAAACGAGCAGACCCACGAACAATTGAAAAACGTGCCTGTAGCACTCCAAACACCCTTTTTCTTTGGGGCATCATCGGTAGGGAGTTCGGAAGCCTCACCGAAATATTGTGAATATTGGGTAGAAAAATTAGGAAATTGAGAGAATTGGGAATCCATAGTGTGAATGAGGGAAAAAAAGGACTTCAAACACTCCTTATTTATAGATATCCCAGCTCCAAAGATTTCTCAAATTAATATAATAAAAAATTTCAAATGGTAAAAAAAAAATTCCAACGATTGAAAAATGGCAGGTGACCGTTGGAATTTTTTCCATGTCAGGTGATCGTTGGAAAACTTCAAAGACTCATTATTTAATTCAAAAAAATAAAATGGCATGGGACTTTTCCCATGCCATTTTTGGCATACCAGCTGCAATGCCAAAATCCAGCAAGGATATGGCTCCTCTCTTGGAGCATGTGCATGACGTTTTTTTAAGCCATTGGAGGCTTATGTGGCAATATAACATAGTTGTTGGAGATGCTCTAAGTTGGGCGGGGATATCCCCTCTCATCTACATACACAAGCAGGGATTTCTTTTTCTCTTCCTTCCTCCTCTCACTCCTTTCTCCAACTCTTTCCAACCATCTCTCACATCACCATCATCCCTCTCTCTATTCTCCCATGCTTTTTCAGTGCATCACACCCAAATCATCTGCATTTTGGACTACTGCTTTAACATAGATGATACATAATACAATTAGTTTACCACCTGTTTGTAGGTCTCTTCTTTACTAGCCCTCTATATATACTCTTTCGTTTGTCAATCAATTTAACACAAAAGGCATTCTTATGGCAAGCCCCAAGAGATTTACAGTAGCCACCAAAAAAGTGCCAATCTAAAAAGTGTGAGATGAAAAAGAACAAACATTTAGGAGTATCAGATAATCACCGTGGATATTCTAACAGGGTGCAGATTTATATGGACCTTTCCGTAATCCAAGAGCTTTTCAATCAACGAAAATGTTGTTAACACGAGAATAGCAAGAAGCAATAAAACTAGAGGTGGCAATCGGGTCGGGTTGTGCTAAACGGGTCGAACCCGTTTATTAAACGGGTTAGACAAGCCTAACCCGCATCCGACCCGTTTATTAAACGGGTCAGAAACCCCTAACCCGCACCCACCACGGGTCAACCCGACCCGACCCAGTTAAACCCGCATAACCATTGCGGGTTATACAGGTCAGGTCAACCCGTATACTTGAATAAGTAAGTGATAAGTTTCTTTACAAGAGAAAATGTTAGAAATAAAACAGTTTTTTCATAAAAATAAAAAAATATCAAAATAAAAAGATACTATAGAATTGAGTGATAACTTTCTTTACAAGAAAAAGAAAATAATATCAATACAAGCATGGCTCATGCAAGACAAGCACATCGTAGTTCACAAATCATTTAAAAAAAAAACCATCCATGTAAGATGAATAATTCTAAATTGTGTGACTCATGGTAAGCATAATGTGGTAGTGGAACAACCCTAGTCCCTAGTCCCTAGAGTTAGAGTTAGGGGTCGTTTGTCTACACCCATTTACATATGTAAATGGTGAATTTGCGTAATATTTACGCATCAGTAATGTTTGTCTACAAGAATTTACGCATCTTGTGTGTAAATCAGATGTGTAAATGGTGTGAAAATGAGCCCATTTTCACACTAAGATTTGAACACCTGTTGAGGTGGGAAAAGAGAATACCAAAAGCACATGTGATTTTAAAGAATACCTGTTAGAGGCGGACGGTTTGGTTTTGGGTAGTTTCCTTCAAAGAGGTTCTGGGTTCGAAACCCCCCTATAATGCATTTAGAAAAATAATAATAAAAGAGGCATTTCCATCAAAGAGGTTTTGGGTTCGAAACCCCCTTCCAACGCATTTACAAAATAATAATAAAAGATGTATAAACACTGATGAAACCTATGAAAGAAAATCCTCCCTTCATCTTATCCCCTTTTATGAAGGTAACCTCTCTATTTCTCTCTATTGCCTTGCTATAAAAAATAAATAAATAAATAAATAAATAAAACCTTTCTAAAATCTATCTACTCTGTAGGTTATTCTTTTAGAATTTGATTCTCTATCTTCTCTTCTCCTTTTAGATTTTCTTCCAATGTCTTAATGATTTTTCTAAAATTATTTATTATTGTATTACTTTAAAAATATTTAAATATGTATAAATGAATGTAAGAGAAAAGGAAGAATGTATATTATATAGCATTATGGTATCATTAAAATATAATATATAAATGCAATTTTATCTAACCATAATAAATTTGTGTTACTTTTAATATAATTGAACTTAGCAATAAAATACTCATTTTAAGAACTTTCTATAATTGATTAATATTGGCATAAAGCTGGTGAGATACATTGGTAAAGTTTTATGCAAATTGAATAATGAATTAAGATAATATTGAACTAAATATTAATTAATATAAATATTAATAATAATCCTATTTTTCTTAACCATCAGACTATTAACTCTTATTTCCTTAAGCAAACATGTTGGAATGTATTTTTTAAAATGTGATCATTGATAGAAATATCTATTTTTGAAAAGTATATTTCATGTTGAAAGACATGTTCTTTTTTAAGGATTTAAAATGCAAATGAAAATTTTGATATAAACCAGACCTCTTGTGTCTCCTTTTCATATTAGTAGAATATAATTTAATGATTAATAAGTATCATTTACAAAATCGTTTAATACATATACACATATCATTGAAACAAACATAAAAAAATGAATCACATGTGTAAATAATGCGAAAATGGTGTTATTAGACAAACATTATAAAAAGAAACACACGTGTAAATGTTACATACTTAAAATTTGAATATTCATCTTTTACATGTGTAAATTGTATTTACATATCCCACGTGTAAAAGACAAACGACCCCTTAATGCCAATTGCCAACCCCTACGTACATTCTAATTAAGTATTGGTAATCTTAAACAGACTTAAATACAAGAATTAATGCGGGTTCTGCGGGTCAAGCGGGTCAATCCTAACCTGACCCGCTTAATTGCAAGTCATGAATACTTGACCCGTTACCGACCCGCCTATCAAACGGATTGGGTTAAGCGGGTAATACTCGGGTCGGGTCGGGTCGGGTCGGGTCGGGTCATATTTTTCCACCTCTAAATAAAACTTTTACGTGTTTTTGAAATATTTAAATTTTCATATATTTTTTTGAAAATAAATCAAACATTTTATACTTGTTTTTACGTCTTGACATGCTTTAGCTAGAGCTGGACAGGGCTCAACGCGGACAATGGCATGATACCAAATTGGCTGTGAACAATTGGGTGCCTAGATTATACCCACCCATGCATATATTGCTACTTCTTCAGCCTAGTTACATATGATATTCCTGTGCTGCCTATTGAGTATTGGTATGAACCAATGATCTGATGAACTGTTAGTTTAGTCCCCAGGCAAGTAGGGAAGTTGGGGCACCAGGCGGCATTTGCATGAGGCCAGGTGGAGCTGGACTTGAGGCAGATGGATTGTTTTAGATATCAGAAACTTGGATGATACAAATATCAGATTTATGCTTGGTTTTTGTTATTAAGTAATACCACAAGCAGCAACAACCAGGAGATTCATGCTGCTGTTGTGCAGACACCCACTGATATGATGTCAAAGTATGATGGCTTCTGGGAATAACACAGTTGACAATGGTCTAGCAAGGGACTGTAAATTAGTGTCCGGGCTCTGGGGGCAGTAACTCATGGCACTCAGTTCAAGTAGAATTTTCACCTCCAAGCAGACACATGTACTGCGGCCCAGCTCTGTGGGGCCAACTTGGGTTCACCTTTGATCAATATAGATCCCCTTTCATACTCTTGCTCCCCCATGATCTAGCACATACCTACTTTTATGCTCATCGAACCTTCACTCATAGTTGGATTGAATCATAAAAAAAAAAAAAAAATCTATGGTTAAAAGACCATTAAAACTCTAAGGAGGCTAATTTGAGGGCCAGACAACCAAAAGCAGCTGTAAGAGAGCACAATAACAGATCTAAAATTATGCAGTGCTGTGTGCTTTGGGTTATTTGGTAATTGGCTCATAGCTAAATTCTTCATTGCTACACCAATTTCCATTCTGCTAATTCATTAGGTTGCTTCCTTACCCAAAAAATAATTATTAGGTTGCCTTCTGACTTTAGGGTAAAACTAACCCATTCTGTATCAATATCTGTATTATAATTTATAGGGAAAAAACCATAAATCTGCAAAATTAGACCCTCACATGGCAGAAGATATTGTTGGCATACTTGTTATCCTACTAAATACCTATGCAGGCTTGAAAACCTTAAGGGGCTCTAAGAGTAAGAAGCAATAATAAATCTCAAGAATCTTCAATCTTAAATATCTGTTGTTGCTGCTAGGACTGTCAGAGTGTTTCAATTTAAAAAAGCAGAATTTAAATGTCACTACAATTTCGCCTTGCATAACAATTCCCTTGTCCCCATTCCGCTTAGTGAAAGCAAATAAAAAAGGAAAATTTTCAAATAAGGCCTTAAGTTTTTACCTTAATTTAAAAAGGACACAAGTTTCAAAACTTTTCAAATTAATCCTTAAGTTTTTGAGCAAGTTTTCAATTAAAGACATTCGGCCATTTAATGGTGTTTTTTTTTTTTTTTTATGACTTTTTCCCTCAATTTTTTTTTTTTTAAAATACCAACTCATTTAAAGCCATTACATAGTTCCAGCAGCCACCACATTCATCCAATCGTCGTGGAAATGCAAGTTGTCCTCAATCACTTTGAGAATGCAGGTGAAGAAAAGAAAGAGAATATATAGGAAGTGAAGAAGTTTTTTATTTTAATGAAGGTTAATTTGGATAATTTAAGATTTTTTAGGAAAAAAGTAACAAAAAAATAGCTTTAAATGGACGAATGTCCTTAATTGAAAACTTTTTTGGAAAACTGAGGGACTAGTTTGAAAAGTTTTAAATCTTATGTCTGTTTTTGAAATAAGACAAAGACTCAAGGTCTTATTTCAAATTTTCCCAATAAAAAATTGATGTTAGTGGTAAATGCATTAGATATAAGATATAACTTGCAAGGCATTTTTCTGGAGTTACCTTGCTTTTGGGTCTGAATCTTCAGGACTCATTTTACACAAGCTACATAACAACAAAAGGGGTCAAAGATAAATTGTTGAATAAGTTGTAGTTGCCACTTTCTGCACAGGAGACATTATCAGCAGTTAAGTTCATAAACAACAAAAGCATATCTCAAGAACCATCATCCTGTCTGTCTGTTGATAGAGAATGTTCATGGAGCTTGCAATATGCAGTCCAAATGCAACTGATCTCTCCAGGTGATCAAAGAAAGGGTGCCATATAACAAATGTTAATGGTATCCAGTGACAAATAGAAGCAGCATCACAAATTCTCTTCACAAACACTCCTTTCAATGTTTCTGATAAGCAATAAATTTTTTTAGAATCTCAGTATTAACTTTTCACTTTTGGGCTGTAATCAACATAAAACTATGCATTTTTTAATGCTTTAAACCCTTTTGCTTTCGCCTATATGTTGTAATCCAAAAAAAAAAAAAAATTCATTTTGTGTTCTTTGTATTTGTTGTTTGTTTGAAACATTCCAGAGGTTGCAATATTTACACTCTTGGATGTGGATTAAAGACAGCCAGTGAGCATAAAAGACTGATTTATGCCCCATGAGAACCTACTTGGGACCACCACCCTTTGTCTTTAACATCGGTTTCAATGGACTCAAAAGTTGCTGCATATGAATGCAAGAATAGTAGGGTTTCCACTCCAAAAAAAAAAAAAAAAAAAAGAAGCCAAATATTCAAAATGCTAGGATTCCAAATTCAAATGCAACATTGAGTATGATAATGAGAATGCATTTTTTATACAGGCAACTGTTTAAGAGCCATCATCCCATCAGTCAATAGAGAATGTTTTATGGAGCTCGAAATATGCAGCACAAATGCAAGTGATCAATAATGGTTATCCCATCTGTCGATAGAGAATGTTCATGGAGCTCACAATATGCAGCCCAAATGCAAGTGATCAATGATGGTTATCAAAGAATGGATGCCATATAACAAATGTTTACAGTCAGAGATAAATAGAAGCAACATTGCAAATCCTCTTCAGAGTTCAGAACCATTCCTTTCAATGCTGCTGATAAGCGAGAAATTATAGAATCTTAGTATGAACTTTTGGGCTTTTATCAACATATAACTGTGCATTTTGGAATGCTATAAATCCTTTTGCTTTTGCCACTGATTAATGTTCTTTGAATTTCATTTGTTTACATTGTTATTGTTGTTTGTTTGAAACGTTCCAGTGGTTGTCTTGGATATGGATTGTAAACAGCCAGTGAGCATATAAAAGCATGGTTCATGGCCCACCACTATCTTAGTCTTTAACAGCCGTTTCAATGGACTTGAGAATTGCTTAATATGAATGCAGTATGGCAGTGGGTTCCACTCAGAAAAAAAGTTAGTCAAATATTCAAAATGCTAGGATACTAAACAAATGGTTTGAGGCATGCGACATTCAGTATCATAATGAGAATGAAGTATTTTTTATACAGGCACCTGTTTAAGAAAAGACTTGTACTATTGAAAGACCTTGTAGTAATTATATCAAAATGAACCATAATCTGATTGAAATAATATTACATCATGATGAAGGGATGATGAAATTAGAGATGCAGAGATGAAATATAGATTCTATGAACCTCAACAAGTGCACAATTTGTATACCTAGTCCTTACTGCATATACAAATCCATGGTTTTTACTACAGAGCATTAAATTTGAAGAACCACATTGAAGGCAGAACGGCAAAAATTTCTGAATCCTCAATTGTTCAAATCCTACATGAATCATCATTATATACTCATCTAATTTACTTATGGAATTCTTCACCATCAATACTCTTTAAGAGGATTGTCTTAAGCCTCTGCTAAATCACTCTTCTACATCTTTACAGGAACCCTTCCAGGTGAGTCCAAACAGACAAAGAACGAGCATGATACTAGTAGGAATAAAAGTATATTTTGATGATCAATCACACTGGGGAAACGAGGCGCGACGAGCATGGCAAAAGAGGATGGACATGAATCCACTCAAAACATGAAGTATACATGCCCTAATCTAATAGTCTAAAATCATCGTTAAAGAAAGAGTCACGGTTGGCAAGAAAAATCGACACGTCATGGCAAAATGCAGCATTAGCAGTCTCAACAAAGCATGAATTTTATATGACTTAACACGACCTACAAAAAATATATATGATATTTAAAAATAAAAAAATCTAAATTATTGAAAAATACTAGAATCTACTATTTTTTCCTTTTATATAGTTCTTCTTCTTCTTCAAGAATAGTACACACCCAAGGCCATATAGGTCCAGTATCATTACTACATCATACAATGTTAAATTTGTTGAGATTTAATGATCGAACCAAATGCATTTCAAGTAACTTATTGTCACTCTAAGCTCCTCTTGTATCTGAGATGATAGCATATGCATGAGTTTTTAGGAAGTGTTTTTTGGGCTTTTGATATGTTGTTTCCATGTGCTTTTCCTTTCATCTATGATGAATCCATTTCATGCCACAAAATATACAATAGTTGGTGATAGTCGCAAGTAGGCCCCACAAAAAGAAACAAATTAATAATAAATGGTTCTACGATATTCTAAGAGAATGCTTGTGCGCTTGTTATTGAATTCCTATAAATTCTGAAGGGGATTTTATATATCAATGAGGGAAGGAGTGAAGGGTTCAAGTTGCATATTTAGATGGTCCTTCACTTCCCTAGGATTCAATTTCCAGTTAGAGTATCATTTCATATGAAACGAGAAATGATTTAATGGCCCCTAATGGATCTCAACCTTCAATCCTTCCCTTCTACCCCAATTGATAAAAGGCCATTGTTAAGAAATCCTAAAATTAAACCTCCATAAAAAAAATGCCCTAAAAACTCAATTTTGCAATCTCAGTTGCCATCATAGCCAATGGTATTGGGGATAGAAGCTGACACTGAGTCATAATCAAACTAATGCATAGGTTGCAACCCATACACAATTTGTCATGGCTTGCTGATACGCTATGTATCCAATATATTTTAAACCATATCTCTAACACAAGCCATTACAATCATCATCATCAACCAAAGTATGAAGCCTAATTACGCTGTTTTCTCAAACATCATTTATTAGCCTCTTGGACACCTGTGGTACCCAAGTCTGGCATCTGAGTCTTTTATCAAGGCTTATTTATTTTTCTTATCAGAAATTATTCACCAACTGCCCCTCATGAACAGAGATGGTAAATTGGTGAACCTCATTTCGAAATGTGATTGAAATGGCATAGTCTTCAGTTAATCCCTATGAATGACCATCCAACATTGGAATGTTCCATCAATCAATAAATGTGACTAGAACAATTCAAGCAAACAAGTTCTTAACATGCTCCTAAATGAATCAGAGTTTTAATTTGTGCAAATCTAGCAGGATCCATTCAATCAATAGAACCTATTAATCCTAGCTATCAACAATAAATACAAATAAGCCAAGCTTTAATCACCAAGATTTTTTCATTGTAAAATCTAATACAATACAAAGGGCAATTTGTTTTGCCACATATATACAACCGCACCCACAAAATCCACACCCAAACCCAAAATACAATGTTTTGGAAATACAAACCCAAGTGCTTGTTTGAATCAGGAGAAAAGGTGGAGAAAATGGATTTGGGGAAACTTTCCACACTTCAAGTTTCTATTTACAGCACAGTCCTAAACCTTTAACATGAGTTCAGAATGCAACAATAGGAAATCCTAGATTCAATATCTAGAGACCTGTATAAAACAAACCAGTGGCATTAAATACAGTAAAGTCAAGGCAAGTCCCATACAAGTAAGTCACTCAAATGAAAAGAACCAAACCAATGTCATTGGACTAGGGACTGCAGATGCATTTCTAGCTTTTCCTATAGAGTATGTAACAAAATCAAGCCCCAAAATCAATCCAAATCATAACTGTGGGCAAAGTTATTGATGGGCCATTTCAATGTCAAGTCTCAACCATCAAATATCATTTAAAATCCAAAATCACTATTTCAAATGAAACTAAACTAAATTAAGGGTGTCAATGGGATCTCTTTAGAGATTCCAAAAATCTGAGGCCTAGCTTTGATTTAGGTCAGATCATAATGAAATGCACATCACTAATAGGTTTTGTAATTTTCTTTTCTCCCCTTGTTTTCTCCACCTAATTTCTCCGCATCCAAACCAATGGCTCAACTTCAAAGCCCCCCCAACCCAAACCATGATCCTTCTTTCTTGAAGGATGGCATATGAACACAATAGAAACATTAGGCATACATGCTCAAGAAGTCTGAGGAGGCTTCAAGACCTTACCTTCCTGTGTCATTGTCACCACAGCAGGCACCCCAGAAGCAGCAACTGTCTGGTAGGAAGTCACAACACCCCCCGGCGCATTGTAGTACACCTCCCTCCCTGCGTTATCATACGCCACCCCAACCCCTTGCTGCCTTACCACTCCCTCCCCATAGGGAGGCGGTGCCGCCACCTTCTGTGCCTGCGTCGGCCCCACGCCATACACCGGAGACTCCCGGTAACCCTCCTGCACCACCCTCGGCACGTAGTACCCCTGTCCGGGTGACGGAGGCCGATACATGGGCGTCGAGATCAGATACACCTGATCCCCGCCGCCGGCCGTCGTGGCCTGGAACCCTGCCGTACCGGCCGAAAACCCCGCCGTAGGCGTCGAGATCTGTCTCTCCTGCCAGTATCCGATCGGCACCGGGGCCACCGCCGGAGGTGGCGGCGCAACCTTCTCCTGAGGCTTCTGCGGGTAGTAATCCGCAGCAAAAACCCTAGAAACCGCCTCCTCTCCCCTCCGCTGCTGAAACATCGCCTGCTGCTCCTGGCTGGCGACCTGCAAGATCTGGCGCTGGATCTCCGCCGCCTCCTCCTTCACCGGCTCCGGTTTGAGCAGCACGACTTCCTCAGTTGGGATGTTCAACTCCGGCGGGGGCTTAAGGGGCGGCGGTTTTGCCACCTGCGTCGGGGAAGCGACGTCGGTGGGTGGAGCGGAATTGAGCGCGTCGAGGAACCACTGTCGGTCGGACTTGACGTCGGAGGGAGGAGGGGGGTTGAAGGGGAAGAGGAAGAGGCGGAGGCGGGCGGGTTTGGGGGAGGAGCGGAGGAGGAGGCGGTCGTATTCCATCATCATGTGGTGGAGATCTTCGCTGTTGGTGACGGAGATGAGGGCGTCAAGGTCTTCGCCGGGGAGCTGGTATTTGAAGCAGACGTCGTCGGAGTCGGCGGCGGCGGCGGAGGATGCGAGCTTGAAGATGAAAGATGTTAAAGAGATGGTGCGATCTACGGTGAGGATCTTGGTGTGGCCGCCGACGTAGGAGAGCTGGTTGTCGTGGGGGCGGGGGATGATTTTACCGCCGTAGCTGCACATGAATTTGACGCGGTAGTTAGTGGGGGAGGAGGGTTGGGGAGGGTCGTCCCAGGAGGCGAGGTTCTCGCAGTCGATGTCGCGGGAGCGAGGGGACGAGTCGCCCGAGTCAGGGTAGGTGGTGTAGGCGTAGGTTTCCATGGAATGGGGGGAGAGAAGCGGTGGTTGTTACTTCTTCCTCCTCCTCCTCCTCCTACATTTTGTTATATGTGGAATGGGGTTTTGTAATTTGTAGGGTGGGTTTGTTTGTGTGGTTTTTGAGATGATTGGTGGGGAGGAGAGGGTGGAGAGATGGTTGACTGATTCAGGAGAGGGGAGGGGAGGGGATGCAATTGCATTGTGGTTGATATCCTGGTCCTGGATGATATTGGGTGGGAGATGATATAAGTGCTTTAATTTTGAAAACCAGGAATCAGGACACTGACTCGGTTAGAGTTGAGTCAACTGCGCTGAGTTGGGTCAGAGTTAAAAAAATAATTAAAAAATATATGGGCCGAAGCATGGCACGGCACGGCCCATATATATATATATATATGAGCAAGGCTCTTTTAAGCTCAAGCTTATGTGAAAATTTTATAAGTTAGTACTTGTGAGGCTCACATTTGGTCCATTCAAATGAACCAAACACATAACTCCCCCAAATTGCACGTGTCTACCAACTTTTGGTCAAATCCAAATTTATTGGACTGTTGGATCGACTATGTATCGATCCGAATGAACTATTGACCATTAGATTTTTTAGCACATATGGAGATGATAGAAATCATTGTTGGGGCTGATTCTTTGTAGAGAAGAGGATCCCAAATAGTCCTTGAAATCCCCCTCATCTCCATCCCCATGCAGGTCCCCAAGTGGGCACCACCACACACTTGAGCTAACCTTATCCTAAGCTTGAGCTTAGGAGAGCTAGCTCCATTATGAAATAATAGAAGGGGAAAACATAAAAAATGTTCCATTCGGTCTTCTACATGGATCATTTTCTTATTTAACATATTAAAATGAATTAGTCTTTTCTAGAAAGTCTAAGGACTTCTTTCTTTAAAAGAACTCAAAGAATTTTGGTTTGGAGAATTTTCAAATTCCCCAAAAGTTGTGTCCCCTAGGTGGAATTCCTTAGTCGTACTCTTGAGTGGAGGATTTGCAATTGCCAACGATATTAGAATTTTGAGAATTCTAAAAGTTAAATGGCGCATTTCAAGTTATTAGAATTTGGAACTCTACCAAAGAAATATCACATTTTCAAATGCCAAGAGGACAACCATTACATAATATCTCAAAATTCTCAACATCACACATTCTAGTCAGAAATTCTAGTTGAAAGGACAACCTGTCTTAAGGTTTACTAGATTCTAGTCTGACCCTTTCCCAGCAAACAATGGGCCTCACTAGACATAGATTTTTTATTTTTATTTTGATCGAGCTTGCAGGAACTAGGAACCCCTTTTGGTATTATCAAACTCCATGGTTCTTTAATGAGAACCCATGCTATGCTTTACGAAAAGAAAGAAAGAAAGAAAAGAAAAGAAAAGAAAAAAAAAAAAAAAAAAAAAAACCTATCCTTTCCCTCAGCAAAAAACCATTTTCAACTCCATATTTTTGAATAAGGTTTTAAATATTAAAATTCTTTAATAATATTTTGAACTCATGCAGAATAATGTTTATAATAAAACTTGATTGATGTGTGTATGATCCAGACTCTAAGCACTCTGTCCTATTCTTAAGTTGTTAATTTGCACATGTAGAGCAAACATTTACTAATACAATCAATGATATCTGGGGAAATTCTTAAAAATGTCCATATGAAAAGGGGCATTTTTGCCTTTTGTTTTGTTCAACTATATGATACCACCTCAAATTCTAAAAGCAAATGCAAATGAGTCATGGGAATAGCCATTTAAGTCATATCCATGAAAAATATGTGACATTTCACTTTCCAAAGCACCACCCTCCGCACATCTTATGTCCTTTCTTCCCGTTTCTTCTCTTTTTCATCATTCCTAATTTTTTAATCTTATCTTCAAAGAGGGGATGTGTACATGCACCACCTTCCTCCCATCTCACATTCTTTCTTCCTGTTTCTTCTCTTCTCCATATTTCCTACTTTTTTTAATCTTATCTGCAAAGAGGGGGCGTGCACATGCACAGCCTTCCACTTATCTTTCATTCTTTTCTTTTGGTTTCTTCTCTTTCTTCATCTTTCTTCCTTTTTTTTAATCTTATTTTCAAAGATGGGATGTTTACATGGAGAGAAAATAGGAAGTGTGTTGATAGAGGAGAGAAAATAGAAATGGCTTACGGAAGAAAGAAAATAGGGGCAATGTTTTTCTTTTTAGGTACATGGGTAATATTGTTAGTTTCACCTTCTTCTCATATGTTACTATTTAAGAAAGAGAAAAATGAGGAGACAATTTAGGGTTTGTTTGTTGGTTTGTGATGGAATAGAATAAAAATAGTTAAGCTATCCTAACCTGTCACATGTAATGTTCGCACATGCATTAAGTAAGAATATAACATTAGTTAGATTTTGTCTCACTCTATTTTTATTCTATTTCATATCAAATAAATAGGCCCTAGCCACCCTATTAGATTCTTTCCCCTTTAGTTAGCAATTAATAAAGTAAAAAAAAAAAAAAAAAAAGAGGGTCCATGCCATTCGCTTGGTTTCCCATTCTCTTAGTTAGCCTTCAAGAAATAGAAAAAAGAGGAGCCAGCCAAGCCAATTTTATTGCAACTCCACATGATTAGTAAAAATGATGAGTTTTCATTGGTGACAAAAGGGGGCATTTTGCTTTATAAAATGCTTAGATTTTTATAGTATGCCTCATGATATTGGCCATATGGTATAGTATTGGATCTTTGTTGATTAAATATGGATCAAAATCCACAACCATGCCCAGATATTTCTTACAACAATCCATATTTTGTATTTTGAATAATGTCTAAAAAAATTAAAATTTGTCTATATATAACAATATTGAACTCATGCTGAATAACATCTATAATAAAATTCGAATAATGATCATGCCAAACTCCAATGCCCATGGGAACTAATGTTGCCGGAGAAAATTATGAGTTTTTGGTACAACAAATGGCCTTGTAGATGCACTTGCCAAGTCTTGGCTTCCACTTTTTATCAAGGAAGCATTACCTACTCATATATTATCTCAATACTTGTAGGAGATGAAGACAGACCATGAATGGTCATCGGCATCACACCAAATAAGAGGAACATTACATATTCACATGCTCCATTTTTAAACTAAATGTAATTATGGATGGGTAGTTTTGAGTAATGCTATTTGGATAAATTTTTTGGACAGAATTTTGGACAAATCCTATGGTATGGCTTGAATAACATAGGGTTTGTCTAAAATTATGTCCAAAAGTTTGTCCAAATAGACTTTTTGGATAGTTTTTATAAGAGTTTGGGTATAGTTGTATGTTTACTTTAGTTTATACTTATGTACTAGTACTTGTATTATCTCTCAATCCATAATACCTCAATAGATAAAAAAAAGACCATATCAAACAGGGTCCACTAGCCTTTTATAAACTTTCAAGCACTTCAAACTAGAAATACAACAAAGACATTGACTTCTACTACTACTAACTTGTAATTTTACTAGACTCTATCCAACCACTGCTTCCTCCCCCTCCTTATCATTTATCATGCTCTCCACCTCTTTGGAAAACCTCTCCATCTCATGCGCCGGCATGCAAACTGGCACTAAAATCCCATCCTCCCCCTTCCCATTACAAAACGGAATGTAGAAAGAAAGCACCACACCATTCTCTGTAACTAAAGCCTGCGGCGGCCCGCTGTAAACCGCCTTCCCCCACCCAAAGTCCACCTCCTTTGACCCACCCGGCGCTGTCAAGTCGGACACCATCCACGTCCGCACCAGAGGTGGCTTCCCCTTTATCACCATCAAATCCACCATCGACTGCATGTACTCCTGCGTCACCATGGCCTTCGCCTTCTTCACCTGCTCCACCGCATAACCAATCGGATTCCGACACAGATCCCCAGCTGGCGACACAACGATCGGAAAAGCTAGCACATTTCCGTAGTACCCATCCGGCAATGGGGGACTGTACTTGGTGCGTGAATTGACAACAAATATGATCTTTGCTTCGTCCTTGTCGCGGGGCTGAAGGGTGGCGAGGGTGTTGCAGCGCCAGAGACTGGCGGTGAGGAGCTCAAAGGTGGTGGTGGAGTGGCGGAGGTGGGGAGGGAGGCGATGGCGGAGGGTGGCGATGTGGCCGGAGGTGAAGAAGAAGGAGCGGTGGAGGAAGGGTTGGGATGGTAGGGGAGCGGCTGCACGTGTGGGCTGAGGCGTATCCTCGTACTCGGGGTGGTAGCAGGTGATACGTGGCGGGCGACGGGCGTTAAGGAGCTCGCGCTCCCACACGGGTGGGATGGAGGGGGCACCTGCGCCAAGTGCTATTTGGGCGATTGTGCGCATGAGCTGGAGCATGCCGGCGTAGTCGCAGATGGCGTGGGTGAATCGGAGGCCGACAATGAAACCTCCACAAGTGAGATGGGTAACCTACATTGGTTTATCTTAATAAAGTCATTTGGATGCGTTTAGTAATTTTATAGGTAAATGAAAGTATCAAATCAAGAGAGAATACAATATAAGTAGGTAAGAATTGTATTTTGTCTTTAGTTTTTTGGTAGGAAATCTTTTTATTTTTTGTTATTTAGTGGAGAAAAGTGTTTACTTTTTTACCTTTTTTTTAATGAATGAGAAAATTTTGAAGATGTGTATTTTTGATGTGACCTCTTATCTAAAAAATAAAGACTTTACATTACTTTTACTTTAATAGAAAATTCTCAAAGGAAAAATATCATGTCCTTGATTGGGGAAAAATAAAGGCCAGTGGGAGCCGTGTACTAAAAAATAATAAATGTGCATGTCCTGAATTTGGTACGATCCCAATTTGACTTTGGCAAAGGTGAGCGAAGGTATAAAGTATATTGGTTGGGTGTCTTTAACTCATTCGACTGCCCAACGTTCAATTCTTAGATTCCAGCGCATTCTTCTCTCCTGCATGCACCAGCATATTTTTTTCCGAGATGTGGTAGGGCTTACTGTCACTTTAGTCGTTCCCTATTAGTAAATTTAATTAACTAGTAAAGTGAGGTGTATGGTCATTGTAAGAAATAATAAGCAAGAAGCGGTCAAATAAAAAAAATATACCATATTCCAAAAACAGCTCTATTTTTTTTAAAAAAGGAAAATTTAAGAAATTACCTTCTCATTCCACTAAATGACAAAAAATCTATCTTTTAAAAAAAATTAAAAAGCTATATTTTCATCTTACTAAATGACAAAAGTCATCACTTTTTTATTAGACTCCTGTTCTATTCTTGTCTCTTAATTTAGCCCGTCACCTAACTTCACTTTACTAGTGAATTGTTACCAAAGGATTAGGCATACTATCAAATTGATGACATGTAAAATATTGAAATATCTAAAGTGTTAGTATGGAATTCCTTGATTAAAAATATTTTGAGCTCAATGATTCTACCTTGATTTTCTTAGATCTAGATGCTCTAGTGCATGTTCCACCATGGAGCATGGTGCTATCTATGACTTTTTAAAATGGGACACTTGTATAGTTTAATTTGTGAGCCCCACGGACGTACGTAGCCAAGGGTCTTTCTATCTAGCCACATACATTAATTAAAAATACGTATATCAGTTACTTTTGACGACGCTAGTTTTTCGACAACCGTTCATTCATGATCTTAAAATTGGAAGTTAAAAAAAAGAAGAACTTGAAGCTGATATTGGACCTAATCTTTTTGCATATATGAATGTCTCGTAAGATTTTGTTGACCGTTGTATGTCCTACTTCTCAAAACGCTATGGAGCATACATACTACAAAAGCTACTACTTTTTTTTTTTGGTAAAACAAAAGCTACCACTTGATAGTTTACTTGTTCATTTGATTTATTACCAGCACAAGGCGATATGTCTACTTTGAGTTCCCATATAGGCTCAAATTAGGAGCCAACAACATTTAATGGACTATGAAGTGATCCAAAAATATTTCATGTATCCCACAAGAGTAGTGGACTCTGCAAAGTCTGCCACATGCCTTTATTTTTTATTAATTATCTTTACTGTAATATATTTTTACTCGATCAAGAAATCATTCTATGAGGAGGTGAGCTCACTTTGAGATCATTGACCACCTATAAAATGAAAACGAATGATTAAACACAAGAAACTAGACAGAGCTCTGGCAAACCCAGGAGAGTTTCCTTGGGAACCACTATGTAAAATATCGAGTTCTTATGGGGTCATATATTTCTAGAAAACACAAAGTTCTCAGAAACCTTGGAAGTTTTCTGAGATTTCACGTAGAGTTTTCAAAATCCTGGGAGTTTCTAGAAAAATTTGACCCCTTCTTCTAGAGTAAAATAAGTCATAAAGTGTTTAAAATGTAATCAATTTGACCATCCCACTCCAACTAGAGTGAAATTCAGCCTAAATAGAGTAAAGACTCGAGCAGTTTAAAATTTTAGAAGGTGAGCAAGTGTAATAAGTCTTATCTTGTATGAGGAGTCTAGAAATCCTAGTCACCGTGTTCACCTGAATCAACATCAAGGGGCAATCTAGGATGCCTCCAGAGCCAGGAACATCATAAATGAGCTCATCAAAGCATGGGAAAGGTAGTTGTATGGCATCACTTAGTTGCTCGAGGCTCACATCTGCATGTGCCTCTATGAATAAGACGCCTTCGCCGGTGCACTCCACAGCAAGTTTACAACCAGGCCATTCCCTCAGTCTACCTGCGAACGGGTAGTAGAAGATGAGTGCCTTTGCAAGAGCCTCTCGCAGGAGAAAAGTCAGGTCTCGCCCTCTTATGGGTGAATGGTTACGATAAACATGTATGGTTGGAATCTGAAAACGGAGGCCTTCTTGATCATCTATATCTGAAAGAGGCTTGAGTTCATGGGGTGTAGGCTTAGCAGGAGCTACCAGCACAGGTTGCTCTCGCTTGACATTAAAAACTAGAGTGGAGGCCATGTAAAGAGGAAGTCCTTTACTTGTTCAGTGTGGCGTTAAAGCAGTTGAAGTGCATGAATTTATAAAGAGGGGAGGAAGGATGGCTCACTCTAGATTAATTTCTCACCGGTATGAGTCTGTCTATCCAACACTTTGTCGTGTGATATATGTGTTTCTCTAAATTACGAAGGTGATATAACCATTGTTATTAATTTCGTAACGTTTCAGCTGAAATGGCGGAAAATTTTAATTTGAGTCAAGTGGCTGAAACGAGATTTCAATCAAAACTTTTCACTTCGGATTTTGGTTGATTTCAGTCGAAATTCAAGATTTCGATCGAATTGTGATTTTTCCTTTTTATACACATAAATAATTAAATTTTTTTATTTTTTATACACTTATAATTTGTATTTCTTATATTTCCCCAAAATGCAATTTCAAATCTTTTTACTAGAATGGATTAAATCTATATTTTTTTATTTTTTATTTTTCAAAATATATATGAATATATATTATTTTATATTCTCCCCGAAAGGTAGTTCCCAAAAGTTTCCCTGAAATTCCAAATTGGCAGAAACTTCTCATTTTAGAGTTTAGACCGAAATGGTGTCCGAAATGCTATTGACAACTATGGATGTAACATTTCTCTTTTCAATTATTCACGAGTGATTTACTAATGAATCATGGCCTCCTTGATGGCACATCTTTTATAGGATGAAGCATTGTTGCTTTTAAAACTCCACTTTTATATATAATTAGATTGTTGAAATGGAAAATCGAGATTAAGTATTGACTAGATTATTTATTAACTTTTAATCAATCTAATTGTGTATGTAATACAAATGGAGTAAATTAACTTTAGGGTGCATTTTCATGGGGAAATTAACAGCTGAAATGAAAGGCATGGAGCAACCAAAATGCCCCATTATAAATTATTAATAGAAGGAGAAAACATGCAAAATGTTCCATGCAATCACCTACATAATGGGTCATTTTCCGATTAAACACATTAAAATGAATGAGTGTCTTTTACAAAGTGCAAGGGCATCTTTCTTTAAAAGAACTCAAGAAATTTAGGTTAGGGGGTTTTTTTTTAATTCCCCAAAAGCTACACCCGTTGTAGAATTCCAAAATCCTCCTCTTGAGTGGATGATTTACAATTGCCAAGGATATTGAAATTTTGAGAGTTCTAAAAGTTAAATGAGACTTTTCAAATGTCTAGAATTAGAACTCTATCAAAGAAATATGGCATTTCAAGTGCCAATAGGACAGGCATTACATCATATCTTTGAATTTTCGACATCACAAATTCTAATCAGAAATTCTAATTAAAAGGACAAATAATGGGCCACACTAGACATGGATTTTCGGTTGTGATCGAGCTATATATGCAAGACCCAGACTCCCTTTTTCGTATTAGAAAACTCCATGGTTCTTTAATGGGAACCCATGTTGTGCTACAAGAAAATATCATGTTAATTCCATATTTTGAAATAAGATTTAAAATTATTAAAATTCTTCTATAATATTTTGATCTCTTGCCAAATAATGTTAATAATAAAATTTGAATAACGTTTATAATAATTAAAGACCCATCACATGCCAAACTCTAAGCCTATGATCCAAACTCTTAGAGCTTTGTCCCATTCTTAAGTCACTAATTTACACATGTGGAGCAATAATTTATATGATCAATGATATCTAGGGAAATTATACAAAATCCCTCACATGAAATGGGGCATCTTCGCCCATTTTATTTTCTCCAAATACGTAATACTACCTCATATTCTAAAATGCAAAAGCAAATGAGTGATGAAAATAGTCATTTTTAAGCCATATCTATGAAAATGTGACGTTTCATTTTTCAAAAGCACCACCTTTCCTACAATTTTTTTTTAATCTCATCTTCAAAAGGGGGGATGTGCACATGCAAAACCTTCTACCCATTTTATATTCTTTTTTCCGGTTTCTTCTCATTCTTCATCTTTCCTACTTTTTTTAAGAGGATTTTAAGGGAAAAATTCCAAAATATAGCCATATATCCCGAAAGGTCATCGCAAATTGTGTAGCACCAATAAGGTCCCTCAGGCCTTATTTCCTTCTTTTTTTTTCAACTTTGATAAGAGCGACCCTAGCGTCACTCGTCAGCGCATCTCCTAATGCATAATTTGCTAGTGGGGGAGATGGAGAAATATACACAATTTGCTATATCGTCACTCGTCAGAACATCTCATAGTGTCTTCTTCTTCCTCTCCTTTGGATATCGCCCACACATTTTTAAGAATTACACTAATAAACGGCTATTGGCCTAATGCATACCAATTATAGCAAGCCTCAACGGCTAGACACAAATTCCCACAACACCCATTAACTCTATCAGACTTATTCTTGGAAAAAAATAATCTATCAAATCCATTCATACCCGTTAATCAAGACCCTTGCACTAATTGTTTATTTGTTTATCAGATAGATCCAACTCTACTATTTAAACAATAAAGAAGAAGGAAAAAAAATCATTAGGGAGGGGCATTATGAGAGGGAACGGAAATTTAGAAATTGAATGACTCGAATCAGATCCCTATTGGTAGAAGGTTCAAAAGGAGACATGCAGACCATTGATGTTTCAAGCACCCAACCGACAGACACAACCAGATTGATGGCTTGACACAAATCCTTTTGGCTATTTTTCAAAGATGGGTTTGACCCACAAAACTGGGTGGTTAATATAGGGACTGGATGCTTATTAGCAGAGCTGCAACTAGTAGTAGGTAATATATTTTAGTAAGATATCGCCCACACCTTTTTAAAAATTAGGAGATGCGCTGATGAGTGACGATATAGCAAAACCAAACCAAACCAAACAAAACCAAGCTTTTTTCCACTAAGTGGGGTCGGCTATATGGATTTGATGACGCCAATGAAATCTGTTTAGGGCCATGTCCTCCATTAGATCTATATAGGCAAGGTCATGTTTAATAGTTTCTTTCCAACTTCTCTTGGGTCTCCCTCTCTATCTCCTACTCCTGACAATCTCCATGCTTTCACAACTTTTAACAGGTGCCTCCATTGGATGCCTTCTAATATGGCCGAACCATCTCAGTCGATTATCTCTCATTTTATCTCCAATCGGCACTATTCCTACTTTGCCCATAATCTCCTCGTTCCTATTCCTATCTCTCCTTGTGATCCCGCACATCCATCTTAGCATTCTCATCTCCGCAACATCCATCTTCTTAATATGATTATGCTTTACTGCCCAACACTCTGATCCATATAACAACGCTGGGCGTACCGCCACCTTATAATATTTTCCTTTAACCTTGAGGGGGACTTTCCGATCACACAAGACCCCCAAAGCAGTCCTCCATTTGGTCCACCCGGCCTGAATCGTGTGGCTTACATCAGTATCAATCCCTCCATCCTGTTGCACCATAGATCTAAGGTATCTAAAACTTTCTTTCTCTACAATCTTATGTGTGCCCAAATTTACTTCTCTGTTACCAGGTGTCCTACTTTGACTAAACTTGCATTCCATATATTCTGTCTTGCATCGACTTAGCCTAAACCCTTTAATCTCTAACGTTTTCCGCCACAATTCTAGCTTAACATTCATTCCTTCTCTCGTCTCATCCACTAAAACAATGTCATCTGCAAATAGCATACACCACGGCACCTCATCCTGGATATGTCTTGTAATCTCATCCATAACTAGGGCAAACAAGTACGGGCTTGACGCTGAGTCTTGGTGCAGACCGATCGTGATAGGAAACTCTTTAGTCTCTCCACCAGTCGTTCTTATAGATGTCACGACTCTATCATACATATCCTTTATAGCCTCAATATATGCGACACACACTCTTTTCTTTTCCAGTACTCTCCATAAAATCTCCCTAGGAACCCGGTCATAGGCCTTCTCCAAGTCAATGAACACCATATGTAAATCTCTCTGACCTTCTCTATACTGTTCCATTAACCTTCCAGGAGAAAGATAGCCTCCATGGTTGATCTCCCAAGCATGAAACCAAATTGATTATCTGAAACGTTTGTTGTTCTTCTAAATCTTCTATCAATAACTCTCTCCCATAATTTCATCGTATGGCTCATCAATTTAATCTTGCGGTACTTCGCACAGTTCTGAATATCTCATTTGTTCTTGTATATGGATATAAGAATACTTTTCCTCCATACATCAGGCATCTTCTTGCTCTTTAGCACTACATTAAAAAGCTTTGTCAGCCAACTTATGCCATCCTCCCCTAAGCACCTCCAGACCTCAATAGGGATACCATCTGGCCCAACCGCTTTCTCATTCTTCATCCTTTTCAATACTTCTTTAACTTCTTCCCTACTGATTCTCCTATAGAACATATGATTCGATTCTTCTCTAGAAATGGTAAGCTGGCCCAATTGTATGTCATTACTACTGCTTTCGTTAAATAACTTGTAGAAGTAGCTCTTCCAACGCTCCTTTATCTCATCTTCCTTTACTAATACTTTTTCATCGTCATCCTTAATGCATTTAACTTGGTTTAAGTCCTGGGTCCGCCTATCTCTAGCTTTAGCAAGCTTGAATATCTCACTTTCGCCTTCCTTAGTGTCTAGTCGCCTATATAACTCCTCAAATGCCTTTGTCGTGGCCTCACTAACTGCCTTTTTGGTTTCTCTTTTTGCTTCTTTATACATCTCCAAGTTCTCTCCATTTCTATCCTTTTGCCAAGTTTTAAAGCACACTCTTTTAACTCTTATCTTGTCTTGTACGGCCTCGCTCCACCACCATGCCTCTTTCTGTGCCCGAGCACCCCCTTTGGATTCTCCTAAGACTTTTTTTCCCTACCCTCCTAATACACTTTGCTACCTTATCCCACATAATATTTGCACTCTCATTTACTGCTCAAATGTCTTCCTCTAGTACTCTTTCCCTTAATGTTAGTTGCTTATCACCTTTCAAGTTCTACCACTTAGTCCTTGAAAATCTATCCAACTTCTTTTTTCTAGTCCACCTTTGTAGTTGCACATCTAAGATCAACAACCTATGTTGGGAAGTCAAGCTCTCCCCCGGTATAACCTTGCAATCTTGATAAGTTAAGCGGTCTCTTTTCCTAGTTAAGAAGAAGTCAATCTGTGTCCTTGAGGAGCGACTCTTATAAGTCACTAAATGCTCCTCTCTCTTCCTAAAAAATGTGTTAGTTACCATGAGATCATAAGCCACTACAAACTCCAAAATATCCTTCCCTTCTTCATTTCTATTACCGTATCTATGTCCCCCATGTACTCCTATTTATCCATCTACGTCACGTCCTACATGACCGTTCAAATCTCCTCCTATGAAAACCATCTCGCTTTAGGGTATCTCTAGTAGTACTCCTTCTAAGTCTTCCCAAAACTTCCCCTTATGTCCATCTCCTAAGCCCACCTGGGGGGCATAACACTAATAATGTTCACTATCTCTTCTCCTAACACTAACTTAATTGCAATAATCCTATCTCCAGAGCGCTTTACATCAACTATATCTTTCTTTAAGTCCTTGCTTACCACTATGCCGTCCCCGTTCCTCGATCTATTAAGTCCCGTATACCATAACTTATACCCAGTCCTCTTAATCTCTTTAGCTTTCTGTCCCACCCACCTTGTCTCTTGCAAGCAAGCAATTGCGATTCGTCTCCTTTCCATTGTATTCACCACTTCCGTTAGTTTCCCAGTTAGGCTCCCAATGTTCCAAGTACCTAATCTCAGCCTTTTATTTTGGACTAGCTTCCTTACCCCCCCCCCCCCCCCCCACTCGTCCAATAAAGTGTGAGGACCCTTGCCTATTTAGCACTGCACCCGGGCACTGATACAGCGATCATTGCTCACTTATCACTGTACTCGGACCATACAGCGCGTCGCTAAATAGGGGACGCCCCCACGAAATTTCATTAGGTCTCAATCCATGAAGAAATCCGATTGAGTATTGTGCTGGCTGTCGACTACCTAACGCACATCCCTCCTC
Source organism: Camphora micrantha (assembly GCA_003546025.1). NCBI lineage: Eukaryota > Viridiplantae > Streptophyta > Magnoliopsida > Laurales > Lauraceae > Camphora > Camphora micrantha. The sequence continues at coordinate 6,132,360 of QPKB01000011.1, read as the reverse complement.
CTTTGTCCGGGCTTAGGACCGGCTATGTCAAGGATACGCCAACATAGGCGGAGTTGATGAGTGATGATATAGCAAATTGTGTATATTTCTCCATCTCCCCGACTAGCAAATTGTGCATTACGAGATGCGCTGACGAGCGACGTTAGACATTGATAAGAGACGTTAGCGTCGCCCTCATCAGACACGAGCGACGCTAGCGTCGCTCTTATCAAAGTTGAAAAAAAAGAGGAAATAAGGCATGAGGGACCTCATTGGTGCTACACAATTTGCGAGAACCTTTCGGGATATATGGCTATATTTCAGAATTTTTTCCGTAAAATCCTCTTTTTTTAATCATATCTTCAAAGAGGAATGTGCACATGGAAAAAAAATGATTTTTTTTAAAGAGAGAGAAAATAGGAAGGGCTGTTGATCGAAGAGAGAACAGGAACTGCTATGGGAAGAGAGAAAATAGGGGCAATGTTTTTTTTTATTTTATTTGGTAAATGGGCAATCTTGTTAGTTTCGCTCTCTTCTCTTACATTCCGAAAGAGAAAAAATGGCGGGGGGGCTTCTTTTTTTGGAAGGAATAGAATAAAATTAGATTAGTTATTCTTACTTGTCGCATGCAATTTCACACATACATTTTCAATTAAGAAAATTACAACCATTAGATTTTATTCACTCTATTTTTATTCTATTATATGTCTAACAAATAGGCCCTAGTCACTCTATTAGATTCTTTTCCCTTTAGTTAGCATTTAATAAAGAAAACAAAAAGAGGATCCAAGCCATTCATTTGCTTTCCCATTCTCCTAGTTAGCTTTCAAGAAAGAGAAAAAAGAGGAGCCAATCCGATTTTATTGTTACTCCACATCAGTAAAAAAAGATGAGTATTTGTTGGTGAAACAAGGGGGCATTTTGCTTTATAAATTACCTACATGTTTTGTAGCGTAGCTCGTGATATTTAGGGATGGAGCTGGGATTTTCTTCCAGTGGGGGAAAAGTTGATTGACTGATAATATTAGCAGGCTCACTTATGAAAAATCTAAACCAGTCAATAAATGACTCATTCCCTTATTATCTACATAAGATTCACTTAAAGACATTTTTTTGTTACAAGTAGATCACATGTAAAGTCCAACTCTATAGGGGCCTAATTGAGCCAACCTTTAATCAATTTAGCTCTTTTCAGAGTTACATCCCCACCTTGATTTGGCACCATGCTAAGTTTGGATGCTCATCGATCCTTTAGTGGCCGTTTGTTAATTTCACATGTGATGTGAAAATACTTTACATATGAAAATGACTCATATGTGAGTAATTTACATATGCAAATGAGTCACATGTGAAATATAATCCATTGTTTGTCATTTTCACTCCTCTTCAAATGTGAATATGATTGCATCTAATGGTTCATATGTCTTTCACGATTTTTTTCATAAATTTTGAAAAATTCATGATGAATCAAGTAATGAGATTCGACCTGTTAAGCATTGTTGGGATTCTAAAGAGTATTTAGCAGTTTGGATCAGGATAAAGAAGGCCACAAAAATCGGAATTAAAGAACAAACGGACTATGTTTTTTTTCAATATCTCACAATCCATGAAGGATCAACGGTTGAAATTTGAGCATCTAGCCGTTTAAGGCCTTCTGAAGAGTTTCTATGGCTTTGATCTTGAATTAGAGGCCTGGATGATCAAAGAGTTTGGAAAAAACAAACTGCTTTTTCAACTAATGATAAGTATTGTGGCAATGTTAAAAGTATCCAACGGTTGGTATGTTTCTCAAGAATATTTCATGATCCACATTGAATCAACACCTGAGATTTGACCCCCTAGATGAAAACGTCCTTTTAAAGAGGAATAACGTTCTGATCATGAAAATAGGGCCCACAAAAATCCAAAAATACACATCTGACGGCATGAACATTATTGTAAATTTCTCACAATCTATGATGATCCAACAGTTGAAATTTGATACCATATCCATTTTTTTATCTCCCTAACATTATTAATGATTCGGATCATGATGTAGTGGCCCATTTTAATCAAAAAATGAAAAAGGCGTCCTTGGGCCTTGTGCTACTGTAGCAATGCGGAAGCAAGCATGGTGTGATTCCTTTTCACATATCTCCACATGGTAAGAGTTTTAAGCACTTTTTTCACACAAAAACCACATCAAATGCACGTCATTTACACACCAGATATGCATATTTCCAAACAAACATAAATGGCGTGTAATGGTTGGATACGAGGTTCATTTATCTATGTAAATGCAATGAAACAAACGACCGCTTACCTAGTATTAAATTGGATCTCATAAAAAAATAGTTAAATTATTTTTAAAATAGTATTAGACTTTAATGTTGTTAAATCAAGAGCCAGAATGATTTCATTGTCCTTGAATGCCATCTACACAGCAGAGATGATAAAAAGAGAAAAGAAAGAAAAAACATGATAGAAAAGTTCCACGAAAATAGGCCCACTTATGAGACATCTAAATTGTTGAAAAACAACAACCTCATATAGTGTATAGATCTTATCAAATTTCACTCAAATGACCTAGCTAAAGATTGTTAATTTTTTAAAATATATATACCATAAAATTCTAATAAACAAATTCAATTTTTTCATATAGATCAATTTGACTTGGGCCTAGATCATATTGAGTTATATTTTTCATTAAGAATCAAAGCATATATTTTATGGGGTTTATATTTTTCCAAAGTATGCCCCACTCAAAAGCACCGCCCAAATTGATCCACATTCCGAGCCCGTTTACTTTTATTAAGTGGGCTCAACTCAAGAGCTTTATTAAATTCTCTCTAAACATGGTTGGATGTGGGATGAGACACTGGCAATGGATGAGATGAGAATGATGACATTTCAGAAAGAGATAACCACAAGATTATATTCTTTTTAGGAAAAAAGGTCAATAATACCCTTATTAAGACAAGAATACCTTTATTACTCTCTAATTTATTTGGTAAAATATACTTGTAAGGTGAAGTGAAGTGGAGTGAATATTGAAGAGAAAATAAAATATTAGGAGGTTGTTGACACACAAAAAACGCATTTGTCCAGGAATTACAATTCCCAGGACAAAACGTTCATTTTTCATAAAGGAGGCCATTTTTCTGACTGCTGGAGTATGAACCGGCCATAGTGAAAAATTCCCAGCAACTATTGTTTACAAGGCTCACCGGCCGCTACAATTTTCAAAGCATCAACCGCTCAACGCAACAAAGCAGCTGTTGATCTTCGTCCGGAAGATGACCGCTGGACGCTGCAAAGCTTCATGCATTGGCCAACAAACTTCTTCTTTCTCGGCTACCTGTCGCCCACGATCTCCCACCATCTCTGGCAAGCTACTTCTCCTGATAGCCACGGAACTTGCAAATGGGGATCAGTTACACTCCCCATTAATGACAGTTTCGAAACCATCCCACTCCCCCATGATTTCTAACGGTTATGGCTCCTCAAAAGCTATAAAATGAAGATTTGGGAGGGCAGTAAAGCATCTCCGATCCAGCGCAAAGAAAGCCTAGAAACTCTGCCATTTTTAAAACTCTCTCATCCTTCCATCCGCAAGGTGAGAATCAGGCAGCAGTAAACACTTTTCTCCGAATCTGGGCGATAACTTCTGAAAGTCAGTCATTGTTCCTCTCACCACGGAGGAAGGACAGATTGTCTCTGCTGTTTTGAAGTAGACTTCTTTGTTAGCCCTTCTTCCTGTATAATGGTGATGAACTATAAAGATTGACGAAGGAAGCTAAGTTGCATACTTCTCCAATTTCGTCTCCAGCAAACTCCTGAAGGTAGCAAATTCCTCTTCTTTCAATTCAAGTTTTCCTTGTTTTGATCTTCTAGGCCTAATGAGGGGGGCGTACAAAAATTTGTAAACAACATGCACTAAGAATGTGAAGCAAAGAAGAACCCATTAAAATAAAACTGGAGATGACTCTTCCTACACAATCAAACACATGTGCGGGTCATTTTCACATCTTTCTGTAATGTTCAAAAGATGAATAAAGGCTTCTTCAGCAGGAATTTTCATTTCTTTCTTCTTTTGGGCGAAACAAAAGATTGGCGCCGTCTATGGTTTACATTACATATTATCAGTAATGCTTCGTTGGTCAAAATGCTTAGAAAAAGTTTGAGGAGAGTTCCTCAGTTGCTGTTTTTCTAAATAAATAAATAAAAAAAGAAGAAGCAAGACAGGTCAAGGGAGAGTTGACAGAGACGGAATGGAAAAGATGCATGACGCCTAGCGGTCAATGCAGAAAAGACACGGAGGCCATAGAAAATGGTATTGACTGGTCATTCCCATTCTACTGCGCTCGTCCCACAGCTGTTACAATTCAAAATGGCCAATGTCTTGTAAAGTCAGTGCATCCCAAGGAGACCACATCGATTAACTAAGTCTCGTGGCCATTGGATTGCACGCTTAAGACATCATCTACTTAACGGCCATGGAGTGTGAATCCAGTGCGGTCAGCTTGGAGTGCTTTAGACCCAACGGCCAACGCCAGCAACCTTCATCGTATAGTACCAGCAGCCTTCACCAGCCAATCCACAGGAAAAGTGGCCACTAGACTTTATACATTTTCTTCTGTCATGAAATTCTAGGCATATGTGCTAATTGAATACTCATTGTACAGAACCCAAGACTCTCCTAAATAGTACTAAACGGAGAATTAAAAAATGGTGACAGAAATTAAATGTGTCACAGAATAATATGGCCAATAGACTATTTCTTATAAAAGTTGTCTCAATTTATAAGTTCATATTGATCAGTCTATTTTATGGTATACAAAGTTAGTTTCCTTTGGCCAATAGCGAGCAATTATTGCCCTACTTTGGCCTACGAAACTTGACGATATCCTAGTTAATTAGTTCATTGGTGTATGTCGGTCGAAAGCCAAATACATCACCATGAATATGGTTGGATCGAAATCATTTTCTCACCCATTTTTTGGGCTATGTTTGTTTATACCGAAGTGCTGCACGTTTATCGGTAGCATGTACATAAAAACATAAAAGTAGAAAATGAAATAGATTGATGTAGGATTGGGCAAGTAAATATGCTCTCCTATCACTCATTCATTGTTGGTCTTTTATTATTATTTTTGCAAATCAATCATGAATTCTCTTGTCATTACTTTCGATGAGACCAAGGAACGCCAGTACAAGGTTTCCATCCAAGAAAGCAAGACTTCCAGGAGTCAGAAAAGAGCCCATACTAAAAATGAACTCCCAGTTCGAGTATCTATTTTCCAACGGATAACTCTTGCTGCCCCTACCGTCAAAGTCTCTCAAGCATTGACAAAGCCTTCCAAGAAGGTCACGTCACGTGGGCCATGGGTGTCGAAATATGCCCAAAATCATTCTCGCGTTCATATCAAAGAACACTTATAAGTCCACAAATTAGGTCATTAGGTGATCATTTTATGTTCATTTGTAGACTTAATAACGCTTAATTGCATATAATTACACTCAATTTCATGATTTCATGCATTTGGGTTTTTTTGGAAATCATCACATTGCATGACTTTTGTGAAATCAGTTTTTTTTTTTTCTTTTCATCTCATTTATCACCCCCAAAATTAGCTTTTTGGCTTCAACAGTGCATACTTGCTATTTTAGGCACCATGTGCTATTTTTAGAAAGTTTGTCATTTTGGTGCATCATTAAGCATGTAAGGTCCCATTCATGATTCATGTTTATTTTCTTACATATGATTAATATTAACCTCTTCCAATTTGTAGGATAAACCAAGAAAATGGGACCTGTGCATCGATGCAATTTAAGAGAGGGGTAAAAAAAGAGAGGATTTTGGAAAGATTTATGAGCTTGCCTATTTTGAAATTTAAAACAAGAAAGAGTGAAGAAATAAGGTGGAGAGTTGCAAGAGAGGGCAGATCCCCACATGCCAAGGATGTCCATGCTTATAGCCAAGAGCTGCACACCTAAGTTGGGCCCATAATTGTTCCAAAATTCTAGCATCAAAGCATTCAATAGTTTGAAATTTTTCAAAGGCAAGAATTATCCATGAAGACCATGTCCAAAAGGAAATCCACATCAGTAGCTGTGCAATGAATCTAATTTCTTCTAAGTCAAAGTAGGGTCACACATGGATCTCATACAAGTTATGGACGTCCACTACTTGGAGTATTTTTGACACAAAAAAATATGATTATTTTGATCATAGCTTGGAGAGTAAGCAAAAGAGTTCCTAAATTCAAGTCACTGCATGCCAAGAAAGAAGGAACCACATATTACGTCAAGAACAAAACAGGGATGGATAAAAGAATTGCACCAGCCCTTACTCCACTTCACACGTCCATCACCTTGGAGGCTCTCTCCACTCCACTCCACTCCTTTCTATCTCTAAGTCCCTTTCTATTTCTTCTTTCTATTAATTCTTTTAGGCATATGTTGAGAGGCCATGTTGAAAGAATGAAAAAGATTGAAGAATATTAATTTCTTGTACTCAAAAATCAAGGAATAAAGACGCTACTTGGATTGATTCTGCGTGTTCTTTATGTAAGTGGTTTAATTTTCTCTTTCTAGTTCTTTTATGTGTTTTGATTGGAGACAATATTTCACATTATTAGATCTAGTTTTTTTTTAAATAAAATAAACGAATTAAAAATCGAGAGACATCAGGTAATCACTTGCATTTTTTTTCCTATTCTGAGAAGAGAGAACTTTATTATCGTAGTTTCCGTACTTGTATGATCGTCTAGTTTCTAGATCTTTGATACATATTTTTCGCTTTTTATTTTTTCACCTTTGTTCTTTTTGTTTTTATTAAGTTTTCTGGTTAATTTTAATTACATCACCTTTTCTGATTTAAAAACTTCTAATTGTATCTTTTATGTTAGATTAGAAACTATCTATTTATGTTATTTGCATGATCTATGGTTGGAAAGTGATTAGTGCATTCATTAGAATTAGGTTTCATATTTAAAATTATGTTTTGTTGCTAAAAATCAAAGTTTGTGGACTGATCATAAAGATTAAATTCGGACTTAGTATGTGAATAGTGAAAAATTCTGCACAGTTTCAACATATTTGACCCTACTGTGATCGAATAGTACACAAGTGGAAAATCAAGAAAAAGAAGTTATTTTTCCTTGAAAGTTAGCAGAATTATAATAAAGTAATAGGACTTTGAAACCCCAAAATCTTAGCTAAGAATAACCTCGAGAACCGTGTCAACCAGAGGCATAAACAAGGGTACCCAACAAGGTCGTACTAGATTTCAGCAGCATAACTGGTTCAACTAGGCATCTTTAGGTGCTCATATCTTTTTCGTTTTAAGTCCCTTTTCAATTCTTCTTTTTCTATTGCATTCATGCGTCATCAGAGTATTGACTCCAACCATTAGATTTAGGCTTAGATCATTCTAGACAGGTCGTACAGTCCAAAAAAATTTGGGCTACACAATAGTTTTTATACTTAGAATTTTTACAGCATACATCATATAGTTAGAAACTTACATAGATTTGCATTGTTTGCATTTAGGGAATCTTAAATCATCCATATTTTCATTGTAAATTGTTTTGGAAAGTAGGATATAATTTAGGAAGTTTTATTTTGATTTTATATATTAAATTGGTTGTTTTGATGAGTGTGGTATTTTTGCAGGTTCTAGTTAAATAGGGTTGAATAACCTAGGCTTTTTTTACTTAGTTTAGGTTTATTTTCTTATTTGGAAAGTTGTAATTATTAATTTTCATTTTTTAGGAACTTTCTTGTAATTTGTTTTGTTTTCTTATTTAGGTTAGATTTAATTTCTAAATTAGGACATGTTAAAGTTGGAAAGTTTCTTAATCAACATTGCTCAATGTGGATCGACCTGGTCTCACCTGTTATTTCTACATCGCGGCCCTGCACTTGGGGTTCGATCAAGTTTTTGGCGTCGTTGCCTAGGATAAAACCCAGGTCACCCGCATGACAGGCGAGAATACTCACCACTATACTACAACGACATTAGGTCATTAGGTGATTATATCATGTTCATTTGTAGACTTAATAAGGTTTAATTGCATTGGATTACACTCAATTTCATGATTTCATACATTTGGGGTTGTTTTTGGAAACAGGGTCAAAATTCAACACATTGCATGACTGTTGTGAAACTAGTGTTTTTTTCATCTCATTTATCACCCCAAAATTAGTGTTTTGGCTTCAACAGTGCATACTTGCTATTTTAGGCACCATGTGCTATTTTGGGAAAGTTTGTCATATTGGTGCATCATTAGGCATGTAGGGTCCCATGCATGATTCATGTTTATTTTCTTACATGTGATTAATGTTAAAATTGCCTCTTCCAATTTGTAGGATAAATCAAGAAAATGGAACCTGCGCATTGATGGAGTTTAAGACAAGGATAAAAAAGAGAGAATTGTTAGAAGTAGAGGGATGGTTGAAATTGCCCCTCCCACGACCTTGACCATGCCCACGATTCCGATTGCTAGACTGTCCATGAGATTGTGGAGTGGCAGATTTGGTAGACACAAAAGCTGCAGTGGGTTGATTAATGACCACAACATTTTGTTCTTAAGACTCAAGTCCCACTTCCTGACTAAGCATGAGACTATGGAGTTCTTCAATGCTTGTTTGGTCACTATTAGATGTGACATGCATATAAAGATTATCATAAGACTTGGGAAGACCACTAAACTATCAGCGATAGATTTAGCACGATGGAAATAATCAGTTACATATGACGTTCTCTTGCATAGTGTTTGCAATTGCAAACGTAGTTGTGCCTTACGAGATCTTGAGCGAGTAGCATAACGCATATCAAGTTTATTCTTTGTATAACGCCCCACCCTACACGCATGCATGATATTGTCCGCTTTAACCCACAGGCCTCACGGTTTTATTTCTGATGGGCCTCAACCTATCAAAAGGCCTCATGCAAGGTGAGGGTGTAAGCTTTATATATAATCTCATTCACTTTCCTCTCTGTAGTCGATGTGGGACTCCGATGTGTCATATTCTGTGTGTCTTTGACCTCTCAAGATATTGAAGGGGACAAGGACTTGATCCGTCAACATGACCGTAATGATCATTACAATGGAGAAGGTGATCAAATTGACTCTACCATAATAAAAAAATCATCTCTATCAACCTTAACACTTAAAAGATGTGTGATGTTTGTGAGCAGCAGTGGAGAAGCCCAATTTAGGGTCGTTGTTGTAGAGGAAGCAACCATAGTTGAAAAGAAAGAGCCTCGGATAAGAGCTCTGATGCCAAGAAAAGTCAGTAGCGGGGAAGAGAAATAACATAAGAATGTTGTATTGCCTTTCTTTATTAATTGTTCAATCTATGCATTACACCTATATATATATATATATATATATGTATAACACCGTGAAACTGCTAGATAAAATGATTACATCAACTTGAATAGTTCAAAAAGAGAGATGATTTGGAATTTTAAAAAGGATGATCAGATCACGGTAGTTATGAAACTGGCAGCACAATGACATATCTCATCACACGGATTGGCTAATTTGTTTAAGTTGGAATTTCACTTTCATATCAGCCTATTTTAGAGGCTCATACTTGTGATCAAATCCTTTCTCTTTTAGTGTATTATAGAGATATCTTCGAGAGAAAAACCCTAGTAATATTAAGGTTGTTTCTGAGTGGTGTTAAGATTATTGCTTAGACTAAGAAAAGCATATTATAAGGTTATTGCTTAGCCTAATGAAAAGCATATTGTAAAGTTATTGCCTAGCCTAACGAAATATATATTGTAAAGGTTCTTGCTAAGCGTTCAAAAGCATCTATTGTTAGTGGAGTGCCTATGAGGTGTAGGAACATAAACCGAAAGTGGATGGCATGTTGGCTGAACCACTACATATCTTTGTGTTGTGGTGAATGATCAATTTTACGGTGAATATTTGTCATGTATGTGAAAGTCCAGGATCTGAGCCCAGGGAGGTGAATAGGGTGAGCTTAATTTTATACCAATTATGCCAAATTTTAACTCTTAAAAATAATTAGGCACAAATGATGATTAAGAAACTAAAGTGCGGAAGCTATCAAGATAAATCACCACAAAGCATTCACCATAACACAACTATGTATAGTGGTTCGGCTTCAATGCCTACATCTACTTCCGGCTTGAGTTCCTACACCCCATCGAAATTCCACTATCAATTTATGATTTTCAATAGGCTAAGCAACAACCTTTACACTATGCTTTTCAATAGACTAAGCAATAACCTATACGACTCTAAGGTTTTTCTCTCTCAAATGTGTCTAAGATACACTCAAAGAGATACAATCTAAGCTAAATACAATGCCTCTAAGATAGGCGGATATGAAAGTGAAATTACAACTCAACACGTACACTTAATGATGCAAAGATGCATGCTCAATGCGTATGTATGAAGCCTTCGATCAACATTTGAAAAATGTAGCCCATGTAAGTATGCCTAAAGCAATTGAAAGTATAAATCACAAAAAGATTTTGATTGAGGCAAAATACGAATCACATGTGTTTCAAAAATAATTTGCTAACGATATGACTATCAATGGCTCACAAGTTGCATGAAATTTCAATACTAAAACATGTGATGCATAAGCACGTTGTTTCCAAAATAAGTTAGTTTAACTATGTGTTCGAGAAATGAAAACAACTTGGCCAAAGATTCAACCAAGTGTGTGAATCATGCAACAAGTAATTTTAAAGATGTTTACAAAACACGATTCAAAGATATGGAAATTTGAATCTAACTTGGTTTTAATGAAGAATCCAACACAACAAATCAATTCAAAGTGAGATTCATGTAATGGGCTAAACAAATTATACTTATCATGCTTAAATTGATTTATCAATAATTTAAGCAAAGCATGAAAAATATATGATGAGGAAAACAAAGCTTACTTAGAGATATTTAACTAATGAATACATTTAGCTTTCCAATTGACCTTTTGGCCTTCCTTAGCTCATTTCCCTTTCTTTGGCCTCAAATCACTTCAAAAAGCCCCTCAAAAGTTCTTTAATTTTGACATTGGAATGAACTAGTTTATATAGAAATAGTTGTCCAAAAGCTAGTTAGTTAACCCCCTTCACAGTCCGGTTAACCAAAATCCCAACGGATGCTTCCAACGGTCAAATATTTGAAATTCGGTTGAGTGTCGATTAACCAACTTCACAGTTCAGTTAACCGAACTTGAAGCGAGGAGTTCACCGAACTCAGGAAATTGGAAGTTTTGAGCATCCAGTTGTTTTGACCGAGATCTAACCGAAGTATATGTTGGTTAACCGAAAATTTCCGTAGGGTTTAGACTTTGAAAATGATTTTCTAAGAGGGAATCTTTATCCATGAAAATCATGCTTAGATTCATGTTTAAATCAATCCATAGGTGTTTCTAAAATATAAACCTATCAATGCATAAGATGATTTAACTATGAAATCATGGGCATGCACAGGGACGGACCTAAATGGGCCTTGGCCCATGCCCCATGTAAATTAAAAAAATCGCCCCACCTCGTTGACTTTTTTTTTTTCTCTTCCTTAGTGGGAAGAAAAAAAAAAAAACCTCTTTCCCTTTAATCTCAACGGGTGAGTAAGATCATGCAACTCGTCTCCATTCTATGACTAGAGGAAGATGAAGATTCTTTTTTTGCTCTTTTCTGTCTTTTATGTGATCTTGGACTTGTTTTCTTAGATGTTGTCTATCTTTTTATTGGCTTTATCATTTGGGCCGTCTCCAAATCTACCATTGTAGAAGCTATTGAGGAAAACTATGGTGGAGCTTGGAGTCGGCGGCAGCGGGACGAGAGAATGGGTTGAAAGAACAACTATGTACGTGTGGTTTTTCTCTCTTGGCTTATATGAGTGATGGGTTTCTTTGCAGAGATGAGAGACATAGCAATGTTTAACCTTCATTTGCTTGAGACAAAGGCAAGGAAAAAAAGGTGTCTAGTAAGGCTTAGCTTCTTTTTCTCTCCAAAGAATATTAACGGAAGTCTAGATTTTGATCAATGGAATTAAAAAATTAAGGCTAAATCCGAACTTTTAATCTCTAAATTATAATTCCAAACCTAAATCCCCAAATCCAAAATGAAATCCTAAGCCAAAATCACCAAATCTTAGTGATTTGGTAAGCCCTAATCCCGTGCAGAGTCCCCTAATTCATATTCCCTAATTCCCTAGTTTCTCATTTTTGAAAATTTTTCTTGGGCCATAATATGATTTTATGATTATTCTAATAATGTTCATTAGCAAATATAGGTGGGTTTCATGTGATACATGAACTATTAGGAGCTTAAGGAAAGGATAAAGACTAAGAAGATACTAATTTTCACAATATAATGATTATTACTTTTGTAGGGTACTCTGGAGTTTTTTTTTTAGTATTATTGTAATATGGTTGCTAATTGATGTGCTAATTTCTTGAGTAGTAGAAAAGGCTTATTTATGAATTTGGTGTTAGTAGTAGAATTCCTCACAAAAAGAAAAACTAGTTGAAAATCCTGTCTTTAACCTATTATATAAATGGAGATTGTAGGTAGTTGACAATGATTTTGACACAATTGACTTTATCTTTAAATTAGATATGGAAAGATATATATCAAAAAGAACAAAACTAGTAATCTATTTAAACGCAATACTTTTTCTCTTGATCTATTGTTAATGTGAAAAAAATCTATTTAAAAAAATATTGATATTTTCAATTGACCATTATCTGCCCCACCCAAACTAAAATCCTGGGTCCGCCACTGGGCATGCATGATTAAAATCAATTTATGCATCCAAGTTTAAATTTTGAAACATGCATAAAAATCAATTACAAAAGTTATAAAATCATGCATGTGAAAATCCAAGATTTCAAGATTCTCAAAATTAACGCATGTATGAAAATTCGAAGGGTGGTAAAATGATCATGCATCCATCAAATTGCAACACAAAAAATCAGTATGCTTCTGTCTTTGTTTGTTTTTAAACATCACTTGTTCTTAATTTGTAAAAAGAAATTAAAATTGGTCGTGGTTAATTGGATTAGAATTAAGCTCACTCTATTCAACGCCCCCAGGGTTTGGATCTCAAACTTTCAATATTGCCCCATAAAAGAAAATTCTGGCTATGATACTGCCTACTTGAGAATCTAGATCCTTTGTCGCGGCCATTACATAGAACCGTATAACAAATTCCTAAAAATCTATCCCCTCTCTACTTATATACTCAACAAAAGGAGTGGATCCCACTATTCGATTGAGAATACGACATAAATTGTGATTAATATGGCATCAATAGTTATATATATCATGTCAGCGCCTAGTCATGATTCGTCCCATGCTCAATCAAACGATGGGAACCACTCCTTATGAAATGAAACTTGATAATCGACATATAGAAGGGATGGAATTCATCTTTAGCGTAATAGCTGCAACATGGAATCTGGACTCGCTGCTTGGGTGAGCATATTTCTTTCCTTGCATGTGCCGGCGTTTGTCTTGCACTTGGAGCAAGCTTTTCAGTGCGCCCCTTGGCCGAGTGATTAAGAGGAAAAGCAAAGTTATACGTCAACTGTCTTGTCTAGATTTGACCTTTAATCAGTTGGTTGAGTAGTGTTAATCAGATTAGAGATGCAACCAGTCAACAAGAAGTGTTGGCCCTATCTCATTTGCAATTTGATTGAAGTCTCTGAAAATTCTTATTGTTGGTGATCATTTGCACAAAAATCTAGATGGTAGATACTCGTGTTTTTGTGGACAACCATGGGTCTTATAATCTAGTGGAGAAACTTTGACTGAGGCTTATACCTACAATTTTTTAACTCATAAAGAGGCTTATACCTACTTTAAAACAGAGAAGGCTTCAAAGAAGAGTGCGATCCTGAGTCCTGACAGAAGCCACGAACTGTGGTTTTCAGTCGGCCAAAATAGTGAACAGCCCGTCTTGGTCAGTGTCAGCTGTCTCTTATTATAGGGATAAATGCATGTGTAAGTCTGTGTAGCCATGCAAGTTCAAGTGGTAACACATCCCTCCACGTATCAAAAACACATTAATAAAGGCTTGACATACCTTTGAACTTATCCCAACGTGTCTTGTTTCTTTAAAAAATATATATATAAAATTGAGATATTTGAATAGTATAAAAGTTTTTCATATTTTTTTTAAATTTTTTTATATTATTTTTAAAAAAAAAAATAATATTATTTGAGAAACATGATGAATTCAAACCCAAATGACCTAGTGGAGCCCACTTCAGCAAATCAAAATGATTGGTTTTGGAGAGAGAAAAAGCTTAATAAAAGACAAAAACCTATCACAAGGAAAGGGTATTTTTCTCATTTTTTAAGTTATTTTGTGGAGAAGACTTAGATTGAAAGAATTGTGAAAAGCTTTTATACTCGTTTGAAATATTTAAATTTCCATGTACTTTTTTAAAAATGAACCAAAATTTTTATACTTTCTTGAAAATATCCATAAGAAAACATAGTCCTTGATTTTTTTTTTTGATAGAGATTAGTGTACGGGTTCTTTAAGGTACGTACACCACCTTGTATGCTAACCAAACAACACTAAAAATAAATGATGATCAGTGAATTATTTTACTCTGGTTCATGCATGTGGGCCACAAGAACTTTCCTTAGAAGTACGTTTATCTAGAAAAATTTTGAGTGAGGCTTATACCTACAATTTTTTAACTCATAAAGAGGCTTATACCTACTTTAAAATAGAGAAGGCTTCAAAGAAGAGTGCGATCCTGTCCATGGGTCTCATAATCTAGTGGAGAAACTTTGAGTGAGGCTTCTACCTACAATTTTTAACTCATAAAGAGGCTTATACCTACTTTAAAACTAGAGGAGGCTTCAAAGATGAGTGCGATCCTGGGTCCTGACAGAAGCCACGAACTGTGGTTTTCAGTCGTCCAAAATAGTGAACAGCGCGTCTTGGTCAGTGTCAGCTGTCTCTTAAAATAGGGATAAATGCATGTGCAAGTCTGTGTAGCCATGCAAGTTCAAGTGGTAAGACATCCCTCAACGTATCAAAAACACATTAATAAAGGCTTGACATACCTTTGAACTTATCCCAACTTGTCTTCTTTCTTTAAAAAATATATATATATATATATAAAATTGGGATATTTGAATAGTATAAAAGTTTTTCATATTTTTTTCAAATTTTTTTATATTATTTTTTTTAAAAAAATTAATATTATTTAAGAAACATGATGAATTCAAACCCAAATGACCTAGTGGAGCCCACTTCAGCAAATCAAAATGGTTAGTTCTGGAAAGAGAAAAAGCTTAATAAAAGACAGAAACCTATCACAAGGAAAGGGTATTTTTCTCATTTTTTAAATTATTTTGTGGAGAGGACTTAGATTGAAAGAATTGTGAAAAGCTTTTATACTCGTTTGAAATATTCAAATTTTTATATACTTTTAAAAAAATGAACCAAAATTTTTATACTTTCTTGAAAATTTCCCTAAGAAAACATAGTCCTTGATTTTTATGACAGAGACTTGTGTACGGGTTCTTTAAGGTACACCACCTTTTATGCTAACCAAAAAACACTAAAAATAAATGATGATCAGTGAGTTATTAGACTCTGGTTCATGTATGTGGGCCACAAGAACTTTCCTTAGAAGTACGTTTATCTAAAATTAGAAACATTTTCTCTTGCCCACGCTCCGGACCACACCAAGGGTAAGACGACCATAAATTTCACCAGGTCCCGCGTGACGAACTGCACTTATGATGCACAGTGCACAGGAGAAAATGTTCATTTATCTGTCATTGCTTAGGAGCTCATAGGGCAGTGTGTTTATCTATCACTACTTAGGAGCTCATCTCTTAACCCAAAAGGCAATCAAAAAGTCTATCTGTCCCGAACCCGGGACAGATAGCAGGGCTCAAAGGCAATTAAGCAATATTTCTCTAACAATTTAGTCCGAAGTGAGGACTTGTATTTGATCACATAGATATAGAGCAATGTCAAATAGGGGAAATGTTCAAGTGCATCTATCCCTCACCATAGGGTGAGGGACACTCCCCTTTTTGGGAAGTTTCAAGTACAAAAGAATGTCTTTTCAAAAAGTACAAAAGTGCTTTTGTACTTGAAACTTCCCAAAAAGGGGAGTGTCCCTCACCCTATGGTGAGGGATAGATGCACTTGAACATCCCTCGTCAAATAGTGTTTTATATATATATATATATATGGGGAATGTTCATGTGCATCTATCCCTTACCATAGGATGAGGGGCACTTTCCCTTTTTACACATGCATGAAGACAAAGGAGTGTACCTCACCCTATGTATTTGAAAACTCACTTTTGTACTTGAAAATCCCCAATTATGGAAGTGTCCCTCACCCTATGATGAGGGATAGATGCACTTGAAACTTCCCATATATATATATACATATATATATATGGACTAACTCTCCTAAGCCGAAACACTCTTGGTCCCATAAATCAAATTAGATTATCGTTGTTTTTTTGCACGATGATCGTCTTCAAAATCAAGATAAATCCAATCAGAACTAGATTTTTCAGTTTTATCATGGAAAAAAATAGTTTTAAGGAGTGCCCTGCTCATATATATACATATATATATATATATATATATATTTGGAAAATATTCATATGCATCCATCTCTCACCATGTTATGGTGAGGGACAACATAGTAGGGTTGACTTTATAACACATCCGAACCATCCCCACACATGGAACCCACTTAAGTACACTAAACCCATTGAATTTTCACCTACCCAAATGGATTGGACCGTTGGATCGAGAGTCAAATTTTTTCCTTTAATATAAAGTCATTAAATTTGTCGATCACGAATGAAGGGGTTAGAGACATGGGATTGACCCCAAATTTGATATATGGTCTCATCCAAGATATCTCTTCCCATCCCCCCACAAGTCTCATGATCAATGGGTCCCTATGTGGGCCTCATTAAGTTTGTCCCTCACCATATGATGAGGGAAGGATGCACAGGAATATCCTCATATATATATATATATATATATATATATATATGAGCAAGGCTCTCCAAAGCTCAAGCCTAGGAGAAATTTTCATAAGCTCATACTTGCGGGGCCCATCTTTGGTTTATCCAAATGCACCTAACACATGATCCCCATAAATTGCACATGTCCACTAACTTTCGGTCAAATCCAAATTTACTAGACCGTTGGATCGACTATGTATCGATCTAAATGGAGTATGAACAATCAAACTTTTGTTCACATATAGAGATAATAGAAATCACGGTTTAGACTGATTTTTTATAGAGAGGAGGATCTCAGTGAGTCCTTGAAATCCCCCCATCTCCATTCTCATGCCGGTCCCCAAGTGGGCCCCACCAGTCACACACTTGAGCTTACTTTATCCTAACATTGAGCTTAAGAGAACTGACCCATATGTGTGTATATATATATATAGGGAGATGTTCCTATGAGAGATATCTCTCACCTTATATGAGATATAGGAGTGGGAGCTCTCACATTTAAGTTATTGGCATTGGATATGGATGTGAGGTCCCCCACCCCTATCTCTCATAGTATGGTGAGAGACAGGGGTGGGGACCCTCACATTTAAGTTGTTGGCATTGCCATAATGATAAGTCCCTGCTTCGAGTAGAGATCTATACCCGAATGGCCGTATGATGAACATCATCATGAAAGCCTTGGTCCAACTATATTGAGGTCAGGTAATTAAATAAATTTTATTTCTACTTATGCACCTAACCAAACCCCATATGGGGGACATGCAACAGAAAATAATTTCAAAAGAGAAAATACTGTTTTGAGTAATATATGATACGCAGGAGCGAATGCTAGCATGAGGTCAGCCTCATCGAAAAAGGCCTAGTGACCTCAACTTGTATCCATTGACTTAGGGAAACCTTACAAAGATTCATATTGTTCAAAAGATTCATCGGCCCATGTTTATCTATGTGGTCTAGTTTCAGTTTGATCATCACTACAGCTTAATAAGGTAATTAAAAAAGGTAATTGAATCGCACAACAATCATTGTCTCTTAGGGCCTGTTTATTTGCATTAAGATGTCACATTAAGATAAAGTTAAAGAGGAGTGAGTTGAAATAAATGTGTAGATGACTACTTTTAATGTGTTTAGATGGTTAGTGTAAAGTAAAATAACTGAAATTTGCATTTGGTTAGATAAAGAGAATGAACAATGAGTTACTCCACCTGACTTTAATATGATATCTCCGAGTAACTGTGGGAGAGAAAAAATTGGGTTGGAGTATAACTGCCAGCAAAGTTACTCAACCCTCCTTCACTGTACTCTTTTGCGAACAAACAGGCCTTAGGGAAAGCAGGGAATCAAACCCTTGCCATCAACTGCTCACTGCCAGAACTAATAATAAAAGGGCCATGCCACCAAAACTTGACCCGCCCCATACATAACTTGAGCCCAAGTCAAAAAATTAAAAAAGCATACTCATTGTGAATCCAAAAAAAAAAAAACTGTCTCTAGTTTGATGGATGCCCAATTTTGCTCCATTATGAGAAATATCAAATCAAATTGAAGCATTTTGGAAAAACAAAAAAGGCAGCAATCAAACCATTACTGACCATTCTTAGCAGTGATTAACACCCTAATCAAAGCAAAAAATTCTCATGGTGATGGATAAACCAATTAACTGCACAACAAATGGAAGCTTTAGATCCCAAAAGGTTAGGCTTTGTTGTATGAAAAAAAAATCATTAGTATTGAAGAAGAAATCACTCATTAGCAGTAGTTTGGCTTGCAACTGCTTCATCAACATTATGTTGCATGATTCATTACTCAAACAAAATGATCACTCATTATTACTTTGATCACAATCAATGATGGATGTTCCATCCATGAAATGTATAGATCAAACAGGTTTGAGTAAAAAACAACCGGTTTTAGAATATCCAATTCACACGGAGAGATTTAAAAGAAAAATTAAAAACAATGCCCAAAAAGTTTTAGCCTAATATAAAAAAATAGTTCAATAAATCAATAATTTCAAACAGGTCCCTTCCATAGTGCCATTAACTGATTGTCATGAATGGCATCAAGAGATAAATGATTTAAATGCCCCTGCTCTCCTTAACAAATTTTCAAATGGCATCAAGGATTTGGACTCATCCCATCATATATATATCTGTGAGGCATGGATGGGAGGCGAGCTCGGACTTTACATGCTATGGGTTTTGACAATGGCAACACTCCTTCAAGTTGGTGTTTATTCTTTGGTAGCTTTGTTCTTTTCTTGTTTTTATGTCTACTTTTTTTTTTTTTTTTCTCCCGGTGAAGTACTAATTTTGGCAATTAAACGGTAAAGTTAAAGTAAAGTAAAGCCTCCATTATCCAGACAAGAAAAGACAAGGGGTTATATCAAAAGTACACATATTCAAAATTCCCTCCTTCTCTAAACACTAAATAATAATAAGTAAAAAAACAACCTCCTCTCTCCACTAAATGACAAAAAAAAAAAAAAATTAAAAAAGGTTCTCTATCAAACAACTGAAAACAAAAGGCCTCTATATTTTATTCTCTCTTGATTTGATGCTTCACTTCACTTTATTTTAATTCACCATGTAAGAATTATAATCCTATTATAATTACTATTGACAAATTCATTGGGTATTGGAAAAAACCTGGAATTTATTTTCAATTGTATTTCTTGGTGGGACTGTCCAAGGAAGATGGCTGCAGATGTGTGCTGTGAAGTTTCTTATTGTCATCACATGTGGACTATCACATGGGACTTTGTCACCATGACATCACCTGGTAACACAAAGAGTCAAAGAATGACATCTTTTCAGGTCCTGTCTATGTGTGTACAAGTTATTCAAATACAAAGCAAGTCAAGGTGATTAATTCCGTTGGGATGTGCATCAAGAAAAAGGAGCATTTGAGCAAAGGTATACGGGAGACGGAACCTACATGAACTCGAGCGTACCAACCTGTCCTCGAGCGCCTGGGTCGCGGAAATTCAGATTTTTCAATATTCTATTTCCTAATTTCTCTTCACTTTTCAATTTGTGTTCTATTCATTTTAGAAGACTTCTTGCACGAATTAAAAGCAATATATTGAGCATCATAGCAAATATATAGGCACTAATTATTCTTCTCTCATATTCTAAGCCCTATAATCAATTTAAGAGATCTTTTCTTCTCCAAAGCTTCATCAAGTTGCTACGCTGAAGTTTTTGCTTTGGAGTTTCTTCTTCTATTCACTCGAAGGAGATTCACCTTGAAGAGGTTGTCAAGGTGGTCGCTTCAAGCACGGTGAAAGTGTACGGCAAGTAGTCGGCAAGATCAAAGCGGTCCTTAGGTTAGAGTTGCAACTGGGAGAGGGTTGTGAGTTTTCATGTAACTTTCAAATTATAGTGCTTTGTTGTCTATTGGCCTAGACGGTAAGACTCGTGATTTTTTTCGACTAGAGTTTTGCATGTATACATCGTTTGTCCTTCTCTTTGCATAGTTATTTTCTTTTAATTTGAATTAGGATTAATTACTAGATTAATCACTTGATTCTGAAATCTAATAGAGATCTTATTATTGGGACCTAAACCTCTGTTGAGGCCGGTTTTTCAATTGGTATCAAAGCGGGTTACACTAATTTATTGTGTGATTTATTTAAAAGTAATTTCTAATGGGTTTCAACAGAAAAAGAACATCTACCACAAAGCCCCCTCTTTTAGATGGAACCAATTATGCTTAGTAGAAGGTAAGGATGTTTGCTTTTCTTAGGGCTATAAACGATCAAGTCTGGGATATTGTAGTGGATGGATACTCTGATCCCACTGTTGTTGTAGATGGGTAGACTAAACTCAAAACCCTGAAACCCAAAGCCCAATGGATTGTTGAAAAGACCAGTCTAATTGTAATAATGAGGCCATTAATGCAATATACAACGGAGTGACCCCAACAAAATTTCATAGAATTTCTGCGAGCCCCAATGCCAAGGCAGCTTGGGATCTGTTAATGACTGTCTATAAGGAAACGGACACTGTCAAGCGAACCAAACTCTAAAACTTAACAGCCGCTTTTGAGACGATTCGGATGAAAGTTCTTAAACTTTTGACGAGTTCAATTCTAAATTGGGCAAAATTGTGAACTCAATTTTTAATTTGGGAGAACCTATACCTCAACCCAAAATTGTCAAGAAAATATTGAGGTCTCTTCAATAAAGGTTTCGGCCAAAGGTAGTTTCCCTTGAAAAGTACCAAAATCTAAATTCCCTCATTTTGGAAGAGTTAGTTGGAAATTTGCACACATATGAAGCCAACCACTTTCATGTGGGATTTTGTCATGATGACATTACATGGTAACACAAAGAGTCAAAGAATGACATCTTTTCAAGTCCTGTCTCCGTGTGTACAAGTTATTCAAATACAACGCAAGTCAAGGTGATTAATTCCGTTGGGATGTGCATCAAGAAAAAGGAGCATTTGAGCAAAGGTATACGGGAGACGGAACCTACATGAGCTTGAGCGTGCCAACCTGTCCTCGAGCGCCTGGGTCGCGGAAATTCAGATTTTTCAAGATTATGTTTCCTAATTTCTCTCCACTTGCCAATTCGTGTTCTATTCATTTTAGAAGATTTCTTGCACGAATTAAAAGCTATATATTGAGCATCATAGCAAATATATAGGCACCAATTATTCTTCTCTCTTATTCTAAGCCCTAGAATCAATTTAAGAGATCTTTTCTTCTCCAAAGCTTCATCAAGTTGCTACGCTGAAGTTTTTACAGTGCTTGGTTGTCTGTTGGTCTAGATGGCAAGGCCCGTGGTTTTTTTCCAAGTAGGGTTTTCCATGTATACATCATGTATCATTCTCATTGTATGGTTGTTTCCTTCTAATCTAGATTAGGATTAATTACTAGATTAATCACTTGATTCTAAAATCTAATAGAGATCTTGTTATTGGGACCTAAGCCTCTGTTGAGGCCGGTTTTTCACACCATACATCCAAACACGCCAGCTTGAAGACCTAGAGACTAATCCCCTTGACATTTGTGAGAAACAATGGTGCCAACACCACCCAAATTGTATTGGCTCCTCATCTGAATAGTTTATGACATTGTACTGGAAATTAACTTTTATGTTTAAATTGATCTCTTGATCATGTTGAGTCTAAAGTTGGCTATGTTTTTCTTTCCTTCGTCTCCCTCTTCTCACCCAGTCTTTACAAAACTAGCAAACGAAACCACTTGAGTCTCATCTAACTTGGACAGATTACATTGAATATGATGAGTCTAAATAGGATCTCTTGATTTATTCTCTAATTGGTGTGGTCCCACGTTCTTCTCCTTCCATGCTCTTTTGATCCTTCTTTTAGTCGGCCTTTCATTTGAATCATTAGTTACCAAAGCTGTAAAATCACAATCAGCTAAAGGGCTTTGAAAGCTTTGGTAGATGAAGAAGTATTATTAACTGGGCCTAGGGTGTTCATTGGTTGGGCTGAGGTACATCTAGGCCTGGCCTGACTTTAAAAGATATAGGCTCGATACAGGCCAAAGCCCAACATAGGCCATCAAAGTCAGGCCCAAGCCAGCTTATTTAGTCAATTGGGCCTAGCGGACCGAAACGAGCTTTCTACCGATTCTTTGGAAAATATGCACTTAATTACAAGCACTCATTAGCCGGGCTGGCCTTAATCCAAATATATGAAAATATGATGGAACCATCAAATGATTGTCATGATTTTAAACAAAAACATGTTGCAAGTAAAATTTGCAATTGATTTTCAAACTAAAGGGTCCCTCATTCAGAAATTTACAATTTATATTTTTATTCATTATAGAGATTGATTGATTTAATGCAAATTTTGGGTATCTTAATATAAAACATAAAATGATAACTTAAAACTTTTTATAGATTTTCAGTATTTTACACATTTTGCTAGTTTCTCATGAAATGCAAAACCCTTTCAAAGTAGGGAGTTTCTTTTCTCCATCCAATCCAACCACCATTTTAAAGCACCCCACTTTCATTTTAAATCAATGATGCTGAAGATGTCATCCAGCCCAAGTGGCTTGACTGCAAAGAAAAACTCTCAATCTACTTTCAGTGATTCCTTCTACAATCTTTTTCATCAAGATCCAAACAACTAGAGGTTACCCACACTAATATGGATCATCAAATCTTGGTTATTCGCACTCAGTTTAATAGCGAACCTAACTACCTGTAAATCTGTTTTACCTAAAATTGGTCGTGGCAAAGAACAAAATAATAATCATAGGTGGTAACTAAGGTTACCTAATGCATGAACCTTGCTTTTACATAGAACCAGTTCAGGTAACTCAATCTCTGAAGGTCCTATCAGGCCTGAAGGTTTCCACAAACTTCCATATGATGAAGCCCTCTTATTTCTGCACTTCCCCAAACAGAGTTGGGGTCTTATCAACACGCAGATAGTAGAAAAGAAAAGATCAAGAAAGAGAGGAGGTGACTTATGGAAATATGAATTTCAGATGACATTTAGGGGTGAATGTTACAAGGAGCAGTTCTAATACTATCAAAATCCAATAAAATTACTGATGTGTTATCCTTCGTGCGCAAAGTTCTGGCTTCACTCAATAAGAAATTAGCTATCCTCTCGGCTGAATCCTCTCTATTCACACCGTATCTCTCCCTTGTCTGCCCAGTTTGCAACAACAGATTGTCAATACAATAATTAAAAAAATTTCTCTAATACCTTCGTCAGAACCAAGCAAGAGAAGTTGCGTACCTGAAGGACAAGCTGTGTGGCTTTCTTGACGCTAATAACATCCCATAACCCATCACTGACATTATATATAAAACAGCACGAGAGACTATCAGCAGAGTTACTTTTGCATTATAAAGGGGCAAAGAGGACATCAGACAAATTATCACCTTGCCATAAGTGCAAATGCCTTGCTCCCTTTTGGTATATGCAAGACTTGACTTACAAATGGCTCGGGAGTGAAGCGGGCATCTTGTTCTTTCAGAAACTTGTCTCCTAGCATTCGGGCAATATTCATACCTGCACGAATTTGAAGTCAGCAGGCTAGAAGATATCATATGCACACCAGAAACATAATGAAAAGGAACTTGAGTTATCACCACATAGGCGTGTTTCACCGTCTTTTAATGGTGGTCCAGTCTTTCTCAAGCGATTTCTTTCTGACTGACTTGTTATTCGGTGGTCCTCGGTCATTAAATCTGCTTCTCACCAATACTGTCAGAGAGGAAATAATAATGTTTTCAAAGGCTTTCAAGGGAACCACAAAAAGTGCTTTTCAAGTGTCATATTCCCACCCAAGTGTACCCTCAAAATTATGTAGTAACAGTATAAGCACAACTGGGTGTCACCATTAAATGAGAATTTGTTCAGTAACTCCAGCAGAAGAGATCTTTATCCATTTCATAACCAATTGGCATCCATGCAGAAAATCAGAACTCAAATGCTATAGTTTTTCTAGGGTTTTCAGCCCAAAATAATGGTCATGTGTTTCAAATTGAACATTGACTATTGTTCAGGCCCGAAAAAGAAACCCACTTAGTGAGGGGCATCCAACCATACTGAAGTTATCAAAGGCACCATAAGCAACTCACTTTATAACACAAGCCGAATCACCAACATTTGCACACTGTGCAAAGTAGTCTTCATGATGATCAGCCCAAACCAAAAGAACTGTTGCAGTACAACCCTGAAAAAAGAAAGCACAAATTTGAAAAGGATTGTAAGACTTGTGTATTAGGCATTCCAACTGGAATGAGAATGGAAAACAAGAATAGAAAGGTATGAATGGGTCCCAAGCGCCAAATAATAAAATTAATCCAAGAGATGATGTGGCAAAAGAAATTGAGAGATACAGTGAGGTCTATGATACAACATGCCAAGTTGTATCAGTCAAGGATTAACATATGTGAGCACCCCTGATAGATGGATAGATATGAGTCCCATTCAGCGACAACCAAATGAGTCAACTAGGCCTGGTAACTAACCGGATGATGAGGAGGGTATTACTATAATCAGGAGGCTGGGGTGAGTTTTGCTCTAAAACCAGTCAACGTGCTGGGAGAACTAGGAACCCATTCAACTCGTCCTGGTTGAGATGAATCAGACAAGTCAAACTCAAGAATAGCATTAAGTGACACGTTAAACATAATACCACTTTTATCAAGAACCTCACCATCTACACCTAACCTTTTCAGTTTCACTACTTGCTTCCCAAAAACCCTCTCGTAACCTTCCTCACCCATCTTACCACCTTTTGCAAGCAGAATGAAACCAAACTTTTGAAACTTGCAATTTGTAAATGCTCTCTATCAAACGTAACATGCTTTCATAAATATGATATAATAATGGTTTCTAAATTCTGTTTTCCATTCTTGAATGCTTTTGTAACTCTCTTACAATTACATATATAACTCAGCAAACGTGTATATGCATGAAATCTATCCTCTTTTTTTTTTTAACAAGAATGTGTGTGTATTTATGTGTTTTTGTATTGTTTCCCTTATTTTAGTCATATATTTATAAGATAAAAAAAATGATTTACTGACTCGCCTCTTTGACCCACCAAGTCCCCTGGTGCAATGAACCAAGTAACTGGCTGACTCTGGTCGAGAATGGATGCAAATTTTTGCATGATCAATTGAGGGCCCAAATAATTCTATCCGAGGGTCAAATTTGGGCTGGTGGACGGCCTGGTCGCCCCTAAAATCTCTCTGAGTATATGCATGTGTTTTTGTTTCTCTGTGTATAGCTTTAGGATGCAAAAGAATACATCAAGAAAGAAGCCATTATCCATAAACAAAGTCAACAAAGACAAAATGTACTGAGCATGAAAGAAGAAATCATCATGGAACAGATCAATGTATCCTGGATTGCAACTCCTCTTATAGTGCTAGTCCAACAGGTCATGAACTTCCATCCCACATAATTAATGGAGGGTTCCATAATCAAAATCTAACAGTCTGCCAATGAAACTTTATGCCACCCAAAAGAATTAAAAAAAAAAAAAAAAGCCTACAAAACAACTGAAGCCTCATCCTTTCCCCTTCAGTGTAGATTTTTCAATGAAGCAAAAGGTTGGATCACGATCATAATATGTGTACATCCTACACAAAGTCAGAAATCTTAAGGGAAAATTGGCATAAAAGATAGTAAAGATAAGAGAGAAAACCTCGTACTGATGATCATTCATTGCTGCTTCTGTCTGAGAAAATGCATCCCTGAGGACTTCTGAAGCATCATGTAGGGAAAGAACCCTCTCTCTTCTTTCCAAAATAAACAAAATATCGGAAACCATCTTGGGAAGTGTTCTGGACAAAACTAGACAACCATTAGCAACAGCAAAACTTAACACCAAATGTCAACAGAAGCTAAGAATGGAATTATACAATTGGAAACAGTGGTTAACCAAGATTAGAAATCATGTTTGGACGAAAAACTGAACTAAATTGTAAAAACCATGTTCAGTAAAGAGGAAAAAACCATATTCTAGTGCCAATTCTTAATATTCAGAATTACAGGGTCCAGTATTCAAAATGGGAAGGAGGCCACATATCACATTTAATATAATGGCAACTTGATGCCCACTCCTTACGTATTAGAGGAACATAAAAGTAGTGTCATATCATCTTCATTGTCAAAAAAATGCTGATAGAATATTAGATACAAACACAGCCTAAAGCAGTGGTGTATAATTGAACAATAAAAGAAAAGTTGATAAGCATGCAATCTACAAGTCTTGATGAATACAACCTAAGAAGTCCATGGAAAAGGTAAATGGAATGAAATGAAAATGATGATGGCCAATTGTACGAAGGGTTTTTCCCCCCTTCTCTTAACTTCTATCCGTCGCCATTTAGAAGGAAGCATAAAACGCACAAATACAGAAAGAATCACTCCATCCACTATACTCGAAATGATGCAAAAAAGGCATCATTTCAAACCATTTAATAGACATCCTAAAATTAAACACCAACTAGGGGTGTAAACATACCAACCGTAACCCAGCTTGAATTGACTTGATTTAAGCTGACCTAGGCTTGATAGCATTAAACTGAGTTCAAACCGAAGCACAGCTTTGATTATAAACCAATCCCAATTAAGCAAGGCTAGAGCTTGGCTCAACAATGCATATTAAGTTTGACCCGGAGTCAAGCCTGACTCAAACATTGTCAATATCCTTGGCACCACTTATATGAGCATTACTAGATAACCATGACGTGTGTCCAGTTTTAGCAACCAAAAAACAAGAGGGAGGGATAGAGAGCCCATGCATAAGAAATTAGCTTTAAATCAACTTAGGGCTTGTTTGGCAAATCTTGTATGTTTGAAACAGATCATCATGTAATAGATCTATTTCAAATGGCCGCTGCAAGAAATAGATGTTTTTGAAATAGACTGTTTGGCAACACACAAGAACCGATTGAAATAGACTTCTTAAATCCAACGGTACATGTTTTTTCGGAAATTCCTCTATATCCAAAACGAATCAAAGGCTCATTTTCTATCCCCTTGACTTTTTTTAGTATTTCTAAGAAGATGAACGGTTCAGATCATGAAATAGGGGCCCACAAATTCCAGAAAATTATACCAAACAGATCATGTCTTTTTGCAAATTTCCCGAGATCCATGAAAGATCAACGGCTGAAATTTAAGCCCATATCCGTGATCGGACTGTTACAAATTTCCTATGGTTCAGATGGCAGTTTGCTAGCACGAAAATCAAGAAAAAAAATTGAGAAATTGAACTGACAAGATCATGTTTTAATTGTTGGGTTAGAAAATGAGCTATCCAATGGTTCTCAAAATTTCATAATTTTCTCGAGATCTAGACCAAACCAAGGGCTAAAGATTTTAGCCATGGCCAATTTCAATATTACAAAGAAAATTAACGGTTTTGATCATGATTATGTGGCCCATAGAAGTCAAAAAAAAAAAAAAAAAAAAAAAATCCATGGTTATTCAGTTTTTAACAAATATATGGAGATCTAATATAGATCAACGCCTGAAAGTTGATCCATGGGCCATTTTTTGTCTTCTTAATGCTTCCAATGGTTCAGATCATATTTTAGGGTCTCAGATTTTTAAAAAGAAAATGAAGAAACGGTGGCTGAAAAACACCACTCATTTTACTATACTGGAGCGCATCTATCCGCTTTAGAGACTGTTCTATATTTCAATTCAGCTCGATATTGGCGTTGTCCGAATCAGACATATTTTGTCTTTATGTGGTTTAAAATTGACACGGTAAATGTTCTCTCCAAACACATTAAAGGCATTTTAAATCCGTTTTGAGACAATAAGAGCATGGAGATAAGACTTACCAAATATGCACTTCGTGGCTGTTTGGCAAGTCTCATTCCATCCTCTTATTGTCTAAAAACGTATTTAAAACGCATTAAGTGCATTTGGAAACAACATTCATTGTGTCCATTTCAAACCACTTAAAGACAAAATAGGAATGATTTGGACAGCACCGATATTGGGAAGAATCGAAACAGACCACAGCACCTAAAGCGTGTAGATGTGTGCATGCAGTAAAATGGGTGGTGATTTTCAGCCACCGTCTCATCATATAATTTTTTTAGTCCGAGACCCTAAACAATGATCCAAACCGTTTCACGCATTAATAAGACAAAAAGGGCCCATGGGCCAAGTTTCACCCATTGATTTATATCATATTTCTAGATATTTGTTAAAAATTGAATTACCATTGATTTATTTTTCTGGACTTTTATGGGCTGCATAATCATGATCCAAACCGTTAACCCATTTTGTAATATTGAAAATGGCTATGGCTAGAATTTTCAGCCCTTGGTTTGGTCTAGATCTAGAGAAAATTATGAAATCTTGAGAACCGTTGGATAACTCATGTTCTAACCAAGCAATTAAAACATGATTTTGGCAGGAGTTCCATGCCAGTAAACTGCCATCCGAACCTTAGGAAATATGTAGTAATCTGATCACAAATATGTGCTCAAGTTTCATTCGTTGATCTTCCACGGATCTTGAGAAATTTGAAAAAAAAAAATGAGGTATTTGGTATAATTTTTTGAAATTCATGGGCCCCTATTTCATGATCCAAATCGTTGACCCTCTTAGGAATATTAAAAAGAGTCATGGGGGTAAGAAATGAGCTTTTGATTCATTTTAGATGTAGAGGAATTTACAAAAAAAAAAAAAAAAAAACCACCACGTACGGTTGGAATTAAGATGTCTATTTTAATTGGTTCTTGTGTGTTTCCAAGCAGTCTATTTCAAAAACATCTATTTCATACCAAGGCCATTTGAAGTAGATCTGTTTCAAACATATAAGATTTGCCAAACAAGCCCTAGTAGTAGATATAAGGCCTTAAAGATCAACAGCTAGATAATCCTGATCGACACAACACGTACAGCTTCATTACAAAGATAATCATTTCTGATGTTATGATACTCAATTGTCTTACTTTTCAGAACGTTGTGAATAAGTGAAAATGAAGTAAACCCTGATGGAAGCTAGATTGAAGCCCTTACCAAGCTATGTTTAAAGTCAAGCATAGTCAAGCCTCTTAACATGCCATGCTCGATTCTAGGTTTGGGTAGCCCTAGCTTGAGCTTGAGCCTGATCGAGCCAAACTGAGCTGCCTAGCAAGCTTAGCTTGGCTTGTTCACATCCCCACAAACAACACTAGAGAAGTTTCAAGAAACCAAGAAAGATGAACTCTAAGATTTGGTCAGTGGGAAAAGAAAAAGGAAAAAACTTTTGAAGGACTTTAAAGAGGTAAGAGGACTTTATAGGGAAAAAGAGAGAAATTATATGAAACCAACGGGATGATTTTCAAGAAATAGCCTTGGACAAAACAAAATTCATTTGAAGCCTTTTAAAGAACAAATATGGAGTTCAGATATTCCAATGGACTTGGTCAATTAAATATCTGCATATCCTCTCTTAAAGAGGAAAAATACCACATGAAAATTGAAGATTCTCCAAGAATCTGTCAAGAGAGAATATAAAGAAATGCAAAGAACCAGAAAAACACCCATTTGTATGAGTACTTCATGAAGAAATACAGAAACTTCATGTATATTGCACTATTGATAGTGTGACATCCTTTTCTATTGTTTTCGTTCATTTTTTTTTATGAGAGAAAGCGTGAAATTCATTAGAAGTAAATAATTTATAAGAATTGATTCCCATCAAGATGATGGAAACATCATTATATACAACGGATACAAAAGGATATAAGGACATAGGGCTATAAAGAACGCACACGACTAAGCCATTCGCAACAATATATTCCCACCCATCAGTGCCAAGTCTTGCAAAAGACATCTGCATATGCATTTTTGTCCCTTGGGATTAGGGCTGCAAATGGATATCCAATTATCCAAGCCCTCCAATTTTGAAAAAAAAAAAAAAAACTGATCTGGAACCAGATTTCCGCTTTGATTGTTAATTGGGTCAAGATCCAGAACCTATTTCTAGACCGGAAAACTAATTGGCGATTCCAGATCCATACATGTTAAAACCCATCCTCTCAACATACGGCAAGAGCAAAGGCTCACCTCTCAACATACGCTATCTATCAATCTATCTATCTATCTATCTAAAGTTTCGGCCAGATCAAGAACAAATTTTTCCAAACTGAAATTATTCAGCCATTCCTGAGAAACAAGCCAAATTTTGCAACTTATCACCTTTAGCATACGAGATCCCTGGGCAGATTGAGGGCTATTCAGTGAGACAAGTAAGGACGCCTGACTGTCTAGGTACATTTTTTATGACGGTTAGATCTTCAATTAATCTATATATATGATTTGTAGGCCATCTCATCAAGGACAAAATTACAAAGAGCTTTTCTGTGGGTCTATGGATTGAAATATTGTAACTGCAATTTGTCGTTTAAGGTACTGCATTTTATTTTTTATTTTTAGATTTATTTAGAACTACCGGATATTGACTGGCCACAACTTCTATTGAAAAATCTGAATCTTCTCAAATCCAGTTTACTAGAAAAAATTATTATGCATGGGACTTTCAGTTTCAAACGTACATAGAAGGGAAAGAACTATGGGGAGTTGGGGACATACTGATGGGCAAACCCATAAACCAACAGATCCAACCAAAGTAGCTCAATTGGAAGCACATGATGATGGTATTATTACTTAGATTTTGAGTTATTTGACCCCCAGCACATTTTGAACCTTCGTCTATATAGAAATGAAAGAGGGAGTGGGATTATTTGACGTGCATATATAATCCAGAATATTCGGCCCAAAGATCTTAATTAGAATATGAAATTGTTCGATACACCCAAGGAAATGAATCAATTCAAGAATACTACTTGCTTCATAAATCTATGGACCGAATTTATAGAACTTGTATGTGCCATTGTCCCTTAGTTCTAGTTTGGCACTTTACTAGATTAGTAAAAGTCCAGTATAGCCTCCATTTTTAAGACAAAGAGTCGCATCAATAGCACTTTAATTCAAAATTCCCTCCATCTTTTTCAAAAAAAGTCTAAAAACAACCTTCTTTCTCCACTAAAAGACAAAAGAACTCCACTCTTCTATACAAAAAGTCAAAAAGATTCCAAACCTAACAACTAAAAACAAAATACCATCATAACCCCATTATATTTATTCTCTCTTGATTTGATGCTTTACTACACTTTACTTCACATGTTAAGTTACCAAACGGACCCTTAAAACTCATTGTCAGCCATCCAAAAGGTACATGAAATCAGCCAGTAACACTAATTTCTAATAGAACTTCACTAAGAATTCGAGACTGTCTGATCTAATCTTATTTGTTGGGATCTTCACCATCTTTTGACACTTCTCTTAGTAAACTTTGTGAGGACCAATGCTGCTTGACTCAAGTTACATCGAAACAACAGAAAGTTTCTGCTAGCACCTTTGATGTGGAAAAACTATGCAACACAAGGAAAACCACGGGCTCGCGATATGATTAAGTGCCAACCCTAGAGTAAATTCATACTGCCAATCAGTGGGAAAAAAATTTGCAACTGTTGTAAATAAACGATACATCTTATTACGGAATGTCAAAAGTGGCCTCAACATCGCATCAATCATGCATATCATGCTATCACAAATGAGTCATATCTGGACATTGTCCTAATTGATTCTAACTCAACTGCATCCATTTCTTCACAGCCTCCTACAACATCTCCTCTTACACCAGAATTGGTTGAGCAATGATCCAATCCGCTTTCAACGCTTTTGGTCTTACAGGTAAAATAAAATCCTCTTTTTCTATTTGGTATCTTGATTCTAGAGCA
This sequence comes from Camphora micrantha, assembly GCA_003546025.1. Classification (NCBI taxonomy): domain Eukaryota; kingdom Viridiplantae; phylum Streptophyta; class Magnoliopsida; order Laurales; family Lauraceae; genus Camphora; species Camphora micrantha. The sequence goes on along the minus strand of QPKB01000011.1, from coordinate 6,100,109 downwards.
TCTAACCATACGACCCTTTCTTCTAAAAAATCTTACTATAATGTCAATTTGCAAGTCCATACTGCAAATAAAGAACGTATTCCTATGCTGCCATTGGTGATATTCCTCATTCATTACCTTTGTGTCCAGTATTTTTAACTCTCTGTTTGTCAACCAATCTTCTGTGTTGGTCAGCTAGTTGAAAACAACTATAATGTATCATTTTCTTCTTTAGATTGTATCGTGAAAGATCGAAATTGGGGAAGGTTATTGCAATGAGGCTTTAAGGCGGACGACGCTTTCCACTTGCCTTACCTACAGTACCTAGGAATAAATCTTTGTGTTTTCTTTTTTGTAGTTTCCAGTTTAACAACATACTCCAACTATGGCATAATCACCTAGGACATCCCAATGCCAAGACATTTTTATGTTAAACTCCAGTTTGCTTTCAAATGAATCTCGTCGTCCTTTTCGAGATATTTCTTTTGATTACTGTAGTTGCAAAATAGGGAAAGGTAAAATACATCCTTTTCCTACGCATGATGAGGACGTTGTAGCTTGTTTTGCTTTAGTTCACGCAGATGTATGGGGTATTGCACCAACTATTTCACATTTGCACTATAAATATTTTATCACGTATATGTATTTGAAAAAATATATATTGTCACATTTATTGGTGATTACAGTCAATTGATATAGATTTATTTTTCACATTCTAAATCAGTAGCGTTTGACGCATTTAAAAAATTCTTCTCTCACATTGAAAATCAGTTCTCAAAATGTAACAAAGATACTACGATATGATTCAAGAAGGAATATGTTTATCAAAAGTTCCAAGCATTTTTGCAACAAAAGGCATCATATCCCAAATAACTTATCCCTGTACTCCTCAACAAAATAGAGTGGCCGAAAGAAAAAACTGCCACCTTCTTGATGCGGTTTGGTCCTTGCTTCTTGCATTTCTAATCCATCCACTTTTTGGTATGAAGCCATTTCAACTGCCGTTTATCTTATTTATCGACTTCTATCCCCCTCACCTTAGCAACAATCTCCTTACTTTCATCTGCATGAACAACGTCCCCTTATACTCATCTTCATACCTTTGGTTGTCTATTTTGTCCATCTTCCACCACCAAAACATGATAAATTCTCAGCCAATCCATTAAGTGGGTGTTTTAGGGTATGTTACTTCTCAAAGGAATTTTTTTTTTTTTTTCTATGATTCCTCTATTCATCGAATTCATACTTCCCACCTGCAATGTTGTTTTCCTTGAACCCAAATTTTTCCCAACACATTGCACTTTGTTGTCATTTCTAGTCTCATTTCTTCCCAACTTTGTCGATACTCCTACCACAAGGTTTAAACATGAGATGGTGATATGCAGCGACGCTATCAAGAGGACTCTACCAATTGGAAGCCCACTCAAGAACCTCCAACATATAATCCACACACTGACCACCTCCCTCCTTATTTCGAAGGTCCACTCGCCCCTCTCATCCTCCTAATCATTATGGCTCTCCACATTTTTCATTAACTGCTGTCTTGTCCTCGATTTCAATTCCAAACTCTTATTCACAGGCTATGAGGCATTAATGTTGGCAAAAGGTTATACAGTGGAAACTTGATGCGCTTCAGTCCAATCATACTAAGGATGCTGTTCTGAGTCCAACATTGGCAAAACCAATCAGCTATAAATGGATTTACTCTTTCAAGATCAAATCTGACGGCTCCTCAGACCCTTACAAAGCTCAATTTGTGGGTCTTGGCAATAGGCAAAAATTATGGAACTGGCTATAATGAGACATTTGCTATTGTTGCAAAGATGACCACTATTCAATTCATTCTTTCCATTGGTGATTCTCAGTCTTCAACTACCTTCTAAATGGATGTGGGAAAAGCACCACCTCCATGGGAATATTAAAGAGGAAGTAAAGGGTGCATTTGGCATCGTATCATTCAGATGTTCGCAATATGTTCCCACGAGATGAGACTACAGAAAACATGCTTCGTAAGTGTAAATCACTGTTCCAAATTTTGATTTCACTAAAGGGAATCCCAAAATCTAAACCCACTGACATAAGAAAGTTGGAATGAGAAAAACTTTTTTTTTTTTTTCTTTAAAGAAACAACTTGCTGGCACAATGGTTTCCTCAATATATATTGCCTTCTAAAGAAGACCATTTAAAGACGCCAAATCCTCTCGCTCATCCTAAAGGTAGGTCCCATGTTCACAAAGAAGGTGACCCCATTTTGTAATTTCTAAAGGTGGGTCGCATGGTCACAATCACAAAATGTGGACCCATGTTATAATTCTTATAATGGCGGGCCAGATTGTAAATCCTATGAATGTGGGCCCCATGTTCTAATTTCTAAATGTGGGCATCACGTTGTAATTTGCAAAGTGCGTCTTGTGACCACAATTAAAGAAAAGGTGGCCCGACTTTATAATTCCTAAAGGTGGTTCATATGATCAAGGATGAAAATATCTACATAGCGGCCAATATGTCGGTCGTGGCGGCTTTTCAAAAAAGCGCGATTCGCGCCGTATCGGCCGCTATATGATGCAAGGGGCTCATCTACTACTCTGCCAAGCAGGGATAAGGGCATTACGGGGTCCATGCATAGAGCATTTCACACCCGGGAACGGGATGATGTAGGAATTATCTCTATGGGAAGAGCAGATCCTCCCCCTGTTAATCCTCTAGCACATAGAAAAAAGGGAGCTAAACAACCAAAAATATCTAGTGTTATGAAAGGGGTAATGAAGGCTGCAAGAGATAGATTGGCCAAATTTACAGCAAAATGGCTAATTCACAAGAACATACCACCAACAGCAGTAGACTCCCCATATTTCCAAACTATTCTTGATGTTGCCGCCGAGGCTGGGCGAGATATACAGGCACCCTCCGTATATGATGTGGGCACTAAATATCTTGAAAAAGAATATACAGAAATAAAGGCTTGGGTGGAAACATTTAGGCCCGTATGGCAACAAATGATGTTACCATCATATGTGACGGGTGGACCAGCGGCACCCAAACACAATAAACTTTTTGGTATATTCAGTCGCTGGGACCATCTTTGTGAAGTCCATTGATGCAAGTGAACATAGACGGACAGCCGCATATATATACTCTCTTATGGATAAAGTTGTAGAGAGTGTGGGAGAGGAGCATCATTTACCACCAATAATGAGCATTTTGGGTTGGCTAGTAGGTCCTGCACGTAACATAAACACAAGTATGGGTCTTAATGAGCAGAAGTCTCTAACCAAATAAATGGGAAAACTAAAATCATTCTCAAAGTAATTTTCAGCTCGATTAGAGTAGATTTTAGATCAGCCATAACCAGCAATGTAAGCTAAATGTAAGCTAAAATTCACATCTAAACAAGTGCCAACCTTTGTATGGACTGCCAAGCTACTAACTGCCAATATAGGAAAGCCGTCATGGTCACATGCAAAGTCAACCATTGATCCTGACGGATAGCCCTCATGCTTCTGCACATGCATAATGAATCCATAATAAGTGAAACACGGAATAAAGATAGCCACGTAATGATTATCCATCTGTTGACTTTGAAAAATCAGAGCTATAATTCCAAACATTATATATCTAGAAATAGTTTAAGAGGATACATTTAAATATTTGCAATAAAGAGACCTATTCACATTTGATCAGACAGCCGATTCACTGCCAAGGGGCATGTATGTATGTATGTATAAGCATCATTCATACGGGCACTAAATTTCCATCTGAATCTCAAGAAAGATAAAAATGGTTGGATCCATTGTCCTCACTAGTGATTTGGGGCCAAGTTCAGGGCACCAGAAAATGCATGAGCAGTTCCTGAGGCTTATGGGCCACCCCAAGTGCATAGGAAAATGGGTGCCCATCTGTCTCGTGTGGGTATCCAATTTAGCCCATAACCTAGATTCTGGACAACATTAGCAAGCAATCCCAATGTTCTACTGGAAGTTCATCCACGATAAAACTAATGAAACAAAAAATCATTTTCCTCAAAGCTTGCTCCATCCAAACTAGCATCCACATTGAGCATGCAGAAACACATAAACACTTCTCACCATAAAAATCAGAAAGGAAACTGTGCAAATAATAGCCAAGTCCATATCTCCACTTCTGATTCTATATTTTAGTAGCATTTGTACAATTTATATAGATCATAGCCCTATTAAAATTTACATTTTTTTTTATTAGAACAGCTATAATTATCATTGTATACCAACTCTTTAAGATATATTCATATACATTTATGGGGGTGTTGATATAGTGTTTTAGTATCTGTTTATAACATCAACGTCCATGCTGTGTCAAAGTAACACTTGGAAGTTGTAATGACATATCTAAACAAGTCTAACTCTGGTTATCACCACAAAAGGACCATAAACAAAAGAACTGAATAAATTCTAAACACAGTCTGCTCAATCTCAGCATACTCTTTGACTATAAACACACCAGCCCTAGTAGAAACCCATTAATCAAAAAAAGTGAATAAAATTTTTTAATCGGTATAATTAATAACTGCTTCTAATTTCTTATTGAAACCCCAATTACATATAAAGTTCTGCAAATGATTCCACTCTAAACACAAGAAGAAAAACAAATAAACAAATAATCAAGAAAGTAAACTGACATTAGAACCAACAAAATATCTCAACCCACATCTCAATTGAAGTTTCTAAATAAAGCACTGAAAATTCATTAAAAACGTACACAATACCTGAGAAAAAGTAGAGAGCATGCCCCGAGTGCTTCGATCGAGCAGTGTGCGAATTTCTTCAAGGGGTGGAAGCCGGGCTGCCGCTGCCTAAAAACATTATAAAAAAGAAAAACTCAAAATCAAGAAGCCCAATACAGTAATATGAGAGAAATAAATAGAGGAACATGTACTTGGTGAGCCTGAACTAATTGGTGGAAATCGGCGCTGCTATCAACATCTCAAGGTGCCACGCTCTGAAATGGGGAAGAAAAGAAAATACCCATTTCAATTCATGTGATGAAATTGAGAAATCAAGGGTCCTATGCAATTATTAATCATACAGGGTATAACCCTTTTGCTATGAACCCAAATGGAGAACTCCTTGACAAAAACAAGATGGAATTGAAATGAGACACACTCGTTTCTTCTTCTTCTTCTATTCTATCGCTAAGCTCGCTCGTCAGTTATAGCAGAAATTGGAGCTTTTATGCTATATGATTAAAGAGCAACGGTCTGGGTTGGAAAGAACCGAAGACCTTCAAATCTATTGAGATCCGAGATCAATCTTACAACCTGAAACATTCCCCCAAATACAATCTCTCATCCCAAAACAAAAACAAAAAAAAAAAAGACCCTGACCAAAACCCCACAAAAGCAACAAAAAGAAAAACCCAGAATAAAAATTAAAAAAAAAAAACAGATATCCTTCTTGGAGATCTGGAGATCTCTATGAGAGGAGAGGGTGGGCTAGCGTGCAGGGGAAGTGCTGAGGAATGCTGTGATGCAGGGTGGGCTGGTGATGCAGAGAGGAGGGAGAGAGGCTCTTACCTGTGAATGGGATGAGTTCTGCGCGTGGAGGGAGAAGAGGGAGAGATGATGGGGCTCTGCGTCGCTGGTGATGGTGGTGCGGTCTGCGCGTGGAGGAAGAAGGGGCAACGGTCCGCAGGCGTGAGAGAGATGAAGAGCAGAGAGACTGGAGTTGGGGGCAGCCTCTGAGATGGTCTGCGCAGGGGGTTGCGAAATGGAGAGAGAGAGAAGGCCGAGATCGAGAGAGGGAGAGGAGGTGATGGTGGTGCGGTCTGCGCGTGGAGGAAGAAGGGGCGACCATCCGCGGGCGTGAGAGAGATGAAGAGCAGAGAGACTGGAGATGGGGGCTGCCTCTGAGATGGGTCTGCGCTGGGGGTTGCGAAATGGAGAGAGAGAGAGAGAGAGAGGGCCAAGATCGAGAGAGGGAGAGGAGGTGATGGTGGTGCGGTCTGCACGTGGAGGAAGAAGGGCGACGATTCGCGGGAGTGAGAGAGATGAAGAGCAGAGAGATTGGAGATGGGGGCTGCCTCTGAGATGGGTCTGCGCAGGGGGTTGCGAGATGGAGAGAGAGAGAGAGGGCCGAGATCGAGAGAGGGAGAGAAGATGATCGTGGTGCGGTCTGCGCGTGGAGGAAAAAGGGGCGACGATCCGCGGGCGTGAGAGAGATGAAGATCAGAGAGACTGGAGAGGGGGCTACTTCAGAGATGGGTTGTGAGATGCAGAGAGAGAGACAGGGCCGAGATCGAGAGAGGGAGAGGAGGTGATGGTTTGGGTGTCAGAGAAATGACGAGTTATGTTATATCATTTCGTCGCCAATGGTTATTCAAAAATGAACCGCGAAGCTCGTCCCGCGCCCCAAATTTTATGGATTCTGGATGAAATTATTTCATCGTGGATTAATTTTAAGGATTGCGACGACATATTTTTGTCGTAAAAATTCTTTAACAAAGGTGTTAATGATTTACTGACGAAAAACTTTCGTCGTAAAATAAATAATTTCGTCGGAAAAATTTTACCACTTCATGGCGCCAACTCCAGTTTTTGGCGCTAGACTTTTCGCGACAAAATTTAGCGTCAATTGAAAATTATCGTCGTTAATTAATTTGTGTTTTCGTTTTAGGCGACGAAATGAACTTTTCGTCGCGAAAAATAATATTTAGTGACAAAATTTCACTACGTCGTAAAATATTTGCCGCGAAAAATTATTTTTGTTGTAAGCTCAAGCTTATGAGAAAACTTCGTAAGCTCGTGCTTGTGAGGCCCACCTTTGGTCCATCCAAATGAACCAAACATATAACCCCCCCTAAATTGCACATGTCCACCAACTTTCAGTCAAATCCAAATTTATTGGACCGTTGGATTGACTATGTATTGATCCGAATGGACTATTGACCATTAAACTTTTGGGCAGATATAGAGATGATAGAAATCACAGTTGGGGCTGATTCTTTATAAAGAGGAGGATCCCAGAGAGTCCTTGAAACCCCCCATCTTCATCCCCATACGGGTCTCCAAGTGGGCCCCACCACACACTTGAGCTTACCTTATCCTAAGCTTGAGCTTAGGAGAGCTGACCCTATTTTGAAATAAGAGAAGGGGAAAACATGAAAAATGTTCCATGCGGTCTTCTACATGGATCATTTTCTTATTTAACATATTAAAATGAATGAGTCTTTTCTAGAAAGTCTAAGGACTTCTTTCTTTACAAGAACTCAAAGAATTTTCGTTTGGAGAATTTTCAAATTCCCTAATTGTTGCGTCCCCTAGGTGGAATTCCTCAATCCTACTCTTGGGTGGAGGATTTGCAATAACCAATTATATTGGAATTTTGAGAATTCTAAAAGTTAAATGACGCCTTTCAAGTGACTAGAACTTAGAACTCTAACAAATAAATATGGCATTTTCAAATGCCAAGAGGACAACCATTATATAATATCTCCGAATTCTCAACATCACACATTCTAGTCAGAAGTTCTAGTTGAAAGGAGAAGGCTAAAGGGTCAATTGGAAAGCTAAATGTTGGATTCATTAGTTAAATATCTCTTAAGTAAGCTTTGTTTTCTTCATCAGATATTTTTCATGCTTTGCTTAAATTATTGATAAATCAATTTAAGCATGATAACTATAATTTGTTCAACCCATTACATGAATCTCACTTTGAATTGATTTGTTGTGTTGGATTCTTCATTAAAACCAGGTTAGATTCAAATTTCCATATCTTTGAATCGTGTTTTGCAAACATCTTTAAAATTACTTGTTGCATGATTCACACACTTGGTTGAATCTTTAGCCAAGTTGTTTTTATTTCTCGAACACATAGTTAAACTAATTTATTTTGGAAACAACGTGCTCATGCATCACATGTTTTAGTGTTGAAATTTCATGCAACTTGTGAGCTATTGATAGTCATATCGTTAGCAAATTATTTTTGAAACACATGTGATTCGTATTTTGCCTCAATCAAAATCTTTTCGTGATTTAGACTTCCAATTGCTTTAGGCATACTTACATGAGCTACATTTTTCAAATGTTGATCGAAGGCTTCATACATACGCATTGAGCATGCATCTTTGCATCATTAAGTGTACGTGTTGAGTTGTAATTCCACTTTCATATCCGCCTATCTTAGAGGCATTGTATTTAGCTTAACTTGTATCTCTTTGAGTGTATCTTAGACACATTTGAGAGAGAAAAATCTTAGAGTTGTATAGGTTATTGCTTAGTTTATTGAAAATCATAGTGTAAAGGTTGTTGCTTAGCCTATTGAAAATCATAAATTGATAGTGGAATTTCGATGGGGTGTAGGAACTCAAGCCTGAAGTAGATGTATGCATTGAAGCCGAACCACTATACATAGTTGTGTTATGGTGAATGCTTTGTGGTGATTTATCTTGATAGCTTCCGCACTTTAGTTTCTTAATCATCATTTATGCCTAATTATTTTTAAGAGTTAAAACTTGGCATAATTGATATAAATTTAAGCTCACCCTATTCTCTACCCCCCCCCCCCCCCCCCCCCCCCCCCGATCCTGGACTTTCACATACATGACAAATATTCACCACATACATGACAAATATTCACCATAAAATTGATCATTCACCACAACACAAAGATATGTAGTGGTTCAGCCAACATGCCATCCACTTTCGGTTTATGTTCCTACACCTCATCGGCACTCCACTAACAATCGATGCTTTTGAACGCTTAGCAATAACCTTTACAATATATATTTCGTTAGGCTAGGCAATAACTTTACAATATGCTTTTCATTAGGCTAAGCAATTACCTTACAATATACTTTTCTTAGTCTAAGCAATAATCTTAAAACCACTCAGCAACAACCTTAATATTACTAGGGTTTTTCTCTCTAAGATGTCTCTATAATACACTAAAAGAGAAAGGATTTGATCACAAGTATGTGCCTCTAAAATAGGCTGATATGAAAGTGAAATTCCAATTTAAACAAATTAGCCAATCCGTGTGATGAGACATGTCATTGTGCTGCCAGTTCCATAACTACCGTGATCTGATCATCCTTTTTAAAATTCCAAATCATCTCTCATTTGAACTATTCAAGTTGATGTAATCATTTTATCTAGCAGTTTCACGGTGCTATACATATATATAGGTGTAATGCATAGATTGAACAATTAATAAAGAAAGGCAATACAACATTCTTACGTTATTTCTCTTCCCCGCTACTGACTTTTCTTAGCATCAGAGCTCTTATCTGAGGCTCTTTCTTTTCAACTATGGTTGCTTCCTCTACAACAACGACTCTAAATTAGGCTTCTCCACTGCTGCTCACAAACATCACACATCTTTTAAGTGTTAAGGTTGATAGAGATGATTTTTTATTATGGTAGAGTCAATTTGATCACCTTCTCCATTGTAATGATCATTACGGTCATGTTGACGGATCAAGTCCTTGTCCCCTTCAATATCTTGAGAGTGTCAAAGACACACAGAATATGACACCTCGGAGTCCCACATCGACAACAGAGAGGAAAGTGAATGAGATTATATATAGAGCTTACACCCTCACCTTGCATGAGGCCTTTTGATGGGTTGAGGCCCATCAGAAATAAAACCATGAGGCCTGTAGGCTAAAACGGACAACATCATGCATGTGTGTAGGGTAGGGCATTATACAAAGAATAAACCTGATATGCATTATGCTACTCGCTGAAGATCTCGTAAAGGCACAACTACGTTTGCAATTGCAAACACTATGCAAGAGAACGTCATATGTAACTGATTATCTCCATCGTGCTAAATCTATCGCTGATAGTTTAGTGGTCTTCCCAAGTCTTATGATAATCTTTATATGCATGTCACGTCTAATATAGTGACTCAACAAGCATTGAAGAACTCCACAGTCTCATGCTTAGTCAGGAAGTGAAACTTGAGTCTTAAGAACAAGATGTTGTGGTCATTAATCAACCCAGTGCAGCTTTTGTGTCTACCAAATCTGCCACTCCACAATCTCATGGACAGTCTAGCAATCGGACTCGTGGGCATGGTCAAGGTCGTGGGAGGGGCAATTTCAACCATCCCTCTACTTCTAACAATTCTCTCTTTTTTATCCTTCTCTTAAACTCCATCAATGCGCACGTCTCATTTTCTTGATTTATCCTACAAATTGGAAGAGGTAATTTTAACATTAATCACATGTAAGAAAATAAACATGAATCATGCATGGGACCCTACATGCCTAATGATGCACCAAAATGACAAACTTTCCAACAATAGCACATGGTGCTTAAAATAGCAAGTATGCACTGTTGAAGCCAAAAAGTTAATTTTGGGGTGATAAATGAGATGAAAAAAAACTAGTTTCACAACAGTCATGCAATGTGCTGAATTTTGACCCTGTTTCCAAAAACAACCCCAAATGCATGAAATTGAATGTAATTCTATGCAATTAAATCTTATGAAGTCTACAAATGAACATGATATAATCACCTAATGACTTAATGTCGTTGTAGTATAGTGGCGAGTATTCCCGCCTGTCGCGCAGGTGACTTGGGTTTTATCCCAGGCAACGACACCAAAAACTTGATCGAACCCCAAGTACAGAGCCGCGATGTAGTAATAATTGGTGAGACCAGGTCGATCCACATTGAGCAATGTTGATTGAGAAACTTTCCAACTTTAACATGTCGTAATTTAGAAATTAAATCTAGCCTAAATAAGAAAACTAAACAAATTACAAGAAAATTCCTAAAAAAATGAAAATTAATAATTACAACTTTCCAAATAAGAAAATAAACCTAAACTAAGTAAAGAAACCTAGGTTATTCAACCCTATTTAACTAGAACCTGCAAAATTAGCACACTCATCAAAACAACCAATTTAATATATAAAATCAAAATAAAACTTCCTAAATTATATCCTACTTTCCAAAACAATTTACAATGAAAATATGGATGATTTAAGATTCTCTAAATGCAAACAACGCAAATCTATGCAAGTTTCTAACTATATGATGTATGCTATAAAAATTCTAAGTATAAAAACTATTGTGCAACCCAAATTTTTTTGGACTGTACAACCTGTCTAGAATGATCTAAACCTAAATCTAATGGTGGAGTCAATACTCTGATGACGTATGAATACAACAGAAAAAGAAGAATTAAAAAGGGACTTAAAACAAAAAAGATATGATCACCTAAAGATGCCTAGTTGAACCAGTTATGTTGCTAAAATCTGGTACTACCTTGTTGGGTACCCGTGTTTATGCCTCTGGTTGACACGGTTCTCGAGGTTATTCTTGGCTAAAATTTTGGGGTTTCAAAGTCTTATCACTTTATTTTAATGCTGCTAACTTTCAAGGAAAAATAACTTCTTTTTCCTGATTTTCCACTCGTGTACTATTCGATCACAGTAGGGTCAAATCTGTTGAAACTATGCAGAATTTTTCACTATTCACATATCAAGTCCGAATTTAATCTTTATGATCAGTCCACAAACTTTAATTTTCAGCAACAAAACATAATTTTAAATATGAAACCTAATTCTAATGAATGCACTAATCACTTTCCAACCATAGATCATGCAAATAACATAAATAGATAGTTTCTAATCTAACATAAAAGATACAATTAGAAGTTTTTAAATCAGAAAAGGTGATGTAATTAAAATCAACCAGAAAACTTAATAAAAACAAAAAGAACAAAGGTGAAAAAATAAAAAGCGAAAAATATGTATCAAAGATTTAGAAACTAGACGATCATACAAGCATTGAAATTACGATAATGAAGTCCTCTCTTCTTAGAATAGGAAAAAAAATGCAAGTGATTACCTGATGTCTCTCGATTTTTAATCCGTTTATTTTATTTTAAAAAACCTAGATCTAATAATGTGAAATATTGTCTCCAATCAAAATTCATAAAAGAACTAGAAAGAGAAAATTAAACCACTTACATAAAGAATACGCAGAATCAATTCAAGTAGTGTTTTTATTCCTTGATCTTTGAGTACAAGAAATTAATGTTCTTCAATCTTTTTCATTCTTTCAACATGGCCTCTCAACATATGCCTAAAAGAATTAATAGAAAGAAGAAATAGAAAGGGACTTAGAGAAAGAAAGAAGTGGAGTGGAGTGGAGAGAGCCTCCAAGGTGATGGACGTGTGAAGTGGAGTAAGGGTTCGTGCAATTCTTTTATCCATCCCTGTTTTGCTCTTGACGTAATATGTGGTTCCTTCTTTCTTGGCATGTAGTGACTTGAATTTAGGAACTCTCTTGCTTACTCTCCAAGCTATGATCAAAATAATCAGATTTTTTTGTGCCAAAAAAACTCCATGTAGTGGACGTCCATAACTTGTATGAGATCCATGTGGGACCCTACTTTGACTTAGAAGAAATTGGATTCATTGCACAGCTATTGATGTGGATTTCCTTTTGGACATGGTCTTCATGGATAATTCTTGCCTTTGAAAACTTTCAAACTATTGAATGCTTTGATGCTAGAATTTTGGAACAATTGTGGGCCCAACTTAGGTGTGCAGATCTTGGCTATAAGCATGGACATCCTTGGCATGTGGGGATCTACCCTCTCTTGCAACTCTCCACCTTATTTCTTCACTCTTTCTTGTTTTAAATTTCAAAATAGGCAAGCTCATAAATCTTTCCAAAATCCTCTCTTTTTTTACCCCTCTCTTAAATTCCATCAATGCGCAGGTCCCATTTTCTTGGTTTATCCTACAAATTGGAAGAGGTTAATATTAATCACATGTAAGAAAATAAACATGAATCATGCATGGGACCCTACATGCTTAATGATGCACCGAAATGACAAACTTTCTAAAAATAGCACATGGTGCCTAAAATAGCAAGTATGCACTGTTGAAGTGAAAAAGCTAATTTTGAGGTGATAAATGAGATGAAAAAAAAAAAAAAAAAAAAAAAAAAAAAACGGATTTCACAAAAGTCATGCAATGTGATGAATTTTGACCCTGTTTCCAAAAATAACTCAAATGCATGAAATCATGAAATTGAGTGTAATTCTATGCAATTAAGCGTTATTAAGTCTACAAATGAACATAAAATGATCACCTAATGACCTAATTTGTAGACTTATAAGTGTTTTTTGATATGAACACGAAAATGATTTTGGGCGTATTTCGACACCCATGGCCCGCGTGACGTGACCTTCTTGGAAGGCTTTGTCAATGCTTGAGAGACTTTGACAGTAGGGGTAGCAAGAGTCATCCGTTGGAAAATAGATATTCGAACTGGGAGTTCATTTTTAGTACGGGCTCTTTTCTGACTCCTGGAAGTCTTGCTTTCTTGGATGGAAACCTTGTACTGGCGTTCCTTGGTCTCATCGAAAGTAATGACAAGAGAATTCATGATTGATCTGCAAAAATAAAATTAAAAGACCAACAATGAATGAGTGATAGGAGAGCATATTTACTTGCCCAATCCTACATCAATCTATTTCATTTTCTACTTCTCTGTTTTTATGTACATGCTACCGATAAACGTGCAGCACTTCGGTATAAACAAACATAGCCCAAAAAATGGGTGAGAAAATGATTTCGATCCAACCATATTCATGGTGATGTATTTGGCTTTTGACCGACATACACCAATGAACTGATTAACTAGGATATCGTCAAGTTTCGTAGGCCATAAGTAGGGCAATAATTGCTCGTTATTGACCAAAGGAAACTGACTTTGTATACCATAAAATAGACTGATCAGTATGAACTTATAAATTGAGACAAGTTTTATAAGAAAGAGTCTATTGGCCATATTATTCTGTGACACATTTAATTTCTGTCACCATTTTTTTAATTCTCCGTTTACTACTATTTAGGAGAGTCTTGGTTCTGTACAATGAGTATTCAATCAGCACATATGCCTAGAATTTTATGACAAAACTTCCAATAAAAGAAAAATGTATAAAGTCCAGTGGCCACTTTTCCTGTGGATTGGCCGGTGAAGGCTGCTGGTACTATACGATGAAGGTTGCTGGCATTGGCTGTTGGGTCTAAAGCACTCCAAGCTGACCACACTGGATTCACACTCCATGGCCGTTAAGTAGATGATGTCTTAAGCATGCAATCCACTGGCCGCGAGACTTAGTTAATCGGTGTGGCCTCCTTCGGATGCACTGACTTTACAAGACATTGGCCATTTTGAATTATAACAGCCGTGGGACGAGCGCAGTAGAATGGGAATGACCAGTCAATACCATTTTCTATGGCCACCGTGCCTTTTCTGCGTTGACCGCTAGGCGTCATGCATCTTTTCCATTCCGTCTCTGTCAGCTCTCCCCTGACCTATCTTTCTTCTTCTTTTCTTTTTTCTTTTTTTTAAGAATAACAGCAATTGAGGAACTCTCCTCAAACTCTTTCTAAGCATTTTGACCAACGAAGCATTACTGATAATATATAATGTTTCCCATAGACGGCGCCAATCTTTTGTTTCGCCCAAAAGAAGAAAGAAATGAAAATTCCTGCTGAAGAAGCCTTTATTCATCTTTTGAACATTACAGAAAGATGTGAAAATGACCCGCACATGTGTTTGATCATGTAGGAAGAGTCATCTCCAGTTTTATTTTAATGGGTTCTTCTTTGCTTCACATTCTTAGTGCATGTTGTTTACAAATTTTTGTACAACCCCCTCATTAGGCTTAGAAGATCAAAACAAGGGAAATTTGAATTGAAAGAAGAGAAATTTACTACCTTCAGGAGTTTACTGGAGACGAAATTGGAGAAGTATGCAACTTAGCTTCCTTCGTCAATCTTTGTAGTTCATCACCATTATATAGGAAGAAGGGTTAATAAAGAAGTCTGCTTCAAAACAGCAGAGACAATCTGTCCTTCCTCCATGGTGAGAGGAACAATGACTGACTTTCAGAAGTTATCGCCCAAAATTCGGAGAAAAGTGTTTACTGCTGCCTGATTCTCTCCTTGCGGATGGAAGAATGAGAGAGTTTTAAAAATGGCAGAGTTTCTAGGCTTTCTTTGTGCTTGATCGGAGATGCTTTGCTGCCCTCCCAAGTCTTCATTTTATAGCCTTTAAGGAGCCATAACCGTTAGAAATCATGGGGGAGTGGGATGGTTTCGAAACTGTCATTAATGGGGAGTGTATCTGATCCCCATTTGCAGGTTCCGCGGCCATCAGGAAAAGTAGCTCGCCAGTGATGGTGGGAGATCGTGGGCGTCAGGTAGCCGAGAAAGAAGAAGTTCAGTGGCCAATGCATGAAGCTTTGCAGCGTCCAGCGGTCATCTTCCAGACAAAGATCAGCAACTGCTTTGTTGCGTTGAGCGGTTGATGCTTTGAAAATTATAGCGGCCGGTGAGCCTTGTAAACAATAGCTGTTGAGAATTTTTCACTATGGCCGGTTCATACTCCAGCGGTCAGAAAAATAGCCTCCTTTATGAAAAATGAACGTTTTGTCCTGGAAATTGTAATTCCTGGACAAAGGCGTTTTTTGTCTATCAACAACCTCCTAATATTTTATTCTCTCTTCAATATTCACTTCACTTCACTTCACCCTACAAGTATATTTTACCAAATAAATTAGAGAGTAATAAAGGTATTCTTGTCTTAATAAGGGTATTATTGACCTTTTTTCCTAAAAAAAATATAATCTTGTGGTTATCTCTTTCTGAAATGTCATCATTCTCATCTCATCCATTGCCAGTGTCTCATCCCACATCCAACCATGTTTAGAGAGTATTTAATAAAGCTCTTGAGTGGAGCCCACTTAATAAAAGTAAACGGGCTCGGAATGTGGGTCAATTTGGGCGATGCTCTTGAGTGGGGCATACTTTGAAAAAGCATAAACCCCATAAAATATATTCTTTGATTCTTAATGAAAAATATAACTCAATATGATCTAGGCCCAAGTCAAATTGATCTATATGAAAAAATTGAATTTGTTTATTAGAATTTTATGGTATATATATTTTAAAAAAATTAGCAATCTTTAGCTGGGTCATTTGAGTGAAATTTGATAAGGTCTATACACTATATGAGGTGGTTGTTTTTCAACAATTTAGATATTTCATATGGGCCTATTTTTGTGGAACTTTTCAATCATGTTTTTTCTTTCTTTTCTCTTTTTATCATCTCTGCTGTGCAGATGGCATTCAAGGATATTGAAATCATTCTGGCTCTTGATTTAACAATTTTAAAGTCTAATACTATTTTAATAATAATTTAACTATTTTTTTATGAGATCCAATTTAATACTAGGTAAGCAGTTGTTTGTTTCAATGCATTTACATAGATAAATGAACCCCGTATCCAACCATTACACGCCATTTATGTTTGTTTGGAAATATGCATATGTGGTGTGTAAATGACATGCATTTGATGTGGTTTTTGTGTGAAAAAAGTGCTTGAAACTCTTACCATGTGGAGATATGTGAAAAGGAATCACACCATGCTTGCTTCCGCACTGCTACAGTAGCACAAGGCCCACGGATGCCTTTTTCATTTTTTGATTAAAATGGGCCACTACATCATGATCCGAATCGTTAATAATGTTAGGGAGATTAAAAATGGGTATGGTATCAAATTTCAACTGTTGGATCGTCATAGATTGTGAGAAATTTACAATAATGTTCAGGCCGTCAGATGTGTATTTTTGGATTTTTGTGGGCCCCATTTTCATGATCAGAACGTTAGTCCTCTTTAAAAGAACGTTTTCATCTAGGGGGGCAAATCTCAGGTGTTGATTCAATGTGGATCATGAAATATTCTTGAGAAACATACCCACCGTTGGATACTTTCACCATTGCCACAATACTTATCATTAGTTGAAAAGATAGTCTGTTTTTTCCAAACTCTTTGATCATCCAGGCCTCTAATTCAAGATCAAAGCCATAGAAACTCTTCAGAAGGCCTTAAACGGCTAGATGCTCAAATTTCAACCGTTGATCCTTCATGGATTGTGAGATATTTGCAAAAAAGCTTAATCAATTTGATCTTCAATTCCATTTTTTGTGGCCCTCTTTATCCTGATCCAAACCGCTAAATACTCTTTAGAATCCCAACAATGCTTAATAGGTCGAATCTCATTACTTGGTTCATCATGGATTTTTCAAAATTTTTAAGAAAAAAAATCGTGAAAGACATATGAACCATTAGATGCAATCATATTCACATTTGAAGAGGTGTGAAAATGACAAATAATGGATTATATTTCACGTGTGACTCATTTGCATCCATAAATTACTCACATGTGAGTCATTTTCATATGTAAAGTATTTTCACATCACATGTGAAAAACAAACGACAACTAAAGGATCGATGAGCATCCAAACTTAGCATGGTGGCAAATCAAGGTGGGGATATAACTCTGAAAAGAGCTAAATTGATTAAAGGTTGGCTCAATTAGGCCCCCATAGAGTTGGACTTTACATGTGATCTACTTGTAACAAAAAAATGTCTTTAAGTGAATCTTACGTAGATAATAAGCGAAGGGGTCAATTATTGACTGGTTTAGATTTTTTATAAGTGTGCCTGCTAATATTATTGGTTAATCAACTTTTCCCCCACGGGAAGAAAATCCCAGCTCCATCCCTAAATATCACGAGCCACTCTAAAAAGCATGTAGGTAATTTATAAAGCAAAACGCCCCCCCTTGTTTCACCAACGAATACTCATCTTTTTTTACTGATGTGGAGTAACAATAAAATCGGATTGGCTCCTCTTATTTCTCTGTCTTGAAAGCTAACTAAGAGAATGGGAAAGCAAACGAATGGCTTGGATCCTCTTTTTTTTTTTTTTTCTTTATTAAATGCTAACTAAAGGGAAAAGAATCTAATAGAGTGACTAGGGCCTATTTGTTGGACATATAATAGAATAAAAATAAAGTGAAATAAAATCTAATGGTTGTAAGTTTCTTAATTAAAAATGTATGTGTGAAATTGCATGCGACAAGTAAGAATAACTAATCTAATTTTATTCTATTCCTTCCAAAAAACAAGAAGGCCCCCGCCGTTTTTTTCTCTTTTGGAATGTAAGAGCAGAGAGCAAAACTAACGAGATTGACCATTTACCAAATAAAAAAAGCATTGTCCCTATTTTCTCTCTTCCCATAGCAGTTCCTGTTCTCTCCTCTATCAGCACCCCTTCCTATTTTCTTTCTCTTAAAAAAATCCTTTTTTTTCCATGTGCACATTTCCTCTTTGAAGATAAGATTAAAAAAAAAAGAGAATTTTACGGAAAAAATCTAGAAATATAATCATATATCCCGAAAGATCCTCGCAAATTGTGTAGCACCAATGAAGTCCCTCAGGCCTTATTTCCTCTTTTTTTTTTCAACTTTGATAAGAGTGACGCTAGCGTCGCTCGTGTCTGATGAGGGCGATACTAACGTCTCTCGTCAATGTCTAGCGTCGCTCATCAACGTATCTCCTAATGTACACTTTGCTAGGCGGGGAGATGGAGAAATATAAATAATTTGCTATATCGTCACTTATCAGCGCATCTCCTAATTTTTAAAAAGGTGTGGGCGATATCTTACTAAAATATATTACATACTACTAGTTGCAGCTCTGCTAATAAGCATCCAGTCCCTACATTAACCACCTAGTTTTGTGGGTCAAACCCATCTTTAAAAAATAGCCAAAAGGATTTGTGTCAAGCCATCAATCTGGTTGTGTCTGTCGGTTGGGTGCTTGAAACATCAATGGTCTTGAACCTTCTACCAATAGGGATTTGATTTCATTCATTCTATTTCTAAACTTCTGTTCCCTCTCATAATGCCCCTCTCCATTGATTTTTTTTTCTTTCTTCTTTATTGTTTAAATAGTAGAGTTGGATCTATCTGTTAAACAAATAAACAATCAGTGCAAGGGTCTTGATTAACGGGTAGGACTGGATTTGAAAGATTATTTTTTTCTAAGAATAAGTCTGATAGAGTTAATGGGTGTTGTGGGAATTTGTGTCTGGCCGTTGAGGCTTGCTGTCATGGGTATGCATTAGGCCAATAGCCGTTTATTAGTGTAATTCTTAAAAATGTATGGGCGATATCCAAAGGAGAGGAAGAAGAAGACATTAGGAGATGTTCTTACGAGTGACGATATAACAAATTGTGTATATTTCTCCATCTCCCCTACTAGCAAATTGTGCATTAGGAGATGCGCTGACGAGCGACGCCCTATTAAAGTTGAAAAACAAGAAGAAATAAGGCCTGGGGGACCTTATTGGTGCTACACAATTTGCGAGGACCTGTCGGGATATATGGCTATATTTTGAAATTTTTCCATTAAAATCCTCTTAAAAAAAAGTAGGAAAGATGAAGAATGAGAAGAAACCGGAAGAAAGAATATAAGATGGGCAAAAGTTTGGTGTATGTGCGCGTCCCCCTTTTGAAGATGAGATTAGTAGGAAAGGCGAAGAAAGAGATGAAAGAATGTAAGATGGGCAGAAGGTGGTGCTTTTGGAAAATGAAACGTCACATTTTCATGGCTATGGCTTAAAAATGATTATTTTCATCACTCATGTGCTTTTGCATTTTAGAATATGAGGTAGTATTACGTATTTGGAGAAAATAAAATGGGCAAAGATGCCCCATTTCATGTGAGGGCTTTTGTATAATTTCCCTAGATATCATTGATCGTATAAATTATTGCTCCACATGTGTAAATTAGTGACTTAAGAATGGGACAAAGCTCTAAGAGTTTGGATCATAGGCTTAGAGTTTGGCATGTGATGGGTCTTTAATTATTATAAACGTTATTCAAATTTTATTATTAACATTATTTGGCAAGAGATCATAATATTATAGAAGAATTTTAATATTTTAATAAAATCTTATTTCAAAATATGGAATTAACATGATATTTTCTTGTAGCACAACATGGGTTCCCATTAAAGAACCATGGAGTTTTCTAATACTAAAAAGGGAGTCTGGGTCTTGCATATATAGCTCGATCACAACCGAAAATCCATGTCTAGTGTGGGCCATTGTTTGCTGAGAAAGGGTCACACTAGAATCTAGTAGACCCTTGGACGACAAAGGGGATGAAGTTCTCCTTTCCCTTAGAATTTCTGATTAGAATTTGTGATGTCGAAAATTCGAAGACATGATGTAATGCCTGTCCTCTTGTCACTTGAAATGCAATATTTCTTTGCTAGAGTTCTACTTCTAGATACTTGAAAAGTCTCATTTAACTTTTAAAACTCTCAAAATTCCAATATCCTTGGCAATTGTAAATCATCCACTCAAGAGGAGGATTTTGGAATTCTACAACGGGTGTAGCTTTTGGGGAATTAAAAAAAACCCCCCTAACCTAAATTTCTTGAGTTCTTTCAAAGAAAGATGCCCTTGGACTTTGTAAAAGAGCCTCATTCATTTTAATGTGTTTAATCGGAAAATGACCCAATATGTAGGCGACTGCATGGAACATTTTTCATGTTTTCTCCTTCTATTAATAATTTATAATGGGGCATTTTGGTTGATCCATGCCTTTCATTTCAGCTGTTAATTTCCCCATGAAAATGCACCCTAAAGTTAATTTACTCCATTTGTATTACATACACAATTAGATTGATTAAAAGTTTATAAATAATCTAGTCAATACTTAATCTCGATTTTCCATTTCAACAATCTAATTATATATAAAAGTGGAGTTTTAAAAGCAACAATGCTTCATCCTATAAAAGATGTGCCCTCAAGGAGGCCATGATTCATAAGTAAATCACTCGTGAATAAATGAAAAGAGAAATGTTACATTCATAGTTGTCAATAGCATTTCGGAACCCATTACGGTCTAAACTCTAAAATGAGAAGTTTCGGCCGATTCGGAATTTCGGGGTAACTTTTTGGAACTACATTTCGGAGAGAATATAAAGTAATATATATTCATATATATGTTGAAAAATAAAAATAAAAATATAGATTTAATCCATTCTAGAAAAAAAAATTTGAAATTACATTTTGGGGAAATATAAGAAAGACAAATTATACGTGTATAAAAAATAAGAAAACTTAATTATTTATGTGTATAAAAAGGAAAAAATCACAATTTGTTCGAAATCTTGAATTTCGGCTGAAATTGGCCAAAATCCAAAGTGGAAAGTTTTGATTGAAATCTCGTTTCAGCCACTTACCCCAATTTAAAATTTTCAGCCATTTCTAACTGAAACGGTACGAAATTACTAACACCGGTTACATCACCTTCATAATCTAGAGAGACACATATAGCACACGACAAAGTGTTGGATAGACAGACTCATACCGGTGAGAAATTAATCTAGAGTGAGCCATCCTTCCTCCCCTCTTTATAAATTCATGCACTTCAACTGCTTTAAAGCCACACTGAACAAGTAAAGGACTTCCTCTTTGCATGGCCTCCACTCTAGTTTTTAATGTCAAGCGAGAGCAACCTGTGCTGGTAGCTCCTGCTAAACCTACACCCCATGAACTCAAGCCTCTTTCAGATATAGATGATCAAGAAGGCCTCCGTTTTCAGATTCCAACCATACATGTTTATCGTAACCATTCACCCATAAGAGGGCGAGACCTGACTTTTCTCCTGCGAGAGGCTCTTGCAAAGGCACTCATCTTCTACTACCCGTTCGCAGGTAGACTTAGGGAATGGCCTGGTTGTAAACTTGCTGTGGAGTGCACCGGCGAAGGCGTCTTATTCATAGAGGCACATGCAGATGTGAGCCTCGAGCAACTAAGTGATGCCATACAACTACCTTTCCCATGCTTTGATGAGCTCATTTATGATGTTCTTGGCTCTGGAGGCATCCTAGATTGCCCCTTGATGTTGATTCAGGTGAACATGGTTTGCCAGAGCTCTCTCTAGTTTCTTGTGTTTAATCATTCATTTTCATTTTATAGGTGGTCAATGATCTCAAAGTGATCCCCGTAGAATGATTTCTTGATCGAGTAAAAATATACTATAGTAAAGATAATTAATAAAAAAATAAAACGCATGTGGCAGACTTTGCAGAGTCCACTACTCTTGTGGGATACATGAAATCTTTTTGGATCACTTTATAGTCCATTAAATGTTGTTGGCTCCTAATTTGAGCCTATATGGGAACTCAAAGTAGAAAGATCGCCTTGTGCTGGTAATAAATCAAATGAACAAGTAAACTATCAAGTGGTAGCTTTTGTTTTACCAAAAAAAAAGTAGTAGCTTTTGTAGTATGTATGCTCCATAGCCTTTTGAGAAGTAGGACATACAACAGTCAACAAAATCTTATGCGACATTCATATATGCAAAAAGATTAGGTTCAACATCAGCTTCAAGTTCTTCTTTTTTTCACCTTCCAATATTAAGATCATGAATGAACAGTTGTCAAAAAACTAGGGTCGTCAAAAGTAACTGATGTACATATTTTTTATTAATGTATGTGGCTAGATAGAAAGACCCTCGGCTACGTCCGTGGGGCTCACAAATTAAACTAGACAAGTGTCCCATTTTAAAAAGTCATAGATAGCACCATGCTCCATGGTGGAACACTAGAGCATCTAGATCTAAGAAAATCAAGGTAGAATCATTGAGCTCAAAATATTTTTAATCAAGGAATTCCATACTAACACTTTAGATATTTCAATAGTTTACATGTCATCAATTTGATAGAACGCCTAATCCTTTGGTAACAATTCACTAGTAAAGTGAAGATAGGTGATGAGCCAAATTAAGAGACAAGAAAAGAACAAGAGTCCAATAAAAAAGTGATGACTTTTGTCATTTAGTAAGATGAAATATAGCTTTTTAATTTTTTTTAAAAGATGATAGATTTTTTGTTATTTAGTGGAATGAGAAGGTAATTTCTTGAATTTTTTTTTTTAAAATAGAGCTGTTTTTTAAATATGGTATATTTTTTTTATTTGACCACTTCTTGCTTATTATCTCTTACAATGACCATTCACCTCACTTTACTAGTTAATTAAATTTACTAATAGAAAATGACTAAAGTGACAGTAAGCCCTACCACATCTCGGAAAAAAAATATGCTAGTGCATGCAAGAGAGAGGAATGCGCTGGAATCTAAGAATTGAACGTTCGGCAATCGAATGAGTTAAAGACACCCAACCAATATACTTTATACCTTCGCTCACCTTTGCCAAAGTCAAATTGGGATCGTACCAAATTCATGACATGCACATTTATTATTTTTTAGTACACGGCTCCCACTGGCCTTTATTTTTCCCCAATCAGTGACATGATATTTTTCCTTTGAGAATTCTCTATTAAAGTAAAAGTAATGTAAAGTCTTCATTTTTCAGATAAGGGGTCACATCAAAAGTACACATCTTCAAAATTTTTCATTCATTAAAAAAAAAGGTAAAAAAGTAAACACTTTTCTCCAATAAATGACAAAAAATAAAAAGATTTCCTACCAAAAAACTAAAGACAAAATACAATTCTTACCTATTTATATTGTATTCTCTCTTGATTTGATACTTTCCTTTACCTTTACTTACTGATAAAATTACTAAATGCGCCCAAATGATTTAATTAAGATAAACCAATGTAGGTTACCCATCTCACTTGTGGAGGTTTCATTGTCGGCCTCCGATTCAACCACGCCATCTGCGACTACGCCGGCTTTCTCCAGCTCATGCGCACAATCGCCCAAATAGCACTTGGCGCAGGTGCCCCCTCCATCCCACCCGTGTGGGAGCGCGAGCTCCTTAACGCCCGTCGCCCGCCACGTATCACCTGCTGCCACCCCGAGTACGAGGATACGCCTCAGCCCGCACGTGCAGCCGCTCCCCTACCATCCCAACCCCTCCTCCACCGCTCCTTCTTCTTCACCTCCGGCCACATCGCCACCCTCCGCCTCCGCCTCCCTCCCCAACTCCGCCGCTCCACCACCACCTTCGAGCTCCTCACCGCCTGTCTCTGGTGCTGCAACACCCTCGCCACCCTTCGGCCCCCCGACAAGGACGAAGCAAAGATCATATTTGTTGTCAATTCACGCACCAAGTACAGTCCCCCATTACCGGATGGGTACTACGGAAATGTGCTAGCTTTTCCGATCGTTGTGTCGCCAGCTGGGGATCTGTGTCGGAATCCGATTGGGTATGCGGTGGAGCAGGTGAAGAAGGCGAAGGCCATGGTGACGCAGGAGTACATGCAGTCGACGGTGGATTTGATGGTGATAAAGGGGAAGCCGCCTCTGGTGCGGACGTGGATGGTGTCCGACTTGACGGCGGTGGGTGGGTCAAAGGAGGTGGACTTTGGGTGGGGGAAGGCAGTTTACAGCGGGCCGCCGCAGGCTTTAATTGAAGAGAATGGTGTGGTGCTTTCTTTCTACATTCCATTTTGTAATGGGAAGGGGGAGGATGGGATTTTAGTGCCAGTTTGCATGCTGGCGCATGAGATGGAGAGGTTTTCCAAAGAGGTGGAGAGCATGATAAATGATAAGGAGGGGGAGGAAGCAGTGGTTGGATAGAGTCTAGTAAAATTACAAGTTAGTAGTAGTAGAAGTCAATGTCTTTGTTGTATTTCTAGTTTGAAGTACTTGAAAGTTTATAAAAGGCTAGTGGACCCTGTTTGATATGGTCTTTTTTTTTTTTTTTTTTATCTATTGAGGTATAATGGATTGAGTGATAATACAAGTACTAGTACAAAAGTATAAACTATGTAAACATACAACTATACCCAAACTCTTATAAAAACTACCCATCCATAATTACATCTAGTTTAAAAATGGAGCATGTGAATATGTAATGTTCCTCTTATTTGGTGTAATGCCGATGACCGTACATGGTCTGTCTTCGTTTCCTACAAGTATTGAGATAATATCTGAGTAGGTAATGCTTCCTTGGTAAAAGGAGGAAGCCAAGACTGGCAAGTGCATCTACAAGGCCATTTGTTGTACCAAAAACTCATAATTTTCTCCGGCAACATTAGTTCCCATGGGCATTGGAGTTTGGCATGATCATTATTCGAATTTTATTATAGATGTTATTCAGCATGAGTTCAATATTGTTATAGACAAATTTTAATTTTTTAAGACATTATTCAAAATACAAAATATGGATTGTTGTAAGAAATATCTGGGCTTGGTTGTGGATTTTGGTCCATATTTACTCAACAAAGATCCAATACTGTATCATATGGCCAATATCATGAGGCATACTATAAAAATCTAAGCATTTTATAAAGCAAAATGCCCCCTTTTGTCACTAATGAAAACTCATCATTTTTACTAATCATGTGGAGTTGCAATAAAATTGGCTTGGCTGGCTCCTCTTTTTTCTATTTCTTGAAGGCTAACTAAGAGAATGGGAAACCAAGCGAATGGCTTGGACCCTCTTTTTTTTTTTTTATTAATTGCTAACTAAAAGGGAAAGAATCTAATAGAGTGGCTAGGGCCTATTTATTTGACATGAAATAGAGTAAAAATAGAGTGAGATAAAATCTAATTGATGTAATATTCTTACTTAATGCGTGTGCGAACATTGCATGTGATAGGTAAGGATAGCTTAACTATTTTTATTCTATTCCATCACAAACAAACAAACAAACCCTAAAATGTCTCCTCATTTTTCTCTTTCTTAAATAGGAACATATGAGAAGAAAGTGAAACAACATTGCCCCTATTTTCTTTCTTCCGTAAGCCATCCATATTTTCTCTCCTCTATCAACATCCTTCCTATATGTAAACATCCCATCTTTGTAGATAAGATTAAAAAAAGTAGGAAAGATGAAGAAAGAGAAGAAACCAGAAGAAAAGAATGAAAGATGAGTGGAATGCGGTGCATGTGCACGCCCCATCTTTGCTGATAAGATTAAAAAAAAGTAGGAAATATGAAGAAGACAAGAAACAGGAAGAAGGAATGTGAGATGGGAGGAAGGTGGTGCATGTACACATCCCCTCTTTGAAGACAAGATTAAAAAAAAGTAGGAAAGATGAAAAAGAGAAGAAACTGGAAGAAAGGATGTAAGAGCATCTCCAAGAGACACTTCAAATCCTCATATGCCTTTTTTTCAAAATAAAGGCTAATGTGGCAAAAGAGGCATATGTAAATTTGAGATCTTACTTGGGCAACTCCAAGAAAGATGTTAAATTATTATTATTTTTTTCATTTAATCCTCATTCACTTTATTATATCTTACTTATATTTAATGGGATTTGGTACGATTTAAATGTTATTAAAGTAATAAATTATTAAAAAATAAAAAAATGCACAAATTGTACTTGAAACCCATTTTTCATTGAAAAGGTAAAATCAAATTACATAATATTATAGTCAATCACAAGCTTCTTCATATTGACCTTGTAAATGCCACAGGTGCTCCACCAGATCGGCTTGGAGTTGAGAATGTGTTCTCTTGTCACGAATACGCAAGTGGTTTTGAATGAAATCATAAAATTCTGCAGTGTGGTCACGTGACATAGTAAGGTCACACTGCATTCACCTTCTCGTACATCGTAATTGGGTAGAAGACTTTTATCGTGTTCATCTTTGACAATCATGTTATGCATTATGATGCATGCCTTCATTATATGCTGAAGTGTTTGACGATCCCAGAAACGAGCAGGCCCACAAATAATTGTAAAATGTGCCTGTAGCACTCCAAACGCACGCTCCACATCCTTCCTTGTGGACTCTTGAGCCGCAACAAAATTTGTGGCCTTTAGCCTATTAGGACAAATGTCGCCCACGATGGATATATGCCATCAGCAAGATAGTAGCCAGTTGTATATTCATGACCATTGATTGAGTAGTTGGCGGAAGGAGTTCGTCCTTCAGCGAGGTCGGTAAATATAGTAGATCGATCCAACACATTGATATCATTGTGTGATCCGTGTAGTCCAAAAAAAAGCATGCCATATCCAAAGATCATACGATGCCATGGCTTTAAGAATCAAAGAAGGCTCGCGGTGGTCTCCACGAGCATACATGCCTTTTCACGCAACTAGACAGTTCTTCCACTTCCAATGCATACAGTCTATGCTACCCATTATCCCAGGAAACCCGCGTCTCTCACCTTCTGATAACAATCTACAAATGTTAGCATTATTTGGTGTTCTCAAATATTCGTTGCCAAAAACATCAATGATCGATTGAACAAATATTTTCAATGATTCTATAGAGGTACTTTTAGCAATCCTCACATAATCGTCCACAGCATCCGCCGCAACTCCATAAGCAAGCATCCTCACTGCAGCTGTGACCTTTTGAAGAGCTGATAAACCAAGACTTCTTGTACAATTTATTTTTTTTGTTGAAAGTACGGGTCATGAGCCTCCATTGCATTTACAATTTGAAGAAAAAATGGTTTGCGCATTTGAAACCTCCTTCGAAATTATGAGGGAGTGTAGAGAGGGTTTTCACTGAAGTAGTCATTGTAAAGCCTGTGTTGTCCTGAGATTCATCCTCTATGGATGACTGTGTTACCTTGAATAGAACCACGATGCACTCTCGTTCTCCTTCGTAAGTTTTCTTTTTCTTCTTCCAGAGCAGCCCTACACAACATCTGCAACTCTTGATCCGAATCGGAATTTATGACGATATGCCATAGCTCATCCGTCGTGTCAGAAGAGGAATTAGTATAATTTTGAGACATCTCCGAAGTGATGAACCAAAGATTTTCTTATTTTGAGATGAAAAGAAGTAAGAAGTTGGGGTGTAAGAATTTTTTTCCAGAATGGTTTGTATATATGAAATATTCCAACGGCTAATTTTCTCCAACTGCTATAAAATGGCTAGTTTTTTCCAACGGCTATAAAATGGCTAGTGAAATGACAACTTTACAAAATTGAAGTACAATATTATATTTACACAATAAATAATTCATTAATTAAAATAAAAATACATATTAATTCTAAATAAAATACTATTTAGAAACCACCACCTAACCCTCCTCTTAGAATTTCAAGTCTTTTTTTAGCGTAGTATTGTTGTTGCTCCTCAGACATATTGGACGTATCCATACTCACGATCTCCATCTCCATATGTATTTTCTTTAATTTCACCTTCTTCTCATCTTGCTCCATTTTTTGCTTAAGAAGCTCTATTTTTTTTTTCCATCTCTTTCCTTTTTGTCATCCATCATTTTTTGGATGAGATCTGCAACAAGTGTGGGCTTATTGATAGTGGTTTGCTTCATCTTTCTTTTCTTAGCCTTTCTGCCTGGTGGTCTCGTCATGGGATCACAAGCATTGTTAATTATCTCATCCTTCTCAATATTAATGAGAGTGCTTGAATTAGAAGATGACGAGTAGCCAGAAGTTGAAGATTTTGCTCTTTTTATGGATGTCTTCTCTAGTACTTGTTGCTGCAGTTGTATCCACTTTGGTTGGTGCCTCAACAAGATCCAAGCATGGTCTAAGGTGAATCTTGATCCATATAGATGTTCGGAATTTTTTTTTGCTTCTGCAATCAAAAATTAAATGTAAGCTCAAATTAAGAATAAAAAAAATTCACACACACACACACACACACACATATATATATATAATTTTACCTTATCTTGTTCATACGTGCCACTTTGATTTTTGGAAATAATTGTGGCAAGACATCCACAAAATTTGTTGACAGAAGCTTGAATCTTTTGCCATCGTTTTGACAACATTTTGTCTGTTCGATCACTGGGAAATTACTTATTGTTGTGATAGTATTCTCCCACTCGTTCCTAAAAAGCCCCAAGTTTCTGCTCGTATCCATGCACAGCATCCAGACTGGTGTTCAACCACGAACCGATGAAAAGACGGTCTTCTTCTATACTGAAACCAGCACCTCGACCAACAGCATTTTTCTTTGGGGCATCATCAGTAGGGAGTTCGGATGCCTCGCTGAAATATTATGAATATTGGGTAGGAAAATTAGATAATTGAGATAATTGAGAATCCATAGTGTGAATGAGGAAAAAAAAGACTTCAGACACTCATAATTTATAGATATCCAAGCTCCAAGAGTTTCTCAAATTAACACAATTTATAATTACCCATTAAAATTCAAAAAAAGTCAAAGAAAAAAAAATAATGGCTATAAATCTAACCGTTTAACGTTCACTGACTGGCCATGATATCATCAGGTAGACACTTCAAATGCAATATCTTAGCTGATGCAAATGTTCCATCCCGTTGAGCCACTGACCAAATGTTCCATTCCACATGCTGATTTGCAACATCCTTTGTATTATTATATTTAAAAAAATTATTTGAAGGCTACTTTTTGGTATGCCAAATTTGGCATACCAAGGCATATGTCAATTGTTACATTGGTTATACAGGTTCTGTTGGAAGGCTTCCCACATGCCATTTGCTACCGTTGAACATCACATCCATGCTGAGTTGGACAAATAGAAGAGTTGTTGGAGTTGCTCTAAGATGTGCACAAGGTGGTGCTTTGGATAGTGAAACGTCACATTTTTCATGGATATGACTTAAATGGCTATTCTCATGACTCATTTGCATTTGCTTTTAGAATTTGAGGTGGTATCATATAGTTGAACAAAATACAAGGGGCAAAATGCCCCTTTTCATATGGGCATTTTTTAGAATTTCCCCAGATATCATTGATTGTATTAGTAAATCTTTGCTTTACATGTGCAAATTAACAACTTAAGAATAGGACAGAGTGCTTAGAGTCTGGATCATACACACATTATTCAAGTTTTACTATAAACATTATTCGGCATGAGTTCAAAATATCATTGAAGAATTTTAATATTTAAATCCTTATTCAAAATATGGAGTTGATAATGGTTTTTTG
Source organism: Camphora micrantha (assembly GCA_003546025.1). Classification (NCBI taxonomy): domain Eukaryota; kingdom Viridiplantae; phylum Streptophyta; class Magnoliopsida; order Laurales; family Lauraceae; genus Camphora; species Camphora micrantha. The sequence goes on along the minus strand of QPKB01000011.1, from coordinate 6,070,434 downwards.
CTGAGGGAAAGGATAGTTTTTTTTTAAGCATAGCATGGGTTCTCATTAAAGAACCATGGAGTTTGATAATACCAAAAGGGGTTCCTCGTTCCTGCAAGCTCGATCAAAATTTAAAAAAAAATCCATGTCTAGTGAGGCCCATTGTTTGCTGAGAAAGGGTCATACCAGAATCTAGTAGACCCTAAGACAACCAAGGGGATAAGGTTCTCGCTGCTTGGGTGAGCATATTTCTTTCCTGCGTGTGCAGGCGTTTGTCTTGCACTTGGAGCAAGCTTTTCAGTGCGCCCCTTGGCCGGGTAATTAAGAGGAAAAGCAAAGTTATACGTCAACTGTCTTGTCTAGATTTGACCTTTAATCAGTTGGTTGAGTAGTGTTAATAAGATTAGAGATGCAACCAGTCAACAAGAAGTGTTGGCCCTTTCTCATTTGCAATTTGATTGAAGTCTCTGAAAATTCTTCTTGTTGGTGATCATTTGCACAAAAATCTAGATGGTAGATACTCGTGTTTTTGTGGACAACCATGGGTCTTATAATCTAGTGGAGAAACTTTGAGTGAGGCTTATACCTACAATTTTTGAACTCATAAAGAGGCCTATACCTACTTTAAAATGAAGAAGGCTTCAAAGAAGAGTGCGATCCTGAGTCCTGACAGAAGCCACGAACTGTGGTTTTCAGTCGGCCAAAATAGTGAGAACAGCCCATCTTGGTCAGTGTCAGCTGTCTCTTATTATAGGGATAAATGCATGTGTAAGTCTGTGTAGCCATGCAAGTTCAAGTGGTAAGACATCCCTCCACGTATCAAAAACACATTAATAAAGGCTTGACATACCTTTGAACTTATCCCAACGTGTCTTGTTTCTTTAAAAAAAAAATATATATATATATATATATAATTGGGATATTTGAATAGTATAAGAGTTTTTAATATTTTTTTTAAATTTTTTTATATTATTTTAAAAAAAATTAATATTATTTAAGAAATTTGATGAATTCGAACCCAAATGACCTAGTGGAGCCCACTTCAGCAAATCAAAATGATTGGTTCTAGAGAGAGAAAAAGCTTAACAAAAGACAAAAACCTATCACAAGGAAAGGGTATTTTTCTCATTTTTTAAGTTATTTTGTGGAGAGGATTTAGATTGAAAGAATTGTGAAAAGCTTTTATACTCGTTTGAAATATTTAAATTTCCATGTACTTTTTTAAAAATGAACCAGAATTTTTATACTTTCTTGAAAATTTCCCTAAGAAAACATAGTCCTTGATTTTATTTTATTTTTTGATAGAGATTAGTGTACGGGTTCTTTAAGGTACACCACCTTGTATGCTAACCAAACAACACTAAAAATAAATGATGATCAGTGAATTATTCTACTCTGGTTCATGTATGTGCGCCACAAGAACTTTCCTTAGAAGTACGTTTATCTAGAAACTAGAAAAAATTCTCTCTTGCCCACGCTTCGGACCTCACCAAGGGTAAGACGACCATAAATTTCACCAGGTCCCGTATGACGAACTGCACTTATGATGCACAGTGCACAGGAGAAAGTGTTCATTTGTCTGTCACTGCTCAGGAGCTCATAAGGCAGTGTGTTTATCTGTCACTACTCACTACTTAGGAGCTGATCTCTTAACCCAAAAGGCAACCAAGCAATATTTTTCTAACAATTTAGTCCGAAGTCAGGACTTGTATTTGATCACATATATATAGAGCAATGTCAAATAGTATTATATATATATATATATATGGACTAACTCTCCTAAGCTGAAACACTCTTGGTCCCACAAATCAAATTAGATTATCGTTGTTTTTTGCACGATGATCGTCTCCAAAATTAAGATAAATCCAATCAGAACTGGATTTTTCAGTTCTATCATGGAAAAAAATAGTTTTAAGGAGAGCCCTGCTCATATATATATATATATATATATATATATATATGGGAAATATTCATATACATCCATCTCACACCATGTTATGGTGAGGGACAACATAGTATGGTTGACTTCATAATACATCTGAACCATCCACACACATGGAACCCACTTAAGTACACTAAACCCATTGAATTTTCACCTACCCAAATGGATTGGACCGTTTGATCGAGGGTCAAATTTTTTCCTTTAATATAAAGTCATTAAATTTGTGGGCCACAGATGAAGGCGTTAGAGACATGGGATTCACCACAAATTTGACATATGGTCTCATCCAAGATGTCTCTTCCCATTCCCCCACAAGTCTCATGATCAATGGGTCCCTAGGTAGGCCTCATTAAGTTTGTCCCTCACCACAGGAATATCCTCATATATATATATATATATATATATGAGCAGGGCTCTTCAAAGCTCAAGCCTAGGAGAAAATTTCATAAGCTCATGCTTGTGGGGCCCATCTTTGGTCTATCCAAACGCACCAAACACATAATCCCCATAAATTGCATATGTCCACTAACTTTCGGTCAAATCCAAATTTACTAGACCGTTGGATCGACCATGTATCGATCCAAATGGAGTATGAACAATTAAACTTTTGGGCACATATAGAGATGATAGAAATCACAGTTTGTGCTGATTTTTTGTAGAGAGGAGGATCTCAAGGAGTCCTTGAAATCCCTCCATCTCCATTCCTATACGGGTCCCCGAGTGGGCCCCACCACACACTTGAGCTTACTTTATCCTAACCTTGAGCTTAAGAGAACTGGCCCATATGTGTGTGTGTGTGTATAGGGAGATGCTCCTATGAGAAAAGCTATCACCATACTATGAGATATAGGGGTAGAGACCCTCACATTTAAGTTGTTGGCATTGCCATAATGATAAGTCCCTGCTTTGAGTAGAGATCTATACCCAAATGGACGTATGATAAATTAACATCATCATGAAAGCCTTGTTCCAATAATATTGAGGTCAGGTAATTAAATAAATTTTATTTCTACCTATGCATCTAACCTAATCCCATACGGGGGACATGCAACAGAAAATAGTTTCAAAAGAGAAAGTACTGTTTTGAGTAATATATGGAGCGAATGCTAGCATAAGGTCAACCTCATCGAAAAAGGCCTAGTGACCTCAACTTGTAGCCATTGACTTAGGGAAACCTAACAAAGATTCATACTGTTCAAAAGATTCATCGGCCCATGTTTATCTATGTGGTCTAAGTTTCATTTTGATCATCACCACAGCTTAATAAGGTAATTAAAAAAGGTAATTGAATCGCACAACAATCATTGTCTGTTAGGACCTGTTTATTTGCATTAGGGGAGGAATAGAAGAGTAAGATGTCGCATTAGGATAAAGTAAAAGAGAAGTGAGTTAAAATAAATGTGTAGATAACTACTTTTAATGTGTTTAGATGGTTAGTGTAAAATAAAATAACTAAAATTTGCATTTGGTTAGATGAAGAGAATGGACAATGAGTTACTCCACCTGACTTTAATATGATATCGCCGAGTAACTGTGGGAGATAAAAAATTGGGTTGGAGTATAACTGCCAGCAAAGTTACTCAACCCTTCTTCACTATACTCTTTTGCAAACAAATAGGCCTTAGGCGAAAGCGGGGAATCAAACCCTTGCCATCAACTGCTCACTGCCAGAACTAATAATAAAAAGGGCCATGCCACCAAAACTTGACCCGCCCCAAACCTAACTTGAGTCCAAGTCAATAAATAAAAAAAGCATACTCATTGTGAATCCAAAAAAACTAAAAAAAAAAAAACTGTTTCTAGTTTGATGAATGCTCAATTTTGCTCCATTATGAGAAATATCAAATCAAATTGAAGCATTTTGGAAAAACAAAAAAAGCAGTAATCAAACCATTATTGACCATCCTTAGCAGTGATTAACACCCTAATCAAAGCAAAAAATTATCATGGTGATGGATAAACCAATTAACTGCACAACAAATGGAAGCTTTAGATCCCAAAAGGTTGGGCTTTGTTGTATGAAAAAAAAAAATCATTAGTATTGAAAAAGAAATCACTCATTAGCAGTAGTTTGGCTTGCAACTGCTTCATCAATATGTTGCATGATTCATTACTTAAACAAAATGATCACTCATTATTACTTTGATCACAATCAATGATGGATGTTCCATCCATGAAATGGTATAGATCAAACAGGTTTGAGTAAAAAACAACAGGTTTTAGAATATCCAATTCACACGGAGAGATTTAAAAGAAAAATTAAAAACAATGCCCAAGTTTTAGCCTAATATATATAAAAAAAAAAAAATAGTTCAATAAATCAATAATTTCAAACAGGTCCCTTCCATAGTGCCATTAACTGATTGTCATTAAGGGCATCAAGAGATAAATGATTTAAATGCCCCTGCTTTCCTTAACAAATTTTCAAATGGCATCAAGGATTTGGACTCATCCCATCATATATATATAAATATATATATATATATATATATATATATATATATATCTGTGAGGCATGGATGGGAGGCGAGCTCGGACTTTACATGCTATGGGTTTTGACAATGGCAACACTCCTTCAAGTTGGTGTTTATTCTTTGGTAGCTTTGTTCTTTTCTTGTTTTTATGTTTACTCTTTTTTTTTTTTTCTCCCGGTGAAGTACTAATTTTGATAATTAACCGGTAAAATTAAAGTGAAGTAAAGCTTCCATTATCCAGACAAGAAAAGACAAGGGGTTATATCAAAAGTACACATATTCAAAATATCCTCCTTTTCTAAAAAAGAATAATAAGTAAAAAAACAACATCCTCTCTCCACTAAATGACAAAAAAAATATTAAAAAAGGTCCTCTATCAAACAACTGAAAACAAAAGACCCCTATATTTTATTCTCTCCTTATTTGATGCTTCACTTCACTTTATTTCAATTCACCATGTAAGAATTATAATCCTATTATAATTACTATTGACAAATTCATTGGGTATTAGACAAAAGTTGGGATTTATTTTCAATTGTATTTCTTAGTGAGACTGTCCAAGGAAGATGGTTACAGCACGTGTGCTGTGAAGTTTATGTGCTGTGAGGTTTCCTATTGTCATCACATGTGGACTATCATATGGGACTTTGTCACGATGACATCACTTGGTAACACAAAGAGTCAAAGAATGACATATTTTCATGTCCTCTCTCCACGTGTACAAGCTATTCAAATACAAAGCAAGTCAAAGTGAATAATTCCATTGGGTTGTGCATCAAGAAAAAAGAGCATTTGAGCAAAGGCATACGGGAGACAGAACCTACATGAGCTCGAGCGTGCCCACCTGTCCCCGAGCGCCTGGGTCGCGGAAATTCAGATTTTTCAAGATTATGTTTCCTAATTTCTCTCCACTTGCCAATTCGTGTTCTATTCATTTTAGAAGACTTCTTGCACGAATTAAAAGCTATATATTAAGCATCATAGCAAATATATAGGCACCAATTATTCTTCTCTCTTATCCTAAGCCTTATAATCAATTTAAGAGATCTTTTCTTCTCCAAAGCCTCATCAAGTTGCTACGCTGAAGTTTTTGCTTTGGAGTTTCTTCTTCTATTCACTCGAAGGAGATTCACCTTGAAGAGGCTGTCAAGGTGGTCGCTTTAAGCACGGTGAAGGTGTACGGCAAGTAGTCGGCAATATCAAATCGGTCCTTAGGTTGGAGTTGCAACTGGGAGAGGGATGTGAGTTTTCTTGTAACTTTCGATTTACAGTGCTTAGTTGTCTGTTGGCCTAGATGGTAAGGCCTGTGGGTTTTTTTCGAATAGGGTTTTCCACGTATACATCGTTTATCCTTCTCATTGTATGGTTGTTTGCTTCTAATCTAGATTAGGATTAATTAGTAGATTAATCACTTGATTCTAAAATCTAATAGAGATCTTGTTATTGGGACCTAAGCCTCTGTTGAGGCCAGTTTTTCACACCATACATCCAAATACGCCAGCTTGAAGACCTAGAGACTAATCCCCCTGACATTTGTGAGAAACAATGGTGCCAACACCACCTAAATTGTATTGGCTCCTCATCTGAATAGTTTATGACATTGTACCGGAAATTAACTTTTATGTTTAAATTGATCTCTTGATCATGTTGAGTCTAAAGTTGGCTATATTTTTCTTTCCTACGTCTCCCTCTTCTCACCTAGTCTTTACAAAACTAGCAAACGAAACCACTTGAGTCTCATCAAACTTGGACAGATTACATTGAATATGATGAGTCTAAATAGGATCTCTTGATTTATTCTCTAATTGGTGTGGTCCCACGTTCTTCTGCTTACATGCTCTTTTGATCCTTCTTTTAGTCGGCCTTGCATTTGAATCATTAGCTACCAATGCTGTAAAATCACAATCAGAGAAAGGGCTTTGGAAGCCTTGGTAGATTAAGGAGTATTATTAACTGGGCCTAGGGTGTTCATTGGTTGGGCTGAGATACATCTAGGCCCGTCCTGACTTAAAAAGATATAGGCTCGATACAGGCCAAAGCCCAACATAGGCTATCAAAGTCGGGCCCAAGCCAGCTCATTTAGTCAATTGGGCCTAGCGGACCGAAACGAGCTTTCTACCGATTCTTTGGAAAATATGCACTTAATTACAAGCACTCATTAGCCGGGCCGGGCTTAATCCAAATATATGAAAATATGATGGAACCATCAAATGATTGTCATGATTTTAGACAAAAATATGTTGCAAGTAAAATTTGCAATTGATTTTCAAACTAAAGGGTCCCTCATTCAGAAATTTACAATTTATATGTTTATTCATTATAGAGATTGATTGATTTATTGCAATTTTGGGTATCTTAATATAAATCATAAAATGATAATTTAAAATTTTTTATAGATTTTCAGTATTTTACACATTTTGCTAGTTTCTCATGAAATGCAAAACCCTTTCAAAGTAGGAGTTTCTTTTCTCCATCCAATCCAACCACCATTTTAAAGCACCCCACTTTCATTTTAAATCAATGATGCTGAAGATGTCATCCAGCCCAAGTGACTTGACTACAAAGAAAAAAACTCTCAATCTACTTTCACTGATTCCTTCTACAATCTTTTTCATCAAGATCCAAACAACTAAAGGTTACCCACACTAATATGGATCATCAGATCTTGGTTATTCGCACTCAGTTTAATAGCGAACCTAACTACCTGTAAATCTGTTTTACCTAAAACTGGTCGTGGCAAAGAACAAAATAATAATCACAGGTGGTAACTAAGGTTACCTAATGCATGAACCTTGCTTTTACATAGAACCAGTTCAGGTAACTCAATCTCCGAAGGTCCTATGAGGCCTGAGAGTTTCCACAAACTTCCTTATGATGAAGCCCTCTTATTTCTGCACTACCCCAAACAGAGTTGGGGTCTTATCAACACGCAGATAGTAGAAAAGAAAGATCAAGAAAGAGAGGAGACTCATGGAAATATGAATTTCAGATGACATTTAGGGGTGAATGTTACAAGGAGCAGTTCTAATACTATCAAAATCCAATAAAATTACTGATGTGTTATCCTTCGTGCGCAAAGTTTTGGCTTCACTCAATAAGAAATTAGCTATCTTCTCGGCTGAATCCTCTCTATTCACACCGTATCTCTCCCTTGTCTGCCCAGTTTGCAACAACAGATTGTCAATACAATAATAAAAAAAAAAATTCTCTAATACCTTCGTCAGAACCAAGCAAGAGAAGTTGCGTACCTGAAGGACAAGCTGTGTGGCTTTCTTGACGCTAATAACATCCCATAACCCATCACTGACATTATATATAAAACAGCACGAGAGACTATCAGCAGAGTTACTTTTGCATTATAAAGGGGCAAAGAGGAGATCAGACAAAATTATCACCTTGCCATAAGTGCAAATGCCTTGCTCCCTTTTGGTATATGCACGACTTGACTTACAAATGGCTCGGGAGTGAAGCGGGCATCTTGTTCTTTCAGAAACTTGTCTCCTAGCATTCGGGCGATATTCATACCTGCACGAATTTGAAGTCAGCAGGCTAGAAGATATCATATGCACACCAGAAACAAAATGAAAAGGAACTTGAGGCATCACCACATAGGCGTGTTTCACCATCTTTTAATGGTGGTCCAGTCTTTCTCAAGCGATTTCTTTCTGACTGACTTGTTATTCGGTGGTCCTCGGTCATTAAAATCTGCTTCTCACCAATACTGTCAGAGAGGAAATAATAATGTTTTCAAGTGAACCACAAAAAGTGCTTTTCAAGTGTCATATTCCCACCCAAATGTACCCTTAAAATTATGTAGTAACAGTATAAGCACAACTGGGTGTTACCATTAAATGAGAATTTGTTCAGTAACTCCAGCAGAAGAGATCTTTATCCATTTCATAACCAATTGGAATCCATGCAGAAAATCAGAACTCAAATGCTATAGTTTTTCTAGGGTTCTCAGCCCAAAATAATGGTCATGTGTTTCAAATTGAACATTGACTATTGTTCAGGCCCGAAAAAGAAACCCACTTAGTGAAGGGCATCCAACCATACTGAAGTTATCAAAGGCACCATAAGCAACTCACTTTATAACACAAGCCGAATCACCAACATTTGCACACTGTGCAAAGTAGTCTTCATGATGATCAGCCCAAACCAAAAGAACTGTTGCAGTACAACCCTGAAAAAAGAAAGCACAAATTTGAAAAGGATTGTAAGACTTGTGTATTAGGCATTCCAACTGGAATGAGAATGGAAAACAAGAATAGAAAGGTATGAATGGGTCCCAAGCGCCAAATAATAAAATTAATCCAAGAGATGATGTGGCAAAAGAAATTGAGAGATACAGTGAGGTCTATGATACAACATGCCAAGTTGTATCAGTCAAGGATTAACATATGTGAGCACCCCTGATAGATGGATAGATATGAGTCCCATTCAGCGACAACCAAATGAGTCAACTAGGCCTGGTAACTAACCGGATGATGAGGAGGGTATTACTATAATCAGGAGGCTGGGGTGAGTTTTGCTCTAAAACCAGTCAACGTGCTGGGAGAACTAGGAACCCATTCAACTCGTCCTGGTTGAGATGAATCAGACAAGTCAAACTCAAGAATAGCATTAAGTGACACGTTAAACATAATACCACTTTTATCAAGAACCTCACCATCTACACCTAACCTTTTCAGTTTCACTACTTGCTTCCCAAAAACCCTCTCGTAACCTTCCTCACCCATCTTACCACCTTTTGCAAGCAGAATGAAACCAAACTTTTGAAACTTGCAATTTGTAAATGCTCTCTATCAAACGTAACATGCTTTCATAAATATGATATAATAATGGTTTCTAAATTCTGTTTTCCATTCTTGAATGCTTTTGTAACTCTCTTACAATTACATATATAACTCAGCAAACGTGTATATGCATGAAATCTATCCTCTTTTTTTTTTTTTTTTTTTTAACAAGAATGTGTGTGTATTTATGTGTTTTTGTATTGTTTCCCTTATTTTAGTCATATATTTATAAGAGAAAAAAAATGATTTACTGACTCGCCTCTTTGACCCACCAAGTCCCCTGGTGCAATGAACCAAGTAACTGGCTGACTCTGGTCGAGAATGGATGCAAATTTTTGCATGATCAATTGAGGGCCCAAATAATTCTATCCGAGGGTCAAATTTGGGCTGGTGGACGGCCTGGTCGCCCCTAAAATCTCTCTGAGTATATGCATGTGTTTTTGTTTCTCTGTGTATAGCTTTAGGATGCAAAAGAATACATCAAGAAAGAAGCCATTATCCATAAACAAAGTCAACAAAGACAAAATGTACTGAGCATGAAAGAAGAAATCAGCATGGAACAGATCAATGTATCCTGGATTGCAACTCCTCTTATAGTGCTAGTCCAACAGGTCATGAACTTCCATCCCACATAATTAATGGAGGGTTCCATAATCAAAATCTAACAGTCTGCCAATGAAACTTTATGCCACCCAAAAGAATTAAAAAAAAAAAAAAAGCCTACAAAACAACTGAAACCTCATCCTTTCCCCTTCAGTGTAGATTTTTCAATGAAGCAAAAGGTTGGATCACGATCATAATATGTGTACATCCTACACAAAGTCAGAAATCTTAAGGGAAAATTGGCATAAAAGATAGTAAAGATAAGAGAGAAAACCTCGTACTGATGATCATTCATTGCTGCTTCTGTCTGAGAAAATGCATCCCTGAGGACTTCTGAAGCATCATGTAGGGAAAGAACCCTCTCTCTTCTTTCCAAAATAAACAAAATATCGGAAACCATCTTGGGAAGTGTTCTGGACAAAACTAGACAACCATTAGCAACAGCAAAACTTAACACCAAATGTCAACAGAAGCTAAGAATGGAATTATACAATTGGAAACAGTGGTTAACCAAGATTAGAAATCATGTTTGGACGAAAAACTGAACTAAATTGTAAAAACCATGTTCAGTAAAGAGGAAAAAACCATATTCTAGTGCCAATTCTTAATATTCAGAATTACAGGGTCCAGTATTCAAAATGGGAAGGAGGCCACATATCACATTTAATATAATGGCAACTTGATGCCCACTCCTTACGTATTAGAGGAACATAAAAGTAGTGTCATATCATCTTCATTGTCAAAAAAATGCTGATAGAATATTAGATACAAACACAGCCTAAAGCAGTGGTGTATAATTGAACAATAAAAGAAAAGTTGATAAGCATGCAATCTACAAGTCTTGATGAATACAACCTAAGAAGTCCATGGAAAAGGTAAATGGAATGAAATGAAAATGATGATGGCCAATTGTACGAAGGGTTTTTCCCCCCTTCTCTTAACTTCTATCCGTCGCCATTTAGAAGGAAGCATAAAACGCACAAATACAGAAAGAATCACTCCATCCACTATACTCGAAATGATGCAAAAAAGGCATCATTTCAAACCATTTAATAGACATCCTAAAATTAAACACCAACTAGGGGTGTAAACATACCAACCGTAACCCAGCTTGAATTGACTTGATTTAAGCTGACCTAGGCTTGATAGCATTAAACTGAGTTCAAACCGAAGCACAGCTTTGATTATAAACCAATCCCAATTAAGCAAGGCTAGAGCTTGGCTCAACAATGCATATTAAGTTTGACCCGGAGTCAAGCCTGACTCAAACATTGTCAATATCCTTGGCACCACTTATATGAGCATTACTAGATAACCATGACGTGTGTCCAGTTTTAGCAACCAAAAAACAAGAGGGAGGGATAGAGAGCCCATGCATAAGAAATTAGCTTTAAATCAACTTAGGGCTTGTTTGGCAAATCTTATATGTTTGAAACAGATCATCATGTAATAGATCTATTTCAAATGGCCGCTGCAAGAAATAGATGTTTTTGAAATAGACTGTTTGGCAACACACAAGAACCGATTGAAATAGACTTCTTAAATCCAACGGTACATGTTTTTTCGGAAATTCCTCTATATCCAAAACGAATCAAAGGCTCATTTTCTATCCCCTTAACTTGTTTTAGTACCAAACAGATCATGTCTTTTTGCAAATTTCTCAAGATCCATGAAAGATCCACGGCTGAAATTTAAGCCCATATCTGTGATCGGACTGTTACAAATTTCCAATGGTTCAGATGGCAGTTTGCTAGCACGAAAATCAAGAAAAAAATTTGAGAAATTGAACTGCCAAAATCATGTTTTAATTGTTGGGTTAGAAAATGAGCTATCCAATGGTTCTCAAAATTTCATAATTTTCTCGAGATCTAGACCAAACCAAGGGCTAAAGATTTTAGCCATGGCCAATTTCAATATTACAAAGAAAATTAACGGTTTTGATCATGATTATGTGACCCATAGAAGTCAAAAAAAAAAAAAAAAAAAGATCCATGGTTATTCAGTTTTTAACAAATATATGGAGATCTAATATAGATCAACGCCTGAAAGTTGATCCATGGGCCATTTTTTGTCTTCTTAATGCTTCCAATGGTTCAGATCATATTTTAGGGTCTCAGATTTTAAAAAGAAAATGAAGATACGGTGGCTGAAAAACACCACTCATTTTACTGTACTGGAGCGCATCCGCTTTAGAGACTGTTCTATATTTCAATTCAGCTCGATATTGGTGCTGTCCGAATCAGACATATTTTGTCTTTATGTGGTTTGAAATTGACACTGTAAATGTTCTCTCCAAACACATTAAAGGCATTTTAAATCCGTTTTGAGACAATAAGAGCATGGAAATAGACTTACCAAACAGGCACTTAGTGGCTGTTTGGCAAGTCTCATTCCATCCTCTTATTGTCTAAAAACGTATTTAAAACGCATTAAGTGCATTTGGAAACAACATTCATTGTGTCCATTTCAAACCACCTAAAGACAAAATAGGAATGATTTGGACAGCACCGATATTGGGAAGAATCGAAACAGACCACAGCACCTAAAGCGTGTAGATGTGTGCATGCAGTAAAATGGGTGGTGATTTTCAGCCACCGTCCCATCATATAATTTTTTTAATCCGAGACCCTAAACAATGATCCGAACCGTTTCACGCATTAATAAGACAAAAAGGGCTCATGGGCCAAGTTTCACCCATTGATTTATATCATATTTCCAGATATTTGTTAAAAATCGAATAACCATTGATTTATTTTTCTGGACTTTTATGGGCCGCATAATAATGATCCAAACCATTAACCCTTTTTGTAATATTGAAAATGGCTATGGCTAGAATTTTCAGCCCTTGGTTTGGTCTAGATCTCGAGAAAATTATGAAATCTTGAGAACCGTTGGATAACTCATGTTCTAACCAAGCAATTAAAATGTGATTTTGGCAGGAGTTCCATGCCAGTAAACTGCCATCTGAACCTTTGGAAATATGTAGCAATCTGATCACAAATATGTGCTCAAGTTTCATCCGTTGATCTTCCACGGATCTTGAGAAATTTGAAAAAAAAAAAAAAAAGTGAGGTATTTGGTATAATTTTTTGAAATTCATGGGCCCCTATTTCATGATCCAAATCGTTGACCCTCTTAGGAATATTAAAAAGAGTCATGGGGTAAGAAATGAGCTTTTGATTCATTTTAGATGTAGAGGAATTTACAAAAAAAAAAAAAAAAAAACCATGTACAGTTGGATTTCTGATGTTATGATACTCAATTGTCTTACTTTTCAGAACATTGTGAATAAGTGAAACTTAATGAAGTAAACCCTGATGGAAGCTAGATTGAAGCCCTTACCAAGCTAAGTTTAAAGTCAAGCATAGTCAAGCCTCTTAACATGCCATGCTCGATTCTAGGTTTGGGTAGCCCTAGCTTGAGCTTGAGCCTGATCGAGCCAAACTGAGCTGCCTAGCAAGCTTAGCTTGGCTTGTTCACATCCCCACAAACAACGCTAGAGAAGTTTCATGAAACCAAGAAAGATGAACTCTCAGATTTGGTCAGTGGGAAAAGAAAAAGGAAAAAACTTTTGAAGGACTTTAAAGAGGTAAGAGGACTTTATAGGGAAAAAGAGAGAAATTATATGAAACCAACAGGATGATTTTCAAGAAATAGCCTCGGACAAAACAAAATTCATTTGAAGCCTTTTAAAGAACAAATATGGAGTTCAGATATTCCAATGGACTCGGTCAATTAAATATCTGCATATCCTCTCTTAAAGAGGAAAAATACCACATGAAAACTAAAGATTCTCCAAGAATCTGTCAAGAGAGAACATAAAGAAATGCAAACAACCAGAAAAACACCCATTTGTATGAGTACTTCATGAAGAAATACAGAAACTTCATGTATATTGCACTATTGATAGTGTGACATCCTTTTCTATTTTTTTCATTCATTTTTTTTTATGAGAGAAAGCATGAAATTCATTATAAGTAAATAATTTATAAGAATTGATTCCCATCAAGATGATGGAAACATCGTTATATACAACGGATACAAAAGGATATAAGGATATAGGGCTATAAAGAACGCACACGACTAAGCCATTCGCAACAATATATTCCCACCCATCAGTGCCAAGTTTTGCAAAAGACATCTGCATATGCATTTTTGTCCCTTGGGATTAGGACTGCAAATGGATATCCAATTATCCAAGCCCTCCAATTTTGAAAAAAAAAACTGATCTGGAACCAGATTTCCACTTCGATTGTCAATTGGGTCCAGATCCAGAACCTATTTCTAGACCGGAAAACTAATTGGCGATTCCAGATCCATACATGTTACGACCCATCCTCTCAACATACGGCAAGAGCAAAGGCTCACCTCTCAACATACTCTATCTATCAATCTATCAATCTATCTAAAGTTTCGGCCAGATCAAGAACAAATTTTTCCAAACTGAAATTATTCAGCCATTCCTGAGAAACAAGCCAAATTTCGCAACCTATCACCTTTAGCATACGAGATCCCTGGGCAGATTGAGGGCTATTCAGTGAGACAAGTAAGGACGCCTGACTGTCTAGGTACATTTTTTATGACGGTTTGATCTTCAATTAATCTATATATATGATTTGTAGGCCATCTCATCAAGGACAAAATTACAAAGGGCTTTTCTGTGGGTCTATGGATTGAAATATTGTAACTGGAATTTGTCGTTTAAGGTACTGCATTTTTTTTTTATAGATTTATTTAGAACTACTGGATATTGACTAGCCATAACTTCTATTGAAAAATCTGAATCTTCTCAAATCCAGTTTACTAGAAAAAATTATTATGCATGGGACTTTCAGTTTCAAACGTACATAGAAGGGAAAGAACTATGGGGAGTTGGGGACATACTGATGGGCAAACCCATAAACCAACAGATCCAACCAAAGTAGCTCAATTGGAAGCACATGATGATGGTATTATTAGTTAGATTTTGAGTTATTTGACCCCCAGCTCATTTTGAACCTTCGTCTATATAGAAATGAAAGAGGGAGTGGGATTATTTGAAGCGCATATATAATCCAGAATATTCGGCCCAAAGATCTTAATTAGAATATGAAATTGTTCGATACACCCAAGGAAACGAATCAATTCAAGAATACTACTTGCTTCATAAATCTATGGACCGAATTTATAGAACTTGTATGTGCCATTGTCCCTTAGTTCTAGTTTGGCACTTTACTAGATTAGTAAAAGTCAAGTAAAGCCTCCATTTTTAAGACAAAGGATCATATCAATAGCACTTTAATTCAAAATTCCCTCCATCTTTTTTAAAAAAAGTCAAAAAATAACCTCCTTTCTCCACTAAAAGACAAAAGAACTCCACTTTTCTATACAAAAAGTCAAAAAGATTCCAAACCTAACAACTAAAAACAAAATACCATCATAACCCCATTATATTTATTCTCTCTTGATTTGATGCTTTACTACACTTTACTTCACATGTAAAGTTACCAAACGGGGCCTTAAGACTCATTGTCAGCCATCCAAAAGGTACATGAAATCAGCCAGTAACACTAATTTCTAATAGAACTTCACTAAGAATTAGAGACTGTCTGATCTAATCTTATTTGTCGGGACCTTCACCGTCTTTTGACACTTCTCTTATTAAACTTTGTGAGGACCAGTGCTGCTTGACTCAAGTTACATCAAAACAACAGAAGGTTTCTGCTAGCACCTTTGATGTGGAAAAACTATGCAACACAAGGAAAACCACGGGCTCGCGATATGAGTAAGTGCCAACCCTAGAGTAAATTCATACTGCCAATCAGTGGGAAAAAAATTTGCAACTATTGTAAAGGAACGACACATCTTATTACGGAATGTCAAAAGTGGCCTCAACATCGCATCAATCATGCATATCATGCTATCACAAATGAGTCATCTCTGGACATTGTCCTAATTGATTCGAACTCAACTGCATCCATTTCTTCACAGCCTCCTACAACCTCTCCTCTTACACCAGAATTGGTTTAGCAATGATCCAATCCGCTTTCAACGCTTTTGGTCTTGCAGGTAAAATAAAATCCTCTTTTTCTATTTGGTATCTTGATTCTAGAGCATCTAATTATACGACCCTTTTCTTCTAAAAAATCTTACTATAATGTCAATTTGCAAGTCCATACTGCAAATAAAGAACGTATTCCTATGCTGCCATTGGTGATATTCCTCATTCATTACCTTTGTGTCCTGTGTTTTTAACTCTCTGTTTGTCAACCAATCTTCTATGTGTTGGTCAGCTAGTTGAAAACAACTATAATGTATCATTTTCTTCTTTAGATTGTATCGTGAAAGATCGAAATTGGGAAAGGTTATTGCAATTAGGCTTTAAGGTGGACGACGCTTTCCACTTGCCTTACCTACAGTACCTAGGAATAAATCTTTGTGTTTTCCTTTTTGTAGTTTCCAATTTAACAACATACTCCAACTATGGCATAATCACCTAGGACATCCCAATGCCAAGACATTATTATGTTAAACTCCAGTTTGCTTTCAAATGAATCTCGTTGTCCTTTTCGAGATATTTCTTTTGATTACTGTAGTTGCAAAATAGGGAAAGGTAAAATACATCCTTTTCCTACGCATGATGAGGACGTTGTAGCTTGTTTTGCTTTAGTTCACACAGATGTATGGGGTATTGCACCAACTATTTCACATTTGCACTATAAATATTTTATCACATTTATGTATTTAAAAAAATATATATTGTCACATTTATTGGTGATTACAGTCAATTGATATAGATTTATTTTTCACATTCTAAATCAGTAGCGTTTGATGCATTTAAAAAATTCTTCTCTCACATTGAAAATCAGTTCTCAAAATGTAACAAAGATACTACAATATGATTCAGGAAGGAATATGTTTATCAAAAGTTCCAAGCATTTTTGCAACAAAAGGCATCATATCCCAAATAACTTATCCCTGTACTCCTCAACAAAATAGAGTGGCCGAAAGAAAAAACTGTCACCTTCTTGATGTGGTTTGGTCCTTGCTTCTTGCATCTCTAATCCATCCACTTTTTGGTATGAAGCCATTTCAACTGCCATTTATCTTAGTAATCGACTTCTATCCCCCTCACCTTAGCAACAATCTCCTTACTTTCATCTTCATGAACAACATCCCCTTATACTCATCTTCATACCTTTGGTTGTCTATTTTGTCCATCTTCCACCACCAAAACATGATAAATTCTCAGCCAATCCATTAAGTGGGTGTTTTAGGGTATGTTACTTCTCAAAGGAATTTTTGTTTTTTTTTTCTATGATTCCTCTATTCATCAAATTCATACTTCCCACCCGCAATGTTGTTTTCCTTGAACCCAAATTTTTCCCAACACATTGCACTTTGTTGTCATTTCTAGTCTCATTTCTTCCCAACTTTGTCGATACTCCTACCACAAGGTTTAAACATGAGATGGTGATATGCAGCGACGCTATCAAGAGGACTCTACCAATTGGTAGCCCACTCAAGAACCTCCAACATATAATCCACACACTGACCACCTCCCCTTCCCACCTCCCTCCTTATTTCGAAGGTCCACTCGCCCCTCTCATCCTCCTAATCATTATGGCTCTCCACATTTTTCATTAACTGCTATCTTGTCCTCGATTTCAATTCCAAACTCTTATTCACAGGCTATGAGGCATTAATGTTGGCAAAAGGTTATACAGTAGAAACTTGATGCTCTTCAGTCCAATCATACTAAGGATGCTGTTCTGAGTCCAACATTGGCAAAACCAATCAGCTATAAATGGAATTACTCTTTCAAGATCAAATCTGACGGCTCCTCAGACCCTTACAAAGCTCAATTTGTGGCTCTTGGCAATAGGCAAAAATTATGGAACTGACTATAATGAGACATTTGCTATTGTTGCAAAGATGACCACTATTCAATTCATTCTTTCCATTGGTGATTCTCAGTCTTCACCAACCTTCTAAATGGATGTGGGAAAAGCACCACCTCCATGGGAATATTAAAGAGGAAGTATAGGGTGCGTTTGGCATCGTGTCATTCAAATGTTCGCAATATGTTCCCACGAGATGAGACTACGGAAAACATGCTTCGTAAGTGTAAATCACTGTTCCAAATTTTGATTTCACTGAAGGGAATCCCAAAATCTAAACCCCCTGACATAAGAAAGTTGGAATGAGAAAAACTTTGTTTTTTTTTTTTTTTAAGAAACAACTTGCTGGCACAGTGGTTTCCTCATTATATATTGCCTTCTAAAGAAGACCATTTAAAGACTCCAAATCCTCTCGCTCATCCTAAAGGTAGGTCCCATGTTGACAAAGAAGGTGACCCCATTTTGTAATTTCTAAAGGTGGGTCACATGGTCACAATCACAAAATGTGGACCCATGTTATAATTCTTATAATGGCGGGCCAGATTGTAAATCCTATAAATGTGGGCCCCATGTTCTAATTTCGAAAGGTGGGCGTTACGTTGTAATTTCTAAAGTGGGTCTTGTGTCCACAATCAAAGAAAAGGTGGCCCAACTTTGTAATTCCTAAAGGTGGTTCATATGATCATAACCAAGAAAGGTGGACCCACATTGTAAATCCTATGAATGTGTGCCCACATTGTGATTACTATTAATGTGGCCGAATGTTCTAATCTCTAAAGGTGGGTACCACATTGTAATCTCTAAAGATAACTCCCATGTTCACAATCACAAAAAAGGTGGCCCCATATTATAACTCATATAAAGGTGGGCCCACATTATAAATCCTTTGAACGTGCCCCCACGTTATAATTTCTAAAAGGCGGGCCCTACGTCAACAATAATAAAAAATTGTCGCTCTATTTTTTAATTTGTAAAGGTGGGTCACACGGTCACAATCACAAAGGTTGACCCACATTGTAAAATCCTATGAAGGTGCACCCCATATTCAAATTTCCAAAGGTATGTACCATGCTATAATTTCTAAAGGTGGGTCCCATAGTCACATTCACAAAGAGGTGGCCCCGCATTATAATTACTATAAAGGTGGGCCCATGCTGTAAAACCTGTGATATGAGCCCCATGCTATAATTTTTAAAGGTGGGTACCATGTTGTAATTTCTAAAGGTGGGTCCCATGTATGACAATAATAGAGTGCCGCAAAAAACAAAAGGTGGATCCCGCATTGTAAATCCTATGATTCTCTTGCTTTCATTCCTTGGAACAAAACTTTTATAATGTTATCCAACAAGTTCTATATAGCATATTCTCAGCAAAGTTGTTTAATATAATGTTGCCAAACAAGTTCTTCATAGTATAGTCTCGGCACAACCTGCTCTGAGCACAAAATTGAGAAAACCATGAGAATGATGCCAAAGGGGCCCTTATATTTGCCTTCCATGGGGCATACCTGGTACTTGTGATAAGGCAGTCTGTCAATTATGATACTCTCTCTATAGGCTAAAGCAAGCCCCTCGAGCATGGTTTAAAAAGATTTGTCAAACACTTCTTCAGCTTCAATTTCATTAGAGCAAGTATGATCCTTCTATGTTCCTTCACAAAAGGGTTGTCGGCATCACTATTTTAATTGTCTACATTGATATCATTGTAACACCCCCACTGAATTAATCATAACTATTGATAATTAATTG
Organism: Camphora micrantha; assembly: GCA_003546025.1. Taxonomy (NCBI): domain Eukaryota; kingdom Viridiplantae; phylum Streptophyta; class Magnoliopsida; order Laurales; family Lauraceae; genus Camphora; species Camphora micrantha. The sequence goes on along the minus strand of QPKB01000011.1, from coordinate 6,051,012 downwards.
TGTTTAGTTAGCAATTAGGTTATTTTAATCATGTTTGGTCTTAGAGAGGCTATTGGGTTGGACCCTGGGTCATGGGTAGGTAGTTTGCATCGGGTTTGACTTGATTAGGTAGATTAAAGGACTTTTTCGTAATTTGAGATTTTTTGATTTTTCATCATATGCATGTCATCTTAGCGTCATCGCGTGTACTCTGACGAGTACGTCATTTTCCATATTGAACTCCACTCCACTAGACCTCAAATTGATCAACTTACCCACTATTTAAGAAAATTATAACTTAAAACAGCCCAAGCCCAAATTTTATCATCCATTCTCTTGTTTCAGGTGAGAGAACTTTCTTTTCTCTCATTCCTCCTCCTTCTCAAATCTCTAAATTGGAGCTTGCATGTGGGATTGAGGGTTAGACTGTGCACCTCCATCATCTCTTCTACTTCCCATAACCTTGAATTTTCAAGATCCTCGTTCTATAACTCTCCATTGACTGCAATAGGTAAGAATCCCAAACCTATTCCGAATTTGAGTTGTAATTTGAGTCTAGGAGACTCATCTCCATTCCATTCATGCATATTCATCATCTCTTTGCATGATTCTTTGTTAGGGTTTGTAAATTTGGGGATTTTCTAGCATTTGAGCCAAAAGAAAAGAAAAAAATTTGTAAAGCACCAACTAAGGCAAGTATAAGCATAAATTGATTATGCATGTTGTTTTAATTTGATTGGACAATGAGATCCATTGGTATTATTCAATTTCAACCTTTTATTTTGATTTGATTGATATAGATTTCTTGTAATGGTTCGAGGGAAGAGGGAATTGATGTTAAAAGTTGTGTGGATGGTTTTTTGATGGAAGTGTATGTGAATTTAGAGGTGTTGGAACAAGAGGTTCCATTGCACGATTTTGGGATGGAAGGGATGAAGCAGTGCGAACTCAAACTGGAGTTCTGGAGAGCTCGCTTGAGCGAGCATGGCCACTGTCTCGGCCTGCTCGAGCGGACTTTATGGTTGCTCGAGCAAGCGGGGTTTCTACCTCGGCCCACTTTTGACCAAAAAATGAGACCTAAACCTTGAATTTGATAGGCCATAACCCTTCATAATCCACCCTGAGGATGATTATGAGGTGCACACAAAACCAATAAGGTTCCAGGACAAGGAGAGATGGTGTAGGGCCATAGAAACGAAACCTTGACTGTTTAATACAGTCCAACGGAAATTATTGCACGTGAGAGATCTTGGGGCTGAGATGGTCTCATGTGCCTTATCCGGCTCATCTAGCACTTAACCATGGGTGCTGGTTTGGGGAAATTCAATATATCTCATAAATACAATGTGACACCAAGGCAAGGATAGTTGTACATTGAATTTACCCAAGACTACATCGTAATGGATGGTTAGAAACGGAGGGTAAGTAGATTAGATGAGATAGTAAACTACCTTGACTCTTTTTAATCAAATTGCAATGCATATTGAGATTGACTTGATCATTGACCTCAATTTCCTACAAGAATTGCTTTATATGTTGTGAGCCGCATTACTTCCCAACTACTATTGTGATTTGTATGCTCTATTCGTGCTACAAATTCTGAGGTATATTGATTTATAATTTGGAACTGAGTAAAATATTAGATTGGAATTGAATTGATACAAAAAGATAAAATTGAATTGAATTGATTGGTTTTACTCAAATTCTATTAATTGATTCGAATGGTCCGGCGCTACTTAGCTTCAACCTTACGATACCTGACGGGGTTAAGTTCGATTTAGTTATTCGATACCACTACAGTAGGTAATTGGAGCTCCGGAACTCCAACCGAGTAGCCAGGAGAACCTTTGGCCAGGTCATTGGTGACATCCCAACATGAGTGCTCTCTAATTGAGAGGATAGAGCCAAAGTAGTAGCCAACTAGTAATGTCAAGTTCTCAAATTTTGACTCATAAAGCATGATTAATTATAAATGCACAATTTGCTTAGTTAAATGTTACTTGACCTCTTCTAATCACCTGTGAATAATTCTAATTTGATACAGTGTGTGTTAATTCATAAATTGTTTATACTTTGCTAGATTATCATATTCACGACGTTATCTTATTAGTGTCACAAATGCAGTTACCATTCCCGCTTCTGAGGAGACCCAGGAGGGAGAGGAGGAGACCCCAGAGGTTTCTCCTTGATTAGAAGAATGGGCAGTCAAGGGCGTTCTTTAGTCCTTGATCCTTGGAGAGCATCACATGAGTTATATTTTGGGGTTATTTTGGGGAGTTTTATCCTGTCATCTTATTTTGTTTACTTGATAGGAATGTATTGATGGTAGATGTTAGAATATTTTGGAAATTGTAAATATTGTATATACTTTTGTCTAGTTCATGTAGGGTGGGTTTTATGATCTAATGAAGATATATTTTGTATGTATATTGAAAACCATAACACTGTTCAGCTTCTGATATTAATGATCATACAAGCTTCCGCATTAAATGTGCAATGACAGGTGTCAATGAGTAACCCTCACCCGTGTGAAGTGGTTGCTTTATCCTTCATGAATTCGGACTTGACCCGAGGCAGGTGCGAATTTCATGAGTACGCGTGTTACACCTCGGGGATTACCCTTGGCTAGGGAATCTCGGGAGCGGGATGTGACAATCATCATGATTTGTGGGACTGATTCCAACAACATTTGTGTAGGTACAAGCGTCACTCCATTATTCATTTCATATGAAGGATTTAGGACCAATCACATATTTCCTAGTCTCGAGGTCCACACATCTGATAAAGGTTTCTCCATCAATCAACATAAGTACACCAAATACCATATTGCTTGGGTCCACTAACAGAACTCTACTCCCATGGACACTCCCTTGGAGTTCAATGTCAATAATTGACAAGATCATGGAAAACTTCTTTCTCATCCCACATTATATTGCTAGCTTATTGGAAGTCTTGTCTACTTGACCATAACTCACATTGGCATTTCTTTTGTTATTAACATGGTGAGTCAATTTATGAAAAAACCCGCCATCTTCACTAAGAAGTCATTAAACAGATCATTAGGTACCTTCCCAGAAGTTCAGAACGTGGAATACATTATCCTGCCGCATCCGACCTTCGCCTCACTAGTCACTGCATACTATAATGCTAATTGGGCAGGATGTCTGAGCACTCATAGCTTTACAACATAATGGTTTATCTATCTTGGACTTGCCTTGATTTCATGGAAATGTGAAAAGCAGAAAAGCAAATCCTCCATCGAAGCTAAACACTGCGCCGAGTCCGTTGCTGCTGTGAGATCATTTGGCTTTAAGGCTCCTTTCTGACCTTGGCTTTCCTCATAATGACGATACTCCTCTTCATGTTGTTCATACCAGTGCTATCCAGATTGAACCAACCCCATCTTTCATGAAAGAATAAAACATACGGAGGCTGACCATCACTTTACATGAGAAGCCTTTGATGACAGCATCCTTGCCTCGCACATGCCCTCCAATCTCCATATCACTTACATCTACACAATAGCTTTAACACGGAATCGACATCAATTCTCCACTCACAAACTGCTGCTGGTTAAAACCCCAGAATTAATTTGGGCAGGGGTGTCAAAGATAGTGTTGCAGACTACCATACCAGAGGATCATGGTGTAAAATACACCGAAGTATAGAATATTGTATAGATTTATGAGAACAACAATTGTTGTAAACAATCACAATTTGTGGGATTCTAATTGTTGGAACTGTATTTAGCCTATGCGAATTCTATGAGGAGGGATCACTCACATTGAGGATCATCAAATTCACTCAAAAACTTGTGTTTTCTTTGATGAATGTTCTCAAAGAGAGATGATAGTTGCTACATCCATCTAAGTTTATCAACGCTTCTTGCATGGGATGTTTATGAAGAGGTTCATATATCTCCACACATAGTTTTGTTCATCAGGGAAAGGAACATGGGGTGTGTTGTATAAAAAAATCCTTGTATGATTTAAAGAAGACTCCTCCAGTATGGTTTGAGAAGCTTAGTGGGGCCCTTCTTGACATTGTCCCAAAGTCACATAAATTCAGATTACTAATGAAGTGGCAAGCTCAAGGATGTATTAGACTTAGTGTCTATGTTGTTGACATTGTTTTAACTAGAGATGATCAAGTTGGTATTTTACAATCGAAGTACCTAAGCCGCTAAAAAAGAATAAGGCAATTTGTAGTCCTTCATGACCATTTAGGTTCTAAAACACATTGAGGTATATATTTATCATAAAGAAAATATGCTCTTTATTTACTCCACGCAATTGATAATTTGGGAGTAAAATCAGTAGATATCCCTCTTGAAGCAAATTACAAGTTGAGTTTAGGAGATGGAGATTTACCGAACGACACTCAAATGTATCAGCAATTAGGGTAAACTCATTTACCCAACTATTGCTCAACGCCTCAACCAAATCATAGATGCACACTCCAAGGACATCTCATCAAGAGGCAATTAGTGTTATAAATCATTATGTGAAGAGTTCAACAGGAAAGGGGATTCTATATGGTTCTCATGGCCAATTAAACATTTTGGCTACTGAGTTGCAGATTGAACAGGTTTGAATATGCAGCCCACATTAGGGTATTATGCTTTTGTATCATGTAACTTGGTTATTGGAAAACCAATAAACATATTGTGATGACAAAGGATAGAAGCTGAGTACAAGTACTGGCTATGACTGTTTGCAAAACTAGGTTATTTGGAAAGCAATAAACATACTGTGATGGCAAAGGGTAGAAGCTAAGTACAAGCACTACCTAAGACTGTTTGCGAAGTAGTGTAGGTGAAGAGTTTCATGGATAAACTGGATTGTGAAGTCCCATTCCCATGCATTGTGATAATTAACCAGCTGCATCAAGTATAGTGTTTCATGAAAGATATGAACACACTGAAATAGATTGTAACTTGTTTGAGAAAAGTTGACGAAAAGACTAACCGGCACTCCGTTTATAAGGCCAGAGAATCATCTAGCTAACATGTTCACCAAGGCCACGTCAAAGAGTCAGATGGCTGCTATTTTTGACAAGTTGGAATAATTGATTTCTATGCTCCAGCTTCAGGGGGATCATTGAAAAGAAAGTTTCTTAGCTGTAGTCATTTTTGGTAGATGCTTCTGTTTCACAATTCACAATGGTAAGGGTTTCTATTAATATGGGTTTTCGAGTCACATGAAAATTCAAAATAAGATAATAATCAGCACACGATTTGGGCTAACCACAATCACGTGCACAACAAATTCTATTCACATTATTTTGTCTCTGAGACTGCTAGTCTTTATTTGGATCCCTGCATCCCTCTCTGTTTCTTTGCCACTATCCCACATTCACTTGGTCCATCCCCTTACTGTGGCTGGCTGGGCATCTTCTCGACAATTTGAATTTTTTTTTCCCACTTCTTTTATGAACAAGAAACCCGTATGATTTTTCCTTCTCTCCTTAATTATCCTTCCATTTATTGCTTTCACTCTAGTCATCCCCTTGTATGTCTAGTTGTTACCTCTACATTACTACTCACTACATTCACCCTTTTCCTTTACTATGTTGCATTCTCATCATTCTCCTTTACCATATTTTTGCTTATTCTAGCTCATGCACCACCTCTCCCCTAATGAAACTGAGTCCTCTTTTACCTAGTTTCACCTCTAGATCTATGCCTCTGCTCCTTGACCATCCATATGTTGCCTGTGAAAAAAATCTTTCAATCCTCCAGCAGCATCTATTGAAGTCCTTACATGCACTCAGTCTCCTCCCCATACTGAACAAAAGCATAACAGGATTTACCCCTTTCTCTGGACTTCCTTGGGATAAAGATATCCCTCACATGCCCATACCTGTCAAACAATCTGTTGAGGGAGGAAATATGAATATTCAATGGGAGATTGTCCACAATATTTTGTGTAGGTTCTCAATTTCCAATCTTTTGTCCACCGGCGACTTTTCGAGAATATGCATTACAATTTTGGACACCTCACACACTAAGTGCAAGCTTAGATAGTCTGCTGCAAATATTTAGAATGCACAGTTGAACAGAGCACAGTAGGGTCGTGACTCATGAGTTAAATCCCAGTTCATGTGTTCAACACCATTTCACTGAAAAACTATACTGATTTATCTCAGTACCAACCAGAATTATTCCATGAGTAAGGTTGCATGATGAAGCTGATAAGTACATGCAGAAACTATGAAAACTTGTCTACCCCACTGAGGCTATAAATTTTAAAATGCTTGGGTTGAGTGCATAATAAATTATTACAACAAGAGACTATGAGGCAATGCAATAAACTTATAATCAAAACATATGAGCCGCTTAGTACTAAAATCTACTTAATTCCAAAAGGTACTACACAGTAGACCACAGCACACAGATAATGAAAATAATACAGATTTTCATCCACAGAAAAGCATATGCACCACATCCACAAATTGAAGGCAATACCACCATTTATTGTATTTGCCAACAGCCTTCAATTATCCCTAGCATTAAAACTTAATTGAACAGAAAGCACTAACTTGCTGGCAGTTTTGGCTGCATTTGCTCCTCCATGGCCATCGAAAATGCCAAATAATCCAAACTGCATCAGAAAGCATTATATATCAGAATAAGTTAATAAAAGTTGTGCATAAAAATCTCTTAGAACGAGTGCTACTTCCATAGAGAGACCCAGAAGTAGCTTCAGCGAGTTTTTATGGCCAACATTCTATCTGACCCAATCACCCTAGGTTCTTTACATATGGGACGAGTACATGTCAACACCCAACATGGAGTGGAGGAATTATACTTAGCAGGACATTCAAACAGGAAAACAAAATGAGACATGCATAAACATCTTTCACATAAAATCTGTATTAATATGAACACCTGTTCAACTCCAGGAAGTGGCCATTGGTAACAGCACGCATCCTCCATAGGAAGTTTCCTTCCACCTCGACGCACAGCCATAGGTTCAGATGCTACACCAACTCCAAAGGGATTTTGATTTCCAGCATGTGCTGTAATTTTAACCTGATAGAAATCAGAGGAGGAAAATGAATGAGACAAAATCGCAGACCATAATGATACAGACATCAACAAACTTCAATAAACAAACAGACAAACAGTGGCTGGTTCAGTTAATCTATTGAAGAGGCAAAGTCAGATCCTGTTAGATTAACATAGTTTCAACTTTTTGTTCCAACTTCCATTTTAGCATGGGGGATCAACCTACTCCTTTGATGAAGCAATTGTCGAAAGTAAATCAGTACTTCTGTCTTAATAATGCGGACGAGAAACGCCAGCGCACTCATGGTTGAGTGGTGTTGGTGTTAAACAGGCCCAAGGCCCATAACAGGATCCAGTCCAACACATATCACACGTGGGTTGATTTGGTCAATATAACATTCAGCTGTACATATTCTATTAAGGTTTTGGTTTCCTAACTTAGAATAGAAATTGATTGTAATTAGTTAGTTTCTTAACTTGGAGCCTTGATTGAGGCATTGTAATACCTATATATTGACATACGATCTCCAAAGGAGGCACAAGCAATAATACACTTTGAGTATTTCAATCTTTCAAGTTCTATGATCATAGTTTTGTCATGGTATCAGAGCAGAGTTCTAGTCTTCAGTCTTAGAAATCATTCAAGGAGTTAATCAGAGAGAAATCTCTCTCTCGTGAAGATAGAGGATCTGTTTTCAAGAGATCGTCATCCATTCAAGATCTGCAATAGGCTCAGATCTACTGTGGCCCACCTGCAATCATCGCAGCACCATCAAGGATCATTCCAGCCAAGGTCATCTAGGTCTTCTAAGTATTTTGGTGATTCTTTCAGAATTTTGCGACACCGTCAAGTAAGCTTTTTTATCATTCTCGTGATTTTTCAAAAACTTACACAAGTTTTGATCAAGACCGTACAGAAGTTTGGATTTTCAGCGGAATAGGTTCAAACTTGTTCCAATAGGTGCGAACATTGTGTGATTTCATAGATCATGAACCTGTCCAGTGTCCAGCACCATCTGTGGGGCCCACGCAGGAGATCTAGGGCTCCCTTCAAGGATGTCAAAGAGATTTTTCCAATTTTTTATTGTTCTGTCCAGCACCATCTCTTCTCTGAATGGTCTAATTGGTTGGATCTTGCCTCCTGCACTCAAGAACAGTATTTCACGCAAACTGTTGTTGGATTTGATCACTTTCTTTCACTGTTTCACTCCGTTTGCCAATATACAATTGAGATGGAAAAATCTGAGGTCACTTTGATCAAATTTACGGGAAAGAATCACCATGCCTGGTCTTTCCAATTTCAAATATACCCAGAAGCTAAGGAATTGTGGGGGTTTGTTTGTAGCATTGACCCTAAACCCACTAAGGATGAGAAGACGATCTCCTCTTGCCATACTAAAGATGCCAAAATCAAATCCTGAATTCTGGGATCCGTCGAGCCTCATCTGATAATGAATCCCAAGCGTTACTCAACCTCTAAAGCCATGTGGGGGTATTTGAAGAAAGTATACCATCAAGATAACTCTGCGCGTCAATTTCATCTTGAATGTGCGATTGCTGAATATGCATAAGGGACCTTGTCGGTACAAGACTACTATTCAGGATTCCGTACACTCTGGTCGGAATACGATAGTGTTAAGTATGCGGATGTGGCTGACAATGTTTTGACAGTGATCCAAGACCTTCAGGCCTCTAGTCAACGAGATCAGTTTTTGATGAAACAGCGGAACTAATATGAAAGTGTCTGATCTGCCCTGATGAATCGAACGCCCTTACCTTCATTGGATGTCTACTTGAATGAACTATTACGCGAAGAACAACGCCTTACGACCTCGGCTCATATTGCTCAACAAAAGACTAAGACATATTCAATCGCGTTCTCGGCAAATAAGGATTCCAGCCTCCGCCTTGAGACTTGAGCAAAACCCAATGCTACAATTGTCAAAAATTTGGGCATCTTGCATCTCAATGCAAACAGGTCTGCAGTTACTGTCAAAAGTCAGGACATATCTCTGAATTTCGCCACCGCCCACCACGTCCATCGACACAGTATCAGACTCCACAGTATCCGGCTCCGCAGTATCATACTCCACAGTCTCAGACTCCGCATGCTTATGTTGCTTCCTCGGTTATGCCTGCTCCTATATTTGCACCCTCACAGCCTAGGCCCTCATCATCTCTCACTCCTAAATTGGTTCAACAAATGATTGTCAATGCCCTCTCTGCCTTTGGTCTCTCAGGTAACTCACCTTCATCTTCAACTTGGTTCCCTGATTCCGGGGCATCTAATCATATGACGTATTCCCCCACCCCTCCCTCCAATGTGATAAGATACAATGGCAATCTTCAAATACAAATTGCTAACGACGGCCATGTTCTCATTACTACTCTCGGAGATATCCCTGGTCCCATCCCATTGAAAAATGTTTACCTTTGTCCCAATTTAACTTCAAACCTATTGTCAGTCGGGTAACTTGTTGAAAATAATTGTAACACCTCTTTTTCTTCTTTTGGTTGTGTTGTGCAGGATCAGATGTCAGGGAATGAGATCGCGAGGAGGCCTAAGTATGGACATTTGTTTTCGCTAGATCTTTCCACATTTTTTAGGAATAAATTTGATAATAGTTTTTTTTGTTTTTCTATTAGAGATAACTGCCAATTGTGGCATAATAGACTTGGACATCCTAATTCCAAAGTTTCGTCCCTTATGTTAAACTCTAGTTTATTAAATAAATCTATTGGCCTTTCTTCTTGTGTGCCTTTTGATTGTGCTACTTCTAAAATGGGAAAGAGTAAAACTTTTTCGTTTCCTAATTCCACTTCCCACAGCACTCAGTGTTTTGATTTGGTTCATAGCGATGTATGGGGAATTGCTCCAGCTCTTTCTCATACTCACTATAAATACTTTGTGACTTTTATTGATGATTTCAGTCGATTCACATGGGTCTATTTTCTGCATTCCAAATCTGATGTTTTTACTGTTTTAAAAAAAAAAAAAATTAGCTTATGTTGAGACTCAATTCTCCACCTACATTAAAATCTTACGATCTGATTCAGGCGGAGAGTATGTGTCCTCTGATTTTCAACAATTTTTGCAAAACAAAGGCATTCTTTCTCAAAAAAACTTGTCCTTATACTCCACAGCAGAATGGAGTCGCTAAAAAAAAAAATCGACATCTCCTCGATGTCACTCGTCCCCTTCTTCTTGAATCATCGATTCCTACTCGTTTTTGGGTTGAGGCACTAGCTACTGCAGCCCATCTTATCAATCATACACCATCAACCTCTATTGAAAATCAGAGCCCATATTACCGATTGTACAAGACATCTCCATCCTATGATGATCTTCATGTTTTTGGCTCAGTTTGCAATCTGCATTTGCCAACTTCTAAAAGAACCAAACCAACCGCTCAATCCGCTCAGTGTGTTTTTTTAAGTTATGCAGCCTTCTAGAAAGGGCTCCTTTGCTATGATCCTCACATTCGACGCATCCGTACCTCTCGGAATGTCGGTTTTTTTTAACAACAGTATTTTTTTCACAAACGCCTTGATCTTCCTAACTCCAACTCCTTGGTGTCTTTACCTGGTTTTTCGGACGACACGTCAATCGATTTAATCCAAACTTTGTGTATCACAGACGGAATAAGGAAGCACCTACCCTACCATGAATCTTCCCCCCCACCCCCCCTAAAAAAAAAAAAAAAAATCTTCTTCCCCCAGCATCTGGTCCACCTCCGACACTTGGTCCATCTGACCATCCTTCATTATGCCGCTCCACTCGCATTTCAGTACCACCAGACCGCTATGGGTTCTCACATACTTCTTTGATGGCCACTTTGTCTTCCTCTTCCATTCCCCAATACTACTCTTAGGTTGTGCAGCACCAATGTTGTAACTAGGCTATGCAAGAGGAACTGGAGGCTTTAGAGCAAAATCATACGTGGGATATTGTCCAGTCTCCTGTAGGTGTCAAACCTATTAGCTGTGGGATATTGTCCAGTCTCCTGTAGGCGTCAAACCTATTAGCTGTAAGTGGGTTTTTTCTCTCAAATTAAAATCCGATGGCATATTGGATCGCTATAAGGCCCGCCATGTCGCTCTTGGAAATAGGCAAGAATATGGCATCGATTATGATGAAACTTTTGCTCCCGTCGCCAAAATGACAACCATTCGCATAATTCTTGTTGTTGCTGCATCTCAGTCTTGGCCTTTATATCAAATGGATATCAAAAATGTGTTTCTTCATGGCGATCTCAAAGAAGACGTTTATATGCATCTGACTCAGGGGTACTCATCCGGGAAGGGTATGGTTGCCAATCTTCGTCGCTCCCTCTATGGTCTGAAGCAAGCTCCTCGCACATGGTTTGAGAAATTTCAAGATGCTCTTCTCCACTTGGATTATCATCCGAGCCAGTATGATCCTTCTATTTTCTTACATCATGCTCCGTCCGGGATTACTGTGCTACTGGTCTACATTGATGACATTGTAATTAATGGTCCCAATGCCCATATGATTCAGGAACTCCAAGCTTCTCTTAATAAGCATTTCACATGAAGGATCTCGGCCCCTTAAACTATTTCCTTGGTCTTGAAGTTCATCAATCGACTAAAGGTATAGTTCTCAATCAGCACAAATACACGGTTGACCTCATTGACTTGGCCGGCCTTACTGCTTCAACTCCAGTAGATACGCTGGTCGAACTGAATGTCACTCGTCCTGATATCTCCTATGCGGTCAACCTAATGAGTCAGTTCATGATTGCTCCTCGTCACCTTTATATGGTTGTTGTTCGCCGCATCATTCAATACCTTATTCGCACATCGACTCGCGGGTTGTTTTTTCCATCCAACAATCCTCTATCTCTCAAAGCTTATTCAGATGCCGATTGGGCTGGTTTTCCGGATGCTCGCAGATCGATGACAAGATGGTGCATGTTTTTGGGTGATAGTCTGATTTCCTGGAAATGCAAGAAACATTAAAAAGTTTCCAAATCCTCTACCGAAACTGAGTACCGAACCATGTCTGCTGCATGCTCCGAAATTCTTTGGCTCCGAGGTCTAATCTCTAACAATGGTTTTCCAGCAGAAAGAGTTACCCACTATATGCAGATAATACAAGTGCAATTCGGATTACTGAAAATCCGATTTTTCATGAACGCACTAAACACATCGAAGTTGATTGTCACTTCATACGTGATGTCATCAGCCTTCCGCATGTCTCCACTGAACTTCAAATTGTTGATATTCTCACCAAAGGTCTTCCACGACCACGCCATCAATTCTTGGTTGGCAAATTGATGCTTGTTAATTCTCCCACATCAATTTGAGGGAGGTGTTAAAATGGCCCAATGCCCATAACAGGATCCAATCCAACACATATCACACGTGAGTTGATTTGGTCAATATATCCTTCAGCTGTACATATTCTATTAAGGTTTTGGTTTCCTAACTTAGAATAGAAATTGATTGTAATTAGTTAGTTTATTAACTTGGAGCCATGGTTAAGGCATTGTAATACCTATGTATTGACATACGATCTCCAAAGGAGGGAAAAGCAATAATACACTTGAGTATTTTCAATCTTTCAAGTTCTGTGATCATAGTTTTGTCAGTTGGTACCTAAGCATCACACATCCCTAGGTCTTCAATTTGAAAGTATCACTCCTAACCAATAGCCTAACTTAGCGGAAAAAAATTTGGACAAGAGAAACATGTGACGGATGTTTTATGCAATTGATTTCCAACCCAGGAGGACATTTCCCAAAATTGTGCTCGAGTTTTCTCCGTTATCATCAAGTTGTTAACTCGCCGGAGTCAAATTTTTTCAAGCCAAGGAGAATTGGTGCAGGCCAAACCATGGGTCAGCCACCCATTGTGCCCAATCCATAGGCCCAACGGGACATCCCTTTAATTAGGAATGTTACTTAGAGAGTTGATTTATTCGGAAGTATTTGAAATTAGAAGTTGTATTTAATTTGGATTGTTAGGCAAGTTTGGTGATTTAGTTTCCTTTATTGTTTAGGAAAGTCTTAGTGCCCAAGTTACAGAAGGCTGATCCTACTCTCTCTCTCTCTCTCTCTCTATATATATATATATAAATATATATGGAAATTCTCGAAAACTTCCACTTGTCAAAAAGGGGCATAAACGCCCCTTTTACATATCCAATTAAATGATGCCACCTCAGAACTAAGTTACATGATTGGATAAATATTGATGCCTTAAAATTTACTAAAAATATGGAAGAATCAAGTTAACCATTATAAGAGTACTGAATTCCTCTCCTTCCCTCAAAACTGAGAAACAAATAAGTCTTGATTGGAAACTTGTAAGAAACAATCTCCCATGTGGGGCCTACGGATTTATTATATGAATGTCATCAAAGAAGATTTGAGGGCTTCAAGCATATCTCCTTCAAGTAGGCTTCAACCCTTTCTGAAGTAATTATCTCCAGTGTGGGGCCTATTGATTTATTATAGGAATCCCATCAAAGAAAATCTAGTGCTTCATGCATATCAATGGGTTATGATTTTTTATGGATGTCATGTGGTGGGCCATGTCAATTAGAACTCAAGCCTGTGTGAAATATTAATGTTCATTGGGTTATGATTTTTTATGGATTAATGCCATGTGGTGGGCCATATCAATTAGAACTCAAGCCTTTGTGAAATAGCAATGCTCCATGTGGGGCCTAGGATGTAGTAAAAGATTCCCATGAAAGAAAAATCATTGAGCTTCCATGCATGTCATATGAATGCAATTGGTTTCTAGGTTGGATTACCTAATTTCAAGGAGAAAAGATCGGCTAGCAAAGAAATTGAATATGATAATTAGCAAGTTTCAAGGAGGATATAATGGAAGTTGGAAATGGGCCTTTAATAAGACTCTTAAATTGGATGCTTATGTCAGCATATAATTTTCTTGATTCTTCATTCCCATTGGATGTTGGGAAGGGGCGTTTTCTTCATAAAAATGCCCGGGGAGTTTTCTAGCGTCCCCCATATATATATATATATATATATTATATATATATATATATATGGGGGCAGCTCTCCTAAGCTCAAGCTTAGGATAAGGTAAGCTCAAGTGTGTGGTGCGGCTAACTTGGGGACCCACATGGGGATGGAGATGGGGGGATTTCAAGGACTCCCGGGACCCTCATCTTTGCAAAAAATCAGCATCAACCGTGATTTCTATCATCTCCATTTGGTGGACTTTGTCATTGTAATTCATGCTTATTATTATCTATCAAAGCTTATTGAGTTTTCTCTTCAATTATGGCGTTTTCCATTATTGTGAGTGTGCCCTAGTGGTTGAATCCATCTCTGGATTCAATCAATCACGTGGGAGATTGTTCTATTTTCTGATCAAGGATACAGAGTTGCGCCACTAATCAGCACACAGGATCTGTATTGGGTTAGATCAACTTGACTTGAATCGGACTAATCCCAGTAGCTTAAGTGGCAAGGGATTTAGTAACACATGACATGAGCTTGAGACACGTGTGGCAGAAGCTTGAAGTTAAATCACTTCTTTATAGGTTCGATTGCTGCTTGTCGAAATATAAAGGGCTCGTGCTTCTTGCTGCGATGCCGATGACACAGAGAACTCTGTTGTTCTCTTTGGTGCTAGCCAATGAAGCTGATGGGAGTGTGATACTTAAAGATCGAAGGCTCCAATGGTGCATGGTTTGCCTTCCTCCCATTATTCTCTCTCTCTCTCTCTCTCTCTCTCTCTCTCTCTCTCTCTCTCTCTCTCTCTCTCTCTCTCTCTCTCTCTCTCTCGTTTTCTTTTTTTCTACTCTTTTTTTCTGTTTCTCACTCTCTTCCTGCTTCTTGTCCTCCGTCTTTTCTTTTCTTTTCTTTTTTCCCTTGGATTGGGTAATGAGGGTTTGGCCGAGGAAAGGGGTTTTGTTTGGTGGGCTTCGGCAAGGAGTGGAGGTGTCGTGAGGTTCGGATTTGAGGTTCAAATTTGGGGATGTTGGGGATTTTGGGTTAGGTCTTGGGTAATTTGGGGTTTTGGACAAAATTAGGTCAATTGGGTTCTAAAAATTGGTCATTAGGGTTCGGATTTTAGGGATAGGTTAGGACTTTGGAGGATTTGGGATGTAAACGGGTCGGTTCCAATCCAATCCATGGTGGACCCAGAACCGGAACCAATTCAGAACTGGTTCCAAAACCAGAACCGTTAATGAGAAGATGGAACCAGAATCGGAACCGGTTCCATATATGGGACGGGTCCGGGTCTGAGTCTGGGTAGAGAATGATTTAAAAAAAAAAAAAAAAAAAAACACTAGCTTTTAGGAGGGATTCTCGAGAATTGAGGTAATATGTAGGGTCATGGGTCCACTCCACAGGCCAGAACCAAGGTGGGCCCAAACCTAGTCCCATTTAGGTCACTGGTTCAAAATAAGGACCCGAACCCAGTCCCATTTAGGTCACTGGTCCAAAATAAGGACCCAAACCCGTTTACTTATCAGGACCTAAAAAATGACTCAAGCCTAGTTATTGATGGTTCGGAACCTTCGGATAATCAAAGACCCATTTACAACCCTAGATTTGGGATTTGGGAAGAAAATTGTGGATTTTGGGTTTTTGGCCTACGGTTGAGTCGGGAATGGGGAACCAGGTTTCAGTTTAGTGCGAGGATTTAGGAAGTTGATGGGAAGTTTGAGAATAGGGTCGGGTTTGTGAGGACAGCAAAGGAGTGGGTTGTGTTTGAATGGGTTAGGTCATTGGCTATTTGGATATTTGGGTTTGATTGGAAGCCGTGGATAGGTATTGGATATTTGGACGGTTATTTTAGGGTTTCGAAAATTGCGTGGTCTAGGAAATTTGGGGATTTTGGAAAAATTGATTCGATTGGGTTTGGATTAGGTTTAGGGTTTTGGTTGGGATGGTTTGGGTTTAAGGTTTCCAAGATTGTGGGTAATCTTGGGAATAGGTTTCGGGGGAAAAGGTTTGGCTGGTTATTGTAAGGTGGGATGGGGAATAGGTTTCGGCAGTCTGAGAGGATGCATTAGGGTTGATGGGGACTTGGATTCGTTGATGTGTGGATTGGAATGGGTTGTTGTGGAGTGGGCTGGTGGAGTTCAGTTGAGATGGATCGGCTAGGTGGGGTGGGCCAGATGATGATGATGATAATGGATTGAAAGAAATTCAGACGAAGGGATAGGACTATCGGATTACCTCAATCGGCAGTCAGAACGGTGATATGAGAAAAAAAAATTTTACTCTAATATCAATTGACGCACTGTATGGGAAGAGTAGCCAAGGACTACTCTACAAGCAAAAGCTTAGGGGTAGGGATCCATAGGATCCAAACATCATAGTCTCACACCAGACAAAACCGCCAAGAAAGAAAACTCTAGGAGAAATTTTATTTAATTATCCCAAAGGAAGGATTACAATCCTTTATATAGATTCATACCCTAATCTATTCTTGGAAACAATTCTAATTAAAATAAACTCTAATGAAAGAAGATAAAACTTTCTAATTACTCTCATAACTATCCCTAAATTTCAGCTATTACTAGGAAATAGGAAGAAGATGGACGGTGGATGTCTCCTTTTGCGGCCCTTGGCTGAAACTTTTGGGCTTGTGAGCTGGGCGCAATGGGCTGTCAGACCTCGGGTCTGGCCTGCATTAGCATGCACCAAGGTAGGACTTAGGAGAGCTTAACAAAAAATTTACTCTCGTTATTTTGTCATCTTGATGTGAAAAATATCAGGCAGAAAGTATGTTACTGTAAAAGATTTGTCAAATAAGGAACTCATGCAGTGGTGCAATCCTTCAGAAAAAGATGTACGTTTGCCATCAATTGACGTGATGGACCAAAAATTTAATTATGCTTGTCAAGTACAAAAAGAACAAGTTAAAAACTACAACACTAGCACTTCAGTTAAACATGTATGAATAATGTTCCATAGTAACAGTTTCACTGGGCAGATGCTGTACTTAAATGACTATTTCACTTTAACTAATTACTTTCTTTTCTGAAAAGAAGCCACTAATATGTTTTTAACACCAACTACGTGAAGAGTCAAAGATGCAAATATAATTCATATTAACAAGCTAAGCATAATACGAATGATGGCACATCAACTCACAAATACTTTAGATGTTGTTCCAAGAGTAATTATGTCTCCATCTGAAAGCGCAATGGGTTCGCTCCAACGCCTAAGTCCTAAATCTGGCTGGTTGAGTACCTGAGAATTTAAGAGGGTCCCATTCAGGCTTCCCATATCCACCAGTTCCCATCTCAATTTCTGCCACCAGTGAGTCAAACTGTTAAGTGTGCTAAAATAGGATAAAACAAATAAATGTCAACACAAACTTTTTGCAAGGAATGCAAAACGAACCAAGCAATCATAAGATGCTTACATTTAAGTTCCAATTTATCATGGCATGCTTCCCCGATACCTCTGAATCCTTCAGCAATAAATCACTGGGAGAAACTCTTCCAAGAGTCAGTGGAAGGCGAGACGTATTTGTTGACTGCAGAATACAACAAACCCCACAGGATGGACCAGATATAACCTCTAGGGTCAAGCTGCTGCTTCCTGCACTTCTAACAAGAAGATAGGATGACATGTTTTACATAATCAGAAAATACAGACAGGAACCTGATGTGCTTCAGTTAACAAAACAATCAAAAGCATCAGCAGAAGAAAGAGAGAATACGTCGATCGGGCAGTGAAACTCGATATCTATCGTCATCTACGACAGAAGCTGAGCTGTAAGTTGGTTCTTCTGTTCTAGCATGCTTCTTGTCTTCAACATGCCAACTTAACACTGGTGAACGTTTAAGTGTCTGACCTAGTAAAAGATCTTCTGAAGGTTCAGAAATTACATCCAGAATCAAACTATCACCTGGAAGAGTTTTGATTGAAAAGAAGTGTAATTAGTAGTTGCTGAAACGAGCAGCTCGGTTGATAATCACATGCAATAAATCAGTTTAAAAATTAAAACCCAGGTAAACCTTGACTGCCCTGCACATCAGTTGATATGGGTCTCAGCTTACAAAAATGTCCATGAGTTTTTGGTGAGCTGAAACCTCCTTCAATTTGAACCCTGGTTTCTAGAGCAGAGCTTCTGGCTGAGTCATTTCTATGGCTTGAGGCTAGATTCAGATCATTGGAAATAAGAGGTTTTTCTTCATCATCAGCCTGCCAAAAAAGTACCCAAAAAAAAAAAAGAATTTTTCAGAAGCATGATTCTTTTGCATATCGGTAACTGCTGGCTTCTCCTCTCCTTTTCTTTTCTTTTTTTTACTTTTTTTTTTTTTTTTTTTCTGGGTGGGGTGGTGGAGTGGGGAAATGGGGAAGGGGCTCCTGGAGCTTCACATGGAAAAAGTTGTATAGAACAGAACCTTTCTAACACCAATTATCTTTCTGATGCAAGACATGTTCAAGAATGATGCTCCTGAAACCTTGGAATCTAAGTTTTGACCACCAAAATCATAGACCAAAATTGGAAAAATAAAAATAAATGGAGTGGTTACATTTAGAATAATATAATTCTTTAACTGAGCCTTTAAAAATATAAGATGGATGACAGTAGATCAAATAAAAATCACAATATCATAGGAGATTGAAATGCAATTTTGATATATGATAGTGAAGAACTTGTATCTATCTAATGAGTACTTCAAAGAAAGCTTTCGTCAAATGGGTTCAACCTTAGCAGATAAAAGATTGATTATATGAAGTACAAGTTCTGTGAAACCGAGTATGAAAGATGAGTTGATAAATTGAAAAATAAATTGGTGCCACAGTATGACAGATTTTAGCATTTGAGAGAAACTATTGAAGAAAACAGATGGTTTGAGTTGAATATAACAAACAAGTCTATTGCAAGGTGGGGCAAACAGGAGACAAGTTATTGGAGTCTAATGAGATCATCAAACACCACTTCAACTAATGGGGCATTTTTATAGAACAACAATTGGACCTACTTTAGAGTATGAAATTAATGTTGGTCAACAAAAAGAAGATTAGTTGCCTCAATGGATACAAAGTTTACAAGAAATGGTACATCTGGGAATGAGCACATTTAGCTTCTGATGTCATCTTGAGATGTGTTCCGACAGATTTCTAAGAGATGGCTTTAAACAGGGAAGAGTTGAGAAGTAAAATAAATGGTATACTTTTCGAATTTCAACACCACAACGATAATGGCCATGATTGATTGATTGATAATGATAACACACAGCACCAGTGTGTACATTTAAAGATAGATCACCAAACAAAGAGACCTAGCCCACTATCATCAAATCATGCCTGATTCTTAGACACAAAGATCCAATGTCCCTTGCTCTGAACAAGAGATGAACAAAAAAAAAAAAAAAAAATGCTCCAGTAAAAATAAGAGAAAAGGACCCAACTTTGAAAGAACCCCAGTTGGCACTTGGCATTTCTACTCAAAGATCCAAATTTCCCTTGCTCTGATCAGTCTGATCAATGGATGAACAAATAATTAGAGAAGAACATAATATAAAAAAAAAAAAGACCCAGTTCTCAAAAATCCCCACTTGGCATTTCTTTTCAGAACCCCATAAAAAAATATTATAATGCATTTCCTGCCAAACAAATTCATCCCATGAGGAAAACGAAAGACACCCATAACAGAAAACAGCATGAAAAATCAAACTAGGGTCGACCCAGATCACCTCAAATGAGAAGAATCGAGACTTGCTTGAGAGAAAGAAAGAAAAAGGGTTGCATAAACGTACCCTGTTGGAGCGTTTGGATGAGGAAGATGAAGATGAAGGAGGGAAGAAGAAGCGCCATGGCCTGCAGGCGAAGACGAAGAGGAGGAGGAGGAAGAGAGCGAGCATAACGAGGAGGGAGAGACCGACAATGCTCTCTACCATCGCCATCGAATTCGCTCTATTCTTAGAATTTTGGGAAGGAAAGAGAGAGAGAGCGAGAACACAGGGACCTTTGAAATGGTCGCTTCCTTATTCCACAGGAGAGGAGAGAGATATTGAAGGGAGTAAATGCTTCATGAATCATGATACCATCCTACACGCATGGAATAGTAGGTGTGGTATTCATGCACATGAATCTCAGCCGTCCATGTGTGGGGACCACATAGGGCCAGCCTTGATTGATGGTTGACATTTTGTTGATGTGTGTACCGTTGATTGAATAAGGCTTGCCGGTTGAGAATCAGCTACTTTCTTGCCACTTGTGTTGTGGTCCCACCCCTTATTCTAAGGACGGCTTTGCACTTCTCATTGGGAGCGGCTGTCAACCCAGCTCCACTTGCACATTCCACATCCTCTTTTTTTCTTTTTTTTTTTTTTTAAGGCGCGTTTTTGTAGAGGCAACTTTTATAAAAAGATAAAATTACCACATCAGTAAATTCTATGGTTTTTAAATACCTCAAAAAAAAAATTTTGAGGAATTTAGAAATTCATGTTTAGTGCAAAAAGTTTTTCTCCAATGAATTGGTGCTAATGTTGTTTGATGCAGCTACGAATTTCTTTAGGGCACATTTGTGTACACACCCTTTCCGCGGAAAGGGGAAACTACCACGTAAGCAAATTCCATAGAAATAAAAACCTCGGAAAAGGATTTCCATAGAATTTAGAAATTCATGTTTGGTGCAAAAAGAGTTTCCTCATTGAATTGGTGCTAATGTTGTTTGGTGCGGCCTTGGATTCCTTATAGAAAATTAAAATTTCTTATTTGGTGATATACTTTTTTTAAATAAAAATAACGTAACATGTATATTATTTATTCAATATTAAATAATAATTTATATAAAGAAATAAAAAAATAAAAGATTTGTAGGGTTTTTGGGTTGAAATGGACAAGAGTGAGGAAAAGTAGATGAAGTTTTCCGAGGAAATCCATTTCCCGTACACCCCCATAGGAAACTCATTTCCACAATTATCAAGAAAAATGCTGACTGGGCAGGAAAGCATTTCCGCGGAAATTGTTCCGCACCAAACGCTGAACAAATGGGTTTTCCACGGAAAACCTTCCACTTTTCCGCGGAAAAGCGTTACACAAACATGCCCTTAGTGAAAATTACCAAGTGGGTGGGATGGGAGGAGAGGGAGAAGAAAGAGGATGGTTGGGTGAAGTGGGCTGAGAGTGAGGAAATTGGGGGCCTGTTTTCCATGGAAATGGACTTCTCATAACCACCCCCCCCCTAGAAAGTCTATTTTCATGCCTAGGAAGGAAAAGGCTGACATGGTGAAAAAGCAGTTCCACAGAAAATTGTCACACCAAACACATGAAAAAGTAGTTTTCCGCAGAAAATCACATCATTTTTCCTTGGAAATGGGCTACACAAACGTGCCTAAAGCTTGGCACCCCTATGGGAAATTCTCAAACTACCCCTCTCCCTCTCTCTCCCTTTCCTTCTCCCTGTCTCTCTCCATCTCCCTGCTCACCGTCCACCTCCACTTGCACCTGACCCTCTTCGTATCTCCTTCTCCTTCTCCATTTCTCTCTCCCTCTCCCCCTCTCCTTCTCCTTCTCCCTGTTCGTCATCCCTCTCCATGTCGTTCGGCCTCGAATGGCCAAACGGCAGGGAAAGGGAGAGAAGGAGAAGGAAAGGGAGAGAGATGGGGAGAAGGAGAAGGAGGGGGGTTGGTCGCTGGCGGAGATGGGAGGGGTCGGGAGGTGGGCGGAGGTGGGTGGCAAGCAGGGAAAGGGAGAATGAGAGGTAGAGGTAGAGGTAGAGGTAGAGGGTCGGGCGCGAGCGGAGGTGGGGGCAAGTAGGGAAAGGGAGAGAGATAGGGTGAAGGAGAAGGAGACGGAGAGGGCAAGGGCGGAGTTAGGCGGCGAGCAGGGAGAGGGACGGAGAGGGAGAGAGACAGGGAGAATAATTATAATGTGGGGCCACCTTTTTATGAATGCAAATATGGGACCATCATTAGAAATTACAACATCATACACACCTTTAGAAATTAGAATATGAGGCTCGCATTCATAGGATTTACAATGTGGGCCCACCTTTATAAGAATTATAATGTGGGGCCATCTTTTTTTATTTATAGTTACCACAGGACAAACTTTGAAAATCACAATATGGTACCCACCTTTAGACATTTTAACATGGGGTCATATTCATAGAATTCACAATGCGAGCCTACATTCATAGGATTTACCATGTGGCTTGGCTCCACTTTTTGCGATTGTGACCTATGACCGACCTTTAAGAATTATAAAGTGGGGCCAGCTTTTTTGTGATTGTGGAAACATAGCCCACCTTTAGAAATTACAACATAGTGCCCACCTTTAGAAATTAGAACATGAAGCCATATAATGTGGTCCCGCCACTATAGAAATTATAACTTGGGCTCACCTTTTGTGATTGTGACCATGTGACTCATTTTTAGGATTTACAAAGTGGGACACCTTATTTGAGATTGTGAACATGAGGCCTACCTTTAGGATAAATGAGAGGATTTGAAGTCTTTAATTAAATGGTTTCTTTTAAAAGATAAGAGATAAGTTGTTTCTTAAAAAAAATAAAAATTTTTTTTCTAACTTTCTTATGCCAATGGGTTAAGATTTTGGGATTCCTTCTAGCGAGAATAAAATTCGGAGAATGTTTTACACTTACCAAACATGTTTTCTTGAGCCTCATCTCGTGGGAACATGGGAACATCTGAATGGCACGATGTTAAACGCTCCCTAGTTTTTCAATAAGTTTTCAATTAAGGACTTCCGTCCATTTAAAGGCATTTTCTGGTGACCTTTTCTCTTTATTTTTTAAAATACCCAAATCACCCTTCATTTAAAGCCATGACATGGTCCCGGTAGCCACTTCATGCAGCCGATCATCGTGGGGTTACTGTTGATCGCTGTGAGGACGTCGGTGAAGAAAATGAGGGGAATATAAAGGAAGTGAAGGAGGGTTTTATTTCAATGAAGGGTAATTTAGGTATTTTAAGAAAAAAAAGAGGGAAAAAGTTGTCAGAAAATAACTTTAAATGGACAGCGGTCCTTAATTGAAAACCTCTTAAAAAACTTAGGGACTAATTTGAAAACTTTTGAAACTTGAGTCCTTTTTTTAAATAAGGTAAAAACTTAAGTCCTTATTTGAAAATTTTCCTTCTCAGTTTCTACTTGGTTGAAGGTAGTATTTGCACGTCAAGAGGATTCTATAATAAAGTGGAATGTTTTTTTTATGCATGTACTCAGTATTGTGAAATGTTTTCTTATAAGAAAAGAATATAAACTCATTTTCCTTACCAAATAAATTTTCAATTTCTTATAATAAAAATACGAGTGCAAGATTCCTCTATCCCATGAAAACAAAATTCCATGGAGACAAGAAATCTCTCGTTGCATTAGTAACTTAGTCGGCGAGGCACCTCCCATCCATCAAAACAAATAGTGGTCAATCTCTGATTGTAGCTCTGATGATAACGGTCTGACCATGCATGTGGATGGGTGTGTAATTAATTATCTTTCCATAAACAATTCCTAAAGTTCACTCCAATTTGAGAAAAGAACCATTATATATATTAATGGTGCATGAAACATGTAACTAAGAAAATGCCAAAGTAAATCATTGAGCATAAAAATACAATCACGATGGTGTGTGTAAGGTCTCGATCACTAATTACTGTGATTAGTATTAATTAATTATGCTTAGTAGTTAAGTAAGAGTATTTAGATCTTAATTAATTTGTTTGGCGGCTAGAATAGTGTTTGGGTAGTTTCAAGAAGTTTCGAGAACTTTCAGACCAAGTTTGGTACTTGGAATGACCTATCTAGAATTTCGAGTAATTTCAACGGTGTTTTGAAAATTTTAGGAAAATACCACTTTAGCTTCAGTAGAAAACTTTAATTATTCCAAGAAACTTTTTATGTTCGACTCGTGTACATTCATTGCCCAGAAACCTCTCATTTCACCATATTTCTCTTCTGTCATGGGCCCCAAATTTGATATTAGCCCAACTTCTAAAAAAGGTCAATCTCTTTCAAGATAAAAAATAATAATAATAACATTTTTTCAAGATGATCAACAAAGTTGAAGAACAATCCAAGACTATTTGGATGCAGACTCAAGACAAAGGCAAGGTAAGGCAATCCAAGTCTGACAGACTAGACATTGACCTTAAGTCAACTCTAGTCAACTTTAAAGGTCAAAAGATGATGAAATCTCCCTTCTAGGGTTTCTTTGGGACTTTACTAGTAAACTTAAAGTGAAGTACATCCTCCATTATCCAGACAAGAAAAGATTAAAGGGATCATATCAAAAGCACACAAATTCAAAAATGCCTCCTTTTTAAAAAAAAAAAAAAAGAAGTCAAAAAGCAACCTCATTTCTCAACTAAATGACAAAAAATCCTCTTTTTGCACAAAAAGTAAAAAAGATTCTCTATCAAGTCACAAATAAATAAATAAAAAAACCACCATAACCCCTTATATTTTCGGGATACTGACTAAAGAGCTGCCCTTGGACCTAACATTCACCCATGAGAGGTCAAACTTTAAGTATTTCCCTCGTGCGATGTCTTAGGGCTGTGCGATATCGCACACATCATACTGTACGATATCCTAAAGTCGTGCAATATGGCAAAATACGATATCCTACGGCCGTGCGATATCGCACATTATTGTACGAAACAATTCTACGAGAAATATTTAAAGTTTGACCGTTGTGGGGAAAATGTCAGATGTAAGATTAGTCGTACGGTCAATATCCCTATATTTTTTATGCTTCACCTCACTTTACATCAATTCATCGTCCATCCAAACACGCCCTTTTAAAGTTCAAGAACATGTTTTAGAAGCATTCCTTAAAGTTTTAAGACATTCGAAGATAATTTTGAACCTAAAATAAGCAACAAAAAGACAAAGCACATGGACAGACTGCCCATGTCTGAGCAAAACATATAGTCGGACATGGAACTCAATTAGTTTTTGTCCATTAATACAGTCAAACATGGAGCCCCAGTTAGTTTCTTGGCCTATATTTTCGAATTTAGACTACTTAAAGCTACTCCAACTACTCGAAAAGGCTATAAATAACCTATTTGGGCTTGCATTTCGACACTCTTGGTGGCAAGAAAAGAAACATAGACAATTCTCAAGAAACCAAACCTTTCTCACTCCTAACTAAAAACCTCCCATAACTTCTTGTAACCACCCTTCCAAAAAGTGAGATTTTGCCCCAAACTCTATAAAAACACCTCTTAAACCTTTGAAAGTTGGTTTTCAACTTCCGAAACGTCCTTTAAGAAGGAGAAACCAAGAATTCATGATCTTTTTTTTTTTTTTGCCAGTTGGCCCTGTGTCCAGGAAATATGACGTAAACTTGCCCACCTAAGGATCAATCCCTAGGTGGAGCAGTGGGAGCGAGAGCGCTATCCACCACGGCGGCTATATGATTCCTAAGAACTCATGATCTTTACAAACTAATTTTCACCAAAATCCATGATTTTTCGGGGTTCTCTTTGGTTTTCTCACTTAAAGGAGTATGGATGTCTATGACCATCCAACTTTGCCTCCTTAGGTTTTATTATGTTTACCATAATTTGGCCCTAGAGTGACACAAACATGTACTTTTGTTAAATTGTTATGTGTGGAGCCTGATTACACCCAAGTCAGACTGTTAACCCAGGCCCACTGTCCCGAAACGTGTAAGGGTATTTTCGTAATAATATTACCTTGCGCCTTTATGTAACCCTAGTATAGTCGCCAAAGATCTGTATCTTGTATTCTCATCTTCTACTTTTGAGCTTAGTGGAATCGGTGTGATCCGTGGACGTACCTCAATCTCAATGGAACCACGTAAATCTGTGTCTTCTTTGTGCTGTTTGGTTGCATCTTTGTTCTTACTTTCCTAACACTTTTGTTGACGTAAAATCTGACAACTACCTTAGGTTATACAACATGATCCTTGATAAATAAGTGATGAGTTTAAAAGATGATTGTTGGTCAAAATATCAATGCCACACATCAAAACAATTGGTAAAACCACCCCAATTCAGTGACAAAGGATATTCAGAGGCCTTGGCACTCAATTAAGGGAAAGTATGCAAAAAAAAAAAAAGATGAAAAAGGAGGCTACAGAAGCCATGGCTGACCAAATAGTTTGATCGAACATGGGCTTGTAGTTTCAATTATTTTGTAATTTCCTTCATATGTTCTATAAAGCAAGGCCAAATGGAGGAGTTGTAAAATGATATCTGTGAAAATCAAGTAACGGAGAATCAATGTCTCATGCTTTACAAAACTCCACCATCAACCCCATGTTTTTGGCTAATCTCTCAAAATTCAAGTTTAAGCCTACTAGCTACCTTGGCAAAATCCTTCTTTTTCAAAACCACCTTTCCCACAAATTGGTTATTTCAAGGCACAATGATTCCTAAGTACCCTTTTCCATCATTGTACCTTGGGGGACACTTATTGGCACATAAAAAATCACAAATATTACAAATAGAACAAAAGACTGTAAAAACAAGCATGGAAGAAAATATGAAGGCTTACACGCCAATTCCTTTAAGACAAAGGTCAAACGATGCTTTCCATAGTCAAAGAAAGGATACAAAAAGAATTAGGTCCTTTAATATCACAAAAGGATGCCAAAACCTTGGAAATAGGTCCCGTGTCCAGTAGATTCACAAGTGGGCAGACAGGGACCCCACAGTCAACATTCTACAAAGTTCTAGAGACTAAAGCAAGGTGAATCATCATCCAAAGTAAATAAAATAAATGTCCTTCGTGTAATCTAAATTTTCATTGCAATCTAAGATCATATGAATGAAAATTCAATCAGAAAAGAAGATAAGATAGTCCAAACCTGACTGGCTGGACCCCTCACTCAGCAATTGACCAGATCTTGGAGATCAATACAAGATGAATTCTCTTCGAAAGCCAAGAAATATATTTTTGCAAGATTTCAAAACAATTTAGGTCCATTTGAATGAAAAATCAAACAAAAAGGGGTTGAGACAGTCCAAGCCAAATTTAACCAGACACGGGGCTTGAAGTCAGCATTTGGTCGACTTTCAAAGGCTAAGAAGTGATGAAACCTCTCCAGAAGCTCATCCACAAGCCATGGAAACATGTCTTATAGTTCCCAAAAAGCTAAAGGTCATTTAGAATCAAATTCAAGCGCAAAAACATTTGAAAATAGTCTAATGGAGAGTGTCCGGACATGGGACTAAATCCCCGAATTTGACCAAATTCCAGAAGTCAAAGGATGAAGAAATCCTTCCCAAAGCTCAAAAACAAGTTTTAAGAGAATTTCCCAAAGCTTCAACAGAGTTAAAGATCCTTTGGCCTTGAATTCAAGTAAAAAAAACGTGAATCGTTGCCCAATGTCCAGTAAACTCATTGTATGGCTAGACATTGGCATGCGTCAGTTATTTCTCTTATTTTTTAAATTCAAACCTCTTGAAACCGCTCCAACTGCACCATAAGCCTATACGTACCCCCTCGGGCAATCATTTAAGCCATTCAAGCATGCAACAACTTATAGCAACCCACTGGAGCACTAAGGCATCTCACAAACTTAAAGAATTCTCAAGAAACCTCTTTCAGTCCCAAACTTCTTACGATCATGCTCAAGAAGGTGAAACTCTGACTAAAACTCTCTAGAAACTCTTCCGGAACCTTTGCAAACTTGGTCTTTAACTTCTGGAGTATCCCTCTCTAAAAGGAGAAACCAAGAATTTGTGGCCTTTACTAGTCATTTCCAACCAAAATCCATGACTTTTCAGTCTCATCTTTGATTTTCTCACTTAAAGGAGTAGGATGTCCTTGACTTCAAAGTGATGTTGTGTATGTCCCCTTAGGCTTCATTCTGGTTTACCACAAACATGGCCCCAAAATGACACAACTTTGGACATTTGTTGGTACAAAAGCCAACAACTTCCTTGGGTTATACAAAAAGCAGCCCTAGATGAACAAGTGATGAATTGCAAAGATAATTGACAGTCAAAACTAAAATCTACCCATTAATTCATTTGGTAAAACCATCTCAATTCAGTGGTAGAGGAATACAAACACCTCGGAAGCCAATTCAAGGAAATTTGGATGGAAAAACAAGCAAAAATCAATGTACAAGAAGCCATGTGCGACCATATTTGATTGATCGGACATGGGCTTCCAGAAGCAGTTATTTGCAGTTCTCTTTATATTTTATTGTTATATTTTGTATTTTTGTTCAGATTGAGATCATCTAAGGTCAATGGAGGAGTTGTGAAATATGTTTTGTAAACAATTTGCATCCACAATGCCATAATTTGAACCCATGTAATATAAATTTGGGAAATAAATAAAAATCACAGTTTTTGTATAAATGATTCTTTCCCATATTTTCCGTATATGATCATTGTGAATTGTATCCAAATCCTTCACAAGTTTCTCCTGCAACTTTACGTGTAAAAATAAAGTTATTCAAGAGGATAATTCAATAATCTAAAAAAATAATTTCATAAAAAAATATTCAACTTCGTGAATTTAAACCGATTTTCTCATGAAAAGCACTCTGAAAACTATGATGCGTGATTTTATAAAATCAGATGCCTTTTATCCTAATTAAATAAGTTCAAATTTTATATGAAATGACGAAAATGATATGCAATTTTATGGACTTATCAATTTCGGGGAGGGGGGATGTTATTTATGTTCATATAATCCACATATGCATGAAACATAGAGACTCTTTGAATGAGTCTAGGATTGTTATTGGGAAGAGGGTGTACATGGGTTGTGGGTTGTTTGTTATAGTTTGGTTGAGGTAGGTTTTAAGTCTATTGCTATGAGTGTTGCTAGTTTTTAGTATGTTTGTTTTCATTTGAAGAGGTAGTGGTAAGTAACTGATGAAGTAGGAAGTAACCGTTGCTATAAAATATTTATAATTGCATGATGTTGTAATAGGATAGGTGTATGAGAATCTAATAAGGGACATTAGAAGGACTATCAAAAAATCATATCTTGGTGGCTGGGTTTTCCTCGAAGAAAACCCAATTATCTTCTTGTTGCATAACCTTAACTCATTTTCTATTTCCATCAAAACATGCCCAAGAAGCAAGAGAGGTAAGGTCAAGACCTGTATTGGTCTAACCAAGTAATTTGAACACAACATAATAACAGTGCAAGCTAGACCAATGCAAGTCCAAGAGCGGTAGTCCAATTAATCACAACCACATGTTCACTTAAATTGCACAGCAGTGTATAGCAATGTAATAAGGCAATTAATTACTGATTAATTGTGAAGTGCACCACAAGTGATATGTGCTAACAAGTCAATGATATGTTAATTTGTTCAAAGTATTCTAGCATGTGTGTGTTGTATGCCAAAACATTAAACATGTACCTATCTAGCACATATATCTCAATGTATAAATGTAAGACGGTAGAGCATAAATAGATAGACGCACACGATCATTTATAGTGGTCGGTCCTTGACCTACATCCACTCCCAAACCAACCATACACCAATGGTTCTGTGGGTTCCACCATAGGAGGTTTTCCAAAAGGCTCACCTCAAAACCTTTACACCTAAGTTTTTGATATGGTGGTTCGATCACTAAGATATAATCCACCAACTGTTGGAAGAAAATTATGAAAAACTGAAGTGTGTGATTCACAAGATCCTCAAATTTATATTATATGGGTTCACTCTCTAGGCCATGTGGATGTAGGTTGTTTAAAAATTCATTTTACAACCCCTCCATCTAGCCTTAGGTGGTTTCAAATTGAATGTAAATACAAAAACTAAACATATAACTTGAAAATCATTGAAAAAAATAGATTCTGTGATCCCATGTCCGCAGCTTTGATTTTCTCGGACATGACTCTCTGCCTGTTGAATTTTCTTCTTCTGCTTTCTTTCAAATTTGGTTTCTAAGGTACTAATATGCCTCTGCCACTGATTTAAGATGGTTTGACTAAGTAGTTTGATGAATGAGATTCAGTCTTGATGGACAGTAATCTTTGAAAATCATCACTCATTCATCAAGAATTGCGTTTGTACAATCTAAGAGAGTAATTGGTTTTTCTGCCAACGGGTGTCAAGGTTGTGTCATTTTGGATCCTTGTGTATGGAGGACAAAATGAAGCCAAAAGGGCCATGCACAATAGATCCTTGAATGAACATACACCCATACTCCTTTGAGTGAGAAAATCAAAGAAAACAACTTGTTCAATTATGGATTTGGGTTGTTAGGGGTTGATAAAGCCATGACTTCTCAATCTCTTCCTCTGGAGTAACACTTCCAGAGGTTGAAAACCGAATCTTAGAGGCTAAGGTAAAGTCTCACCTTCTTGAAGAGGTGTGTGAGGCTGGAAGAGGTTTGCCTTGAGAATTCTAAATTTGAAGAGCGTTGTAGGGGTAGTCGGAGAGACTTGAATGGTTCGCCCAAGGGGTCTATTTATAGATTTGGAGGGAAGCTGCAACGGTTTCAAGTAGTTTTGAGAAGTTGCAATTCGAAAAAGTGCGACAAAAACACTGATTGTAAGCCTATGTCCGGCGGATAGGCTTTTATCGGACATGGGAGGTCAGTGTGGGATTTTTGGGTCCCACTGATTTCCAATGACCTTGAAACTATGAATGGGGTTTTATGACCCTTTTCATTAGATCATTTCACAGGACCCACATCTGATTTTTTATGAGCAAACAATATGCTTTGGTAAAGAATTAAGACATATAATATAAAGTTTTCATGGGTCATTAAAAAAAGATTTAAGATTAGGTATGATATCTAAATGGGTTTCAGTCGTTCTATCCATAAGCAACCTAGTGCATATTGGGTTTGGGCCTATCTACTCATAAGCAACAATGGAGCCTATGCTTGATAACATCTTGGCATTTTGGGTCTCTCAAGTGTCCAGCTTCCTTGGCTGGTACCAAAAAAGAAGACATGATTTGGTGACATGATGTAGCAAAGGGAAAATAATATCTCCTCTTTTGATTTAAAAAATAGAAGAGATTTGAAAGAGGAATCAACATTTTGGTGATGCATGTACGATGAACAAAAAAAGCCATTCAAGAGGTTTGGCCATCAAAAGCCTCGAAGTTGCACCATCTCGTTCACTAAAATGTAGTCTAGCCAACTGCTTTTGCTTGTTGAATGTGATAGAGATGACAATGGGTTGGGTAACAGAAGTCCCCCCACTAATGGCTCATGGTGCTTACCTTTTGTCTTAAACACTAAACATCGCATCTGAGTGGAAACATTGTTCGGTTTTGTCTAGCTTCCGTGAAAAGGGTTGTTGCACAAACACGCCCTTAGTAATGATAAAATATAGTTCTTTTCTTGTATATCATTTGAAGGCACCTATCCCGATCCTGTGGATCAGTCACTAATGAGTGAGATACATGAAACTTTACAGTACTATAGCTTGCTTGTTGGAAATTTAAATTGCTCAAAATAAATTTCATTCTCTTACATGTACAAAACGTCTGCAAATATTCCTCCTGTATAAGTTAGTATCTCCAATTACTGAGCACAAAATTTATATTATATAAAACACGCAACAAAACCTTTTTCTTGCATATTACCAATTTTATTCTCAATGTTACGGTGAGACTATATTCTATTATAGTAAAATTCGGTAATATCCGAGCCACTCAAAATAAACACCATGAAAAACCATCCTATTGATATTGTTCCCACTTGAAGATCAAACATTTAATCAATACTATAAGATTCATAAATATAATGGATACTACATAAATTTGTGTTCATGCATGACCAATCTATATAATAATTACACAGGCATGCAAATATGCAATGCATTCATTATGAGCTCCGGAGTTGGATGGAAAGCCGGATTTTGGCCTATAAATGTGCGGTTGCCGACATTTTGACTTGGGTCACCCAATCACCTGCGGATCACAAGTTCACATACTCACGACGTGTACCGAATTACCGCTCCCCATTAGACCAAAGAAAAAGAAAAAAAAAACTAACCTCTGCTCTTTTCCCACTCTCCCTAATTCAAATTAAACCCCAAACGGACCTTGCCACATACAGAGAAAGCGAGAAAGAGAGACGAAGGAGAAGGAGAAGGAGAAGGAGAAGGAGAAGGAGAAGATG
This sequence comes from Camphora micrantha, assembly GCA_003546025.1. Taxonomy (NCBI): domain Eukaryota; kingdom Viridiplantae; phylum Streptophyta; class Magnoliopsida; order Laurales; family Lauraceae; genus Camphora; species Camphora micrantha. The sequence goes on along the minus strand of QPKB01000011.1, from coordinate 6,018,997 downwards.
CAAGAGATCTTCGATTCTGTTCGCAGATCCATAGCTTTCCGAAGCCCCGAAGGATACGAGAGCACCAGAGAAGGTACTCTCGCAGACAAAATCGGATCCTGCCTTCGCAAATCGAGAGTAGGGTTTTTATCCTCCAAATCCCCAAATCCTCCCCTTTCCCACTCTTCAATCCCAAGGGACTCAGCGGCCCCTCAGATCCGATGGCGGCGAGGCGAGCTCATCGGCTGCGGCGCCTTCGGACGCGTCTACATGGGTATGAATCTCGACAGCGGCGAGCTTCTCGCTGTCAAGCAGGTCTCTCCCTCCCTCTCTCTCTGTGTATAATTTCAGTTTCTTCTTTTGTTCTGTTTTAATCTTTTCTGGTTGTTGCAGGTTTTGATTGCGGCGAGCCATGCTTCAAATGAGAAAGCTCAGGTGAGGATTTTCTATTCCATCTATCTATCTATCTATCTATTTGTTTGTTTATTTGTAATGTGATTATTTCGCTTCCGGACTTAATCATGCAGTTTGTGATTTCTAATGATGAAAGCTATAAACAATTCCGTATTACTTTAATGTAAAATACATTTCATTAAAGTAGTTATATATATGACACACATAGGCAGACACTAGTGATCTGCTTACGTAGCCCTGGTTGTCGGTGACAAGGTCGTGGGGTGCATTTGGGTGTATGTATGCCAATCAAGAGGGAGAGGGTGATGGAGAGAGCTTTGTACTTGGATAAAGGGTGGATAGATAATTTGCCTAATTGGCCTTCAAACGGCGTAGGGAAGTTAAGGGCTCATGAGTCATGACCAATGGTGTGAAGTGATAAAAGTGTTTTAATGTAAAATCAAACAGTGGGTTTAGTTCAGTTGTGTGGCAAACTGGTTCAGGTGACAATTCTTGGGGGAGTAGTGGGTGTTGAGAGTGGGATAGGGTCAAAGGTGGGCCACACATGGGCTGTAGGTTAGTAGCTGGTGTTAGGATTGTGGGCTACATAGCTCGTCTTATCATTTACATGTGCATGTATGTTGATTTGATTTGGTCGGATTCCTGGAGAGTTGTTGAATATAAATTTGTTTATAGAGACTTGTAATTTGTGTAGGCACACATTCGGGAACTCGAGAAGGAAGTCAAGCTTCTTAAGAATCTTTCTCATCCAAACATTGTGGTGAGCTCACTATGTTAATTGGAGATGGTGGGTAGTGCTTTATCCCCTTAAATTGTATGATGGAAAACAGTTTCTCTTTTTTGTTTTGGGGTATCAGAGATATTTGGGAACAGCAAGGGAGGAAGAGTCGTTAAATATTTTGTTGGAGTTTGTTCCTGGTGGTTCCATTTCGTCGTTGCTGGGGAAGTTTGGCTCCTTTCCTGAGGCTGTAAGTGGAAGTTGTATTTTGAACTGCTGACACATGAATACAGGAGTTATATTTGTGTGTGTATATATATATATATATATATATATATATTTTGTTATGTTTTTTTGAACAGGTTATAAGAATGTATACAAAGCAGCTTTTGCAAGGACTAGAATATCTCCACAAGAATGGCATTATGCATAGGGACATTAAGGTACCTTTTCCCTCTGCTTTGTACTGTGGTTGGCATGTAGGGGGTTATTTTCCCCCTTCATACAGTGTTTAGTTTATGCGCTCTCTCTCTCTCTGTGTGTGTGTGTGCGCGCTCGTGCGCGGTCAAATTCTCCTCATTTACTAATAAAACACATGGAAATTTTAGGGGGCAAATATTTTGGTGGATAACAAAGGGTGCATAAAGCTGGCTGACTTTGGTGCTTCTAAGCAAGTGGTTGAGCTGGTATTACAATAGTCTCTCTCACTCTCTCTCTATATGCACACACACACACATGTTATATCCTATGCACGAGTTGTGCATATCATGCACCCCTAGTGGGGCCCACCTGATAGTCCATCTGAGTGGACCAAAAAAAGTCGCCCCTCCACCCCCCAAAAAAAAAAAAAAAAAAAAAAAAAAAAGAAGAAGATAAAGAAAAAAGCTCACATGCCCCTGGGGTTTTGTTCCATTCAAATGGATTGGACTGCTGGATCGATTGATCACCCATCCAAATGGACTGGACTTGTGGGCCACAGATGCTAGCGTCAGGCTGATCAGATGGGGTGGATTTTTTCTACAGGGAGGGGCCCCACCCAAATCTTCAAATCCCCTTAGGTCCCATCTGGAGGTAGGCCAGCAGGTGGGCCCCACAGAATGGCGCGCATGGAAAGCTAATCTACTTGTCTGAGTTTGTCAAACACAAGACTACTCATCTAACTTGTCACTGGTACATTTGACAATGTGTTAACAGTGTTGTTCTTTTGAGCATGTTGTCATTGGGTGCCACCATAAAAAATTTTAATCAATAATTGGGTATTGTACAGTGTAGACACCAATCCTGTGTCGTGTGAACAGAAATACTGGAAGGTCATAAAGGAAGAATAGTGATCAACAATCAACTTAGACTTGTTTAATTAATGAGCGGGCCAGTATGATTTTTGGGCTATGGAAGCTCCATGTGGCAGCCACTGATGAAGCAGCATGAGTGGAACACATATCATGTGTTGTTATCATGGTTTTAAAACTTGGCCGAGTCCAAGTTGGGGTCGAAGTTCCCTTTTTAAAAGCGAATCAGCCAAAACCATTGGACTCGACCGAGTCCGAGTCCGAATAGGCCGAGCCCCATGATGAAGGGCCTTTTTGTAAGGGTTATGGGGCCCAGGGGTGGCCCATTCCGACTTGACTTAAGGGGGGACCGAGTTGGCCCTGAGTCCGAGTTGTTAAACCTTGGTTGTTATGTCTGCCTGTGTCCTTGTGAGTTAAGTAATTAGGATGAAGAGGCTAAAATTCTATTTTCGTGGGAAATTTTCTCTTACCAATTCTGTCTGATTGAGTATATGTGGTTACTGACGTTTGTGTATCATGTTAGGCAACTGTCACTGGCGCCAAATCAATGAAGGGTACTCCATACTGGATGGCTCCTGAAGTCATCCTCCAAACGGGCCATAGCTTGTAAGGAATAAAATACAACACCATAACTTCTTTTTAATTAAATTTATTCATTTTCTGTAATTTATACTTTATGCAATCAATTGGCGTGATCATGTTGTGGACTTCGGCAGTACCATGGAGTTAAATCTTGGTTGAAACTGAATCAACTTTTCAGAGTTGATTTGTTTTTGCTCTTAGGTGAGACCACTCAAGGGCATTGGAATGAGAACAATGTTGGACTACGAGTGGGTTGGTTTGATTTATTCTGATGGGGTTGTTCTGCAATGGGGCTTTTTTTTTTTTGGAACAAGTTGAATGGCATGAGATGAAAACAATTTGAAGAAATGGAGTTCTCTCTCTGTTTCTTCGTCTCTTTCTATGTGATTTGTTTCACCTGTTCGGGGATTGTTACATAGAAATAATATTCTGAATATTCTGTCTCATAATGGTTTGTTTCATACTGACTAATTGAGTGGAAGAATGATGATCTCCAGAATTGCAATTGAAGTTGAACGAAACCAATAAAATAAGTAAAAAATGCATATCTAAGGGAGTAAGGGTCAAGAATTTCCTGGCCAGGTGGCTTGAAATCATTACCATATTGCTGCACAAACCATTGTATAACCTTTAATGTCCTCTGATATGACATTTATTTTTTACTGTTATTAATATACTTGTAATATGAATATAATTTCATGAGCCTTGAAGTACTGTATTTTTATCAAAATCAACAGTATACACAAATGTTATTCTTTACAGTTTTTCTTCTCCAATTTGATATTGTTGCATATATATTTTGAAAAGTAACGTACTTGTACTGGACATGCCTTGGACACAACACTGAGCTGGAGTCTTCAAGAAAATTTCTATTACTATTTAAACATTGTTTTCTATTTTATAAGATACTATGACATTTTTTTTTCGAAATCTTGCAAAAATATCAAATTATTGGCTTAATGTACTTTTTTGTTATTGGTACCTTTTTTGTGCATAATTTTGATCTAAAAATGAACACATATTTATTTAATTATTGTGCCAAATCCTCTAATCCTATGTTTATAAATTTTCTGAATTGGACATCTTTAACAGTATTGGATTGTGGCACTTGTACCAACAGTGATGTAGCTTAGATGGTGTGTTCATCGGCTGGACTGGGCCAAGGCATATTCAGGCCCATTCCTTTTTTAAAAAAGGCCCAAATCAGGCCCAAGCCCAACATGGGCCTTAATTGTCTGGTTCTGGCTTGCCCATTTAGTCAATCAGACTGGGTGGGACCGGGCTAGGCCGGGCTTTCCACCACTTAATCCAATCCCAGTCTGTATAATAAATGGGCAAAAAAGTCTAGATCCAAGCCCGGCCAAAGGGGGTTGGCCCGGCCCTTGAGCACCTGTACAGCTTAGGTTATTTTTATTTCATCTCTATGCACAGTAGCTCTTCACCAGATTTACCCATTGATTTGATTGGGTACCGAGTCGTTGACGTGTGCAAGTTACTTCAAAACTCTTTTCACAGTATTGTTCCTGAGGCAAATTTATATTTTTATACTTTCTAAGAAATTCCCAATACGTAATTATTTTTTTTTTATCTCCATTAAGAGTCTTTTGAAACATGAATTCGTGAAAAAAAAAAAAGGTTAGTGTATATATGTCAATTAGTGCTGTATTCAAAGTTTCAGACTATATACTTAGAAACTATGAATACAAGCACAAGCGGGCATAGGAACAGCAGAAAGCAATGAGCAAGCAACACAGTAAATGAATGCTTCTTTTAGTAATGTACCCAAGCAAATTACAATAGGGATGTATAGTTGATCCCAAGAGCCAGTGAGCAAGAATGTTTCTTCAGTGCACTAATGTAGCAACACGAGCTCGCTCGGTTGTCTCATGCTAACTATGGAAACAAAGATACTACATGTGACAAACTTGATTGACTTATGAATGAGTCTATACATGCACTATGAAAGCTTCTGAAATATGAATTCATGAATACAAGTGTTCAAGTGTTTCCATTAGTGCGTGTAATATTCAAAGTTTCAAACCACATATTAAGAAACAGTTGTACCTAGCTATGCGAGAAACAACCAACTTGGTGGCATTTTGTTATGCCATTTTTGTGGAAGTGTGAAATGAATGTGGGAAACGTGAAAGTCGATATATATACATATATATATATATATATATATGAGTTATGCTACAAAACTCCCCGGGCATTTTTCACAAAGAAAACGCCCCTCTTTTTCGCCAATGAAAGAGTGACTCTTGTCATCAATGATACACTTATCCATTCTCTCTCCTAAATATTTTCCTACAAATGTGGATCTTTAATAAATTCTCTTAAATCATTGGCTATTAGAGAGGGGCAGAGACTCCCCTTTTGAGATAGGGGAGTTTTTCATAATTTCTTTCTCTCTCTCTCTCTCTCTCTATATATATATATATTGAAAAGATGACTATTCATTTCACCAAGACTTTACAGTATAAGAGAACTATATTGAAAACAAAAAAGCCCCTAAAAAATGATGGCAAACCAATCATCCCCATAGAGAAAGGATCGACAACTCCCAAAAATTCAGGCATCAACCTGAAGAAAAAAGAACATATTGGCAATCAATAACAATAAGCAAAGAAGGTGTGGATCTCCCTCTTTCGTTAGGTGATATGCTTCCAAGTTGGCACAACTGAGGCAGGCCAGACCATGGGTCGGCCAACTCATTGGGCCCAGTCCATAGACCCAACTGGACATCTATTTAATTAGGAATCTTATTTAGAAGTATTTAAAATTAGGAGTTTTATTTAATTTGGATTGTTAAGTAAGTTTGGTGATTTAGTTTCCTTTATTGTTTAGGAAAGTCTTGGTGTCCAAGCTACGAAGGGTTGATCCTACTCTATATATATGGATGGACATCCTCATTGTAATTCATGCTGATTATTATCAATTAATCAAGTTAGCTCTGAGAGTTTTCTAATTAGTTATGGTGTTTACCATTACTTTGAGTGAGCCTTAGTGGTTGAATCCTTCTTTGGATTTGATCAATCCCCTGGGAGATTGGTCTATTTTTCCAATCAAGGATCCAGGGCTGCGCCAACGGTGCTTGATTAGATGCAATGAGATGTTCACATTCTTGGAGTTCTCTATCACCTCTTCTATGATATCTGCAAGGTACCACCAAGTGGTAGATGGTTGAGATGCACACTTTATCGCACATGAATAGTCCCCTTCAATCACCAATAGCTGAGGATTGAATATCAAAGTTTCTCTCAACCAATGTTCAGAGATAATACTTCAGCTTTGTTAATTGAGCGTAGGCTAGCTATACCTGAGTATGATAACAAGGTGATTCCTTGACCATTACGGATAACACTCCCTGCGCCCGCCATTCCCCGATTGCCTTGAGCACTTCCATCAAAATTCAGTTTCAATGCACCACTTGGTGGAGGGGTCCACTTATAACCTATGCAGTATTTATGCGGATGTGAGAATGCCACTTCCTTCCAATGATGCATGATGGAGTTTACTGAAATGCCGTTGAAGTGAGTGTGATTGTAACATTTTCCCTTCCATACCAAGACAAGAAAGACCGAGTCTTAGCCATTGCTTCTTGGTCATCGGCTACTTCGTTTTACAAATCATTTAGAAAAAAACACTTGTACATTCTATCTAAAGGAGCTTGTGCATAGCAATATAGAAAGGAGCAGCTCTGAAATTATTGATGGTGATTGGTTGCCTTAGATAGAACCTGTTAGTACTCCTATTGAGGATATGGCTTTGGAATCTCTGTATCCAGTCTTGTTTTACCTGCTGCATTTTTGTACCCATATTTTGGTGGATTGTCATAAACGTACCCCCTCATTGGACTGATATGTGTTTATAAAATATCAGGAATCTTTTTTACTAATGATATTTTCCATTCACTTTTTTTTTTGGTTGTTTTCATGTAGCCAACTTTTTTATTCATACAATGCACTTGATCACATTGCATTTTACTGATTTTTCCTTAAACAGCTTAAGTTATCATTTGTTTAATATTCTTTTAAAGATTTTACCTTGTATAAATAGTCACGGATAAGTGGAAAGGTTCCGTTCCTGATGCTTCAAAAATTACATTTTAGTTCTGCTGACATATGGAGCGTTGGATGTACTGTTATCGAAATGGCCACAGGAAAACCTCCTTGGAGCCAGCAGTACCAGGAAGTATGTTTTTTCTTTAATTTTTATTTTGTCTATTCTATTTTCGGCGATCAGTTTTATTTTCTTTTGTTCATTGCCTCCCTTTTTTCTCCATCTATGCATTATACACCTCTTGAAGAAACTAAATATTCTTTCATTCATTTCTAGAAATGCATTAAATTTTCTGTTCTTTTCTCAGGTTGCTGCCTTATTCCATATAGGGACGACAAAGTCACATCCACCAATTCCTGAGCATCTCTCTTTGGAGGCAAAAGATTTCCTCCTAAAATGTTTGCAAAAGTATATTACATGACTCTTTTCATTTGTTCTTTTTTCTCTCATAGTTAGAAAGTGATAGAAGTTATGGCTTTTAGAACTGGGTTGAGTGGAAAGCAGAAATCACAAAGATGAACCTAGATAGATGCAGAAGGCTTTGATGATAATAGTAGGCTAGATAGATTACGTGTTGCAATCATATTATTCGATACTGCTTATGGTGGGTCTTTGCTGTTTGGCACCCAACCATTTCAGGATATAAATTGCTCTTAATGCAAGAAGCATTTGAATATTTGATGCAAAAAGCAATTTTCTTTCTCCATGTTACTGTTCTAACTTCTTATGACTATCAATCTCATATTTGATTTCCTTTCAGTAAATATGAATTCTTTTGTCACTATCCAAAAAAAAAAAGAAAAAGAAATTTGTTGATCATGAAAATTTGAAATTAGCAACTCTATCAGTAAATGCCTATGTTTCTTCTTTCCCTGTTCTATTCAGACTCCTTTGAGACTAACATGCCATGATGGCAGGGAACCAAACTTGAGGCCATCTGCTTCTGATTTGCTGCAGGTATTATGAGCTAAATAAATGCACAGCTTTACTAAAATATTATAGGGAAATCTAATCTGAGTGAATTGCTCTGCTTAAGCTATCTGTCATGCTGCACTCATATGGATGCATGGCATAATGGGTCCATGGTTCAGATTGTTCACCTGGTGGACCTGGTCTTGATGTCCCAACTAGTGCCGATCATATGAAGTGGCTGATTATATCTCTTCAATCAGTGTACTCATTTGCCTTACCATTATAGGATGCACTCATGTGAAGGTGATGAATATCATGCCATGCACAAAATATGAGCACAGCACAGCAGATAACTGGAATTTTGGAAACAGTTTAGATTCTAATTTCCAACAAGTAAGCTACAGATGCTATTAAATTTCAAAGTCAGTCTTCCTTGAATAGGTCACTTATTTTACTTTGGTAATGTTATGCAGCACTCTTTTGTTACTGGAGAATATAAGGATCCTCATCTGATATTTCGCTCTTCTGCTCTTGTCAGTTTCAATGCTCTTAAGTTACATTTATAACGTTAATTCTTTGTGCTCTTTAAGTACTATTCAACTGATCTCAGAAATACTATCTCATTCTAGGAACATTCTACAAGTAAGTCACCAATGCCTGGTTCATACCCGGACAACTCGTGAGTCTTTTGATGCCTTTGTTGCTTCATTGACAGTATGCATTCTTTGCCATCATTCGATAACTCTTGTTTAATGCCTTTGTGTACTGCAGCATTAACCAGACGTCTAGACCTATAGCAACCTGCAGCACCTCGGAGGATATTTGTAACTTTGATAGTGTGATATGCTCAACTACATACTCAGGGAAGCTCTCAAGAGTTAGGCCTAATTGGGGAACAAATGAAAGTGATGAAATGTGTCAGGTTGGTGATGATTTTTTGGTGGATGAATCAGTGAAACCCAGTTCTCCATCAATGTTTGACCAGTTTAATAAGGTACTCTTTTATGCCTGTTGCGTATATTTCATATTGCCCATTCGTATGTTTCAAAAACAATGGTTTAAAATATCAGACAATATTGGTACATATCGGCCAAGACCTAATTGATATTTTACAACTTATCTGTTTCAATCTCGTATCACCGAGTTTTTCCCAAAATATCGGTCATCTCAGTCTATATTTTTAAAATATCGGTTCTCATATCGCGAAAGATTTTCCCATATTAGTAGTAATCTCACTGATATTTTCAAAATATAGATCAAATATCATTCTAGGCCGATATATTGAAAATATTGGCCTGAAAACATAAAAATCCCTTTCTTCCCTCTTTATTCCCCCTCCTCACTTTCCCAAATGACTGAAAATCAGGAAAAGGGGCTCTGGGGAGAGAGAGAGAGAGAGAGAGAGAGAGAGAGAGAGAGAGAGAGACGACGACGACGACAGAAAAAGTGGTTTGACTCTGTTTACTAGGAAAATTCAAGTGGTTGATCACTAAAATACTACAAAATATCAAGTTGTTCATAGTGGTCAATCTAACAGTGGACCTATCATTGCATCTTGCCAGGTGTCCATCTGAAGTCATTAAATGGATAGTAAGCTCAGTGTATCTGATAGGTCAATGATTCTAATCATGTGGCTTGGTTAATTTGACGATGGGCCCTACTTTGATTTAAGTGAAAGTTTTCATGAAGTTAATATTAAGGATGATACTTATTTCAAGTGATCTAGATACACGCTACATTAATGGATTTATAAATTATAAAGGTTGGGTTAAATATTAAGGACCATACTTTAACGTATATATACAGGATATATTTTGACTTAGGGAAACTGAGATTTTTGGTTTTTATTGTGTACTCATGATTTTTTTTTTATTTTTGGAAAGTTATGTAATTGTATTTCCAAAAGTAGATACAAATCTGAGATTTTACAAAAGTAATTTGAATGCTCTCAAACAGGTGTATCTCCACTTTGAATGCTCGAAAACATTGTTTTCTAGCATTTTCCAACAGTCCAGGTTCTCTGGATATTTTTTTCAATTTTTCTAGGGTCTAAAATTCGTGTTGCAACGGCTGTGAACCGCGATGTAATGCAGTGTCATATTGTTTTTTGGGATCGACTGTGATAGTGACTGACCATGATTTTGAACCATGTTCTTGATCCAATTTCTGGATTTTTTCAGTTTGTCTAAATCGAAGATTGCATCTTTTAATGTTTATGATTCACTCTCATCATTGGAAATGTTTTATATGAAAATTAGGACATTGCATTCATTCACCCATCATAGCTCCTACTTTTGAAGTCACTATAACATTTTAATATGTGAATTTTCTATTATTGATTACATTGAACTTTATATTGTCGAGTCCACTAATTCCTTTTCAATTTGGTGTTCTCAAATTAGTTTCATTCTAAATTTTATTTGTGCTCGAGCAATTTAGGCTAAGCAGGTTGAGGTGATTCCATATTTCTCCTGTTTAATTGATTTTTTATGGTTATTCTAGAGTTATAATCCCATGTCTGAGCCTGCCGATGATTGGCCATGCAAATTTGATGCAAGTCCAGAGCAAAGAGAAATTGAATTGCAGGACTCTTGTGAATTGGTTAATGGTGCCACTGCCAGCTGCTTTGGAGCATCTGCAAAAGTAGAGAATGATTTCACTTTTCCTTGTGAGCCGCCGTCAGCATCAGAGGATGATGATGAAGTTACCGAGTCCAAAATTAGAGCTTTTCTCGATGAAAAGGTATTGATTTACTTGTGCATACTAGTATAAGCAATTGGGTCTTTTCAGCTATAGCCTTCAAGCAGGAAACCTCTTAAATGAACAGGCAGTAGAAGAGACAAGTTTTTTTTTATTTTGAGGAAACTACTTATCTATGACATTCTGTCAGCGTTTCTTTTACTTTATGAGAATTTGAGGGACACAAATACAAGGAAACTAAAGTAGGGATGACAACAGTGCGGGTCGGGTTCAGGTTTGGGTCTTGAGGGACACAAATACAAGGAAACTAAAGTAGGGATGACAACAGTGCGGGTCGGGTTCAGGTTTGGGTTGATCCAAACCCGACATGATTGCACTGCCCCATACCTGCCCCGACCCATGGTGGGTTTTATGGTTGTCATGCCAAACCCGGCCCGTGGCAGTCACGGGTCGGGTTGGGTATGTTAGTGGTTAATTTAACAGTTTTTGGAAAATATGAAAGAGTTCGTGTATTAGGCAAGATTTCAACACATGACATCTAGGAAAATGTCACTCCCTAATCCCTACTACCACCTACACTAATGAATTTTTATACACAGAATCTTAGTAATAGATAAAGTTAAGACGTATGGGGCAAGGCAAGTTCGGCATAGCCAGAACCCAAACCCACCCTGAACCCTACTTGGGTTAGTGGCTTGCACACCATACCTGACCCTAACCCTATCAACACACTACCAAAACCCAAACCCACAACTAATAGGAGCAGGTCGGGGTGGGTCCGCTGTTAAACCTGACCCATTGCTGTTCCTAAACTGGAGAGTTATGAGATTATGTTTCTAGGAGTAGCATGATGTATTATGAATCAAATCAAATCAAACCAACGCATATTTACATGCACATGTGCTTTCGAATGGTGAAGTCATACATCTTGTTTCTTATGTAGTATTGATAACTGGAATGCCATTTTACTTTTAAATATGCAGGTAGAATACAATAAGCATTTGGTACTGCACATTAAGTTTTGGCAATTCACCCACCTTCATGTGGCATGGATGCATCTCTATTTGGACTGCCCAAGTCACAACCGTTATTGTGGATAGAACATAACCCAGAAGTCATATTAATTGGAGGATCTTAACCCTTGTCTTTTCCTGTTAAATTTGGATTCTCACTATTTTCATTTTAATTTATGGCTCCCACTTGGATGGTCAGGTCATGCTATCTATAAGTTCTCTGGCCTGTATTCCATCTACAATTAGTGTGAGGCCTGTTTTCTTGAATGATGTGCATGATAAGTGATGAACTTTTAGGGCCTGTCTGTTTGCACTACAATACATAGGAATTCATGGTCAAATGAGACACCGAAGGATTTTTAGAGGCGATGTATGAATGATATGAGGTGAGGAGTGAAGGATATAAGATAGCAATGTAGATGAGACCTTGATTTTCCTAGGATTTAAATTATACTATGGTGGTGTATTCAGTTCCCATCTTCCGTGGATTTTTCCATTAAAGGGGAGATTATTTGATGGTTATGTTTGTATATTCACCTTGGATCTTCATTTCTAACCACTAAGTGGCTAAAAATGAAGATTAAGGTGAAAAACCAAACATAATGATCAAATAACCTTAGTTTAATGGAAATGGAATCAAGGGAAGATGGGAAATGAATACCCAGCCATCACCATAGTAATTCAAATCCTAGGAAAGTCAAGGTTCAATCTACATTACTACCTTATATCCTTTACACTCACCTGATATCCTCCTCCCCTAATCTCTTTAATAATCTTTTGGTGGAGTTCATTTGATCATGAATTCCTATGTATTCTACACAAACAAAAAGGTCCTTTGCTGCGAAACTTTCAGTGAAATGTGGCAAATACACAATGTAATCTACCTCTGGAATCTAAGGGCCTGTTTGGCATCATTATGTGAGAACCTTTCTTCATTCCCATGGAATGAAAATCATGAAAATACGTTTGGTTGCCCTTTATTTGTTGTTTCCATGGAATGTTTTTCCGGAATATCATAACATTGGGAATAAAAAGTTTGGAACAATTAACAATCGTTTTTATCCGTGGAACAGCCCACTCTTTGTAAACTCCCTAAAATATCTCTCCCATTTCTCCTCTCCACCCCTTCCTATCTCTCGACTCTCCCCTTAATGTCTCTCCCCCATCTCTTTGTCATCTCTCTCCCCCTCCCCCTCCCCCTCTCTCCTATCTTTCTTTCTCTCATCTCTCTCCTCTCTGTCTCTATCATCTCTTTATCTCTCCCTCTAGTCTCTCTTCTTGCACTTTCTTGTACCCACACAACGAAGTTGTCCCAATGGTCATTCAATCTTTCTACTCTTTAAAACCTTACAAAGAATAACATATATTAAGGAGGGTCCATCAGTAGCATCTTCTTTTTCATCATGAAACTTATTAAAGTCTATGTATCTTCAGCAAAGATGGAAAAATTCATACTCACATCACAATTTCTCTCCAGTCTACTACTCATTTCTTCAATTAGTCCTAGTTCTGGATTTTTTTTTTAGCATACAACATGGCTGTACAAAGATTTTATAATTTATTCAAACTCAAGAACATTGCCAAACAAATTAAGGGCTGCCTGATCTCAGAATAAATCATTCTCAGCACAAACTAATCTCAGAAATGAAATATTAATAGAACAATAATGATGCCAAATGGGCCCACCTTCTCTGCTCTTTCTATCTTCCATGATAGAAGAGACATTTCGAAGTTTCCAAGATGTTTCAGACATGAACTGCATATTTATTTATACATATATTTTTTATTTCAGGCTTTAGATTTGAAGAAGTTGCAGACTCCACTATATGAAGAGTTCCTAAACTCCATGAATGTGGCAATTACTGGTAACATTCATGATGAAAGTGCTTCCAATTATTTGAAATTACCTCCAAAAAGCAGATCGCCAAGCAGGGTAGTAAATGGAACCTCTACTCTGCTGGTTGATGCTGCAAATACTGCCAGCCCACGGAGTTGTAGCAGGCGTGTTTCAAATAGTGGCATAAGTGTTCAAAGCTCAAGGGAAGTTCCTTCTCCCCAGTCCAATGAGTGGAGAGACCTTCTTGTAGATACTGACCGAGAACCAGAGACCCCAAGGTTTGTTAAGTTGTTAATGCACCATCAGATAATCAGACTGTGATTTGCCAAGGCATTGTATTGAAGTAATGCTTGCCATCCTAACATATTTGGGCTGGACTGAATTGATCTTCCTCCACTCAAGTTATAAATTGAGGTACCATGTGATGAAGATAACTTAAATGTAATGGCAAGTTTTTCTCCAATGATATTGTTCTGGGTAAATCCAGTGGGGTGTTTCTAATAAAATGGTATATGTTTGGAATTGAGGAATGTCTATTTAATTTAGCTCACAGTTCATGGAAAGCTTTGCTAAAAACACACCAGTATGATCATCTCACCACATTCAAATTTCTCTTTTCATATACCATTCATTTTTTAACACATGGATAGGGTGATTATTGATTAATTCATCATCGTCTATCTGGGGTTGGCTGGTTAATATTCATCTTCATAAAGTGATTGTTGAGAACCATTGGTAATTCATTGTGAAACCTAATGAATCTTCTGGTTTAGATTGATAATTTGCCTTTTTGTTGTTCTAGACAACTGGACCACCCAATTTGCTGGATATCTTGTAAAACTCTACCATGAATAAATTTTCCAGATTGGATTATCCTAGCCTATTAATTATTGGCATATCCATTTAATGAGGGTTTTATTCTCTCCACTTTACATTTGCGCTTTGTAGGCCACAAATCGGTAGTAGACAAATTAGAATTGTTCTGTGGGGAAGATGTTTCATTTTGAGGCACTGCTGTTCGTGGAGCAGGTCAGATTAATGATGTGTAGTCTAGGTGTGGGCCTGGTTGGTCTGAGCCTCAAATTCAATTATCCAAGACAGACTGCTATCTTATTGGACTCGATATCCAGGACTAAATCCAGCTCGTTGGCCTGAAAAGCATGCCAAGGTCCGCCCAATTAGGGAGAGTTTTACATCCCTTTGTGTTAAAAATGTCTGGGCACACTGGTCCTCTGGCCAGGCTTTTAAGCACAGACAGTTCCAAACCCAGCTTGTTCAGCTATGACTGAGTCAGCCCCTATGGTCTCGAATATCACATCAACTGTAATTTTTATCCTGTCTATGCAGGTAGGACGAGTGCTACATTTTTCCAAAAAAGGTTATATTTGGTTTGGCAACTTTTTTTTATGGTAGCCTGCATGTAAGATGCCAGTATTTTTTCTGCACGTAAGGCTGACAGGTGCTGAGGCATTACAAATATCTAACAAATGGCCTAAATTCACTGCCAGAATCCAACAGAACGTGGTCTGTGATGGTCCAGCTTATGCATAACCCTAATAATGATGATTGTTAAAACAAGGGCCCCACTTTTACTAATTAAGTTTGAGGACACTACACTCTTCTATCTTGATAATAATGTAGTTCTTTCATTGGTCTCTCCTAGTACTAGTTTGGTGCGTGCCTGGTATCCATTCTCTCAATTTTTCTTTTTCCCATCTTAACAGTACAAGCTTTACTGAGAGACAGAGGAAATGGAAGGAAGAGCTTGACCAAGAGCTTGCGAGAAAACGTGGTAAGTTGTACTAGTGTTTTTTCTTTGTTTAAGTTTCTGAACTCTAAGGGTAGTTATTAATATTTGAGTGCAAAATTTTGGTTAATTACACTAGCAGAGATGATGCGCCAAGCTGGTGTCAGTACGAAAACATCTTCTCCAAAGGATAATGTGGTGAATCGGAAAAGGGATCGAATGCGGTTTGCATCCCCTGGAAATTGAGTGTAATCCTCTATGATTTACTGTCCACAAGTTTGTTTTTGTTTGAGATATTAATGTATGTAGCTATATTGTTGAAAATTGGTATAATAAGATGTGGCCAATCAGCCATTTCTATATGAAAATAGTGGCCTATGCAATTCTCTTGAATTTATTTTTCCTTTTGTCATTCTTTTGTCTGAGCATGAAATACATACAAATCACTCCCATGATTATTGATTGAGTGTTTGTGTAAGCTGATTACTGATCGAGTATTTTGGTTGCTTCCCAACTTGCGCTGATCTTCTCCCGGTTCGATCTCCATTTTGTACATGCATGATGGTTCACCATGGATTATGGAGGGAATTGTCACAATGGTGAATTCATGGTTAGCACCACATTAGTCTTTCATCATTGTAAATGTGTCGTGTGTCTAGTGAAGTTGGGAAATGTACTTGTTGCATCACATGAAAGTAGGATACCATTCAATCATGTCACTTTGTATTTGGCTACTTGTATTTCTATAGAGCAAAGAAGTACAACTGAGGGGACACGAAATGTACTGTTGGAAATAAGAGCATTCTGACATCTTTGATTTTTGTATGTTTTCATGGGAGTCAAATGAACCCTTGTAGTAGCAAGACACCAACCTCTGTATTTTGTGGATGTTTGCTTAGTGATAAGTCACATGCTCATGGGTCATGGCCCTCAGCAGACACAAGCAAGTCCATGGGTAATGGCAGAGTGAGGCTTTCTAGAGTTGCATGGGCATCATGATCGTCGAAGTGGTGGGACATGCATCTCATCGTATGGACAAAAATATCTGGATTGATCCATAGAGATCTTGGAGGGTCTAGAGACTTTAGATTCTAGAACACTCACTTTAGGATTGTCTTTAATTGTTTAGAGTTATTTAAGGGATTCTAGTAAATTATGGAAATATGTAGAGATTTATGCATTATTAGTTTAGAAGAGCAGGATAAGTCCAAGATTAGGGTAGAATAGTGTGGGAGTTTTAACAAAAAGTCTACTTGGATAAACTTTTTGGCCAGAATTTTGGACAAACCTTATGGTATGGATATTCAAGCCATACCATAGGGTTTGTCCAAAATTCTGGCCAAAAAGTTTGTCCAAGTAGCACTACTCTCTTAGAATGATCAATTCCAATTGAAGACCTTGACTATCTTTGGACCAGCATTGCAAATATTTTTGCTTAAATAAATTTCAAATGAAAGATAAAAATTTAAAAAATACTATATAAATGATTTGATTACTGAGGTTAAAAGGGAGAGGAACATGGAAAACAAGTACTTTATAAAAGTATAAAGTAATAGATTAATACTTAAAATCAGGTCAAGGTGCAAAAGGCCTTTTTCGTGGGGCTGTTCATAGACCAGGCTGGCTCGCACCCAACCCGGGCTTGGATTCAGTTGTAGAGAGCCCAAAGCCCGGCCTGGTCGTTTCTTTGCTAGAATTTCTGCCTAGAATTTGAGATGACAGTTGCAATCAATTGCCCCGCAGAGTTTTGAAATTACAAATGGTGGAATTTCTAGATGCACACGAGCATTTTAATTCCACCATGGAAATTTAGACTTGAACACATGACCTCTCATACAAGTTCAGTGAACAAACTAGTTGAGCTATGACCTAGGACATAATAAGAAATTCTTTTTTTATTCTATAAATCAAACTTGGGCTGGCCTCTGGCTTCATCTTTTCTCGGTGGGCCGGGCTCGGGCTTATAGTTTAGAAGTCAGGTTGGGCCCAGACATTCCTCAGCCCGGGCCCATGAACACCCCTATTTTTCCAAAGAAAATTAAGGAACAAGAGAAGCAAGTACTCAAGGATATCATGTAACCCAATTTGGGACCCAGTTCAAGCCCATTTTTTAAATTAGGTCAAGGTTAAGCATTTAATTCAAATTCTGGTATGATACTGGTTCAGGTTTCGGGTCTTTGCCTATAATTTAGGTTAGGGTCTAATCGACATGGACCCTGCCTATAAACACCCGACCTGTTTTCATTTATCTGAAGTACAGCTCTTCCCACACATGTAATGAAGTGATCATGGGAAACAAGTGGGATAAAAAGGTCTTACTGTAGATGAGGTTTAGAGTAAAATAATCATTGAAAAGATCTAAGTTAATTAAATGGAAAATACGAGGAGCCAAATGTCAATCCACACAAAAATAACTAGGAGTTGATCCCCCATTTGTTTTGGCAAAGGACTTGGATAGCGTGTGTGGGTGTGTGAGTATTTAATAAAAGAAAAATGGAATTGAATTATTGGGAATTCATAGTGAATTATGTTAGAACCCAACAGTTTCTCTTTTTAGCTATTAAATGCTGATTTTATGCAATATTACATTCACATTGGTGAACACTATTTTAGAATATCATAATTAGCATGCGTGTGCGCAGAATGTATTAATGAGTTGCCACAAATTTTCATATAGTGGAATTATAATATATTAAGTTAGAATTTTGGCTGTAATTTCTATTTTGACCGGAAGTTACTTTCATTTTTTATATTTGTTAACATACCCTCCTTCCACTTTCCACTAATATACTTTCCCCTACTTAAGGACTCCCATCTTCCCCGTTTCTAACGTACGTAGAATCCTACCTCTTCATTTATACCCGTAATTAGTGTGGGTTTTTGTGCTAATATGCATATTGTAGCCAGCATAGCCCACACAATAAGTATATAGATAAAGAGGGGTATTCAAGTGCATCTATCCCTCACTATGTGTGGTGAGGGACATCCCTTTTTGAAAAGTTTCAAGTACAAATGGGATCTTTCTGAAAAGTACAAAAGCCCTTTTGTACTTGAAACTTCCCAAAAAGGGGTGTCCCTCACCATACATGCTGAGGGATAGATGTACTTGAATATTTCCCATAGATAAATATTGGATTTGTCATTGCCGTCACCGCCGTCGTCATTAAAAGTTTATAATTTAGGGGCATTCGGCGACGGGTCTCTGAACATCCCACTTTATTGCCTTAGATTCACAATCTTTTCTCATAGTGTGATAGATCATTTTTTCAAATTTGAAAACCTAAAATGTTTAATTTACCATTTCTTCAAATCATATCCCATGATTAGTGGGATAAGCCATTAATAATGATCAACTACCATTTAATTAGCCATGATTCAAAATTTTCACTAATGAGATTTTCAAATAAATTTCAAAAATAGGAAATATATTTCAAATAAATTTCTAAAAATGAAATAAATTTAAAAAATGCAAATAAATTTCAAAAGAACACAAATAAATTTCAAAAAATGAAATGAATTTAAAAAACACAAATAAATTTCAAAAGAACGTAAAAAAATTTCAAAAAATGAAATAAAATTCAAAAAACGTAATAAATTTCAAGAGAACATAGATAAATTTAAAAAGATGCAAATAAATTTCAAAAGATCCAAATAAATTTCAGAAAATGTAAATAAATTTTCAAAGAGGCAAATAAATTTCAAAAGATCCAAATAAAATTAAAAAAATATAAATAAATTTGAAAATAAGCAAATAAATTTCGAAAGACAAAATAAAATTAAAAAACGCAAATAGATTTGTAAAAACGCAAATAAATTTTCGAAAAAAACTCATATAGATTTTCCAAAAACTTAAATAAATTGCCTAACACACGGAAAGACTTATTCAAAAACTCAGTTAAAATTTCCAAAATGAAGATAAATCTGTTAGAAACTCAGATAAATTTGCTAAAAATTCAGATAAATTTGATAAAAACTCAGATAAATTTCACAAAAACTCAGATAAATTTCATAAAAACACGTCATCCCTTGTTGCAACAATGGTTTCTGGGTTTTGGGCTTTCACGAGGTGAGTCAGGTCGAACCTAACCTGAACCGACCCAAGACCTGGGACTTGGAACGGACCCAATTGGGTTGTCTTCTTCTTCCTCCCAACGCCTACAACAGGAGTTGTGCATTCTTTTGCTGTTGTCTTCCACGGCGACGATGGGCAGGCGGACGACCGGACTGGCAAGGCGATGACGATGGCGAAGAGAAACCAGCAGTGATGTGGCGACTCTAGTCTTCCTCGGTGATGAACAGGCTCAGCCGTGATTGGGTTGTGCAAAACAGAATCCCTGATCTTCTGTCTTCTTCCTCAGGCTGATCAGCATTTTGCAGTTATGGCCCATCAGAGGTCAAAGAAACTGATCTCTCCGTTCCTGATCTCTGTAGTCTGTGAGTTTCCTTCTCTGACAATGGCGATCTTATTTGGTCAATTTCAGTTAGTGGCCCACCGAGAGATGGGATCAGGGTGATGAGACTGTGGGAAAGGGAGCAATGTAGGGTGATCAAGAGAGGGAGTGGTGAGAGGTTTTGCGCAGGATGGAGAGGGATTGTGAGATGGAGATGATAAGAGGGAGAGGGGGATGAGGTTGCTTGGGAGATGGAGGAGAGGGGGATTCTACGCCTGGGAGACGATGAGACGAAGTATGGGTTGAAGAAGAAGAAGGATAGTGCAAGATTTGAAATTTAAAATTTCAAAATTTTATGCTTAAAACAGTTGAAAGGGTAGATCAGTCATGCCAATTGTATCTAGGGACCTCTTACCGAAATATGTCTAGCTGTATGGACTACAGGCCTTAGAGGAAAAGTTTATGGACTGGAGGCCTTACAAGTCCTATATGAGGGACCTTTCGCTAATTATCTCTATAATTTATCCCATCTGTCTAAGGTTTGAATTATGAGTATTTTCAGCTCTAACACCATTTAAAGCCATGGTCAATGTCGCTCCTCAATCTAACATGTCTTTTCTTTACTTCTTTGTTTTAAGCCTTTATTGGTCTCCCTCTTGTACTTTCTTGAATCTAAGATGACAAGCGGAGCAAGAGTTTCTTATTAGATTAACTTGAAAACTAGTATGAATAAAGATGAAACACTAGGATAGAATGTTTGTCAACAACCTGTTTGCAAACAATGCCAATTTCACACCAATCAATCAGGGGCAGACCCAAGTATAGGTATGTCTTCAAATTAGGGTTGTACACGGATCAGATTGGTGCGGATTGGGCCAAATCCATCACCAATTCGTTACCTATAGCTTGACAGATTTGAAATCCGTCACCAATCCGTGGCTGTTAAAATCCAATTCGATCCGATCCGTGGAGGACCGGATTGGATCGGATTAATTCGTTCAATCCATTCAGTCTAATGTTAAAAAAAGAAATATCAAACATCTTGTAAAAAAACTCAGCATACAAACTAACAATCCACAAAAAAAATACAAATGATAAATATAAATTACCAATTGATCAATACAAAGAGTTGTTTTTATCTATATTACAACCAAAAGAGATATAATCAACAAAATAGTGCAAGAACATGGGTTTGGGAGATGAAGCCACGAATTAGGGTTGGGTTTTGGGGATAAAGGTTCATAGGGAATTACATTTTGCCCCCTTAAGTTTTTATTTTTTATATTTAGACATCTTAATTTACATTTAGACCCCATTTGTTTTTTTTAATGTATATTTAATGTCAACGGATCAGATCGGATTGAGTCCGTAAATTGAGGGTGAAATCCGCCACTGATCCGTTGCTAACGGATTACAAAATTTTCAATCCGTCACCAATCCGTTTACTTTCGGATCGGATAAAAATCCGCGGATCGACTCGGATCAGATCGGATTTACGACGTGGGTCTGATCGCACTCACCAAACCTGGTTTCGCTTTTAAAATCTATATGAAAATTTTAGGCCTACTTCCAAAAATCCAATAAAAATCATGGCTCCACCCTCAAAATCCATGTGGGATCTTTGGTTTGCCACCAAAACCAAACTACCTATTATGGTCTGCACCCCAAAAACGAAAAGCTTGGGTCCACCACTGACACCAATGGAGAAAGCTTGTATATTTGATATAGTTAAACTCTTGCCTATTTTATAGTCTCCAAGTTGTAGCTTAGCTGGTTGAAAGTTTTGGGTTCGAGATCTCTAGATTGATCCACTCAATGAATCATCCCAAAAGTGTGAAAAAAATAAATAAAAATGCAGCAGAAAATAAACTTAAAAAGTACACACCACATGGACACCAGATTTAGCGTGAAAAACCCTAATCGAGTGAAAAATGACAAATCCGAACTAGATCAATAATCAAATACAGTTGATTGCAATAGACTCAATCCAGCGCTTGACTTCTCAAATCTTTTGCGCATAAAGATGATCTTCTACAAGGGATGCAGAAAAACTTGACTCTCTAGAGAACTTGTCAACACAAAGCACAACTCTTCAATAAATCTCTAGAGATAATTTCTCTCAATTAGATCTTTAATTCAGAATTTGATAGATGATATGTGTCACTTTGGGTTGTTAGAAACATCTAATATACAGCTCCAAATCCGTACAATAGACTCCCAATAATAATACAATCAGAATATAATTCCTTTTCAAATTCTTAAAATAGAGTCTCGACCAAATTGAACTTGTTGCATCCGCCACGCTTGCTATAGCGAGCGAGTGGTTCAATGTTATGACAGAACTTCTGTCAGCCGTTTGACCCTTATACCTGGAAATGAACATGAGTGTGTCTGTGTTAGTTAAAGTACCTGAGTTCGAGTTGCAAAAATTCCTCTAGCCTGTTGGAAAGTTGAAAGAGTTGCCGTGCAAAGTAGGTTAAGAATTTGGCATGTTTTGATTTCCTAGGTTGCCTTCTTTTCAACTCCTTTAATAATGTACCCATTGACTGAACCCTTTCTTGAGCTTTTTGAAATTAAAGATGAGGCTTGCTATTGTTAGATATGTGTAGTAAGACCATGCAATCCAATCAGGCCTTCAGATAAACATTTGTCTAAGCCCATCCCATCGAGTTATGGCCAAATGTATAGGGTGGGATGCAACGTATGGGCCTAAAACTCAGCCCAAATCAAGCCCATTGTGGGTTGGACTCAAAGATGAGCTTGAGTCAGCCCTCCCCCTCTTAAAACCCTAACTCAAATATAGTTAACTAATCATAGTTTTCAAAGCTTTTTAGTTCAATCATTTGATTAATTGCAAATGCAGCAAAATATTGGAACTTAAGAGTAATAAAAAAAATCGAAACATCCGTTCTGAGTAGAAGCTCTATCAGAAATTTTTGTGTTTAATCATTGTCATGGTGTACTTTAAGATCAACAGTCAAAGCAGCTGAGACTCACTAGCTAGCATGCTAAAAGTTATATGTAAAAGATGGTTCAAAACATCTCACTGTTAACTCATCTAGGCTTGCTCAAATATATTTTCAAGGCACTTGGTAAAATAGAGATAGTTCAGTCATACTAAACAACAATAATTTTTTCTTTTCCACTTAGCAGTAAGAACAATCTTCCCTTTAAATCCAATTCAATATAGTAGATGTATTGAAAACACAATGAAAACCTGGCCAAGCATATATGAAACTGCGTTGCCGGGGGGGAGGGGGGGTTGGGTTGGGGGTGGTTTGGGTTTATAAAAATTAATAAATATTATGTTCTTAAAAACAAGTTGTATGTAAATGAATATTATTAATCCATCAAGCGGAAAAGAGGAATCCATAAAAACTTCAAAAGTAAAATTTTCAATTCCAATAAAGAAATTTTACAATTGCCCTTGACGGGATTTCATATTGTAAAAGTGGAGTATAAATAAATATTATTTTGAAAAAAAAGAACTTGTATGAATATGAATATATTAATCAATCAAGCGGAAAAGAGGGTTCCCATAAAAAGTTGAAAAGTAATTTTTCAATTCCAATAAAGAAGATTCACAATTGCCCTCCAAGGGATTTCGTATTCTAAAAACGCTGTATGATTGCTTCATTATCAATATCATTAAAAATGTCTTTTTGCAGTGTAGGTGACCAAAGCAATCATTCATCTACTCATCCACCATTTGATTATGTAGTTGTTTCTTTACAATATGCATTGCAGAAAATGCCCTCTTAACATAGTAATGACAACTGGAATGATTAGTTTCAATGTCAAGAGAAAGCAAACTAATGGATATAAAATGTGTATATATATAGGATTAGCGGCGCTTATCTATTGCTCGTATCAATCATGCTCTAGTTGGTATTCTATGAAGTATAGTTTTGAAAACTGAAATCGTATAGCTAGTTGTTCATGTCCATAAAACGAATCAATTCGTAAATTGTATCACGGCTCATAGGGTTTTTTAATTTTCCAAATAAAATAAAAAAATAATTAAAAATAAAAAAGTAGTTATTTATAATCCACCCAGTTTCCCATTCATAGTAGTAAGTCTATTATACAATCTTATTAAGAACATCAAGGCATTATTATGAAAGCATTATTAGAAGCTCTCTTTTACTTAAACTAAGGATTTGCTCTTTGCTAGAAACATTATTACAGACCAGCTATGTGTCTTCTGTAATAGCAGTCAAGAAACATGCACTCATTTACTAATAGTAGTCAAGAAACATAGACAGTCAAGAAATCTGCCAAGGTTCACCAAGCTCCTTAGAGGCTCCCTTTTTCCCTCTTTTCAAGCTGACAGGCTTTGCACTAGGCTTCTTTAGGCATAGGCATAGGCATAAATCAATTCTGTGCTCCGAATTAAAGAATATATAGAAACAAACTCCATACGTACAGAAGAATGCTTTAATTAAATGCATATTCTTTATTCATCTTTAAAAACTACCTAAAGCCACAAAAATTCTTAAGAGGTTTCGTTAATTACTGCATAACTTTCTTAAAAGAAAAATACTAAAAGAAAAAGAAAAAAGAAAAAAAACGAAAAAAAAATCATTGATATTAATTTATTGATTGGAGCTATTATCGCTTGTTCAAATCGTTTGAGTCGTAAGATTTGATGAAACACATATCAAATCGTAAGATTCACATCTAAATCTTAAGATTCATCTATAGATATGAATTATTTTCCTTAGGACTTGGCATATGAATATTACGATTCTGACATTAATGCTATGTAGTAATATGCAATCACTGGTTGTTGGTGTAATTGAACCTGCATCGCATTATTAAAAGGTTATTTTCTGATATATTACATCTTATCCCTTTGCTTCTTAGAGTTCTTACTCTTGAAGCGGATTCTAGTTCTTTTAATGATTTTAAAGGATCAATATCTTTCACCTTGGCATTTTCAATTTCAACTGTTGGGATTGAACCTTCAAAGCTTTGATATGGTTTTATGTTGATGCTCTCATGATACATTCAGTTTGTGTTAGTAAAATGCTCAAACAGGGAAGGCCTGTTCCTTCTTGTACTGAGACTTGTACTGAGTTAGTAACCCTTTATCATGCTGGTTGAGTGGGCTTTGCTTTTATTGCCTTTTCTTTTGCTCATGGGGTATGCCCCATTGGGATTCTCCTTAATTGAAGGGATGAATACCCATTTTTATAATTTATGTTAAGTCTAAAATGGAGGGTTACTTAAAAAATATTTTTTTTTTGTATCGATCATTTTTCTAGCAAGATCGTTAATTCCTTTCATTTCAAAAAACTCACAATTGGAGCGAATATCAATAATGTATGATTGTTAGGTACCATGGGATCTATTGCAAAAAACTCGCACGGATAAAATCGAGCGAGATAGACCAATTTTCTCTTATCGAAAGTAGATAATGAATCACTTAAATTTAGATACGACATATGAAGAAGCAACTCGGTGTTCACCTCGGTAAATACATCTGTTGAGCTTTTGAAGTTTGTTGTGCGTGTGCGTGCAGAAGCGCAAAATCTGCGATCGAACAATCACGCTACACAAGAAAGACTTGGAGGATTTTACGTTGTTCGGCATTGCACTTATATTCACGGAAAGAGAGCAATGACTCACATTTTGACTCTCTTTACAGTTTAGGGTTACAAATTATAGTATAAATATAATCTCCACTTTCTTAGCTCCTTAGAAAGCCCTAGTACAATGACCAAAATATCATTAACTCTGAATCCAGTCGTGGTTAACCAAATGAACCGCTCTGGTAAACCTAAAACACAAGACATAGAGACCCAACGAAGTTACATATCAATAATAATGCAAAACAATTCAATACAATAAACGATGAAGGTTTTCTATTTAAGCAAAATATCTTGAATGTTCTGCATTTGATTCAATAATTTTTTTTTTTTGTTGACACTTTCCCTTCCAACGTGAATCTCTAAAAAACATAGGAATATCATCAAAATTTTAAAGGATCAACCCAAGCCCTTAGTTAATAGGTCAGGTCTAATATTGTTGGAAGGTCACTATACAATTAGTTGCGTTAGGGTGGTCGTTGGCGGGTCTAATAGTAAGAATGGCGAACGAAGTTTACCTATCATCAATCTACAATCTACCCAACCCAGAAAAAAATAAGGGTCAACCAAATCAAACTGGGAGGCCCTGTTCGTGCGATTAAAATCGTTGCACGTGCGGGCCTTCTCGAGTCATACATTCATCAACCCATTCCAAACCCGACCCACTTTCATCCTTATAAATACTTTACTTTGTAGATTACTTTCCCACTCTTTTCCTTGGCATTCGCCATGGCGGCAGCAGCAGCAGCAGTAACACCTCAAAACCCTCGTTTCCATTTCTTCCACCACCAGAAATCCTCAAAACTTCCGAGTAAGATTCCATTTCTCTCCTCCACTTCTCCCTCTCATCTCTGCCTAAGATTTCTGCTTTCCCTCCGAAACCCTAATCTTCTGTTCTGTTAGGTTTTTCAGAATTTTTTTTCCCTACGCCTACTGCTGTTTTGTGTTTATAGTCTTACATACGTAATATGATTTGGAATTGCAAATGCATGATATGCTAAAGTCGAGTTGACTCGGCCCACTAGAGCGGAGCCCCATGACTTGTGATAATGTGATAGAAATCCTATGAATGGAAATCGATACGATACGCTATGAATTTAAGCTACATGTCAGATATTCTAGAAAATGGGATTTTGATCTTCCAGAATCAGATTTACTTTGCATCATGTCAGATGAACATTACCTCCAATCTTTGAATGCTTAGATTAGATATCATTATGTCAGCCAAACATTACTTGCTATTTTTGAATGCTTAGATCTTCTAGAGAATGATTCTTATCTTCCAAAAAATCAATGCAAAAGGACCCCAAAATGCCTCTTTCATCTTCTCTCAACTAGAAATACAGGGAAACATTAATTTGAGGTGCTGAGTCCTAGTTGACTCTGGACTCGGCTGAGTTTAAAACCATGATAATTGTTCTTCGTCGCACGAGTTTTAAGCTATCTGAATTAGTGGAGGGAAACTTTTAGATATTATTATTATTATTATTATTATTATTATTTTGACTCTTGTCTGTGAATTGGTACACAGGTAAACACACTGTATTTGCCCTTCGATCGGGTCATGCGTCACACCCTGCGACCTACCTTCTTCCCCTTGTGGCGCGCCCTTCGCAGTCCCTCAGAATGAGTTCAATATTCTCTATGAAGAATACTTCTTTAAAGATGAGGAGGTTTTCTGTTTGTTGTTCAGATAAGCTTCAGAGTAACCAGTTGAACAATGAAGTAATTTCTTTAGAGTCTTATAAGATTGAACATACTCCTCGAGAACCAGAGGATGGTGTAAATTTGCTTGCTTCACTTGGTGAAAGTAACTGCCATACCCCGCAAATGAGACCTAAAAGATTCAAAAATAGGTTCTTGACTTTTGTTCATCTGGGATCTCTTGTCAATGATGCTGCTGAATCTTTCTTTAAGAGTGAGATTAGAAGAAGGTTATTTGTGACGGCTGTATTAATTCTAGTTAGTCGCGTTGGCTACTTCATCCCATTGCCGGGCTTTGATAGGCGGTTGATACCTGCAGACTACCTCAGCTTTGTTGCTGGATCTGTGGGTAAGTTCTAGCTTATAGCTGAACTTCTGGTCAATTTCTACCTCTTTGTTACTTGATTAAATATTCACATGTCTACCTTCCAAAATAATTGGTAATGTTATATTTGTTGGGTTTTCCTCTTACACATGCTGAGCTATACCGTTTTTTCAGAAATTTAGATAGAAAGGAATGGTTGAGCTTTTTGGGTGAGCGTCTATATAATACCGAGCCTCATTGGAAAAATAAATGTGCTGCTATTTCGTAGGGTCTTGTGTGGGAAGGAATTGTTGGGTGTGATATTTGATTATCTATTCTTTAATTGTAATGTGACGTAGAAGGTCTCTCTTGATGGAAAAAAAAAAAAAAAATGTTTGGCGTTCTCGTTGATTTAAACCAGTGTTTTAGAAATGTTTGGGGTTTTCGGAAGTGTTTGATTAGAACAATTGTCACGCACCCATTACGTAATACGGGGATTATGCGTGCAATTAGGGGCCAATTAAAAATTCCCATAATTAACAAGAACACGTGGCCCTCAATCATGTCCCATAAGGATCGTAGTCTGCTGTGAGCCTGTGAGGTACAAATATTTCCTTGATTCGCACCAAGTATAGCGGATGTTTCATAATGTAACAAATGACATCGATGATAAACATTTAAGAGCAAAGCATGATTAACATTACTAAAGTTTAACAGTTAAAGTTTAACAGTTAGCCAGAAGCATTTGATACAACCATGGCCATAACTAAAAACCTGGGCCAACCAAAATAAACCAAAAGAAACAAAGAGAGAAACTGTCCCAAGTGTATGAGTGAAGGCACTTGGGTGCTGGGTCAGAACAACTAGACTATGTCGTCCGCACACCTCTCATGGAGGTCATCAGGCTGATCTGCCTAAACTTCCTTCGTCTCCTCCTTCTCGAGATCGGTGGGCTCAGTACCTATGCACCAAGAGCAGCAACATTAAACTAAACGGTCGGCAGGAAAATATATATAAAACAACAACAAATATGCAGTAGTAGACATTCTTACGAATAACATTATTATCAGAGTTTAGTGCATATCGAAATATAATAAAAGACCTAATATAAACATCCTAATCACCACGGGGTAGCATCGCTGCCCTCCCAAGCCCGGCCGAGATGTGATGCCAAGGAACAAACAAACAAACATCAAATCCCTATCATCATTAGTATCAAATGGTGTACATCCATCCAAAATAACACGATCTGCAGTTGTTCAGAGAAAACCTTATCACAGTGGTGCCCTAGCTATGTCAGATGTTACAACTGAGTGGTGCCTGACACAAGAGTCCTAAACATACATCAGTGAGGGGCTAGGCTTCTCTTGTGCGAACAAGATTTGTTGAAACGAAAGAGAGACTACTCTTCATCATCAATCATATCAAACAAATAGACGGATCGTCAAACCCCAAAAGTAGTCCTCTTCAAAGCCTTACAATCAAAGCTACCTAGCCTCAACACTTTGGTCACAACCTGACAAAGAAACGGATAACGAAAAGGGGATCCTAAGTCCAATCATCTAAGTTCAACATGAGGTCCCAACCAATACAAGCACAATGCTAAAGAACATGTTTGAGATGTGTAGACATCGATACTGGAAGGTACATTTTAAAATCAAAGCGGATGAGCAATCCAAACCTAAGTACATAGTTATTCCCGATGCATCGTACTTTAATACTCGGTCATTGGAGGAGGTGGGGTCCACGATACCTCAGCAAATCATCTCGGTGCATAATACCATGAGGGGTATGTATCCTAATGCCCCGTCTCGTCCAAGCTCGAGGATTTTGTACCCCGGATTCGTCCAGATAAACCGTGAGGAAATGGCGGCTCAAAACACCCCACACAAGGTCCCAAAGTGAGTCATTAAAGGGTGTTACCAAGGGTCCCACCTAAGTCCACAAAATTCTAAGGAAAAAGGTCCCTGCAAAAGGAAACCCGGGCTTGGGTAACCGCGGGATCACTGAAATTCAGTGGTTCCATTGCCAGCAAGCAGGCTGGGACTCGCGGTTAACTGCAAGGCCACCATGAAGGTCACCAAGCCCTAGCGGTTCCGTTCCCAAAACCTCATCTGGGGTTTATAGTTGGCCGTAAGGGAATTACAGCTAACCATAAACTCCCAGAAATTGCAATCTTGAGCTCTGTTTGAGCTCCAGTTGCTGATTCTTCTTCTTCATAACATGAAACCAAAACAGGGCTAAACCCTCTCCAAAACATTCATATACATCCTCCCATCCATTCTTGCAATCATCAATCCAACCCATTCATCAAATCCATTTAACGTAACATGTGAAGGATCCAAATAGAGAAGAATTGAGCAATTGGGCATCGAAATGAAACATCAAGCATAATAATCAAAGGAGGAGCAACATATCAAGCCATTCATATGTATCTACTTGCCTTTGATGAGATGAGCTCCAAAATAGTGAAAATTGGGGGAAAAACCCACCGTGAGCTCAAATTGGGGAAGGTGACTCCAAAGCCCAAAACCCACCTACAAGAATGAATTCAATGGGTGGGGATGAGCTCTCCTAACCATTTCTAAGAAAAAAGGGAAGAGAAGACCTAGGTCTAGGGGCTTTGGAAGCTTACCAAGGGAGCTGTAGTTGATGAGAGACTTGGAGAAGAGGATCCTTGAGGTTGTGGGAGGTTGGAGAAGATAAAGGGAGGTTCGGCCGGTGAGGGTGGAGCTTCGGTCGTCGGCGACAGTGAGGAGGCAATGAGGGGAAGAGAGAAAAGAGAGCAAGAGGGAGAGAGTAGAGAGAGAATGAGAAAAAGGGGCTGGGTCATCGTTGGCTTATATTAGGGTTGGGTTTTGGGGAATTTATAGTTTAGTCCTTGGTCCCACTCATGATGGTCAAACGAGGTCTTCTATGCGTCAGATCGCAACGCAACAGTAGGGTAAAGTCCGTGAAATGATGAGCCCTACCCAATGCACCCAAACTCACAAAAAACTTGAAATTTCGGAAACGTCCCTCAAAACTTCCTAAAATTGCATACTACACCCCTATTAATACCCAAATGAACTTGGAGTCACGTGAAACTTCGCACGTGTGGCTCGCACGCCAAACCCGACTCGCTTAGACTCTAAACACACTTAATTAGCTAAAATACAATTATTTACTAAATAATACGGCATTAGGGTTCGGGATCTTACGACAGTATTTGCTTTGCCTGTGAGAGATGAATTCAGAAGGTGATATCTAAATTATAACTTTAGTCAGAACTTGATGGGTAAAGAAAAGTTATGCTTTCTATTTATAGTCACTAATACATAACCATGGTGGTAGCTTAGCATGGAGGACAATACATGCAGGATCTGATCTGGATACTAAATATTCTGCTGATGTTAGGAATCTTCTGCTTGACAATTTCTTGTGTTGTATGCTTCTTTCACATCTCCATGGACTATATTCTAATCGTAGCTTGTAACTCCTGGATTTTTTGTCTGCCTGTTTATTATTTCTTAGCAGATGAACTTGGTGAGTTTGCACAAGAGCTTAAGCTATCACTTTTTCAGCTTGGACTTAGTCCTCAGATAGCAGCATCAATTCTGATGCAGGTTGGCTGTGCTCTTTCTTCCATTGTTATGATCTGTGCCGGTCTGACCAGTGGGAATGCCTCCTTGTTAGATTATATGAGCAGCGACATTTATGTTGTCTCATACATGGACGCATCATTTGACTTAAGGGATTGAAATCATCCTCTTCTTTTTCCCATGAGGGCTCCATGGAATAGAACAACAAAAACCATTACCAATTAGAAGAAATAAAAAATGGCCATGAAATGTTGACAACCCAGTCATTAATAGGAATAAACAATGGAAACAGTGTTATGTGATAAGATGCATGATGCAGGTCCAAGAGACCCGATTCTGGTGCCAAAGTCCAAATGGGCCCATTGCCTAATTATTTCACTCTTCCATATGTCCCCAAGCAAGGGACAATTTTTTTCATTAAATAATTCTACATTCTTTTGTAAAGGAAGACTAGAATTCTGATTTAGTAAGTATGCTATCAGTTATATTGATGCTAGGATTATGTTTATGATTCTGTCAATGGATTATATTAATTTTAGGTTTTTTTTTTTTTTTTAATCTTTTATGGCATAAATATGTCCTAATGGGTTGGAGATTGCTATTCTTTTATCAGTATCTGGAAAAAAACTTTAATAGAAAGATAAAAATCAAGCCAATTGCTTGACCTGCACAAGAGGGTTGTTCGTAACCAAGCAATGACATGTAAAATCCTATCCCTTCCAAACACTGGGAAAAATGGAAAAGAAAAATAAATATTAAGAAAAGTAAATAGACGTATAATGCTATTCACTCCTTTTTTTTATGAGAATCTGCCTGTGCTTTCTCACGTATAATGGGCCTGAAAGCTACATCCCACGAAGGTATCCTTCTCCAAATCTCTCTAAAAACATTTTCCATTCTTCATGGCCCTGAATACTTTTGCGTCCATCCTCTTATGTTTCCCTAAGCCCCCTTTCCCTTGGATCTTTGATTGAAAAAAAAACAAAAAAAGAGATAATTCAAAGTTCTTCCTTGATTGCCAATTCTTCTATCTTGTCAGGTTCTTTGACACTCATTGAACCCTTGCATAAGCTTCCTCCGCCCCTCCACCCAACACACACACACACACACACACACACACACACCCAAAAAAAAAAAAAGAAAAAAGAAAAAAAAAAGAATGAAAGAAAGAAAGAAAGGAAAAAAGAAAAAAAGGATCCTTCGATGCTTCTTTGGCCTAGTTTGCCTTTTTCTGCTTTGTCCACATTGAACTTCAACCACCTTCTAGGAGATGGTGTTCACCGAGAGTGTAATTTCTTGCTTTTCATCCCCTCCACGGTGTCTAAGCTATGACTTCTTAAAAATACTTCCTTGCTAATGGCCAATGAGTTATTTGAACTTTAATCGG
Source organism: Camphora micrantha (assembly GCA_003546025.1). NCBI lineage: Eukaryota > Viridiplantae > Streptophyta > Magnoliopsida > Laurales > Lauraceae > Camphora > Camphora micrantha. The sequence continues at coordinate 5,986,786 of QPKB01000011.1, read as the reverse complement.
ATTCATTACCTCCTTTGTCTCTATTTCTTTGCCATAAATATTTTGTCACTCCTCTCCTTTTATAAAGACCAAATCACTGTGTAGGGTGCTATTTTCCAAAGAATTCCGTCTCTCTTATGAAATGGGTTTTCCGATGTTTTGAATCCTTCCTGCATTGGCCCATGAAATATCAAATGTTCTGAAGATTTCACCCCAAACTTTTGAAGCTACTTCGCATCCTACAAAAAGATGATCCATACACATCAGTCATCACACATTCATTAGACATGTTAGGAGGGCCATTATTCTCCAAAACATATCTGTTGTAATAATTGAATTTATTGGCACTGCCCGGTCGAAAACCTTGATTCTAGGTAGAGTTTGCCCAACTCAAACCAAGAAGGGGAAGATCTAGTAGGAGGCAAGGAATTGAAGAGCGCCGTGCTTGTAATACTTTCTTCCATACCATGGCTGAAACTATCTATCTTGAAGATCCCTGTACATACAAATGTCGTTGAGGATTGACAAGTGCTCATAAACGGTGAACTCCTCATACATGGTTCTTGAAAACTGTATAGACCATACTACTTTCTTACAAAAGCTCCACACATTGATTGACTAACACTGGCTTTTGAGAGTGCTAGTTTTGGTTTTGGAGAATAAAGAAGAAAATCGTGATTTTGGTGTTCTATGTAGATTATCCAAGTTTCTTTGAAACACCTATTCTTGTGCAAGGCCATTACCTTTGCACTGATCTTCTCATTCATGTGATCATGTTGAGACCCAATCAAGTGCTTGCTATAAACATTCTAATCAAGGTTTGACTGCTAAGCCTTCTCCTTGGTTTGGTTTCATAGTTGATAGCTGAAGCTAACGAAGCATGTATGCAGCAATGTAAGATCTAAAACTTTGTTGTGGGGGTCCAATCCAATTCATGGAAAATACTTGTACTTGAGTTATGATGCGGGTGGTTAGATTTGGATTTATTTGTGTTTGTTTAGATTTTTTCTGGATCTTAGCATTTGATTTGTAGTTTCATCCTTATAAAAGCAGTGGATATTTGTATTGTATAGATCCTGGCCTGTCAAGTCATTATTGTAATTACGCTCACCTCGGACCCCTTTGCCAACATCATTTCAACGAGACTGAATTGCCTGCAGTTTGAAATGATAACATGTATGACATGATGTCTTCCTGTGATGCTCAGGCACATGCAGCTGCACAGCTTACAGTATGCTCTAAACCATGTTTTTACTTTCTGAATGACGATTAAATGCAAATTTCTCTCGTGTTGCTCCTATTATTTCAGAAGAAGGGAATTGAGCAAGAGGCATGTGTGTTTGCAACTAAATTTTGCAATTTTGTATATACCATGCTACTGGTTTCGAGCAAAATCAGTTTTTTGGAAAGTGCGCACTGACACTTAAGATGTTTTCCTGTGGTCTTACCTTCTTGATGAACATACCTTTGTGAAGTACATGAACATGGTTGAATGTTCCTCTCATGAAACAAAGGACAAAGTTAGGTATATGAGGCTATTTATTCCTCTCATGAAATAAAAGGACAAAGTTAGGTATGTGAGGGTTATTTAGAATCTGGATGTTGGTTGGTGAGTCTGAGAATTGGATAAACACCTTTCAAGACATCAGTTGTGAGGAGTTTGTTTTGAGTATGGAATTGTCGATACAATTTCTCTTCAGAATCATTTAGCAGCATTTGTGCTACGAGGGCAGCCCTTAGAGATTTGAGCATAAGACAATTGTTTTGTTCAGCCAATTGTTTTTTTGAAATGGTGACTTGTATTGATCAAAAGCTTTATAGTATAAAAGAGCTATATTGAGAAGCGGCTCGAAAAGATCCCCAGAAAACAGCCAACATCCAAAAGGAAGGGGAACTTACAAGGATGCCAAAGGCCTCGAAGCAATAGAGAAAAGAAAAGAACCTAATAAAAAAAGCAATGACTTCCCTCTAGTTAAACATAATTGCATCGATGACTAAGCTCCAGAAGTCTGGAAGAAAGGAGACCCAGGAGGCAACACAAAATTTCATTTGAGAATTAAGTCTTATTGGGAAGTAGTGATCCATTCGAAGCACCTTCTGTTTCTCTCTTTCCAAATCGTCCAGATGCAAGCCACATGGACTTCCCTTTGGAGGTAGTAACTGGAATAATCCGCTCTGGTAAGGATTCCGGTGGAACCCAACAGCAATTGAAATCCTTTAGAATCGAAAACCAGAGAGCTTTTGTCAGCTTGCAATGAAGAAGTAGATGGTCGACCGTTTTCTCATCATCTAAGCAAAGGGGCAAGCATTGACTATAGTCATGTTCCGGCGATGGAGATTGTCCATTGTAAGAATTTTTTTTCCGAAGAGTGAGCCATGCAAAAGTTAGGACTCTTGGTGTTGGGGGGTGGGCGGGCGGTGGGGTGCTTGAAAGACCACTTTCCTGAAGGGGCAGGGTCAACTGATAAAGATGGAGAAGGAGGAGGATACTGAGAATGTACCGTCATGAGAAGGGGCCCAAAGCCTTCTGTCTTGCCCTTCGCTAGGATTCTGTTCAACTATTTCATTTTTACGAGCCTGCTGCACACTAGTTCTTATTGTTCATTCTTTTCTGAAGAACAAAAACATTGGAAGCCCGTTCGGATTGAACTGTATGTTTACAATTTCTGAGGAGTAATAGAATAGAAAAATCTATTAAATTAGAATTTTCTTTATTGAGTTTGCTTAATGGTGATGAATAAAGTCATGACTTGGTGGTACATATTATGAAATATTATGCTTAAAAAGATTGGAAGTCCATTCAGATTGAACTGTATGTTTACCATTTCTTTGGAGACATCTGATAAAATTGGAAGGAAATACACTAGTTTAAAAATCTTTAGTAAATTGGACTTTTCTTTATCAAGTTTTTCTTAATGTGATGAATAAAGTCATGAATTAATGGCACATATTATGAAACACATGCTACAGGTCAGAACAGCTTATTCCAATAGTGACTGTTATTGTATTTGGGGTCTCATTTGCTCCATATGATAATTGCATTTTGACTTCTCAAAATTGGCCAGGCAAAGTATTGAATATTAGTGGGGCCTACGGTGTGCAATTATGCACGGAAAGCGTCTTGAAAAAGGTTAAAACTTACTATTTTTTTCGTACTGAAGAAATGCATTGTCAGCTAGTTCAATGTTATGACAGGACAGCAGGGCACTGGAAAGATGTTCTGCCTTGAAAAATCTATTAGAGTGCCTTACTGTTTTTTTAATGGTATTGGTAGCCTTTTAGTTTTTTTCCATGAATAACCAAAACTTTATTATAGAATAATATTAGCAAAGGCTAGTGTAAATAATATTATACATTTAAAAGAATATCATGAAGATTATGACAGCTTTTTTTTTTGGTACTGATGGCTTGCTTCCACCACCATCACCACCAACAGACCCCTCCGTTGTTCCTTCTGTAATATCTCAAGCGCCGTCCCTTCTTGCTTGACCAAAACCACAATTTCGATAGGCTATATGCAGAAATGAAGAACATGATCTTCCTCTTTCTTTTGGTAATGATAGCATGCTTCCACCAACACCACCAACAGACCCCAGTCATTCCTTCTGTAATATCTCAAGCGCTGTCCTTTCTTGCTTGACCAGAACCACAACTTCAAATGGCTATATGCAGAAATGAAACCCATGATCTTCCTCTTTCTTTTGTGAATTTTATAAAAATATTAAACACCACTCCTCCAGAAACAACTCTGCCTGCAGCAGTGCAGACCACATATGGTCTAGGGTTTAATGTAGCATAAGATATTATGAGAAGCAAGCAACTTCTAATGTGGCACTCTGAAACTTAAATAGGTGGTTGGCTGCAAGGTGTGATGGGAGAGAGGAACAAAGGGTGGGTTGGTAAAACTCAAATGATTTGAAACAACTTACATTGCACATGAGAAGAGTCGGTTAAATTATAAGATCCGTATTGACGGGATGAAAAGGAAACCTCTTTTCTGTACTATATGACAAGCGAAGCGAGCAACTTCTAATGTGGCATTCTGAAACTTGTGCGTGCGTGCGTGTGAAATAAAAAGAGAAGTGTTACAGCTTTATAGAAGAGAACTTAGCAGGTTGTTTTGTGGGTCTTTTTTTTTTTTTTTTTTTTCATTTGTATTTTTTTCTTGATTTAATTCATATTGTTGTCCTCATCTGCTTATATTTTTGTAAAAGGGGGCCTATGTGATACATAGGACTGGCCTTGTTACTCAAAATGTTGCCCTAAAATCTAGAATATTGAATAATCTTGCTTCAATTCCATATTATTTAAAAAAAAAGACAAAAAAGTTGGATAACTGCACACTTATGATTTCTTTAGGGATAATTATAGTGATGTGATGCACACTTATGATTTCTTCCTGTCATACTGAATCTGGATAAATGCAGGTACTTATTTATGTTGTTCCTTCATTAGTGAAGCTGCGGAAAGAAGGCTTAGATGGCCATGAGAAGATTAAGGGCTATATGTGTGTCTAATTATTCTTTTCAAAAAAGTGATACGAGCTCTTGTCCTGTTATTATGTTGTCTCCTGTCATTGTTTGTGTGATGGAACAAGATTTTCATTGCAATTTATTTTTTCTGAATTTCTGTCCATTTCAGGTGGTGGATATCACTCGCCTTTGCAACTATTGAGGCTGTGACTGTCGCATGTTTTTCACTAACTTATTCAATTTATGCAGCTAGCCAAAGGTACGAGCCGTTCCTTTTTTTTATCTAAAGAAATCGTTTTTCTTATTTGTTTGAAAATATAAGAAAAAGGCAGAGAGGAGGGGGGCGGGGGGGGGGGGGGGTCGGTGTTGAGTTGGGGGTCCAATTATGATCATTGTCCTCAGACTTCACAGTTCACAGGGGTCACATAAAATGAAGTGATAGATGAGAAATGGCTTTTATGATTATCATTTCATCTTATTCATGGCACGATTATAATTCAAACCATCTGATTGTTAGATTTTTCCATTTTAATCCAATGTCTTCTAATTTTTTTAAGCAATCAAACCTATGATACTCAGAGACTTCAAAATAGGCTATGTATAGTGTCATTCGTATCCGATACTTCACTTTTTGTGTGAACAATCTATGTCCCAGCCGTATGCCCATATCCATGGCGCATCCATGCTGTAATGGGGTATCATAGATCACATCTTCTCAAACAAGTCAATGTGGGGTTCATATTCTACGCGTCAGTTACATGTATCATAGATCACATCTTCTCAGACAAGTTAATGTGGGGTTCATATTCTATGCATCAGTTACAGCTCATGACTATGTTCAAACATTTTGATATTGATGGAGGTGGGTGACTATTGCTTAAAGAATAAAGATTAAGTGCTTGTATGAGGCAGGAAGTGGTACCATCCAAGCTTAAGATTTCCTGGTGAACATGTACCATATCAAGTTTTTGATGAAAATGTCAACTGATAATAATACACTGTAGATTCTCGTTAGTGCGAGGAGCAGTCCCAATGTGGGAGAATATTTTTTTTTTTTGTTGACAGTGAGATTGTCTCTCATTGTTTGAATTATCTCAATCCCGTTTTGGAAGAAAGCATCAGGTTTTTATTCAGGTTGGTAGGTATTAAGTTTTTTTTACTTTGGTCAAAGGGGTACAAAACATTGTTGAAGCTCTAATGATTGTGGGTTTTTATAGTAGAATCATGAATGATAGTGCAATATGAAGTGTCACGCCTCCAAACCGGGATACCAATAACATTCTGCGTCTCAGAGTGGGACGGGTGGGGGGTTAAAAAAAGGGCAGGCCAGTGCACGAGGCTCCCACCATTGTGGGGTGGTGGGATCTAGGGAGGGTCAGATGTACGCAGCCTTAACCCCGCAAGAGGAGGGGCTGTTTTCACGTTTTGAACCGGTGACACCCAGGTTGCAATGGAGCAACCTTACCGTTGAAGAAGGCCCGCCCTCTGGGTGTGGGGTTCTAACAAATATGACATTTTACCCCACCCCTAGTTCCCATAGGATTCCACATGCGAGGACAAGTATAGTTTTCCATCACATTTAAAAACACGTTTCAGTGGAAGCTTTGCAATTAAAGCAAACATCCAAAGAACACATAAGTCGTATCCTGGTCGTGCCGTGCCGCCCACGGCTCCCCTCCCTCCCTTTCTTTTTTTAAGTTGGACTTGGACTCTTGGACCAATTCCATTAAAATAAACAAATTAAGTGAAATAAATAAGTAGAATAACACAAATGATGTTTTGAGTACATTCATTGCAAAAATACATCAAATAGATTATATTTCCTTGAAGTTTAAGTTACAAAAGTAAAAAAAAAAAGTACAATTTTGAACTTGGATCAATATGTAATGAAACTCAAACGTTATGAGAAATGAAAAAAATATAAAATTACAACTTTGAAACCTATGATACATTTTCTAAAAAACAAGTTACAACTTTGAAAACCTATTATACATTCTAAAAACAAATTACAACTTTGAAAACCTATTATACATTCTAAAAAAACATTAAGTAAGAAATACAAGTTTATGACAAATGAAAAAAATACAACATGTAAAACTGTAGTTTTCAAAATCGGAATCGTATCGCAAATCGTTCATATCCATGAATGCAATGGAATCGAATCGCGAATCGTATGATTTTTTATTTTTTAAATAAAAATAAAAAATAATTAAAAATTAAAAAAAGGAAAAAGAAAAAAGTAATTATTCATAACCATCCATGTTCCCATTTATAGCAATATGAACATAATAACAAGTCTGTCATACACTCATATCAAGAACATCATGACATATTATATATATATGTATGAAATAAATGATGTGTAAATAGTTAAATAAGTTGAAATAATCAATATATATTTTTTATTATCTTTAAATCAAAAAATAAAAATAGAAATAAAATCAAAACCATCAATCTTACACTGTAGGATATCTCTTGAAGTTAAGAAAGTGTTAAAAAACCGAAATAGATTAAAAAAAAGAAGAAGATTTAGACAAGCACCATACGTTGCTTCATCTTTAAAACCTAATCAAAGGCGTAAAAAATTCTTGAGAGGTTTCGTTAACTACTAAATAAATAACCTTTTAAAAATGAAAGTGCTACAAGAAAATAAAAAAAAATAAAGAAAGAAAAAAGGTAAAAGATTATTATTAAATTATTTGTTGTAGCTATTCTCACTTAGCCGAATCGCTTGAATCATAAGATTTGATGAGACAGATATCGAATCGTAGGATTTACACCTGAATCCTAAGATTCATTTGTAAATGGGATTCATTGTATTGATAAGAATCGTTTTCCTTAAGATTCGGGATACGAATCGTAGGATTTTGATAACTATGTGAAAAACTATCATAATTTCATAAAAAGTATTAGTTGATGTATTTCGAATTCGAACACTATGATATCATCATATATGTAACGCCGATAGCTCATCTTCTATCTCAACATCATCCATCATGTGCTGTGTTATATCCTTTGCTTGATACCAATCCCTTAAGCACATGCGGGTCTCCATAGTTTCTTCTGCTAGCATAGTCCTCCTGGGGTCAATAAGGCGTCCACTTGCACTAAATGCCTGCTCTGATGCAACTGTAGATTCTGTAATTGTTAGTATAATCGCGGGCATTGGTGGAAAGCACATGAAACTTAGTTTTGTAAGATTTCCACCGGGCCAAAAGATCAAAATCTTATTCATCATCATCTGGGATTGGATCAGGATTGCTCCCCAGGTACATTGTTAATTCATCAAGGTTGTAAGAGGATCCCCCGGAAGAAGATGATTTACTTCCGTGAGATTTCCTCATAATACCCCAAATGACCTTTTTCCCTTTATGTACCTGGGGAGGGCCGATTGGGACCATGGGTGTTACGGATCTATCCAATCGGGTAGCATATTTCAAAAAAAGTGTGTTTAACTGTGTTCTAATTGTAGATTTGTCATTTATATTAGTTGTATTCATGTTACTAATTATTTCTTCAAGTAAAGTTTCTACACCTTTTAATTTCAATCTAGGGTCTAATGTAGCAGCTATACAAAATGTTAAAGGAGCTGTTCTCCAATATTGTGAAAACTTTTGCCTCCATTTGTACACACATAAGTTGAAAAAGCTGAAAATCTCTATATTTTTTTAAAAGAAAGACTTATTTCATAAAAATGGGTTAAAGATTGGGTTGATGTGGGATAATATACCCGGGAAGAAAACAAGGTTGCATCATCAAAAACTTCCAAAAAATCTCTTAATATCTCAAGAAGGTTCCAATTATCATCACTTATATAAACATTTTCATGTGTTAAATAAAGTTGACAATATTGATTTAGTGCCATTTTATAGGCGCATGCTTCTTTTAACATTTTATAGGTAAAAGTCCATCTACGCTTTACATTTTGTGATATTTTCTTGGGTCTTAGACACATTTACACATATATCCCTCCATTTTTTTCGCGAGGTAGAACAAAAAATGAAACCTACAATCCATTTAATGGTCTCTAAGACATCTTTAATAGATTTTACCCCTTGTACGATAAGATTTATGATGTGGCGTGCGCATCTATTGTGAAAGATAGCTCCATTTAAATTAAGTTGAAGTGCAGATTTTAGTAACTCTATTGCGACATTGTTAGAACTTGCATTATCTAAAGTTATAGGAATTATTTTATTTTCAATATTATATTCTCTAAGTTTTTCAAGGATAGTGGACCCTATCCTAGCACCAATGTGTGGGAACTCTTGTAAAGAAAACACAATCATTCTCTTTTGCATCGACCAATCATTATCAATATATTGTGATGTGATTGAAATGTACCCCACATTTTGTTTAGAGGTCCATAAATCTCAAGTTAAAGCCACTTTTCCATGTATGTTTTGAAAAGTGTCTTTTAAATTCTCGTTTTCTTTCAATTTTTTTTTACTGCATCATTTCTGGTAGTAACTCTAGATATTTTCTGCCATGAATGGACAAAGGCTTGCCTCAAAAATTTTTCAAATGCTCGGTCTTCTGCATTTATAAATGGTAATTGGCAAACTATTATAAACTTTATAAGTTGGTATCTAGCATTATTAGGGTCATAGATAAAAACTCCTAAACAACCACTTGAATTCATTTGGGGAAGTTGTGTTTGGATGGCCCCACTCCCTGCCTCAGCAATTCCGGCAGTATTTGTGTGTCTGGGCACACACGATCTCATGTGTCTAAGAAGGTGGCCAAAGTGCCACCTGCTGATCTGGCACTGAGGAGGTCTTTGCAATATTTACATTGTGCCTTTTTATCTCTTCCTCCTTTGGACTGATAAAAAAAATCTATTCCTCCTTTGGGATTTGGGACCTGAACTTTAACAAAATGCTGCCATACATGAGAAGTCACTCTCACTCTTCTTTTCTTTTTAGTTGTAGAACCTGAGCCTTCACCGCCTGCAGGTTCGGGTTCTTGGCGATTATGACTATCTAGTTTTATCCCCTGATCTTGATCTAAATTAATATATCTAGGATTTGCCTCATTTAGAGAGAAGTTAAGGTTGAAAGGTTGTGATGGTCCAACCATTTTTCTAAAACACAATTTTAAAAAAAAATTTAAATAGATAATTATGTTTAATGTGTTTGTTGTGATAATTTATATAAGAAATGGGAGAAGATGAGACTTAATATATAATATTACTATGTATTTTATTGCTAAATAAAATTCAAAATTAAAAATAATAAATACCTCTATGAGAGAGGGAGAGCTAATGGAGAGGTCCTTCGTAGAGAGCTGCTTCGCTTCTTAGAGAGCTTAGACTTTAGAGAGAGAACTTAGAGAGAGCTCAGAACCTTATAGGGAGTGTGAGAAATGAGAGAGTAGATGAGTATAGAGAAATGAGTGGAATGAGGGGTATTTGTAGAGTTCTTAAGGGGTAAAATGACACAAAATACCCCTCATATGACCGTTTTATGGCCGTTGGAGAAGGGGTATAATGGTAAAAAATGATCAAAAGACACTAATACCCTCCCATTTGTGCGCGAGGAGGGGGGGTTTAAAACGTCAAAAAAGACATTCTTGATCGTTTTGGAAGGGGGGAGGGTGGTTTAAAATCCGGCAGTTGGGCCCTGGTCATGTCAGGCCGTGCTGTATGAAGTAGGTGGGCCTCGTGGATAGGTTTTCAAAACTTTTGACCCACTTGACTCAGGGATCAAGTACCCATAAGGCCATGAGCCCAATTCAGGATCCAATTCATCAATCTCATCAATCATAATCAGTAGAAAACTATCTCTAAGATAGAATATAGCATCACCATGCAACCACAAACAATCCACAACATATAGACAAGTAGATTATACATTGGGAGCTCGGTTGTGCTCTAATGGAGGAGAAGACTTGCTAGATTAGGAAACTCTTTCTTTGTAGCAAATTAGGATCTCCAAGACCTCTTAGTCTTCCACGCTATGACCCTTACCGGATCTTTTCTCTAAAGGAGATTGGTGGGATCTCTTAATGAAAATAACTAGAAGCTCTTAGGGCCTGTTTGGATAGGCAAAAAATAGAGTAGAGTGAAGTTAAATGGGCCCTAACAGTCTAAAATTTCAACTCTACCCCGTTTGGATGAGTCTGATTCAATAGATGAAGTGATATTGTGAGCTACATGTACTCCATTTCACTTCAACTTTAAATACTTTCATTTTCTTGAGTAATAGTGGATTCTACTCCAAACCTTAACTTCAAAATAAGCATCCAAATGGAGTGAAGTGAAGTACTCTACTTTAACTTAAACCTACTTCTCTTCACTCCACTCTACATGTGAAATCCATTTCATTTTACTCCACTCCTCATTTATCCAAACGGGCTCTTAAGGAAATCGGAAGAGAAACTAGAAGAGGAAGGAGAAGAAAGGAAGATGTGCAACTCTTGCACTATAGGGCTGGGCGTGGACTCCAATGCATGGGGACGTCCAACCCCTAATTCTCCTCTATTTATTGCACAAGCAACCTCCACTTACTAATAATTAAAAAGTTTCACTTCCATAAGAATTAGTAATTATCTCTTCTTACTATTACCACTATTAGAAGTCTCACTTCCAATAGAAATAGTAACTTTCTAATTCATTTCCTTTAAGAGTTCAAGTAGGATTAGTAACCTTGTAATAACTTGGGCTAGCGTGGGGACCATTAGGGATTCCATAGAAAGCTGGCTCCAACTGGGACACCGCGACCCTACATCTCATGTGCAATCCGGGTCCACAGTTATTCTATATAAACGCAATTGCACTTCAATCTTAGGAATAAATTACAAAGAAGACCCTAAACTTTCCTATTACCACAAGTAGGCCCCTCTACCCATATCCATTGATCAATTGGTCCTATCCACCAAATTCGATCTATATCTTATTATCCTTGAGACCCAATTAATTCTAGTAATCATTAGTACCATCAATTAACCCTTAATTGAAATGGGTGCGCACTTACTAATGATAAATCCATTAATTGGCACAAGGGGATAATGATGATAGATTCCATCTTGACCATTGAATGTTCCCACAGTCCTACTACCTCATACCCAAGACACCGAGGTGTTGACCTAAGTTGGCCTCACTCATTGGTGACTTGAAGCAAATGAATAGACAGAAACTTGGGTTCATCAATGTCTCAGGATTGAGAGCCTATAATTGTGGGGGGGGGGGGGGGGGGGGGGGGGGGGAGGGGGGGGATTTAAACATCAAAAAAGACATTCTTGACCATTTTGGAGAGGAGGGGGGAGGGGGGTGTAGGGCGGGGGGGATGCCATTCCGGATCGTTGACTTGGTCAACGGGCCAGGCATGGTTTTTCGATGCTAGGCTTGAGCCGCCCACCCATTTTACACCCCTAGGTCCACTTAATTAGTCATTGCGGCATCTCCTTAGTTGCCTATATCTCCGGGTCAAGGGCAGCGGTGCTGTCACCTACAACACGAAGTGTAGCAAGTTAGAGCAAGTAAGCAAATATAATAAACATAATCACGTTGCATCAAATACTGAGTTAAAGAAGGTAATTGTAAGGACAACAAGAATGCGCAATACTAGGCATGATTATACAAGGAATAGAAATAACATTTGTGAATCATGTAAGACAAGTCCATATAAGAACTTCCTAGCGAAATGGTAAACCACATGAGCTCATTCTCCCAACTACATGGTTGCTAGCGGCCTTACCGTGGAGAGAGCTAAACAATATATAATAAACAAGGGTACCGCTAGTCTCCATAAAGGGATTTATATTTATGGCCATCAATAATGTTTTCTAAATATGGTATCAGAGGACATAGTCACTCCCACGCAAAGGCTAAACTGCAGTTAGCATAAACAAGGCTAAATTAGGAATGCTCAGAGTAACGAGTTATTTCCCTTCTATTGGGCCAAATTTTTAAGAAAATGAGGAATGCACAGTGGCCCACCCTTACTTGACTGCTTGGCTGTTGCTTTACTAGACAGCTTAGTGTGCCAGGTTGACCCAAACGGGACCCATAGGCCTTACCCAAAAAGCCTTAAAACAGTTAGTCTAGAGAAGGGTCAGGCTGAACTGGGCCTGATGGCCCTGACCGGAATTGGACCTTCTATCTTCACTTATTCAGCAATTAGTACTGAAATTGCAAGCATTGCATGAACATTGAACTCTGCGAACTATATTATCTAGAACTATAATGCACAAATTTGCTGACTGCAAGAACACATCCAACTCCATCTTAGTGGCAAGCCGGCAACCCTACACTTAGCAGTCCAACATTTTAGGTCTTTAGGACCTAGACTATTGACAAATTCTGAGACCTTATGACTTAGTGGACGGGGAGCAGGGGGCATCATCTGTAATACCTTGACATCCTTTTCTGCCATTGTCGCAAGGGGATTTATCTGCTTTGAGATAATTTATCTGTGTGACGAAGGGCGAGCTTCTAAAGTTCTAGAAGCAGATATTTGACTAAAGCTTCGACTCCAGTGTTCATACCTTCTTCGACATGTAAGATTAGAGACTGGATCCTCTCACGCTTCCACCATTTATTGGGAAGGAGTTGTGATAGAATGAACTGGCCATACTCGAACCATGTTTCTTTTTCCTTCATATCTAACCTGCCATTATTTATTCATCATAAACAGAAACACAGAGGACCCGTGGGATGCCCAACAACAACGGTTGACATACAAAGTATAATATTACAGTTGACCTGACAAACTGATTACTTATATTATAACATTGGTGAAATTCTTCTTATATTTTATTTATTTATTTTGCATAATCCATAAGGTCCAACAACGAGCCAACTTGTATCGATAGAAGAAGTCTAGGCTGTGACAAGGAGCCACAAAGCCATAAAGGCTCAGTTCTAGCACCATAAAAGCTCAGTTCTATCCATTATGGGGAGCCTCTTGTTCATTTTATCATTTGATAAACTAAGTTTCTGTCATTTCTTTTGGCAGTGTGGAAAAGTATCTTTCCTCTTGTTAAATGGGCTTGTCAACATGGTTAAATTGGTTGGGCTGAGAAAATCTGATGATGTTGATAGACAGAGAATAAATTGTTTATCATATCTTCTTATTACCAAAGTTTTAGAACTCAGACTTGGGAGGTGACTTGGTCACCCTTGATGCGAACCAAGTCATACCAAAGAACCCAAAAACTCCTAATTTTTAAAAATATGATGAAAAACCTTTTACAGTTTGAAAATTATTCCTACAAATCTGGAGAGTTTTAAGAAACACGTTTTGGTTGTTTGAAATGATTTTAAATGTTGTAGGACTTGTGTTTTGATTATTTAGAGTGATTTTAAGTAGTAATAAGTGGTTGCATTTGACTTTTACTTTGTCAGATGAACAATACCTTTGACCTCTAAATGCATAGCATCTTCCACAAAATGTGGTTTTGATCTTCCAAAATCAATGCAAAAGGACCTTAAAAGGCTCGCAAATCATCTCACAACTAGAAAGTTGGCTTAAGAAAATAGTTTAGGCCCTTCCAATAAGACTAGGTGGGGATGACTCTGAGAGTGACTTGATTTTGTAGGGTTGCCGAGTTCATGTCAACTGGGACTCAACAATTTTTAAAACATGCTTATTACCAGAAAGAAAGGTTGTGCTTGCGAAAATTCTTTCTTTACTGGGGTACTGTTATATTCATACTTTGTATTTTGAAGTGTAACACAGATTCACCTAAAGGTTAGAAGCATGAGATACTCATTGTTAGTTTGTTACTATTAAAAAAAGAGAGATGTTCATTGTTTGTTTAATAATTATTGCTCTCATTTTAGCTTGATTGATAGGTAAATAGTTATCACTTGAACTCAGCTCTAAGCAGCTCTATTTTACATTTATTTATCCATTTCATGCCATTTTCAGATTTTAACTTTATCAGTTGCTTATTTGGATGTTTTAGAGCTTTTACTACTGTACGTCTCCTTTTCCATTTGTCCAGAGTCAAGCATGTGATGGTGACATCCTTTTTGTTGGTTTTGGGCGCGATGACCATGACATGGATCTGTGACAAAATATCAGAATCTGGATTTGGTACTATTCTTGTAATATTTTCTTATTTTTTTGTTAACTGCATGGTGTTGACCCTTTACTGTGCCTTCTTTAAATTATGCTTCCAATGTTTGCCATTGTATAGTCTTACTTTTGTGCAATTGTTCTATTATAGTTTCCACATGGCTGTCGTTTCTGTTGACTCTTCCAAGTTGTCACTTCTCTGTGATGTATTGTTCATCGGTTTAATATAGCTGTATACTTTAGTAGCTCGTTGTTATAACAACACAAAAACTTATTCCAGCAGCCTATTTTTTTTTCTTCTTTTTTTTTTTGGTGTTGCCGATCCACCAAGCTAATATGCTTTCATTTGGGGGACTTTGATGTCCCTTAGCGGTGAGCTAGCCACCCGGGACAGCAACCTTTTGGTTTAAATGCTTTCAAATAACTACAAAATGTTATCATGTCTCATCTACTGCTATATTGTTGTGGATATATTTAATCAGACATTAGATCCTCTAAACAAATATAAATTATTTTTAACATCTTCTACATGAAAGATGTGGGGCCGCGTTTCCTATATAGTTTGAAATGGGGACCATAACTATGCCAGCTAGTCAACATTTACACATAATTGTTGCACCAAAGCAAACTATACGGATAATGCCCATATCTAGCAAGTTTTCCTCTAAAAAAGATGTGTTTTCATTAAAAATGAAGAGAAACAGGGAATAAAGTTCTTGTCTTTCACAAGGAAAATGAAGCTTGGACTCGGGACCCGACTCAGTTAGGGCCAAGTCCGAGCTGATTCGGCTGAGTCAGACCAAGTCCCAATTTAGTGCAAAGAAAAAATAAAAATAAAAAATAAAAATAGTTGGCTAAGTCCGCGGCCGAGTCACATAGTACTCACTAGGACTCAACCGAGTCCCATTATTGTAGTCCGAGTCCCATAGGACCCGACTAGGTCCGAGTCGACTACTCGTCTGTTTTTTTAATCCATGGTCTTACATAGTATATATGGTCATGGGTATTGGATCTTGAGCTAATTCCTTAGGTGATATGAACCATCCAAAAAAAAAAAAAAAAAAAAAAAAGAATCTTTGGGATGTGTGGAAGAAAGAAATTGAAAGGTTATTAAGAATTTCATCAAGTTATCTTTGGTGTTGGTTGTGTGCATTAGGAGTAGTAATTTTCTTTTGCTTGGTTACTATCCTTTCCCTTTTATGAAGTTGCTTATGGAAAAGGAAAAAATTAAAAGAACGTGTAAAATAGATAGTCAGAGCTTATGATTTTGATTTAATGGGAGTTGATTTGGGAAGTGAGTGGGGAACCTATAGTTGCCTAGATTCATCTCCTTGTGACTCAATTAGTACTTTAGAATGGATTAAAAACATTAGGTTTACTTATACAACCCTAAACTAAATCAAATCTGGCAGTTCGTATTTTTTTAGACAGAGTTAGGAACCAAATACAGAATTTACTGCATTTGACAATTTTTATCAGTAACCTTGCATCACTTATAACTTTTTCATATGATGTCCGATTTTGATGATTTATATATGAATCTCAATAGTACTCGACGGGATGAATCCAATGAACGATAGATCATCAAATCTCTACATCATTTGACACTCCAAAAGTGGGCCGCATGCTTGCTGCTTTTTGTAGGAAATTTCTAGTTTGCCCATTTCAAACACCCAATTATTCTTATCATCCCCAAAATACCTATAGAATGACAATTCAACCCAAAACTAGGGTTTTCTAGATAGATTCTAAGGTTTAGACAAATGCTCCACTAAGGATGGAATTAAATTCCAGATTTTGAATTAAGGCACATATTACAATTTGTAAGACAAGAGTTTTCCTAACCAAACATGCTGGAAGAACAGAAAATTGAATTATAATTCACTTGCAAATAAACAAAACCCTAGGTTTAGAATTATCATTCACTTGCAAGGAACAACATAAATTCAAACCCTATGATGTCATAAAACCTTAAGCAGAATATGATTGCCCAAAACCATGTTGGACGACCATAGGGATCTCCAAATTAGGTCCTGGCCAATCTAATTTGACACTTTTGCTAGAACCAGATTCATGTAAGATACCATATACCAACCCAAAAGCTTAAGCTTATAGGTAGAAGGCCCAAACAGGTATATGAAGCCATGTCAAACCCATTACTTGGGCGATGTGGGATGTGAGACTTTCTCAACACTCCCCCTCACGTGGAGGCTCAATGGATTTCATGGACGGGCCTTTCACGTGGGCTACACAAGAACGATGGGATCGGAACCCGCTTTGATACCATGTAAGATACCATATACCAACCCAAAAGCTTAAGCTTATAGGTGGAAGACCCAAACGGGTATATGAAGCCATGTCAAACCCATTACTTGGGTGATGTGGGATGTGGGACTTTCCCAACAATTTACTCATCCTTAATAGTCTCAATTCCAATATACAAGGCTAAATCTCCAAATCTAACAAACCCTAGTATGCCTACATCTAAGAGCCCCTAAAAAATCAAGCATCCCATGATGCCCTAGTGTCAAAAAACCCCAAATACAGTCCCCACATGGTTTGGCCAGCATGGATCTCCCTAGGGAGGTCCATGGCCAAACACTAATCATTCAATCTTTGCATGTATTGGGTATTTGGGTTCCCCACCTCATGTGTGGATTTTTAAGCATATCTCACATGTAATACATAACTACAAGGATGAATCTAATCTAAAAGAGCATAGTTTTCAAAATCGGAATTGTATCGCAAATCATTCATACCTATGAATTGAATCGAATCGTGAATCGTATCGTGAATCATGGAATTTTAATTATTATAATAAAAATAACAAATAATTAAAAAATAAAAGAAAAAGAAAAAATTAATTATTCATAACCATTCATTTTCCCATTTATAGTAGTATAAATACGATAATAAGTAAGTCTTATCATACAATCATATCAAGAACATCATGACACACATATAAATGAAATAAATGATGTGTGAATAGTTAAATAAGTATAAGGTATCAATGTAGATTTTATTATCTTTAAATCAAAATATAAAATAAAATAAAATCCAAACCATCTATCTTACACGATATCTCTTTAAGTTAAGAAAGTGGTCATGCAGGAAAGAAAAAAATCAAATAGATTAAAAAAAGAAGAAGATATAGACAAGCACCATACGTACAGTCAAATGCTTTAATAAAAGGCATTATTCATCTTTAAAACCTCATCAAAGCCGCAAAAAATTCTTAGGAGGTTTCGTTCACTACTAAATAACCTTTTAAAAATAAAAGCGCTAAAAGAAAGAAATAATAAAAAGAGAAAAAGAAAAAAGACTATTCATATTAACTTATTGGCTGTAGCTATTCTTTCTTAGCCGAATCGCTTGAATTGTAAGATTCGATGAAACAAGTATTGAATCGTAGGATTCACGCCCAAATCCTAAGATTCATCTGTAAATGGGATTCATTACATAGATACGAATCGTTTTCCTTAAAATTCGGGATAACTATGTAAATGGGATTTCCTGAGGATTTTGATAACTATGTAAAAGAATACCAACTATTGAGTCAAATCTGAAAACATAAATAACTAATAACCAAAAACTCGGAAAATCTTCTAATATCGAAAAACATGGAAACCCTAAGTGCATATGCAACAAGGAACGCTAATCACAAAACCTAAGAGATGTGGGTCCAACTTCCAAGATATGTGGTCCCTCTACATTCGGGCAATATGAAATTCCCATATATGGTTCAAAGCCAAGGGGAATATCCCATCATGTGTTTATCCGATGGTCTTAGGGTCAAGTCCCTTGGGATCTAGGGTTTTCAAGATCTTTCACATGCCCACATTAGATCAATCTTGGATTTTCTAGAATAGAATCAATTTGGGAACAAAGGAGAACCATGCATGCTCAATTAATTAGGTTTGTTTACTTGCAGGTGTTATGTCCAATTTGTAGGATTTCCTTAATTTTGGTTGTTTTGCATCAATTGCTTAAATCCATAGTTGCAATCTTCTAGTTCCTTTTAGTTCTCTTCAAATTCCCAATTTCTAGGGTTTATTTGTTGACGAAGTGCTCCAAAGTAGAGAGGAGGGTTGGGCATATATATATATATATATATATATATAGAGAGAGAGAGAGAGAGAGAGAGAGAGAGAGGGAGTTTCCTCGTTACTTGTGTTCTATTCGGATTGGGTCTGACGGTGCACCTTGAGAGAGAGTTTCCTCCAAAGTAGGCTAGCCGAATTCCACATTTTATTTAATTTATTATTTAATTCATAAATAATGCAAATATGAAATATTGGTTAAAATATTAATTTATACCATTTCTAGGGTCGGGTCCTTACAATATATGGCTGTGTATAATCTAGTTTATGATCTTGTTATTATCTCTGTAACTGTATGTTCTGTGTCTAACATGTCACCTTTGTTTCAGGTCAAGGGTCGTCTTTAATTGTTTGTGCTGGAATATTGACTGGCTATACAGAAACTTTATACAAGATGTTGTCTCAGCTCTTAGGTTGGTGATTTTGATCGATCAATTTTAGTTGTTTGATTAAGCGTTTTAGTTATATTATCTTTTTTCCATCAATAACAGCATGAAGTTAAAGGAAGGGGCTATCATTTGTCAATAGAACACTAGAAAGGGATTGAAAGTAGTTTTTTTTTTAATGTAAAATAAATTAATTAAGTAATGCCAAAAGAATAATAACATGATTCTAAACATCACACCTATGGTGCACCTTGAAGAAATAAGCCCAGAGCTCATGAACGTCACACTGGGTCAAGAGATATCTTACGGTGTAAGATTAATGCTTTGGATATTATTTTTACTTTAATATTTTGATTTAAAGGTAACAACAAATAAATATATATTGATGCCTTTTACTTATTTAACTATTTACTCACATCATTTATTATATATTAATGTATGTCATGATGTTCTTGATATAATTGTATGATAGACTTATTTTTCGTTGTATTTATATTGCCTGAATGGGAGAATGAATGGATTATGAATAATTTTTTTCTTTTTCTTTTTTCTTTTTTCTTCTTTGTTTTTCATATTTATTAGAAAAACTTAAAAAATCCTATGAGTTATGATTTGATTCGATTCATGAGCATGAACGATTTTCGATATGATTCCGATTTATCATAACTATGCCCAAACATATCTTGCTTTTAACATTAAGAAGCATACTAAGTAGCTTGAAGATTTGATTCGTTGTCATCTTTTGCTTCCATTTACTTTAGCGTCAGTTGCTGTTTGTTTATATCACCAGATATGTCATGAATACAGCAAGTACACACCATGGATGCAGCTGGGGCTTGGATTTTACATGTAAAATTGAATTATGGGTACCGTATGAAATGGATACATTGCCTAATTTGAAGTATGGATATCACTGTCTAAATGTGTCTTATGTAATTTGGAGTACCACAAGTTGAACCTTAATTTGGAGTACCACAAGTTGTTGCATCACAATGGTTCAGGCTCTCTGCAGACTGTACATCTATTTTTTCTTTTCAGTCATTCTTTTACTTGGATCTTGTGTATGAGATTTGCAGTGCTTAAGTTAGCCTTCTTCCACAGCTTATGTATTTTATATGTGAGACAAGACACATTTGAAGCCTGGACTGTAATTTCAACTGGCAATGACTACTGTTCCACTTCTTATGGTCGATTGTTAGTACTTTGTTTTGCTGCTCATTCAGCTAGGATTTGCTTGCCATAAACAAGTTTTGTGGTTTTTTTTTTTTTTTTGGGGAAAAAGATAAAAAAAGACTCTTGCTTCAATGTCTGTCTGCATGGATCTATCAAAATTGTATTCCAAAGATATAAATTAAGGCATTTCTTTTGGAATAATTTCATCTTTTTTTAAAAGAAAAAATTGTTAAAGGAGAGATTCACTGATATGTACATATTTGCGTGAATGAGCTGCCCTGCAGGAAATGCTATGAGTTGGTGGCCATATATTCTTTTGGCGACATGCATTTTCACTGTAGTCACCATGTGGGCAGTTCTTGTTACTCAGGGCTGCAGGAAGATTAAATTACAGTATTATGCCTTTAAACTTGCATCTGCTGCAAGGTTAGAATTTTCACCATTGGTGTCTTCTATTGTGTTGGTATTTTGACTTTGGTATTGCTTCTTTCTGTTCTGGTGCAACACTGATTGTGGGAAAACTTGAAGTATCTTATGCTGTGGATTTCGACACATTTACATTATAGTTGACTTTTTAAATAATAATTTAAAACTGTTTGATTTAGACTGGGCTGTGAAGGAACCAGTTTGGGATGAATCTGATCTGATCAAATCTTCCAATTTAATAAAAACCATGAACAGTGCCTGCTATAAGGGTCTGATCTCAAATTAGACTCGACGGACAGAAAATATAGTAGAAAACGCTGGGGCGGGTTTTTAATTTTGAATCTGTACAAAGAAAGTGGAAGACGATTTCCTTTCTTACACAATATCTCTGATTATTATTTTTTTTTCATTTCTTTCTTTCATTTTTGTCCTGTCATTTACTGAATTCTTCCTATCCAGAGAACTTGTTTAACTGATCTTGGATGGAGAATTGAGGTTGGTCTAAAATCCCGTGGACTTTGTTCATTTCCTAAATGTGGTTCAAGTGTTTGGCTCATTTTGCAGAACCAAGTGCTATGAGTATATACAACTTTGAAAAAACGTATTGTAAATATACAAAACTTTCAGAAAGAAAAAGGTGTGGTGAATACATTTTGTTTTATCAGAGGGGCAAGGTTCCTGGTAACTGGTAAGATCATTTTAGAGAAGTCTATCCTCAAGGATGACAAATTCTCCCGTAGATTGTATTCTTCCACAGAACAGAAATGAGTCTCTTAGATCATGTCAATTTATTTCTTCCTTGACATTTATGACTATGGAGATCATTGAAGTGAATTTCTTGAGACTGGTACCTTTCTTATGAGGTATTTTCTTTTGTATATTATATTCTTCCGATATAATCTTTTTTTGATTATGGTAAGATTTTATTGAAATAAAGAGCCAAATGTAAATTTTGCCAATATCATGATTTATAAAATTTCCGTTTTTATGATGTCATGAGATTTTAAAACTTATGGCGTGGAGGGTGGTTCGGTGTTCAATCAGATTCTTATGGAAGTAAATGAAGTGGCCGATTTGTTGGCTGAAGAATGTGCTAGTTGATCCACCATTACTCTGGATGTAATCCAGGACCTAGGGTTAGGGCTTGTGGGAAAGTGTTGAAGCACAATAAAGTGCCGAGACACTTCAACAAGTCTCTGCAGAGACGATAACGAGGACGCACTTAAATGGGAAAATCCAAATTCAATTAATCAACTCTGAGAAATTCTTCTCTACAATGCCATGTAAATAAGAAACATAACTTAGGGCCTAAGAAACCTAATTAAACTAGGAAACTAAAAAATATTGAAAACCTAATCCTAATTACAATATAATTAGTGAATTAAAAAAATCCTAAATCTACTTGGGCCCTACACATGTGGCTTGAGGTCTATCTGCATTAGAATGTGTACCTTTTCATTTATTAGATTGTAAATTTCCTTGGTTTTTGTAATAAAATTTATTTACCATTTAAAAAATAATTGAGAATAGTGGACCATTGAAATACAAAAAGCAAGTCCTTTCGGAAAAAAAAAAAAAAAAAAAAAAAAAAAAACAAAACAGAGTAAAGGATTTGATCTGGTTGATTTTGGTGTATCCCTGTGGATTTGGGGACTGTGTCAAAAGACCTATTACATGACCACATAAAATGCTCCTCAGTGCGCTTTTTTCTTTGAATTGTTGAACAATTAGCAGTGGAATGCTTCACACTACTGTGATAATTCTTCTAGCAGTAATAGGTAAATGAATGTACTTCCTTTTTCTTTTCTTTTTTACAAACAGGAGTGACTAATTCTATCCTCCAGTGGCACTTTTTATGGGTTTCCTGGAACAGTATCATGCAAGTATTGATTGAATACTGTTTCTTTTTTCCACAGAGATGATTCCCCAATTACTGAGGTGGAGCCTTATATCCCTTTCAACATCAATCCAGCAGGAATGCAACCTGTTATTACCACCACCTATATCTTGGCTCTTCCTAGCATTCTAGCGAGGTTTTTTTTACTGAAAGTTTTTTACTTGTTTCAGAGTTTTGTTATTTCCTTCTAGCAGTTGCTCTATGTATATGCATATTCAGTTGTCAGGTCACTGTTGACCTCTGTAACAATTGAAATAAGGTTATGTTAAACATGCTTAAAAAGCTCAACTTAGGTCACTGACTTGATAACCGCTGAGCCTATCATGACTCGGCCAAGTTGCATTGAGTAGCTAATACTCATGAGTTGTTCAACTCCAACTGACTTAGTATTAACTAGTAAGTAGCCCAATACTATGTATTAAATGACAAATGAGTAATATCTAACTACTAGTTGCCGCATACTACACTCATAGATATGAATGATGATGTGATGATTTACATACTATATACATGTGAAATATCAAATTGCAAATTCTGACTATCAACATTTTATTAGGTCTTTATGTAACTGAGCAACATGAATATAGGTGACCAAATACGTCACTATTCTTATCTCTCTATATATGTATATATATCTTTATTTCCCACTCTGGTACATACTCATACACCCACTCACGCTACCCAGGTCCCTATCCAATAGACCTAGGGATTGATTCCTGGTTGTATCCCCGGTACATCACTATTTATTTATTTTTATTTGGAAAAGTGACTTGGTACATTACTATTCTTATCTTAAAATAATAAAGCACGAGTCACATGACTTATATCAAATTGCAAATTCTGACAATAAGGGTCAATACACCCATTTATTTTAGTTACTGATTCAAATAGACATTAAAAATCTAACACTTTCTATATTCTAATTTTTTTAGATACTTTTTTCAAAATTTTTTAACCTTAATTGAAATTCACCCCGATAACCGATAAGTATCGCTGCAACCGAAATGTGTTGCCTGATTCAGATCATTTTGTGGGGCAGGCGACCTGCTTTCTTCAATTGCTTTTTTAATTCTTGAACTGTGTAGATTAAGCATGACTCAATAACCTCGTAGATGAACCTAACATCCTGGTCAAACGACTGAGAATTGGGATTACAAATTGATTAAAAAAAATTGACACATTTTTCATTCAGTGGGCAGAAGTTAGATTGTGTAGTTTGGCTTCTTAATCTTAGGTATGTATTGGATACTGATTAAGGGAAAATAAAATGGTGTATATGTATCTATCCCCGTTTATGTAGTGATTTGGTTTACAATCATAATGCCTGCATTTACCTGAGCTCCTTATTTTTTATGGACATTGGTTATTTTAGGGTTTCCAAGTTCTGTTGTGTATTGAAATTTGAAACCTCTCCATGATCCAACCTAAACATTGCTAAGTCATGTAGTTGTATTGCGTTGAATTTCCGTGTACTTTTCTTCAAATATATGATTTCAACTTCTAATATGGAGCATATATTTGCAGAGTTTTTGATTCGCCATTTTGGGAACATATCAAGGAGATACTAAATCCTGATAGTTCTATTGGTGCAAAACCATGGGTTTTCTACACAATTTATGCCTTTTTGGTCTTTATCTTCAATATATTTGACATTGTAAGTATCTTCTGAGCAGAACACTGAGTATCTTTTTAAAAAAGATGAGCTATCTTATTGAAGTGGTGTGCTTATGCTTATGTTGTTGAATTGTCATTCTATTGCTTCTGAGATATTCTATTTGTAAGTACTGGTGAGATGTTCATGGCAATGATTGAAGAGAAGATGATGGAGCTTTTCATTGTCTATTATCTCAACTATGTTAGCTTTGTTGTCTTCGATTTGCTTGCTTGTTCTCCCTCAGGTGTTGCTTCTGTTATTCTCCCATTATTTCTTAGAAACTAGATACAAGACTTTTTCCACTTCTTCCCTAAGCCTTTTGTATCTTTACATTGATTTAAGTGCGAATAGATGACTTTTTTAGTTTTTTTGGCTATGGGCCGACCTGATGGTTTTTCGTTTGTAATTTTGTAAGTGATTGGATTTCTCCTCCTCTGCCTGCTGCTGATCTTGGAATAATTGATTTTAGCGATACTAAAAATTTTGTTGCTGTTGCTACTGGTTGTTGTTGTTGTTATTATTATTGTTATTATCTCTACTGGTGTTTAATAATAATGCATAGAAGTTATGTTTAGACATCCTCAAATTCTTTACCTTTCAATGGACTTCATGTGACTTGCTTGGGTTTGATTAGAGCCTTGAGTTTTTGATGCAGGCATGGGTATGATTAAAACCCTAGCCCAATCGTTTAGTAAGAAACAATTGGAATTATAGTTTTTATTTATTCAAGTTTTAATGAGCAAAGGTCTAACATGTGACTTGTTTGGGTTTGATTAGAGCCTTGAGTTTTTTATGCAGGCATGGGTATCATTAAAACCCTAGCCCAATCAGTTAGTAAGAAACACTTGGAATTATAGTTTTTATTTATTCAAGTTTTAATGAGAAAAGGTCTAAAACACTGAAAAAATAAGAAAGAAGAAAGAAGAAGAAAAGAATAGAATCTGAAGGGGGGAAAAAGAGTTGGACGTTCTTATTAGGGTTGGGTGTCCACTCTTAATTATCGTTCTTTTAACTATTTTGAAAAATAAAAAAAAAAACCCTATGGTTTACCTTAATTACATGATTGTCCTTGGATTATTTTGTAAATACTATTTTTCTTAAATAAGTGAAAATAAGCTCTACCTAAATACTTAAGTATTGTATTATAACATTCCCCTTCTAATTGGTGGGAAAATATCCACTATGCCTAGTTTGGACAACATATCTGATAGTTGTCTCTATGGCATGACAAGTCCGCTAGCTGCTCCTCTGATAGCTTGGTGTCTTAGTTTTTTACCTCCTCTCTAGTGGAATGAGAGTCACCCTTAATATACTTTAACTTTATACACATGAAAAACTGATTCAACAACAATATTACGGCCTTGCAACAAGACTCGTGGGCCACATGTGGGACCCATGAAATTCTCTGAGTTTTAATTAGTATTATTTAAGTTTAGCAAGATTGTAATTAGGATTAGTTTCTAACTTAGGTAGGATTCTTATTTTGTTTCCTAGTTTAATTAGGATTACTTTCCGAGTCCTTAGACTCTTTTATTATAAATATGGCATTGTAGAGATTAATAATCTCAGTTTTGAGTTAATCAATTTTCCCTTTTTGGGTTTTTCGTTGGAGAATTGTCTTCATCGTGTGTGATTGTTCCCTTGGGAACCCTAATTGTGCCCCGGCACTTGCAATCGTACCTACGATTGCATCAATTGGTATCAGAGCCGAATGATCATCACGATTAATCAGCGTTGGTTACTCCTATCCGTTTCTCACCATCCATTCATTCCATACCCGATCCTAGACCCATTCATTCGGAACCATCCCTAGCCCTTGCCCACATCGACCAAACCAGCCACAGTGCCAACCGAACCCAGCAATGCATAGCCAACATCGTTTTCCATCTTCTTTACAGAACCCTATCTCTTTCTCACATCCCTGATAGAGCCCCAGCCTAACCAAAACCCTAATCGTCATACCACCTGCTACCCCAAATCCTCATCGTCACCCAAGCCTCACCTCAGCCCCAATCAAACCCTACTTCCACAGAAATCCGTCTTAGAACCCACCACAGAGAAGAAAGAAAGAGCAAAAAGAAGTTAAAGCAGAAAACCAGAAAATAAAGAAAGAAAAAGAGAAAAAGGAGTGTACAAGAAGGAGGAAATGGCGAACCGTACACCAGCGTAGCACCTCGCTCCAATCGCCATCGCCAACGCTCGCCCAACGTCATTGCCATCTTCATCGTCGCCAGCGTCCCTGCCTCTCCTAGTTTGGACGAAGCAGAAACAAAAAGGCCAAAACCCTTTGACCTTCTCCATTTTCCATCGACATGAAGGCTGAGGCACCAGCAAAAGAGATTTACGTGTGAATCTTATGGCACGTGCCTGGCACAAGCCCTACCCAAGTCTTTTGGGTCAATTATCCCTTTGGGTCAATTCAGGTTGGCCTGACTCATTTGCACAAGAAGCTAAAAAAGATTACCAGATTTGACTAGATCAATAGCCACAAGTTGTTTCTGCGATATTGGGCTCATACAAAATCAGATTTGATATCCGTCTTCACCTACATGCTTATGGCAAGCAGATCTACAAATCAGGCCAGTCAAAATTTTAAATTAGCATTAAACAAAGATGCCTCCCAAGAAGCATGTTGACAGGGAGTCTTCCTCCCATAATGATGATGATTTGAGGGGAACCGTTGGCAATTATCAGTAATGATGGTTCAAATGCAAGAGGCTCTTGCAAGGATTGAGACCCGATTAACCAATTTGGGAACTAATCGGCGTGAGGATAATCATCGGGATGATGGAGGACATAATCGGAATCAATGAGATCCACATGTAGTAAATGTTGATCGAGATTTGGGTATTAAACTTGTGATTCTCGAATATGATGGGAAATTGAAGCCAGATGAGTTCTTGGATTGGTTAGTGTGCGTTGAAAATATTTTTGCACAAACCTATGACGGATGGTCATAAGATTACACTGGTGGCAACTCGATTTCGCAATTATGCTAGATATGGCGGGCCAAGTTGCAAAAGAAGAGATACCAACAAATTGACCCTGTTGACACGTGGGCTGAAATGAAAAATTTTTTGAAGCAAAAATTCTTGCCTGTCATACTCGAAAGATCTGCGTTCACGTTTTCAATACTTGAAGCAAGGATCTAAGACAATTGTTGAGTATTCTGAGGAGTTTATGACCATGCAAGCCCGTTGTGGTTTAAATGAGGATGATGAGGTATTAGTTGACAGATACTTTAATGGGCTTACACTTGACATTCAAGATATCCTCGCATTCAAGCGTTTTGATAATGTTGATGAGATTATTCAGCATGCTATCAAAGCTGAGGGAATTGCAAATTATCAAGCCCAAAAACTTAATGCAGCTAAATGGGTTATGTAGGAGAATTCCTCAATTGCAGGTTCTAAACCGAGTGCGTCATCGGAGAAAGTTTTGACCAAGCCCGAAGGTCAAAATAGGCTCACATGCTTTAATTGTAAACAACAAGGGCATCGTGCAGTAGAATTTCCAAAACGTATTCACCTCATAAAGAATGAAAGTGATGTGAAAGATGTTCCAGATGATCCTAAAGAGAATGAAACAGAGGAAGTGGAGGATATTATCCCTGAGGAGGGCCTTGAGTCTCTTATGGTCATCCAAGAAATTACATCGACTACTGCGAAGAAATGGCTACGAGAAAATATTTTCCGCTCAAAAGGAACAGTCAATGGTCAGGAATGCATGGTAGTAGTTGATGGAGGCAGTTGTCAGAATATTATATCCCAAGCTTTTGTGGATCGCTTATAGCTGAAAGTTCGGAAGCATCATTGTCCTAATTTTGCTAGATGGTTAGTGACAGGTGATGAAGTGCAAGTCCGATATGCATGTTTAGTTACCTTTCCATTGGTGCAGATTATACAGATACAGTTTGGTGTAATGTGATACCCATGGATAGTTGTGATATTTTGTTGGGTCGTCCATGGATGTATGACAAGAATGGAACTAATGGCATGCGCGACAACACATACATTCAAGCATGGTGACAAGCAAGTCACACTCCGTCCTCTGAAGCCGACGCCACCAAAGAGTCACGTTCTCGTCTCACCAAGGAAGTGCTTCACGTGAACACTATCTACAGAAACAACATCCAAAAGAAGAGCCGAGTTCAAGGTCGAACTCCTTTCCAACCTGGGGAGAATGATGCAGTAGCATTATCACAGTCTTATAACAAGACTTGTGGGCCACATGTGGGACCCGTGAAATTCTCCGAGTTTTAATTAGTATTAGTTTAAGTTTAGCAAGATTGTAATTAGGATTAGTTTCTAACTTAGGTAGGATTCTTTTTTTGTTTCCTAGTTTAATTGGGGTTACTTTCCTAGTCCTTAAGACTCATTTATTATAAATATGGCATTGTAGAGATTAATAATCTCAGTTTTGAGTTAATCAATTTTCCCTTTTTGGGTTTTTCATTGGAGAATTGTCTTCATTGTGTGTGATTGTTCCCATGGGAACCCTAATTGTGCCCCGGCACTTGCGATCATACCTACGATTGCATCAATTGCAATATCACGGCCTTGCAACAAGACTCGTGATATTGCTGCTGCATCAAAAATTGGATTCTTTGTAGCATGTTGTGTTGACGTGCTGTCAGTGTAGCACCATTGGACCTGTTTATGTATATAGCCCACTCATATAGTAAAATTCTCATCTCACAATAGTTTGCATGCCCTGTGTGCTATTGCTCAATACTCTGCATCAAGACTGGATCTAGATATTACGAGCTGCTTCTTGCTCTTTTAAGACATTAAATTATCACCTACCACGGTACAATAGCATGTCGTTCCTCTCCTTTCTGTCTTTTATCTTGCCCAATCTGGATCATACTAGGCCTCAACAGAATTGAAGTCGTTCCTTTCCTTACTCAACAGAAATATATCTATGACATCATTTCTTGCGCTGGTTTGACTGATACCAAGGAAGTGGCCGCACCATTGGAAGCCGATGCTAAGCTCGTCATTCGAGATGGATCTCTTCTGTCTGATCCAACTCCATATCCTAAAGTTGTTGGTAGTCTAATATATCTCACTGTCACTGGGCCAAAATTGCTTTTGTTGTTCATACTGTTAGCCAATTTGTCTCTGCTCCTACAATCCCACTATTGCACTTTCTTCAGTATCTGCAACATACTTTGACAAAAGGAGTGATCCTTTCATCAACTGGTCCCTGCACCCTTACTGCCTTTTTGGGATTCTGATTGGGTTGGTGACATCAAGGATTGGTTCTCTACTACAGGGTATTGTTTTTTGCTTGGAGTGTTTCTCATATCCTGCAAAGTAAGAAGCAACCTTTTACCTTTCTCCTCTGCCAAAGCCTAATATCAAGATCTGGCGGACACTACAGCTGAAATCGTCTTGCTTTGTCATCTTGTTCTTGAAATGGGCATTCCACTATCTCAGACCAGCTCCAACCCCCTTTACTACAACACCATTAGTGCTCATTGCATTGCTCACAATGATGTCTTTCTTAAATTCATAAACCAAACCAAACCAAACCAAACCAAGCCTTTTCCCATTAGGTGGGGTCGGCTATATGGATTTGACGACGCCAATTAAAGCTGTTTAGGACCATGTCCTCCGTTAGATCCATATAGGCAATGTCATGTTTAATAGTTTCTTTCCAACTTCTCTTGGGTCTCCCTTTCCCTCTCCTACTCTTGGCAATCTCCATGCTTTCACACTTTTTAACAGGTGCCTCCGTTGGACGCCTTCTAACATGGCCGAACCATCTCAGTCGATTTTCTCTCATTTTATTTTCAATCGGTGCTATTCCTACTTTGCCCCTAATTTCCTTGTTCCTAATCCTATCTTTCCTTGTGATCCTGCACATCCATCTTAGCATTCTCATCTCCGCAACTTCCATCTTCTTAACATGATTATGCTTTACTGCCCAACACTTTGATCCATATAACAACGCTGGGCGTACCGCCACTTTATAATACTTTCCTTTAACCTTGAAGGGGACTTTCCGATCATACAAGACGCCTGAAGCACTCCTCCATTTGGTCCATCCGACATGAATCCTGCGACTTACATCAGTATCAATCCCTCCATTCTGTTGCACCATAAATCCAAGGTATCTAAAGTTTTCTTTCTATACAATATTTTGAGTGCCCAAACTTACTTCTATGTTACCAGGTGTCTTACTTTGACTAAACTTGCATTCCATATATTCTGTCTTGCATCGACTTAGCCTAAACCCTTTAGTCTCTAACGTTTTTCGCCACAATTCTAAATGCATAAAACATAAAAATATTAATTGACATTTTGTCTGCTGATACATTTGTCGACGCACTATCATTCTTCATCCCATCTCTTCCATTGACCAGCTGGCAGACTTATTCACCAAATCTCATTTGTCTCAGCGCTTAGGATGTCTAGTTCACTATCTCTCAATGTTCTCATCAGTCCATTGTGAACTTTTGCCACCCCACAAAAGAGCCTAATGGGTAACTGGTGGGCTTCGACCATGGGCCTGCAGACAAATAACCCACAATTCTGTTGTAACCTTAAGACTAAGTCATGTAACAAATAGATAAGCTCTGATATTCTGTAATTACTAATTTAGCTACTAAGGGTAATCAACCTAACTATACTCACCGCTTGAGATTAAAACTGATTTGTGTAATGAATCCCATTTATAGATTAATCTTAGGATTCAGAAGTGAATCTTACGATTTGATACTTGTTCCATCTAATCTTATGATCCAAGCGTTATGGCTATGCAAGAATAGCCACAACCAAGAGCTTAATATTAATATTCTTTTACCTTTTTCTTTGTTTCATATTAATAATTACTTTTTTCTTCCTTCCTTCCCTTTTCCTCTAGCATTTCTATTTTTAAAAAGGTATTTATTGGTTAACACACCACATACGATTTTTTGTGGTTTTGGGGAGGTTTTAAAGATGAGTAAGGAACAAGCATTTGACTAAAGCGTTCAACTATACAGATGGGGTTTTTTTTGTCCTGTATCCATTTTTAAAATTTTCTTGGTTTTTTCTTGATGAACAATTTTTCAACTTTAGGAGCTATCCTAATGTGTAAGATTGATGATTTATATTTTATGTTATTTTTATTTTTACTTATTTTTTATTTAAAGATAAAAAAAAATTGTAACTCGTTTATTTTTCGCCTGTAACATATTTAACTATCTACACAGGATATATTAACATATATTAATGATTGTATCAAAGTCTTATTTGTCATTATATTACACTGCTATGGATGGAAAATCGATGGACTATGTATAACTACTTTTTTCTTTCTTTTTTCTTTTTAAAATTTTGATTTTTCTCTTTTTTATAAGAAAAATAGAAAAATCCTATTATTCTTGATACAATTTACAATACGATTCAATTCATTCACTTGAAGATTTGCGATACAATTCTGATTTGCCTAACAATGGATGGGATGAGTTGTACTTTAGCTTATTTTGTATGGCCTGTCGGTATATATCCTGTGACTGGGTTCTGTACAAAATTTCTAAATTAATGAACCTTGTTCTCCTAGCAGTGTGAACATTTTAATCTAATCTGAACGAAATTCTACTATCTGATATCCTGCTCAGTTGCCTAAAAATACCTTGTGTGCATAAATTTCTCCTGACAAAAAGTATTTTGTGCAGGCGAACCTCCCGAAGGAAATAGCAGATTACATGACCAAAATGGGTGCTAGAATACCAAATATAAAGCCTGGAAGGGCCACAATTGATTATCTGACAAAGATTCAGGCTTCAACACGTTTCTGGGGTAACTTCTTAATTGTCAAATTACAAAGAATATTATGCAATCTAGTGTTCATACTGTTTTTGTGGCATTTATTTATTACCTGTGGAGTACCAATTCCTTATCATTATTATTAATCTATGTTGCCTTTGTGGAAATAATGCAGGAGGGTTATTATTATGTATTTTGGCAACTTCGTCTACCTTGCTTGATCATAATTTACGCCGTATCAATGGAAGGTTTTCATTTGGATTCACATCAGTCCTGATCATTGTAAGTTCCATATAATTCTAAATTCTGTTCTTATTGATTTATCTGAGCATAATCGAATTTATTAATAGAATATATAAGAACTTTTTTTTGGGTAAAAGAATATATAAGAACTTAATAACAATATAGAAGTCCTTTTTCACATGAGAACAGTTCTTGCATTTCTATAAGAGAACCTTTTTTTTTTTTTTTTTTTGTTTTTTTGGAGCCCTCCATGATGAATGCCAATCATGGGGCTAGGGGGTATAGAGATGTAAAGGGGTTGGAGATTGGGGTAAACCATGGTGGGGATCTGGATTCTGATCTGGATCCATTTCCTATAGAATGAATGTGGATCTGGAACCGACATAGATTCTATGTGCAGGATCCGGATCCAGACTGATTGGAAAACAGAGGACCCTGTTCCAGAATCAGATCTGAGACGACGTTTGGATAAAGGGATTAAAATAAAATATTTTTTTATTTAATACCTCTTCCTGCTCCAACAAGGATTTCAACACATGTATCCAGTCTCTTAGATGACTTTCATGCCCTTGCCATCTGACTAGAGTCCGAGATGTGTTCTTTCCTTCTCATTCTTCTTTTTCTGTCTTTTTTTTAATATTCCATAATTGTCCTGAAGCTGTATCCTCCGGTTGAAACATGCAAGGATCTGGATCCGGATCCAAAATTACAGTATAGGTTTCAGATCCGGGTACTAATTTCCCATAGAAACATGTTTCAAACTTGCTTTTTTGGAACTGGAGACTTCAGATGCTTGGATAATCGGATACTGTTTGCCTCCTTGGTATGGGGGATGCAAAATGAACATAATCATATCATTTAAAGCATGCATTTCGAGGCCTCGAAGATCAGAAGTTAAAAATATATAGAGAATGGGTGTTCCAATCTAACATCGAGTAACAATTGGACTAGTGTTGAGTTGTGGTAAGTGCTAACATGCCACAACCAAATTCATGGCAGAGTATTGAGCATGAGAGTGGTAGATAGATCATAGGTTGGTCTATGCAGGCCGCACTGACTAGTTAATACAATTTATGTGGACTGTTTCTAATAATAAAATTTTCTATGCATGTGTGTCTGTATTTGTCTTTGTTACACTCCATTATTGACAGAATTTCAATGTTCCATCACAAATGGATGGTGCCTCCAAGAGTCCGAGTTTATTACCAATACAAATGGAGTGTCATTGCCCGTGGTTGATTATGAATTTTGATGATATTCTTCTTAGCCTGTTTTCTGCTATGATACCTGGATACTTGTACAGGCCCAACATATCCATATCGTACCAATACGACACTTGTAACGGTACCTAATACTCTACCGATATTTCTAGGGACCAAGTTTAACATATCCTACTTATGAAGTCCTTTATTTCATATAGTTCTTTTAATATTTTTACTTCTCACTATAAAAAATGCTAGAAAGAGACGAAAACAATGATTATTTCATTTATTCAATGGTGATCTAAAGAAAAAATTAGGACTCCTGTATCCGTGTCCTAGATTTTCGAAAGTGAGGAGTTGTATGGATCCCCGTATCAGTGAACGTATCCATTTTCGTATTTGGGCATCATAGGTTTCTGTGTTGCCTTTTCTTTTTCTGGATTTGGGCTTCTTGTCGGCAGCTGTTTCGGTATGTCTTCTATTCTTTAACTTTAGCTTTTGAATTGAGTATAGTTAATAAGTTTTGTTGGAAGCTATTAATAAGGGTGTAAAGGAAGTGACAAATTTACTAGTTTGTGATGCTTTGTTGAGATTTTCCCTCTTTGTTAATTTTGGCCATTCTCTTCTCTGTTTTCATTGGCGGTTGTAAGCAAGGTTTGCTGGTTGCAAGTGAGGGTGTAAAGAAGGCAAAAAATTTAGAATGATTCTAAGTTGTTTTGTTGATAATTTCCCTCCCTAGTAATTTCTGCCATCCAATTCTCACTTGTGAATATACTCCCACATATTCAATTCCTCTTCAGCCCAAAAGTATATTCTCTGTATTCATAGTTTTGAAAATCAGAATTGTATCGTAATTCGTTCATACCCATGAATCGAATCGTGAATCGTAGGATTTTTTTAATAAAATAAAAAATAAAAGTAAAAATAAAAAATAGTTATTCATAATATATCTCTACTATTCATTGCAGTATATAAATACAATGACAAATAAGTCTATCAATTTATCATATCGAGAAAATCATGGCATATATTCATATATAATAAATGATATGTGTTAATAGTTGAATAAGTTTAAGGTATCAATATATATTTATTTTTTATTATCTTTAAATCAGAATATAAAAGTATAAATAAAATCCAAACCGTGACACCCTGGAGTCCCACATTGACTATAGAGAGGAAAGTGAATGGGATTATATGTAGTCCTTACACCCTGACCTTGCATGAGGCCTTTTGGTGGGTCAAGGTCCATCAGAAACAAAACCGTGAGGCTTGTGGGCTAAAGCGGACAATATCATACATGCGTGTAGGGTGGGGCGTTACAAATGGTATCAGAGCCGACTCTCGACTAGTTCGAGTGTAGGTCCCTGCCATGGTCTGGTGCAAATTGGCGGGTTTTCATGTGGGCGGGCGAAGAGGGCTGGCAGGCTATTGCACAGGGATGTGCAGCCCAAATGGGGGGGGGGGGGGGGGGGGGGGGGCAAGAAGGCTTGCAGGCTACTGCACAGGGACGTGCAACCCAAATGGGGGTGGAATGTGATGCCCTGGAGTCCCACATCGGCCATAGAGAGGAAAGTGAATGAAATTATATGTAGAGTTTACACCCTTACCTTGCATAAGGCCTTTTGGTGGGTCGAGGAGCATTAGAAACAAAATCGTGGGCCCGTGGGCCAAAGCGGATAATATCATGCATGCGTGTAGGGTGGGGCGTTACACAAACCATCAATCATACACAACAGGATAGATCTGAAGTTAAGAAAGTGTTCATGAAGAAAAAAACCAAAACAACATTAAAAAAGAAGATATAGACAAACCCCATATGTATTGTTGAATGCTTTAATCAAATGCATGTTCTTTATTCATCTCTAAAACCTCCTCAAAGCCACAAAAATCCTTAAAATGCTTCGTTAACTACCAAGAAATCTTTTAAAAGTAAATATGCTAGAACGAATGAAGAAAGAAAAAGGGGTAAAAGATTATAAATATTAACTTATTGGTTGTAGCTATTCTCGCACTGTCGAATTGCTGGAATTGTTAGATTCAATGAAATGAGTATCGAATTGTAAGATTCACACTTTAATCCTAAGACTCATCTGTAAATGGGATTCGTGACATAGATACGATTCATTTTCCTTAGTATTCATCTGTAAATGGGATTGGTGACATAGATATGATTCGTTTTTCTTAGGATTTGGGATGCAAATTGGAATTTGGGATACGATTCATACTGATACCAATGTTTGAATTATCTCAAGCCCATAGTTTTACATGGTGCTAGTGGATAGGAGGGTTTGCATGTGCCCTCAGGGATCAGTTGTCGGCCGTTCAGAATTGAGTCTCTCTCGCGCTCAGGGCCAAAGGCTCTTGGGCTCGGCGATAGATACATTGAGTTATCGGAAAAAAAAATGTATGTATTATCTCTTTCGTTATGGTTTGTCTATTTCGATTGGCAACTCCTAAGCATTATGCGAGAGCTTGGATCAACTCATTAAAAATTGAAACATAATAAATAAATGAAAAAAATAAGTTGCTTTCCCCATCTTTATGTGCCAATTAAGCCATTAGTTCCATTGACATGCAAAAGACGAGATTTCTTATGCCATTTATTTGTGAAACTTTCATGATTTTCTGCTATCACATTAGGAGGGAGTTGCAATAAACTTTTGTTTATAAAACCAATCATAATATACACTATTCGTATTGTTTGCACTTGCCCGTTTGCCTGTTTGCCTTCTGTTATTGTAGTTCCATTCTAAGCTCTTTATCTAAGAGTCTTTAAAGGGGGAAGGTTTCTTTTAAATTAAATCTCAATTGGTTGCCATTTTGGTGACACTCGGTACATTTTTGATGTTAAAACCAATCACAATGCACTCTATTCATATTGCTTGCACATACCTATATGCCTTCTGTTACGAGTAGTTCCACTCTAACCCATTGTTTGGGAAGGGGGGAAAATGGGGGGGGGGGGGGGGGGGGGGCGGGGCGGCGAAAGGGGGAAAAGTGGGGGGGGAAATTTTTTTGGAGGGTGTTTGGGAAAGGGGGAGGGAAAATGGAGGGGATGGGGGTGGGGGAAAATGGGTGCAAAACTTTTCCCCCCAAAATTGGGGGGAAAATGGGGATAGGAGGGGGAAAATGCCAAATTTACTAAAATTGTCCTTTTATATGTTAAGATAATTTAAAGTTTTTACAAAGTAAAGGGCAAACTGTAATTTTCTCTCTATCTCACCAAACAAACAACCCTACTTTTTCACTTTTCTTTCCCTACTTTTTGACTTCCCAAACAAGAAGAGGTAAAATTAATTTTTCCTCCCCTCCCCTCCCTTCATTTTTCTTCCCCTCAAATTTTCCCTCCCCTCCCCTACTTCCCTCCCAAAACGGACCGTAAAGCTCTTTATCTGAGGCTTTTTAAAGGGTAAGGTGCCTTTTAAATTAGTTCTCATTTGGTGTCTGTTTTGGTGACACATGTGGGTGTTTGGGTCACCAAATGGGTCAATTCTGGTCATGTTATGTTAGCCTGAGACCATAAGATATGATTACTCTCTCATGAGGGATTTAAGCAAGAAAGTGAAGAGTCACTCTGGAGAAGCAAGTGTTTTGACGTCTTCATTCCAACACAAGCAAAATGGGCTGTCTTCTAGGGTTATCTATTATTCTTGAAGCTTGGATGGAAGAAAAGATTACTCAAGGTTCTTTTACTGATTGGATTGAAGCTTGGTTTTAAAAGAGCTCGGTTGAGTGGGGTTGAGATGGAAAAAAGGAAACTGCTGGAGTTTCAAAGGATTTTTCTCCAGTATTATGGATTTCTTGGTGGTGGAAAGAGAGTCTTCTAGCTTTGTGTTTGCATTAGAAGGTTAAGAGATCAGTAGAATTCCTTTGGATTCTCGAAGTACTATATGCCTTTCATTTGTCCTTGTTATGGAGGATTTCTCATCCTCGGTTAAGGAGCTATTCCTCCAATGTTTCTTGTTCAGTATTTGAGAGGGTCTCAGAGGGTAAGGGCTTGAATGTTGGCGGTTAGCTGGGATCTATGTGAGGTAACCCAGTAACGTACTTATGTAATACCCTTGTAGCCCATAGCAGTGAGCCGCTTAAATGCTTGTGTTATGTTGTGGGCGGTTGCTTTCTATTTTCTCCATTTATTTTTCTATTGTTTCTTGCATATGACCCTCGCCATTTCTGTGCATGATTGGGTATGCAGTTTTGGAAATCTGACATGGTAGTGGATTATTGATGTGACAGGTCTTGACCGTTAACAAGTATATACTGTATTGATCTGGCTTGAATATGTGACAACAGGGTGATTTGGGACCGGGCCATTATCCTGGCACCTTTTTTTACCTTGTTCCTGATCATTGCAGACTGTTTAGTACTTATAATCCAGTTGCTTATTATTCTAAATCTAACAAAGAAACTTATAATCCAGTTGCTTATTATTCTAAATCTAATATCTTTGTTAGATGCATTTTTTTGTTAGTGTTTGATGCACTTGGTTTGTTGATCTAGGAACAAGCTTTAAATTGTAATTTTCATTTGTTTTGCTTGATCAGGTGGGCTCAATTATAGAACTGAGAAGATCTTATCAAGCATACAATGTGATGCCCACCTTAAGCAAAGTTCTAAGGCGTTATGGTGTTTAGGATCAGCTGGTTACAAGGTAACACCTCTCATAATTGTTTTAATGGTTATGCCAATTATGATGTCCCAAATTCTCATTTGATTTGTTGATTCAAGGCATAAGGTGTGAAGAGACATAAGTGGGCCCATTGAGTTGGGCTAAGCCTATATTATCATGCCCATAACACATCAAATGTGTTGTGTGAGCCATCCACATGGGAACAATCTTGTCTATACAGGTGGGGCCCCAGATGGGCTCCATGGACTGTCTTGTGCGGTGTGAGACATCTGCACTTGAATGTTGGCCGACATACATAAGGGTGTGCTCACCTGCGGATGACTCCCATGGACTCTCTGTGTGGACTCCCTCGTGGGGCCCACCTGGGGCCATGCCGATCATGGGGAAGGTGGGGATTGCATCTGGATCTTTCGATCCGCCATGTCTCTTGTGCACACCCTCATCGTGTGACCCCCTGGTAGGGCCTATGTGAGCCATATGAATCATGGGGAAAGGGGGAATTGAACTACCAATGTGCAAAATTTCTGGTCCATCTGATAACCCTAACCCCTTAATCCTTGGCCCTTATGTTTAACTGTTTTAGAAGGTTTCTTTCACATTTAGAATCCGACGGTCAAAGGGGGTCCCCAGGTGGGTCCCACACTGCATCCCACAAGCCCTCTCTGTGGTCTAGTTCGCTGGAGAGGGCTTGCCATTCCTCTGTATAAAATTTTAGGGCCATCGGATAATCCTAACCCCTTGATCCATGGCCACAAATTTAATGGATTTGCCAATGTTTGCCCCAACAGTCCTATTTTCTCTAACACCTTTTTTTCTTTCTTTGTCAGTGCTATTTCTTCTCTTTTGCAAGAGAGATCTATCTAAGGGCATCTTTCCAATCAAGATTTACTAGAGAAGAGGCTTGTCTATTGTGGAGTTCCAAATCCAGAGTTGGTTACTCTCAGGTTTTCAGCAATGGTATCATCCTCTATTGTAAAGGCACGTCTTCTGCTCCATTACCTGTATTATTATTAAGACAAGTGGTTCGATCGGCGAACGTGTTTTATCTCTCTTCAACCCACTAAATTGGTTGATGGAAGAAAAAATTAATGTCTCCTTGAAAGGGTTCTACTATCATCTATCGTTTCATGGGTACACCTGTAATGGGAAGATGAAGATATCAGGCGGCTGAGATGCAAGTGAATCCCATCCCATCCCATCCCATCCCCTCCCCCCACGACTATTTCCATTCTGTACCCTTTGAAGTTATTTAGAGCCAAGTGAAAAAGTTCCTTTGTAATTTTTGAGTGATTCGATTGCATTACAAAGTGGGAAAGTTATCGTCCTTTTTTGTTGGATAATAGAATTTTTAACAATGGGTTTAATTTTTCTCTCCTTGTTGTTGGTCATTACAATTTTTACTTGATCGGTGTTCATAATTGTTAAAATATAATTAGCTAGCTTGATGGGGCTGATCTATTCTGGTTTATCTGTGGAGAGGATCTGACACCGATACAAAATAAATAATTATTCTTTCAGATATTAAAGTAAGATACTTGGAACTCCACTTTTCCATTTTTGCTAAGATGTTCTGTTATCGTTTCTCCTTATAGCTCTACTTATTTATTTTTAAATATTCTCATATTTAGCACTATGATCCTTGTAATTATTACCACTATCACCATTATTATGATCCTTATAATTATTACCACTATCACCATTATTACTGCTACTGCATATTTTATTGACCACTACATTCTTTTAGATATTCTTAATTTTTTTTTAATCTATTAGCATGTCAGAAGCTGCCCCCCAAGCTTTTGAAATTTCCTGTTTTGTTTGCATACTCATGATCTCGAAGGTTTTTTTTTTTTTTTTTTTTAAATAACTTGGTTTACATATTTCCCCAGTTCTCTGAATTTCAGCTTTCAAAATGCTAGGGTCCCTCGAACATTTCTGAATTTA
Source organism: Camphora micrantha (assembly GCA_003546025.1). Classification (NCBI taxonomy): domain Eukaryota; kingdom Viridiplantae; phylum Streptophyta; class Magnoliopsida; order Laurales; family Lauraceae; genus Camphora; species Camphora micrantha. The sequence goes on along the minus strand of QPKB01000011.1, from coordinate 5,946,898 downwards.
GCTTGGGTCAGCTGGATTCACAAATTCTCAAGACTCTTTAAGAGCTGGAATTTGGAGAATTTTTTAAGCCCCAAAGCCACACCCCAAGATTGGAGAATTCCTGTTTGGTGGATATCTGAATTCCCACAAAGCTTACCCTCAGCTAGATTTAGAAATGGTCAAGGTTCTCTAGCATTTTGAAGTCCTGGATGTCTGAGAATTCAGTAAGCCAAAAAGCCATGCATCAAGGTTGGATTTGTTGAAGGTCCAAAATTAAATGGGGAATTTCAAACTCTGGGGTACAGCTAACTTGCTTTTAGAATCCCTAAACTGCAAGAATTTCTGATGAATTCCGGCAAACAAATGCTCCATGATACCTCCATGGAGTAATCCTGTCCCTTTTTTATTACATAGAATTTGATCCTCAAATCAACCTGTGGTCATTGATTGATAAAAGGAAATATGTCAATCTGGAGTCCATCTGAAGGTAATAAGCAACTTGGGAGGACTTAAATCTAGGGATAAAATGACCTTTCATCTTTCTTCTCCACGCATTTAGGTCATCCATAACTCTTTACATCCTCTTGTTGCGTATGCGTTTGTACACGACCATGGAAAACTGGTTCAGCAGACTTTTCCTCTTTCGGCGAAAAAAATAAGGGATCCCATGGGAAACACATTTTTGGGGAATCTTAGAAAAGGAATCGTAGAAAACTCAACTCATTTTGGTAACTTTTTTCTTTAAGGAAAAATGGTTGCAGCAAAATGTGGAAAACTTTCGTTGTGAAAAAGTGGCTAAATTTTTTATGGTCGTTTTTACGGAAAAGTGGCTACAGCAACCTGCCCTAATCTTGTGCTGTCTGACCTTCTCTCTCTACAGTCACAACTTTACACTCAGAACTACACACATTTAGTGGATTGAAAAACCCAACTTCCATGTACTTTTTAAAAGCATTAAGCACTGACGTGTTTTGAGTTTCTTGCCCAAGAGCTTCCCATAGTTTTCTTGGATATAAACGCATCTAGGTGGGGCCCACAATAAGGTGATCATGTAGCTAATGTTTTGGAAAAGTTTTACACATGATTACTGCCCATATAGAGATTGATGGGGTTTGACCAGTTGCTTTCTTCCCAAAGAGTCCAGTTTTCCCCACAGCTTGTCAGCACCAGGGGACATGACAAAGCTCCCCATATTTATGCTAATTAACATTTTTTTTTAATTTGTGCAATATTGCGCAAAAATTCGCCTTTTGTTGGATTATAAAGGATTATATCCATTATGTGATATCGAATAGTTTATAATTTTATGCGATATAGCACAGTCAAAGCGATTCTAGTCCTTGGAAACCGTATAAGCAGCTGTAGGAAAATATCCAAAAGGGAAATCCATCTCAATAGGTAAGCGTATGGTCAAAATTTAAATAAATAGGTGACGATTGAGTATTCATTTCTATTTACCCTTGATTCAAAAAGGAGAGGTGAATTGATCTTTTGATTCATTAGTGTGAGATGATGTGATCCTTTTGACTCCGGCATCATTTTTTCTCATTTGACAGTCAGTTTTTTAAGATTCACTTTTTTTGTTCTTTATTTTTAACCTCTTAATAATATAGTCTTAGGAATTCAATTACAAGAACATATAGGGTTTAAATATATAGGAATTCATGTTCTAAGTGGCAAAAAATATGAAATCAGGGATTCAAAGGCGAATATCGAAAAATGAGCATCTAATAATCATTTCTTTTTATGGATATTGAATTAAGTGAAGGTACAAAACTAAACACCCAACTATCACCCTAGCAATTTTAATTCCATAAAAGTCAATATTCCATAAACATATATAGCTACCACGTATCCTTCACCACTCACCTCATATCCTTCACTGCTCGCCCCTTACAAAGTCTTTAAGTATAAAGATCATTTAACCATGAATTCTTATGAATTATATATTAACAAACAAGCCCTTAGTCTTGAATCACACAAATCTTATTCACCATTGTGAAGTGTTTATTTGCATTTTATTCTAATCTTTGCTTTTGTACTTCTTCATATTTATCACCCCTAGCATTACCATGGTCATTATAAACTCCAAAGGGTAGCTCAGTTGGCGTAGGACCACGGTTTGTACCCGGCAGTTGTAGGTTTCGAAACAGCACTACCATAAGGGGGCTACAAGGGAGTTCACCCGGCTTCCCTCTGGGCCTGGAGGGATTGGTCCAGCCCAAAGGGTTGGGAACACTCCGATAGCGAAAAAAAAAAAAAAAAAAAAAAAAAAAAAAAAAAAAAACATGGTCATTATATCATATAGCTCCAACACCCCGACTGGAGTCGGATTCAGATTTATTAAGCAGGAACCGACCCAAATCCTGACCCGAGTTGGGTGCGGGTTCAACATGGCCCAGCCCCTGACCCGACCCGTTTACACTCCACCTTGGAAAACAAGAATATACTTAAATGATATTCCCACTGAATATTTCCATTCTCTAAATGGAAAGACCAAATTGGCCTCTGTTTTAATCAAAGTCAAAGTCCAAATAAATCATCACCTCTGTATGAATACAAAGATAGATAATTCACATGTACAAGCACACTCTGCACCTGACACACGTGAAGCTCAAACACACATCCTCCATATCACGGCATTGTAAACTTTTACAGGTCAAAAATGGATTATCACCAGAAAATTGGGGCCCATTTAATGGCCAAGAAATTAAAAGTGGGTTTTTTTTTTCCCCTCAAATCAACCTGCTTTTATTTTATATAGCAGGGCCCACCTTTGGTAAATTTAAGCCATTTACAATCACCTAACTCTCCATAAATTTGACTCGGACTAATTTGACACTAATCCCACCATAAACCACTTGTTAGATTTAGTATTTTGATGTAACGCGTTGAAATTAGGGTATCGGATCTGCTGTGGTCTGCCCTTAAATTCATTTAGGGCCCATCTCTTAAATCCAAACTGCTAAATTCACAATCCTAACCATATTCGAATGGTGTGGGGTTAGTGATTGTCGTTGGCTCCACCGTTGGATTCATTTCAAACCAAAGAAAGTGAATCATAATCTTTACATGTGATCGATCTGAGGGTGGGCCAAATCCGTCGGACTGAGAATTAACCCTGGAACCAATAGGGTAGAACATGATTTTGAGCAGCTATATGTTATATGTAAAGGTGGGCCCCACTGATGATGGACTTTATATGGTTGGGATTTAAGATGTAAACCCAAAAAGACAAAATAGGGGGTGATTTGGTAAGCGCATTTGCTATCCTGGACAGCCCAAACAAATGAGAGAACTGGTGGATGCTGTTACCAAACAAAAGAGAGAATTGGTGGACGCTGTTACCTTTGGATAACATGACTAATACCCCATATCATGGATTCTCTCTCTCTCTCTCGCTCTACAAGTACTACTGTCATTGCATACTTTATAAATCTTTTCATTTTCTTTTCTCTTTGAATTGCTGTAGAAAGTAGAAGAAGATGGCAGTAGCAATGGAGGGTGGGATCTCTTTGTGGTCAGTGGGCCACTTACGTGGTGATGGTGGATTGGCAAAGAGGAATGTGAGAGAGAGGCTTGCCAAATTTAGCAATGGAGAGCTGATGGGGAAGAAGCTGAATCAGCTATGCATGGGGATGGTAGAGGCCCAACCCAAGACTCCCAAACGCTATGTCTGCATGTCTTTGACAGCAGATGTTGCTGGTGTGGCTAAGGTGAGTCATCTCTCTCTTTCTTTTCCTTCTTCATCCATTAGGTTCTAATATTTAAATGGGGCCCACTAGTGCATGAGAAACTGGATAGACTACAAGATCCTAGCCATCCAATATTTTTGTGGATTAAAAAGAAAAGAAAATTGAATGTTTGATGTTGCTATATTAGCTTTTTTTTTTTTTTTTTAACAGTGTATTTGGTGAACATCAAATTAAAGGGTGGTATTCTCCCATCTAAAGATCTTTTGATGCATGGCCATCTTACTACAAGATTTAGTTAATCTGGACTCTCTTTAGTCAGGGACTTAGAGATTCTCTAAAATTAGCCACACCTTGAACTATCATTAAAACATTATGAATGATAGTTCAAGGTGAGAGAGTGATTTTTAGCAATATGGATTTCAAATGTGAGCCCTACTAATGATTTTGTACCAACCAATGTGATTCAAACTATAATTAAACTATGGTTACAACTACTGGATGAGAGAGTCTCCATTTAAAAAAAATATTTGTTCGCTAACAGTTTTATAGTTGTAGCCACCCTTCGATCAGATGTGAAGACTGGTTTTTGAGGATGTTAAAAGAATAAGGGGTGTGATTGTTATCTCCATAGGGGCGTTAGTTGCAAATATGTTCACAACTGGGGAAGCCTTTGTAGGTTTCCCTACACATGTGAGTTAAGTCTTCCACATGTAATTAATGCATTTTTTTTTTTTTTTGGGTATGCCAGCCTTGGAGGCTGGGACTCAAGAGAGCCCACATAAGGTGACAAGTGGGACAAAGAAGTGAAAAGAATACTTTACTCATATAGAAAGAGAAGTCTGCACACGTTTACTAATATAGAAAGAGAAGTCTGCACATGTAGGAAGAGTGACATAGATTTGAATCAATGTGTTACCTTTTTTTTACCCTGCAACAACCCACAGGCGGCTGAAAGTTCCCTCAATACTTCCTCACATTGGCAGGTCTGGATAGAGATCAGAGTACGACCTATATTCAACCGGTTTCCTAAAACAGGTCTTAAAATAGGTTATGAGGTCAAATGCAGGCCATGTTAGATTTTGTCACCCCTAGCACCCACCTTCCAGAACTAGAGGTCTTAGTATCGACCCTCGGTTCCTCCTTTAGTAATCAAAGGTTTAGTCCACTAGTGCTACCACCTTGAGGCCACAGGGGTGTTCACCCAGCTTCCCTCTAGGCCCGGAGGGATTAGTCTAACTTAAAGGATCGGGAACCCACCGATAGAAAAAAAAAAAAAAAAAAAAACTGGTAATTGTTCATCAGCTTGGTCCCACCTTTAGTGTTTAGCCAGCATGCCCCCACTGCAAATGGTGGATGCGTACAAGAGCTATGGTAAAGATTACTGGCCCATATAACTGGGGCCATCTGAAAAATGAAGTGTTGTTTTTTGAAATCAAAATTTCATTTGAAACACGGATATCATTTTAGAGAACATTACCTCCATGGGCTTTCGCAGTGGGTCCCACCTAAAATTCATGAAATCAAGATCTAGCTATCCAAATAATGGATATATGAGCTTAGCTTGATCTACCAATAAATTTGTTAAATTAAAACATCCATCCCATCCTCCATGGATGCATTTGAGTTAGGGTTGTAAATGGGTCCCCGATTCTCCGATTACACGAAGGTTTCGACCCGTTAGGTTTCGGGTCTGGGTCCTTATTTTGGTCCCGATAAGCAAATAGTTCCGGTTCCGGATCCTTTTTTTGGAATCGATACCTAAACGGTTCCGGTTCCGGATCCACAGTGGCTCAGACCCGTGGACCCGAGACCCAACCCAATATACACTAACATAAAATAACTTTAGTATGTGAAAACAAAACCCTTCTTACTTTTCTACTTTTCTGCATTATGATTTCTACTTTTCTACATCTCATACCCGGAACCGGAACCAGACCCGCCTCACAAATGGTTCTGGTTCTGGTTCTGGTTCCCTTTAATATTATCGGTTTCGGTTCCAGAACCAGTTTTCTGGTTCCGAACCAGGTCCGGTTCCCCCTCTTAGAAAACGGTTCCGGTTCCACCATGGATCCGGATCGGAACCGACCCGTTTACAACCCTAATTTGAGTAGACCGGATCGGAACCGACCCGTTTATAACCCTAATTTGAGTAGACTGGTTAAAAGCTAAAAGTGCTTTCTTAGAAGGATTTTCAAGAATCTAATTCCTGAAAGCAACTTCTAATCAACAAAAGGTCATTAATTAGCATGAATTTTATGCCCGCATTTTAAAATAGAAAGCACTAAAACTTTGTAGGCAAATAAAATGGCCTTACAAAACCATAATTGTGCAATTTCTTATGGGCCCCAACTCGTCTCTCCAAAAATAACACAAAATTAGGATTTTAATATAATATTGTCTTGAATTCATATAAGAAAAAGCCTCAACATATTTAGGAAAAACAAAAAAAAAAATGAAACTAAGATTCAGCCATGTAGCAGCTATTTGTAAATATCTCCTCAAATGGAATGATATTACTGTTGATTGATCATGTAAAAAAATATTGACTACATATTTTATACATTTAAATCCAAAGATTATATCGCTCTAATTGTAGTTGGTTTTGCACGCTACCTATTTATAATATGCAGGGAGATACTCTTATGAGAGCATGATGAGCATCTCTCACCTTATGATGAGAGATAGGGGTGGGAGCCCTTACATTTATTTCTCATAGGAGCACCTCCCTTATATATATAATCTAAATCACAAAAAATAAATAACTCTCTCTTCTACGGGTTATGAGTATTGGAGTTTAGCTTAATATATTTTAGGATCATTGTAATATTGATCATGTGTGATATCAACTAAATGGTGAACCCATCTCTTGTGAGGAAGAAATTTGACAAGAGCTCAAGTGAGGGCCTTTGTTTAACGGTTTAGATTTTCAGCAGTTGGATTTTAAATTTCAATTCCATGGCAAATCTATCTTAATTGATGGTTCTTAAATAATTTTTAATATTTTTCCTTGGGTGGAGCCTACTTCTCAACACTCCTTCTCAGGTGGAACCCGGTCGGTACACTTTTAGCGACATGCATTTATTTATTTTATTATTATTATTATTATTATTATTTTTTGCGCCAAGTAGTTCCTTTTGGAACTTACGACCGGTTGGCTGTAATACCATCTTAAATTTTTTTAACTAGCAATTCATACCAAAACCTCGAGACGTTAGTAGAGGCAGCAAAAATATTTTTTAATATTCTTCCTTCGGTGGAGCCCACTCCTCAACAATGGTTTACTATTAGATGCAGCCTGCTGGAAAGTGAGAGAGGCTAAAAGGCCCATTTTTCAATAAGGAATCTTTTCTAACTTATATATAATGCTTTCATCAAGCAAAGGTGGGTTCTACTCATGAAAAATCACATAGATTTGACCGTCTAAATTTTATTAGTTGAGCAATGAAAATGAACCCTCTCGATACTTCTTGCAAAAGATCTAACAAAACAGAGAAAATACTTACACACGACGATCTCATTAAATCCAAACCAATCAAAAGTATGATCCTGCAGAGTAATATGATTTGGGTTCAAGTCAGGTCCAAATTGTTACCTAATCTTGAGCCTGAGGAGGTCCTGTAACAATAGTCAAATTAAGTTAAACATCATATAGCCGTGGGAGTGTTGAAGTTTAATGTGTATGGGGCTGCTAGAGGAAAGTTGAGGCCAGCGGGTATTGTGGCACTATTGTGTGACAATAAAGGGGTTATCCTTTGAATGCTCTCCAAAAGTATTGGAGTGCGGGATTCCAATGAAGCGGAGATTTTGGCTATTTTGGAGGCTCTAAAGATTTTCTCTTGCAGTAGAGATTGATTCTTCTGATGCTTTTTAATTATTGGGTTACGAGGTCAGCGGTCAAGCTTTAAAAACTTCAGTTTTTTTCTCAATGAGATCAAGGAGTTGACTTCTTCTCTTTCTGGAGTTCTTTATCATGTGATTAAATCGGCTAATAGGTTAGCGGACTCCGCAGCCAAACAAGGGGTACAAAGGTCATCTTTGTGGGAGGTTATTCTTATGTAATTTTTTCTTGAGTATAAGTATCTTATACTTGTATTTTTGTATTCTTATGATTTTTTAAATAAAATTTACGGTTATTTTTCAAAAATAAAGAAGTTAAACATCATATATAACTCAAAAACTAAAATGGGCAGTTGAATGTTATGTTAATCTTACCTTTGAAGATTGCATAGCCCCATCCTCATGGTTTGACCTTGATAACTAAGAGAAAATCTCTCTCTGTTTTTTTTTTTGGCAGTTGAGAGACTTGGACATGGAGAAGAGGAATCCTCGGACAGTTGTGGCAGTGATACTTGGGGGAGGAGCAGGAACTCGTCTGTTCCCTCTCACCAAGAGGAGAGCTAAACCTGCTGTATGTCTCTTTGCCACTCCATTCTATTCACAACACTAACCTCCACTTCTATTTTTTTTTTTTTTTTTTTTCTGTTCATGCTCTAGTTATATACTCTACACAGCATGCCATGCCACTTTTTTGGCATTTATTTATGGGGATTTGACGTATCAATCCCTCTTAAATCATCCTCAATTTCATGAATGAAAATTTTATTTTTTACATTTTTGCCCTAGATCCTATGATATCATAGGAGTTTAAAAACCCATGATATCAATATGATGGGTTTTTGAACTCCTATGATTTTATCATGGGATTCAATGCAGAAAAATAAAAAAGAACTGTGGATCAGAGTCGAACGACTCTAGTGACATTAATAGATTTTTAGTCATGAAATTGTAGGAATAGGGTTAAGGAGAATTAATATGTCAAATCTCCTTTATTTATTCTCCCATAGTATAACAGGGGTGAAAATGGGCTGGGTCGAGTGGGTCAACCAGAGTCTCAATGGGTTGAACACCAACTCATATCCAACCCGTTTTAAAGTGGGTCACGTTACCCCAACCCACACCAGATGCGGGTCAACCCAACCCGACCTTCACAAACTACATCCATTGCAGATCAACCAGTTTAACCCGACCCAGCCTCATTAATAAGGCTAGATTTGAGCTTCTTTCTTGTTCTTTTGTGCCAAAATATCGAACCACCAAACCGTTTTTATATAGGTTTATATATGTAGGTTGTCCCCAAACCAACACATTTTAGTCTGTTATCTCGACCCACTTAAACGTGGGTCAGGTTGTCCATATCTGCAAGGAAATGTATTTACTGTGGTTCAAGTTATGAGGGGTTAAATATGGGTTGGGTTAAATTTTGCCACCCGTCAGTAAAGACACACTCACAAACATAAGCATCGAATGTGGGGCCCATCGACATCTAGATGCATGAGAACCAAAAGAAGCCCGGTAATAGAAAGGTTTGGATATGGATTAGAGGAATATGAAGTAGCAAGTCAATTTATGAACGTTAGTTTTAGGTCCTCAAAGTTTAATGGCTATACATTATGCTAACTTAATATGATAAAAATTTATTGGCATATAATGTCCCAAGCAGTGTGAAATTAGGATCAACGTCATATTAAGCAAAGTACGTTATTATATGTTAATGGATTGAATTGACTAGAGGTGAGACCTATATATGAAAGACTATCATATTAGGGGGCCGCCCAAAAGAGTAATTTGATTGGATTGACTTGGAAACCTGTTTAGACCAATTAGGGGGTGCCACATGGGGGAGAGGAATTTTTTATTTTTTATTTTTATTTTATTTTATTGGAAGAGATGGGACGTCATCTAATTTGACATCTTCTCCCCCATATGATACCCTCTGATTGGTCCAAACAGTGGATCCCGATCCGAGAACTATATATGAAAGCCTGTTAGGGGGCTGCCAAAAAAGTGATTTGTCTGGTACATGGTTTGAATACAAAAACACACACATACATGCATATTAGAGAAATCAACAAGCACAATTTGACACTCATCTAACTGTTGTTACTGATGGAATCCAAAAAGACTTAGGCCCTCTAAAATCATTAAGGATGAGAGACAAATATCAAATGGTTACAATGATATGATCATATCAACATTGAGACTCATCTAACTTTATTTAATGGATATGGACTTATGAGGCCCTCAAAACCGTATCTCTTAAGTTCCCCTTTAGAGCAAGGGCAAAACCAGGAGATTTGTCTTGGAGAGCCACTATAGAAGAAAAACAAAAATTGTAAAAAACTAAACTTTTCTATAACATTGGAGATTTTTTTTCAAAAAATTTGAGGGCCCAATGCAAAAAGAATAAAAATAAGGGTGGGGGGGTGGGGGGGTATTTTGCCCCACATACATGTTCATTCCTTTCTCAGTAACAGCCGGCCCATCCCAAATCATATTTATCATGTTTTGGTGCAAAACATTTGATTAAGTGAATGAATGAAATGAAAACGGCTCCTTACCCAAGTGGTTAGGAGTTGTAGTTCTCACCTGACCATCTTTACCCTGAGAACGCCACCTCTTTCCACATGTGCGGGGGCTCGCTTCCCACTTGTGTGGGCTTTCTTCCAATGTGCGTGGGCTCCTTTCTCACTTGAATGGACTGTCTTCCTTTGTGTGCGGGGCTCTCTCTTGGGTCGTAGCCCCCTTGGCCGGGGTACCAAAAGAAAAAAAAAAGAAGTTAATGTATGGAATGATAACAAGGGGTTGCTTGGTTGGTTGGCAATCCAACATGTCACTTGGCTACGGATGGATATGCCACTCTTTCTACTTGTGTGGGCAATTCTTTTCATTTTATGGGCTTCCTCTTCCCTCTTGTACGGGCTCTCTTAGGTCCCAGCCCTCAAGGTTGGGGTACCAAATAAAGTGAATGCATGGAATCAAATCATACTTGTGATTTCGTTCCACTGCAAGTGTATGTAGGTCAAATAAATCTGATATGCAATAAAATGTGATGAATTAGGTTTGACCCGCTTGACCAGCATAACCCATTTAAATGAATGGGACGGGCCTGGGCTCACCCACGAATCTAAATTGATTCAAACAATTTGGCGGTTTAATATTTTTGTACCCTAGGCTTTTCATGCCCTACAACTAAATTCAAATATAATCTTAATACTTGAGATAGATTGGGATTGGGCCAAATCTCAACAAGTTTGGTTGGATTGGATCCGTTTAAATGGGTTTGCCAACATTAGATGAAAGGTATGTAGGTTGGGCTGACTTGACCCACATTGGATGCGGATTAAGGTTGCAGACAATCCAAGTCAACCGTACTTATTTTGACCCAATTTTGAACCTTAGACTAAGGGTAGAGAAAGGAAGTTCTACTGAGGGTAGAGAAAGGAAGTTCTACTGAGGGTAGAGAAAGGAAGTTCTAATAAAACTCTCTCCCTTCACATTAGCTCAGAGTTAATATGTTTTAGTGGTTCATAAGTAGATAACTAGTTTGGCCATATCTATATGCTTAAAAATTGAATAAAAACTGTTCTCAGTATTATTAATAGGTATCAAGATTTTAAAAAACATACATAAAATAAATAGTAATAAAAAAATCTAGAATTTTACAAAAACTCATAAATTAATACAAATTAAAAGTGGAAGTTGCCATAATCAAAAGAGGAATGTGTTTTTTTACATTTACAAATAGGTACCAAAAATTAAAAAGGGGTGTTTTTACAACGCTCAATAATGATAGATTCTCAAAGAATATAAGAGAAAAATTTATAAATATATTATAATAATAATAAAATTAGAAATAAATGTCAAACATGACTAACATATGGCTAAGAATTAGACCAAGGGTACATTTGTGTAAATGCCCATGTGAAGAGAAGTTTAATCTCATTCTTTTTAGGCCGTACGTCTTGTGTTCGAAATCCACCACAGATTTCGTTTGGGTGGGTTCATTTGGAGCCACTCGGGGGGATAATTCTGTTGGGTCAAAGGTCTTAGGGATACCTATGTCATAAAAAAAATCGTGATAGGCCTACAATTAAATAGATTTTTTGTAAAACATAATTAAAATCACAGGGAACAAAAATACAAATATAATCAAAATAAAAAAATGTGGATAAATCTAAAGTCAACTCTACTAAGTAAAAAAGAAAACTCATAATAAAATCAAGTCATAGATCTTGATCAGGTTTCTATTAGTACTGTCAATCATTAGAATCCTCATATATTATAGACATCCATACCTATATGGTTAAATGACCCTAAATCTTTATTAAGAGGGTCTCATATGGGAAAATAAGTGAATGATATGTGCATGTTTTTTAGTAGTACCAACTATGACATAAATTGGATATGAATGTGGATATCAATTAATGTGGTTTCTAACTCTTGTGAGAGAAGTGAAAAGCAGTATAAAACCATCTTGGGAACCTTACCCCAATACTTGGGTAGGCTTTCTGAATTTGACTTTTCTATTCCATCCTATTTGTATTTGAAAGTTTAGAGTCTGCGATCTCTAGATTGACTTACTCAAACAATTAACCTAAAAATGTGCAAAAATAATCAATATGCAGCGGAAATTAAATCAACAAACACACACCACAAGGACACTAAATTTAAGGTGAAAAACCCTAACCAGGTGAAAAACCACCGATCCGAACTGGATCAAATCAAACACTATGGATCTCGCAATTACAAGAAACTCAGATCTCTTCCCAAGATATCCCCTACCTAAAGTCTAAAGTTACCTTGTATCGCTTCACGCTTCAACGACTTCACACCGTTGATTATAACAGATTCAATCCAGCGCCTGACTCCTCAAGTCTTCTTGCAAAAAATAATCTTCTACAAAGGATGCAGAAGAACTGGCTCTAGAGAACTTGTCAGCACAACTTCTTAATAAATCTTTAGAAAAAAAGTCTCTCAATAAAATCTCTAAATCAAAACTTTGAGAGGTGAGGTGTTTAGAATAGCTCTTGAGTCCTTTAAATAGTCTTTGGGACGTACTTAAGGTTGCCTAAGATGATTAGGACTAAAACAAGCAGTTTGGACACAGTTAGAAATAAGTTACTAATTTTCGTAGGACTCTGTCGCCATGTCTGCTCGAGCGGACCCATCTTTCGCTCGAGCGGATGAGTCTCTGTCTCAGCGCAAATACACTATTGTCAGGCGACTGGGCTCTCTGTCTTGCCTTCGCTCAAGCGAAGCTTGGACCGCTCGAGCGGACCATTCTGGACTTGATCTGGAATTTCAACACGTTTCTCCAGCTTTCTTCTTTTAATTCTTTCAAACTTTCTTCTTCTGAATCTTTCGAATCTTCTATCTTTGGAATCCTTTACTAAATATAAAATACAACTCAAAAGACCCAAAGTTTTGTCTAACCCATGAATTCAGCCAACACTCAAAATTCTTACAGTATTCAATCATGTATTCGGCTAGTATGTCTTTTCTCACTATTTCATTTAGGTCGTTGTAATAGGGGCTGTTTCAGGCCTTCTATTCACGTGACTACCATCTCAAAGTGTAAGTGCAAAAAATCTCACGGACTTACTTAGATGATATAAAAACTTCTCTGGGAAGGATTAGTTGCCTGAAAACCTGAAAGGGGAGGAGAAGAGAGGGTCAAAAGACCCTGACTGCTGTCAGTGTAAGACCCTCCGATGCCTAAATTAGTTCAATAACTCAACCAAGGATGAAGGAACAAGAGAAAAAGAGTATCTCTGTATATGCCCCCCCCCCTCTTTTAGCGTACCTGGTTTGCTCTTTATATAGGCTGAGAGTTTGACTCTTGGATGTGAAGTCCCATTGGACCATACTTCTTTAATTACAGTCTCATCGGACCTTATCCTGAGTGGATGTAGGTGGAGACGGAAGTCCCATCAGCCAATACTATATTCCCTTAGTGGGGGTAGGTGAAGGCATTGTCCCATCGGACCTTACCTTGACGACTTGATGTAGACCTAGCGACATGACAACTTTTTATCTCTATCTGATGCATGTCATCAATACTCAACACGTTTTGTAATGTGGTTGAGTTTCCATAAAGGTACAACTATCTATACTCGTCTCGATAAGCATTCTAGCACTGTTGCCTAGGTGGGAGCACCTGGCCGAGGTAAAGCATTTGGCCGAGATGAAGATCCTGGCCGAGGTGAAGCAACTTGGCCGAGATGAAGCACTTGGCCGAGGTGAAGCAACTTGGCCGAGATGAAGCACTTAGCCGAGGTGAAGAATTTGGCCGAGATGAAGATCCTGGCCTAGGTGAAGCAACTTGTTCGAGATGAAACACTTGGCCGAGGTGAAGCATTTGGCCGAGATGAAGATCCTGGCCGAGGTGAAGCATTTGGCCGAGATGAAGATCCTGGCCGAGGTGAAGAACCTGGCCGAGGTGAAGATCTTGGCCGAGGTGAAGAACTTGGCCGAGATGATGCACTTGGCACTATTGCTGAGATGAGATGTTGAGGTGCCTAGCTTGGGTGTTGAGGCGAGGACCGAGCTCAAGTGTTGAGGTACCGAGCTCAGGTGCTGAGGCGAGGACTGAGGTAGTGCTGACCGAGGTGGGATGACAATCTCGGTATCATGTAGATATCCCCACACAATTGCCCCTAGCTCTTGACCTCCTAGAGTTCCGTAACTCTTGGAGGTCGGGAGCTAAGTATTATGATCAGGGAGTCCTTCTGTATATTGAGTTCAGGGTGTATATGGTATTGCAAGCTTTGCCTTGGTGGTGGAGAGAGCTTTACAGCTGGTTTTGCAACCGAACTTGCTTCTCCGTGTTCCATAGTTTGGTGCTTTGCGTAGTTGGTTCTGCAACCGAACTTGTTTCATCGGGATGACTGCTGAGTCCTAAAATAAGGTGTTTTTGTATGACTAGTTCTACAACTGAGCTGAAGCCACCGAGTTCTGTAACAAGGTGTGCCTTAACTGTATAAGGTCTTTCTTTATTTTCCTAATGCTCTGCAGCAGTTAGGTAGGTAGGCAATTTTCGAGTTCCACAACTTGGCGAGAATTGAAGCTATCATGATTGAAGCTGTTTGAGCCGAGGCTGGTGCCGTCACCGAGGCCACTATCGGAGCCGGCATGATTGAAGGCATCCAAGCGGAGGCTGGTGCTGTCACCGAGGCCTGCTGGAGCTGTAATCGAAGATGTCCGAACTGAGGCTGGTGCTGTCACCGAGGCCACAGTCGGAGCCAGCATGATCGAAGGCATCCGAGCGGAGGCTGGTGCTGTCACCGAGGCCTGCTGGACTTGTGATCGAAGCTGTCCGAGCTGAGGCTAGTGCTGTCACCGAGGCCACCACTGGAGTTGGCATGATTGAAGGCATCCGAGCGGAGGCTGGTGTTGTCACTGAGGCCTGCTGGAGCTGTGATCGAAGCTGTCCGAGCTGAGGCTGGTGCTCTCACCGAGGCCATAGCCGAAGCGGGCATGATCGAAAGCATCCAAGCGGAGGCTGGTGCTGTCACCGAGGCCTGTTGGAGCTGTGATCGAAGCTGTCCGAGCTGAGGCTGGTGCTGTCACCGAGTCTATAGCCGGTGCTAGCATGATTGAAGGCATCCGAGCGAAGGTTGGTGCTGTCACCGAGCTCGCGAAACTGTTGAGATCGAGGCTTTTCGGATCGGTTGCGTCTAGGGGGAGAAACCGTGGTTGTCCCCCTTTCTTGCAGTTGTTGCTGAAGTTGACGAATCAACTCGTCTTTCTCTTGGATAATGAGGTCTTGGGCCCTGATATCGTCTTCGCCATCAATCTGCTGATGGGATCGATGAGACCTGGCTTGCACTGGAGTTTTATCTCGCCGGGGACGCTCCAGTTGATGATGGTTTTGCTGAGGATGCTTGATCAGACGGTTATCTTGCCGGGAAGGTGTTGTCACCCCCCTTGAAGATGAACCTAACTGAGTGACAGGCCCTTTGACGCTCGCTGGACCAGGCCTTTCTCCGGATCTCTTCTTGCGATGGGCCGGCGGCTATTCTTGCTATACCGGCGGCAGCTGTGCTGGCACTACCTCTTATAGTACTAGCGGCAACGATATCAGCGATGGTGGTATAAAAACTTTTGGAAGCCCTTGATGATGAGGTCTTGCTATATGGGCTGCAGGCCCTTGATGATTCTCCGCCTTTCTTAACTTTTGGAGGCATGGCGTTTTTGAATCGTCCCTAGAAACGGCGCCAATTGCAAGTGCAAAAAATCTCACGGACTTACTTAGATGATATAAAAACTTCTTTGGGAAGGATTAGTTGTCTGAAAACCTGAAAGGGGAGGAGAAGAGAGGGTCAGAAGACCCTGGCTGCTGTCAACGCAAGGCCCTCCGATGCCTAAGTTAGTTCAATAACTTAACGAAGGATGAAGGAAGAAGAGAAAAATAATATCTTTGTATATGTTTTGTTTTTTTTTTTTTACCCCCCCCTTTTAGCGTACCTGGTTTGCTCTTTATATAGGCTGAAAGTTTGACTCTTGGATGTGAAGTCCCATTGGACCATACTTCTTTAATTACAGTCCCATCAGACCTTATCTTGAGTGGATGTAGGTGGAGACGGAAATCCCATCAGCCAGTACTATGTTCCCTTAGTGGGGGTAGGTGAAGGCATTGTCCCATCGGACCTTACCTTGACGACTCTTGATGTAGACGTAGCGACATGACAACCTTTTATCTCTACCTGATGCATGTCATCAATACTCAACACATTCTGTAACGTGGTTGAGTTTCCATAGAGGTACAACTATCTGTACTTGTCTCGATAAGCATTCTGGCATTGCTGCCTAGGTGGGAGCACCTGGCTGAGGTGGGAGTACCTGGCCGAGGTGAAACATTTGGCCGAGATGAAGATCCTGGCCGAGGTGAAGCATTTGGCCGAGATGAAGATCCTGGCCGAGGTGAAGCAACTTGGCCGAGACGAAGCACTTGGCTGAGGTGAAGCATTTGGCCGAGATGAAACACTTGGCCAAAGTGAAGCATTTGGCCGAGATGAAGATCCTGCTGAAGTGAAGCAACTTGTTCGAGATGAAACACTTGGCCGAGGTGAAGCATTTGGCCAAGATGAAGATCCTGGCCAAGGTGAAGCATTTGGCCAAGATGAAGATCCTGGCCGAGGTAAAGCAACTTGGCCGAGGTGAAAAACCTAGTCGAGGTGAAGCACTTGGCCGAGGTGAAGATCCTGGCCGAGGTGAAGAACTTGGCCGAGATGATGCACTTGGCACTATTGCTGAGATGAGATGCTGAGGCCAGGACCGAGCTCAGGTGTTGAGGTACCGAGCTCAGGTTCTGAGGAGAGGACCGAGGTGGTGTTGACCGAGGTGGGATGACAATCTCGGTATCATGTAGATATCCCCACACACAAAGAATTCTCTGTTATTTTTTTCTTCACTTTTATTAAAGTGACGGATAAATTTCCTCTTATGTGTCTATTCCTAATTTGATTCTTCTTATAACTTCATATTTTCCTTCTACTCATGTGTGCATTTCCACAATCTGTAACAAAGAAAAAAGGTTATTTATTAATTCTATGTTATTTTGCTTTTTTTTTTCTCTATTATCATTTTTATTTTTAAAAAGGTTATTTTGTGGTTACCAAAAGCTCTAAAGAATTTTTGCAAATTTGGAAGGCTTTAGAAATGAATCAGAAGCATTCGATTATGCGGCTATGGATGACAACTGGATGGATTATTAATAACTTTTTTTTTTATTTTTCCTTTTTACTTTGGTTTTTCTTAATTTTTTTATAATAAAAATAAAAAATCCTACGATTCGCGATATAATTTACAATTAAGTTCGATTCATCCCCTTTAACGATATGCAATATGATTTTGATTTTGAAAAAGATGATTATTTATACTCTTTAGTTTCTTATTGAATAGTGTCACATATATTATGAATTTTAATTTGGTAAGAATTGGCCATATAGAGGAATTTAGGGGGAAAATCCCCCTAGAATCGCATACGTCCTAGTAGGACCCATTTCTATGGTGGACACGAGAGGGGTCCTAATATGGGCCTTTTTTTTTTTTTCGTTGTTTTGCGATATGGTCGATATCGAGCATTCTATCAGTTTGATTTTTTTCAACACAACATAATGGTCTATATCGACCATTCTGTCTGTCAGATTTTCTTCAATATGTAATTGTCTCATTTGCTGAACACAGCAGAATGGTCGATATCGACCATATTGCGAAATAATAAGAAAAAAGACGAATCTGAGTTTTCTCCCTTGATTGCTGGTGCTCCTCCATGGCCAGGTGAATTTGTTCAAAATGAGAACCCATACCCATGTGAGTCTGTTCCAAATGGGGTTGAGTGTGGATTTCTCAATAAACCCATCAAGATATCAGTACTGAGATTACATACTCTGATGGGTTCTGATTCTGATTTGAAAATAGCCCAAGTTGGGATTTCTAGGATTTCAGGAGAAACTCATCAAGAAAATTGCGGAAAAGATCTGTTGGGTTCAAATGGGTCTGATTTGAAACTTGTGGAGGAAGGGTTCTCACATGAAATTAGTGCCTAAAATGGGACTAATTGTAAAGAGGTGGAATTTAGGTTTTTGGGTGTCTCTATAGAAAAGGAGATGGAGAAGGTTAGCTTAGTTGCGGCTTGCAATGGAACTTCTGTAGATTATGATGTTCCTTCTGGTGAAGGAGATGGCTGTTTGATGATGAAGAGTGAGCAAATCGCGACTTCAAGAGAGAACGACAGTGGAGGGAATGAAGTTAATGTTGCTGATACAATGGTGAATATATAGAGTAATGCCACCAGTAAAAGTTACGCACAAAGTGCCGAGATAGTAGTTTATGAGGATGAGAGTGATGGTGGCGGTGCTGACACTAACGATTGCAGTGATTCTTCTTCTTCGAGCAGTGAAGAAGATGAAGACGACAACAACAATGATGAAGAAGAAGAAGAAGAAGAAGAAGAAAATAATGATGTGGGAAATGATGTAGATATTGAAGAAGGTGTGATAAGGAATCTTGAAAAAGAGGAGATAGCCCTCAGCAGTGGCGATGAGGAAGAAGGGGTCGTGGAAGGACCCATCCCCTCTTCTCCCTCCTCCTCCCCAAACCTCTTCTCCCTCTTGAAAAACCCAATTTCTATTTAGGTTCCCGCAGAATGGTCGAAATCGACCATTTTTATGGTCGATATCGACCAATCACTAAACGACACCAAAAAAAAAAAAAAAAAAAAAAAAAAAAAAAAAAAAAAAAAAAAAAAAACACAACGCACATTGAGGACCTTATCCATAACTACGGTGTTTATGGGACCTCAAGAGTGGTATGGGCTCCTACGGGGACCTGCGCCATAAATTCCTCGACCTTATATAAGGCCGTGTGGACTCTTCTATGGGTCCTATCTGAGGCAACAACAGTCATAACGAGGTGGGGATAAAATATCTAACCCATTAGATCATTCTAACCCTTTGATATATAGTACTCAAGTTTAGTAGTTATTATATCAAATCCATTAGATCATTCCAACCCCTTGATATATAGTACTCAAGTTTAATAATTTTAGAATGTATATTTTTTTTAAAAACTTTGAACTCAACTGTGAAAAATGGTTGGATGAGTTTCAAGTTTGGACTTGTGGGGATTCACTGGGAGAGAGGCAGAGGGGTCTAAGGAGATTTTTCAGGTAAAAACCCCAATAAAATACTAGAATCCCAAATAGAATGCCAGGATATAGCAAACAGGAGACTCCAGATAGTCATTCCAAAACACCAATATGCAGCTTTGGTCTAAGTAGTGAGCAAATAGCTTGGAAGTTAGCAAGCATTAACTTCTTGCTGATTTTTTTATCATTTTTTAAAGTTAATTATCTTCTACTTTTTTTAAGGTTCCCTGCTTAATTTTAAGCCAAGATATACATGCTTGGATTTTCAGGTACCCATTGGAGGTGCATACAGGTTGATTGATGTGCCAATGAGCAACTGCATAAACAGTGGAGTCAATAAAGTCTACATTCTCACTCAATTCAATTCAGCATCCCTGAATCGGCATCTTGCTCGGGCTTACAACTTCTCCAGTGGGGTGAACTTTGGAGATGGTTATGTTGAGGTAATTTTTTGAAACTCCATTATATGTGTTAATAGCATTTAATCAAGATAAATGGTTGTGATGCAGGAACTAATTCTTCAAGGTACTATCTCTTTGAAAACCAACAGTAATGATTCTATTAGAAAGTAAACTCTATATTAACAAAGAGGGGAGAAGTTTATTAAGGTAATAGACAACTAGCTATAATGTATGAAAGCAAAGTCACATAATGACACAAGGGCAAATGGAATAGATTTAGTGGATCATATGATTGATCAAGCCCTCTATTATTTGGATCAGCAATTATTAGTATTTCTTGTTATGTTGAATCTCATGCAATTCCAGTGAAATTCCATTTTCCTCTCAGATGAATGCAAATAATTTTTTTTCCAATCGCAAAAAGAATTTCCCTACTTTCATCAAGAAAAATACTAGATCTTTGAGCTATTAAATCATAGAACCCAGGTACTTTCAGTTCTGATAATGTATTGTATTCCATCTTGTTCAATACTTCTGTCTTTCCATTCCAATCCTAAATTCCACACTTGCTTTTATTACAGAATTTACTCAATTCAGATGTGAAGAAAAATTTTCTGTAGAAAGATACCCTGAAATTATCTTGTTACATTCTAGGTTCTAGCAGCCACTCAAACACCAGGAGAGACAGGCAAGAAGTGGTTTCAGGGTACTGCGGATGCTGTTCGACAGTTTCATTGGCTTTTTGAGGTACCACTTGCTATTTTAGTTTAGATTCTCAAAATGCTAACCTTGTGATATATTATACTGATCTGATTTCACTCAGTTCACTTAGGTTCTTTTGTGAAAGAAGTATGAGAGCATTATGATACTAAAGGATTCTCACTGAAGGAAAATAATTTGATTTGTTCAACATCAAGATCAAAGATCAGTGACTGGCATTCTTCTCTGATGTTGCATTTGATGCACAAGGAAAGAATGATCCATCACAAATCATAACTTAAGCCCCTCAATTACCAAACAAAAGACTAACATGTAAGTGTTCTAGAATGAAGGGGATGTTATTGGCAAAAGCTACCTGAACAACCATCTCACTCTATATGCACTGGAAAAAAACTTCCCCTATTTTTAAACTTGCTAGAGTCTTTTTGTGTTCGTGTGTTTAATGTTATTGTTTGTGTTGCATGGAGAGAGAATACGTATGGATTTTAATAAAAAGGTACACTTATATTCTTCATTCATGATGGCACTACAAATGCCTGAGCTACTACTACTCAACAGTGCCAAAAAGATGCTATGTTGGATGTTCATTGTTCAAGCTTTATAGTAGGAAGGGATTATGTTGGGGGAATGCTCAATAAGATAATAATGACTTTAGGTTAATGACTTTAGGTTAAGGTAGTTGTGATATTGATACTCTGATGTCGATTTGGTTTTTCAAGGATAATAAACAGGAGCATGGGACAGATTACAAACACAAAGATTGCAACTATTATGAGCCATGGTAGCTGCGTTTGTCCATGGATTAGTGTCATGTAGATAAACTCTCACTTGTTTACCCACTTAATGTATTTTCAGTGCGAGTGGTTTACAATGAATTTTCTTGCATTGTACTAGTAGTTCTCCATTTCCATGTTGCATTGAAATAGTTTGTACACTATTCCTTGGAGAGGTACACAATATAATCTGGAGGGTTCAAAGAATAATGGAGAATCACTATTCCAAGCGTATGTTGAGTTGAAAAAATCTTCTTATCTTAACTTTTCTTCATATTAACCAATAATTCAGATTTCTGTTATAACTTCTCTGCTATCCATCTTAGATTTATGTGGGAGTATTCAATAATTTTAGCAAAATGTCATTGTTATCAGCCATGATTGTCGTCGGATATGGTTTAATTTGACTCTACAGGACCCAAGAAGTAGGGACATTGAGGATGTGCTGATTCTCTCCGGAGATCATTTGTACCGTATGGACTATATGGACTTTGTTCAGGTACACGGTTGCTTACTTTTTATTTCTAGTTCTGCATTAAATTTATTCATGACCGTATCATATCTTCTGTGCTTTAACAATTCCTGGGATTTTCTTGCTTCATTTCCAGAATCACCGGCAAAGTGGTGCTGATATTACTATTTCATCTCTACCTATGGATGACAGGTATCTTACGAATTAATCAGCATCTATTTTTCCCTACTGCAAAATCTAACAAAATTTACAACCAAAATAACTTTTCAGTGTTGTGTTTCAGTCAGAGAAGGCTTGTTTCAATGTCATAGTTTCTTCTTCTTTAGATTAGAGAAGCTTTGTTCAATGTTTTTCATACTGTTCACATGAGATTTCAAATTAGCCATTTAAATCTGCTCTTCCCCTGACAGCCGTGCCTCCGATTTTGGTTTAATGAAGATTGACAATAAAGGAAGGATTCTTTCATTTAGTGAAAAACCTAAAGGACAAGAATTGAAGGCAATGGTAACCATCCAATTCAGATGTTTCCGTATATATATATTTTTAACTTTCAAATGTTATGATATAATTGGATTTTCATTAGTATAAAGTTATTCTGAAATGTTGTGTAATAAATATGTATACACTCTTTAGGAGGTGGATACTACAGTTTTGGGGCTGTCAAGAGACGAGGCACAAAAAAAGCCTTACATAGCTTCCATGGGAGTGTATGTCTTCAAGAAGGAGATACTGTTGAATCTTTTAAGGTATGGTTGTTCAAGTTCTATATACAGTTGTACAGGTTCAAAGAAGGTGATGATGTGAGGAGAATTTATACAGCTCTCTCAATTTCATTCCAATTCTTTTTAACAGTCAATGTGGGACTCGAGCAATTTTACAAAATACAAGATAAATTTTGATTTTTTTTTTTCCATATTAGATGTGGGACTTGGAACTCCTATAAGAGACATGCTGTTTAGAAAATATTCAACAAGGGAGTTAAAAACAGAGTTCCTACATATCTTAGGGTCTCGGACTGCTATAGAAATATATATAAAAAAAAGCATCATCTGTTACTAGTACTAAAACAGTTGCATATCAAGTAAAATGTTAGAAACCCACCACTCACCGGTTTTAATTTTAAAACCTTGATTCAACTGAATAATGCTACAATGATGATGATGATGATGATTACACGTGGCTCAGACTTTAGATATTAACATGGAAAATATGATGCCACACCTAACAATGGTTTTAACAAAAGCAATCCAGGAGCAATTACAACAAATTGGCCTACTTCTTAGGAACAAAAGTAGCCTATATCAAACAATATTTACATTGCAATGGATTTTAAGTTCATGATCAAGATGCTTCCAATTATGGAACACATTTCAATCTTTAAATCATATATTGACATGAAAAACTGAAACAGCAGCAGCTAGCAATATTCAACACCGAGAAATGAATAGATTATGTTACAGTTGGAAATTGGAAGGAGTACAAATGCTTAGTATAATTTTCTGTACTTGATAGTTGGCTAGTTTCTTAGGACAATTTCTAGGTGTCTGAAACAGAAGCCTTAATATTCATCATTGTTGCATGGCTTGGATCAGATGGCGCTTTCCTACGGCAAATGATTTTGGTTCTGAAATAATTCCAGCTTCAGCTAAAGAGTTCTTCATCAAGGTGTGCTTGTTTCTCCTTTTCATTCTATTACATTTCAAGGTTTGGACTGCAATATCCTTACAAGTGCGCACTCACAACTCAAGAGAATATTAATTATGTTCCTAAAGAACTTAACTGGACTTAAATGAGCATATTTATTTTCAGTATGTTTGTAATATGAATTTAACTATAAAATAGAACTTTTACTAATCGTTTACTTTCGTCTTAATTGAAATTTCACCATAACCCAAGGAAAGTTAATTAGCTGAAAGTCAGTATTAACCCCTTGGTGGGTTTTTTTTTTTCCTCATCACGATAAGTGGAGTCACTTCAATGGAAGGGTTAAAAATTGGAGTTGGACCTGCTGGCTTCAAGACATAAATGTATTGCTTTGTATGAGGAAAATCTAGTTATGAACTGGCTGCAAGTTTTGAACTAGTAGACCTTTTCTTGGCCCACCTCAATGCATGACAATCATGGTATAAGGTGAGATTGACAGGTCTTGTCATGGCCTAGGGGCCATACCAAAACCAGCTTGACCTGATGATCATGTCCATCCATGTAAAGGCCCCAAATTACATATATAGTCCATAATGCGGGCACACCTCAGGATGGGACCTGGGTGAATTTGAAGATCTTGGTGGGGCCCTCCTATGTACAAAAGATAGCCCCATCCAATCATCCTAACCCTATCATCCAGGGCCCACAGGTTCAGTCTATTCACATGGGGTGTGCAGTCGATCCAATGGTCCAATCCATTTGCATGGGTACAAAATTGCAAACCCATGGGGTGTGTGGGGGTGGTCCAGTTGGATGGACCAGCAGGTGGGCCCCCTAGGGGTGCACACAATGTGCACCGGGGGCATCGGATAATTTGAATTGACCACAAATTTTCACCTTGCGGACTGTTTCAATGGGCCCAACCTTGATGTATGTCAATCACAGGAATAAGGTGATATTGAGAGGTCTTAGCATGGATAGGGGTTATACAAAATAAGCACAATCTGATTGTGACAATTTGTTTAATGGCCTCAAATTTTAATATTATGAGAGTACTCATAAAACAGTAAACCCTTGGGGCCCTTAAATAGATTATTACAATCATCAGATTGTACTGATTTTTGGCTCGCCTTTATTGCACATTAAGATGTCTAAATCATGCCCTACCTTGTTGATTGGCAATGGTCAAAGTGGGTCAATAAAAAGTTCATTAGTCTGGAACTTAGTGGCTGGTTTTTGGGTGAATTTTACTTGCTGAGTCTTGGACATAAACACTATATACTGTTTGTACTGATGTGAATTTTAAACAATAGGAACATATTTTTTATTGGTGCATATTTGAACAATAGGTACATATTTGGTGAAATCTACAAAATATGTGTTGTATCGCTGAGTCAAAAGAAAAACGGGGGAAAACTGTCATGTATAAAAAAAATATGTCGTTGTCATTGTCATCATGAAAGCCTTGTCCCAACTATGTTGGGGTCGGCCACTTGAGTACCATTTTTCCATTCTGATCTATCTTGAGCTAAATCCCCAAATAGGTTGTACTCTTTCATATTTATCCATCCATGTCCTCTTTGGCCTACCCCTTTTCTATGGTAGATCATCTACCTGCAATAGAAAAGCTTTTCCTTAATAGTGTTGTTGCCGGCTTGTATTGGACATGCCCAAACCATCTCAAACGAGTCTCTCTTAATTTATCACCTATTGATGCTACCACTAAATGCTCCTAAAAGCGCTCATTTCTAATTCCGATCACTTCAAATAACTGAACACAGAACTCCATGTCCGATCACTGGAGAGTGGCCGGACATGGTCCTTTGTAGACTGCTTTTTAACTCTCTTTTCTATTTGTTTCTCCATAAAATGGCCACTGAAGGTTCTGAATTCCTTCTACCACTGAATGAGGATGTTTTACCAGGGGTTTTAGTGAAATAAAGTTTGATTTTTGACTAACAGTCGTTTTTGAAATTCATCACTTGTTTATCAAGGGTAGTGTTTGTATAACCTAAGGGAGTTATTGGTTTTTTTTTTCTTACCAATGGATTGTCCAAGGTTGTGTCAATCTGGGTCCAAAATGCTAATCTAGAAAGAGCCCTAAGTGGCACTCACAATAGTACTTGAGTCAAGGACATTCATACTCCTTTTTTTTTTTTTGAATGGTAACTTTCATTAAAAGAGAGAAAAACAGTACAAGAGAATTATACTGTCCACCACACCACAAGGAACACAACCAGCCAAAAAACAACAACAAACCAAAGCAAAAACAGCTACCGAGACCACATATGAAAGGACAAAAGACTCCAATCAAAAGCAGGCCACCTCTCTTCAATTTCTAACAATCTGGTCTATTGAATACCCTTTGAAGGAACTGATAGATGGCACCCAAGAGGCAACTGTGAATTTAATTCTATCCTTCAAAATGCTATCTTCCTCTGACCCCTTTAAAACATCTTGAATTTCTTTCCTTCCAAATGATCCAAATCTTGGATTCTGAAGTGAGAAACTCAAAGAAAATCCTGAAAAATCTTGAATTTTGGGTAAAGGCCATGGATACTTGTTTTCATCCTCTGGAAAGATATTTCAGAGGTTAAACACCAAGTTTGAGAGATTTTGGGGGTGTGTTTTCTGAGTTTTGGGTTGAATTTCACCTTTTGGAGAGGTGGTTGCCGGTAGTTATGAGAGGTTTTGGACTTGGAGTGAGAAAGGCTTGGCTTCTTGATAATTCTCTTCAATTCTTGTGATTAGTCCCCCAAATACATGCCCAAGGTGGTCTATTTATAGGTCTCTCAAGTGGTTGTATCAATTTGAGAAGTTTTGAATTAAAAAAGTGCACCAAATGTGCTCACTAAATCCCATGTCCGACCAGTCAGATATTGCTGACTGTCAATGCTATTTTCTATTTTGGGCTGATTATTGCTTGATCTGTGGTCCAAATTGGTTTCCATTTGTTCTGAAACTTTAGGAAACACTTCTTAAACATGTTCTTAAACTATGAGGAAGATTCCACCAATTTCTGACCTTTAGAAGTTGACCAAATATTGATTTCAAAGCCCATGTCCGATCAATCAGACATGAACTGTTTTTTGCTTGTATTTTCTTGAATTTCACTCCAAATGACCTCTGTTGGCTATGAAACTTTGAGGAACACCTCTGGGGCATGTTCTTTGATCATGAAGAAGCTTTCATCTTGTTTTGATCTCCAAAAGTCAACCAGATGTTGACCATGGGATCCATGTCTGACTGCACCGTCTTAATCAGACTCAGACATGGACTCCGTTTGTACTAATTTGCATTCTTTTGTTTTGAAGGAGTTGGAGGCCTAGAACTCTGATCTTGCTAACTTACTTGAATGGTCAAGTGCGGCAGGTGTTGAGTTGATTCTCTAACTTTTTAAACTTGAAGCTTCCATCCTCAATTCAAATGCCATTTGATTGCCTTGGAAGTAGACATCTTGATTTCCATGATATCTGTTTCCTTTGAAGTTGTTTGTTCTTTTCAAAGGAGGTTTATGACAGAGTTGCTAGACAGTAATCCCAAAACCAATTGGTGACAGGAAATTGCACAAGCAACTACTTAACAACCCCCCCTTGAGTGGGACACCACCCGGAACTGAAGCACATGCCCGCACAAGACCAAAACGCGGCATGGGGCCTTCTTGCCCTGCGCACTTGCGCCCGCACAAACACAAAACGCAGCATGGGGCATTTTTTCACTTCGTCGTTTTGAACTCGAGACCTCTGTCTCTGATACCATGACAAAGTTGCTAGCCAGTAATCCCAAAACCAATTGGTGATAAGAAATTGCTACTTAACAGTTTATGTGGGGATTACTTGAGATTTTTTGTATGTTAACACATAGCAGGTATGCGCTGATCACAAAGCACTCCAAAAAGAAGTCTCCACTTCAACAATCCCGCTCTTATCCTATTACATCTTCTCTAATCTCTCTATCCTTACAAATTATTGAGTCAAGGTATCGGAGTGAATTTCTTTGTGGTATCTCTTAAGATTCAATTCTTTTAGGAGTTTCACCTCATTGCACATCCCCTCTAAATTTGTAAATTTTATACGTTCTGTCTTTGTACAACTTATCTTAAATCCCTTGGATTCTAAAGCTTCCAACTATCTCTCAAAGTTTTGCATTCATGCTATCTCTCAATTCATCCATGATCCACCAATACTACATCATCTGCAAACAATACACACCAAGGTACCTCCTCTTGAATATGAGCAATTAACTCGTCCATAATAAATGTAAAGAGATAAGGACTTAAAGTTGATCCTTGATGCAAATATATGGTTATTGGAAACTCACTGATCTCTCCACAAGTATCTCTCACACTCATTTTTACTCCCTCCTCATGTCTTTAATGATTTCAATATAACCTCTTGGGACACTACTTTTATCTAGAACCCACCAAATCAAATTTCTAGATAACCTGTTGTAGGCTTTTTCTCGATTGATGAAGACCATAAGAATTTTTTTTAGTCGATGTGGGACTTCGGGGAGTCACAATACACCCCCCTTAAGGCTGCACATCCCTGTGCAGTAGCTTGCCACTCTCTGTAGCCTGCCAGCCCTCTTGGCCCGCCCACTTGTACCAGACCACGGCAAGGGACCCACACTCGAACTAGTCGAGAGTCGGCTTTAATACCATTTTGTAACGCCCTACCCCTACATGCATGTATGATATTGTCCGTTTTGGCCCACGGGCCTCACGGTTTTGTCTTTGATGGGTTTCAACCCATCAAAAGGCCTCATGCAAGGTAAGGGTGTAAGATCTATATATAATCCCATTCACTTTCCTCTCTATAGTCGATGTGGGACTCCGGGGTGTCACATCATCAGTCCATTACTCTCTCCCAAAGTCCCATTTTGTGACTCATAAGTTTAATCCCATGACAATTGGTGCAACTTTGTATATCTCCTTTGTTTTTTTGTATATAGGTACTTCGACACTTTTCCATTTTTACCATAAAAAAACCACCTCTTCTCCATCCATCCGGCATTTTCATTGCCCTCGTTAATTAAACTTATCCAATTTCTTCAAAGCAACCCTATGACAAAAAATATGTTTCTAACAGAATCTGAACCACACCACAAAGTTCACAAAATATCAGTTTGAAACAAGTAAAACAATTGTGCCTTTTGTCAGGAGAGCTCAAAACAATTCACCTATAAAAATGAAATGCGAAAAACCTCAATATCATGGTTCCAAAAATCA
The DNA here is from genome assembly GCA_003546025.1 of Camphora micrantha. NCBI lineage: Eukaryota > Viridiplantae > Streptophyta > Magnoliopsida > Laurales > Lauraceae > Camphora > Camphora micrantha. The sequence goes on along the minus strand of QPKB01000011.1, from coordinate 5,918,494 downwards.
GCAGAAGAAAGCCAGACAATATGAGATTAGATGATATTCATAAAATGTAAAACTGAGTGTGAAAAAAATTATTTTTACAGCTCATAATCACCAAAACTTTCATAGTGGAGATTGCAGATGTCTAACTATGTGGGGTCCATGAAGTAGCTAGAATGTAATGGCCTGAGGAACAACAAATGGTCTTTTGCAGTGATATATTGTTTAAGAGGTTATATCTCCTTATGAGATAGTAAAATGCACCAAGTACACTCACTGGGATATGCAAAATTGAATCATCCCTCGAAGCTTGGAACAGAATGCAGAGAAGAAACTATCCTTTCCTTAAGATTTGGGATTGGAAGATCCTTAAGGTTGTATATGGATCCTTGTCATTTTAGGAGAGGAGAATTCTCTCTCAAAATGGAAAGGACAAAAGATCAGCCTAAGATTGTCATCATATTGCAAGAAATGATATGGAGTGCCCTTTCAAGTCATACTTACGATGACGCTTGTAAATGAAGCAACAGGAATGCTGAATCTTATATTCCAGTTTTCTGCTTTAGTCACTTTTCTGCTCCTCATTGTCCATCTTGCATCTATCACTTTTACAAATATGTTTTTTTTCATTTTCTCAAGAAAGAAAAAATGATTCCTTTTTGGACTTAAGAGTCATATTTATCCTGTTTTGAACTTGAAAGTAGGATATTAAACATTTTCTGTGCATTAATTTGCCCTTTCAAGTCATACTTACGATGACGCTTGTAAATGAAGCAACAGGAATGCTGAATCTTATATTCCAGTTTTCTGCTTTAGTCACTTTTCTGCTCCTCATTGTCCATCTTGCATCTATCACTTTTACAAATATGTTTTTTTTCATTTTCTCAAGAAAGAAAAAATGATTCCTTTTTGGACTTAAGAGTCATATTTATCCTGTTTTGAACTTGAAAGTAGGATATTAAACATTTTCTGTGCATTAATTTGAAATATCAATACACCAAAGGGTGTATATGATGAAAAAAATCAAACCATCTATGACAAAGTATTGATTGATTCTCTAAAGAAAGCCCATCAGGTAATATCATACTCTCATCATTTAAATAGTCTATAGAAGAAAGAAGAAGAAGAACAGGAAAAAAAGGATTGGAGTTAAAAGTTACTTCTATGAACTATCTAATACAACTTCACTTCCTAATGAACCTTTTATTCGATGGCATACTTACAACATATTCAAGTGTCAGCTATTGAGTTGCCTGGTGATGCTATATCATGTTGCAATTTCATTCTCTTTAACATTCCTTGATGATCAATGTATGCATAAGATGCTTGTTGCAGGCATATCTATTCAATGACTATTGGGAAGACATTGGGACAATTAGATCTTTCTTCGACGCAAATCTCGCCCTTACTGCACATGTAAGTTATTAAAACTTATATCAGTCTACACTTCTCAGTTTTAAGAGTACCAGAAAAGAAATCATGCTTGCTTATACAGGAAATATGGTAGTTATTGGAAATACAACTTCTATCCATTTTAAATCAGTGGCCAAGCATTGTTTTATATCATGTGGAGTTTGTGGACTCTTTAGTTACTCTAAATGTTTCTTGGGATCTATTACCTAGCTGCAGAGTAAAAGAATTGCGTACATGAAATTTTTGTCCTTCCTCATTTCAGTACATGGTTGAAATATAGGTTGTTAATTGCGACATGAACAGAGCATCTAATCGCGAATTATCTTCTTAAGACCGTAATTATGTATTCATCTTAGAAAGAAAACAAGGATATGATGTTGATGATGTCAAACTAAGTGATCCATTACCTCTATTGATCTAGAGAAGTAGTATTAGACATTGGCATTCTCACCAGAAATAAATAACTGGTAGGAAGGCTTGGAGCTTCTGCCCTGCCAGTCAACACGGGGGATAGATCATCTGGAGAAAGGGTAAAGCTCTACTTGTAAGACTTCTTGATCGTCCATGGGAAGGAAGACTAGAAGCAATAGATGAAAGTGGGTTACTTTGACAGACAATGAGAACATCTCATTGGTGGGAGCTTTTCCATGTGACTGACTTACATAACAAATTAGGTTTCTTAACACTTCAAATGTATGTCAATTGTAACCAACATATTTTGGGCTGTTACACAATTAAAATTCTAACTACTCAAAATCTTTAAAATGATTTTAAGAATACATGTGGTTCTATTTAGTTTTGTTAGTTGCCAAATTAGATATTTTGATTGGAAGAAAATTTTCACCTCCACACTCCGCATCAGTGCCGTTCATCACACGGGACCCGGTGAAATTCAAGGGGAATCCTGTCTTTGGAGATGGTCTGGTTGCATGCTCCAGCAGGAGCACATGTGCAGGAGAAAATACTCTTTTGATTAGATTATGCATTGCTATAAAGATATAACAGTGACCAACCTTTTCAAAAGAAAAGGCTCCAGAAATTATTTTTTTTCCCCCAAAGGTTATAAGATAGAAAGTTGTTACAATGTGAATCATCCAATGCATGACAATGGACTTTGGGGTGTGATGGTACTTCATTGTTGGAAAGTGTCTTTTTCCCCGATCACTTGGCCATTCATATCTCGGTCTGATCAATTCAGTGAAACACTTGTAGAGCCCAAGGTCCAATGCAACAACAACACACCATTGTAGTGTAACATTGAACACTAAATAATCTGACCAAATGGTGTCCACATAAATGACAAGGATCATGTACAACAAATTAGAGAACAAAGATAATTGTTATTGCCTGCAACAAGAACACAAGCATATACATGGTTTGCTTCTATGGGTTGAATCCAACAAGAAGGTTACGACTGTTAGCTTCTAGGTTATCTTGCATAATGTATTAACCCCCTTAAATCCTCTCCAAGAAACACTTGATAAAAACTCTCAATTGGAAACAAGAATGCCCCAATACCAAGAAGATGTACACGGTGCAAAAATACTTCTTTATAACCTAAAAAAATTCCACCAATATCATCATTTACTTTGAATACAACTACAATTTGCAACAGGACTCTCACCTACTCTACCACCAAGAAACCCTTGAGCAGGAGAGAAGTTTTCATTTGGAGCTTCAAGGTTGAAGCCAAAAAGAAAAAAACTTGTCCTCCACCTCTTCTCCTTCTCTATCATTCCTTTTTGAACTCTACAACCTAGCCCTGAAACCAAGCTTCAACCCAAATGAGAAAGGTACCAAAAGACCAATTCAGAAACCCTTGAAGGTTAATATCTTTTGCTTTATTTGGAAGAAAAAATGCAAAACTCTTTTTTCCCCCAATAACTCTATTCAAAACTCTCAAAATGAATGAAATATTACATGATGCCCAAATATGGATTTGGATATGAACATGGTTGTGAGGATCAAAGACACTACTCTGCCATTTTGGAAATCAAAGGCAAACATGGATATATTTCTATATTGTCCTATGCATAACACGAAATCTCATATTTAATATTTAGATTTTTTTTAAACAATGTGTTAATTTTCTTTCTGAAATATTTCTAAATTAGAGAAATTATTATTTTCTACAATCTTTTCAAACATTATTTTTATGTTTAAGAGTAAGAAACTAGCAAGATTATGTAAAACAATGTACTCAAGACAATAGGTTATGCTAAATTGAACCCCACAAATATTATGCAGTATCAAGCACCAATATGAGTATCATATCAGTCTGGCATGGGTACACTACAAATATACAAGTATTTAGGTATCATATTTTTCAAAAGATTTTTTTTTTTTTTTGAGAGATAAAAAATATACAAGTATTTAGGTATCATCTTGTATATTCAATTATTCATACATTACACTCATTTAGAAAACTTCATTGGAAAGGTCCGAAATTAGTCATACATTACCCTAGATGTACCTAGCACTCCAACTTTTAACTTTACAACTACGGTTTTCAAAGTCTCTATTTATCCAAACAACTTTATAATTAGGTGAATTAATATTTATATAGTATTAATGAAAACCGTAGATCTGTATAGATCTAGGGTTCAAAGGAGGTTAGGAGAGAGAGAGAGAGAGAGAGAGAGAGAGAGAGAGAGAGAGAGAGAGAGAGAGAGAGAGAGCGCTATTGAAAGATGGATTGTCATTAACCCAGTAGGTTATGCAGCCTCCTTTATTTATTAAAATCTAAATGGATTTCAGCATGGTTGTTTATCATGTAGACAATCTCTGGCAGTAGATATGTTCATGTTACTTAGGCACACAATTTAGACTTTCGCAAGATGGGGCTTTATTTGACTTAATTGTAGCTGAACCTCAAAAGTCGAGGTTAATCAAGAAGTTCTCTGCTTTCCTGGCAACTTAAGCATCTAAAGGTCGGTCTCTGACATGATACTGATAGAAGGTTACAATTTTAACGACCATATACTGCTACTTCTTACACATCATCATAAAAGTTGGCTGGACAAATTTGATATGGTTCATCCAATGTGTATACTTTAGCAACCAGTGGATGATAGCACCCACCATAGTAAGGGTTATTCTTCTATTTTACAGAATCTATTCATACACTGGTTGTTTCAAATGATTGTTGTCGTTCTTCAAGTGATTATAGAACTTGATGTGATTAGATGTTTCATCTTTTTGTGTGCTTGCAGCCACCAAGCTTCAGTTTCTATGATGCAGCAAAGCCAATGTATACATCTCGAAGAAACTTACCACCTTCAAATATTCACCACAGCAAGGTGAGATATTCTCCTCATTATTGGCTTTTTGAGATATGCTTTTAAAGATGTTTGCTTCTGAATATGAACTATTGGATCACATACATTAAATTTATTTGGTGTTGACATTTTTTTTTTTTTTTTTTTTTTTTCAGATTGTTGATTCTATTGTTTCGCATGGTTGTTTCTTGGACAACTGCTTGATAGAGCATAGTGTTGTTGGCATCCGTTCTCGAATAAACCGTAATGTGCAGATAAAGGCATGTCCTTCAGCGAATTGAGATCATTATTTAGTCTAAAAGTCATGTTATGTCAATTTTTGAAGAAAGAAAGAAAGAAACTTTCATACCTGTTTGCGTAAGGTTGTGTTTGGATGCTTGGATTTTTCCTGATTGTATCAGGGCTCTGAGATCATGTAATCAGAGAGACAATCCACCCTTTGACTATTTACAAGTGGGGCTTGACTGGGCCTGATGAGTCTGCCAATGGCCCTGGGTCATGTGGACTTGCAGATGAACCCGAGTCAGGTTGAACTCTTCTACAGGATTTGCATGGAAAGTACCTTTTATCAACTGAAAATAATTTACATTTACATACAAGAGGTACAGATTAAAGAGTATATTTCTTCCACATTATTTCATTCTCCTTGCTACGAAGGAGATGGAAAAAAACATGAAATATAGGGGGACAAGGGGGAGGCAACATTGGGACAGGAAATCTACTGCACATGGATATGGGCATCCAAAAACCCCTACAAAAGGAGCCAAGGTCAGTTAATAAATTGATCTGGGCTCACACCAGTCCCTAAACTCTGGATTGAGCCTTAGTTTTGATAGGCTTCCAGTTGATGCTCAATGTCATCCCAGGATCAGGCCTACTCTATTATGACTCATGGGTCTTACCCAGCCCTAAATTTGAGGCCTGTGGAGTTGGCTGAAGCCTCGTTTCAGCACGATAATAGCTAGGTTGTACTAGGCCTTCAGCTTCGGCTTATTGAGGCCCAGTTAAGAAACCAGGCCTCAGCCAACCCAAGTTGATTAATAAAAGTATTATTCTGCAAGCAATTTTCTTTAGAACTGAAGTTTATACTGAGTCACTGACAAGCATGAATCATTCAGGACACGGTGATGCTTGGTGCTGACTATTATGAAACTGATGCGGAAATAACATCACTGTTAGCTGAAGGAAGGGTTCCAACAGGAATAGGAGAGAACACACAGATCAGGTCCTCTCTTGTCCAATGATGATTTCTTTCGTTGTCTTTGATATCCCTTCTTTGCTTCTTAGGCCTTGTAATGTGTTGTGCAGGGGATGCATCATCGACAAGAATGCGAGGATTGGGAAAAATATTGTCATATCTAATTCAGAGGTAAGATTCCATTAATCCTCTTTCATAATCACTGACACATAAATACAATATGAAATGAGTTTTAGTCCCCTTCTGGGCATAACCCTTGAATCCACCACTGCGTTATATCCTCATACAATCCTTTCTTGTTACATGAGCTCGATGCTAGTGGAAAATGTGAAATCCTACCTTTTAGAGATTATTATTTGTATGAGCATCATGTACCTGGATACCAAGACAACTTAGTATCATGAATAGAGGCAGCAGCTAAAGCATTTATGAGTCAGGATGAGATGTGAGAATTCTTCCGGAAGTAATTCAGCCAAACACTTTGAAAGATCTCAATTCTACTTAGCCATCAATTTAGCAAATCTGCCTGTTCATATTGATTGCAGCATTATCATTGTTCAAATGAGAGCATGCATTGGATGCACTCAAACTGAAGAGTGCATAATTTGAGACCATTCATGACAATGACCCTGAGAGCAATTGGTGGAACATATCATCACTAATAGAGTGGCCACAACTAGATCGACCACCTCCATGGGACATAACAAAGGAAGAGTAAAATTTAACGGAATTTCTTAATCATAACCTTAAAGATGAGATTTTTTTAGTATTAAGAATTGAACATCCTCATGAAAATTTGGCCATGGGGGTCTACTAGTTATCAAAGTCACAAGTGATTTGCAACCTTGACCAAGGAAACTGGTGAAAAAATCTATCCTCTTTGGAGGGAGCTGCTAAAAAGTTTCATATTCATTACAGATGGATTTGAAATCATCAAGATGATTAGAGAGAGACTTGAGTATCTTTGTGATGAAGCTGAAGTTGAGGTTCCAAATGCGAAAACCAAACCTTAGATATCAGCCAGGGATCCTCGCACCTCCATAGATGTAGTTGGCCAAACCAATTGGGAGAAAACATTTTCAGTATCTGTGTAACAAATCCACAAGAGAATCATTTGCTATGGATCATCCAAGGCAGGACCTTCCATATGATTGACTGAATCATATACATGTGTACCACATTTAAAATAGAGTGCAACTTCTCAGAGATTGTAATTGTTTCCATGAACAGATAGTCAGATCAAGAAAATTTATTTCTACAATTTACATAGTCCAATCATTGACATGGTTCTCTGTTTTGATCATTTGCTTTTGCAGAACATACAAGAAGCGGACAGGTCTTCAGAAGGCTTCTACATCCGTTCTGGCATTATCATTATATTGAAGAACTCAACAATTAAAGATGGGTTTGTTATATGATGACAATTTCTTTCATCTTTTTTTTGGCAATTACGAGAAAAATCAAGCGTGGAATGAGAGTCAATCAAGCAGTATCATGTTTGTGATGCTTAGCAAAGTCTCTTTCGGGTATTGTTGTGCATATGTATACTTTTTCAGTGAACTGCTTGCTCAAAGGTTACATTTCTTGCTTCAATTAATGAAATGATCCGATTAACTATTCCATTGATAAGGGTGGGCCGGAAAATTCCATCTTCTTCGAGCTAAATATTGAAGTTAAAACTATATAAAGCAACCTCTGCTCCATTGATATGGGTGGGCTTGGAAAGTACATTTTAAAACTACATAAAGCATTTACTTTTGTGGGAAACTGAGAAGACTATCAAGCAGTGTAGAAATATGTTTTGTTTTAACTTTCTAAAAACCTCACTTTCATTCACTTAAGTTGGATAAGAAATATGGTCATAGCTTTTTTGTTCAATTTAATTAGTAGAGCTCTTTAAACAGACCCAGATCGATATGATAGTGCAAAGATAATGACAGAGATGATGAACTAATAAAAACAGGCATATAGCTGAAAAGATATCTAAAGAGATTGCGTTAAGGCCAAATTATGTTTTCTCATACAGTTAAGCTCTCCAGAAATGGGTTTCATGGAGTCTTCATCTCCCTATCAACGCATGACATGAAATTTGTATATATAAACCACCATTTTGTTGAAATTAAAGTAATTTTAGGTTTATTCTTAGTGGTGATGTGTAAAGGAGTTAAGGGTATGTTCTAAATTAATAGAAAAATATTCTAAATAATGTTAGATATATTATGAGAATGGAAGAATGAGTTCATCTTAGATTCTGATTAGATTAGATTTGGGCTATAGTAGGAAGTGATATCTTATGATAAGGTTTCCTATTATTATGTAATTTGGTTCACTATTATGAGTGTGATTACGTTTCCTAATATAAGTCATTGTATTCTTACAAATAGCTATTTCGCTATTTGTAACAAAATCATCATCAACTTTTGCTATTTTTAAGAATACAATGAATCAAATTAGGAAACCTAATTGCACCCATAATAGGTAACCTAATCACATAATAATAGGAAACCTAATCGCAAGATAACTTTAGCCTAATATAACTGTAAGGCATGGAAAAGTGGGAAAAGTAAAAAAATAGGAAATGCACATGAGAATGAGATAATCCATTCCAAATAAATAAAAGGTGGACCACTATGGGGCTCAAGCCTAAAAGCAACACTGGCATTGCATGAAGGAACCCTCGTCCTCACTGCCATGAAAGACCCTCCCTACCTTGTGTAGTGGCCCAGGGGTCTAAATAAAGAAGGTCTATAAAAGGCACAATTCTCGATGAAGAAAGAGAAGAAACAAGCACCCACTGGGAAGTACAAATCAATTGGAAGCTCAGGCCCTGTTTGGCATAGTTTCTTTGTTGTTCCCAATTCTGTGCTGGGATTGGGTTGTGTTGAAAGTTGACTGGATGGAACTTGTTTGGCAATATTACATCAAATTTGTTCCTATTAGAATGTATTTCACGGAACTTGTTTAGTAACACTAAAACCCACCAGGTATAAAATCAGAACTTTATTTAATGCTTCAGGAGGCTCTTTTATAAAATGCAAATCTTCCTCTAGAGATCATAGTCATCATCAATAACTCACCATTAAAAGGAACACAAACTGAAATCCTTAAGATCATTTTAGATTTGTTACTAGTCAAAGACAGAGGATGAAATTGGTTTTTCATCATTTATTCAATAAAAAGATTCATTTTGCATCATATAAAAAATAAGGGAGATAGGAGAGACTCATTACAGAGGTGGAAAGGGAATGAGCCAGCACCACCATTGCTCTCTTCAGCCATCCTCCATCTACATACAGAAAAATTGTTGAGAAATTGCTGGATTTCTTTGTCAACAACTTCATCCTTTTTCAGGTACTCATTAAAACTCTTTAAGATAGGCACCTGCTTTCACTTGCAAATCAACCATATCCATCAAGCACCCAACCTGCAAGTCAACCCAATCAAGCACTCCACCTTCAAATCCACCCAACACGTCCACAGTTCACCCGTGTTTTTCATCATCTGCATCCCACCTGTAGAACTCATCATGGAAAAAACCCACAGATCAACCCAACCCATTACGCACCTCACTCACAAATCAACCCAATCACTCAGACCCACATCAAACACAACCTGTCGTCATCTCTAAGAGTGATGTTAGGATAGGATATGGTTCTATGAATGAAGCTCTCCAATGGGTATTGAATTCCAAGAAATTTAAAAAGTAAAGTGAGTTTCCATCAAATGAACAAGTCCCACGATGGGAGATTCCTTGCGTTTGGCTGTTTGCATTTGGGCACGTTTGGAGAGGATTTCTCGTGGTTTTTCGTGCTTCCCTGGAAAAATCCATGTTTGATTCGAAGAGGAAAACTGAAACAATGAAAGAAGAAGTCCCTGTTTGCAATTTTACGGCTGGTTGGAGCTCCCCCATCGAACTCACCAAATCTACGCACGCTTGGATTTGCGGAACTATAGTGAATTTGGCGGTAAAAAAAGATTGCATTTTTGTCTTCGAAAACCTAATTTTTTTGGTTTTTACAATTAATGTCTGAACCCTTAATTATGTTTAAGTGGCCTAAAACAGCTATGTGATCAAATCTCAGCCATTGATTCCTCATAGATTTTGAGATATTTATAAAAAAAAAAAAATTCAAATTGTTCGATCTCAATTTCTGGACTTTTCTGTGGGTCCCTTTTGCAAAATCTAAATGGTTAATTCTCCTCAAAAGACCTAAAACAGCTATGGGTCAAAATTGGCAGAGTGATTCATCATGGATTGTGCGAATATTGCTAAAATCTCTTAACTGTTGATCTTCCACTATGCAGAAAACGTGATGATATGGCGGACCCTTTTTTAAAATTTTCTGGATCTTATGGGCTCCACAATCATGATCCGAAAACACACATCAATTCCAAAAGGCCAGAATGACTAGTGCTCAAATTTTAGCCATTAATCATCCCTTTATTTTTTGAGATATTTTTGAAAAAGCTTAGACCCTAATTTTTTTTGTGAGCCCCATCTGCACATGCAAACCGTTCAAATTCTCTAGATGGCCAAAAACGGGTAAGGAGTGACAGTTGAGGCCTTAATTCCTAATGGATTTGGAGAGATTTCAAAAAGAAAGAAAAAACCTTACAACCGTTGGATCACACATCCTACAAAATATAGTAATCCACGCTATTTAGCAACCTAGAACTTTCCTCGGAAATCTTCTCCAAGGATATCTCGGTTCCAGGAGATGGAGGGAATCCTCTAAATGGAGGATTTGAAGTTGAACTTACCAAACATGCCCTTAGAATACATAGAAGTTGAAGGCGTAGGAATTCATAGTTAAATAAGCTTTGCGAACTTCTATTAAAGAGGTAAAGAAGAATGGATATGAAGCAAAGGGTGGGATGTAAAGTGGAGATAAAGATGGTCCTTGAATTACTAGGGTGCTGGCTCGGTATCCATTTCTCATCTTCTCTTGATTCACTTTTCATCAAAGTGGAGGTTATTTGATGTTCAATTTTATACTCACCTTAAATCTTTATAATGAATTCCTACGTATTCTATGCACATAAACATGGCCCTTTTGTTTATATAGAATACATAGCAATTGAATGAATATAACTTATCCAATGGTTAGACATTACAACTCAGCACTCTCATCAAAAATCACAACTCAGCACTCCCGTCATGGTTTGATTGTAACTGGGTTTCGTAGGATTCTCTGAAGGTTTCTTATCAGGCATGGTTTATGGGAGTTGGCTCTGCTAGAGGAAAGATAATGTGAAAAATATCTTTTTTTGTTGTTATTTGGATCCTTTGGAAAGAAAAGAACTCAAGGTGTTTTAAAGGGGCTTCCTCCTCCAATGAAGCCATGGCTTTTAACGTAAAATACATTGTGGCTTCTAGGGTCTTTGTCATTCCTATTTTTCGAGGATAGTCTATAGATACTATCATTAGATGTTGGAAAGAGGTGGCATTCTCCTATCCTTTTCTACCCCGCCTCGGGTCATTCCTACCTAGATGCCTCCCCCGCTAGGTACCTTAAAGCTTAATCTTGACGGGAGTGCTCTAGGTAACTCAGACCAATCAGGTATTGGGGGTGGTTTTAGAGGTAGTGTTGGCGTTAAGCTTATCTCTTTTTGGGACCTTCTGGTTTCAGAACAGTGAATGAGGCTGAGTAGATTGCCCTTCGGACAAGTCTCAGAGAAGATGACAAGATGGGATTTGGGAACTTCATTGTGGAAGGGGACTCTTTATGTGTCATGAGATGGGCTTCTGGTTCTTCTAATACTCCTTGGAAACTAGCGCATTTGTGTGACGAGGTGGCGGTATTGGCCTTCAAGCTTGAAGTTTCCTTTATTCACATTAAGAGGTCCACAAATGGGGTTGCTGAGGCTTTAGCAAAAACGGGTGTTGGAAGCGTCAATCTTGTAATTGATAATTGTATATCGCTTGCTGTGTGAGCAGCGGCTATGAGGTTTGACTTTTCCTTTTCTTCCCTTTTGGTTGCCTTTGTTGTTTCTTATTATATTTCTCTTATGCTGATTTCCTTCTAATAAAATTGCATTACCATTAAAAAAAAAAGTGGATAAAAAGAAGTTCAACGTTGAATTTCCAAAAGTGGGCACAAATACCCTTTCCTTTTAAAGGAAATGAAATCAAAAGAAAAGAAGATGAGAAATTAATACCCAACCATCACCTTTAGTAATTTCATATATATGGAACTGAAGATCTTATCTACATCTCTACCTTATATCCTCCACTCCTCGCCTCTTTATAATCCTTCAGTAGCATTCATTTCATCATGAATTCCTATGTATTTTAAAGCAAACAACCATGCACTAAGACTAAATTGATGCCCCTGTTAGTTTGTGTGATCTCAATCCATCAGATGATGTAATAAATTGATTAATTCCTTTATTTATGAATAAAATCATGCTTTCCTTTCATGAGATGAATGATGTTTTATTACTTTATGTACATAACCAATACATATGACAAGATGGTTCATGAGATGAACCGGGTCTCATTAGTATATTAAATGTGATATATGTGTGTGGATGAGATCCACATACGGGAGACATGTGTCATAAATTATATACTTAATTATCTTCACAACCAGTGATGAGACTGGGCATCTCATCTGATAAGGTTGCAGCACTTTGATCACTATGAGATAGTGTGATTGCTCTCGATCATCAGAATGTAAGATTCTGGATCACGGTGCTGGTACATTAGATGTATTGAAGGACCATGAGAAGCACCTTATGAAACAATGTCTTTATCTTAAAGTCTGCTCTCATAATTCCCTAGCAATAGGCTCTCAATCCTGAGACATTGATGAACTCAAGTTTTTTGTCTATTCATTTGCTTTGAGTCACAAATGAGTGAGGCCAACTATAGGTTAACACCTTGGTGTCTTAGGTACGTGGTAGTAGGACTGTGGGAACATTCAATGGTTAAGATGAAATCTATTTATATTATCCCCTTATGCCAATTAATGGATTTATCATTAGTAAATACGCACCCATCTCGATTAAGAGTTAATTGGATGGTACTGATGATCACTGTGATTAATTGAGTCTCAAGGATAATAAGATGTGGATCTAAGATTGGAAGGGACAGATTTTATCCAATTGATCCATGGATATTGATAGAGGGGCCTACTTGTGGTCCTAGGGAAGTTTAGGTTCTTCTTTGTAATATTTTCCTAAGACTGGAGTGTAATTATATCTATATAGTGGAGTTATTTGCAATTAACTGTGGGCTCGGATTGCACATGAGATGTGGGGTCGCGGTGTCTCAGTTGGAGCCAGCTTTCTATGGAATCTCTAGTGTTCCCCACGCTAGCTCAATATTGGATCCTTACTAATTCTATTTGACCTCAAAATGAAGGAATTATAAAGTTACTATTTCTATTTGAAGTGAGACTTTTAATAGTGGTAATAGTAGGTTACTAATTGTTGTGGAAGTGAGACTTCTATAATAATTAGAAAGGAGAAAGTTACTAATTCTTAATAGAAGTAGGACATCTATTTGGACATCTATCTCAATTAGTAAAATAAGATGTTGCTAGGCTATAAAAGGAGAAGAATGGAGGGCTGGACGTCCCATGCAATGGAGTCCACGCCCAGCCCTCTCAAGTGCAAGAGTTGCACGCCCACTTCTCTTCTTCCTCTTCTAGTTTCTTCTTTTATTTTCCTTAGAGCTTCTAGTTGATTTTCTTTTGAAGATTCCACCATTCTTCTTGAGAAAAGAGATCTGAAACGGGTTATAGCGTGGAAGACAACAAGATCTTGTAGATCGTAATTCGCTACAAGAAGAGTTCTTGTTCAAGTAATTTGTCTTCTTCTCCATTAGAGCACTATCGGGCTCCAAAGGTATAATCTTCTTATTCCTATGTTGTGAATTGTTTTAGTTGCATGATGTTGCTGAATTCTATCTTTTAGATAGAGTTTATTGCTGTACAAGATTGATGACTTTGAGGGATTGGATCCTGAATTGGGTTTTATGGCCTTATGGGTACTTGATCCCTGAGTCAAGTGTATCAAAAAGTTTTGAAAACCTATCCATGACGCCCACCTACTTCCAACAACCCCAACCAATCTATTTGGTGGCTTGCACATAGATAGTTCCACGGGCCCTTTTTGGTTCATTTTTTTGTTGTTTTGTCGAGCGGTAATATCTCCCATTTACTTGTATATACGAGCGGGGATATTTCTGCTCATTTTTTCTTCTTCTTCACAGTTAAGAAACATTATTACCACCCAAGCCAAATTCGGAGAAAAGAAATCTCACATATCGCCGCTCAGCGAAAAAAAAGTCTCTTGAGACTACTACGGTCAATTCATATCTTTTAGGCTATTTTGGGTCTACAATGAATCGATGGAGATTTTTCCCGTCAAATCCTCTATTGAATACATTATATAACACATAATTCTCTCCCTCCCTCCTTATATGACCTGACTTAGACTTGGACTAGACTCGAACTTGAAATTGAGTTTTAAGTCCTACAATTCACTGCAGTTTCTTCAAAACCTGAACATGACTTGACATATTTGTCATATGAGACTGGACAAATCTAGCCTCGTCGTGAGTTCTTTTCCTTCATTTTTTAATAGCATGAGAAATTCGTGGATTTGAGAATTCCTAGTTGCCCCGGGAACAAAAATTCCACAGGATTTGTACTAATGGTGAGTATGGATAAGTTTAGTTTAGTAATGAAAAATTGGCATCAATAGAAAAAAAAATAAGTGCTTTTATTTGCCCAAGTCCTCAAAGATTTATAATCATCAAATGTGAGTTTTTTCACAATTTTATTGAGAAATCAATAATAAATCTCCAACAATTTAATCGCAAAAAGTTAGAGAATGCCTTTTATTCACAAAATCCCATCCCCGTCGCAGCTATTTCATGGAATCATGTAATACATCTCGGAAACTCAAGAAGGACCTCTTATCCTGGTGGTAAGAGGCGGTAATTCTTACCTGGCTGCCCAGGGTTTGAACCTGGGCAGTCACCTTCCCTCACTTAAGGCTATTCTACCTCACCTAAGGTCTACTTCCTAGGGCCCGTTTGGTAATTTTACATGTAAAATAAAGTGTAGTAAAGCATCAAATCAAGAAAGTGTAAAATATAATGGGGTTATGATGGTATTTTATAAGTTTAGATGTTTGGTATGGAATTTTTTGGACTTTTTGTATAGAAAAGTTGTTCTTTTTTGTTTTTTAGTGGAGAAAAAGGTTGCTTTTTGACTTTTTTTGAAAAATATTGAGGGAATTCTGAATTAAAGTGCGATTAATGTGACCCTTGTATGAAAAATGGAGACTTTTACTTGACATTTACTAATCTAGTAAAGTGCCAAATGAAAGCTCAACTTTTATATACAAAAACTAAAATAGAATTCCATACCAAACAACGATAAATAAACCAAAACGCCCCCACCCCCCCCCCCCCCACACACACACACACACACACACGCACACACCCCACCCGACAAGCTAAGTTGAAAACAAACATCATAGGAACTCCATTAAGAGCCCACATAGTTATACACTAAACCGTTCAAAATGAATCCCTTCTCCTTTAGTGATATATCATCAAATCTCTATTCAATAGGACTGGATCGCACATTCCCACCTTCCAACTGAACACAAGATGGGAATGTGATTAACACCACTTAATTACGTCTTCAATCATCTGGTCAATTAGACGGTGAGACCTACTCCCTATTGAACTAAATGTTAGGGAAATATATATATCCCTTAATGAGGGGATGTGATGCATATCAAATTGTCTGTATTATTTGGACTCAGGCCCTAAATCGTGTAAAGCTGGAACGCCCAACGTTCCTCGTATGATATTTTCTGACCAGTTTCTAACGGGACCTAGATTTATACCACGTGCGACCCTTTTGCCTTTTCTATATCAACCAATGGCTATGATCTTCCCTACAAGCGTTTTCTCTCTCTCTCTCTGCTCGAATCCTTTTTCTAGATCTCGATCTCTTCCATATCTTTTAATAGATTTTCTTCTCTAAAATCTTCATCTCTGTAGGGTTTTGAACAAGGAAAAGAAAGAGATAGAGAAATTCAGATTCGAGCATGGGCTCCTGGAAAAATTATACTCTCTAATTGGAAGAACATGCCATAAGACTACTTCTAATCGATTGACAAAATCATTTGATTGATACATGTTCTTGATTTGTTGATGTTTATGAGGTGTATTGAGGAGTGGGCTCCACCCAAAGGGGAATATTAAATAGTATTTCCATTGCCTTTACTAATGCGTTGAAGTTTTGGTAGGAATGGCTATTTAAAAAAACTTAAGATGTTTGCCGAATCCTAAGAGGAGCGACTCGACACAAAAAAAAAAAAAAATGTATGCCGCCAAAAGTGCGCCAATCGGGTTCCACCTGAGGGGGAGTATTGAGGAATGGGCTCCACCCAAAGGAAAATATTAAAAAATATTTCTGCTGCCTCTCCTAATGCCTTGAAGTTTTGGTAGGAATGGTTAGCTAAAGAAATTTAAGATGGTATCAGAGCCAACCGATCATGAGTTCGAATCCCAAAGTGTTCATGAAATTCTTCAGCTCATTCTGGATGATGTTACAAGTCTATTGATAGAAGTGGATAGTGGTCTACTTAAAATTCTTGAGGATCATAGTCAATGAATTTGGAGGGATCCATTTCATGCTAGGAAAATGGTGGAGTGGCTTCAAAGATTTCAAAAAGTGCATTTTTCTGCTCTTTCCACGTGGTCATTGCGATTTAGTAAGAAGCTTAAGAACTTGCAGGGCCTCCTGCTCTTTTATCTTCGGTTACGCTTCAAACGATTCTTTGATTTTATACTTCTATTATGGTCTAATGATTGATTTGTTTGACCCAGGCTATGGGTATTTATATTTTGGAATTTCGTTATGTAGATAATGGGTATGCCCCTATTGGAGGGTAACTCTTATATGCTTTTGTTGTGCATATGGGTAGGGTTTTTTTTTTTTTTTTTTTTTTTATGAGAAAAATGAAAGACTAACTTATCTTTTAAAAAAAAATGTTAGGAGAAATTTGATGGGTTTAGTTAATCAGGCTTTTCAATAAGATATTAACGATAAAGAAAATATTGGATGCATGAAGAAGTTTTATAATAATTCTATGTAAGGATAGATGAAATACACAAAGTTGTAGTAATTATCATCAGATTGAACTTGTAAGTCACAGTACATTGAAAGACTCATCAAGTCCATGGCTGAGTCGGTCTGTAAAGGACTCAACTATTTTTTTTTCTTTTTTGGTTTTCCAATGAAGGGGTTGGGACCCTGAGACTCATGACACAACTCACACATGTGAGTTGATAGGAACTCACACATGAGATGAGAGATAGACACAACTCACACATGCGAGGAGACTAAAACGCAACTCACACGTATGAGATGATGGAAACTCACAAATATGAGGAGACATAAATACAACTCACTTATATAAGGTGATGAAAACTCACACATGCAAGGAGAATAAATAGAACTCACACGGTAAGGTAATAAAAACTCACATATGAAAAGAGGGATGAGGCCAGGTTCGAACCCAAGACCTCCCAATGAGAATTGCCACTCCTTACCACTAAGGTAAAGAGCCGTTCTCAGGACTCAGCTGGTTAAGGATAAGGACTGCAGTTCCTTATGGTTCTCTAGGATCCCACCATTCTCTTCCCATTAAATTCTTTTATATCAACTAAAAAAGAAAAGACCTACCTCGATCCCATAAGGGGTGAAAGCAGGGGAGGGTTGAAGGTGGCCCCCCACCCCCGAAAAAATAATAAAATTTTTTTTTTTTGAGAAAACCCCAAGTTTGAGATTTTTTTTTTGTTTTTTGTTTTTTTTTTTTTTTTTTTTTTGCATTTGCCACCCCTCCCCTCCCCAAGAATTTTATAATGATAGAATGCCCCCTAAAGAAAACTCCCTTGTTCCGCCACTGCCTCCCATCTTGATATCCACAAATCCAATAACCAAAATCGATCTCCCATCTTCATATCCGCCACAGCCCATTTGACCACTTGCCTTTGACCTTAGAGACATCTTAAACTTCACAATTCTTCAAGCACGAAATAATGGAGAAAGAAAGATTTCTACCAAAAAAAAAAAATGTAGGAGTTGCAATGGCACATAAATGGGAAAGGAAGATTAATGATGAAAAAGAATTGGTGCCCTAAATCAAAGAGGTGGGAAAGGTATAAGGGGAGAAGGATTCCTCCCTAGCTATGTGAGTCATATCACAAAGATGCAGATGAAGCTGTCACAAAGATGCAATCGGAGATCACAAAATTGGGAACCTTAAATCTTCAAACGATAGGAATAGATAGAAAAAGGAAAAGAGATAAAGCTGCTTTGTAAGCCCTCTCACAAATATTAGAAAAATGAAGAAAAACAAAAAAACTTGATACTAACTCCCTTGAGTTGCATCTAATTCGGTCGAGTCAATCCAACTCTTGCTGAGTTAGGCCCAATTCAAGTTTTAAATAGATGAGTCAAAGTATGAAACTATATGATGAAGTAATGGACTTGGACAAAAGACTAATATATCTGAAAGTCAATTTAGTTTCATCCTAGGAAGGTCGACTACGAAAGTTTTCTTCTCATTTAGACAATAAATAAAAAAATATTGAGAACAAGAAAAACCTTCATGTGGTCTTCATCAATGTAGAGAACTGCTAGGATATGGTACTTAGAGATTTGATTTGGTGGATTCTATATAAAATGAGGATTCCAGAAGGTTATATTTAAAGACATGTATAAGGGATTTGTAAAGAGTGTGAGAACTACCTATGGAGAGATGGGTGAGCTTCTGATGACCATAGGTTTGCTTCAAGGTCAATTTTAAGCTCTTATATTTTAGAACTGATTATGGGCGAGTTAACTATTCATCTATATATATATATATATATATATATAAAAGAGAAGATACCTTGGTATATGTTGTTTGTAGATAATATAATATTGTGGATGAATAAAAAATTGATGTGAATGCGAAATTTGAGAGATGGTGATAAGCCTTAAAATACAAGTCTTAAATTTACTCGCACAATGAATTGCAACTTTAGTGGGATATATAAAAATACGTAACTCTTGTAAGATCGAATTGAAGGTCAAGAGATACCATTAATATCTGGGCTCTATAACTAGTAAAGATGGACATAGACTAAGGATGACATTGAATATATAATAAGAGCTAGATGGTTGAAGTGGGTTTCTGCTTCTAGAGTGCTTTTGTTCAACTCATATCAACAAGATTGAAAGAAAAATCTTACAAGACAATGGTTAAACCAGTTATGATTTATGGTATCGATTATTAGCCAATGACGAAACAACATGTGCAAAAAACCAATAAAGAAAAATGAGTAAAGCATATATGAGAATGTTGAAATATATATATGATAAAGTAGAAAAGATAGAATAAAAAATGAGTGCATTTCGGAGCATTTAAAAATAGAATCAGTTGACTGCAGAATGGCCGAGCTTGGACAATCCAATCAAGGCCTAGATACCTTTATCATCCATCTTCGCATGGTATTGAAATTCAGTTATAATGCTATTTTCTTGCAATGGGGTGCAAATATTGTAAAACTTGAACCCTAGGCCGATATCCATCGATGCTTGGGCCTTTTGCATGGGAGAATCACTGATAATTAGTTGTATGGGGCAATTAGAGTGATATTCATCATTGAATTGATTATTATATTAATTTCAAAGAGCCATGTGCCAAGAACCGGATGGAGATCAACTCATGGTTTACATGTGTTCCATCTAGCAATGGATATCACTAGTACATGTGTTTCATAGACTATAAAGCACATTTAGCATTTTCTTATCCTCTCCTAGAAAACAAGGGCTTTGATCCAAATGTTGGAAAGTAATGGCGAAAGGTGGAGACCTAAATGAAGGTGAGGATCCATTTCCTTACATCTTTCCCTCTCCCTCCTCTCTCTTTCTCTCTCCCCCTCTCTCTTAAATAGAAATATTCAAAATCAGAAAAAAGAGATAATAGTAACTTGGTCTCCACACTAAAACATAATATTCAAGGGCAATTGAAGGAAAATAAATCACACTCTTACCGAAACAATGGGTTTTTAGTATAATGTTAGCTATAACTTTCATCCTTATTGCGCCTACTACTCTTATGCAAAGTATACTCAAAATTTGATTTGACATGTTCTTGTGCCAATATACCTAGTTGCCAATTTCATGCTGCCTGTCCTTTTATTCATGCTTGGGACAATCATATAACTGAGTGCAACACACTATGAAAGAATTATAAAAGAGAACTAATCATTTTTATTAATTGTTTCAAAAGAATGCTTCAAACCCTCACCTTTATCCATCAATGTGGGTTGCTCCTTTTATAACTACAGAATACACTAAAAATTCGATTTCGCATGCTCTTGTGCTTGACTGCAAGTTTGACACCACCTCCCCTTTTTTCTTCGTGCACGAGAAAGACATGCATCGACGCAATACATGATGAAGGAATTTATCATTGTCATCATCATTATTATCATCATAATTATCATTAAAGCCTTATCACAACTATGTTGAGATCGCTACATTAATTATGTTTCTCCATTATAGCCTATCTTGAGTCAGGTCCTTGGGTAGGTTGCACTTTTTAAGATCCCCTACTTTAATCCACGTCCTCTTTAGCTTACCCACTTCCCCTTGGTAGGCCATCAACCTACATAGAAAACTCTTTTTCATTGTACACCATTGCTAGCAGGCGTTGGACATGTCTATACTCCATACCATCTCAAATAGTTTTTTCTTATTTTATCATTTATTGATGCTATTCCTAAATACATTTGAAAGCTCTCTTTTTTTTATTCTATCCTCCTTTTTTTTTTTTTTTTACCACACATCCATCTCAACGCTCTTATCCCTGCTACACTCATTTTGTGAGTATATTGTTTCTTAATTGGCCAACATTCTGCTCCGTATGTTTTAGTTAGTTGAATTGTTGTTATGTAAAACTCTCTTCAATCTTGTTGGCATGCACCAGTCACAAAACACTTTAGAAGCAAGTCTCCAGTTTAACCATCTCACTTTTATTCTATGCTCTATATCTTCCTTAATCTATCTATCCTTACTAATCATTGAGCTAAAGTATTAGAATATATCCTTTTGTGGTATCTATCGAGCTTCAATTCTCACAGTAGTTTTAGCTCTTTGTACATGCATGTCCCTTGAAGTTGCACTTATTATTTTCTATCTTTGTATGACTTATTTTAAATCTTTAAGATTCTAAAACCTCCTGGTTTCTCTAAGAAGTTTCATATTTACTAAAGGATCTGGATGTGGAGACTTTGACACTCGACCGAAAATTTATGTGAGTTACGGCACTTGGGAAGCTTTGCAAAACCTTTTTGCCTCTTGGAATACATACCCTAGGCCTCCTTTATCTCTTCTATAGACAACTCTCAAAGAGTCACGCTTCATGAAGACTTCTTCGCGAGAAACCGACATCCATCTAATCCTATTGGGAGTCCTATATGTGAGGACAGATCAAGTCTTTGTTTATAGTGCGACTCTTTATTTCTCTAGGCCTTTTGCCACGCCTGATTTGACTTGGGAACCGGGTCATGTGGGCAATACAAGTCTCTACATTTACACCATCTCTTAATTTATTCACCTACACTATATCATCTACAAATAATATACATGACGAATAATTTATATCTATAAATAATATACATGACGAAGAATTTATAGGAGAAGAAGAAGGAAATGATTTTTAATAATTATTGCTTGAAACCCTCTAATTCCTCCCAAGCGATCTTGCGGCACTAAAATTAGCATAAGATGTAAGAAAGGCCTTTCATTTTGCCAGATTGATGGTGTTATTTATTAACTATGGCTCACATGCATGCGCCCAAATGAAAAACATTCCAATTTGTGTCACGCATCTAATCAAATCTATAATGGAGCTGAATTGGAACCGACATATCCACGTCATTTTCTTATCATGGAACGCATTTCTAACTTCTAGAACTACTTCCTTTTCTCAAGAAAAGAAACACTTGGGATGGAAAAAAAGAAGATGAAGTGACAAGGGCATCTTCTTTCAAACTCTCTGATAACAATAAGGAAAACATCCAACTACTTTTCTGATGAGGGGAGTTGATGTGAGCTTTGCATTCACAGATTATTGAGAGGAGAATGTGTTGGTGGGTGGGGTCTCTATGAGAGGAAGAGAGAGAGAACTGTGGGCCTAATCTTGCACCACCATGGTGCCTTCTCCACCTAGTAAGAAAAAAGAGGCTTGTTTCAGCAATTTTGTTTGAAATAAGTTTCCTAATATATGTTTGTACTTTGTCCCTACTGAGGATTAAATAATGTTTACTACAAAAAAAAAGAAAAAGAAAGAGAGGATTAAACGATAAACACGCACTGCTTACCCGACCGGAAAGAGAAATCCTGATGTGGAATATTTTACAATCCAAATTCTTAATTGGGTCTGGTTATAGCATGCATGATTAGGACACCCATTTGCACTAACAGTATGTAAACTTACATAGATGATAAAATAATATTTTTATGCTTATCTTTAACTTTTAATTTTAAGCTAAGAAAACTTTTAATAAACGTGAACCATCCACATGGTCCTTATGCGCACCCAACCGATTTTTTGAGTCATTTGGCTTGTCTATGATTGATTTTTTTCAACCCACTTTGCTTGTCTATGATTGGTTTGAGCCACTTGGAATGTTGGGGATTTCTAATGATGTAAAACCTATATCCTTAGCATTTCAAATGTTGTGTTTAATTTCTAGAATTCTGATACCAGCTCACCTAAAAAGTTACTTTCAGTTCTCTCATCTCAAAAGTTACTTTTTTAACCATCCAAGTGTTGTGTTTAATTCTCTCATCTCAAACGCTAGATGGGCCTTTAGAATTCTTGTATGGAGAATTTGAAATTCTCCAAATAATATCCCGTAAGTAAAATTCCTAACACTCATAGCCCATCCAATTCCGAGAAATTTAAAAGGCTACAACAGACTTTTCAGGTAGGTTGGTACTCATAATTTCAGCAATGGAACACAATATTTGATACCTAAGAGGTTAACATCAATGTAAGATGAGTGGAGACATAAATGGAATTTTGACTTTCTTAAGATTTGATTTACTAGAGTGATGTTTGTCTAATCATTTTCCTTTGAAAAGAAATTATTTGCTCGGCATTTGTAATCTTCACCTTCCTTTCTTCAATGTTGAGCTATTTTGATAAGAATGCATTTCAAAAACTTTCAACAAATTAAATTCCATGAGAAACACACTGGCCTTAAAGATTCTCCGATTTTTCACCATGAAGGCAATTCCAACGTAAAAAGCCTGCACATTTTTCACAACGAAGTGGGACTAAGGCCCCAAGGTCCCCTTTGGGGTAGTAGTGTCATGGATTTTACTGCGAGACTCCCGAGTCCAGACAGAAATGGGTGGTCTAGGAAGACATCGCACTTTGAAGATGGTGGTGTCGCCTCCTTGATGTCCATGAAATCCCACCTTGCCCAATGCAGTTCCAGAAATCCCACCTTACCCAATGCAGTTCCAGTTTTTTATTATGGCTTGATACCGGTCACATCATTTCTAAAGCGAAAGGCGTCAATGGGGGTCGCTTCAAATCTTGTCCTAGGAAAAGATTTGCTAAGATTTCAGTGCCAATATATATTGAGTTTCTTTTTTTTTTTTAATTAATAAACCCCAAGCCTGATTATCTTAAATATTTATTAAATTTGATTAATTTGTAGAAAAAGTCCGAAAATCTTCAACCTATAAATCTAATTTATATGTGCACTTTCTGTGGGCATCCAATTGAACGGTTTAATATTCCTGTATTACCAAACAGAATCAAGATGTTTAGGGGGTTGTTTGTTTGTGACGTCATTGATATACGTAATTAAATGATTCCATGCATACTACTTATATGTCAGCACACCTCTTTGCACTCATTTAAAATGGGGAAGTGTTCTTGTGAGAGACACTCTCACCTTACTATGAGAGATAAGGTGAGGGCCTTCACATTCATATCCAATGTCAACAACTTAAATGAGAGGGCCCCCACCTTTATCTCTAATAGTAAGGTGAGAGTGTCTCTTACAAAAGCATATCTCTTTAAAATGATATGTAAATATGATCATTTACATCAAAATTTTCATACCTGTGTAGGCTTGAAAGTGATCCCTCCCCCCTTCTCAACCAAAACTTCGCCAATACAATGCGTTGATTTTTTTACTTGTAGAGCCCATCAAATCCTTGTTTTTTTAAATGCCTATGGGCCCCATATTTTTAATCCAAGTCGCTCAATTTACTTATTGAACTAATAAACACCAATATTTTGAAGCTGATTATCTTAACTCTTCATAGATTTTAAGTAATTTATTAACAAGTACTAACCTATAAATCTAACTTTTTGGACATCTATGGGCCCCTAGATCAAAACTATTCAATGTTTTTGCATTAATGGTAAACATCAATATGCAAATTTTCATATATTAATTCTTCATGCATTTTGAGAAATTTGTGAAAAATCCAAATAAATCTAAAACCATTGGATATAATCATTTGATTCTTGTGAGAAAGAAGATTTTGACAAATGGTAATGTGTTACACATGTGTGACATCTGCACTTACAAATGTGACATGTGTAAAACCCATTTTCCTATCACATGCGTAAAAAGTAAATGACCCCTTAGTTTCATATCTTAAATCTTTTGTGGATTTTTAAAAATCCATGAAAACGTCCAAAGCATCTAAACTCATCGATAAGTGTTGGACGTACTCATAAATTTACTCATGTGAAAATAATGATTTTGACTTTTGTTTGGTAACCCAGCTAGGGGCTAGGATCCTGAGACTCATGAGAACTAGCACAAGCGAGGATGTAGACACAACTAATACAAACGAGGTGGTGGAAAATCGCACATTAGAGGAGAGACAACACAACTCACACATGCGAGGTGACGGAAATTGGCACATGCGAGGAGATAGACACAACTCACACATGCAAGGAGACATAAGCAGAACTCACACATGTGAGATAATAAAACTCACATATGCTAGGAGGGTGGAGGCTAGGTTCAAAACCTGGACCTCCCAATAAGAAACGACACCCAATACCACTAAGTTAAGGATCTGTTCTAGTGATTTTGACATTTGTATATATATATATCTAATTATATATATATATGACATTTGCCTATTTAAAAACTTTTTTTATTAAAAAAAAACGTAGAGTCATTACAAGGAATATTTTGATTATAAATTTGTCAAATTATGGAGTGGGTCTTGAAAATTTTCAAAAATCTCAAAACATGACACTAATATCAAATTTTTTTTCTTACTAGAATGTTTTCATTTCAGTGTATTAACACATTACAAACATTTCAAAAATCTCTGTGTTGTTTGTTCGATATTTTCAAATTACTAAGAGCAATTTCTGAAGAGGCTACTTTTTTGTGCACGCCTAATCGCATCTTGTCTATGCATCTTCTAATCAGTTTGATGGACAACCAAGATGCCATATCTCATTTTCCCACTCATTAGCCTAATAGAAACGATGGTAGGTCCATAATTCTATTCTTTGGATTGATCACTTGTACTTACATAAATATGAAACATGCATCATGCTTACATGAAGATTTGCTTTTATATATATATATATAAATAAATAAATATATTTATTTATTTATTTATGACGGTTTAGTGAGATGGTGTAGTAGGACAGCAAAACTTCTGGATGTGTGTGCTAACCATCAAGGTAGAGAGTATTGAAAGATCTTGATGAATCTAACCCTATCTAGTCACACTAGCACTTAATGTTGATAGTGTACATGTGCAATGACTGAGATAAAGATACCTCATTTCATATATCAATTTGAATGTAGTTGATTTCCACACATATTTGCCCCCATCAACATCTTTCAATCTCTCATGCACTTCATGATTTACACACATATAGATAGCTTCACATGCTGCACCATCTCACTAGATAGTTACTCATGTACACACATACACACAAATGATCAGGTGCACACCTTTTTTCTCGGTGCTATGATGCAAACTCCATAGTGGGCCCCATATGATCACCCATTCGAAAGGACCACACATGGGACCCACTTAAGTTACTCTGATTTCTTTTTCTTTTTTTACACTTTCAGAATGGACTACACCATTGGATTGACAACCCATTTCATTTGGGGGTGACAACTTGTGGGCCGTTGATCAAGCGATTAGAATGTCAGGTGGGCCCCAAATTTGGTAGGGAGGTAAGGCCCATCCAGAGATTTGGATCCCCAACCCCATCCCAAATTACATAAAAGCACTTCAATTAATTCAAACTACTTTTAAAGACCTTTAATGAAAATTCAGAATCAAATTGACTCACGATATATCTCCTAAAATAAGTAGAACAAAAACATACAATAAATAGTAAGTTTGTATGAAAACTATGTTTTGAGTCTTGACCCTTCGAAACGGACTCATTTTTGCCTTGAATGACATCTATATTGTAGAGAAAATCGATAGCTTCAAAATGAGTACTTGTGTGTCGTGAGATGAAACCCAAATAAAAAGTTATGGCCTTTTGAAGTTGACATTATTATTTAAGCTTTTAAATTTGATTTTTATTAACTGTTTCAAAAACTGTTCCGCCACTTATTTTACATCATTAGATATGGTAGTAATCGGTATTAACACAAAGTAAAAAATAATAGTTTGAAAATTTATATGCATTTGTACCATATAAAATGTAACATGATAATTTTATCTTTGGATTTTGTTTACATCAAAGTCACCCAAAAGGCTCTAAAATGGAGATGATCTTCTTTCATTTTTCTCATTTTGTATTGGTTTCAATATTATAGCATAAGGGATCCATATGGTGGTTTCGATTTAACATCCTTAGGTTGGTAATTAACCACAAACAAAAAATTATTGAAAATCAAACAAATATAGTTTTTAACTTCTCTTTTCCACACATACAAAAAGGACAATATGTGGAGAGAGAGAGAGAGAGAGAGAGAGAGAGAGAGAGAGATGATTGTGTTAGTTTTTACCTAGAACATTCAATATGGACATTACACCTTTCATTTTTCTGCCAAACAGTGTGCTTAACCTTGAAAAATAGGGTTCTAATTTGAAGTAAAAAGGACATGTCTGTTAGCTCAGAGCTCAGTTGATCGGACATCTTCCTTCCACAAAAACAACCATGAATCAATCCCAAGCTATAGTTTTGATGGTAAGGGACTTGTGTGAGTGGACCATCCAAACTCAAACCCCCTATTTACATGGGTCCCACTGGGTTTTGATAAATCCAAATGTAGTAGACTATTGTATCGATGGTCAATTTTATTATTTTATATAAAGTCGTTAAACTTGTTGACCATAGATGAATGAGCTAAAGGTATTAGATTGACTTCAAATTTGATGTCTAGGTTAGTTCCACTTGGATCCCCATGTTCCATGATTTTTGCAGTCCCAAGTGGACCCCACTAGTTGGCTTGTATTGTAAAAGGTAAGGAAAGCTTGAACAGGAGCGCGCATTACTCATATATATATATATATATATATGGGAAATGCTCCTGAGAGCTAGCTCTCACCCTCTTATGGTGAGAGACACCAAGGTGGGGGCCATCTAGGCCCCACTGATCACGGGACCAGGGGGAGCCATCTTTGATGGGCCTAGCTATCAAGTTTGGGTTCAGTCCCATGCCTGATCTAACCCCTTGATCTGTGGCTCGTAAGTTTAGTGACATATATTAAAGAAAATTTTTTTGACCCTAGATCCAACGGCCCATTCCATTTGGATGGGTGCAAATCCATGGGCTTCAACATCATTCAAGGGGTTCCGTGTGTGGATGGTTCGGATTGGTGATAGGTGGGCCCCATCATAGTGTCTCTCACCTAAGACGGTGAGAGCTAGCTCTCACATGAACGCTAGAGAAGTCGCGGGAGTTTTTTTAAAAGATGCCCTCCTATTAGGGCTCATTATTATACATGACAACTACGGAATGCAGTTGGTTGGGAAGATATGGATAAGGCCTAACTATATCTAAAACTTCAACTCCATTAGATTAATATAACACCTTGATCTATACCATAAAGTTTAATGATTTTAGAGGTATCATTTTTGTAAAAGTTGGATAAGTGTCAAATTTGAACTTATGGTAATTAATGGGGGGAAAGTATGTGTGAGAAGTTCAGATTGGCAAGGACCCTATGACCTAAAACAAGTAAGGGAGCAAAAATGGGAGTTTTTGAGAATTTCACACATATGGGATATGTTCATGTGCATCCATTCCTACAGTAGGGTGAGGGACACATAGTGGGGCAACTTTATGATCTATCTGAACCATCCATACACATGGAACCCCAGAATTATACTGGATCCATCTAGTTTTCATTGACTCCAATGGGCTTGACCGTTGGATTGAAGATCGAATTTTTCTCTTTAATATAAAGTCATTAAACTTGTGGGCCATGAATGAATGGGTTCAAAGCATGTGATTGACCCCATACTAGATATTTGGGCCCACCCCTCACCATAATATGGTGAGGGATGGATGTGTATGACTATTTCGCTACACACATATTAGAGAGAGAATAAGCAATCAGCAATAAAACCTTCTCTCACAACAACCTTTGGTCTAAATGAGCATTTTAAGTAGACCCCATGTCCGTTTTCATAGCTATATATATGCAAATATAATGACAACTGAGAAGTAGGTTTTTTTTTGTTTTTTTGGAAGTAACAACGTAAGAAGTTATCAAGTCTCAAATGAAATATATACCCCAAAATAAAAGCTAACCATGTCTACTCATTTTGGGAAATAGGAAATAAAATGCTTGTCGTGATTGATGCCTACTTTTAGGTACTTCCCCTTCATCACCTCCAGACCATTTTAATGATTCTGGAGAGTTATGATGTACAAATGTTATTACATTCAACATCCACGTCCATGGGCCCGCGCGGTCACAGCATCACGCTCTACCACAAGTATGTGTATATATAAATGCATTTCAAACCCCCATATCAACCTCTCATGTATTGAATAACACAGACGATGAGGCCTATGAGCACTCAAGGTGCCACTGTAGTGCCCATCAGAGATGAAGAAGCTGGGCCTTCTTCTATCATGAAGAAACCTCTGACCCTACTCTCTCATATAACTTCTCTTCTCAGGAAGATTGGGATAGAAGATCATAGAAAACTGACCCATAGCATTAAGGTGGGGATTGCTCTGGTGTTGGTCTCACTTCTCTACCTTCTTCAGCCACTATATGAGAGAGTTGGTGACAATGCTATGTGGGCCATCATGACAGTAATAGTTGTTTTTGAGTTCACTGCAGGTATGGAGATGAAGTAGCTAGGTGTGTTGGGGGTGCTAACTTAGCTCCCAAATGACAAATTTTTTTGTTTGTTGACTTTGAGATTTTTTTTAATTAACTTGATTTAGCATGTTTAGTGATTGCCTCCATTCTCTATTAATTTGATTGGCCATAGGATTGACATAGGGAGAAACTTGGGTGGGCCAGGCCGAGCCAAGTTTTCATCTAGCCCATGCCCTACATGGATTGCATGATAAAACCGAAATTACTTAGCCAGAGACTAATGATCAGTCCCGTTCACAATCCCTGTGAATTGACACTCGACTTACTTTGATACTAATGCAAAACAACTTGAAAATAAGTGGTACAAAGCGTTAAACAAAGGGTAAGATTTATCCTTTTGTTCCCATTTTTTTTTTTTGTAGAGAATTAATAGTTAGAATGTTGTATTATTGAAAATCATTTTCATTTTCTCATATCCTAAGCATTTCTATCAAAAGTTTGAGGCATTAGTAGAGGCAGTGGAAATATTTTTCATCACTCTCCCTCAGGTGGAACCTGATTGGCAGAGATGTAGCTTCATAGTGACAATAGGGGTAATTGCCCCTCCACTTTTTTGTTTCCTTTCAAAGCAAGAGAATGAGGAAAAAAAAAAAAAAAGAACTCATGGGCATTTTATTGTTATGGTGTTTGTCCCTTCTCAACTTTCTTTCCTTTTTTCTGTTTTTCTCCCTTATCAAATTGCTTTTTTTTATCTTATTTAAGTAAATTTCCAAAACACGTTAGGGCAATTTTGTCTTTTGCTTTTGTCGAAAGACAACTCATCAAATGACCTTTGTTACTTCTTTACCCACGATAAGGTGGCCCGTAGTGCCTGCTTCTCCTTCTTCCTTGTTTGATTTTCTTTTTCATTTTCTACCCCATTTATTGAGCTTGGAATACGGATCTTCTCAAGTTTAGCACTTATAATCATCACATTTTGAAAACTTGCCCATTTAAGCTGTGATCAAATTTTGAGTTTTTGGGATTTTAATTAAAATAGAAATTAAATTAGATCTAATCTAATTTCTAAGCAAGAAATCTCATGTGAAAATATAAATAGAAGATTTCAAATCTAAACGATTAATGGGCCAAAGATCAAAGACCTTTTTCATGGAATATCAATCCTATATTATGATTTCCAAAAGAATGACTTAATTTTATTTTTTGTTAACCATACTCACAGGCGCACAAGTGAATATGCTAAAATATCCAATTTACAATTCTTCTTCTGACGTATGAACCCATTATTGAATGGAGTCAAGTGTGGAAAGAAATAAAGATTCATCATTTTATCATTTTGGGATATAATCTAATAACTAATTTATGGGTAAAACCGAGTTGAACACATGATTGCAAAATTTTGATATTTTGTTAATTTGTTTTAATTTTCTCACAAATTTCTTAGTTTTGTGATAAATTATCTTATTGACATTATTGAGCAATCATCAATCCTCCCCTGAAAGATCCAATATTGTTTGAAACACAAATAAACCAAAGGATCTTGATTTATGCATTAAACAATAGATAATCTGAAATTCTAAAAGCATACCTTGTTCCATGATCTAGTTGATGAGCAGTATGAATTTGATCTAAAACTTGTCCCACCTTGCGATCAACGGCCTTTATCAAATATGGTTTTCTCTTATCTCCCTTGTCACTTACTCTGAAATACGGGATTAGATGGGTACTATGCAATATGTTGTGAGTCAAGAGAGAGGACCAGAACACACTTTTGCAAATAACCATAGAAAGATTTCCTACCATCAAAGAAATCTACTAGAAGTCGGTTTCCTTAATTCCCTAACAAATTAGCCAAACAAGAATCCTGATGGACCTTCTATATTTCATTAGATTAGGACTACTTATTTTTTATAAAATCTCTCTACTGGTTTTAGTATGATTATGACCCTCTTTCTATATTTTTGGCAATTGGTAATCCTATAAAAGGGTCATTAGAGATTGTAGTAGGCATCCAAAAATTATCAATAGAAAATTTATTTTGGAGATTTTTTGTTTCTCGAACGATCCGAAGACGTGTTGGGTTCTCTCGAATGATCCAAATTATCTTTTCATTTATTTTCCTCTTTTATTTTGTGATGGGACTGTTACAATGCATTGGCATACAGAGGTCTGAGGTCTGAGGTCTGGGTGTAATTTCTATTTTACTCCTTTTGTTTTGACCCAACCAGCTGATTATATAAGAGCATGGGATCTGTCTTGGTAATTAAGACTACTTCTGAAAAAAAAAAAATTCTGTAAAGAAATGCACTATACCAAATTACGAAAAATTTTCTATTCATTTTTCAGAAAAACTATCAACTATTTTTCTTGTAGAAAAACTATTTATCGTTTGTGCAATTATCACTCATGCTTGGGTCCATTTTCATGATGGAAAGGGCAGAAAACCATTGTGTGCAAATATTTGCTATTCATTCATGCAATTTTTAGAACCACTCAATTAATCTTGATACAATTAATCTTGATAAGAGGCTTGTACATTGTTTAAAAATGCAGTAAGATGACCGATAAAGATATGCACAAGGAAAGGTGAAAAGACTGAAACACTCACATTCTCATCAGGACTTTTGACTTGGTTGAGACTCGGTCATTACTTAAAAAAAATGTCTTAAAACTAGTTATTTCTTGTTCCCAAGGGTAGGATGAGATGGGTTTCTTGTTTTGAACTGCCTTGTTCATAGGTCTGATTCCTAGACTTAAGATTGCTTGATTCACATGTCCAAGATCACGTGGTTCTTAATCTTGGGTCACTTGGTCTTTTCACAGATTTTATTTACCAAGTTCTCCAACTTCTTCCAAAAAGAAATTATGAAAAACCGAGCCTTTAACATAGGCTGAGGTACCAATAACCCGATCTCTATTAAATATCAATCCATATTTGATTAAACTAATAAATAAACCTAAACCAGATTAAAAGCAATCAAACCACTCAAAGAGAATGACACAAAATTTTTACGTGGAAAACCGTATTCGGAAAAAAAATCATAAGCTTTACCGTCTAGGCCAACAAATAACCAAGCATTGTTAAAAACGAAAGTTACAAGAGGACTCGCAATCCTTTCCCAGTTGCTAATTCAACCTAAGGACTGCTTTGATCTTGTCGACTACTCGACGTGCACCTTCACCGCTCTTGAACCAACTACCTTGAATGCCTCTTCAAGATGAATCCACTACAGAAAAATAGCAGCAAGAACCTCCAAAGACATGAACTTCAGCACAGCAACTTGAAGCTTTGGAGAGAAAAATAATCTCTCAATAGATTTCTAGGCTTTAGGATGGGAGAGTGTGGTAGTCTAAAGTGGAGAGAGGAAAGCAATATATAGGCTTTAATTCGTGCCTCAATACTTGTAGAGCAAGTAGGATATGAGATTTTTGCTTGAGAGAAAATAGGAAGGAGTTTCCGGATGAAATTAAAAGTTTCCAAGGTTTGCTCGAGCGGACTAGGGATTTTGATTGAGCGAACTGCTCTCTGTCTCAGACATTCAACGCAGAATGAAGATCGCTTGAGCGGAGGAATAAGGTGGGTCGAGCGACGAAGGTTCTATGAGGGGTTCGCTCAAGCGAATTGAGGTTCGCTCAAGCGACCTCTGTGAAATCCAAACCCCTGAATTTTCTTACTTTCGTTAATTCTTTGCAGATTTTGAGTAGTCCTTTTCTAAATAAAATTTACAACTTAAAGAGTCCTGGTTTTATCCATAAACCTATGAATTAGCCAACTAAAATTCTTACAAATTCTTTTTACTTAGGCTGTCTAATCTTTGGTTGCTTCTGTTTGAGACTCAACAGCTATGAAGTTCTCAAACAAAGACTGCAAGATAGTATCATCCTATTCATCAAGATATTGGCACATTTCCTATGTTGAAAACTGACAATTGTAACATCTTTTTTTAATAGTCTAATTTTTCTACATACCGACTATAGGTTTATATTCTTTTATGAGATACTGTTTTTAGTACAACAGGCAAGGGTGGGGAGCTTGAAACTCAAGAAAGCCCACAAAGGGGAAGAAAAGCCCACACAATTGGAAAGATTGAACAGTTGGGTGACATATGGG
Organism: Camphora micrantha; assembly: GCA_003546025.1. NCBI lineage: Eukaryota > Viridiplantae > Streptophyta > Magnoliopsida > Laurales > Lauraceae > Camphora > Camphora micrantha. Next base: position 5,885,179 of record QPKB01000011.1, on the reverse strand, counting down.
GTTGCGGGACTGAGCATTCCCTTATTGTCAAGTGACTGACTTGTGATCCAAAGGAAACCTGCCGCCCAGAGATCTGAACCAATGGCACTGGTGGCCATCGCTAGACTGATTTGTGTTTTAATCTGAAATTTGGCGCAGTAGTAATATAGTGGGAGATATCTATTTTGAGTTGTCTGGTTCGTTCAGCAACTGGACCCCAATGATTTATTGAAATGTCTGCACACAAGTGATTAGCCACAACCACTGACAACTCCATAGGATGGTCTGTGTAATGGTGGGTCCATCTGCTGCATGGGCCACTAGAATTGGGTACTCATTCTCATCCAGTAAAGAGTCGTTTCCTCTCCAATAAGAAAAGACTTTGTTGCATGTTGGGTTGCTTGGTCTCCTATCCTGTGAATGATGAATGATTGATGAGGATGATATAACTATATATATCAGTCTATCACTGATCTTTGATGTGATTTCAGGTGGGACAATTAGCAAGTGTCTAAATCGTGGAATGGGCACTATCTTAGGTGGTGGATTAGGCTGTCTTGCAGCACTATCTGCTCATGAGGCCAGCAGTGTCGGCCGGGCCATTGCCATCAGCATCTGTGTCTTCATCTTTGGTAAGCATGACTTCATTTTTAAAGTATCTTCGATGGCGGATCTGAGCCACTACCCCCATCGGTCTACTACTGACCATTGATTTGATGATACATGCAAGGTTTTCCACTGGTTTTATTGAAAATAATATATAGACCACCAAAACAAGTGACATTATTATATATCCTGCCTTTACACTGTCCTGTACCTTTTTTTTTTTTTTTTTACCATGGACAAGTGAGTTGCGACCCATGAGAGAGCCCACACATATGAAAAGAGTTTGCCCATATACATGAAAAGAGGAGAACGTATCCAAGGATGGAACCATGGGTTACTGGGTGAGAGATGGAGCTATCCAACTGAGCATACCTGATTCTCAAGTCCTCTCCTTCATTAGTCACCTAATTGGACCCATCTGGACATTCTGGAGCATACCTTTGTTTGGTCCATTAGTTTTATTTCATAATATCTATTATGGGAATTGGTATAGATTTCACTCATATACAAGTTATATATCCTAATGGATTGACATGTGTGAAATATATGGTATACAGTTCTCTTTTCACATCACCTATCACTTTAGGGCACATTTGTATTACACAAAAAAGTGGAAAGGGGAAAACTTATCCATACTACATTTTAAAAAGCACAGGCACGTTTGTGTAGAGGCAATTTCCATGGAAAGCTAAAATTGGCACATCAGTAAATTCTATGATTTTTAAATACCCCAGAAAAGGTTTTCCTCGATGAATTGGTGCTAATGTCAGTTTTCCGTGGAAATGGACTTCCCATACCCACCCGGGAGTGGGTGGGGTTGGGATGGGAGGGGAGGGGAAAGAAAGATGGTGGCCGGGTGGAGTGAGGGTGAGAGCAAGGAAATGGTGGGTCGGTTTTTCGTGGAAATGGACTTCACATACCAACCCCCCCACCCCATAGGAAGTCTATTTTCATGCCTAGGAAGGAAAAAGTTGACGTGCCCCGCCCCATAGGAAGTCTCTTTCCATGTCTAGGAAGGAAAAAGCTAACGTGGCGAAAAAGTAATTCCGCGGAAAACTGCCGCACCAAACACATGAAAATGAAGTTTTCCATGGAAAATCACATCCTTTTCCGTGGAAATATGCTATACAAACATGCCCAGTGTAGCGGCTTTTCTGCGAGAAAAAGTAGAAAAAGTTAATTGAGATTTTTTTCTGCGGAAAACCAATTCATGGGGGAGGAGGGACTTGGTTTTCCATGGAATTGCCAGAAAAACTTTAATTCTATAAAAGTGGGTTTTCACAGTAGTACACAAATGTGAAGTAAAACTAGGGCCAGTTCATATACATGTAAATAACGATCAAAGCGTCTGATATTAGCAGGATGGCTCTGTTAGATTAGTCAATATCTACATCTTCTAGTTATCATGGTTGGAACTTGGAATGATTATAGAAAAATAAAACTAGAGATGGAACTATGCATCAATGTTCGTTCTTTGAACTTGCAGTGGAATGGATCTTTAAGATGATGACGTATCATCCCTAAATACCTCTCCCTTCTGCTAGCAATTATGATTAGTTCTTATTTACTAAGCTGATAGGATTAGAAGAGATCCCATGAGTTGACTATATTTACAATTAGGCCTTGCAGTTCTGTAATCCATTAATGTTACAATATATGTAGAGGAATATTCTTTATCTGTCATGCATTTAGAATTTTTTACCTAATAAGGACACTTGTACTTAAGCTTAGCATTCATAAGTAAGCCAAAATAGTTCTACTAATCTCTCTTGAAAATTAGGGTTACTACTTTATTGCGTTCAAACTTTCTTTCACCTCTCAGAGCAAATTGAAATGCACTAAAATGGCCTATGAAAATAATATGTTTTTAAATTATCTAAAATACTCCAGAAAGACAGGAAGCTTGTGTTAAACTAGCAATTATTTGCTACAAATTGATGTCAGTTCTCACCTAGCCACCCGGGCCACCTTTCCTCACCCGAGGGATCCATCACCTCACCCGAGGCTTACTACCCTTACCCGAGCAAGGGCAGGGTTCCAGCCCTTTGTTTCTGGGTACCCAACAATAAAAAGACAATTTGCTACAAGTTTTCTTTTTGTTAGAAAAAATTTCATCATGTTGATCCTACTTTAACAAAAATGTCATCCAAAAGTCACACCGATTATATGAGATAAAATTTATGATGATGATATTAACTTTAATTCGATTGGATAAACAGAAAAAAATGGTAATAGTCATGCATATTATCTAATTTTCTTATTTGTTGGATTCATTTCCGAAGATGAAGTTCTATATCAACTCATTAAACTGGTCCAAAAATCGATACATACTTTCAGGTGCAGCAGCAACATATTCTCGATTGATCCCAAGCATTAAGAAAAAAGTTGATTATGGAGCCATGATCTTCATCTTGACATTCAATCTAGTAGCAGTGTCTGGTTTCCGTGGCGATGATATCATCAAGTTAGCTTGCGAGCGCCTCTCAACAATATTTATGGGCATCATCATTTCTGCATTCATAAGTTTAATCATCTTCCCTATATGGGCTGGCGATGAGCTCCATCTCTCTCTTGTCTCTAAATTTGACAAACTTGCACTCACCATTGAAGGTGTGTTTCAACAGTTTGGCTTATCATTTAATCATGGATCATATTTTAAACTTTAGTCATTTAGTATTGATTATCACTTTAAAAACGAAGAAAATCACTTGCTAATTCCTTAATTATCCTTTCTGATCATAGAATGCATGAAGGAGTACTTCAGAAAGATCGAGGAGCAATCAGAAACTCAAACAAGCACAAATTTCAACTATTACAAATCTGTGTTACATTCGAAAGCAGCAGATGAAGCATTGGTAAGTGAATTTAATGAATTAGCATGCGATTAGAATAAGAAATCATGTTTATTTGTCACATTCCAGGCCAACTTTGCAAGATGGGAACCATGGCATGGAAAATTCGGGTTCTCTTATCCTTGGAACAAGTACCTATGCATTGGAGAGTTACTTGGAGAATTCGCTGCGTTAGTCCTCACATTGAGAGAGTGTTTGCAATCTCATCAACAGGCATGAAAGCACATCCTTTCTACCATTCTGGACTAATCTCAAATGCATCAGTTCTAATTTTGCTAATCTATGGAAAACTTTGTATTACAAACCTAAGTATATATACTCATTGTATTAAAAGACAAGGTAGACTTTATTAAATTTCTTAGAGCTAACCATTCTCACCAGAACCTCAAGGCGTTAGTAGATATTATAAATACTTTCTAATACTTTCCCTCGAGTGGAGCTCACTTCTCAACACTCCCGTTCAAGTGAAATCTGTCGGCGTACTTTTGATAGGGCGCATTTTTTTCTCGCTAAGTCGTTCATCCGGGGACTTGGACTCATAATCAGTTGGCTCTGATACCATTTTAAATTTGCTTAGCTAATCGTTTCTACCAAAACCTTGATGCCTTAGTAGAGGTAGCATATATACTTTTCAATATTCACCCTCGGATCGAGCCCACTTCTCAATAGACTTTACTTATAATAAAGAAACATGGGCAAACTTGTTAAAAAGTAAAAGTAAACAAACTTTTTCTTAAATTTAATATTATATGGACAAATTGATTGGTTTAGGCATTCATGTATTGTTAAAAAGGTCAACCTTTTGTTACTTTCTGAGACAGAGGCAAAGATCTTAATTTATCTTGTTTTTCAAAACCATCTAAAGCACTCAAATTATCTATTTAAGTCAATTTTAGTTCAAATATACCTTACTTTAGACTTGCCCAATGACACCTTCATTAGATGAATTGATTTGTAATGCATTTCTTTTGATACTTTTGAATGGTTAGACTTTTTAGACCAATCATAAGCTTCGAAATGGCCCATTTCTACTGTTTTTGTCTAAATACTTTTGAAGGCATCTCAAAAGTCTTCATTTTGAAAAGTCAATTTCAAGGTATTTCCGTGGGTTCTTTCTTCTTTTGACAGTTAGTTCTTTATTGTAAGTCTCTGTTATCTACAGCCATGGCCTGCCCTCCATTGTATTCTTTAGCGTTTTTTGGGGGGTAAAGTACACAGCCCATGTATCTTCTTTCTTCCTCCTTTATACAATATTTACCTTTAAGCAAAAAAAAAAAAAAAAAAAAAAAAAAAAAAAAAAAAAGATTTCTGTGGAAAAATATGTAAATCTCAATTTATTAACATTTCTATCCATTTCAACAACATTCATTAGTCTAGACAGTCTCTCAAACCCTATTATTCATTTGAAAAACAAATATCCCAAATTACCAACACGATAATAGCTTGATTCCAAGCGAAAAACGAACAATTAAAACAGCAAATTAGATTATATATGTGCCTTCATATAAAGTAGAGCATCCTCAAAACTAATTCTATATCTGATTGCGTTGCAGTCACCACCATTTCTGAAATTGGTTGCTAAAGAGCCATGTGAAGCAATGGGCACACAGATAAGTTCATTGCTGAGGGAACTTGGGGATGACATCCTTAACATGAGGAAGTTTCGACGCCGAGAGTCAGTTGTGGCAAAGTTACACTCCACAAAGCTGCAATTACATTATGCTATGTCTAGTTTTGGGTTGGAAAGATTAGCAAATGAAAATTGTAATGTCAGTAATGGATACCCAATTGCAAGTTTTGTATTTATGTTGATAGAGATGATCCACAGGGTGGAAGTATTAGCAAAAGAGGTAGAAGAACTAGGAGATCTTGCAGGTTTTCGTTTTTCCTAGTGTTGGTTTTGTAATCATAGAATTTGGGAGTCAATCCTATGTTTACCATGCTAGTTTAAGGTATTGTCCTCTCAAGGGTGCAGCTATTACATGTCTTTTGATTAGTGCATGTGAGAATCTTAGTATAGTGCTCATAACTTTTTTTTTTTTGTTTTTTGCGTAGCAATCATCATCATTAAGGTGATGATCATGGTACTTCCGTACATTCAATGTACTAGCACAACAATCCAGAATCTTCTACTCTAATGATCGAGACAAACCACACTATCTCATAGTGAATGCAGTGATACAACTTTTTCAGATGATATGTCAAATCTCATCACTAGTTGTGAAAACTCTTTAAGTGTAAGAGTTGTGATCTATGTCTTTTGTATTTGAATCAAATCCATATATATGGATCACATTTAATATACTCAGGGGCTCCTGTTTATCTCATGAACAATCATGTCATTTTGTGTTAATCATGTGCAACCATAATATAAAATCTCATTCATCTCATGAATAAAGCATGAAATTATAAATCAATTAAGATATAAATGAATTTGTTGTCATCATCCACTAGATTGAGCAAATACAATCTAACATAGATGAATTATTTCCCTTTGGATTCTCAATTCGGCACCACGCAGTTGTTCTAAATCCAACATGGTGGGACTCATGTAAGGATTCTTGTTCAATATTTATAAACTAACTGTAGTATATTCTTGAAGAAGTAACCAAAACTTTGCTTTGGTATCACACGTGATTCTTGTCTTGATGGCCATAAACTAAATTCCTATAAGGAATCTTGCGGTACCAATGACTGATCTTGTCTTGCTCTCCATCTCGGCCGTATGAGATGTCACGTCCCAATTATTAATAACTAGGTTAAACGTGAGATTAGGGGCTATATTAGAAATCTTAGATAACTAAACAGTCATTTGACCCTCAATCATGGCCCTATGATTGAAGTCCGCGGTCAGTTGAATACATTTGATTAGTTAACTGACGTACACCGCGGAAACTTCTTCATTAATAGGAGTAAAATGAATATATCAAAGTAAACATGTCCGAACACGGATTAAAGTTTAAAGTCTAATAATACAAAAGTGTTGATTACAATAAGTTTCGGAACAAAACTATCAAAATAAAGCTCTAAATCCAGAAGGTGAAGGCTCTCATGTGTAGGTCATGATGACTCAGTAAATGTCATATGCACACCACTTATGCTCATCAAGTTGATCCGCCTGAAGTGTCTCCTCCTCCGGGATATAGGTAGGCTCGGTACCTATTTACCAAGTATAGTATCATCAACTATAAGTAACCGGCAAGTAGGCATACATAAACAGAAACAAATATACAATGGAAAGCGATTAAATACAATATAATCATATGAAATACGATAAAGAACGATCATAGAATCAGAGTCCTACCACATACCCTAACTATAAAAGCTATCCACATGAGCTATCACCAAGAGATGAAAAGTCAAGGTATTCAGGGAATTTAACCATGTTCAATATTCAATATTCAATAGTCAACGGAGGATTAGTCCGGTCAAAGTTCACATTAACATTTATATCAAGAGATAATCAGTCACCGCTCAAAATAATAGACGGTATACATCCGCTTCACATTCACATTCGATACCGATTTGTGCAATCGTTCACATTCAATAGACAAAAATATAAAGAGCCCAGTGGTGCCGGATAAAAGCATTCGAGATCATAAAAGGAATTGAAGGACTTAGTTTACCCGTGTGAACGAGCTCATAAAATGAAAAGGAAGACAATTGCTCAAAATTCCATAATCCATAATCCATATCAATTTCTGAAAAAAAAAAAAAAAAAGTCCCCTCAAAGCCCTACATCAAGGCCACCAAGTCTCGACACTTAATTCAATGGAATTAATACAACAAATCTCGAAATCAAAAGGAGAATATTATTTCCAATAAAAGATGTTAGAGGTCCTCAATATAGGGTCAAAAAGGTACCATCTAAGTCATATAATCATAAGAAAAATGTTCATTTTTCATTTCAAAACAAAACCTTATTTTGACCGTAGAACAAAATCCAAAATGGCCAATTACAGGTTAAAAGCAGAAGCAGAGTTTTTGCATTCTGTTTGGGTGTTAAGGCTAGCTGTAGCTTCCCAAAATACAATTTCTGAAGCTTTGTTTGAGCTTCAGTTTCATGCAATTCCACTCCATTTCACCTGAATACCTGATGCAACACAATCATAGGGCCAAGCCCTCTCCAAATAGTTCAAAATCCTCCTCATCAATCTTTCTATCCACTCAACCATTTCCATTAAAATCCAATGTCATATTAGAAATCATATAATTCATTTGAACTCAAAATAACATTTTTTAACCAAATCAAACCTATAAATCCAAGAGAAACATGCATATCAATCTCAACAGATGTATTCCTACTTGCCTTGTTTTGTTTAAGGGCCAAAATCCCAAAATCTAGCTCGAAAAGCTCAAGTCCTATGAAAGATATCAAACCCACTCAAATAACTATACAATTATAAGATAAAGCATGCTAATAAACTAATCTAACACAACTTAACCACAAATAAACTAACCCTAATTAACTCAAAAGCTCACCTAATTAGGATAGTAGAGTTAGGGGACCTCCTAGAAAAAGATACGGATTGGATCTTTGGGCCTTCACAAGCTTAATGGTGGAGATGACTTTGATGAGGGTGATTCTATATGCACCCACACATACAGCTGAACACACCCACTTGCTGAACTCACCACTATCCTTTAATTTTTTAAAATCTTTTTGCTGAGCCCACCCACAATATTACCCAAACTGCCCACCCAGAAGCCCAGGTCGTTCTCCTCCTCTGGCTTTCTCTCGTCGACGATTTTGAAAAACTGAGCAAAGGTTGCGTGACATCTTGCTTCTCCTCTTTTTGGTCGTTCTCCCTCCAAACAGTAGCAGTGCACAGCGCTTCTTCTTCTTCTTCACAGGACGCTCAAACAAGGTGAGGTATTCTTCTTCTTTTTCTTTTTCTTTTTGTTCATAGGTTTATCATTTTGACATTCTTTTTAGGTCGTAATTTCTTCGTTAGAGAGTAGAGACGTTTATTAAGATCTTCAGGGGGCTAATTCATGTGCATTCGAAGTGCTGAATCCCTGTCCATTTTCCCAAAACTTGTAGTTTGCGCGAGCTGCTCGGCAATGCAGAACTGTGAAAAACCCTTCTGCACGGCATATTCTGCATGGCATACATATGCCGTGCAAAATTCTTTTGCACAGCATACTTTTGCCATGCAGAGCTCTTCTGCACGGCCTACATGTGCCGTGCAGAACTCTTCTGCACGGCCAATATGTGCTGTGCAGAATTCATTTGCACAGTTAACATGTGCCGTGCAAAATTCATTCCGAGCAGCACAAGAAAACTTGAATGTTTCTAGAGAAATTGTATATACATCCCACATCCCTTTATGAAAAGTGAGTGATTTTTAAAAATCACTTTTCACAAAGGGATGTAGGTGTGCTCATCATAATGGGAGGGTGCATATAGAATTCCCTTTTCTTCTATTACGCTTTATCTATCCTCCTACTGATTTTTATTTTTAACAGGTTTGAAGAAATGCCGAGGAGACCATCACGCCGTATTGGTGGTACCTCACGTCTGACAGGTGGAGATGCTAGTACTTCTAGCGAACCATCGAGAGTGCGGACTAAGATTGGCATTGCTAGACCTCCTCGCCGAGGTGTGCATGTCAGTTCTTCGACCGGCATCCGTCAACGGCCAGCAGCGTCTGAACGAAGATACAAAATGCAGCAAGATCCACTACCCGAGCCAGTTGACGAGGATATAGAGATCTCTTCAGAGGATGATTCCTCAGAAGATAAGGCAGGGCCGTCTAGTCCTCCACAGCTGGCTAGTCCTCCTATGGAGGCAGCATGGGAGGATGATTCCTCAGATGAGGATGCACAACCATCCAGTCCACCTACAATTGCAGCAGGTGACGGTCATATTCCCGGTAGTCCAACCGACCTATCCGTCCTTGTGAGTGTTAAGACGCACGTGGCCATATCCATATGGGACGGGGAGGTAAAAGTTAATTATTTTAATGTTTTAAGTAATTATTTTTCAAATAAGTTGTTTCATAGTCTATAATAACAGACGTTAATGAACATTTACACTTGCAATGTGCAAGAACATGGCCCGCTCAAATGTATCAGTCATTGGCGTCAGCTGAGGGACTGGTACATACATCTTCCTGGAGATGGATTGGATCTCGACGTGCCTCTGTTTCACGCTATCATAGAAGAGTCTGGACCAGCAGACTTGAGGCGTTTCAGTTACCGATATATCTCTTGCCCCTTGGTTTCGGCCTTTGTCGAGCGATGGCAGCCCGAGACCAATACCTTCCACATGCCGTTTGGGGAGATGACAAACACTTTAGATGATGTGCGTACTCATCTCGGCATCCCAGTTACGGGACTTCCCATCCACGTATCTACTAGTATGGGATCTACTGAGCAAGTAAATCTGCTGGAGCGTGGACTGGGTGTGGATAGGGCATCTGCGGTAGCAGAGTTGAACCTAGCACGAGGTGGGGTGGTGAGGATGGGATGGATCCGCCGGGTGTGCAGTGATATATCTCTTGTGTCATCAGTTAAGGAGGTAGAGTGTGCAGCCGGAGGCTATCTTCTTTATTTGTTAGGCTGCACACTATTCATTGATAAGTCCGCCACTCGAGTCCCTGTCTACTACCTATCTTTGCTGATGAACCTGACTCGGGTCCGTGATTATGCATGTGGGGCTGCTGCACTGGCGTATCTGTATCGCCAGTTGGGGATCGTCACGAGGGCAGATGTGCGACAGATTGTTGGATATCTGACACTACTCATGCTAAGAGCAATACAATTTATATATACATTTACATGTTCAATAATAATTGATCTTCTAGATTGTATAATTACTAATTATTTGTCATTTGCAGTCCTGGGTGTACGAGCACTTCCCATTCAACCATCCTCTTGCACAGTGGGGATACACTGCAGGGATGCCTCTCGTAAGCCGCTGGAATCCTGGTCAGGATTCCGGAAATGCGAGAGAAAACATATAGCTGATGCGGGAGAGGTTGGATGCACTACATCCGAGCGAGGTGAGCACCCATTATATGAGAGTCCTTCACACATATTTTACTTTTTTTTGCCAACTAACATGGAACATTATATTAATTTCTTGTTTCATTTATATGCGACAGGTCAGTTGGGATCCATACATGAGTGCCAGGGCTCAGTATCCATTACATCAGATATCCTTCTTTTGTGGTTGCTTGAGAGCCCTAGATGTCAATGAACCCTACCACCCACACAGGGTTCTTCGACAGTTTGGCTACGTTCGGACCATCCCATCCGCACCGCTCGCCCCCATTCATGCATCTCGGGAAACTACTGCTGGTAAATACAAGGTCTCTTATACGTTTCTCGATCAATACTGGGTTACCTGAGAGGACCATGTATTATCTTAGGCACACCGCGGCCGTCGAGTCTCACATGCGTGGGAGTGTTCATCGGACTACATCGAGTGGTACACTAGGACATCACAGTACCCCCATGAACAGAACCCCGCCCGCTATTCCCACTATGACCCCAATGAGGGTAGAGATGACATGACTCCAAGAACTGTAAGGACATTTTTACCTATCATATTCCTTTGACATTGATGCATCTATTATTTCAAATTATCTTTGACACATTGTATTGTTTCTTATAGATCCTTCGAGCAAAGGACCATATTCGTGCCACGCTTGCGCGAACGGATGAGCCAGCTGATTTCTATATTCGGGCATTGCAGACTACCCTCGAGATTCTGGATGGCTTGCCAGTGACATACTACCGGCGTTCGTAGCAGCGTTGATAGTTGTCTCTTTGGATTGTTCATACTGAGTTTTTTTGATGAGAAGTATAAGAAACTTCTTGAAGGAATACAATATATATTTTTTGAATCGATGTGTATTCCGAAAAATTTAATGTATTACAAACTTTAATGTGTCAATTGAAGAATTTTGTCATTATGTATGAACTTCTATTATTTTTATCTTCTTATATGAGATGGTTGTTGTCTTTATTTTTTGGATGAAGAAATAATAGTTCTGCTCGGCCAACAACTACCATGCAGATTCATTTTGCTCGGCCAATACTTACCATGCAAATTCATTCTGCACGGCACATGTTGGCTGTGCAGAATTGTTTTGTATGGCATATGTTGGATGTGTAAAATTGTTTTGCACGGCCCTTGTGTGTCGTGCAATACATTTTGATTCATACTCTTGTGCCGTGTAGAAAACATGCGAGCAAGGGTCTTCACTAATAAACACACAACATAATAACATACAATCTTGCTTCCATTAATGACACAATAACATAATAACATACAAGTTTACATCACATTGAATGTGCAATAATTTAATCACTATCACATTGAATAATAGTGCTGATATCTCTGCAGTTCACTGCTCAAATCCAGTCTAATCTGCTTCCAATTATCCTCACCCATGCTCAAAAGACCAGCTATGACTTTGAATCCATAGTTACCATTGGCTTCAACATCCTTAACAGTCTCTATATAAGGTCCTAGAGACATAGGAAGCAAATGCTCTAACGTGCATGATCGAGTGCGATGGACACTCAGTTTTTTTAGGTTGCTTCTTCGTTACACCTAGACTATTTGATCCAGCTGGAACGCTATCTTCAATCGAGAGTGCATACTCGAAAGCAGATGGCTCCCGACGCGTAGATGAATCCAACTTCTTCTTTTTCGAGGATGAACGACCCCGAGTATTCAATTTAACATCCGGCTCACGAAGAGAAGTAGACGAAGGACACTTCAATTCTCTGAGTTTTTTCAATATTTGTATTTTACCAGCGTCATCAGTACTCTGAAATTTCTTATTGATTAAATCGAACTCGGAAGTTGTGGTCAACTTGGGCGCTTCATTCACTTTCGTGGAGTCTAAATTGAGCTTCCTCCAGTACTGATGGACACAACTCAGTGGTATTTGAGTGCATTCCCTTATGTATTCGGCAATTTCGTGTGCACATGGTAACCCATGGGTCCGTCGAATTACGCACCCACATGCCACCGAATCAGGACCAATATAACCAGCTCTTATCGACTCATTCAGGACTATATCCAAAGCATTCCTTGATATAAATCCTCTCAATTCACGAAACAATGCCGGTTTGAACTTATGTTGCACGGTGTTCATGCTCTTTTCAAAAGAAGCCTTTATCTTCGTAAAGAGCAATTCCAGCAATGCATGTATTACCTTCCAGGACGCATCAAAGCTATAGTTCGATGTGCCAAGGTGTCTCTTCAATTTTGCATGTGCGCTCTCAGCCCTGTTCGTAGTTACGTTTCCAAAGTGCATATGCCGATCCGTCCAAGCAGCCACAAATTGTTCTTTGTGGTTATTCAACCACGAGTTCTTTACATAATCAACAGCATGTGGATACCCACAGAAATTCCTTTCCAATGAACTTAGAAGTTAAGTGTAGTCATTTTCCGTGGGAGAGACTACCAACATGTTCCAACAAGATATAAAAGCATCCCATCTGTCGTTGGTTTCAAAATACTTCTTACAATTTGCCAAGACGTTCATAGAAATATGCCACCTGCATAGTAAGTTTGCTGCATTCGGAAAAACAATGTTAATTGCATTCATCAGAGCTAACGCTCTGTCGGTGACAATCACACGGGGCATAATGTATCCATGCATTAATTCTTTAAGCCTCTCCGAAGCCCATCTGTAATTGGCCTCCCTCTTTGATTGAAGGTACACAAAAGCAACGGAGAAAGTCAGTTGATTTTGTCTCCAGAAAGCCTCCCGGCGAACGAGTGCCCCTCGAGATGTTGTGCATTTGGATGATTGTGCACCCCACAAACCACTGTTAACATCCAATCATCGTCATTTACCAACTTCTGGCCCTTCAAAGCAAAATGGCAACTACACTTCTTCGTTCCCATTGCCTTATTAGGATTTTTCTTATGGGAGACATTCGATGGACCCTTATAACTTCCGCTTCTCTCACAAGATAAAACTATTCTCGGCTTCCTACCATCTCCACTATCATCTGAAGTTTTGATTACAATTACCAAGCCATGTTTCTTTTCAACTTCCCTTTGTCCATTGGATTAGGTCATCTCGGCTTCTGAATATTGTGTCAGTGGTGAAGACATTAGTAAAATCCAAAGAGCACTCACTAGCACCGGTTGATTGAATCTCCTAAAAATATGAATGATAAATCTTAGTACATCAATGCACGAGACTATATGCCTTCTTTGTGAAATGTGCTCGGTTTACTAATGCTGTGCAAAAATATTTTGCACGGCACAATTCTTTCGTGCAAACATTTATTTCACAACACAATTGTGCCGTGCAATAAATTTTTGCATGGAAGCATTGTGCCGTGCAAAATATTTTTGCACGGAAAAATTGTGCCGTGCAAATTTAAGATGTTTGATACTTTTTGGCCGTGTAGTATCCATTTGTATGGCTCTAGAATACCGAGCACGGCGCGCAAATTTTAAATTAAACGTTGGAAAGGAAGTCAAGATGTATACCTCCTCTTCATAGATCGTCAGTTGCTTGTCCATATTGAAAAATGTCTACTTCCAATAGACAATGTGGTGTAGGGAGATGAGTACCTCCAATATCTTTGAACAAATGGAGGAGACTTGAAGAAACTTTTTAATAGTTGGAGAAGATGATGAGGAAGGAGAAGAAATTCAATGAAGATGAGTGCAGATGAACAGTTTCGAAATAGTGGATAAATGTGATAATGAAGGATAAGAAGAAGAAGAAGAAGAGGAGATGAGTAGAACCAAGGGCATGAAACGTTGCTAAACGGCTAAAGGAAGAAGAGGATGATGGAGAAGGGTTTTTTTTTTTTGTCATTTCACCTGGGGGCATTTTGGTAATAATTTTTTTTTTAAAATGTGGGTGTGTACAACAATATATGTGGGTGAGTTTAGAATCACCCCGTTGATGAAGGTAGGCTTCTTTGATCATATGCACAAAGGGTTACAAAGAGAAATGAAGAAAGAGATAAATGAATGAGAGAATGGAGTTACAGAAAATGAGAAAGACAAGAGTTACAGATGAAGTGATATGAAGGGCTAATTGAAGTCGGTTCCATAAAGGTGAAAATTTGTGAAATTTGATGATGTTCGAGGGTTCGGATCAAGATAATGCTGGAGGACAAAGTCTATGAAATTAAAACATTTGTTCAATGGTGCCAAAATCTAAAAATCTAAAATTACAAAAAAGACCACAAACTTTCCACCGGCTATAGCCTAACGAACTCGGGTCCTAATGAAATTTCATACACACATTTCTAACATTAAACCAGACCTATTTGGCTATTAAATGAACTTAAATGACTAACAATATAATTATTTGAGCTAATACACACTTAGAGTTTCTGGACTTCACATGAGAGCCGATCGTGATGTGGGGAGAATATAATTATATGGACAGTCAAACCTTACCTAGGAAATTTGTTATTTTATTTTAGACTCGTCCACTACGTCAAAATCGCCAAATACCGACTGTTAAAAACAATCGGTTTTTCTTTGCATAGTCGTTTTATGGAAACGACTGTCTAAAACCATTGATAATTTGAATATAAAACGACAGATTTAAATAGTCATTTTTATTAGGCAAGAAATTGTCAGCTTCGCACAGTTTTTTCTTAACATTGTATCTTTAACCTTGCATAATCTTGCCTAGTTAGACTTATCTTTAATCTATATAAATCATTCCTATCATTAATTTCATTTTGACCCGATATGAATTTTGTAATTATGGAATGTTTGCTTACTAGATTTTTCATAAATCTAAGGTTGCATTTGGTGCTTGTAGGTGACCTACCCATTACCGAAAATTCAAAGGGAACGACGGTCGAAGAAGAACCACATAGATACCATGAGTGGAGCGCAGATGATATAATCTAAGGATATCGTGCTTGCGTATGAGTGTTTGTCAGAATATGACATTTCATTTATGAATGTTGATGAGGCCTTTAAATTGGTCAAGATCTTTGTTAGGAATTTTATTAGTAGAGTTCATATTTACTTTTGACACGTTTACTCATAATTGACAATTTAATAATTAATTGAACGTACAATTTATACTTTGCCTTGTGATAATACCTATGATTGATTTGGATTATTATGTTTAAGGTAACTTAATCTCATATTGCGGATTATATTATTTTTATTGATCCCAACTCGAGATGCAAACTTCTTCTAGAATCCATGTCTCAGGTTGTGACAGGGGGTACGTCTACCTATCTCCAATATATGTTGTTCTATCTGACTATCCTTTGTATTTTAAGAATTCTTCCAATTTAGGATGTTTGACTCCACTTGAATGGTGGTGCCACTAGTGCTAGTTGCATCTTTTACTCCACCCGCTTGCTTCTACCAAGAATAACATTCTCATAAAATGCCACATTCTCATCAAATACAGTAAACCTCGTGAGGCCTACTAGATACGGTGATCAGCAATAAAAATCAGCCTCGGCATATAATCCTAAACCTTGATTTAACAACATTCTCTTTCTTTAAAGTTGAGAAACATTAGGTAAAGGCATAAGTAATTTTGAGTATAAAACAATCTAGGATGAGGCCACATCGGCATATGGGGCTTGGACCTAGGTAATACCTCTTAAGTTTGAAATTTGGAAAAAATAATAAAAATAAAAAGAAGAGATTTGGCAATCCAAAATCCACTAAGTATGTAATTTATTCAAACAATCCATATTCTAATTCAACTCCCAAATCTACATTCTAATTAGTAATCTCTTGTCTAATTGGATTGGATGATATAGCAATGAAGATTAAAGTAAAGAAAATCAAAAGCCAAGATCCTAGATCATTTTCTAACTACTCTAACAATAATTCATCAAAATCAAGCTACAAAAAATCAAAGAACTCTAGAGCATGCTATGTGAGAGAACTTAATTCAACTACAAAGCATCAATTGAGATTATTCAAGCATCAAGTGTAGATATAGAGCATGAAAAATGAGAGAGATTAGCACAATTAGATCTAAAATCTACTAATCAATTAAGGCACAAGTAGATAATTTAAACTAAAACATGCATGAAATTGAACTGAGCTCCGAGCTCCAAATCTTCATTAATGATCTTCAATTGCAAAATAATATGCAATTGTCAGGATTTGAACCCGTAACCCATTTTATAGCAACCCAAGCTCTAACTAATATACGAACCAATCCTTTATGTTAAAAAATTGCTTCTTTTATCCTTAAAGTCTTTTCCCCTAATTTTGGAATTCTTCAACACTTCACCAAGATTTCTTCATGTAACTTCTTTATTGAAATTTCTTCATGATATCTTAGAATACTAACCGGAAGGTTGGGGTAGTTACAGGGTCCACATACACAAAAGAAATTACATAAAAATGCACTATAAATAATCAGATTTATGCACGATAATCAAATAATCCGTTAATGTGATAAAAGGATAAAATTTCCGTATAAAGCAAATGATATGCATATGAGATGCTGGTAAAATTCGGACTAATGATAGGTAAAATATGCAATATTTAACACTCATCAATAGGCTATAGGTGTTTCAAAGACCTAAAACCCACAGTGTAATCTATTTGTGGACCCCTTTTTGTGTTTTTTTTTTTTCATTGGTGATTCTAATTGAAACCGTTCATCATACTCTAAGAACCTAGAAACCTAAGATGTCAAGTTTCAGATCTTACATCCTCACATATTTTAAGAAATCTTTGAAAAACACAAAAATAGCCCATCCGGCAAATAAACTGTCACTTTGTTAGCTTATTTTATTTCTAGAAAAACTTTGTGATACTATGAACCAGCTAATTACATAAAAATGATGTAAAGCCAAGGGCAGAACCATTCCATTAATCCTAAGGGTTGTTTCGAAATTTTAATTGGAGACAAGTTCTTTGTAATAACATGTTATTGCCTTTGAACATTTTCTTTTTATTTTTTTATTTTTTGGAAAGGTAAGTAAGAATATATTAACTTATCTCAAAACAGGGTAGGGCAGCCCATTATACAAAAAGAAATTGGAGGATTTGTGAATTTTTTTGGAGGATGAACAGGCAACTATGGTGATTGTCTAACTGTATTGTTCCCTAAAAATAAAATATAAAAAAAAAATCCACAATTTGGGTCAGCAAGTGATTTTGAATTGCAAGGCATTGATCTCCTTAAATAAGATTAATATTCGATTTTTTAGGAACTAAGAGACCGAGAGAAATGCCGTATTGGTTATCATGTATTTATTTAGGTGATGCAAGGTGATAGGACTTCGTCTATTGGCCCCCTAAAATTTAAGCAAGAACTTGAATCCAGTTTAGATCGTTAACTCAATTCTAATCCCTGCAAAATTAGACAGATTCAGAATCAAATTAACTGGATTCATGTGGATTAAGTCCTGGCTAAGCTTTAAAGTCTGCGCGACGCATGGGCTAATTCCATTGGATATTAAATAAAAACTCTTAGTTAAATATCATAAATAGTATAACTCTGATATATTCAAAGTTAATTTGTGAAAGTAGATTCCAAAAACACAAAATAAAACCTTGGAATCCTCAGAGTATGTGGCATCATTAAAACAAGGACATTGGAATAAATTTTAGACAAAAACATTGTATTTACAGTGTCGGGCCCAGTTGCCATATGTCTTGAAATTTCATAACACTTTCATTCAATTTATAATGTTTCTGCAATTATATTCAGACTACACATTCCGCTAAGATCATAGATCCTATCTAAAGAAACATAATAATAATTGCATTTAAAAATTGCAAACCATGCAGTTTGGTAGTTTAACCATGATATTTTTTCTGAGAATCAATCCAATAAAGTTTATGCTCTTGACACCACAATGTATCATTTTATGAGGAGAACAATGCATGCCAATGAGATCATTCCACTTCTTGATCAGATTGGAATGGTGGAGGATAATCTGGTGGAATCATCTCATCACAAGAGAATCCCACACATTTTCAAGAGATGTGTTATCAAGTGAGGCTGAGCCATAAAATTTCCTAGAAGTATGAACATTTTACTATAGATCAAACTCTTCAAAATCCCATCCATCTTGATCATAAGCAGTCACAACATTAACACCTGTTCCATTATAAAATTAACAAAGATAGGTTCCTGTGAGGCAGACACTGAAAGAGAGCTCCAGCAATAAAAAGAAATGGATGAATAATGCATGTGTGCATATCCTGGGGACTGTTGATTATCCATCTGCTATGATCAGTTCCACTGGATGTTCCTAGCTGGCTAATCTAAAGGTCATCAAATGGCATCAAATGGCCAGTACGTCATCTATAAACTGATGAAATTGCAGTTTAAAAGAACCACCCACATTTTGCAGAATAAATCATCAATCACAAAATTTAGTTCTAATCCACTCCATGAGACATTTTGATAACATAAAATGAAAGTTATAAAATGAAAGTTTGGACATACCCTTATACATTTCAACCAATCACTGAGAATAAAATAAGTTCAATTTGATCTGGAGCATCCAAGATAATTTGATCTTTTCTGGCATTATTGCCCTGCCCTGCATCTTCTGCATTGTTATTCGAGTTCATTTGGCCAGAACATTCAATATGCTCACTTCAATCTCTCTTCCTCATCACAACTCCTTCAAGAAACCCATCATCACGGAAATCACCATAAAATTCTTTAGTTTGGATAGGTCCTGGCAGCTGAAATGTAACTGAGAAATGTCCTTGTGGGCAAAGGCATAATGTTTGCATCTCAAATACCTGTGAGTACTTGGACACTAAACTCTTACCTGTTAAAGTTACTCCCTCAATGGTCACCTGCCCTTCAGGGGTGAATTTACAGCTAAATTCATCTGCCACCATAGATGAAGCAGCTTAGCAACATGTGAGAGAAGTCTAACAATAGTATAACGATAGCAAACCAGCAGCATAATCACATAAAAGTAAAACAGACAAGAATGATCTTAGACCAGCAATCTTCTAGTACAAACAAATACCTATATCTCTCAGATTTTATAAACCCCAACAAATTTAATGGCTTTATGTCAGTGATATTCCATCAATGATTATGTAGTTTCACAATAGTAGCAGTACAAATAAATAAATAAATAAAAACACATAAACAAGTTGTCTGTTATGTAATAATGTCATCAATATACAAATGTCTGCATATGAACTGATCAAATTATAACAGCATGTTGGATCATGAAATATGCCTTACTGGATTTCAACCTGTTGTCTCTCAAACAAAAAATAAATAAAAACAAAAAAAAAAAAGTCTGCTGTCATAATTGTAAGTTGATTAAAGCTGATTAGCCCAAGAAAAGCATTCAATGGCAATAATTTTAGGTCAGGAGATACCGAATAGACACATGGTGTGCTTACTCCTTAAAAAGAGAGCATTCTTAACTGATACAGGAATTTTATAGTAGATGTGTCTAAGTTTTGACAATTGAAATTAGTAGAAATTCTGCTATTAGCTGTAGTGAAATCAATAATCCTCCAAGGGAATCAATAGCATCCACTAAGAACATCATTCATTAGGAAAGCAGAAATAGCAGCCTCAATCCTCAATCCACTTAAGAGTCATTGTGCTTAGCCCAGTTTAAGTGTGTTAGGTTTTTTGAGTGTTGGCTAATTCATGGGTTGGACAAAACTTTGGATCCATTGAGTTGTATTTTGTTATTTTTAGAAAAGGACCGTGTTTCTATTCTGAAGATAGAAGATTGGAAGGACTAAAAGAAGGAAGTCTGGCAGAACTAGAAGTATGCTGAAGGGAGAAAAAGAAGTTTGAAAGTTTTAGAAAGAAGAAAGCTTGGAAGAATTAGAAGTGTTGAATTTCCAAATCAACCCACTTGAGTGGGATGTAGTCAGAAGGTAGCCAGACGCTGAGACATAATCTGGGCCTGCATGAGCAAGCATTCACCCGCTCGAGTGGATGAGGCACAAAGTTTTGCATAAATTAGATCTGTTATTTCTAATTTGGGTCAAACTGCTAGTTTTAGTCCTAATCATCTTAGGCAACATTAAGCACGTCTCTAAGCCTATTTAAAGGACTCATGAACTACCCTAAAGACATACCTCACCTCTCAATGTTTTGAGTTAGAGATCATAGTTGACAGAAAGCTTCTCTAAAGATTTATTTGAAGAGTTGTGTTGCAGAGATCATCTAGAGAGCTAGTTTCTTCTACTTCCCTTGTAGAAGATCATCTTCTTTCGTTGACGATTTGAGGATTCAAGCGGGATTCAATCTGTTGCAATTAATGGTGTGAAGTTGTTGAGGCGTGAAGCTACACAAGAGGTAACTGCAGTCCTCAGGTAGGGATTATCTAGGGAGGGATCTATGAGTTTCTTGTAATTGCAAGATTCACAGTGCTTGATTGTTGATCCATTTCGGATCCGTGGTTTTTCACCCGGTTAGAGTTTTCCACGTTATATTTGGTGTCCCTTGTGGTATGTGCTTTTGTTGTATATTTCCATTTAATAGTTTACTGTTTTTTGCACACTATTGGGCTGTTGAGTTGACCAATCTAGAGATCAATCACCAAACCTTCAAAGTGAAACTTGAAATCCTAAATCTACCTGTGGAAAATCTCATGTCGTGGCCTATATAAAGAGGATTTAATATTGTGATTAAGATCAAAGCTTGCCTCAGACAACTACCATTTGGATCAAACATATTGCCATTGGTCTACATCTATGGTAAACGTGTCCGGACCACTACCAGAACTATCTAAAGTAGAAATAGAGGAATATAATAAGAAACAACCAGCATTCACAGACTGCCGAAGGGGTAGAATTTCACACGGCAAATAGTAACAGCACTTCGAGAAGAAGCAACAATAGACATATCATAATCTGAAAATCCGAACTACTGGCCAGCCGTCGTTACAATGCATTTCTAATTACAAAGGGATTCAATGCAAGCAAAACGTGGTCGTCATAATAGATCTCAAACTAATGCTAAGGTAAATACATACCATAGATGCATACATCTGTTAGTAACCACTTGGTTGAACAAGAATCACTACTTTCTGTGGTAACCACTTGCCCTCATCTGAACCACGTGAACCATGCAGTTCACAGGTGCCAAAACCATTTGAAGTTTGAACCATTTAAACTGGGCAGTTTCTAGGAATATTTTTTCTTTTGCTGATAAGGATATCCCCATGGTATTTGACCCAACAAGACCAATCCACATGCGCATGTACGGCCATACAAAAGACGTGCACCAGGTAAACATGGGGTGTCGAACACACGATGTGGGGAGCAAACCATGCCTTACTCTCATTTCCAAAGTCTAAAAAGTAACTTTGAAACTTGTCTTTTTAAAATGAACCAGATGTGAGACTTAAATTTTTACTTTTTTGGGAATGATATCTTTACTTTTATAATATTTTTTTATAATTTCTTTCACATTTATAATATATTTTTATAATTTCTTTCACATTTGCACATGACATCACACAGACACCACATGGTGACTTCGGTGAAACTTTATCTGATAATCAAAGTTCCAATTTCGTGCATTCAAGTTCTTTATCCTACTGCACTGACATATAGGAGCGGAAGATCTAGATTTGGTGGACCCTGTGTTTGAACAAGATCTCAATTATTTCGGTCACTTTGATTGGTCAAATATTCTCTAGACCCATCTCAAGTAGGGGCCAATCAAGCATAAGGGCTCAAATCCAAATTTGAAAGGGCTTAAATCGGGTTGTTAAATATCAAAATTTAATGTGGGTCAGAAGCAAATTCAAATAAGTCCTACTCGAGCCCATATTGGACATGAAGGATTGAACCATGGGTGCATCTCTCTACATGACACTACATAGCCAACAAGTGGAAGTGGAACCCATGGAAAATGCCCAACAAGTGGGACCCATGGCAACTTAATTAAAATATGCTCGACAAAGTGGGGGCCATAGCCCACTTGGAGTGGGATTCCCAGTGACTTCTAAAAGCAACTACAGTTTTCAAAATGAATACTTTCCACCTAGAGAGACCAATAGCTGAGGACTTCCTTAAATCAAGGAGTATCACAAGGAAAGGAATTTTCAAAGAATAAAGAGGAGAGTTCTCTCCATAGAGGACGTCCAAAAGGGGTTCAAATCATAGCTGTAAAGTTCACTACAGTTCGGCCGAAACTCCTGAATAATATCAGTGCGAAATGAAAACTGAACCGAACATCATACCTGATAATTCAAGTTTCGACGCATTTCAGTTGGATACATGGATTTCAACTCGGACAAACACCATCTGAAACATGCAATTCAAACGATTTGTGGTTGGATTGCTAAAAGTTGTAAAAAAAATAAAAAAAAGTAATCAGCAAAGAATTGTTCTCCTTCACAATTCCTTCCCCCAAGGTTGAGATTCTTCCTCACCCAGCTTGAGCCTCGATTCGCTTCAGCCCCGCACTTGCTGAGCCCTAATTGTTGCAAAAGGTTGAGAATAATCACTTGCTGAAGATCCTTGTTGGTGCTGTTACCTTTGCCAAAGGTCCAATCCCACACTTTGCTACTGATTCTTCATGCCACTGCTAGCTACTATTTTCTTTTTTCCTTTTTTTAATTTATTTTTTTATTTATGAGTTGGATGCTTCGAGCATTGAATCCTTGAGGCTTTGGAGTGCAGTCCACTAACCACTTGAGTTCTTTGAGGCTCTTGAGTAGAGCCCATGTGCCTCATTTTCGTTATGTGACCCACTTATCACAAGAATTTTGAAAGACTGCCGCAAGAAAACTTGCTCTTTTTTTTCCAATAACTATTTTAAAAGTTTCAAACCGAGGGTCCACTACTAAAACTTTCTGTTACGAAGTGGCCTACTCAGTGGAATTTTATATATATATATATATATATATATATATATATATATGCACACACACACAAACCTATTAGTGCCACCCATTCAACAGATAAGACTTTTTGGTGAGGTAAGCGGAACACTGAGTGATTTGTTTGAAAGTTGGCCATACCAGTTCAATGATTCTCAATTCTATGTAAAATTTAATGTTGTTCGTAAGTGGGCCCACAATTGAGTTTCTTGTGGTAGATAAGGGGGATTCTTTGATGGAAATAATTCAAAACCATATCTTTTACAAATTATAGTTCTGAGTCATTTGATGTGATGTGGCTTATTGCTGTTGAACAAAATTAGAAAATGATTACATGATTTTTCTATTATAAATTTATATGCTAGTGGATTACTTATTATGTTAATATGCATGTTAGCAAAGCCATTGCATTATTAATTTAATAAAGTGAAATATTTATATTTTCTATTTTATTAATTTAATAAATTGAAATATTTATATTTTCTAATTTTCCAAATTTTTTATTTTTCATATTTTTCTAAAACGAAATCCCATATTGAAAGCTGAAATGCTGAATTGGCCGAAATGTTTTAGTTTGGAGACAAATTGAAATATCATCCAAAACGAAATTGACAAGTATAGTTCAAATCTAGTTACTTTCTATTTTTAGTTTATTTTCTTGTTTTAAGCAAGTTGTTAGGGTTTTTAAGGATTTTTTTAATAAGTTCCATAATTAGCTCGACTAGATGAAGGGCAATGATTAAATCTAGGGAATTAGGGTTGTTTTGTTATAGACACTAATCGGCTGTAATGGTTGAGACCGCTACGCGATGTTTAAAATAGTGGCGCTATGATCTAAACCCTAGTAGAGCCAAATAATTTTAATTTAAGAAATTATTTTTCCTACTACTTCTCTTCAATAGCCTTTCCCAAAGTTGTCTCTACCATTGTATGTTTCCAGATTACCAAAAAAACACAGGATTGATTGGCTTTGAATTCTTTTGACTACTTGAGATTTACAAGCAACTATGCTGCTCCGTAGCGTTTTGGCCATTGGCCACTATGCTCGCCACAACGGCTATTTTAATCCTTGCTCCCAAGGATTGAAGACCAATAAAGTAGTATTAGTGATTTAGAGTAAGCTATTTTCTACTTTCTCCTTGTGTTTGCTTATTTGACTATTGATCGGATTAAAGTGGTTTTACCGAATCAATCACGAGATTATTCGTTCAGGCTCATTAGATCATCCAATTTTGCTAATAAGGACTACGTCATATACTTAAGAAAGCCAATCGCTTAGAATTGTTCAACAATAGTCCTTATGAAGGGAATTGCTCCAAGTAGGTTTTGTATTTGGATATAGTTTTTCTCTTTCATTATACATTTGTCCACATTGCATCTACTCTACATATACTACTGTAGAGTTAAGATATTTGGCTACTTGAATGCGATCATTCCCATATATAGATATAGGTACAGACACAGATATGGGATCAAAGATAAGACTTGCACATTTTCAAATCTAGGACACAGATATGGATACACTTGTATTTATTTATTTATTAATTTTTGAAGATACACACATATACAGATACAACTGTATTTATTAATTTATTTGATTACATGGGTGTCCCCGAGGTCTTTAACCCAATAGGACTAATCTCCCAAGTGGCAGTGTGGCACCTACTAAACCCACACAAGCACACACCGGGCACAAGCGGTTTCAAATACAAGACAGGGGGAGCAAACCCATGCCTTATCCAACTCCACGTCTTTATTTTTTCTTTAAAACACATTATTAATTATCAATGTTTATGTTCCCTTCTAACATTCTTTTTATGTTAAGAAGTTGAAAATTAAAATAACTATATGAATTAATGGACTTCATAAGTAGGAAATACTAAACTTGCACCCAAAAGTATTGGTGTAGTATTGGCTATTGATACGAGTACACAGATATGTTGGGTTTGTAGTATCATAGCTCGTATGCCTAATCTCAGCTCACGCAAACTATTCTTGAGATTGTAGGCATCCTCTCGAGTTACCACCATAGGAGGCAAACAAAAATTCGCTTTTACAAATTACGTCCTAGAGCAAACTTCCATGAGTATTGATCTATGCAAAAATAAAAAATAAAAAAAATAACACAAAATAGAAACCATTCCAGTACTTTATTCCAAAGCATATGAAAAATGGAAAACAATTAAAATTTTTAACAAAATGGAAACCATTTGT
This sequence comes from Camphora micrantha, assembly GCA_003546025.1. Classification (NCBI taxonomy): domain Eukaryota; kingdom Viridiplantae; phylum Streptophyta; class Magnoliopsida; order Laurales; family Lauraceae; genus Camphora; species Camphora micrantha. The sequence goes on along the minus strand of QPKB01000011.1, from coordinate 5,859,749 downwards.
AAGACTCTAGACATGGCAAGAGTCTTTAGAATCCAAATTAAAGGCTTTAAAAGTCGTATAAAGATAGAATATATGGATTACAACTCCAGTTGCCATATACAAAGAGCCGAAACTTCTTTGAGAATTGAAGCCGAAATATTACAAAGAGTGGCATGATAATTAGTAAGGACGGGGAGATTGATGAAGATGTTGAACATAAGATAAAAGCAGGTTGGTTGAAGTAGGATTAAAGGAAGATTTTTACAAGACAATGAATAAACCGGCTATGACCTAAGGAGCAGAATGTTGGCCAATCAGGAAACAACATATGCACAAAAATTGATGTAGTAGAGATGAGATTGTGGAGGTGGATGTGTGGTAAAACTAGAAAGGATAAAATTAGAAATGAGCGATTTCAAGAGCACTTAAGAACAGCATCAATAGAGGATAAAATTAGATAAACCCGTTTGAGATGGTTTGGGCATGTCCAACGTAGACCGGCAACGGTGCCGGTTAGGAAAAATTTATCTATGTAGGTTGATGGCCTACAAAGGGGAATGGCTAGGCCGAAGAGGACATGGATGGGGGTAGTGAAAATAGATATGGAGACTTATCTAAGGAGTTAGCTCAGGATAGATTTGAAAGGAGAAACATAATTCATGTAGCCGCCCCTAACATAGTTGGGACAAGGCTTTGATACGTCAACCATTTTCATTTTCAAAAAGAGAATAGAAATGAAAAAAAGGACCCTTTTGTTTGGGCAAGTAGGGTAGTGTGATCCCCATATGAAACATGATTTTAGGGGCCGTTTTCCTTTTATGCATCGGATATGACAATAAGTTTTACACACAATTATTCTTTCATATACGAATGTTTTATATGTGAAGCACTACCATGTTTGTCAAACTCACCATTTTCACATGAGCCAATGAGTACATCACTGGTTCAAAATAGCGTCACTAAGGCCGCTATGATATTTTAGGAATAGCGGCCCTAAGGTCTAAAACCTAGTAGAGTCAAGTAATTTTAATTTAAAACACTTTTTCTCCATGTATTCTCCTCAATAGCCTTTCCTAAAGTTGTCTCTATGCTTATATGGTTCCAAATCACTAAAAGAACACAAGTTTGGTTTTTACACAAGGTGAATTCTCTCAACCACTTAAAAAATTCACATGTGACGCAGCTACATCTCACGACAACCGCTACGTACCGCCCCATGACACCTGCTACCCAGCATTTTGGCCAATGCCTGCTACGCCCGCCACAACCGTTATTTTAATCCTTGAGTACATCAATGGTTTTAAATGTGTTTACATGTGTTTGTGTTTTTACATGGCATCTCTAAATCTATGGATGAATATGACACAAAACTATGTCTATATGCTTATCATTAATATGTTGATATTGAATGTTTCATATTATGAATTGGGGGCATGAAAGTGCAGAAAATCAAATATATTGGTTGAGATTTTCTAGACATGTTTACAAATTTCTCAAAATCAATGAAGATTTTAGATATAAAATTAAATGTCTTTGGGTTTTTAATGCTCATACTGCCAATTTGGAGCCCACAAAAGTGCAAAAGAAAACTGTGGTTTAAGGGGTTCAATCCCATAACCCCAACTAGGCAGGCGGCCTTTAGGATCTCTGCTAGTGCCTTTGCCCCATTTTCCACCTCCTAAAGAAAGTAAATGAATTGTTCGAAAGGGTCTCATTTATACACTATTTTCGCATCTCATTTACGCATGTGATGCGCACAAACGTAAATGAGTGCAACAAACTGATCATAACGGCCATTATTTTAAACCCTGGCATCATGCCAGTATGTTTAGGCATGGGGTTGGTTATTCTAGTTTCATGTTCAGAATAAAATGTTCCCTCAATTCCATCTTGGGGTGCTCATGGATCGAGCTGGCAAGAGCTTGACCTAGGCCTAGCTCGCTTTGGGTTGGGGTTGAGCCATAAGCTTTAGTAGTAGGGCTGGGCTGGGGAAAAAACTGTTATGAAACGGTAACGGCCATTAGTTTAAACGATGGCATCACACCCGCATGTTTAGAAATGGGGTAGGTTATTCTAGTTTCATGTTTGGAGCAGAATATTCCCTCAACTCCAACTAGGGGTGTTCATGGATCAGGCTAGCCCGAGCTTGACCGGGCCCAACCCGTTTTGGGCCAGTCTTGAGCCTTAGGCTTTAGTAGTAGGGCCGGGCCTGGGAGAAAAAGGGCCCACGTAACATATGGCCAGGTTTGGGTTCAATGGAAGAAATCCCAAAGCCATGCCTGGCCCAACCCGACTAAGAAAGCAAAAACAATGCACTTTAGTGGAGGGGCACTCAAACACACACTGTTTCAAATGCACAATAATACTGCAGCCAACTAAGCTACAGCCCTTTGTTGTTAATTGTAACCTTATTTATCAAAAAAATACTATCAACTAGGGCTCGGGCTTAGCCTATCTTTATGCGCTCTGGGCTCGGACTAGGCACTTATGGCCTAATTTGGGCTAGGACCTAAGGGTTAAACTTCAGGCCAGGCTGGGATATTGTTCCACCCGGCCCAACCCGGCCCATGAACATCCCTATTTTCAGCTGCATCAGAATAGAATTGACACTTTCGAATTAGTAACATCCACTATGAACGTCAAGTGATAGGAAAACAGAAACTGCAGCCTCAATCCTCAATACAACCAGGAGATGTTAGCAGCAATGAAGGAAATGAAGACAGGAAGATAATACAAAACTAGGCCTTGCGCCAGTATATTCATACAGAATACAGATGTGGAAGAACTTTTCACACAGAAAATGCTGATGGTACTTCTCAAAGATGCAACAATTGACATATCCTAATCTCAAAATCCCATTACCCAAATAAGTGCCCAGCTGCCTATACAATGGATATATAAATATAGAAAACTTTTCTCCTATGGGAGTCCGCACAAGAGGCAGTGTTGGACTTTCAACCCTTAAAAGAAGACCGCCCTGAATTAAAGGCAGCCCCAAATAGGTGGGAATCTCCTGATAAATATAATGACTTTCATGCCAATAAAATCTAGTTATTTTCCCAACCCTATATCTAATAACAAGTAACAAACCAAACCATAGATAGGTACATCAAGCACAAAGCCCATAATTTCTAGTACCCCATCTTAATAATCAAAGCAAAGGAGAATCTTTAACTCGCCAATGAAAGGTGATCCAATAAAGGCCTTGCATGAAGGGGATTTACACAACTTAGGTTTGTGGCAAAATTAATAAAGGCCTTGCACGAAGGGGATTTACACAACTTGGGTTTGTGGCACAATTACCTTATGAGATTTTGTCTTCCTAAAAGGAGGCATCCATTCAACAAGTGACAACAAAAAAAAAAAAAAAAAAACCACCAGTGAATGGAAGAAAAGGTGCAAGAATTGCAACCTCAAGGAGAAAGAACGCAATTCTCCACTATCTTCTGTTGTATCCTGTTTCTTGTTGCGTTGTTGTAGAGCACATTTATTTGACATTAAAAGATTTTTTGCAATTCAACATTAAACAGTTGTTAAATGTGTTAAGAGGCCTTTTTTTAAGTTAAAAGGCGTTTTGGTTTTCTACATTAAGAGGTGACTTAAAAGGTGTTTTGTTCGTGCATGTTAACAGGTGTTTACGACTCATTTGAAGTTGAGAAATGTTTCATTTTTCTTTTTCCTTGCTGATGTCGCAAAAGATGATGATGTGTCTGATGTTGTGGCTCTGAAACCACTTGTTATGGGCATGTATGCGGAAGTGTGAAATCACAGCGATCAACAGTCAAACAAGCCACATAAGAAGAGAGAAAATCACAGAGATTTACAGGGTTTGGCAAGATTGCCTACATCCATGACAAAGAAACTCGGCGTTCTTCCATTTAGCCCCACGTGGTTTGGTAATCGCCGACACCCACGGGCGGAAGAGCTTTCACCTCAGAGTCTAGGGTTACATATTACATCAATATATAATTTATACTTTCTTCGCACCCAAGAAATCCTTTATTAGCCCCCAAGAAAGCCCCGGTACAATAACCAAAATACCCTTGACGCTGAACCAGGTCATTGGTGAACTCAATGAACCAATCTAATAAACCTAGAATACAAACATAAACCCAACAATCTCCACCTTTATCTTGGATTTTGCACGACTCGAGCCATAGGAATATTAGGCAATATCTTCTCGTACCTTGCTGAATGGTATGTCCCTGCACCGATTGCACAGTCTTCAATCTTCAACAATCTTATCAAGTTGAACTAGCACTTGAACTTTGAGAAAGTTAATCTTTTTCTCAAATTCCACCTCGAACTTGATGCTCGAATCCATTGACAAGTCTGAGTGATGTCAATGTCTGAATCACTGACTATCTAGCCATAAGATTGCACCAATTTCAATATCACTGTGAAGATCCAATCACTACGAGCATGCAAGTGAAAACGGATCGAGACCAACATCTCGAGCACGGACAAAATACGAGCTTTTGTTTCCAAATCGTTTTCCAACTTTAAGGGATAAGAATTTTTTTTCCCTCGCAGATGTGCCATAAGATGATGACGTGTCTCAAGAAAAGACAGAACCCAAGGCTTTTTTTGTTTTTTTCAAATCATTTTCCAAGTTTAATGGATAAGAATATTTATTGATTTTTTCTAATCATTTAAAAATTCATTTTTTGAAGATTTTCTTCATAACATCTAAGGACAAATCCAAAATCTCAAAGCACCTCAATAGTTTAAAGACATGATTTCTCAAAACCATTTGAGGACATATGGAAATAATAGGGTTGTTAGGATTTTGAGTGTTGGCTAATTCATGGGTTGGACAAAACTCTGGGTCTTTTGAGTTGTAATTTTTATTTAGAAAAGGACTCTGAAGATAGAAGGTTGGAAGGACTAAAAAGAAGAAAGCTTGAAAGAATTAGAAAAGGAAAGATGGGGAATTCATGCTGAAATTCCTTATCAGACAGAGAGGGGTCCGCTCGAGCGACCACTACACTCACTCGAGCGAACAGAGTCGGACTAGCCCAGTTCTGAAACAGAGATTGGTCCGCTCGAGCGAACATGTTGACCGCTCGAGCGAACCAGGCACAGAGTTGGACGAATTTTGGAAACTTGCTTTTTAATTGTGCTCAAACTGGTTGTTTCAATCCTAATCATCTTAGGAAACTTCAACCACGTCCCAAGGGCTATTTAAAAGACTCAAAGGCTATTGCAAAGATAGACCTCAAGACCTCATCGCTCAAAGTTCTGAGTTAGAGATTATCATTGAGAGTTCTCTTCTCTAGAGTTTTTATGAAGTTGTGCTGCCAAGTTCTCTAGAGTCAGTTCTTCTGCATCCTTTGTAGAAGATTATCTTCCTGCGAGAAGATTTGAGGAGTCAAGTGCTGGCTGGAATCTGTTGCAATCAACGGTGTGAAGTTGTTGAAGCGTGAAGCGACACAAGGTAACTTCAGTCCTTGGGTAGGGGATATCTAAGGAAGAGATCTGAGTTTCTTGTAATTGCGAGATTCATAGTGCTTGATTTGATCCAGTTTGGATCGGTGGTTTTTCACCCGATTAGGGTTTTCCACCTTAACTTTGGTGTCCTTGTGGTGTGTGCTTGTTGTTTTTATTTCCGCGGCATATTGTTATTTTCTGCACACTTTTGGGTTGATTGTTTGAGTGGACAAATCTAGAAATCGCGGACCCATAAAAGTATAAATTTTTTCAATTGGTATCAGAGCAGGTTGCACTATTTTGTTGTGTCTGATCCTATAAGATTTCTAGAATGGTGCACGATAGAGAAGGGACATCAACAGCCAAGCCTCCTTTGTTTGATGGTTCTAATTATGCATATTGGAAGCAAATGATGATTGGGTTCCTTAAGTCCATTGATGATGATATTTGGGACATTGTTGAAGATGGCTACTCTAAACCAACAATTAAGGTTAATGGACAAACTGTTCCTAAGCCAAAATCCCAATGGACTAAGGATGAAAAGCATGCATCAAATTGCAATAACAAGGCTGTGAATTGCATATACAATGGTGTGACTGCTGATGAGTTTCGAAGGATTTCCACTTGTAAAACTGCAAAAGAAGCGTGGGAAGTCTTACAGACAGTGTATGAGGGTACAGACACGGTGAAGCAAGCCAAATTACAAAGGCTGAATAAAGAATTTGAAACCATCGTAATGGAAGAAGATGAGACCTTTGATCAATTTAATGCCAAGCTGAATGATATTGTCAATTCTGTTTTTATTCTAGGGGAAGAAATACCAGAACACAAAATTGTCAAGAAAATTCTGAGGTCTCTACCTTCGAGGTTTGATTCAAAAGTTGATGCTATTGAAGGAAATAAAAATCTGGATACCCTCAAGTTGAATGTACTGGCTGGAAATCTTCAGACGTATGAAGCAAATAGATTGAACAAGGGGAAATCCATAGAAAAAGATATTGCTTTGAAAGCCATCTCAGAATCAAGAAAGAAGCCTGTAAAGAAAATTGAATCTGATTCTGATTCTGAGGATGAAGAGGATATGGCTGAGTTTATTAAGTGTTTCAAAAAATACATGAAGACAAAACGAGCCAAGAAAAAGAATTTCAAATCTGAGAAGAAGGATCTTGCTAAAGGAACAAAGTGCTTTGAGTGCCAAGGCTATGGTCACTATGCTAATGAGTGTGCCAACAAGAAAAAGGGTGCAAAACAAAAGGCTCTCAACACCACTTGGGATGAAGAATCTTTTGAAGAAGAAAAGGAAACAGAACCTGAGCATGATCCCTTTGACAATGTTAATGGCAAATTTGTGGCTTTCATGGCTAAATCTGTGTCTGACAATGACACTGATGAAGATAATGAAGAAGAGTGGTTAGACCAAGAGAAAGATTGGGAAGAGTTGTACCATGCTACCTATGCTGATTGTGTCAAGATGACCAAGTATAGTAACAAAATCACTATCAAGTACAAGGCTGCTCAAGAAGAAAATTCTGCACTGAAGAATGAATTGGAGCAAGCGCTTAAACAGGTTTGTCTCTCGGAAAGTCAGAAAGATTCCATGGCTGATAATTTGACTACTGAAGGTCAAAAACTTGAGAACGCTGAAAAAGAAATAATGAACCTGAAGCAAGAGATAGTGATATTGAGAGCTGAAAATCAAGACTTGCAAGGAAGATTGAAGATCACTCTGTCTGAGCTGGAAGTCAAGTAAGCTTCTCTAAACAAGATGACCACTAGTTCGAAGAATCTTACAAACATCTTGTGCAGTCAGAAGTCTCCTTTCGACAGAAGCGGTCTTGGTTATGATCCTTGTGCATCTACTTCAAATGCTAAAGGTAAAACAATTTTTGTTTCAAGTGTTGCACATGCTACTCCACATCCTGCACTTTTATATAATGTGTCGAGTAGTTTTAAGAAAAAGAATGTGTCTCGTGCTGTACGAACATCCACTTGTCATCATTGTAGATTAAAAGGACACATTCGTCCCCATTGCAAGAAACTGCAAAGTCTACCTAAGATCAAGCAATGGCGGAAGAATTTTTCTCCACCCAAGACAGCTCAAATTTGGGTTAGAAAATCTGATTTGCCTAAGGAGTTTACTCACACTTTGCTGAAAAATCAATCTACACAAGTGTGGGTGGCTACATGTAAAAAGGCCTGATCAAAGAGTTCAAGCTCCCACCCCCAATGCTGCTACGAAGATATATTCAGGGGGAGTTGCTTTCGAGGGGGAGCTATTGATCCTAATTGACAAAAAGTTGCATGTTCTTATCTTTAGTTTTGTCAATTTATGGACAAAAAAGGCGAGAATGGTGATAGATCAAGGGGGAGAACAAGAAGTTCGACTGAGTCAGAGACATTGCAGATCTACATTTGCTGATTGCTTTTGTTTTTTATTTCAATGTATTTTGGGTTTCTTTTTGGGTAGATCAAATAGTATTGTCCTAGGGAGTTTTGTCCATGAATTGCCAAAGAGGGAGATTGTTAGGATTTTGAGTGTTGGCTAATTCATGGGTTGGACAAAACTCTGGGTCTTTTGAGTTGTAATTTTTAATTAGAAAAGAACTCTGAAGATAGAAGGTTGGAAGGACTAAAAAGAAGAAAGCCTAAAAGAATTAGAAGAGGAAAGATGGAGAATTCGTGCTGAAATTCCTTATCAGACAGAGAGGGGTCCGCTCGAGCGACCACTACATTCGCTCGAGTGAACAGAGTCGGACTAGCCCAGTTCTGAAACAGAGATTGGTCCGCTCGAGCGAACATGTTGACCCCTCGAGCGAACCAGGCGCAGAGTTAGACAAATTTTGGAAACTTGCTTTTTAATTGTGCTCAAACTGGTTGTTTCAATCCTAATCATCTTAGGAAACTTTAAGCACGTCCCAAGGGCTATTTAAAAGACTCAAAGGCTATTGCAAAGATAGACCTCAAGACCTCATCTCTCAAAGTTCTGAGTTAGAGATTATCATTGAGAGTTTTCTTCTCTAGAGTTTTTATGAAGTTGTGCTGCCAAGTTCTCTAGAGTCAGTTCTTCTGCATCCTTTGTAGAAGATTATCTTCCAGCGAGAAGATTTGAGGAGTCAAGTGCTGGCTGGAATCTGTTGCAATCAACGGTGTGAACTCGTTGAAGCGTGAAGCGACACAAGGTAACTTCAGTCCTTGGGTAGGGGATATCGAAGGAAGAGATCTGAGTTTCATGTAATTGCGAGATTCATAGTGCTTGATTTGATCCAGTTCGGATCGGTGGTTTTTCACCCGGTTAGGGTTTTCCACCTTAAATTTGGTGTCCTTGTGGTGTGTGCTTGTTGTTTTTATTTCCGCTGCATATTGTTATTTTCTGCACACTTTTGGGTTGATTGTTTGAGTGGACCAATCTAGAAATCGCGGACCCATAAAAGTATAAATTTTTTCAAGGGCTCACCATAATAAGTCTAAATTGCTCAAAAATTTTATTTAGTCGTTCTTTTAGGATGGAGAGTTATATCTCACTTTAATCAAAGTAGCACCCACGCAAAATTGATCACATGTAAACCTATATCCACGCACAGTTAATCAATAAATAAGTTGATTGGTTACTTGTGATTGTTTGATGAGGCACAATGCCTGCGGTAGACATGGAGGGTTGAAAATCCATTGATTAGTATATTGAGATCATTTGATGGGCTGCGATGCCTATAGTAAACATGGATGGTCGAACATCCATTGATTGTTTACTTATGACTGTTTCATGGGCCATGATGCTTGGAATTTTCCTGGATGGTTCAGAGGAGGGTATTCATAGCCTTCACTTATGCCATGAAAAGATGAACCATCAAGGTATGAATGATATAATAATGCAAGGAATGAGACCCTTCGTTGTGAGGGATGAGGAGCTCTATAGTGGGGCCCAACGCCCACCTATTGAATACTCATATTGCTTACAAAAAAACATTCTCCCTTAAGTAGACTTTCCCCAAATTTTACTCACATTCTCAATCTAATTGGGGGGGGGGGGGGGGGGGGGGGGAGATTCCTACTTGATTGCCCCGCCACGCGCTCGTGCACAAACAACACCCCTTTTGCCCCGCCACGCGCGCGCGCGCACAAACAACACCCCTTTCCGCATTACATAAATAAATATATAGAAATATAATGGATTTCATTGCAAATGAAACCTAATTATTTTCCTCACCCTAATCTAACACTACAAAGTTAAATCCCAAACCAAAAATACAAACATCAGACACTAACCCCATAATTTTCATCACCCTAAGTTAATATAACTAAACAAAGGAGAGTTTAACTCTCCAATAAAAGGTAACCCAAAGACTGCTTTCGTTCCTAATATAAGAAAGGCGTTGCATGGAAAGGGATTATACAAGTTGGGATTGTTGCATAAATCCCTTCAAGATTTTGTCTTTCATAATTTTGTGTTGGCTCCCTTGCAAGCCCTACTCAATGTCGTTCCCCGGGGTTGTTAGAAGCTCGACCTCAAATTTGTAATCATCCACCCAAATCATACACCAGCTGAACAATAGCTCGTTCTTACAATCATCATTTCTCCCAATCTAATGCATTGAATATAGGTAGTAATAAGATCTTCCATCCAAAGGTAGGATTATGTTTTAATTGATAATGAAAAGTCAGATCTTGCTGTAGAACTAAAAAATCATTGGATCTTAAAATTACTTTCATCAACCAATGGATATATATTAGACTGCAGCTTGTGCTCCCAGATGATGAAATCAATATTGGCTAACTGATCTAGAAAATATTGGTCTGATATTAATTATTGGAAACGGTTGATTAACTGATTGATCCTGTTCAAAATCGTTTGAACCATTCTCTACAATCAATGGATCTTCCAGGTTAGTTCAAAATCGTCTGAACCATTCTCTACAATCATTGGATCTTCTAGGTTAGCATCTACTACGCAATTTGCATGATCTTTGAAATGTTTTTACGTTGAGATTTTGGGAGCGAGTCACATTACCAGACCCCAAAATCTTTAAAAATAAAATAAAATGGAAAGTAGATCATTAGACTTTCTACTGCTGAAACATTGTCAGCTTCTTCCTCCCTACTACTTTAATAAGTTTTTTTTTTTTTTTTGAAAGAACTTCTTAGATGAACTTGTTAGCTTCCTTTGTATTTTTCTAACAACAATGCTAAGTTTAAGTCACAGACACCGTCTAGATGTTAACCAATTGTACCCAATATCTCATACATGACCATGGTGGCTTGGGTCAAGATTCCTCTGTAATCAAAGTTCCAATTTCTTCCATTTGTCTGTCAAATTATCTAGTTGCCCATTTTGGACAGAGTTCCTGAATAGAGTGGGCTTTGCTCGTATCCTATGATGCCCGGATGCGGCACAAATACGGCAGGGACACACCATAGATATGGCAGGGACATGGATTTTAAATGTAAAAAGTGAAGTATCGGATACGATACGACACGATATGTTGCCCATTTTGAAGTATCCGTGCATAATAGCTTGTATCATATGAGTCATAGGTCTCATCTCGACCCATATAAATTATTCTCAAGATCATAGGTATCCTCTAGATTGTACCCAATATCTCATACATGACCATGGTGGCTTGGGTCAAGATTCCTCTGTAATCAAAGTTCCAATTTCTTCCATTTGTCTGTCAAATTATCTAGTTGCCCATTTTGGACAGAGTTCCTGAATAGAGTGGGCTTTGCTCGTATCCTATGATGCCCGGATGCGGCACAAATACGGCAGGGACACACCATAGATATGGCAGGGACATGGATTTTAAATGTAAAAAGTGAAGTATCGGATACGATACGACACGATATGTTGCCCATTTTGAAGTATCCGTGCATAATAGCTTGTATCATATGAGTCATAGGTCTCATCTCGACCCATATAAATTATTCTCAAGATCATAGGTATCCTCTAGATTTACCACTAGAGGCCTAATTATTTTTTCTTATTAACTACAAATCCCCGAATAAAGTTGCTTTGATTTCAATCCAACAAAATCCACAAGTACCAACCTAGACCAATTATCTTTTATTCCAAAAGATTACCTATTTCCCTCAGTCTTAGTATATTACTAAATACTAACCCCACAAATTCAATGACTTCAACAAAACTTATTATCAATAATCATAGTTCCTCAAATAAAGCAGTCCACAAAACCACATTGAGGGTCAGTTGCAATAACTGGAATATACACATGTTTGTAGCGTGTGCAAACCAATATATACATGCTTGTAGCATGTGCAAACCAATCAAGCAGGTTGAGTCTTGATATATGTACTTCATGGGCTTTCAATCTGTCCTAATTGTTGGTCAATTGAACCAAGAATAGCACATAATATGGTTGTGATTTCAGATAAGGAGAACCCCAACAGAATATGGCATGAACTGGTTAAGAGCAAGAGCACTCCACACATTTGTAATGGATTCAAAATTAAAAGCAATAATTTACAGATAAAAAGAATGTTGCAATAGCTGGCAAGCTGCCTAAACAATGTGTATATAATTATAATGTGCCTTAGATGCAAATAAAACATAGTTGTTATCCTAGCCCACGATCTAATGCTAAGTTGAATCCAAACCATAAACACATACATCAAATACAAACGCCATAATCTCCCACATCAATAGTTAATAATCTAAATAAAGGAGTCCTTATCTCTCCAATAAACGGTAGGCTGAAATTAATGGGTTCCTAAAAATAGGAAAGACCTTGCACAAGCTAGCTTTGCTGCACAAATCCTTAAGGGGATTTTATCTTTCTTAGTTTTTATGGTGTCTCATGTGTACCCACTTCATCCAACTGTGTCAGGTCATTTGTCATTAGTTTAATTCATGGAACACCCCAAGAAAGAAACAGGTGAATTAAGGAACTTCTATTAGTTTCAGTAAAGCAAGAGCAATCAAAAGGACAAAATCCCAAATTCTTGCCTCAAATTCAGTTTCAGGTGTGAGAGACCATTTACCAACCCAAAAGCTTAAGATGATAGGTGGAAGGCCCATACAGGTATATTAAGATGGGTGAAGCCTATTACTTAGGCGATGTGGCCCCCTCATGTGCAGGCCTAATAGTTTTCATAGACGGGCCTATCACGTGGGCTAAACAAGAACAACGGCATCAGAACCCGCTCTGATAGCATGTAATAAACCATATACCAACCTAAAAGCTTAAGCTTTCCCCTAGCCAAAAATGCAAAAACCAAATATGAAAAGCTAAAGCCCAGTGCGTTTGTAGGATGTAGTTTAATATCTTATTTGGTATGTGCAAACACAACCTAGAGGAACGCTTAATGAATTGAAGAAAACTCCTAATAGATTTAGCAACTTTTTCAGCAATCCATCAATGTTAATCATTCCACAGATATAAAAAAAAAAAAACATGAATCCAACTTACTCTCATCCTTCTTCACACCCGGCAGTGATACGCGGAAATAATAAGCATCATCGCACGTACCGATGGCAACAGAACCTACTAGCGGCCCAGGTTGGCTCTCAGCTATGCTTCCAGTCAATTCAATCCCAGTCCTAGCAGAATTCACCATGTTATTCCACTCTTCAGTTGTAGGGGCCGTAGGAAGATAGAGCAATGCAGGCCCAGCTTTCTCCACTGGTGCAGCTGTCGCTTCAGTTGGCAATGGCTCTGAGCTAACGCGCGGTTCACTGCTGTATAATGGAGTACTGTATGGTGGTACACCATAAACAGGTGGCATAATTAGGTCCCTATTTTCATATGTATTTCTCTTTTGTGGTGTCTCAGAAGACATCACGGGAACATCCACAAGAGCACCGATCCGGAGCCCACCATTTATCTTTGTAGCGTCTCTATCCAGCATTACGTCCTCAAGCCCCGTCAGCATCTTAAACCTCTGGACAGACTCCAGTGCTATATAAGATATTTCAGGATGGTTGATGAATGCAATGTTCTCGATGATCTTATATCGATTTTTAAATCGGACTTGTTGATGCAAATCTAGAGGGAAGAGGTCGGGAAACTGTCTTTTATCCTGTACAGAATCCTGTGATGTAGAAAAGAGAGCACCTTGGAGAAATTGATGAAACATTGATGGTTTCACAATTAAAGATTTGTGAGCCTTACTAAGAACATAATAGTAGACTCGCTCCACTTCTACAGTTTTTATATGAGAGCCTGCTAATTGTTCAGCGGTGTATGGCAGCAGGCCCTCATTCAGTCTCTGAAAAACAGACTTTATGGGCCTCTCATCCTTCAGATCTGGCCCAAAGTATGTACCCATGATGAAAAGCAAGAGGAATTTTTGATCGTCCGTAACCACCTTCCTGTTGGCCGACTTGGGAGGAGGTCTTGATGACAAAGGCATGACTAACTCTGCATCCTCAAACAAACGATCCATGCTGAATGTATCCATAGATGTTGATGCTGCAAATTAACAAAGAATAATGTGAACAGGGAGAAATTAATTAAAGAGATCACCACAAATAAGAGGTAGAAGTGCATGTTTCGATTGTTCTGCAGTCAAAACAAACATTCCACTTCAAAACAAGAAATCAAGAATATAGTATCAGGACAATGTGGAAATTGATTAGCAATATATTCTGGGTAAATCACTATGCTACCATTCCTCCATATCTAAGCTCTAATGAAGACAATAAAAAGGACCTTATCAAGAAGAATCATATTAGAATGACAGGAAAATAATCCAGCAGGCACAAGTAAATTTTGAAGTGAATGAATTAGTATGAATTTTTATGACATAGTAGCTAAACATGCTCGTCTTTTCAGGAAAGCGGAATTGCTCAAAGGAACTCCTTCCAACAGGAACTAACACATCCATGCTACACCAGTCATGTTTATCTTGTTGGGTTAATGTTGTATCCCGGTTAACCGGATAGCTCTTATGGATTAGGCAAGATCCAAGGTTCAAGAATATACCAGTCTTTGTACCGGGCTTTCTTGTGGCTTAAGAAAGAAACAGGTTATAAATATCGATGAAACTTCTAGTTCTAACCTGAAACAACTCAAAAGAAGAAGAGAATTTTGAATTTGTTTTGTTGGGTTAATGCTCACAACCACCCTATTTATAATGAAGTCTCATGTGCAATAATAGTAACAAGCTTATCCACATAAATACAACGCTTTTGAAAATGTATATATAGTACATGAGAGACTATCAAATAATGGTGACCCTCTAGAAATTATACATTGACGATTATATAAAACCAAGTGTTCCCCAGACGATCTTGACACTGTTACAGATTACATCAATATATAATTTCCGCTTTCTCAGCCCCAAAGTAAGCACCCGGTACAATGACCAAAATACTCATGACCATGAACCCGGACATTGATATCAATTGTTGGGGATAATTAGGGCAAAAACATGCACGATCAAATCACAACCACAAGCAATCCCATGACACACAGATTTATGTGGTTCGGCAAACTCGCCTACGTGTTTCGCTTGATTTCACTACAAAAAATTAGGCAACTCATTACAAGGATTCCAAACCTTCTAACACTTTCCCCAATCTCTCCCCAAAGATCTCAATCTTGTTCTCACAGCCTCTCCCCTTACAAGTTCTCTTTGTGTTCCCCCTTTTACTAATTTTTTTTAGATTTTAAAAATTATTTTAATGCTATTTTTGAATTAAACCATTATTTTCAAAACATTACATTTTGTATATTATTTATGCAGTTTTTAAATATACTACAAAAAATTATTTTGCAAATTTATTGATAAAATGTAAATATAATTATTTTAAAAGTCCATTTTTTTAGTTGAAATGGACTACAAGATGACCCATAGAAAATTCAATGCGGTGCATATCATTAAGATTAAGCATAGGCATGAGTTTAATATGTTTTTTTACCCAATCTGTTGCAAACCCAACACACTGCCATCCCTATAACAATGGTTCAAAACTCAAACGGGTAGAAACTTTAAATGGCTATGATCTTCTAACATTGGTAGCCTTTGGGTCATTGTTCATCCATGGGTGACCCACAAGACCAATGATTCTAACAACTAGGGCTCTACATATGGAAAGGTCATTGTTAACATTGCTATTGAAAATATATTGTTAAGGACAATATAATTTGACTCCTTTTCTAGATGTGGAGGACATTGTTTAATGACATAAGCCATTGACCTGATGGGTCCCCTATAATAGAAAATGCCCCATTAGAAAATTGAGGTTAGAATATATGAGCAAATTTCATAAAAAAAGTCCTACATCTTGACAGAATTCAGAGTCTATGACTTCTCTTTAGGGTTCATTTCTTTGCAATCATTTACATATGTAAATGATTCACATGCTAATGGCTATGCATTATCATGTTTGTTTCTGGTCATTTACACGTGATTCGTAAATCAGGTGTGTAACTGCCATCTAGTTTACACCAAAATTCTCACAACAAATCATCTATGAAAATCACTTTCACACCTCTCCCGCAAAAGTCGCAAGTGCAGTCTCTTACATGATGATTTCATTCTTGTGGGCCCCATCAACCACCTTTATTTTTTTAATTCTTGTGGGCCCCATATTTGCAATCCATGCTGTTCAATCGGTTTATTGAACTAATGAACCCCAAGAACTTGAAGCTAATTATCTTAAATCTTCATATATTCTGAGTAATTTTAGAAAAAGTCCCAAGTTATAGATCTGAATATTTGCATTTCTGTGGGGCCTTTGAACACTCTTGCATTAACAGTAAATGCTAGGAAGACTAGTTTCATGTCTTAATCTTCATGTATCTAGAGAAATTTGTGAAAAAGTTCAAGAAATCCCAATACATCTAAAACCATTAGAAGTTCACATTTACTCATTTGAAATTGATGAATTTGACAAACATGGTATGTGTCTCATTAGTGTTGTATTAACATATGTAACATTTGCACATGTCTAACATGTGTAAAAGGCAAGCGAACCCTTATTTCAGCTCTTGGTCCATAGAAAAAATGCACAACAGATTTTATTTTCTCCATTTCTGGCTTGTGCAAGTGAAATAAATGGTTCATGTGTAGAAAATCTCAAGAAGAAAATTTTTATTTCTTTATTTATTTTTATTGGTATCATTACTTTAACTCACAACCTCAAGGTAGAAAGAAGAGAAAATCCTAGATGGATTTTCTTTTTTTTAATAACAGAAGTTAGGGGGAATTTCTACTTTCAAGTAACATTTACTGATACATTTATAACAGAAGTTAGGGGGAATTTCATCTTTCAAGTAACATTTACTACTACATCAAGATGAATTAATTAATGAATGAAAGAATTGGAGAATGGATATTATGGTTGAGAAGGGAAGAAGCCTTCATATGTGAATCCACCGTAATCTTGCAAAACACTTGAGGAAGCTCCATAGATGGTTAGGGAACGAAAGTTAAAAAAACATCATCATCGGCCGATATTTTGACCGTTATTTTCAAAATAGTCAAAATATCGGCCGTTATGACCATTATGATCATTATATTCAAAATAACGGCCGTTATAGACCATTATGAACTGGTTTTTTTCACTTAATATTTATACCTTGACCGTTATGATTGTTATATGGAAAAATAATGTAACGTTCATTTTTTTTATACCATGACGTGATCCTCCAAAGATTATGTTATTTGGATGGGCCTCCCTTAAGAAAAAGATATGAGTCTATAAATACTATATTCATATATGTAGCATCTCCCACCCAAAAAAAAAAAAAGATATATGTAGCATCGGGTTAATCAAAGTATGGAGCATTAATGATGGTAGCATAGTATCATGTTGATCATAGTATGAAGTTTTAATGTAGTTTTTCCCTTCAAGTATTTGAACACTTTGAAGCACACCTCCTTCATTCAAAGGATCTATTTCTTTGAAATTTATACAAATTGCTTGAATCAAATGAGTCTTAACTCTACATAAAATAAGAATCTTTGCTAATGTGGAAATTTCCAAATCATTTTATGTTATGAGGTCTAGATATCTTCTATTGAGTTTTGTCTTTTTTTATTTTTTTCTTTTTCTTTTTTTAAGCGATCATTTTTTATTAACTCCTTAAAATTAATTTCTTCTCAACTGAAGATTCCATTTTTATACCTTAAAGATATACTTGTTTTAGAAAAAAAAGCCAACGCTCTCCTCTTTAAAAGCCACATCAGCAATAAGAGTTGTTATTCACATTCTCTAAATTTATATGATCCACTAAATGGACACCCTACACATCTTACCTTAACCTAAATGAGATTCACCATAAGCGACCCACTTGCCCAACCCTTCCTTTGTCTCCATATACATGGGACCGGCACAACCAAGCCATCCACCCTACTATAGAACCCACTGTTCACATATTTCACCAATGGGACTCTCTTCTCCTTAGTCCACATCAATAATAAGAGTTATTATTCACAATCTGTAAATGTCTACAACCCAATAAATGAATGTCTTGCATATCTTAACCTATCTGAGATCCACCATATGCAACCCACTTACCCAACCCATTCTTTGTCTCCATATGCATGAAACCCATCATACATCCACCCTTCTATAAAACCCAATGTTCACACAGTTCACCAATGGATCTCGTATGTGGATAGATTTGTTGGATCTAATGGGTATTTGATGTGTCCTCTACAATTAAGATGGCAGACTATCATCACACTATCTACATGACCCCATAAAAATTATCTTATGACGATGGGCCCACCTTAAGATTTGATTTGATCAACAGTCAAATATTTACTCACGTATTGTTGAACCGCTATATATAGATTTCTTTTCAGTTAATTGTTATTATATGCATTTATATTCTAATGATTACAAAAATGGGTTTACCATTCAAGTAATTCATGTGTTTTGTTTTTAATTAATGCTTAATTTGAATATTAATTTTAACTTATTATTCAATTTGCAAGAGACTCAACCCATGCATCACACAGGCTTTATGCTAGTCTTTATTAACAAAGATGTGCAAACAAGGAGATACCTAACACGCATACTATCGCAGTTTTTCATTGCAACGATGGGAAAAATCTAAAACCAGGCTTCTTGAGACAAGCTTTAAAAGCTATCTGAATTCTCTCAAATAAAATTGGTCAAAAAAATCTTTCATAGCTATGGGCTAATTTTCACAAAGAATTCTCTGAATGATGACTATAGGTGTGGGACAATAACTCCATGGTAAATTAGCTAAATATTGTAACTGAAGAGGCCAAGTAACAATAAGTTCCTACCCTCATGGTTTAAAAGCACGGGCGCAATCACCAACGCAGTTGTCATCTCGCATAGCAGTTCATGTTCATCGCGTTGTATTTCGCCGTCAACACTGTCCATGATGCAATTTTTTATATTACTCCAAAACAATCTGAAAATTTATCAAAAAATCTAAAATATTAGAAAATGCAAGAAAACAATATCTTTTTCCATTAGTAAACAAAAGATACATTTATCCCACATCGTTGTCTTACAGAGATTTTGAAGTTTGTTCTCATGAATTAGATAGATTTACATGTACATACTAAAATAAGTTGAAATTTCAGAAAATTTACAATATGCATTGGAACCATCTATGATGCACGCATACATCAAAATGGGCAACGTATCATGTCATATCGTAGCCTATACTTCATGTTTTATGCGTAAAATTTGTGTCCCTGCTGTGTCCATCACGTGTCCTTGCCATATCCGGGCATCATAGGGAACCATCATTTTGAGCTAACCATTAGTATTAAACACTTCCCCTATGTTTGGGAAGGGGGGAGGGGAGGGGAGGGGAGGGAAAATTTATTTTACCTTCTCTTGTTTGGATAGTAAAAGTAGGGGAAAGAAAAGTGAAAAAGTAGGATTTTGTTTGTTTGTGAGGTAGATAGAAAATTACCAAGAAGGGCATTTCAAAAAGTCAAAAAGTAGGAAGATTACCATTTCAAAAGGGGCATTTTAGTCATTTCAGCAAAAATCCCCTCTTTGCTCCTCATTTTCCCCTCACTTTTGAGGGCAAAATTTTTTGGTGGGCCCCACACAAATTTTCCCCCCACATTCCCCTCCCCCACTTTCCCTCCCCCCTTCCCAAACACCCTCCATTAACACATTTCCTCCATTTTCCCCTCATTTTTTTCCTTCTCCCCATTTTCCCTCCTTCCCAAACATAGTGTTCAAGTCAATAAACTATTGCTGGTAGCGCAGACGTACAAAACCATCATGTGAGAATTTATAAAAATCTTGTAAATCACTTGAGTTTTGGTGGGAAAAAAAAAAAAAAAAGAAGCTTGGGAAGCTCTAACACCACAATCTTAGAAAGCTCTATAAATGATTTAGGAAAGAAAAAAAAAAAAAAAACTGAAAAAAAGAAGGGGAAGAAAGTTTTAAAAAATCTTTGCCAGTTGATATTTTGATCGTTATTTTCAATATAGCAAACGTTATGGCCGTTATGGACCCTTTTTTCACTGTTATTTTGATACCGTGACCGTTATGACCGTTATATGGTTAATAATGTAACGGTATACGCCGTTACAGGTTTATAACAGCCGTTATGAATTGGTAACAACCATTTTTTTTTTAAACCATTCTTACCCTCCTTTCAAATTTACTATTTAATGTACCAAGAAAATAAGGTTTTCAGTTTTTACTAAGTCTACCCCGGGTCCCCCTAATCTGATCATCCATTATCCATCAAATAGGTCCCTTTAGCATTGCCCTAACTATCAGGGTCCAATCCACTTTTACTCAACCATATTCACCCCACTTCCTCAAAAGGAATTTAAGACTCCTTCAAAGTAAGGCTTTGATTTTTTACAAATTTGTCCCTTGTACACTTGGGATAGAGCCAATGCTTAAACAATAAAATGGACCCACAAGGTGGGCACCACCTCCATACATCACCTCTAATTAAAATCAGCCCCACCATGTCGTAATCTTTATCACAAATCAAGAAAATTAAACCGTATGATCTAACTAGTTCTACCAATTTGACCCCCAAAATACCATCAAAGTTAGGTCAAACTACTTTCGTTCTGCATAACGCTTTTACTCATCATCTGTGAAAGGAGAAAAAGAAAAAAGAAAAGAAAGGAAAAGAAGAGGAGATGAGAAGATATAAGGATCCGCCAACACCCAAAATATGGGTAGGATCCGAGAAGATTGATAGGTGTTGGCCCATTAGGGTAAGCTGACAAAATGGATGACTGTACATGTCGTTAAAAAAATTGTAGGAACTGTTTCGATATTTCGATGGAAAGTTCGAGGAAATTGATATTTGCAAATGGTAGTCCTCCAATTTTCTTTTCTTTTTTTTTCTTTTTTGGTAACCCAACTAAGGGGATTGGATCGGGAGAGACTCACACATGTGAGGTGATGGTAACTAGCACCTGCAGGGAGACACAACTCACACATGCGAGGTAATGGGGATTCACATATGTGAGGAGATACAACTCACACATGTGAGATAATAGCAACTCACATATACAAGGAGAGGGGAGGCCAGGTGTTGCTCCTAACCACTGGGGTAAGGAGCCATTCTCAGGTTATGGGTGGCAAATCCTGGCCCAACCCGAACCGTATTTGACAAGTCAATCCTGACCCACACAAAATACAGGTCAATCATGGGTCCATTTTTTCTGGCCCGCATATAAGGGTGTAACCCTATTTAAGGCTACATGTCCCTATGTTGTAGCCTGCCAGTCCTTGCCAGCCCTCTTGCCCCCCCCCCCCCAAACATGGAAACCCGTCCACTTGCACCAGACCACGGCAAGGAACCCACACTCAAACTAGTCGAGAGTCGGCTCTGATACCACTTGTAACACCCCACCCCATACCCACGGGTCTCACGATTTTGTTTTCGGTGGACCTCAACCCGCCAAAAGGCCTCATTCAAGGTAAGGGTGTAAGCTCTACATATAATCCCATTCACTTTCCTCTCTATATTTGATGTGGAACTCTGGGGCGTCACACTAATCATCATATATTCCTTTATTTTCAAAACATACATTCAAAAGATATATAAATATAGGAGTTTTCCAAGTTTTTAGTACTAATTTAGGGTTTGGATTGTGCGATAAGTTTGATTAAGCAAATTTGAATTTCCCCTACTCCCCTTCTTCATCAAGGATTTCTGCAATATCCTGGGACGACAACGAAGAAGAACAAAGGAGTTCTAATTCTTGGACACAACAAGAGACTAGTTGATCGTTGAAAGGCCTTGTGCTTACGGTTGTCATTTACATTCATAGTAGAAAAAGAACTGCATCTACCATCGTTCCTTTGAGTCCGAACCCTCATAACGCTGTGACTTAGACAAATTGTGAGTTAAAGGAAAGCGCCATATTGGGGCTCAATTATTGAAATATGAACCGTTAAAAATAAACTTCATTAGGTTATAGAGGGTAAACTAAAATATTATCTCCATTGGAGTTGATCCTACCGTTGGATTTACCGTTTGATAAAAAAAAAAAAATGACATTGAAATGCAAAAATTGTGTCGATCAACTTTTATTTTATCAAACATTCAATCCAATGGTGAAACTAACTCTGATTGAGATGAAATTTGGGCACACCCTATATAATTCAGGTTTATTTATTGTAGATGGATTGGATTTCAATAGAATGGTCTTAATGTAAAGCACCTTTAATGGTTAGTCTCAAGTAATTTTTGGAAGGTTATAGTCTATGTTAAAGCCCAAAATCTGAGTTCCTCTATTTGGTTTTTTTTCCTTGGCAGATATGAAGCCCCCCCTGCCCCCCCTGCAACACACTTTTTCATAAACTCCCCGCCAATACGGGTTAGGGCGGTCCAGTCAGGTTGACCCGCACAATCATAACCCGTGTTTTAAAGAGGTCGAACACGGTTTGAGGTCCAAATCATACAACCCATTTGTGACCCAACCCATTTTGGCCAAGCCCGACCCGTTTGGCACCCCTAATGTCAAGGTAACTAATGTGTGAGTAGGATGGGTTTGGGTTTACCTTGACCATAACTGATGCATTGGGTCAAGTCAATTATGATTAAGGTAAACCCAAACCTATCTTAACCACACATGCCATGCCCCATATGCAATATAATCGTTTTGGTTTAGTTGGGGGCTGAAATTCCCATTAATCTTAAAGGGTTTTTTTACAATTTTATGGGGGGCCCCATGGTCACCACAGCGTCCCCACAACATATATATGTTGGGGTCCAGGCTGCGGGGCCACCTAGAACTGAGAGGTAAGGGTTTAAGGGCCCCAGGTAGCCTTTAAATCAAGTTGAATCAATGGCAATTCAGAAAAAGGAAATGTTTGTATGTGGTGGGGGGAGGTGGGTTCCACATGCCAGGCAATTCCTGGCATCCCAAAATAGAGTTACGGAAACTACTTTGAAATTGCCCAGTGGTTAAGAAAAAAAAAATTTTCTTTTTTCTTTTTTCTTTTTTTGGTAAAGAGTAAGTTTCATTTAAAAAAAAAAAAAAAAAAAAAAAAGAAAAAAAAAACACCAGAGAGAACGATCACTTGAAGACATGTTTTCACTGAAAAACGGATTGCTCACAAACCAACTTTCAACAAAAACTGATGATAAATCAACCCTTGGAAAAAAATATAACCAATCCATCTTCACCAATCTCATTTTACAAACCCAACCTTCCAAATTTTTTTTTCTTTCTCCATTTCAAAATCAGAACCTATGATAACTGACCCTTTGAATGTCTTCAAACTGTTCTCATCATCCTCCTCTTCTCCATCTTCCCCATCTCATATTCAATGGAAAAATGGAATCAGGCATAACCTTTTACATGTATGATGATTTTCAAACAAAACCCACAAATCATTTCTATTTTTTGGTAAAAAAAATCATTTATTTATATTATAAGCAAGAAAAAAAAATCAGCATGCAAGCGTATTAAGGTAACAACAGGCATGAGCTAATGACTGCAAGTACCAAGGTAAAGCAGCAGCTTCTTTCACATGCAGAAATAAACAAAACGAAACAGAGAGAGACATACAGAGAGAGAGATAGAGATTTACCGTGAGAGAGACGTCCTTTTCTTAAAATCTTCTTCAGTCACTTCCACTACACTGAACCGAAGAACCGAAGACCAAAAGGAAATAGCAGAAGAGAGAGAGGGAAAGTAACCTTTTGTGGCAGTTACGAAGCGTCACGTGCGAAGACAAATGCCTCTTCGTTTTGCGAAGACAACGATTATATACACTCAGAGAAGATCTTACAATGCCTATGAATAGTAGACAGCTGGTGTGGACATGCATCAAATTTATTGAAACCTTATCATATCACTAACAATTATCTATTTAAGTAATGGTCCTGTTTCGTTTCAATCTGAGTAGCATGCACCATTAGATCCTTCATCTGTAGAAAAATTATGATATTATTTGATCATTTGTATCAATCCAACGGTGAAAATCATTTTGATTTGAGTGAGATTGTGGATGATAGTTGTTAGCTGGGATAAATATGGTATGACTGAGTTGGATCATAGAAATGTGGGCCCACACAGGTAATGTGAGTAGTGATGCTGGCTGTTTTGTGGAACATGTAGGTTGGTTGGTCAATTTGTCTTCTTTTACTTTATTATTTTGTCACCACTTGAAAGGATACCAAGCATGTAACCAATGTAATAAATGGAAGCATAGCCATAACCATGAATAGGTGTGTGTACAAATGGAAATGACAAGGATCTACAGTCGATATGAACCTAAACTGAAACCTGACAGGATACATGTCAAATGTATTAGAACTGGCCCTAACATAATGGACCCCACTTATATACTAAAAAACCACGTATTTTGCTATTAATATTGTTGTTGTTGTTCTAATTAAAAAAAAATTATCATGTGCTCACAAGTTATGTTGCGATCAACTCCTAATAAAAACAAATTAAAAATGTGATACTTTAAGATTGAGTGTTCATTTTGAAAGATTCAAATTTTGTAGGCCTCAACTGGAATCACCTTTTCTTTCTAATTGTAATTTAATGATACAGGCAAGGAAACCAATGTACTAAATAAAGTCATTTGAATAGGTGTATATAGGAAAAGTCATTTGGATAGGTATATCTAGGGGAGCTTTTCTTTGTAATTATACCTCAAAGATATGGTGAAAGAAGCCAATGTACTAAATAAAGTCATTCGGATAGGTGTATCTAGGGGTTGCGGGGTGTGGGTGGGGTGGGTTTAAAAGGTGTCTCTAGTGGACCAAAAACTAGACCTAAATCCGAACCCAAATAGAGTCTAATGCATTGGAGTTGCCTCCAACTTCCATGGACCCAACTAATTATAATAATGCACAGATCTGTGTACAAGCACATGTAATAGAACAAAATCCCCCACCAGAATTATTATTATTATTATTATTGTTGTTGTTGTTGTTTGCATTTTGGATTGTAATCGTATTAGTAGTAGTTGTTGTTGTCGTCATCGCTTATTTGGTTTTACAAAGTATGGGAGCCAAGGCCGTTCTTGATCAGGCTCACGAACAAAAAGTATTATAGGATCTAAAACTATAGAAGAACGAATTACAAAGTAAATATTTATTTCTTTTAACATATAAAAATAAGATATAGAGTAGAACATTTTCTCTTTAATTAATTAATTAAAAAATGCTTACAAAAATATATTTTAGAAATTCAAAAAATAGATAAATGATAAACCAATTTATGTAATCATCAAAATATGAATTTATGGTACAACATATTTTTATTTAAGAAAATTCTAGATATAGTGGTTCACCATTATGTGTTGTATCCGGCCCATTGTCATCACATAGGATGCTATGGCCAGGTCTCATGACAAAACCGCCATTTCTATAAAGCCAATATACTAAATAAAGCATTGAAGTGAACAGGTGCATGCATTCAAATAGGTGAATATATGTTGGGGAGGGATACTTTGTAGCTTTTTTTTTCTTGAGAATTAATTAGGTGGGATTAAGATGTCTATGATGGACCTAAATCCAAAACCAACAATTACTGATCACTTACAAAAACACATTACTGAAATATACAAACTGAAGTTAATGAATTACATATTTTCATATGCCACCAATTTAGTAGGAGTACAAGATAGAAAAAAAAAAAAAAAAAGGCTGAGCCGAGTCAAACAACCTAAACAAATTCCATCACAGGCCTCCATATATAGAGAGATGCTGGCAAATACTTATGATAACTCAAGGAACAGAAAACTCCAGCCCCACAGCCCTCCGGTTTTCATTCCTCTCCTTCACACCCTTAGTTGCCCCCCCCCACATTTCCTCTACCCTCTTCCTCTCCCACAACACCATTGACCGGTCAATCTCTTCTTCTTCTTCTTCTTCTTCAACTTCATCTTCATCTTCATCATCTTCTCCTTCTCCTTCTTCTTTTTCTTTTTCTTCTTCTTCTCTATGCAGAAAATGCCAATAACATCAACCTCTCCTCCTGGACCAGACACCTGACGACGCTCAACCAACAGAACCTGACCCACCACCCCACTTATCCTCCTCCTTAAACACAAATGGACAACAATGACCGGGACTCCCTACTCACACCCACATCGACCATGTCCCGGTCAGAATCCTTTGTGGAGGTGGAGGTTGAATGGCCGTTCGGGAAGGTTGACGTCGACCCCGATGATCTCAGAGAGACGGCCTATGAGATATTCTTCACGTCGTGCCGCTCCTCGCCAGGTTTCGGAGGGAAGAACGCACTAAATTTCTATTCTACATGGACAGCCGGCGATAGGGATAGGGAGAGGGAGAGGGAGAAGAAGGAAGGCGATGAGTGCACGTCACCAAAGAGCGGTGCAATGAGCACCAAGGTGCCTAGTAGTAGGATCAAGAGAGCTCTGGGGTTGAAGACGATGAAGCGGTCGTCGCTTGGACGGACACTTTCGGGTTCAGGTTCGAACATGGATTGTTCAAAGACAGCGGCGGCTAAGCTCAAGCGGCCATTGACGTCTGCGGAGCTGATGAGGCATCAGATGAAGGTGACTGAGCAGAGCGATACCAGGCTAAGGAAGACGCTTATGAGGACCCTTGTAGGACAGGTCTCTCTCTCATATTTTAAAAAATTACATTTTTTAAGAAATATTCTCCACCATATCAGCCGGGTGCAAAAAAAATTAACGCAATTTGACATTTCAATGCCCCTTAAACACTCAATTTCCAATTTGATGAATAAAACTCACTAAATGTCACTAGAGTCGTTTGACTCTGGTATATCTTTTTTTTTCTTTCTTTTTGGCCCCGGAACCCATTTAAGTTTTTTTTTTTTTTTTTTTTTTTTTTTTTGCCTTGGATCCCATGATATATCATGGGTTTTTAAAAAAATTTGGATGAAGGACAAAAAAGTAAAAAAAAAAAAGTGTGCCAAAAAGCGTATGAGAGTCAAACGACTCTGGAGACCTTAATTTACAGAATTTAGTTCATGCAATTGAGTATTGAGTTTTTAAGGGACATTGAAATGTCAAATCCCCTTCTACAAATAAAAATCCCCACGAAAGGGAGTGGATTCCATTAGCATTGTTTTAATTTTTTTTAAATATGCTTTAGAAGCTTTTTCTTGATATAAGAGTTTAAAAGGAGCTGTATTACATGCAAAGATCCAATAGCACAAACTAAAACTATCTACATATGGTATATATTTTTCCAGAGTTTTTGAAGATTTTATTATTACACCATGTTTTTCAAATATCCGTAATATAGTTGGAACAAAGGCTTAAATGATGATGATGATCAATTATTATTCACACACATAGTAGATGCAAATGGACTCTATAAAGAAACTTTATATATATATATATATATATATATAGATGATGATATATATTTTTTATTTTGAAGAATGTTGGCCAATCATGACCCTGTGGCCTATCACAGATCACCCACGTTGGCAAAATGACATGCATGGGGCACAAACATTCAGATGAATGATCTCACCGGGCCTGCAATTTTGGTGACTCTGTGTTGTTTCTTTTCCCAAACAGATGGGTAGAAGAGTAGAGACGATCATCCTTCCTCTAGAGCTCCTTCGCCATCTAAAACCATCCGAATTTCAAGACGCTCACGAATATTACCTCTGGCAAAGGCGTCAGCTGAAGATCATCGAAGCTGGCCTACTCCAACACCCTTCAGTCCCTCTCGACCGATCCAACGCCTTTGCAATGAGCCTCAGAGACATCATCCGTTCAAGTGAGTCCAAGGCCATCGACAATGGCAAGAGTTGTGAAGCCATGAAAAACCTCTGCAATGCTGTGTTGGCATTGGCATGGCGCAGCCCAAATGGCACCCCAACAGATTCATGCCATTGGGCTGATGGATTTCCACTCAACGTCCACCTCTACCTCGTACTCCTCCAATCAATCTTCGACCCCAATGATCAAACCGGAGTCCTCGATGAGGTCGATGAGCTCACAGAGCTGATGAAGAAGACATGGTCCATACTGGGCATTACGAGGTTGGTTCACAACATATGTTTCACTTGGGTGCTCTTCCATCAGTTTGTTACGACGGGACAAGTAGAACAAGACCTTCTCACTGCATCTCTAACAATGATGGCGGAGGTGGCTACGGATGCGAAGAGATCAGATATGGAATTCCTGTATGTCAAGATCCTGTCGTCGACACTGGCTTCTATGCAAAGGTGGGCGGAGAAGAAATTGTTCAATTATCATGAGGCCTTCCAGAAGGGCGCGGCTGGGAGCATGGAAACCATTATCCCTCTGGCACAGTCTGCTGCAAAGATCCAGGAAGAAGATGTTCCAAGCACTGGAGGAGTGTCGCAGGAGAAAGAGGATGAGGCTACAGAGTCACCAGGCAATAGGGTGGATCTCTACATAAGGTCATCGTTGCAGAATGCATTCAACAAGGTCAGTTCAATTGAGATTTGATAGATAATCTTGATTCAATTCTCCATACACTACACGTGTTAATTGGATGTGTGTGTAACTATAGCATAACGATGTTCTTTCAATGTTCAATAGATGTCAGAAAGCAAAAATACTAACAGCGCATCAGAAGAGGAAGGCGAAGGAGAACAAGCTTCTAGTGAAGATCTCATCGGACTGGCTAGAGAGACAGAAGAATTGGCCACAAAAGAAAAGGAGTACTACAGTTGTATCTTGAAGAGATGGCAACCAATTGCAGCCGGAGTTGCTGCTGTGACCCTCCACAATTGCTATGGAACGGTGTTGAGACACTACTTAACTGGGGTGTCAACGCTGACAGTCAACACAATTCAGGTCTTGCAAACTGCTGGAAAGCTAGAGAATGTTCTAGTTCAGATGGTCGTGGAAGACTCTGTTGACTGCGAAGATGGTGGGAAAGGGATTGTGAGGGAGATGGAGCCATATGAAGTTGATACAGTCATCTTGAACCTGATGAAGTCGTGGATCGAGGAGAGATTGAAGAAAGGGAGGGAGTGTATTGAAAAAGCAAAAGAAACTGAGGTATGCAATCAGTAGTTGAGTAACTAGTCCAGTTCTCTTTAGTGAATCTGGTCAAAGTTGAAACTGCCCATATGTTTCAGACATGGAATCCAAAGTCGAAAACAGAGCCACATGCACAATCAGCAATAGAGATTACGAAGTTGGCCAAGGAAGCTGTGGACAACTTCTTCGAAATCCCTGCTGGAGGAATGGGTGAAGATCTGATTCAAGACCTTTCAGAAGGCATAGAATCCCTCTTGCAAGACTACATTTCCTTTGTTCAATCATGTGGTGGTATGTACTGCTTGCAGTCTTAAAGCTTTCCAACATATGCATGCATGAGACCGTGATTGATTAACCTCTTTCAGATGTAGTTAGTTATAATGGTTTTTTTCCCTTAATTATGGCTACTTAGGAACAAAACAAGGTTACATACCTCCACTGCCCCCACTAACTCGATGCTCCCGAGACTCCAAGATATTCAAGCTTTGGAAAAAGGCAGCCCCTTGTAGAGTTGTAGGCATGGACGAGTTAAACATAAGCAGTATAATAGATGGTGATCACCCCCGGCCTTCAACAAGCCGTGGTACACAACGCCTCTACATCCGTGTCAACACCCTCCATTACCTTTTATCCAGCATTCACTCCCTCGACAAGTCACTCGCCCTCTCCATTCGGACTCATTTCCCCAATAGCCGACGCCATCTCACAGACTCACTTACCTACTTTGAAAACGTGCGCTCATCCATCCAGACTGCCACCCAGAATGTCTTGGAGGTTGCGGCCTTCCGTCTCATCTTCCTTGACTCCAGCTCCGTCTTCTATGATGGCCTCTATGCAGGGGATGTCACCAACGCCCGTATCCATCCTGCATTGCGTATTCTCAAGCAGAATCTCACACTCCTCACCGCCATTCTGACTGAACGAGCTCAACCCCTGGCAGTGAAAGAGGTTATGAAGGCTACATTTGAAGCTTTCTCAATGGTGCTGCTTGCAGGCGGAGGCTCACGCATGTTCTCAAGGACGGACCACGATATGATAGCGGAGGACTTTGGGAACCTGAAGCGTGTCTTCTGCACGTGTGGGGAAGGGTTGATTGCAGAACAAGAGGTCGAAAAAGAGGCAGATGTAGTGGAAGGGGTGATCGCACTGATGGGGCAGGCAACAGAGCAACTAGTGGAAGATTTGAGTATCATTGCCTGCGAAACAAGCGGGATAGGGATTGATGGAGCAGCCGGGCAAAAGGTGCCCATGCCACCAACAACAGGGAGGTGGAATAGGACTGATCCAAATACCATTCTCAGAGTGCTTTGCCACAGGATTGATAACGTCGCCAACAGCTTTCTCAAGAAGACATTTCAATTAGCAAAAAGGAGGTGAAAATGGCAATCAAATCACTAGTAGATGAACAGCAATTGACTCACCTGTAGATGATGAAAACAGGTTTGACCAGCTGTGATGCACTGGAAATATATAGGGTCCTGGTTTATAGGTTAGTTCCATATTGTATCAAAACTCAAAAGGAAGGAGAGTGTCTATATGCATACCCAAGGAATTGAGCAAACTTTTCCATCTATTATCTTGCAATTTTTGTTTTGGGTTGAGAGAGGCTTTCTTTGTATTAATATTGGTTCTACAATCTTTGATGTACCTTTCTATAACATAGTATTAACACTGGAATCTAGTGTTCAGCGACAATTCAGTAGAAGAATCGATGACATAGTCATGACAGTAATTTAAAACTTGGGTTTCTATGTTTATGTAAGAGCTAGCAAGAATTAATTCATCACTAAGAGAAGACAATTCTTTGGAGAACAGTCGACCTTGCCACTCAATAGTAGAATATCATTGACATTTCAAATCACGTGACTTTAATTTAGATGCTTATGTAAGGACAAGAATTGATCCATGTCACACAGAAGAAACTTGTTTGGAGAGCAGAACGAGGCATTCTAATTCTCACACACCTTTTGTTAAGACGGTGACAGAGTTTCTGCAGACTATATGCTCCTTGGAGAGCAGTGACAATCTTAGACACCCAGGATCTTTGTTTTCTTTTATCTACCCTTTACTTCATATAACTTCCAATTTTTTGTGCAAAATAGTTATATAAAAAGAAGGTTATGATAAATTAATCGATGCTATGCAGTTTTTGTAATTGTGCTTTATTAGTTGGTCCTATATTTGTTTACTGTTTTGAGACTACTAGTTTTAGCACAATAGTCCAGTTGGAACCAAATGTAAAATACACTAAATGTCAGATGAGCTTGATTTGCAGTTATAATCAAACAGATTTCATTGGTCTCTCAAGTAATCTTTTTTTTTTTTTTTTTTTTTTAAAGAAAAAGGGAGCAATCAAAAGTATGGTTGTGACAGAATTTGACTATCTGTTATCACTCGCAGCAGGTCAAGTGTAACTGGATTCGATTAAAAAGAAGTAATAATGTAGCAAAGAGAACAATATATGTTTCAACCTACTAGTGTAGATAATTTTGTCCGAATCCTAGCGGATTGTCCAATTTCAACCACACCACTTAAGACAAAAGGTTAGAAACTAGGATGCCTCAAATTGTCCAATTTCAACCACACCACTTAAGCAAAAAGGTGATAAACTAGAAGCTAGGGAAGGTGGGCTAGAGGAGCATGCCTCAAATTGTGAGATGGCAATTGTTGCTGCAGCTACGGAGGAAGCTTTTGGGACTCTTGAGTTAGGCAAAGGGCTGGGCATCTCTTTACTAGAAAATGAAGCACAGATACTGCAGCGACTAATTGAGGTGGAGGTTGTTGAGATTGAGGGTAAGTTTTGATATTTCTTGCTTACCCTTTTCATTTTGAGGTGCTTTTCTTATTAATATGATTATTGTTTCTCTGAATGTAAGGGGGATTGGTAGGCCTGAGAAAAGGCTAGCTCTTAGAAAGTTGATCAGGAAGCACAAAATTGATTGTTTACTTCTTCAGGAGACTAAAGTGTCATCCAATATTAACAATGTTATTCAGGAAATTTGGGGAAATCGAAGGTGTGATTGGAGTTGGGTCCACTACGGTGGGGCTTCAGGTGGGCTAATTTCTATTTGGAATAAGGAGGTATTAGTGATGGAGGATGTCTTCTTGGCTGATAGGGTCTTGGCTGTCAAGGTTCGAGGAGTTAATGATGGGTTTGTTTGGGCTTTTGCCAATGTCTATGAGCCGAATGTGCAATATGAGCAAGGTGATCTTTTGGATTTTCTTTCTAATGTTAAATCTCAATGGCCTATTCCTTGGTTTTTTTGTGGAGATTTTAATATGGTCAGATTTTCTCATGAGAAGAAAGGGAGGAGCTCCACTTCTCACTCAATGGAGTTATTTTCTAATATCATTAGTGATAATGAATTTATTGATCTTCCGCTCCAAGGGAGAAGGTATACATGGTCCAATCTTAGACATCGGGCAGCTATGAGTAGAATTGACAAGTTTTTATGGTCTAAGGAGTGGGAAGACCATTTTCCTGGTACCATTCAGATAACCCTTCTGCGCCTGATCTCAGATCATTGTCCTATCAAATTGTGTTCTAACTCTGTTGATTGGGGGCCTAAACCTTTTCGTTTTGAGAATTGTTGGCTAGAAAATAAAGACTTCTTGGTTTTGGCTCGTTCATGGTGGAATCAAGTGGAAGTTACAGGCTACTCTGGTTATAAGTTATGCAGAAAGCTTCAAATTCATAAAGATTACACCAAAAAGTGGACTAGAGATGTCTTTGGTAGGATTGATGAATCAAGAGAAACTTTTTCTAGACTTGTGGATGATATTGATAAAGAAGGGGAAAACCGGGATTTGAGGCCAGAAGAGATCAAAGCTAGGCGTATTGCTACCAAAAGGATTTGGGACTTAAATCGATGGGAGGAAATTTCTTGAAGGCAGAAATCAAGAGTGACTTGGCTTAAGGAGGGTGATAAAAATACTAGTTTCTTCCATCGTATGGCTTCTATGAGGAGTAGAGTAAATTTCCTAGGGCGGATAAGACAAGGAGGTAGAGTTTTGGAAAGTCCTTCTGAAGTCAAGGAAGCGGTTGCTCATTTTTTCAAAGATCTTTATAGTGGTGAGAATGTTGTGAGGCCTAAGCTTGATGGGTTTTCTTTTCCCTTAATTCCACAAGATGTTCAAAGATGGTTGGAAAAGGAGTTTGAGGAGTAGGAAGTTGCTATAGCCTTAGAAGAATGTGATGGGGATAAAGCTCCAGGTCCAGACGGGTTCAGTTTTTCTTTCATTAAAGCAGGATGGGAGTTCCTTAAAGAAGATTTCAGTAATATGCTTTCCGAATTTCATAGGAGGGGAAGAATTAATAGAGAGATGAATGCAACCTTCTAAATCCTCATCCCTAAAGTGCCTAATCCTGTGGAACTACGTGATTATAAACCCATTAGCCTTGTGGGGTGTTGGTATAAATTGTTACCTAAGATCTTGGCAAACCGTCTGAAGAGTGTTATGCCTCTCATTATCAGTCCTTTCCAAGGGGCCTTTGTGGCGAAAAGACAGATTCTTGATTGCGTGTTGATTGTGAATGAGCTAATTGATTCAAGAAAAATGTTTAAAGTTGAGGGGGTCCTTTTAAAGATTGATTTGGAGAAGGCTTATGATCATTTTTTATTGGAATTTTGTCGATTACATGCTTCTCAGATTCGAATTTGGGAAACTTGGCGACGATGGATGCATGAGTGTATTTCGACTACATCTTTCTCTGTGTTAGTCAATAGCTCTCCCTCAAAGTTGTTCAAAGGTTCCAGAGGCATCCGGCAAGGGGATCCCCTCTCCCCTTTTTTTATTTACGATTATGGTGGAGGCTGTAAGTTTACTTCTCGTGAAAGCTAGAGAGATGGGAGTGATAAGTGGGTTTAAGGCTAGTAGAAATGGGGAGGTTATCACTCACTTGCAATTTGCAGATGAAACGATTCTTTTCAGCTCCACTAAAAGGGAGGAAATCATGGCTCTTAAAAGAATTTTGCAGTGTTTTCAGCTAGTTTCAAGTTTGAATGTTAACATTTCCAAAAGTCGATTGATGGGAGTTGGGTGCTCTGAAGAGACCACTCAGTCTTTAGCAACCATGTTGCATTACAAATGGGGGAGACTACCCTTGTTATACTTGGGCCTTCCAATAAGGATGAAGTCAAGATCTAAGTCTTTATGGGATCCAGTCATTCACAAATTTGAGAAGAAGTTGTCTTCTTAGAAGCGGCAATATTTATCTTTGGGCGGAAGGATCACTTTGATAAAAGCTTGCTTGTCAAACATCTCGGTGTACTATATGTCGCTTTTTAAGATGTTAGGCGGTGGTGGAAAAACTAGACTGTATTCGCAGGAACTTTCTTTGGGAGGGTAAGAGTAATAAGAAAAATCTGCATTTAATAAAGTGGAGTGAGGTAATTAAACCAAAGTCGTGTGGAGGTTTAGGCCTTGGTAATTAGGAGTATAAAAATGTGGCTTTATTAGTGAAGTGGTGGTGGAGGTTTGGAGATGAGAGGGAGGCTCTTTGGAAGAAGGTTATTGCTGACAAGTATAGGGTGGACAATTCAGGATGGTGGCCTAATCTGGGGTCATAGATCTCGTAGATCGAGCTTGTGGGGTGCAATTGCTTCAGTAGGGGATTTGTCTTCTGTAATTTGGGAAGTGTTGTCCAAAGGGGTGGGTTTTGTGGTGGGGGATGGGAGGGCTCTTAGGTTTTAGTTGGATGATTGGGTTGGGGTAGGTCCTTTGTGTGAATTATTTCCTAGGGTCTTTAGATTAGTGTCCAATAAGGAGTCTGTTATCAGTGAGTGTTATGAGGTAAGGGATGGTTGTACTTTGTGGGGTGTAACCTTTAGAAGAAGTATTCATTTGTCAAAGGATGTCCAGTATGGGGAGTTGTTGAGTCTTCTTTCTAACGGTTTTTTGTGCAGGCTTTCTAAGGATTTTGGGATTTGGAAGCCATCTATATCAGGATAATTCTTGGTGAAAGCCTTCTACTCGGCTTTGGAAGGGAACCATCTCCCTAGAGCTCCTTCTTCCCTTGTTTGGACGGGTTTGGTTCCTCCCCGAATAGAGGCTTTTTGTTGGTTAGCAGTGGTAGCTATATAAGATCTCAACAACGGATAACTTGAGGAGAAGAGGATTGACATCATCCACCATCAATGACACTTGTGTGATGTGTCATAAGGAGTTGGAGTCGGTGAACCATATTCTTCTTCATTGTGAGTTTACATCCAGTGTTTGGGGCCATTTTATTGGTAGGTGTGGTCTTGATTGGTGCTATCCTGAAAAGATTGATGATGCGGCAGAGTCTTGGTTGGGAGGTTGTTTTGTTGATTACGGTCATATTCTTTGGAGGATAACTCCATTTGCTATTTTGTGGTCCATTTGGAAGGAAAGAAATGATAGAATTTTTAGGGGGTCCTCCTCAACTTCTGTAGAGTTGATTTCTAAGATCACTTTAATGATCGCGAAGTGGGCTTGGGGTAGAAAGGAATTCTCTAATTTTTCTCTTCATGACATACTTATTAATTCGGAATCATGTATGGGGTGTGGCCCAGTCAAAGTAAGAAAAT
Organism: Camphora micrantha; assembly: GCA_003546025.1. NCBI lineage: Eukaryota > Viridiplantae > Streptophyta > Magnoliopsida > Laurales > Lauraceae > Camphora > Camphora micrantha. Next base: position 5,824,421 of record QPKB01000011.1, on the reverse strand, counting down.
CTATTCTTTGGTCTCCTCCTATTGGTTTGTTTAAGTTCAATGTTGAAGGGGCCGCAAGAGGGAAGCCTGGACCAGCTGGTATTGGAGGAGTGCTTCGAAATTGCAATGGGAACGTTTTATTTATGTTCTCCAAATATGTGGGGGTTTGTGACTCTAATGAAGCTGAGGTTTTAGCTATTCTGGAATCTCTTTGGTATTTTTCAAGGTACTACCATGGCAATCTTATTTTGGAGAGTGACTCTTCTAATGCAGTGAGTTGGGTTTCTAACCGGAAGGCTTATCTATGGAAGTTTCAGTTCCTCTTCAATGAAATCCGGGTTTTATCCACCGCCATTAATGTTAGCTTTCAACATCAGAGTAGGTCATCAAACAGGATGGCGGACGCTTTAGCCAAGTAAGGTGTTGAGAGAGTTTCCCCTTGGGAGGGTTTTATTATATAGTTGTGGTGTGAGAGGGTACATTTCTCTTGTACCTCTGTATTTTCTTTCCCCTTTTTCTTTTCTTCTTGTACTCTTTATTTGTATTCTTTTATCTTTTAATATAAGTTACTGTCACCGATCAAAAAAAAAAAAAAAACTACAGCCACACACAATGGTTGACATACCACAAGTTGAATGCAAGCCTGGGTTTCTCCCTCTTCACAACTAACCTGTCTCTCTCCTTTCTCTCTGTGTAACTTCCTTTTCCTCTCTCTCTTCATCATCTTTCTTTCTCTCCCTTTCTAATCTCCAAGTGCCTCTCTGTATCTCACATTTTTGGCACTGTATACTACTGCCATGATATCAACACACTGTCTCTTACATGGTTGGTGCTGCTTATGATCTCTCTCATGCCAGTAAGTACATTAGCAACTACAAAGGTATGTGGTTGATTTTCTGATTAACCGGTTTCATGTGGATTTAGAAAGATGTGATTTAATTCATTTTTAGTTTTTTAGTTAAGCGCATAAGAATCCGTGCTACTGTGCCTTCATTATTAGGCAACTTATGTTGATGAAATATATATATATATATGTGTGTGTGCTTTGTGACATCAAAAAACAAAAGAAAAACAATGAAAATCCAAATTGTTGGGTGTAATTTGCAGCTTTGCACAGTCATGACCATGTACAAATTAAGTCACTGTTAGGGTTAGGGAATTTGCATTCATGTTTTTACCCATTGTATGGGTATGTGCATCTCTATTTACTATTTTTCTGGACTGAATTTACACATCATATAATGCTATTTCTACGCTTACTCTTACACAGTGTAGACATCTGTTGAAAACCCATTCTATTTCCATTGATTTTTAGTATATTTATATCGTAATATTCTCTACATGTGGAGAGGGAGAAAACCCCATCAGGAGAGAAAAGGGATGTTTGAGACTCCATTTAGAGAAAAGGGAGAGATTTTATGCTTCCATCCCCTACCTATAGGCTATAGGTGTTTCAAAGACCTAAAACCCACAATGTAATCTATTTGTGGACCCCTTTTTTGTGTTTTTTTATTGGTGATTCTAATCGAAACCATTCATCATGCTCAAGTTTCAGATCTTACATCCTCATATATTTTAAGAAATCTTTGAAAAACACAAAATAGCCCAGCCGGCAGATAAATTGTCACTTTGTTAACTTGTTTTATTTATTGAAAAACTTTGTGATACTATGAACCAGGCAACCAGGTAATTACATAAAAATGAAGTAAAGCCAGGGGTAGAACCATTCCATTAATCCTAAGGGTTGTTTCGAAATTTCAATTGGAGACAAGTTTTCGGGTTGGTCTGGGCAGGACCTTAGCTATTCATGGCATGTCAATAGAGCTGTTATAATCATATGGAGAGGCTTTTTTTTTTCTTCTTCTTCTTTTACTGTAGTTTATAGATTGTTAGCAATCTACAATGAGTTGGCTAGTCTTACCTGATTTGGCCAACAAGGATCTTCCTAGCCTATTTCTTTATATATATTTGGATTTTTTTGGGCCTTGCGGGTGTTTGAACATTTTGTAATAACATGTTCTTACCTTTGAACATTTATTTTTCTTTTCTTATTTTTTGGGAAGGTAAGTAAGAATATAGAGGATTTTACCGAAAAAATCCCCTTAGACTCATTGAAGATCGAAAGGGACTCAGAAAGTCTCCATGCACTGCAGTGGTCCTACAGGCCTGATTTGGTTTAATTTTTTTCAATTTCCCTAAGAGAAAATATCGTCGCTCCTCTTGCTTTTTTACAATCGATCAAAACCCATTTTCCCCATTTTTCATCTTCCTCCTTTCCCTTACCTCCTCCATAGATCTCAACCCAAATGCTCCCCATCCATTGCAATGCTTCCTCTTCCACCTCTTTTCACCTTCTAGCAAGCACGCATAGATCCTAGTTATATTTTTCCTTTTCGTGACCCACAACTCATCGGAGATCAAAAAGTGTAGAACACCAAACCTGACCCTATTCCACTATTATGACGTTTAATATGTGAGGTTTGGGTTTGAGATTGAGTTGAAGTTGGAGCAGAGGAAGATGAAAAACGAGAAGATGAGGAAGAAAGAGGAGGAGGAAGAAGATGAAAAATGAGTGGAGGAGGAAGGAAGAGGAGGAGGAAGAAGAAAAATGAACGAGGACCAAGGATGAAAATAGCGGTAGCGGTTGGCACAGCGGCCCACCGCCAAACCGCTACGAAGCGGGCGCTACGTAGCTTAGCGGGGCTACGTAGCGGTGTGATTTGAAAAAATCACCAAAAAAATATAAAAAAATTCAAGAAAAGCCAGAAAATTGTAAAATGAAAGAAAATGTGGTTCTTTTGCAAAAGTAACTAATATATGGGGATGTAGCGGTCCCCTCATTGCATGAAATCATGTATCGTTGTATGATTATAAAACGATAAATTGATATATTTTTTCATATATATTCATCTTGGTTAGCTATGCTAAGTTAAAAACTAAAAAAATATTTATAATCAAACAAAATATCATCACCATTATGCTTAGACTATAACATCTTATAGTTACATTTTGATATAAATATATATATATATAGAGAGAGAGAGAGAAGTGTTCAGTTAAAGTGAAACTTGATTAGGCCTTATTTCCTATTAGAGTTAATTTTTCCTAGGTCCTATGTCATAATAGAGTGAAACTTGGTTGGGCTCTATTTTTAAGTAAAGCGACATTTGCCTGGACTCTATTTCTTGTTAATATGAGATTTCGCTGGGGCTCTATTTTCAATTGGTGTGAAATTTGGTTGGGGCTTATTTCCAATTAGAGTGAAATTTTGATTAGGTGCTATTTTTAATTAGAATGAAGTTCGGCTAAGTCCTTAATTTCAATTAACTAATATATGGTTGGGGAGTCACCTTTTATTTTAATACTTGGGCCTCATGTGGAGCCCACCAATTAAGGTTGTGCCTTTTACTTTTTGCTGGGGCCCACTTAAGTTTTTATTTGAATCTACCATTAGGTGGGCTGTGGGCCAAATTGAAGTCCAAATGTTACCTTTTAAAAAAGATTTTTTTTTTTTTTTTTTGGTGGGGTGGGGGCATTTTTTAATGGGATTTATATTTTCCCAAAGTATTACCCACTCAATAACATTGGCCCTAGAGGACCCACATCTCGAGCATTTTTTATTTCATTCAATGGGCTCCACTCAAAAGCTTCATTAAATGCTCTCTAAATATGGTTGGATGTGGGAGCAAGAGAGGGAGAGGGATAATACCATAAGACTCTATCTTTTAGGAAGAAAAGGTCAATAATGCCCTTATTAAGACCAGAATACCCTTGTTGATGTCTGTGTGGGGCAATTCTCAAGACACTAAGATTATGCGAACTCCAGCAGTGATCTCGGCTGCGTGCACTCCGGCTCGAATGCTAATACGCCAGCCGAGACGATTATCGTCATTTCGGTCAACCCTGGCCTAAGACCTACGTGATCTTGGCCATGTGGCTTGGTCTCGGTCACACACCTCGGCAACAGCTGTATGACAAACAGCCAACTGAGACAGGCACTGACAGCTATCTCCCCTCTTCAGACACGTGGCAGGATATGGTACGCGCCAATGGGACAAATACATCATCCCAGCCGTCCAAATCCTCCTCAAATCTCTGACAGAGCGGCATCCAACGGCTACAGCCAAAACAACAAATACATTTGAGTGAGACTTTCCATTCCCAGCATCCCAATGCCCAAATTTTAAGCGATTGAGATGGAGAGAGAAAAGTTTGTTTTCCCCTTCCTCTTCTCTTCTCCTTCGCTTCATCTCCTTCGTTTCTCTGCAAGCCACTTTCTCTGTTTTTCACTTTTTCCCCTTAAAACTCTCAACATGTTATTGTGAAGAAGATGGCGATGAGATACATACTTGAAATCCGCTCTAGCACGCACTACATGGGAGATTACGAGGAGTTTGAGAACCAGAATCCTAGAGTTAAGCACAACCACAGCCCTATGATTAAGTGATTGTGTTTACAAGCTGTATGGATACCAAGAGATTAAATAGTTATTTTACAATTTGAGTTCTACTCGATTTCTAAATCTGTTTTTTTTTCCGGATTCTTCTTCCGATTTAGCTTTCTATTTTTAGTTTTTTATGTTACTTTAATATAGATCTCTCCTCTGTAACTCCTATTTTTGTAGGGTTTTTTCACTTCCATTACAACTCTTCACTCTCCAATGTCTTTCTTATATCATGAAATAAGATGTCAAACTGAATCGAATCCGGCACTTTGCACACTCCGAATTTCACCGAATTGAATAGCGATTTATTTGTTGCGAACGGTTCTGGATTCGGAACCCAAATCACCGAATTAGGTAACTCTGGTTTTCAATCATTTCTGAAACGTAGATTGTTGCAGTTTGGAGGGAGTTGCAAGAAGGAAGGTGGGTTAGAACGTAACAACGGGTTTATTTAGGATAGAGTGGACAACTGTTCTTTTATTTAGGAGAGAAGTTAGATGGACACCTATTCTGAGGTCTCTTAGAAAATTAGGATTCTTAAAACAGAGGTATGTGGTTAAACATAATGGAAAAACATTCCCTTAGTATAATAGATTACTCATTTGTTTCTCCCTCTTCACAACTAGCATGTCTCTCCTTTCTCTCCGTGTAACTTCCCCATCCTCTCACTGTCTCCCTCCTCTCTCTCTCCCTTTCTAATCTTCACCGCCTCTCCGTATCCTAACATAGTTGGCACCATATACTAACGTCACGATCTCTAGCACATTATTCCTCGCATTGTTGGTCCTGCTTACGATCTCTCTCATACCAACAAGCGCAAAAGCATTTGCACAGGTCTGTGGTTGATTTTCAGAGTAACCGGTTTCATGTGGATTGTGCTACCGTGCCTTCATTGTTAGGAAGTTTATGTTGATGAAAATCAAAACATATGTTTTGTGACATTAAAAAGAAAAGAAAAGAAATAGAATTCCAAGTTGTTGGGCGTGATGTACAGTTCTACACAGTCATGACCATGTACAAATTAAGTCGTTGTTTGGGTTAGGGAATTTGCATTCATGTTTTGACCCATTATATAGGTATGTGCATTTCAGTTTACTATTTCTGTGGACTGAATTTACACGTCATATAATGCTATTTATATGCTTAATTTCTTACACAGTGTAGACATCTATCAAAACCCATTCTATTTCCATGGATTTTAGTATTTTTACATAGTAATATTCTGTATGTGTGAAGAGAGGGAGAAAACCCCTTCCTTCCACAGAGAAAAGGGATTTTTGATACTATCCATTTAGAGAAAAGGGAGAGATTTTATGCTTCCATTTCCTACCTATAAGCTATAGGCTATAGGTGTTTCAAAGACCTAAAACACACAATGTAACCTACTTGTGGACCCCTTTTTGTGCTTTTTTATGGTGATTCTAATTGAAACCATTCATCATTTACATCCTCACAGATTTTAAGAAATCTTTGCAAACACAAAAGCCCATCCGGCAAATAAATTTTCACTTTGTCAGCTTATTTTCTTTATAGAAAAACTATTTGATACTATGAGCAAGCTAATTATAGAAAAATGATGCAAGGCTAGGGGCAGAACCAGTCCATTAATCCTATGGGTTGTTTCAGAATTTCAACTGGAGACAAGATTTTGGGTTGGTCTGGCATGACCTTAGCTATTCATGGCATGTTAATAGAGATGTTATAAGCATATGGAGTTTTGCTTCTTTTTTTTTTTTTTTTTTGTTTTACTGTAGTTTATAGATTGTTGGCAATTTACAATGAGTTGGCTCTTACTTGATTTGGCCCACAGGGATCTTCCCGGCCTATTTCTTTATATGTATTTTAATTTTTTGGAGCCTTGGGGGTATTTGAACATTTTGTAATAACATGTTATTACTTTTGAACATTTCATTTTTTTTATTTTTTTTTGGGAAGGTAAGTTAGAATATATTAACTTATCTCAAAATAGGGTAGGGCGGCCCACTATACAAAAAGAAATTGGAGGATTTGTGAATTTTTTCGGAGTCTGAACATGCAACTATGGTGCTTGCCTAACTTTGTTGTTCCCAAAAATAAAATTAAAAAAAAGGGATAATTAGCCAAAAGTCCCTTACCATAGTCTTGTAAGGCCTCTAGTCCAACATCTTTTTCTTTAAGGCCTATGATCGATACAGCTTGATACATTTTGGCGAGAGGTCCCTAGATACGCCACATCAGTCATTTGCATGACTGATTTTCCCTTTTCAACTGTTTCTGCATAAAATTTTGAATTTCAAAATCTCAAATATTCCATTCTCACTCATTCCTAAGACCTCTTGATCTCCCCTATGCAAAAAAACCCCTTCTCCTTCTTCTTCTTCCCACATTATACCCTCGCCCGATTGCACACAAATCAAATCTCAAGGACTAGATATGTTGCAGATCGCTGAAACTGGGCCAAGGGACTTAGTTGGCGGGTTGAAAAGCAGTTACAAGATAGTAGTTGCACAAATGCAACGGATGTAGACTATAGACGAGGATGTGCACTCACCATTGAAGCACATATGTGATTGTTGAAGAGGTCTCTCTGTTGAATCGATACTCAGGGCATAAAAGAAGCAGAAGAAAGATCAGTGGGCCACGGGTTTGGATTTTGTCACAATTGCTCTCTAAATCCTTAGATTGCAAAATGGAAACAGGGAAAGGGCACCTTGATCCAAGTAGGGTCCCATGCCGGAGCAGGCCTAGGGCGTTCGCGCAACAGCACTGCTACAGAAAGGGGAGAAGTCAACGAAGGATAAAGGTGGACTAATTTGATGAAGAGCTCAGATCTTAGGAAAGAGATCAGACGCACGCCCACCGCTACCACCGTTAGCTATCAACACCGGACAAAGATGCTGGCTAAAGACAAAGGATCGAGACTCTGACGCTTGCGCCTCACCATTGACGGATAATGGAGAAGAAAGACGCGTTGCAAGGCTCGAACGACGCTGCCCAGCAGAACATCGTCGAATCTCCATTGGCATCGGAGAAGCATAACCGCTCGTTGGCCTTACTAGAGAAGAAAGGCAACGGGGTCTGGGGATTTATTTGAGTGTTTTTGAAATTTATTCGGATTTTTGTGAAATTTATCTGAGTTTTTATGTAATTTATCTGAGTTTTTTGTCAAATTTATTTTGAGTTTTTCGCAAATTTATCTAAGTTCTTGGAAAATCTGAGTTTTTTTTGGAAAATTTATGTGCGTTTTTTTCAAATCTATTTGTGTTTTTGAATTTTATTTGTCTTTTGAATTTTAGGTAACTTTTGAAATTTAATTGAGTCTTTTGAGATTTATTTGCGTCTTTTTAAATTTATCTTCGTTCGTTTGAAATTTATTTGCGTTCTTTTGAAATTTATTTACGGTTTTTAAAATTTATGTGAAAATTTCATTAATGAGAATTAATCGTGGCCAATTAAATGGTAGTTGAGCATTATTAATTGCATATTCCACTAATCATGGGATATGATTTATCTTTAAATAAATAGGAACTTTTAAAAAAAAGGGTAACTTGGACATTTTAGGTCTTCAAATTTGCAAAAAGGTTCTACCACAACATAAAAAAAGATTGTGGATTTAAGGCAAGAAAGTGAATTGTTTAGGGACCTGTCATCGAATGCCCCTTAAAATCCACAATTTGGGTCAATAAGTGATTTTGAATCGCAAGGCATTGATTTCCTTAGATAAGATTAATATTCGATTTTTCAGGATTTAATAGACCGAGAGAGATGCCATATTGGTTATCTTGTATTTTAGGTGATGCAAGCTAATATGAATTCATCTATTGGGCCACTGAAATTTATGCAAGAACTTGAATCTTGTTTAGATCGATGACCCAATTTTCATTCCTGCAAAAATTCAGAATCAGATGGATTCATGTGGATAAAGTCCCGACTTAGCATTAAAGTCTGCATGATGCATGGTATCAGTGCTAAATTTTGGTATCAGAGCCATCCCAGTCTTCTCTCCTTTAATGGTGATCTTAGCGAATGCATGGAGATGCCATTTAATGTGAAAGTTTGACATATGAATGTCATTTAATGCATTTGTAACCATTATGGATGTTGATGTGAATAGTATGACAATTCTTTTTCTATGATGTGGTTGTAGCAGGAGGGATTTATTGCGGGACAAATGTCACCATAGGGAAAGCCTTGCTAACCGCTGGGCTGCTTTGAGAACGACCGTTGAAACATCGGTATGGAGGCAATAACGTCATGGATAGTTGTGCTAGCTATATTCAAATGCGAAGTCTGCATTGGAATTTGCATGAAAAATGCATTTGACAGAGCTGTATACTTATGAAATTATTTCTGTATAAGCAGGATTTACTCATTAATAAGGTAATAGTCAGGAGTTTGAGGACTAGGAGTCCAAACACCATAATCAATTTATCTTTGAAATAGCTTGATAAGCTGTCTCTTTGTTCTCTCAGTAATTTGTATATCTTGGAAAGTTTCAAGGATTTCATCAAAAATTGTATGGCCGGCTCTAAAGAAATCATAATAAACGAATGTATCATCTGCAAGATCTTCATCAATGCATATAACTCGACGACCATTGCTCCAAAGTCCTTTAAAAGTGTGGGAAAATTCAAGATGTCTTTTGAGATTAATAAACTACTGATTTTGATCTACTTGAATATTATAGAATTGTAGATGCTCCAGGCTATAGCAGAAATCTGTAGCATCTGAAGATTCAAATCTTTCTGTTTGAATCCAATTTCCACTACTATAATTTAGATTTTTTGTGACGCCAAAAAGCGTCGCAGATAATATAAAAAGCGTCGTAATAAGTAATTGCAATGCAAAAAACGAAGCGTCGCAAAGGGGTCGCAAATAATCGGGTCGCAGTAAGATTAGCTACACTAAAGATTGCAGCGTAGCAATACGAGAGAGTATTTGTGACAGTTTCAAATAGTTGTTAATTGCGTATCAATTGCGACGTATTATAAGCATCACAGTTAATGATATATTTGCAATGGAAAAATTGCGTCACCAATAATTTATATTTGCGATGATTAAAAAATGTTGTTAATAAATCATTAAGGGCGACGCTCTTATAAAGTTGCAAATAATCTTTATTTGCAACGCTTCTGTAGTGTTGTAAATAATCTTCATCTTGTTTTATTTGATTATTTGCAATGCAATAAAAGCGCCGTAAATAAAATTTTCAGAAAAAAAAATTATTTAATATTTTCAAAAAATATATTTTTTTCCTGCTTTGATACCCTGTCAATACAAATATAATCTCATCATCCATTCACAATCCTTCCATTCACAAATCTTTAATGCAAAATCATTCATCACAATCATATATATCTAAGTAGCACTTGAGGTATGAAAATGATACTCCATCAATGTAAAAACATAAACTATATTAATTCATTGAATTTGAGTGTAATGAAACAATTGTCCACATCACAAATTCTTACTGAAGATATTGATAAATTCTGTTAAACATAAATCTATATAATAGCTGGTCTCAATATAACATAGAAACAATAATTGAAATGCAATCTTCGATATGTATCACGGAGAGAAAAAGAACAATTTCCACAATAAAATATAGCATCCTCAAATTGATCTGCGCCATCCAAACGGGTCCAAAAAAAGTTGCAGTGAAGGCCATAGCTTTACTTTGCTCTTCCTGATACACAGCCCACAGAGGAGGTGGAAGAGATGTAGCGTGGAGGGAAACAAGATGAAGGCACTGAAATAAGTATAGAGAAAACCATCACCTGAAGCACTAGAAAAAACACAGAGAAAATGATCACTTGAAGTATAAATCATAAAAGGAATTGCAATAGAAGCATACAAAACAAAAACTCATAAAAATCCAGAAATACCTTAGGTGGGTCATAAAAGTTGCCCACATTGAGAATCACCATATCTGCCCATCATCAGTCAATTTACCCCAACAATCCTAAAAATGGAAAATAAATAGTTTCAAGGATACAAATCATGGAAGCCTTTGGTAACTCCACTCAACGTTTGATGATATGGTTGGGGGTGATCATAAATTGAGGCAAAAAATGCATAATAAATGAATTAAATCAATGACCAATATATAAGTGATGAAAGGTTATTTTCCTCCATAAAAAAAATAAATAAATGTACATACTTAGAATCATCTGTGAATAGGAAAAGAGTCTGGACAATTAGAAAAACCACCACCAACACCACTGCACAATAAAAAACCCCATCACCAACACAACAATACACATGTTATGAAAATCAAACACTACTCTTATGACAAACCTCTCCCAATTCAGCACTGTTAGCAAGATTTTCTTGTTCTTTAGGACATAGCAGAGGGCTGGTTGACTAGTAGTATTTCAAGACCATGGAAGTGCTCCTGCAACTAATATCAGTACTGTGGGAAAAATTCACTTACAAGTCCTTCAAGATTTAAAAGATGTAGCCTCATTTCATAGTAGAAAAGTAAAGATGTAGCCTCATTTCATAACTTAAAAGAGGGTCTTGGTGCATGGTGCATATGGGAGTTTCAGTAAGAAGACGAATATTTTGAAGTCAAATGAATCTGAACAAGTTATCTACCACATATGGTAGTTTCATAAACCTTACAATTGCAAGTCACAATAGCCTCATGTTCTAATCCAGCTCACAACAATATCTTCGGCTAAAATCCTTACCTCCCTTAATGCAAATTTCAGTAGACCTTCAACATGTGATTGTCTCATAATTCATAATTCATAAGAATAAAACCATCTTCTGAAGCCTTGTGCCAATACCAGCTAGAATAAAAAGTAACACTTGTAATCATAATTCATAAGAAGCAGAAGAACCCTTAAACACCTTGCATGTTTTCAATATAATATGTAAACAAAATGGAGAAATATTAACATTTTGTATTTTCATTTTGCTAGAGTATTCGAATTTATTTCTAATAGGGATCTCAAAATGTAAGTGACTACGGATATAGAAATTAATTGGAACTACTAAGTCCAAATGATTTTCCTATAATCTAATTATGTGTCTAAATACATCAGGATTATTTGGCATTCAAGAACTTGGCCCACATCATCATTCCCAATAGGTGAGCACTGACAAAGATCTCACATAGGGTTCAAATGAAAGCACTGCTGCTGTGATGGATTGTGAAACAATTCCATCTAAGATGGGCATCAAATTTAGCAAATAGAGAGAAAATAGCACTAACCTGGTCTCATACTAAAATGCAATGGAAGGGTCGATCAGAATTATGATTCTTTACTTTTTTTTAATTCATTTGGTGTCAATATTCTCATTCTACTGCTCCTTATTCAAAGCTTCAATCTGTTGTAGAAGATCAAACTGGTATGGATGAAATTACTTAAATGCCCAACAATTGATCACTACCAAGCAATTTGTAAGGTGCAAAAAAGAGACATGACCCTTCTGATATGTCCACAAAACTAGTCCATTAGGTCATCATTTCATTAGCATTTGTGGACCTAATTATGTTTTGCATAAAATTTCACTTAATTTCATGATTACATGTATTTGGGGATACTTTTGGAAAAGTAGGTCAAAATTTATTGAAGTGCACAATTTTTGTGAAATTAAGTTTTTATCATCTCATTTATCACCCCAAAATTAAGCTTTTCGTTTCATCAATGCATATCTTGCTATTTTTGGCACCATGTGCTAGTTTTGAAAAGTTTGTCATTTTGGTGCATCATTAAGTATCTAGGGTCCCATGCATGATTCATGTTTATATTCTTACATGTAATTAATGTTAAATTTATTTCTTTCAATTTGTAGGAGAAATCAATATGGGACCCACATCAATTAAATTTGAGAAGAGAGGTCAAAGGGAAGTCAAATAAGCAAGCAAGGAAAGAGTCCAAGCATGCTTGGACGTCCAACATGGGCCCCACACACCCCATTGCATGCCAACATAGAAGCTTCGATTTTTGCACAATTATTCTCGGATTTTTCAGGGGCAGCAACTTAAAATGGTCATAACTCTCAAACCAAGTGTCAGATCGGTGCAATCTAGCTACTGTTGGAAAGCTCTTTTCGAGTAGATATCCGTGGAGCCCAACATTGCATAAATCGGAGCTATATTGAGGGAGATATGATCTCAGGAAGCTGTCTGCTATATTTTTAGGTGGGAATTGCAAGAAATCTCAATATTTGGAAAGTTTCTTCTCTCTACATCATCATGTAATTTTTAGAGATATTCTTGGAATTGTATAAGGAAGGTGTGTGCATCAAGAAACCTAATAAAACAAGGGAATCTCTCGAATTTAAAAGTCTTTCCAAAGAAAGAAGCTAGCTTGGAGCCTAAGCAAGAATCTCTACACATAAGGAAACAAGAGCCCTAAAGATGAGGGATTCTTTACTAAAAAAAAGATTTACAAAAAGCATAAAAGGGAGTCATGGGAAGGGCTGGAGGTCCAAGGGCCTTGCAGTTGAAAATCTGGGAAGTTTTCTCTCCCTTTCCACTCCTATCCACCCTTTCTCTCTAATTCCGTTCTTCTTCTTCTCCATTCTAATTCTTTAGACATAGTTTGAGAGATCGTATTGAGAGAATGATGAAGAGAGAAGAATTTTAATTTTTTGTACTTCAAGATCACAAATCAGGCCACCCAAGATATTTCTACAGATACCCATCAATAGAAGAAATTACCCATCATAACCATCTCAAGAATGTAGCAGAGGATCTAGCAGGGAAAAAAAAAAGGCAGGAGAGAAAGATGAGAGATGCAAAAAGAAAGATGGAATGAGAAAACCCTACATCCATAAAATCCCCAATTAAAGAAACCCTGAATCCACAAAATCCCTTACTTTCACGGAAGGTAAGGGCCATGCCCAGCCTATCGATTGAGAGAGAGAAAATCCCCCTACTTTCACGGAAGGTAAGGGCCATGCCCAGCCTATTGATTGAGAGAGAGAAAATCCCCTTACTTTCACGGAAGGTAAGGGCCATGCCCAGCCTGTTGATTGAGAGAGAGAGAGAGAGAGAGAGAGAGAGAGAGAGTGTCGATCTCCGCTACCGTACCGGTCGATTAGCAGAGAGAGGGGAAGAGAGACGATGTCAATCTCCGCTGCCATGCCCGTCGATTGGGAGAGAGTGAAGAAGAAGAGAGACGGAGGGAGAGAGAGGCCTAAAAGTCGATTAGGGTTGGGGTGCAGGAATGAAATGCTGTGCGGGTCTTTTTTTTTTTTTTTTCATTTCACGTTTTGATGTTTTTGGGCCGTCGGTAGTCTTATGATCCATGGAAAAATGAATGACAATCCATGTTCGTTGGTAAACCAAGCCATTAGGTGTCGGGCTTTGGTGTTTCTGACGTAGTCTGTAAAATAATATCGCTAATAAAACATTATTTACGATGCATTTAAATCAACGTCGCAAAAACTCTCGTTATTTGCGACACATCAGGTATACTGTCGCAATTAAATATTATTTGTGACGTCAAAATTGCGTCCCAAATAAATTTATAATTTTCTTTCATAATGGTGGAGAAGGGAAGAAATTAATGACTTTTTTAGCTTAAAATTTTTATGACACCATCTGATGGAGGTCGCTGATAATAATTATCTGTGACACAAAGACATCAGTGTCGCGAATAAGATATTATGTGTGATGCAAAAAGAAAACTGTTGCAAATAACCTTAACTTTTCTACAATATAGCCCAAACTAAAAACTATTTGCAACGCGGGGATTGCAACGCAAATAGAGACATTTATTTACGACACATAATTGTGTCGCAAATGTGTATCTAGCATTGCAAATAATTTTACCGCCATTTGGCGCCAATTATTTTTTGACGCATTTGTTTGCGAGACACTATATTCATTGCTGAAAGTATCTATTTGGGATGCATGGAGTCTTCTGTCGCAAATACTTGTTGCGACGGGTCAAGTTTTACATTGCAATAAGTCTTCTTTTTTTTTTTTTTTTGCAACATTTTGGGTTGCGTCACAAATAGTTTTGTCACTGAAAATCCCATTTTTTGCAGTCTATCTGGAAGATGTTCGTAGTCATTGATGGGAATGCTGTATTTTTGACAGAACAAAATCCCCGTATTCATAATTAATGATAGTCCATAATTGATATGGTTGATAAAATCTAAATTCATCTCTTTCACCAAGGGTGGAAGAGATTGTTATGAGAAGGTGTCGCTTGGTGATACCAAGGCAACTGAGAGCATATTTGACAATTGCAGGCAATTGTCGATGGATTGCAAGATCATCTCTTTCAAGAATAAATCGCTGAACTAGGCCTTATTCAATATTAGAATTATCGAACTCTTCTGCTGGTAAGAACAGCGTTGGAAAACCGGTAGCCCAGCTTATGTAAGATGCTTGATTAATTAATCTTTCCATGATCTGATCAGATAGAGTTTCAGCTATAATTCTTGCAGCTAAATCACCCTGAAGAAGGGTATCAACCTTTTCCAGGATTTTTGGTCTATATTCAATTGGAGGGATAGATAAAGATGCATATTGTTGTTCCAACATTTTAATTTTGGTTTCCAAATATTTGATATGATTGGACATGTTAGAAAGGTCTTTTCTCATTAAGAAATTGGATTGGTCGGTAAAGCATTCACTCCAAATATCTTCAATTAGAGTTTGAGAAGTAGCAGAGGGTGCTGGATAGAAGGATGGAAAAGGAACTTGAAAGGGAAAATCTTCGTTAGGAGGGTCAGATACTTTATTGGACTGTAAGGGTTGTTTGCCTCTATCGTTAGACATGACTGGTTCCCTATGGGAAGAGAAGTAAAATAGTTATTGAAAAGTTTTATTGATGCAATAAAATTGCTTTTTGAAATATGTTTGAAATATGAATATACATGCAATTAAATATTAATTCTATTGATTCTTTGCCTTGGGCTTTCTATAAACTCATGTATGAATTCCATCTATATTTATGGAAAATGGCTGAATCTTTAATAAAAAGGGAGTTTAGGATGACGTCATTTGTTAAGACTTTTGTTACAGCAAAAGAAGTTTAAATGCATTTTCCACTTTTACATACATGAGTATTTGGAATTTTGTAATTTACGATATATTTTTTCCATTTGCAATGCCAATTGTATAATTTTTTATTTTTTTAAAGTATTTTGTTGGAATTAATCTTTCTCGTATACAATTTACATCGGCTCCAATGTCAATTAAACAATCAACAGATAGGTTCAATTCTTTGATTTTGAGGGCTACAGTTGTATACTATTTATGATAGTGATATTTAGTGATGGAATTTACAAATTCTTAAATTTTATCGTCAAAGTTATTTTCTATTTTGGAGTCTTCTTGATTATTTGAACCGAATTCTTTTCCTAATTCAAGGATTTCAATTCGTGTTCTTAATTTAACAATTTCTTTAGTTGCTTCTTCTTTTAATTTTAATTTTAACTTCATGTTTTGTTTTTGTTACTTCATTTGGAAGGTCTTGAATGGTTAAAGATTTTGAAGAGCTTGGTTTTTTTAGAGATAATATCTTTCATTGAAATTGATTGAAAATCTTTCTTTTTCTTAAAAGATTTTTCAGAGGATTTATCCTCAAGCAATTTTCTATAAAATTTTCTTTTTTCTTCTTAAGAGGAAATATTGTTTATTAATTCTAAAAGTAATTCATCTTGGGCACTTTATGCATTTATTGAAAATAGAAGGATGAGGAGGAGGATTCGTAAGAACTTTCGTTGCTGTCGCAACATACACATATTTTTATCATCTTTTGAATTATGAGAATGATAGTTTAATTCATTGATTTTCTTTTTTGAATCTTTATCAAAATAATTATTTGTAAACTCTCATTCTTTGCCACAAGATATATAAACAGAGTTATTACTTTTATGCTTTGAAGAAGAGTTTGATTTACTGCCTATATTCCACTCATCCAATGCTATACAGACAAATTAGGAAAGAAACAGTTTGAGACAGAAATAAGAAGATGGAAATGGAGAGGAACCTGAAGACGACGAAGGACAGAAAGAGAGAACGGAGACAGCGGCGGAGGTCTTCGATGATGAGAGAGAGGACGGAGACGGAGAGAGGGTTGGGTTTTGCCCGAAAATCGGGGAGAGAGACGAACAGGGATGATGAGAGAGAGGACGGTGAAAGCTGGGTTGGGTTTGAAAATCGGGGAGAGAGACGAACTGAGAGATGGGGTTTTGGTTTTGAGGTGAAAGCTTTGCAAGTTATACCTTGTGCTGTATATGTGTTATACAGGAGCAGATTTCTATTATAGATATCCCATCACAACTCCAGGATCAATATCCTGCTTGGATCGAAGCCATCCAATGTTTGTGTTACACAGCACTAAGCACTAGTGTTTATAAGACAATCTGTCTTTTATTTCTGTGCTGCATTTTGTATCACTTGGATCTGGAAATGGGGTCTTGAAGTGAACTATGAAGATTTAGACATCCCCGTTCTCACTAGAACGTTCCACTTCAGATGGTGGAAAGAATTTGATGTTAATAACACTGTTGAATTAATCAAGAGGGTAATTTCTTCCAGAACAGTTCAAATTGCTGAACAGCAACAAAGGGTTGCAGCAGATAATTCTATCCTTGCCAACATTAAGATAATGTTAGAAAGAAAGTTTCCCAATGCTTTAGACACCGAAATCATGATTAAGTGATTGGAGGTTATGAAAAAAAGAATTTTCTTCTCCTTTTCCCATAGAAAATAAGACCAACACTTCGTCCTTATCAGATACTAAATCTGATGATCAAAATGATCATATTCTGATGATCAAAAGGAAGTTCGTGGACTTTTAAACGGCAGTCTCTTTGTTGCAAAATTTGACTGGAGATAATGAATGTGTTTTTTTTTTTTTTTTTTTCCAATGTTGCCCTTCGTCTGGTGTATCGGTTCTCTTCTGAATCATTTTTCACACATATATAAAAATGGCCCCACCTCTCTTATGCTTATAAAAAGACCCCATTTCTCACATTTTATTTGGGTGTGTATCTTTTAGGTTATTGAATAAAATTATCATTTGATCGGGGAAAAATTAATTTTGGATGTGCCTTAACTCTTTTATTAATTATTATTTTTATTTTTTTATTAGTTTTAACTTATAAATCAATTTATGTGGGACTTACCCCTGCATCGCATAGAGCTTTCACATTTTTATTGAACATTAATTAACTATTCCTATTTTCTGAGTTGATAACTAATTTAAATATTAACATTAATTAAAAATATATTTATGCAGGGTCTTTATTCTAGTGGTTTCTAAATCATGAATATCTCAAGACAATAAAAAATTGTTGAAAAGGAATAGTGTTAGGATTTTGAGTATTGGCTAATTCATGGGTTGGACAAAACTCTGAGTCTTTTGAGTTGTAATTTTTATTTAGACAAGAACTCTGAAATTAGAAGGTTGGGAGGACTGAAAAGAAGAAAGTATGAAAGAATTGAAAAAAGGAAGCTGGAGAATATGTGCTGAATTTCCGGATCAATCCAGAGAGGGGTTCGCTCGAGCGACTACTACATTCGCTCGAGCAAATAGAGTCGGAATGGCCTAGTTCTGAAATAGAGGCTGATCCGCTCGAGCGCACGGAATGATCGCTCGAGCAGACTAGGCGCAGAGTGTCCTACGAAATTGGAAAATGTTTTTCAAATTGTGCTCAATCTGATTGTTTTAGTCCTAATTAAGTTAGGCAACTTTAAGTACGTCCCAATGGCTATTTAAATGACTCAAGAGCTATTACAAATGTAGATCCTCACCTCTCAAAGTGCTGAGTTAGAGATTGTTATTGAGAGAATTATTCTCTAGAGTTTTTCTGTGAAGTTGTGCTGCCAAGTTCTCTAGGGTCAGTTCTTCTGCATCCTCTGTAGAAGATTGACTTCTTTCGAGAAGACTTGAGGAATCAAGCGCTGGATTGGATCTATTGCAATCAACGGTGTGAAGTCGTTGAAGCGTGAAACGACACAAGGTAACTTCAGTCCTTGGGTAGGGGATATCTGGGGAAGAGATCTGAATTTCTTGTAATTGCGAGATTCATAGTGTTTGATTTGATCCAGTTCGGATCGGTGGTTTTTCACCCGCTTAGGGTTTTCCACCTTAAATTTGGTGTCCTCGTGGTGTGTATTTGTTGATTTAATTTCCGCTGCATATTGTTTTTTTCTGCACACTTTTGGGTTGATTGTTTGAGTAAACCAATCTAGAAATCGCGGACCCTTAAAAATATAAATATAATTTTCAATTGGTATCAAAGCAGGTTGCACTGTCTTGTTGTGTCTGATCCTATAAGATTTCTAGAATGGTGCTCAATAGAGAAGGGATATCAACTTCCAAGCCTCCTTTGTTTGATGGTTCTAATTATACCTGTTGGAAGTAAAGGATGGTTTGGTTCCTTAAGTCCATTGATGACGATGTTTGGGATATTGTTGAAGATGGCTACTCTAGACCAACAATTGTGGTTAATGAACAAACTGTTCCTAAACCTAAAGCCCAATGGTCTAAAGATGAGAAGCATGTATCCAATTGCAATAACAATGCTGTAAATTGCATATACAATGGGGTGACTGCTGATGAGTTTTGAAGGATTTCCACTTGCAAAACTACAAAAGAAGTGTGGGAAGTCTTACAGACAGTTTATAAGGGTACTCATACAGTAAAGCAAGCTAAATTGCAAAGACTGAATAAAGAATTTGAAACCATTGTGATGGAAGAAGATAAGACCTTTGATCAATTTAATGCCAAACTAATTGATATTGTCAATTTTTTTTTTTCATTCTGGGGGAAGAAATACCAAAACATAAGATTGTCAAGAAAATTTTAAGGTCTCTACCTTCAAGGTTAGATTATAAAGTTGATGCTATTGAAGAAAATAAAAATATAGATACCCTAAAGTTAAATGTACTGGCTGGGAATCTTCAGACGTATGAAGCAAACCGTTTGAATAAAGGAGAATTCAAAGAAAATGATATTGCTCTGAAAGCCATCTCAGAATAAAAAAAAGAAGCCTGTAAAGAAAATTGAGTCGGATTTTGAATCTGAGGATGAAGAGGATATGGCTAAGTTTATTAAGTGTTTCAAAAAATACATGAAGACAAAACGAGCCAAGAAAAAGAATTTCAAATCTGAGAAGAAGGATATTACTAAATGGATAAAGTGTTTTGAGTGCCAAGGCTATGGTCATTATGCTAATTATGAATGTGCCAACAAGAAAAAGGGTGCAAAACAAAAGGCTCTCAACACCACTTGGGAAGAAGAATCTTCTGAAGAAGAAAAGGAAATAGAACCTGAGCATGATCCCTCTGTTAATGTGAATGGCAAATTTGTGGCATTTCTGGCTGCATTTGTGTCTGACAATGATACTGATGAAGATAATGAAGATGAGTCGTCAGACCAAGGGAAAGATTAAGAAGAATTGTACCATGCTACCTATGTTGATTGTGTCAAGATGACCAAGTATGGTAACAAAATCACTATCAAGTACAAGGCTGCTCAAGAAGAGAATTCTGCACTGAAAAATGAATTGGAGCAAGTGCTAAAACAAGTTTGTCTCTTGGAAAGTTAGAAAAATTGCATGGCTGAAAATTTGAATATTAATGGTCAAAAACTTGAGAAGGCTGAAAAAGAAATAGTGAACCTGAAGCAAGAAATAAAAACATTGAAAGCTTAAAATCAAGATTTGCAAGGAAGACTGAAGATCACTTTGTCTGAACTAGAAGTCAAACAGGCATCCTTAAATAAGATGAACACTAGTTCGAAGGCTCTTACAAACATCTTGTGCAGTCAGAAGCCTCTTTTTTATAGAAGCGGTCTTGGTTATAATCCTGGTACATCCACTTCAAATGCTAAAACCTAAAGGTAAAACAGTTTTTGTTCCAAGTATTGCACATGCTACTCTACATACTGCACTTTCAAATAATGTGTCAAGTAGTTTCAAGAAAAAGAATGTGTCACAAACCGCACGCACATCCACTTGTCATCATTGTGGATTAAAATGACATATTCGTCCCCATTGCAAGAAGCTACAAAATCTACCTAAAATCAAGCAATGGCAGAAGAATTTTTCTCCACCCAAGATGGGTCAAATTTCGATTAGAAAATCTGATTTGCCTAAAGATTTTACTCACACTCTGCTGAAAGATCAAACTACACAAGTGCGGATGGCTACATGTACAAAGCCCTGATCAAAGAGTTCATGCTCCCACCCCAAGTGCTGCTACGAAGATACATTCAGGGGGAGTTGCTTTCGAGGGGGAGCTATTGATTCTAATTGACAAAAGGCTGCATGTTCTTATCTTTAGCTTTGTCAATTTATGGACAAAACGGGGGAGAACGGTGACAGATCAAGGGGGAGAACAAGAAGTTCAACTAAGCCAGAGACTATATAGATATACTTTTGCTGATTGCTGCTACTTTTACTGAATGCTGATTTTTTTGTATCTTTAATTTCAATGTATTTTGGGTTTCTTTTTTAGTAGATCAAATTGTATTGTCCTAGGGAGTTTTGTCTATGAATTGCCAAAGAGAGAGATTGTTAGAATTTTGAGTGTTGGCTAATTCATGGGTTGGACAAAACTCTGGTTTTTTGAGTTGTAATTTTTATTTAGACAATGACTCTGAAGTTAGAAGGTTGGAAGGACTAAAAAGAAGAAAGTATGAAAGAATTGAAAGAAGGAAACTGGAGAATATATACTGAATTTCCGGATCAATCCAGAGAGGGGTCCGCTCGAGCGACCACTACGTTCGCTCGAGCGAACAAAGTCGGAATGGCCTAGTTTTGAAACAGATGCTTATCCGCTCGAGCACACGGAATGATCGCTCGAGCGAACTAGGCGCAAAGTGTCCTACAAAATTGGAAATTGTTTTTCAAATTGTGCTCAATCTGATTGTTTTAGTCTTAATCAAATTAGGCAACTTTAAGCACGTCCTAATGGCTATTTAAAGGACTCAAGAGCTATTCCAAAGTAGACTCTCACCTCTCAAAGTGCTGAGTTAGAGATTGTCAATGAGAGAATTCTTCTCTAGAGTTTTTCTGTGAAGTTGTGCTGCCAAGTTTTCTAGAGTCAGTTCTTCTGCATCCTTTGTAGAAGATTGTCTTCTTTCGAGAAGACTTGAGGAGTCAAGCGCTAGATTGGATTTGTTTCAATCAACGGTGTGAAGTCATTAAAGCGTTAAGCGACACAAGGTAACTTCAGTCCTTAGGTAGGGGATATATAGGGAAGAGATCTGAGTTTCTTGTAATTGTGAGATTCATAGTGTTTGATTTGATCCAGTTCAGATCGGTGGTTTTTCACCCGGTTAGGGTTTTCCACCTTAAATTTGGTGTCCTTGTGGTGTGTGTGCTTGTTGATTTAATTTCCGCTGCATACTGTTTATTTCTGCACACTTTTTGGTTGATTGTTTGAGTAGACCAATCTAGAAATCGCGGACCCTTAAAAATATAAATATAATTTTCAAAAAGAAACTTAACAATATATTGAACAAATCGTATGATTTAAAAATCTAAATTGTAGGGAGTATTTGTGTCTGATAAGAGATAATTTCATGATATAAAGAGGGGGAACATTCATGTGCATCTATCGATCACTATAGGATGAGGGGCACTTTCATAAATGAGAATTTTTAAATACAAAAATAAATTTTTAAATATATAAAATGAGGTACATTTTTTTATTTTTATAAATATAAAAAAGAAAAATGCGCCTCACACTATAATGAAGGATATATGTACGTAAATATTTTTCTATAAGGTGAGAGATGTCTTACTCTCAGTTTAGATAATAGAAGGTGGGAGCGATTATACAGCATTCATTCTTTCATGTCAAATTGGAAAGTAAATGCATTCAATTATCTCACCAAAGACTTTGGAAAGAGGGATGTACCATTCCGTCTTCATATACACGCGCAAAACTCTCATTGGGGATCTGTACCGGAGTGTGTCTCAGCCGGGATCCTTGGATGATACTCTCACTATCAATGATCTTTTCGATGCTGCTGTGCCAACCGAAAGCGTCGAAAAAAGAGATAAAGGAAGGAGACACATGATGTGACTCCTCACCTGCCCGCTTGCAACCTGCTAGTCAACACCTGAGAACAAAAAATCTCCATTCCAACAGCTAATAATAGAGACCAGCTGTCACAACCGGAAAAGAAGCCCTGAGTCAGCATTTTGTTAATGTAAAAAATAATTAATAATTCTGTCCCCACACATGGCCAACTGACTCCACTGCTTAAAGGACACTCGCATGCATGTGAATGAATCTTTTTATCTTTTTAAGTTTTGTTTGCATTGCGGACTTCATATATTATCAAGTCCGAATAGTATTTTCCTCGATTCATTTCAGGGAAGGCGGAACCCTCTCCCTCTCCCTCTCCCTCTCTTGTCTCTCTCTATCCACCTCTCTTTTGTATAATATTTCCCTCTCTTGTCTCTCTCTATCCACCTCTCTTTGTATAATATTTTGAAAAAATAAAATTGGCTTCTACAATCCTCTTATACTTGTAAATTTCTGTACTTCACTTACTCTGTTGAATTTTATAACAAGGATATTGCGTTAATGATCATCTTTTTGTCTAATCTAAATATCTAATGAATAACTTTAACCATTGTCTTTTTGCAGCATTTTGACTTCTCCCTCGTATGCTCACTTACACTACGCCAAGCCCAAGTACAAGCAAATAGAATAGGGCTATGCCAAGTTGAGAGTAATGTTGTGTAAATTGATTCTTGATGGTGTATTTAATCTATATATATATATATATATGAAACATTCACGTGCATCCATCCCTTACTATAGGATGAAAGCACTTGAAATCCCTTTTTTATATTTAAAATTTTTCATTTATGGAAGCATCCATCACCCTATAATGAGGGATAGTTGTACTTGAATATTTCTCAAATATATATATATATATAACCAATCGTATCTATATACATAAAAAAGTAATTAATATATATTTATGCCAATCCGAGTACTTTGGATATTCTTGCATTTAATTCAAACCTACCTCAAGAGATCCAACGTACTCTGGGGTGTAACCAAACAAGGATAGGGGGCTTGGGAGCCCATCGACCATGTTTTGATTTTAAAAAGAAAAATTATGCATAACTAAACACAAAAAATAACATATATAATCAACACAATATGTTCAGTTTCTATTGATTTGGCACATATATATATTGGGTTATCAAATAATTAGTTTTTTCATACGAAGCATTCATCGGCCTACCTATCAAATTAAAGACTTGCATTACTATATATAGTTGGTTATGAACAGTTGGGTTATAAATAATGATAGATAGGCCGATGAATGCTCAGTATGAAAAAATTAATTATCTGATAATCCGGCAAATATATACATATAGATATACACACCAAACAAACTCTTACGACGAAGACATAACGACTCATCAGATATCACCAATTCACCATTACCAATTCCAAAGTGCAACAGAACTCCCTGTGCCGAACCTTATCCATATTTCAAATCATTATCGATTAGGGTAGGGTTTGCAATCTTAGACACGAAATGCGAACACGACTGGAACCCGACACGAGCTCCGTTGACACGAACACGAAGCTGCTGAGAGAAAATACGAACCCAACACGACACGAATACGTTGACTCAAAATTGATACGATTTGATATAATTTTGAAGAAAATTAATTATTTTAATATGTTCATTAAATTTTAAGGTATTTGGACATAAACACGAATTGATACAAAGTGGCATGAATTATGAATCCGAACACAACATAACACGACACCATTGTCACCCCTAGATTAGGGTGAGCCCTTTGCATACCAATACATGAGCAATTTAAATATTAAAAATCATTCTTTATTAATAATTGAGGAAACTATAAGAAAAAACCTCATAGGACTCCATATGATCAACGAGGACCAAGTAACATGTTGAAGATGGGAGGGATCCTCAAGTTCCTTTTCAATCTTTTTTTTATCATTTTGCTATATGGTCGATATCGACCATTTTATAGTATTCAGCAAATAAGATAGTTATATGTTGGAAAAAATCTGATTGACAGATTGGTCGATATCGACCATTAGGAGGAAGTAGTAATGGTCGATATCGACCATTCTGTTGTGTTCAACGAGTAAATTGAGAAAAAATCTGACTGACAGATCAGCCGATATTGACCATTAGAGTTAAAAAAAAAAAAAGAGAAAAAATCGCTATCTATCTCTTCCGCAGGCGAGCAAGAATAACGTAGAGCATCTGTTCGACAATATGACTAAAAGATTATCAAGAGTCAGAAAAAACCACCAACCATATATGTCTGTCAAAAACTGGGCTTTTGAAGAAAATTGATTTTAGCTTTTATTATAAAAGTCCACAGAGGTTTTGAATCTATCCAATAATCTCTCACCTAATTATTTCCTTCATATGTTCATTTCAAGAACTAGGCTTTCAGAGAACTGCAATCTTCTATTCAAATTTTTAATAAGATCAAGGAAGAAAATCAAGAGCAGTGATTTCATCTCTTGGTTGAAGTCAATCCCTCATATTCACTTCATTTCAGGAATTGGGTTCTCAAGATAGCTGATAGCTGCTTTTCACTTCAAATATCTATAAGAACATAGATGAAGGGGATGAAGGGAAAGTTCGTAAAGAGACTGAAATCCGTTGGAGAAGAAGATGAAGAGATTAAGGCAACCCCTGTTCACGAAACAACCCAACCGAACCCGACATCTCAGAGCTCATGAAAGACCTTGGAGAAGAAGATAAAGAGATAGAACACTACATTGGCACCATTAATAAAGAATACATCAGCCTCCTGAACCACCCAAAGTCTTAATTCCTTCCAAGGATAATTTCGGACCTAAAAGGGGAAAATGTCGATTGCGACAGACGAAGGGAAAAGAGAAAGGAGATGACCGCGGAATGAGGGAGAAATGGGGTTCAAATAGTTGTGTAAAATTGCCAGAATGGCCGATATCAACCATTTCATTAAACAAATAAAAATAAAATAAAATGGGCCCAAGGGACCTCTCCGGTCTAACATTATACTGGGTCATCAACCATCCATAGGGGTCCTTAGGGGTTTTTTCCGATAGTTTCCTCTTAATAATTCGAAGTAAAATGAAGTCAAAAGATTTTTGGTTCACAATAAATGATGTTGTTTATTTATATTACACGTATTTAAAACCTTAAACTTGGAAACATCATCACTATGGTGTGTAATGTTGTCTTGAGTTGCCATGATCGATTCTCTAAGGATGTTAAGCCTAATGTATGGAGTCCAATGCTTTACCAATTGTTTTGAATGTTTTTGTTTCAGTTTGATTCAATTTGTATGAATTTTCTAACACGTGAGCTTCAATTTCTTTATATTTAATTTGAGTTGCGTATCTGTGGTTGTGATCAGTGTATTATAAAAAAGCTATAAATTTGTTTATTTATATTGATGATATTATTGTCCTCGGACAACTTAAAAAAACCCACAGGAGTGAAAGATATTGCTTTGTTGTAAAAACAAGCACCTTGAAGCTAGCTTTGGCTTCAAGTTTATCTCCATAGTTGTGAGGAACAAAATTGCTAATGGAGCTTAATGAATACCGGATTTTAGTACAGAACTCCTACCATACCCGATTCTCGCACTGAGTCCTTGTTTCATAGTTTGTAGGCAATGGGTAAGGTAAGAATTAAACCTTTACCTTATCTTTAAGTCTTTAAAGTTTTACCCTCTATGGTAATTGGTAAAATAATAAACATATTCACTCTTACCATAATGTAGGATAAAAATCTGCCATTAGCTGAACGGGTAATGCGGGTGAAAGAACTCCATAAGTAGAAGTGATTTAGTACAAGCACTCATCAATCTTGAAACAACATAATAAGACACCCACGTAATTATACAGAAAACAAACAAATAGCAAAGGTGAAAACAAATGGCGAAAGTGCACACACTTGATAATGTAGAGAAGAAGAGAAGGGAATTGAACAACAAACCACTTCAAATCTGGAGCAAATGTTGCTGTAATCTTCAGTGCCTTTGATTATTCTGAGGAAATGAAGGGGTTTCTTTCAGATGGAACTTCCATTGAAATGGTGGAGTCGGAGAAAAACAACCGGACGGGTTTTTTTAGTTGAACAGTTAAAACCCATTCAAAGACCCCATCAATCATTGCCTTAATCGGGTTTGCCACATGGACTGAGCTCCCCTTGAGGTCGCGGAAAGGGTAGTTTCCACTCTCAACACAATACAGCAAATAGTTTATGATTTTCCTCGTCAACCTCTTTGATAAGAATTGTCGTTTCTCCTTGTAATTGTTGCTGTCTGTTATGGTGATATCATAGTACCCTTCAGCAACTATTTCAGTCTCCACGACGAAATTATTCAGATTCATTTGGATTTCTTGGCGGTCAGGCACATCACCGTCGTCCGACAGCGGAGCAGTTGTGGCTTCCAGAGGAATCTCACAACCCCTCACAACCATAAATTGGTCCACTTTTTTATAGTATGATTTCTTCACGGAATCATCACAGAACATGAAAGAGTCGCTACCTGTGTTCAGAAGCTCATGAATGAACACTCTGTGCCTGACATCGAGCCTTGCCAACAGGAGCTTCGTGTATTTGAAACTAATAGACTTCAAAAATTGCCAAACAAAATTGAAATAGTATGAGAAAATGTCCACCACAACAAAAATGGCACTTACCAATGTGGACAGCTGATCAAACCCTTTAGCCTGCAATACCAATGGAAAAATTGACAGAATTCTCATGAAGTTGTCATTCAACAGCTCAGAGCTGGTGTTGTCAACAATACAGTACTCCTCACAGGTCTTCATGGTTCCTCCAGTAAGAACATACTTCAACATGGCTTCTGGTTTCGCAGCTTTAACTAGATGGTACTTGCCCATCAGAACAATGTCCTGAGTCACCAGTTGGTGATGCTTCGCAAAATGAAGGAACTTGAGGGGTTTTCCTGTTTCGAAAGAGGCACAAAATCTGTAATCCTTGTTGTTCATCTTAAACCTCATGTCATAATTGTTTTCAATGGAGAAAGAGTGGGATTTTCTCTTTTCTTCGCTGTCATAATCCTGCCAATCCCCACCTGTCTCTCTACTCATACCGTCCAGCAGCAGATACGTTCTGCGTCTAAACCAAGTGCGCTCATAGCCATGCCACAACATGCTGATGGTGATGAATGGAATGCGGAAGAACTTAGCATTCCTCAGAAAGGTCCACACACTGTAAGCAGCTTGCAGCCAAAGAACCCAAGGTGGAACCACAAACGACATTATTTTGTTCTGCAGCACCAACAATCCCAGCTGAGGTAAAAGCACTTGTGGTTTCCTTCTTTGTTTCCTTCTTTCTGTGAAGAACTATATGCTTAAATTCTGCTTGTGAAGTGGTCTTATAATATTCTCATACCTTTCCTTTACCTTCCTTCATTCAGTGGTGGAAATAGAATTCTGGCTTGGCTTTGCTTTGCTTTGCTTTGCTTCCATCCGTCCAAGAATAGTATCGTGCCGTCACTTTAACTTTATTTATTGTCAGTGATGGCTGAACAAAGCAGAGACTTGTTGGTCGATGGTTGAAAGGCCTTGTGCATTTGCATTCACAGCAGAAAAAGAAGCATGAACCCGCCTTCGGCCTTCCTTTACTTTTAACTTACGGTTGTTACTTAGACAAATTGTGAGTTAAAGGAAAGGTCATATTGGGGCTCAATTATTGAAATATGAACAGTTAAAAATAAACTTTGCTGGGTTATATAGGGTAAACTAAAATCTTATCTCCATTGGAGTTGATCCTACCGTTGGATTTAACGTTTGATAAAAAAATGACATTGAAGTGCAAAAATTGTGTTGATCACCTTTTTTTTTATTAAACATTTAATTTAATGGTGAGGCTAACTCTGATTGAGGTGAAATTTGGGCACATACTATATAATTCAGGTTTATTTATTGTTGATGGATTGAATTTCAATAGAATGGTCTTAACCTAGACACCTTTAATGGTTAATCTTAAGTAATGTTTGGAAGGTTATAGTCTAGGTTAAAGCCCAAAATGTGTTCCCCCCCCCCATTTGGTTTTTTTTCCTTGGCGGATGTGAAGGTGACCCATGTCTAAGCCTTTCGCGCCCTCTTTTTCAATAAACTCCCCACCAATACGGGTTAGGATGGTCCAATCAGGTTGACCCACCTCGGTTGCAGGTCAACGAATCATAACCAGCTTTTTAGACTGGTCGGACACGGGTTGAGGTCCAAATCATACAACCCATTTGTGAACCAACCCATTTTGGCCCAGCCGGCCACCCCTAAAGTCACGGTAACTAATGTGTGAGTATGATGGATTTGGATTTAACTTGACAATAATTGCTGCAATGGGTCGAGTCAATTATGAATAAGCTAAATCCAAACCCATCCTACCCACACATGCCGTGCCCCATAAGCAAGGGCGGAACCAGAATATAATCGTTTTGGTTTGGCTGGGGGCTGAAATTCTCATTGATCTTAAACCGATTTTTACAATTTTATGGGACACCCTAGGATGACCCCAGCGTCCCCACAACATATATATATATATATACACACACCTGCTGCCCCATGATAGGTAGAGGTCAGATCCAATTTATATTTTTGTCCTCTTGAAATAATAAATATTTTAAGAATAAATTTAAGTCATAAGCTAGTTCAAGGAAGGTTTAAGTAGCCAAACCTCAATCCTCCATGAACCCTTGATGTAGCGGAAGCGTCTACGAGAAAGATCCACATGTTGATTCGACTAAGAATACCAGATAATAAGCATCAAAGTTCGTTGATTCAATTGAATACTGAAAATTGAAAGAAAACAAGGGGGAAACTCTTCTGCAATTTCATTTAAGATCTATTATGACGGCCTTCAGGATTACAAAGGGTATAAATATAAGCCTAAAACGAAAAAGTAACCCTAAGAAACAAAATAGCAAGAAAAAAATTAAAATATTCATTTTTTTTCAAAAAAGGAAAAAATTGAGATATAGACCCAACTTGAAACTATTAATCACAACTAATTCGACGCAAAAAATGGAAACTTATTTTGACCTTCCTACTAAAAATTATTACCAAAACAAATATTACCAAAAATAGAAAAAAAAACGCAATTTTGGGGCCTAAACAATGGAATTTTCCCGAAAAAGGCCATGCATCAATGGCAAAGCCACTGAGTTATGTTCATGGGCTTGTTTCCACCCTAAATACCATGTAATTTCACCAAAAATGGGCACTTCGAAAAGTTGCCCCAAAACCGCAAATTTACCTTATTTGACCTTACGTCGGTCTCACCTTTCCATGAAATCAAAACCTTTCTGCACTGCATCATTCTCCCTAGGGTGGAGGAAATTCACTCTCGAATTGCCGGTAGCATCATCTTCCAAAGAATCTCCAAAATAAGAAATCAAATGCTTCACGTTGAACACATCAGCAGTTCGAATATGATTAGGCAACTTCAAGCGATATGCATTGGGATTAATCTTCTCAATGATCTCAACAGGCCCAATTTTCTTAGCAGAAAGTTTATTATAGTCACCCATAGAAAATCGATCCTTAGTTAGGACCGCCCAAACAAAGTCACCCACCTCAAACTCCACATGGCGACGTTTCTTATCAGCAAGCATCTTTTATGTAGCGGCTGCCTGAACTAACTTATCATGAACCTTCTTATGAATTGCCTCTAAACCATCAACGAACTCCGCAGCCTTGCCATGAACTCTAATCTTGCTAGGCAATGGAATCAAATCAAGAGGACCACAAGGAATCATAGAGTAGACTATCTGGAAAGGACTGAATCCGGAACTCCAGTTAACTGCATGGTTATAAGCAAACTCCGCTTGACAAAGCTTTCGGTCCCAAGATTTAACATGGTCACCTGTCAAGCACCTCAACAAATGACCAAGAGAACGATTCACTACCTCTGTTTGCCTGTCAGTTTGGGGATGATAGGCACTGCTGAAATCGAGTTTGGTGTTAACCATCTTCCAAAGACTTCGCCAGAAATGGCTAAGCAAGCGTGTTTATCTATAAGAAACAATAGAAGAAGACAAACCATGGAGACGATAAATTTCTCGAAAGAATAGCTGAGCAATGTGTACTGCGTCAGTGGTCTTCTTGCAAGGGATAAAGTGCACCATCTTTGAAAACCGATCAACCACCACATAAATAGAATCATTTTCCCACTGCGTTCTTGGCAAACCCAATACAAAATCCATACTCACATCAGTCCAAGGTTGGGTAGGAATAGGCAAAGGCATATACAACCCTGCATTAGTGGCTTTTCCCTTGGACACTTGACAAGTTCTACACCGTTCCACAAAATGCTCCACCTCTTTGCGAACAATAAGCCAAAAGTAAGACTCTCGTACTAGTTGCAAAGTGTGATCCCGATCCACATGACCTTCACCATGAAGCTCCTTAATAATTTGCAGGTGCAAACTGCAATCGGGAGCACATAATTGATTTCCCTTAAAAAGAAACCTATCATACAAGAGAAAATCTGTCCACTCACCTGCCCGCACAGCTGCCATAATAACAAAGAAGTAGGGGTCTGTGTCTAACAATTCACGAAAAGAATCAAACCCAGGTACCTCTACTCTCATAGTGGTCAAAAAACTGTTCCGTCGGCTAAGAACATCTGCAAATCGATTGGAAATTCCCGCCTTGTGCCCCTACAAGAATTTGCATTTTTGCCGACGAAATAATTAAACGCCGGGAAAAGTGTAACTTTTGCCAGCGAAAAAGCTTATTTTGCCCATAAAGGTTCAGCTTTGCCCGGCGAACTCATTTTTTAGCCGACAAAGGTTATGTTTTACTGGCAAAATATTTGTGTCTCCGGCAAAGGATATATTTTTGCTGGTGAAATACCTATATCGCTAGCAAAAGTGACTAGTAGTACCACGATGAAAATAACTTGACGAATGCCAGTAAGAAATGTCCCGAGGGCCATAATGCCATAAACGAGTGCCAAAATGCATGAAATTGACCAGAAAGAAGGTCCCTGATGCCAAGGAGATAAAGGAATGCGTCGAGGCGGCGAACAACAACAACACAACTCAATTTTGGCTTTTCCCTCCATGAGATGAGCCCAGTGCATTGGACCGATGGATAAGAGAACTGAGCTAGCCCAAAAAACACTTGGGCGCTCTACGTACGGTATAGACTCCATCAGATACATATCGATTTCTTTCTGATGGATCTAGAATAGATAGATAGCCACCGGCAGGTAGAACACCCCCAAATTAATCTTCCCCCAAATCCCCGGCCTCGCGCTCCCCGTCAGCACCCCATACCCCCGCCGTTTGTCCCTGTTGCGAGTGTGACTGGTTCAGATTCTCCAAAGACCCAAAAGTCCTTAATCCCTATTTGGCACTGGAATCTCCTGATGTTGTTGGTGGATTGCCCAACTACCACCACCCAAGTGATCATTTGCCCATAGGCTCTGATTTTGAGTTCATCATTAGATGAACTCACGTAAGTATCTTTAATTTATTTACATTGGTTGATGCTAACCTTGATTAACTGTTGAGGCAAAGAAAAGTAAAAGGAACATAGCGCTATTTATTTGATTGACCTTGTGCTGAAATATGTCTGTAGTAGACACTGATGGAGCCATTGGTAAAAGCAGCCAATTTCAATTCCCGCCTTCTCCCTTCCTGTTCTCCTTCCCCATCAAGTTCTTCGACTTCTTTGGTGTTCTCATCTGACCGAAGAATGTTTGTACCTACTTCTTTTCTAAATAGGATTTGGGGGTTCTTCTCACAGGCGAACAAATGGGTATTTCCTTGTGGAGGTCCTCCATCCTCTCCATAGAGGATTGAGATCTTCACTTTAAGAGCTTGATCTGAAGAGGAAGATACGAGGAGCGACACTAGCGTCGTACCCATCAGCGACGAGTAACGCCAATTTTTCAAAAAAAAAAAAAGAAAACGCAATAGAGACTGACGGACCCTGTTTGTGCTACTGAAACTATGGGGCACCTTTTTGTGCAACATCCACATACGGGGAATTTTCCCGTAAAATCCTTTAAATACCCAAAACCCTTAAAAAACCAAGAAACAACAATGTAGGCTCCACCCCTGTGGCGCTTAGCTTGCATCTTTACCCTAATTCATCAACTCAAATGAAGACCAATAATTAAACACCTTATAACTTAAATTAACTAAGACCAGAACTTAAATCAATCCCTGGACGTACCCAAACACCAATAATTAAGTCCAATCCGGGATACTTGAAAATCACAGGAAATTCACCTCACTTGCACTGAAACGCAAATTTTCTACTTCGCTTCAACATCCGGATCCGAATCACTTTGACATTTGAACATCAAAGACTTAAAACAATTTGAAACATTAAAATTCATTAATTGAAGCCCATTAGAATCTGACAAATAAGTAAATTATCCCAAAAGTCATAATAAAAATACAAACTATCAGGATAGACTCCACACCCTGAGCACCTATCCCTACTTTAAACATCAAATTATGATTTTCGATTACATTTCGAGTTCCGATTCAAAACTGACTTTAACAGAACGTCCCAGAACATTAAAACGATTCACCTGACCAAAACTTAGCCCTTAAAGCCCATCGGAATTCCAAAAAGAGATTGGAAAGCCTGAAAAATACAAACTGTCAGGATAGGCTCCACCCCCTGGGTACCTACCCCTACTCGATACACTAAATTGTGACTTTCGATCTAGTTCTGAATCTTGATTCAAAATTAACTTAAACAGAGCCTTTCATAACACTAAACCATATTGAGAATTCAATTACCTTGTTCTAGAACCCCGAGAATTTCTAATAGAAGTTAGGAAAACCCGAGAAACACAGAACTATCAGGATAGGCTCCACACCCTAGGCACCTACCCTGTTTTGAGTCCCTATTTGAGAATTTCGACCATGTTTCAAATTTCAGATTGAATTCACTAAAATTAGGATTGTCCAGAACTTAAAACACACCTGAAACAATAACATAATCCAACAAAAGCCAATTATGTCTCCAAATTATAGTCGAATTGTTAAGAAGTGCTAAAAACATTGTAACAATCAGGATAGGCTCCACCCCCTGGGCACCTATCCTTGGTTGGACTATGAAGTGCAACTTTCAACTATTTTCTGGAATTTTGATTCAAATTGAAAATAACATAAACTTAAAATATTTAAAAACACATCAAATAGAACCTTAAGTCACTCTCGATCAAAATCAAAACCCAAAACAAACCAAATCAACAAAAACCTTAACCAACGAATTGCTTAGGCGCAGGAACTATCAAACTTAGGCTATTTACACCCTTGGATTAAATTGGATTACCTTATTAGGTAGCTTAGAGCATTAGGCTTCGCCCTATCACTCTTCCCGTTCTGTTAGGGGGTTGGGAGAGCTGATGTGGGTAGTCTAAGACCTTATGTTAGGGTTGATCCGATGATCAATAATAAAGCATTAATAAGGTAAATTCAAGTAAAAATCCCTCAGTTAGGCCCTTCTAGCCTCATATAAAAAATCCATCAAAACTATAAAACTAACAAAATTAACCCAAAAAGATTTTTTCTTTTATTTCTTCCTCCACCTCTAGTGCCAAATATTTAATCAAGCTTAATGATTAATAGGGAATGAATAGCTAATTTCTAAAATTGAATTAGTGAGAATAACGAGACGAGCTGAGTGATTTTACACACACTTTTAAACAATCACAGCCCATTAGCCACCCTTTAAATCAATCCCGGCCCATCAACCACCTTTAAACAATCTTGGCCAACGACCATCCTTATCAATTAATTTCGGCCCATCAGCCTTTTCACTTTTTATCACTTGTGTATCGCACACAAAACACAAAAATCACAAATTGAAATCTCATTTGCATCATCATTTTAGTTTGAAAAATCAGCCTTTAAACCCTATTTTGCCAAGGGATTTGAAGTGGGTACCCAGGAACGGGGCCGATCTTCTTCTAAAATATTTGGCACCTCCCCACTTTTATTTTCTTTACTTTAGTTATTATTTTACTTGCATCTACTACAATTAGGCTATGTGAGGATTAACCCTTAGTTGGACCTTAACTCATGACCCAATATCAAAGAGACCCAAGTTATGTGACAGAATGACCGTCGTGTGTTGCCGGCAACACATTAGACTAGAGGAAGAACCCACCCACTTATTTTTTCCCATTTTTTCTTCGGCTTTCATTGAAGAATGGTGTTAAGGCCGTTATCGTAGCTGGCAATCATGATCCATCAATTTTAAGGGTAGTTCGAATCCTCATTTTTGATGTAAAATCTAAATATCATATATTGATGAATGGAGATTTCCCAAGCCATGTCGCTTTTGGGGGTCAAAATTCACATCTAACAGGATCTTCCCAGCCTATTTCTTTATTTATGTTTTTATTTTTAGGGGCCTTAGGGGTGTTTGAACATTTTGTAATAACATGTTATTACCTTTGAAACTTTTTTTTTTTTGGAAGGTAAGTTAGAATATATTAACTTATCTTAAAATAGGATAGGGCAGCCCACTATACAAAAATAAGTGAGGGGATTTGTGAGTTTTTTTCAGAGGCTGAACGTGCAACTATGATGATTGTCTAACTTTATTGTTCCCTAAAAGAAAATTAAAAAAATGGACAACTAGCCAAAAGTCTCTTATCACAGTCTTGTAAGGCCTTCGGTCTAATAACTTTTTCTCTGGTCAATAAAGATGGACATAATTCGGCCAGATGTCCCTAGATACGCAACAATATTAGACATTCTCGATGTCCGCTACGCAAAAGAACCCCTTCTCCTTCTTCTTCCCGCATCAAACCCTCACCTGACTGCACACAAATCAAATCTCAGGGACCAGATCTGTTGCAGATCTCTGAAACAGGGCCAGGGGATTTAGCTGGCGGGTTGAGAAGCGGTTACATGCATGGTAGGTGTTGCACAGATGTGACGAACGTAGACTATAGACGAGGATGTGCACTCGCCGTTGCCGGAAAAGCACAGATGCGGTAGCTGAAGAGGTCTCTCTGTTGAATCGGTGCTTAGGGCATAAAAGAAACAGAGGAAAGATCGGTGGGCCACGGGTTCAGATCTTGTCACAATTGCTCTCCAAATCCTCAGATTGCAGAACGGAAATAGGGAGAGGGCACCCTGATCCAAGTTGGGTCCCACGCTGGAGCAGATCGACGCCGATCACTAGGCTGCGATCACCGCGTGTCCCGTTTCAACGGGCGGGCATTGACAGCAACCACCTGGGGCATTCGTGCAACAACACTGCTACAGAAAGGGGAGAAATCTACGGAGGACAGAGGTGGGTTGATTTAATGAAGAGCTCAGATCTTAGGAAGGAGATCAAACACACGCCAACCGCTACAGCCTTTAGCTGTCAACACCGGGGAAGGATGCTGGTTGAAGATAGAGGATCGAGACTCTGACGCTTGCACCTCGCCAATGACAGAGAACGAAGAAGAAATACGCATTCCAAGGCTCTTACGGCGCTGCCTAGCAGAACATCGTCGGATCTCTCTAACCAGCATCCTTCCCCGGAGAAGCAGAACCACTGGAATCTACCATTGTCGTTGGCCGTACCGGATAAGAAAGGCAGTGGGGCCTGGGGATTTACATGAGTGTTTGTGAAATTTATCAGGATTTCTCTTTGAATTTTCTGAGTTTTTTTAAAATTTAACTGAGTTTTTTGCAAACTTTATTTGAGTTTTCCTATAATTTATCGGAGTTTTTTGAAAAATTTATATACATTTTTTAAAATTTATTTGTGTTTTTGAACTTTATCTGTGTCTTTTGAATTTTTGGTAAGTTTTGAGATTTTTTTATATTTTTTGAAATTTATTTACATCATTTTAAATTTATCCGTGTTCTTTTGAAATTTATTTATATCTTTTTAATTTTATTTATTTTATTTTGAAATTTATTTACGTCTTTTGAAATTTATCTGCATTCTTTTGAAATTTATTTGTGTTTTCTTAAAATTTATTTGAAAATCTGATTAATGAGATTTTCATTAATCGTGGCAAATTAAATGGTAGTTGATCATTATTAATAGCATATCCCACTAATCATAGGAAACGATTTATCTTTAAATAAGAACTTTTAAAGAAAGCGTAATTTTGACATTTTAGGTCTTCAAATTTGGAAAAGTGACCTACCACACTATGAAAAAAATATTGTGGATATAAGGCAAGAAAGTTAAATGTTTAGGGACTTGTTGCCAAATGCCCCTTAAAATCCACAATTTGGGTCAATAAGTGATTTTAAATTGCAAGGCATTGATCTCCTTAGATAATATTAATATTCGATTTTTCAGGGTTTAAGAGACCGAAAGAGATGCCCATATTGATTATCATGTATTTATTTAGGTGATGAAAGGTGATTTGACTTAATCTATTTGGCCCCTAAAATTTATGCAAGAACTCGAATCTTGTTTAGATCGATGACCCAATTCTCATTCCTGCAAAATTATATATTCCTGGAAACTTAGACAGATTCATAATCAGATTAACTGGATTCATGTGGATAAAGTCCTAACTTAGCATTAAAGTCTGCATTATGCATGGGCTAATTCCATTGGAAATTAAATAAAAATTCTTAATTAAATATCATTAATAAAACAAACTCTGATATTCAAATTTAATTTATGAAAGTAGATTCCAAAAATACAAAATAAAACCTTGGAAACCAAATTGGCATCAACGGCTGAAATGTAAGGGCCTCCATCCCTTACTTCCATAGTACTTTGAGAGTAACTCTCATAGGAGCATCTCCCTTTTAAACTTGAAGAGTTTTTTCTTTGGAATGCGAGGGATGAATGTGCTTGATGACACTCCACACTTCTATAAGTACCGTGAGACTAACTCTCACTGGAGCATCTCCCTTTTAAAACTTCAAGAGGTTTTCTTTGGGAAGCGAGGGATGAATATTGTGCTTGATGACACTCCATACGGTGACATTATTTTATCTTGCAAAATTTTCTTAGATCATTTCAATCCAACGGCTAGCAAAATTTTCTCAAAACGTTCAGATCTAGTGGCTGGAGATGCGGGTGGCCGAATTAAAGGCACTCCAAACACCCACATTAGGAGAAAATTCCCTCATTAGTGTCTAATGAAGTGTGAGTGGTTGATTTGAAAACCTTATCTGAAAATTACTTAGGTGTCAGGGCAAGAGATTGATGTTAAATTAGGCCACGGCGATTGGAGGATTAGGTGTTGGGCAAGAGATTGATGTTAAATAGGTGATCTATTTTGATGAGAGGTCATACAAGAAGAGGTACATAATAAATAAATGGAGGAGTAATATTGGAAACTAAAATTTATGCTCTGACAGGCTACTAAATTCTGTGCATCGCCATTCACTACACACCACAATATATCATTTTATGAGACCATCGCAATGCATGCCAATGAGATTAACCTGTAGAAAGCATCATCTATGAGTAAATTCCACTTCTTGATAAGATTGGGATGGTGGAGATCATCTGGTGGAGTCATCTCATCATAAGAGAATCCCTCACATTTCCAAGAGATGTGTTATCAAGTGCTCTTCAAAATCCCATCCATCTTGACCAAAAGCAGTCACAAGATTAACAACTGATCCATTATGAAATTAACACAAGATAGGTTCCAGTGAGGCAGACCCGGAAAGAGAGCTCCAGCATTAAAAAGAAATGTATGAATGCATGTGGGTGTATCCTGGGGATTCTTGATTATCCATCTGCTATAATCAGTTCTACTGGATGTTCCTAGCTGGCTAATCAAATGGCATCAAATGGCCAGTACGTCATCTATAAACTGATACAAGTGCAGTTTTAAAGAACCACCCACATTTTGCAGAATAAATCATCAATCATAAAACTTAGTTCTGATCCACTCCATGAGACATTTTGAGAACATAAAATGAAATTTTGGACATACCCTTATACATTTAAACCAATCACTGAGAAAACAAAAAAAAAAAATGTTCTGGAGCATCCAAGATAAATTGATCTTTTCTTGCATTATTGCCCTGCCCTCCAAGATAAATGACTCCATTTGACCAGAACATTCAATATGCTCAGTTCAATCTCTCTTCCTCATCACAACTCCTTCAAGAAACCCATCATCGCGGAAATCACCATAAAATTCTTTAGTTTGGATAGGTCCTGGCAGCTGAAATGTAGCTGAGAAATGTCCTGGTGGGCAAAGGCACAATGTTTGCATCTCAAAAACTTGTGAGTACTTGGATACTAAACTCTTACCTGTCATAGTTACTCCCTCAATGGTCACCTGCCCTTCAGGGGTGAATTTACAGCTAAACTCATCTGCCATCATCGATGAAGCAGATTAGCAACATGTGAGAGAGGTCTAACAATAGTATAATATAAGCAAACCAGAAGCATAATTGCAAAAAACAGACAAGAACGATCTTAGACCAACAATCTTCTAGTCCAAAAAAATACTTATTATCTCTCAGATTTTACAAACCCCCACAAATTTATCGACTTTATGTCATTGATATTCCATCAATGATTATGTAGTTCCACAAATCTAGCAGTGCCAAAAAAAAAAAAAAAAAAAAAAAAGCCATAAACAAATTCTCTGTTATGCAATAATGTCAACGATATACAAATGTCTGCATATGAACTGATCAAATTATAACAGCATGGATCATGAAATATGCCTTTTGTGGCTTTCAATCTGTAGTCTCTTACCCAAAAAGAAAAAACAAAATTTGCTGTCATAATTGTAAGTTGATTAAAGCTGATCAACCCAAGAACAGCATTCAATATGGCCATCATTATAGATCAGGAGATCCGAATAGACCCATGGTGTGCTTACTCCTTAAAATGAGAGCAGTCTACATGTTTAACCTTGGTTCAAAATTTCAGCTACTGATTTACCGATAATTCAAAATTCCAAATGTGTTAAGTTTTGACAATTGAAAACAGTAGAAATTCTGCTATGTATTAATCTCAAAATCTGAAGTACTGGCCAGATGTCTATACAATGCATTTCTAATTACAATGGCATTCAATGCAAATAAAACGTGGTCATCATAATAGATCTCAAACTAATGCTAAGGTAAATACAAACCATAGATGCATACATCTGTTAGTAACCCCATAATCTCCACCGTCAAATGTTAGTAATCTAAATAAAGGGGGAAAGTCTTTAGCTCACCAATGAAAGGCAACCCAAAAACTAACGGGTTCTTAACAAATAGGAAAGGGATGCAACACGATTTGTGCAAGCAGGGTTTGATATGCAAATCCCTTAGAGGGCTTTATCTTTCATTAATTATTTTGGTGGGTCCCATGAGGAACCCAATTCATGCAACTGCATCCAAATGTAATTTTTCTTTTCTAGAATGGACTGCAAATTCCTCTTCTCTAAGAAGATTCAAGTAGCGGGGTTCGTCTTCAGAATAAGTTCAAGTCAAGACTCTAAAAGATCAAGAGTTCGAACTCTTGGAAGGAGAGTTCGAACGTGTGGAGATAAACTTTTCCAAGTCATTTTCCAAAGAGTTCAAGAGTTCGAACTCTCACACTGAGTTCGAATGTTCGTGGCAAAACATCTCCGAGTCATTTTCGAGAGAGTTCAAGAGTTCGAACTCTCACACTAAGAGTTCGAACGTTCGTGGCAAGTTGTCCCCAGGCCATTTCCAGAGTGCTGAAGAGTTCGAACTCTCACTCTGAGAGTTCGAACGTTGCTGTCCTGTTTCACTGTCCTGTTCTAAATAGTGAAGAGTTCGAACTCTTAAGTCAAGAGTTCGAACGTGAGCTCCAGAAAAGCAATCCCTAGGTTTTCTCTATATAAAGGCATGTTATCTCAAACCCTAGGAAATCTCTCTGAAGCTCAAAAAGGCTGCTGTACTTTTGGAAGAGAGATCCAGATCTCAAGAGATTTCCACCTTTACATTCAAGGTTTCAAATCTCTAGAGATCACATCTGAAATCTACTTTATGTTCTATCTCTTGAAGTTGCTTCGAGATTGAAGACGGAGAGTCAAGCATGGGTGAAGATGTACAGCGGGTGGCTGGCATGAGGTTATTGCAGTCCTTAGGTTGTGAGTCAAGTGGGAAAGGGTTGTAAGTTCTCTTGTAATCTTCGTGGTAATAGTGTTTGATCTCTTCACTGGACTGAGGTCCAGGACCCGTGGTTTTTTCCCTTGTTAGGGTTTTTCCACGTATATCGTTGTCTTGCTTGTGGTGATTGTTCTTAATGCTTTCCTATGGTTGAATATGTTGATTGCTTGTTACATTGTTAGATCTGACTTGGGACCTTAAACCCTTCATTGGGGTTTTCAAACCGTCAATTGGTATCAGAGCGGGTCACACTAAGATATTGTGTGAATCGATCTTCCAGATTTGAAAGATGGACTATAGTAACAATGAAGGAACCTCCACAAATAAGCCCCCACTATTGATTGGGTCAAACTATGCTTATTGGAAAGTTCGTATGATTGCTTTTTTGAAATCTATTAATGATGATGTTTGGGATTGTGTTGAAGATGGGTATTCCACTCCTGAGGTAGAAGTAGAAGGAATAATTGTTCCTAAACGCAAATCTGAGTGGAGTAAGGATGAAAAATATCTCTCCAATTGCAATAGCAAGGCAATCAATGCCATTTATAATGGTGTTACTCCCTCAGAGTTTCGCAGGATATCTTCTTCCACCTCTGCTAAGGAAGCTTGGGACATCCTTCAAACTGTTCATGAAGGCACTGACAAAGTCAAACAATCCAAACTTCAAAGTCTCACTACAGCTTTTGAATCCCTGAGAATGAAAGATTCTGAGATCTTTGATGACTTTAATGTGAAACTTGGTGACATTGTCAACAAATGCTTCAGTCTGGGGGAACCAATTCCAGAAAGCAAAGTGGTTAGAAAGATCCTACGATCCCTTCCCCCAAAGTTTCATGCTAAAGTTGTTGCCATTGAGGAAACTCAGAACTTAGATATCTTACCGGCTGAAGAGTTGGTAGGAAATCTACAAACTTACGAGGCAAGTTATTTACCAACTCTTAAACCAAAAGGAATGGCCCTTAAGACCTCTAAGCATGGAGGAGGAGATTCAGATGATGCAACTGAGAGCAATTCTGAAAATGAAGAACTAGAAGCGCTTTTTGTTAAAAAGTTCAAAAGATTTTTGAACAAAAACAAAGGTGACCTGAAAAGAAGTTTTGTGAAAGATAAGGGACAAAACATGTCAAGTTTTGTGCCCAAGTCTGACAAGCTCAATGGTAAAAGCACTTCTAAAAATTCTTCAAAAGGCATCCAATGCTTTGAGTGCCAAGGATATGGGCATATTGCATCCAAATGTGCCAATCAGGCTGATAGGCGCCCGGGTAAAGCTTTGAATGTCACTTGGGATGATGACTCTGATGAGGAAAACAGTGAATCAGATTCCAACACTGATGGTACTGAAAAATTTATTGCTTTTGTGTCTAGATCATCTAAAATCTCTCCTTTGCAGGACTCTACTGACATAGATTCAAATTCAGAAGATGAAGTAAATCTCAATAAATCATCAGATGATGACCAGGAGGCTGATTCTCAGTATGAGAAGCTTTTGAAAAACTCATTGAAACTTACAAAAATAAATGAAAGGAGGTTCATCAAGCTAAAACAGTTGAAGCTTGAAAATTCTTCATTGTCAAATGAACTGAGTGAAGCAAAAACTAGGACAGATCAGTTGGAATTAGAATTCTCAAGACTGACTACATTGTTAAGTGATGCAGGTAAAAAGGCTGGGCAAGATGAGAAACAATTGATAAATACTCAAAGTGAAATATCTGCTCTCAAAGAACAAAATCTTGATTTGGAAGGTAAATTGAAACTCATGCACACGGAGTTGTCCTCTGCAAAAATTTCTCTTGAAAGAATGAGAACTGGATCAAGAACTCTGGATGAGATCTGGAGCAAACAGAAGAGGGATAAACACGGGATCGGTTATGATGCTAGTTCTTCTTCTTCAACTCTTGCTGGTAACACAGTTTTTGTTAAAGGCCCCACTCAAACTGAAGACACTCTCATTCTTCCTGTTTCACAACAACACACACAAATGGAAAACACCTCAGTTGTTTCTGTTACCGCTCATGTGAATCCTGGTTCTAGGGTGTCGAAAGAAAATGTTCGTCGAACCAAGATTGTGCCAGTATGTCATTAGTGTGGAGTAAAAGGACATATTCGATATTTCTGTCGAAAGTTGATGACAAAGTCAATCCCAACCTGTCATTACTGTGGGATAAAAGGACATGTTCGACCACAGTGTCGAAAACTAAAAAGGCACCTACATGAGCAACAAAGGAGGATTCAATATTCTCCCCAGCCAGTCAAGACTAAATCCTTATGGATACGTAAGTCAGACATGCATTGCTATGTAGTTTTATCTGCACTGAGAGCTCAAGACTCACATGAATAGTACTTGGACAGTG
The DNA here is from genome assembly GCA_003546025.1 of Camphora micrantha. Taxonomy (NCBI): domain Eukaryota; kingdom Viridiplantae; phylum Streptophyta; class Magnoliopsida; order Laurales; family Lauraceae; genus Camphora; species Camphora micrantha. The sequence goes on along the minus strand of QPKB01000011.1, from coordinate 5,781,650 downwards.
GATGTTCAAGAAACATGACAGGAAACAGATCCCTATTCACTTCTCTTGGGAAGTGTGATGGTGGTGTGGTTCAATTTGGTGATGGAGGGAAGTCAAAAATCATTGGAAAAGGCACAATCAGTATTCCTGGAATTCCTATCTTGTCTGACGTATTTTTGGTTGATGGCTTGAAGGTTAATCTACTCAGTATTAGTCAATTGTGTGACACTTCATATGATGTACACTTTTCCTTAAAAGCATGCACCATTCTTGACAAACAGGGAAAGAGTGTTCTTTGTGGAAAAAGAACCTCAGATCATTGTTACACAGTGGTCACAGAAGGCATGATGTAATGTCACTCAGTGAAAGTGAGTGATGTAGACTTGTGGCATCACCGCTTAGGACACATGAATCACAAATATTTGGAAAAGTTGTCTAAGCATGAGTTAGTTCGAGGGCTGCCCAAACTTCAAAGGCCCTCAAGCAACATATGTGGCCCTTGTCAAAAAGGAAAACAAACAAAAGTATCGCACAAAGGGATTGATCACTGTGTAACTAGCCGACCCTTGGAATTATTACATATGGACCTTATGGGTCCAACTCAAAAGGAGAGCATTGGCCGGAAGAAATATATATTTCTTATAGTTGATTTCTCGCGTCTCACTTGGGTTAGATACTTGAGAGAAAAATCTGAAACCTTTGAAATTTTTAATGATTTGTGGTTTTTGTTGATGACAGAAAAATCTCAGGAGTTTGGAAGTGTAATTCGCATCAGATCTGATCATGGCACAGAGTTTGATAATTCTGACTAACTCATTTTGTGCTATGCATGGTATTAAACATGAATTCTCTGCTCCAAAAACTCCTCAACAAAATGGAGTGGTAGAGAGGAAGAATCGGGTAGTTCAAGAAATGGCCCGTGTTATGCTACACAACAAACACATTCCTCTACGTTTTTGGGCTGAGGCAGTCAACACAGCAGTATATATCATTAACCGACTCTATCTCAGGCCAGGAACAAAGCAAACTCCATTTGAGATTTGGAATGGTAGGAAGCCCAGTGTGAAATACTTTCGAACCTTCGGAAGTAAATGCTACATCCTTAGGGATCGTGAGCATTTGGGAAAATTTGATTCTAGAAGTATTGAAGGATTTTTTCTAGGATATTCCCTTAACAGTAGAGCTTACCGTGTATACAACATTGAATCCTCTACTGTAATGGAATCTGTAAATGTTGTAGTGGATGACATTGGGGTAATTGAACACACTTCTTATGAAGATGAGGAACCCATTCTTACTCCTTCCATTTCACAGGTTGAGAGCTCCAATGATGGAAGCAATGATAAAGAGCTGCAGCCCATTGAAGTAGTTGAAAGTCCGGAGCTTGATCTCTCTCCAAGCAGCAATTCAACATGCTCCGAATCGGAACAAGGAGGACCAAATGATCAAGTCTGTGTGCATCCCCGGTCTCAAAAAGGGCAAGTCATGAAAGATCATCCTCTTAACAAAGTAATTGGCGACATCTCTGCTCCAATGAAAACAAGAAGACAGGTAAGGGATGAGGTAAACTTTTATTGCTATGTGTCTTGTCTTGAACCAAAAAATGTTGCTGCTGCCTTAGAAGATGATTCCTGGATAGATGCAATGCATGAAGAATTGGAGCAGTTTGAAAGAAATTCTGTTTGGAAGTTGGTTCCCAGACCCACTCACACAAATGTTATTGGCACAATATGGATCTTTAAAAACAAAACAGATGAAGTGGGTGAGGTCATTCGGAACAAAGCGCGATTGGTGGCACAGGGATACACTCAGCTAGAAGGAATTGACTTTGATGAAACCTTTGCTCCAGTTGCTAGACTTGAGTCAATTCGACTTCTTCTTGCCATTGCTTGCCATTTGAGGATGAAACTGTATCAAATGGATGTAAAAAGTGCGTTCTTGAATGGGCTCTTGAATGAGGAAGTATATGTGGAACAGCCAAAAGCTTTTCAAGATCCTCAGCATCCTGATCATGTTTACATATTGAAGAAAGCCTTGTATGGACTGAAACAAGCTCCCCGTGCTTGGTATGAGAGACTAACTCAGTTTCTAGTCTCTAATGGTTTTACAAGGGGAAGTGTTGATAAAACTCTTTTCATCAACATGGAGAAAGGAGATATTCTGATTGCTCAGGTGTATGTTGATGACATTGTGTTTGGTGGTACTTCTGAACTTTTGGTTCAAAAATTCTCATCTACCATGTCAAGTGAATTCGAAATGAGCTTGGTAGGCGAGTTGTCCTTTTTTCTTGGTTTGTAGGTCAAACAAACTGACAATGGGATTTTTGTGTCCCAGACTAAATATGCCAGAAACTTGTTGAAAAAGTTTGGGTGGAACTCTCCTAAACATGCTAGAACACCTATGAGTACCACCACTAAAGTTAGTGTTCATTCAGCAGGAAAAGATGTGGACAACACCCTGTATCGAAGCATGATTGGCAGTCTTCTATATCTGACTGCAAGTAGGCCAGACATAGCATACAGTGTAGGTTTCTCTGATGCAGATTGGGCTGGGTGTGTGGATGATCGAAAAAGCACTTCAGGGGGTTGTTTTCTTGTCGGAAATAATATGGTTGCTTGGCACAGTAAAAAACAAACATCCACTTCCCTATCCACAGCAGAAGCAGAGTATATTGCTGCAGGGAGTTGTTGTACACAATTATTATGGATGAAGCAAATGTTATCTGATTATGGCATATCTCAAGGACTAATGCATGTTTTCTGTGACAATAAGAGTGCCATAGATATTTCCAAGAATCCTGTCCAAAATTCGAGAACCAAACACATAGATATTCGACATCATTTTATCCGTGACTTAGTGGAAGAAAAAGTTTTGATTTTAGAACACATTCCTACCGATCACCAGTTAGCTGACATTCTCACCAAACCTCTTGACCCTAACCGATTTGAATCTCTTCGAAAATCTCATGGTGTTTGTTTGCCTCCCTGACTTCTCTATTTTTTTTTCCTTTTCTTTTTTTTTCTCTTGTTTGCAAACTCTGTTGTTTTTACACAAGCATCACGATCTATAAGAATTACAAAGATCTACTGGGTTTGCTCCCTAGTTCCTCTTCATACTTCGGAATGTCTGTTCCTCTCTGTGTCCCCTGTCGAAGTTAGGTTGTTGATAAGGGTTTACTGGGTCTGCTCCCCAGTTCGCCTGGTTTGATGAATTTACAGTGTTGATGAAGATTCATTGGGTTTGCTCCCTAGTGTATCTTGTTTGATGAGATTAGCACGCTAATGAAGACTCACTTGGTCTGCTCCCTAGTTTGCCTTCATTATTACTTGAGTGATTGCAGCATAGTTTTCTTGTAGTTAATTTAAATAAAATAAAAAAAATGTGTTGAATCATGATCATACAGGAATGCTCAAAACAAAACAGGTGCAGCAAAATGAAATACACAGAAATGTTGAAAGCAAAAGGGGAGAAAATCTAATTTCGAAGTCTTATGTTATCAAGTCAGGAAAATTGTGGAGTTGAGGATTTTAGGAGGAGACATTTAGAAGGGATTTGATATTCAGGGGGAGTAATCTCTTCTTATCATTTGCGTTTGCTTTTTTCACACACCACATTTTTTTCCTCAAACGTTCGAACGTCTCCCCTTAGAGTTCGAACGCTCTCTTTTTTTTCCCTGGGCCAAACTCCCGAGAGTTCGAACGTTCCACTTGGACGTTCGAACGCTCGAATCCGTCAGCACCCGAGCCAATTTCCAGCGAGTTTGAACGTTCGAACTCTTAAGTTTAGAGTTCGAACGTTCGCCCCTGCTAGGTTATAATTCCCCTCTTTTCATTTCGTTGCTTTCTCTGTTCGAACGCGCCCCCAGCCTCCTCCTTCTTTCTTTTTCGTTCCAGCCGCCCTCGTGTTCTTCTTCTCCTTTTCACAGGTAGCTCCTCTTCTTCTCCTCTCTTCTCTTCCTTTTAGGGATCTAATCTCTTTCATTTACTAAGTTATGGATTTCTTGTGTAGTTGGTTCTTTCTCATGATTCTCTTGGATTTATCTTGTGCGATCTCTCTGTCTTAAGATTTTTTTTGCTCCTTTTGCCTCATATGATGGATACATTCCTCGTGATCCCATTATTGTGTGATTGTGCATGGATTTGGAAGTGGATGGTTGTTTTGAGAAGTTAGGTGCTTGGAAATTGTTTTTCTTCTTCTGCCTTTGTGGTGGTTTCTTGCCACGACCTGTGGATGTGGAAGGGTCTTGTGTGGATTCTTTGGAATGTGGAATGCTTTGAATGTGGGTGTGCATTTGGGAGACCTTCTATGCTTGTCTTGACCTTTGTCAACTGGTGCTTGGACCAATTGTGAAGTTGTCATTGTGTCTATGGGGTGCTTTTTTCCATCCTTGTGCATTTTCTTTTGGTGGTGGTCTCTCCTCTGGGTGTTTTAGCATTCTCTCTGGCTCTTTTGTTGCACTGATTTCAGATTTTGTTTGGTGTGTCGACCATCATCTCAGGTTCTTCATCTTTTACTATGGCTCCTCGAAAGAGAACGTGCACCCGGGCGACCTTTGATCAGTCCCGGTTTGTCAGTGAACAAGCCCAGACTCTGTTTCTAAGCAAATTTCAACATCGAGGAGTTGTTCCCGAAAGGATTGTTGTCTTCAATGATTTTCATGCCAATGACTTTGGGATGTGGCTGAGGGAGCGCAAATGGCTGACTCTGTATGACATTGGATGTCAGATTGTGCCTAATTGGGTCCGAGAATTTTATGCCAACATGAATGACGTCTCTGACGTCTCATTCAAAACTTTTGTTCGGGGTGAGGAACTGGAGATCTCTCCTGACTCTCTAAGTGCAATCTTGGGGATCCCCCGCTCTGTGGGTGCAGCATTTCCTGTGGTTCATGGACGCTCCATAGATTACAATGAAGTGGCGCGCGTCTTGTCCAAAAAGCCCACCGATTGGATTGGGGGTTCTCTGAATCAGAACCAGCTCAAAGACCCTTACCGCCTCCTCAATATCTTCATTCGTCACAATGTCAATCCTAAAGGGAGCAAAGGGATTCCCAAGGAGGATGGCTATCTCCTCTACTGCATTGGTACACGCAAGTCTGTTGATCTGCCCCTTGCAGTGTTTCGTGGCATGGTCAAAATTCACTCCGCCTCTCTCAATGCCCTTCTTCCTTTTCCTGGTCTCATTTCCAAAATTCTAATTGACTTGGGCCAGGAGGCAGAACACACTGAGGACATCATCATTCCCTCACAGAAGATAGACATGTATACCCTCCTCAAATCCAAATCTCACCTTAAATCAGTTGGCGACGATGATGATGATGATGATGATGATGACAATCTGGGGGGTGGTCAAGCTGGTTCTTCTGGTGCTGGTCCTTCTTCCGGCCCTTCCCAAGGGCAGCCTCTTGGTGAGGGGGAGCTTCGGGCGGTTCATGACCGTCTAGAACGCTTGGAAATGCGTGTTGATGAAGGATTTCAAGAAATGCGTCAAGGCTTCAATGATCTCCTAGATGTTTTGCGCAAGTTCTAGAAGCCCCTTCCGTTCCTCTGCTGCTCTTTAGCCTTTTCTTGATTTCTCTTGTTGTTATTGGTTGTTGGTGTCTTGGAACTTCTTTTATCTTTCTTTTCTACTTTTCTTCTCCTTTGCAATTGCATGTCCAAAAAGGGGGAGAAAGGTTCCTTGTTTCAATGCTTCAGACTTGTCTTGTACTTATGTTTAACTGCTTATCTTCATGCTAAACTTGACTTGTGTTAATGTTTTTGTTTGCCACTAATATGATCTTTGCCAAGTGGTTTGTCCTTTGGCTCTGTGTTTTTGATTTGCAGGTCATTCAAGCTTCATGGCTTCTTTTGGTTCTTGGGTTTGCAAGGGTAGAATGTATTTTGTAGGAAGTTTTGTTCATGAATTGCCAAAGGGGGAGATTGTAAGGTTTTGAGTGTTGGCAATCATTCTTGGGTTCGAACAAAACTTGGGTCATCCAAATGTAATTTTTCTTTTCTAGAATGGACTACAAATTCCGCTTCTCTAAGAAGATTCAAGTAGCAGGGTTCGTCTTCAGAATAAGTTCAAGTCAAGACTATAAAAGATCAAGAGTTCGAACTCTTGGAAGGAGAGTTCGAACGTGTGGAGATAAACTTTTCCAAGTCATTTTCCAAAGAGTTCAAGAGTTCGAACTCTCACACTGAGAGTTCGAACGTTCGTGGCAAAACGTCTCCGAGTCATTTTCCAGAGAGTTCAAGAGTTCGAACTCTCACACTAAGAGTTCGAACGTTCGTGGCAAGTTGTCCCCAGGCCATTTTCCAGAGTGCGGAAGAGTTCGAACTCTCACTCTGAGAGTTCGAACGTTGCTGTCCTGTTTCACTGTCCTGTTCTGAATAGTGAAGAGTTCAAACTCTTAAGTCGAGTTCGAACGTGAGCTCCAGAAAAGCAATCCCTAGGTTTTCTCTATATAAAGGCATGTTATCTCAAACCCTAGGATATCTCTCTGAAGCTCAAAAAGGCTGCTGTACTTTTGGAAGAGAGATCCAGATCTCAAGAGATTTCCACCTTTACATTCAAGGTTTCAAATCTCTAGAGATCACATCTGAAATCTACTTTATGTTCTATCTCTTGAAGTTGCTTCGAGATTGAAGACGGAGAGTCAAGCATGGGTGAAGATGTACAGCGGGTGGCTGGCATGAGGTTATTGCAGTCCTTAGGTTGTGAGTCAACTGGGAAAGGGTTGTGAGTTCTCTTGTAATCTTCGTGGTAATAGTGTTTGATCTCTTCACTGGACTGAGGTCCAGGACCCGTGGTTTTTTCCCTTGTTAGGGTTTTTCCACGTATATCGTTGTCTTGCTTGTGGTGATTGTTCTTAATGCTTTCCTATGGTTGAATATGTTGATTGCTTGTTACATTGTTAGATCTGACTTGGGACCTTAAACCCTTCATTGGGGTTTTCAAACCGTCAGGTTGGATTCTTGTGTTTAACTATTTTCTACTTTCTCCTTGTGTTTGCTTATTTGACTATAGATCGAGTTAAAGTCTATTGTTGGGTTGTTCCGAATCAATGACGAGATTATTCGTTCGGGCTCATTAGATCGTCCAATTTCCGCTAATAAGGACTACATCGTATACTTAAAGAAAGTCAATAGCTTAGGTCTGTTCAACAATAGTCCTTATGAAGAGAATTGCTCCAAGTAGTATTGTATTTGGATATAGATTTTCTCTTTCATTATACACTTGTCCACATTGCATCGACTCTACATATACTACTATATAGTTGATATATTTGGCTACTCGAATGCGATAATTCCCAAATATAGATATAGGTATGGACATAGATATGGAATCAAAGATATGAATTGCACATTTTCAAATTATGGATACAACTGTATTTATTTATTTATTAATTTTTGAAGATAGACACATACGAATACAACTGTATTTATTGATTTATTAATTTATTTGATGACATGGGTGTCCCCGAGTTCTTTGACCCAATAGGACTAATCCCCCAGGTGTTACCTGCTAAACCCACACAAGCCCACATCGGGCACAACTGGGGCGGTTTCAAACACAAGATTGATCACATGTAAACTTATATCCACTCACAGTTAATCAAATAAAATAAGTTGATTGGTTACTTGTGATTGTTTGATGAGCCACAATGCAAACGGTAGACATGGATGGCTGAAAATCCACTGATTAGTAACTTGTGATCATTTGATGGGCCGCGATGCCTACAGTAAACATGGATGGTTGAAGATGCATTTATTGTTTACTTATGACCGTTTCATGGGCCATGATGCTTGGAATTTTCCTGGATGGTTCAGAGAGGGTATTCATAGCCTTCACTAATGCCATGAAAAGATGAACCATCAAGGTATGAATGATATAATAATGCAAGGAAGGAGTGGGAATCCTTGAGTATCTCACTCACCCTTCGTTGTGAGGGGTGTGGAGCCCTATAGTGGGGCCCAACGCCCACCTATTGAATATTCATATTGCTTAAAAAAAAAAAAACATTCTCCCCTTAAGTGGACTTTCCCCAAATTTTACTCTCATAGGAGTCAGTCCCAACTTAAGATTGAACTATTGGCACTTTTAATCATATTCTCAATCTAATGGGGGGACCAATTCCTATTTGATTACCCCGCAGCCGCAGCCGCACACACAACGCCCCTTTCCACATTACATATATAAATATATAGAAATATAATGGATTTCACTGCAAATGAAACCTTGTTGTTTTCCTCACCCTAATCTAACACTACTAACTTAAAACCCAAACCAAAATTATATACATCACGCACTAACCCCATAATTTTCACCACCCTATGTTAATATAACTAAACAAGGAGACTCTTTTAACTCCCCAATAAAAGGTAACCCAAAGACTGCTTTCGTTCCTAATATAAGAAAGACGTTGCATGGAAAGGGATTATACAAGTTGAGCTTGTAGAAAAAATCCCTTCAAGATTTTGTCTTTCATAATTTTGTGTTGGCTCCCGTGCAAGCCCTACTCAATGTCGTTCCCCTGGGTTGTTAGAAGCTCGACCTCAAATTTGTAGTCATCCACCCAAATCAAACACCAGCTGATAATAGCTCGTTAAAAAAATCATCATTTCTCCCAAACTAATGCATTGAACATAGGTGGTAATAAGATCTTACATCCAAAGGTAGGATTATGTTTTAATTGATAATGAAAAGTTAGATCTTGCTGTAGGACGAAAAGGACATTAGATCTAAAAATTACTTTCATCCGACGAATGGATATATCTTTCTGCAGCTTGTGCTCCCAGATGATGAAATCAATATTGGCTAACTGATCTAGAAAATATTGGTCCGATATTAATTATTGGAAACGGTGGATTGACCAATTGATACTGTTCAAAATCGTTTGAACCATTCCCTACCATCACTGGATCTTCTAGGTTAGTTCAAAATCGTTTGAATCATTCTCCACAATCACTGGATCTTCTAGGTTAGCATCTACTATGCATTTTGCATGATCTTTGTAATGTTAGAACGTTGAGATTTTGGGTTCAAGTCACATTACCAGACCCCAAATTAAAAAAAAAAATGGAAAGTAGATCATTAGAATTTCTACTGCTGAAACATTGTCAGCTTCTTCCTCCCTACTACTTAAATAAGTCTTCTTTTTTTTCAAAGAACTTCTTAGATGAACTTGTTAGCTTTCTTAGTATTTTTCTAAGAACAATGCTAAGTTTCAGTCACAATAGACACCGTCTAGATGTTAACCAATTGCACCCAATATCTCATACGCGACCATGGTGACTTGGGTAAAGATTCCTCTGTAATCAAAGTTTCAATTTCATCCATTTGTCTGTCAAACTATCTAGTTGCTCATTTTGGTGAGAGTTCCTAAATAGAGTGGGCTCTGCTCATATCATACGAGTCATAGGTCTCATCTCAACCCATATAAATTATTCTCAAGATCATAGGTATCCTCTAGATTTACCACTAGAGGCATAATAACTCTTTTTTTTTATTTATTACAAATCCCAGAATAAAGTTGTTTTGATTTCAATCCAACACAATCCACAAGTACCAACCTAGACCAATTTTCTTTTATTCCGAAAGAGTACCTATTTCTCTCAATCTTAGTATATTACTAAATACTAACCCCACAAATTCAATGACTTCGACAACACTTATTATCAAAAATCATAGTTCCTCAAATAGAACCAGTCCACAAAACCACATTGAGGGTCAGTCGCAATAACTGCAATATACCCATGTTTGTAGATTGTGCAAACCAATATATACATGCTTGTAGCGGGTGCAAACCAATCAAGTAGGTTGAGTCTTGATATATGTACTTCATGGCCTTTCAATCTGTCCTAATTGTCGGTCAATTGACCCAAGAATAGCACATAATATGGCTGTGATTTCAGATAAGGAGAACCCCAACAGAATATGGCATGAACTGGTTAAGAGCAAGTGCGCTCCACACATTTGTAATGGATTCAAAATTCAAAGCACTAATTTACAGATAAAAAGAATGTTGCAATAGCTGGCAAGCTGCCTAAACAATGTGTATATAATTATAATGCCTTGGATGCAAATAAAACATAGTTGTTATCCTAGCCGACGATCTAATGCTAAGTTGAATCCAAACCATAAGCATACATCAAATACTAACCCCATAATCTCCCACATCAAAAGTTAATAATCTAAATAAAGGAGTATTTAACTCTCCAATAAAAGCTAAATTGAAATTAATGGGTTCCTAAAAATAGGAAAGACCTTGCACAAGCTAGGTTTGCTGCATAAATCCATAAGGGGGTTTTATCTTTCTTAGTTTTTATGGTGTGTCTCATGTGGACCCACTTTATTCAAGTGTGTCAGCTCATTTGTCATTAGTTTAATTCATGGAACACCCCAAGAAAGAAACAGGTGAATTGAGGAACTTCTATTAGTTTTAGTAAAGCCCCAGCAATCAAAAGGACAAAATCTCAAATTCTTGCCTCAAATTCGGATATCTTATTTGGTGTTAATTTGTATGGCTCAATAGAAGTTAATTAATCCTGGTTAACCGGGCCCCTGGACTGCCCAACTTGTACTGTGATTAGAAGTAGGCCCATTATAGGTCTATTGTGATTAAGAAGTAGTGTTTGGGTGTAATAGGGTTTTGGGGCTGATATTATAAATAGAGACTCAGAGTCTCTAAGATGTACACCTCTATTCTGATTGCATAGTAATTCTCCCTTCTTCCCCGTGGATGTAGGCCAAAAGCCGAACCACATAAATCTCCTGTGTTATTGTGCGTGATTGATCTCTTCTCGTAGGCCCTAGATCGCAACATTTAGTATGTGCAAACACAACCTAGAGGAACGCTTAATGAATTGAAGAAAACTATTAATAGATTTAGCAATTTTTTCAGCAATCCATCAATGTTAATCATTCCACAGATATATATATATATATAAATAAAAACATGAATCCAACTTACTCTCATCCTTCTTCACGCCTGGCAGTGATACGCGGAAATAATATGCATCATCACTTGTACCGATGGCAACGGAACCTACTAGCGGCCCAGGTGGGCTCTCAGCTATGCTTCCAGTCAATTCAATCTCATTCCCGGTCTTAGCAGCATTCACCATGTTATTCCACTCTTCAGTTGTAGGGGCCGTAGGAAGATAGAGCAATGCAGGCCCAGCTTTCTCCACTGGTGCAGCTGTCGCTTCAGTTGGCAATGGCTCTGAGCTAACGCGCGGTTCACTGCTGTATAATGGAGTATTGTATGGCGGTACACCATAAACAGGTGGCATAATTAGGTCCCTATTTTCATATGTTTTTCTCTTCTGTGGTGTCTTGGAAGACATCACAGGAACATCCACAGGAGCACCAATCCGGAGACCACCATTTAACTTTGTGGCGTCTCTATCCAGCATTAAGTCCTCAAGCCCCGCCAGAATCTTAAACCTCTGGACAGACTCCGGTGCTATATAAGATATCTCAGGGTGGTTGATGAATGCAATGTTCTCGATGATTTTATATCGATTTTTAAATCGGACATGTTGATGCAAATCTAGAGGGAAGAGGTCGGGAAACTGTCTTTTATCCTGCACAGAATCCTCTGATGTAGAAAAGAGACCACCTTGGAGAAATTGATGAAACATTGATGGTTTCATAATTAAAGATTTGTGAGCCTTACTAAGAACATAATAGTAGACTCGCTCCACTTCTACAGTTTTTATATGAGAGCCTGCTAATCGTTCAGCCGTGTATCGAGGCAGGCCCTCAGTTTCTCTCTGAAAAACAGATTTTATGGGCCTTTCGTCCTTCAGATCTGGCCCAAAGTATGTACCCATGATGAAAAGCAAGAGGAATTTTTGATCGTCCGTAACCACCTTCCTGTTGGCTGACATTGGGGGAGGTCTTGATGACAAAGGCATGACAAACTCTGCAGCATCAAACAAACGATCCATGTTGCTTGGATCCATATATGTTGTTGATGCTGTGAATTAACAAAGAATAATGTGAACAGGGAGAAATTAATTAAAGAGATCAGCACAAATAAGAGGTGGAAGTGCATGTTTCGATTGTTCTGCAGTCAAAACAAACATTCCACTCCAAAACAAGAAATCGAGAATATAGTATAAGGACAATGTGGAAAGTGATTAGATATATATTGTGGGTAAATCACTTTGCTACCATTCCTTCATATTTAATCTCTAATGAAGACAATATAAAGGACCTTATCAAGAAGAATCAAATTAGAATGATAGTAAAATAATCCAGCAGGCACAAGTATATCTTGAAGTGAATGAATTAGTATGAATTTTTATGACATAGTACACAGCTAAACAAGCTCGCCTTTTTCAGGAAAGCGGAAGTGCTCACAAGAACTCCTTCCAACAGCAACAAACACATCCATGCTACACTAGTCATGTTTATCTTGTTGGGTTAATGTTGTATCACGGTTAACCGGAAAGCTCTAATGGATTAGCCAAGATCCAAGGTTCAAGGATATTCTGGTCTTTGTAACAGGCTTTCTTATGGCTTAAGAAAGAAACAGGTTATCAACATGATCAGAGCCATATGCAACAATTCTCTTCAACTCATCCACGATTTGATAATTGCATCATTGGATGACACTATATTGCGTGGATTGGATGAACACTATGAAGATCTGCAAGTATACAATTCGGCTAAAGTCTCCAAAGAAGAACTATTTAACAAGAACTAAAGGGGAAAAAATCACTCTCCTCCATCGTCAATGTGGAACCTGAATTGAAGGACTAATTCTTTTTTAAGCAGGGGATAATCATGGGGAGAGAAAACCATTATAAACAGTGGCTGAGACAGTACCAATAATGAAAGTAACTGCTTTGGCACACTTCTTTTCCCATTAACAGTGACAAAAGAAAAGAAAATCTTAGGCTTCCGGACCCACTGATTTAAACACTAATATGAATACTTTAAAATCAAATTGAACTAATTGGTTTGACCCATCTAACCAAAACCGTACATCATGAGGTTCAATTCATTTAAAACTACAATATATATTGTGAAAACCATGCAGTTCAATTGTAGATCTATCAAATGTAAAGTTGAAGAAAAAATGGAAAACAAAACTTAAAAATATTAACTTTTACTAAGTTTTTATATTTTAAATTTTATTTTAATGCTATTTTTGAAATTAAACCATTATTTTCAAAACCTTACATTTTGTATATTATTTATGTAGTTTTTAAATTTAATTACAAAAATTTATTTTTTCAAATTTATTGATAAATGTGTATATAATTATTTTTAAAAGTCCAGTTTTTTAGTTTAAATGGACTACAAGATGACCTGTACCAAATTCAATGAGGTGCATATCATTAAGATGAAGCATAGGCATGAGTTGGGGGAAATATGTTTTTTTACCCAATCTGCTGAAAACCCAACACACTGCCATCCCTATAACAATGGTTCAAAATTCAAAAAACGTGTAGAAACATTAAATGGCTATGATCTTCAAACATTGGTAGCCTTTGAGTCATTGTCCATCCATGGGTGAACCACAAGACCAATGGTTCAAACAACTAGGGCTCTACATGTGGAAAGGTCATTGCTAACATTGGTATTGAAAACATATTGTTAAGGACAATATAATTCGACTCCTTTTGTAGATGTGGAGGACATTGTTTAATGATATAAGCCATTGACAAGATGCACCCCCTATAATAGAAAATGTCCCCATAAGAAAATCAAGAATATATGAGCAAATTTCATAAACAAGTTCAAAATCTTAGCAAAATCTAAAGTCTATGACTTCTCTTCAGGGTTCATTTCTTTGCAGTCATTTAACATGTAAATGATTCAAATGCATAATGGCCATGCATTATCACATTTGTTTGTGGTCATTTACACGTAATTCGTAAATCAGGTGTGTAACTGCCTAACCGGTGTGTAAATAAGGCCATATAGTTTACACACCAAAATTCTCACAACAAATCATTTATGAAAATCACTTTCACACCTCTCCCACAAAAAGCGCAAGTACAGTCTCTTACATGATGATTGCATTCTTATGGGCCCCACCATCCACCAACCACCTTTATTTTTTTTAATTCTTGTGGGCCCCATATTTGTAATCCACACTGTTCAATCTGTTTATTGAACTAATGAACCCAAGGACCTTGAAGCTGATTGTAGGATCTTATGCACCCATTGAGCTACCACTCTTTCCAAAACCAATTGGGGATGAAAAATGCACAACTCAATGTTTTATTCGGCATTCAACATCGCGCCCGCAGGACTATTTTTAGAGCAGTCACAAGGAGCGGCACTGTGGCACACCATTGCCCAATAATCTCTCCCCACAATAATCTCCCCCCCCCCCCCAAAACCTCCCCACACGATGGCGCTCCCGCGACCTGCAGCTAACACCCACAAGTTGTGCCTCTTTTATTATCAATTGGTTTTGGAAGGAAAGGTAGCTCAGTGGGTGCAAAAGATCCTATAAGTGGTATTAGAGCTGCAGGTTGCGGGAGCGCCTGTGCCACAATGCCACTCCCTACGACCGCTCTAAAAACAGGCCCTTTGGCGCGATGTTGAATGCCATATAAAAAAATTGAGTTGTGCCTCTTTCATCACCAACTGGTTTTGGAAGGAATGGTAGCTTAGTAGGTGCATGAGATCCTACAAGTGATATCAGAGCATGGTAAGTCGGGTGTTCGAGTCACGGGACACGTGTTTTGCGAGTTGCGCAGCAGAAGTCGCAACGGGTGTGCCGTTAAGGGAGGGATTGTTGAGGTCAATGTCCATTGTCCACCCTCGCTCCTGAGCTGTCATAATTGTGGTCGAGCCCTCGCCCTCACCATAAAATCATTGTTGTGCCTTTTTACATCACATTTTTAAGATCAATGTCCACCCTCGCTCTTGAGCGCTCATAATTGTAGTCGAGCCCGAGCCCTCACCATAAAACTAATGTTGTGTCGTTTCCCATCACCAATTGGTTTTGGGATAAGTGTTTGCTCAATGGGGTGTAAGATCTTACAAGTGGTATCAGAGCCTGGTAGGTCGGTTGTTCGTGTTCGAGTCACTGGATATGCGTTTTGCGAGTTGCGCACCAAGAGTCACGGCAGGTGTGCCATTGAGGGAGGGATTGTTGAGGTCAACGTCCACCCTCGCTCCTGAGTAGACATAGTTGTGGTCGAGCCCCAGCCCGCACCATAAAACTATTGTTGTGTCGTTTCCCATCACTAATTGGTTTTAAGATAAGTGATAGCTCAATGGGGGTCGCGCTGGGTGTGTCGTTGAGGGAGGGATTGTTGAGGTCAACGTCCACCCTTGCTCTTGAGCGGTCATGATTGTGGTCGAGCCCTCGCCCAGTCGCCCTCATCATAAAATTATTGTTGTGCCGTTTCCCATCACCAATTGGTTTTGAGATGAGTGGTAACTCAATGGGGTGTAAGATCCTACAAAAATTATTAGGGAGAGGCGTGCCATAATGCCACTCCCTACGACCGCTCTAAAAACAGGCCTGAAGGCGCAATGTCGAATGCTGTATAAAACATTGAGTTGTGCCTCTTTCATCACCAATTGGTTTTGAAAGGAATGGTAGCTCAGTGGGTGCATAAGATCCTACACTGATTATCTTAAATCTTCATAAATTCCGAGTAATTTGAGAAAAATTCCCAAGCTATAGATCTAAATATTTGCAGTTATGTGGGGCCGTTGAACATTCTTGCATTAACAGTAAATGCAAGGACATCTAGTTTCATGTCTTAATTCTTCATGTATCCCAAGAAATTTGTGAAAAAAGTCCAAAAACTCCAAATACATCTACAACCATTAGATGTTCTCATTTACTCATTTGAAAATGGTGAATTTGACAAACATGGTAATGTGTTTCACTTGTGTTGTATTAACATATGTAACATTTGCACATGAAAAACTCATTTTCCTTTCACATGTGTAAAAGGCAAGTGAACCCTTGTTTCAGCTCTTGGTCCTTAAAAAAAATACACAACATATTTTTTTTTCTCTGTTTCTAGCTTGTGCAAGTGGCCCATTTATAGAAAATCTCAAGAAGAAAATTTTTGTTTCTTTATTTACGTTTATTGGTAGCATGACTTCAACCCACAACCTCAAGGTGGAAAGAAGAGAAAATCCTAGGCCTTCATCAGAAAAATGGAGCTTTAGAAAGTATATACAACAAAGGCTATATTCAGGAGAAAATCTGGAAACATATTATGTCTAAGAACTTAAAAAATTAGAAACAATTTGGAGCCAAGTCGCCAACTCACAGAAAAAGTTGGAGCCCAGTCCACTTCCCATGAATGGTAGGTAATTCCATAGTGAAGTATAACTATTGAAAATTCAAATCACTCAAAATAAATAGCATTCCCCTTGAATGGGTAATGAGATGTCCCAAATCTTACTCCAATAAAACTTGGTCCCTCAGTAGGATTAAGGAAATTACTAATAATGTGAGCTTAAATCATGTCCTCATTACAAGGGGAAAACATTCAAGCGGCTCATATTTTTCAAAAGGTGGCCTGCTAATTGCTATGGAAGCAGGAGTGAGACGGTGAGGATCTGGATTTCTTACTGAAAAAACAGTCACACAGTGTAGAACAATGAACAACCACATACCTTGTACAAAAAAATTTATGATTTGGTTGCTTGTTACAAAAAAAGATTCCATTTTCTAAATTATAATAAAAATCTTTAGATTTATTCCATTATTTCAAATAACTTAAAAGGGGTATGTCCCTATGTGGTGGTGAATTAAATGATGTCTATGGGGCCCACCTGCCCACATGACAATCATCGAAAACAGAAGGGATGAAACGATCTCCATGTGGGCTGGAGTCCAGCAAAAAAAATCAGCCATGTCTTGATAGGTGAAATGGGTTATTTTCATGTCAACCATTGTAAAGATCAATGGCTGAGATGAAGTGACTACAATATCCATGAGCTCCTTTCCATATATCCCCCCAACCCCAACATTAATTGGGATTGACCCAGGTGGGCCATTGTTCTCACATGAGAGCACTCATAATTCAAAGAAAGTCAACTCATTCTATGATTGTTTTCATGTAATCCATCTTAATTACTATTACTATTATTCTTATACCTTAAAGTTGTACTTGTTGGAGAAAAAAAAGGTGAACTCGCTCTTCTCCTCAAGCCACTTCAAGTCAACACCAAGAGTTTTTGTTCAAAATCTCGAACATAAATGTCTAGGACCCACTATATAATATCCTACACATATTACCTTCACCTAAATGGTATCCACATATTACCTTTACCTAAATGGTATCCACCATATAAGCAACCCACTCACCCAACTCATCTTACCTTTAGCTGAACGGGCTTCACCAAAAGAAACACACTTACCCAAGCCATCCTTTGTCTTCATATACATGGGACCCATTACATCCAACCCATCCACTTTTCTTTGGAACCCTATTCACATATTTCAACGAGAAGTCTCACGGGTGGATAGATTTTTTGCAGTTTCATGATGGTCCACTATCATTTAAGACGGCTAATATCAATACATTACTCAAGTGATCTATGTTTAACATCGCGGTTGCAATCACCATTGCGGTTAATCAGGAAAACCATTATGACAAGGCATCGCATCACGGTTCGTGGTCATAGTAATCTATCACGTCGTGAATTGTTATTTAAAAAAAATTGAAAAAAAAAATCCAAAATATTATAAAATACAAGAAAATGTTTTTTTCATTAGAAAATATTTTAAAGTAAAATATCAGTACTCCTAAATCATAATATCCTCTATTTCTCTCTTATAAGACTTATAAAGTCTATTCTCAATTAAATAAATTTACATGTATATATTAAAAAAAGTTGCAACCATAATTTTAAACTAACCATTATTGTTAAACGCTTAACAGTGAAGAAACTAATAGTATTAGTGCAATACTAAATCACTCAATTACCAAGTAAGTTAGATGTATATATATATATATATATTTATAACGGAAGTTAGAGGGAATTTTGACTTTCGAGTAACATTTACTACTACATCAAGATGGAATTAATTAATTAATGAAAGCATCGGAGAATGGATATTATGGTTGAGAAGGGAAGAAGCCTTCATATGTGAATCTGCCATAATCTTGCAAATCACTAGAGTTTTGGGGAAAAAAGAGGCTTGGGAAAGCTCGCCATAGATGGTTAGGGAAAGAAAGTTAAAAAAAAACATCATCATCGGCCGTTATTTTGACCATTATTTTCAAAATATCGGCCGCTATGACCATTATGATCATTATATTCAAAATAACGGCCGTTATGGACCATTATGAACTGTATTTTTTCACTTATTTTTGATACCTTGACCGTTATGACTGTTATATTGAAAATAACGTAACAGTCATTTTTTAAAACCATAACGTGATCCCACAATAACTGTGTTATTTGGGTGGGCCTACCTTAAGATAAGATATGCGTCTATTAAAACTATATTGATATATATAGCATTGGGTTAATCAAAGTATGGAGCATTAATGATGGAAGCATAGTATCATGTTGATCATAGTATGAAGTTTTTAATGTAGTGTTTTTTCTTCAAGTAGTTGAACTCTTTCAAGCACACCTCCTTCATTCTAAGGATCTACTGAAAATTTATACAAATTGCTTGAATCAAATGAGTCTTGCTCTGCATAATATAAGAATCTTTGTTGATGTGAAATTTTCCATCTCACGCTATGTCACGAGGTCTAGATATCTTCTATTGAGTGTTGTCATGTTTTCTTGTTCTTTCTTTTTGGCAATCATTTTTTATTAACTCCTTATAATTAATTTCTTGTCAAATGAAGATTCCATTTTTATACCTTAAAGATATACTTGTTGGATAAATCCAACTCTCCTCTTTAAGCCACATCAGCAATAAGAACTGGTATTCGCAATCTCTAAATTTCTACGACCCACTAAATGAAAATCCTACACATC
Source organism: Camphora micrantha (assembly GCA_003546025.1). NCBI lineage: Eukaryota > Viridiplantae > Streptophyta > Magnoliopsida > Laurales > Lauraceae > Camphora > Camphora micrantha. Next base: position 5,762,744 of record QPKB01000011.1, on the reverse strand, counting down.
TTACCTTTAACCTAAATGAGATTCACCATAAACGACCTACTTACCCAACCCAACCTTTGTCTCCATATACATGGGACCAGCACAGCCAAACCATCCACCCTTCTCTGTTCACATCTTTTATCAAAGGGACTCTCTGTTCTCCTTACTCCACATCAATACTAAGAGTTATTATTCACAATCTGTAAATGTCTACAACCCAATAAATGAATGTCATGCATATCTTAACCTATCAGAGATCCACCATATGTGACCCACTTATCCAACCCATTCTTTGTCTCCATATGCATGAAACCCATCACATCCAACCCATCCACCCATCTATAAAACCCAATGTTCACATAGTTCACCAATGGATCTTGTATGTGGATAGATTAGTTGGATCTAATGGGTATTTTATGCGTCCTCTCAATTTAAGATGGCACACTATCATCGCACTATCTACATGACCCCATTAAATTATCTTAGGTAGGTGGGCCCTACTTAAGATTAGATTTGATCATCAGTCAAATATTTACTCACGTTCTCTTTTTAGTTAATTGTTATAATATGAATTTGCAATTTGCAAGAGACTCAATCCATGCATCACACAGGCATTATGCTACTCTTTATTAACAAAGATGTGTTAACAAGGAGATAACTGACAAGCATATTATCGCAATTTTTTATTGCAACGATGGGAAAAATCTAAAACCAGGCTTCTTGAGATAAGCTTTAAAAGCTATCTGAATTCTTTCAAATGAAATTGGTAAATAAAATTTTTCATAACTTTGGGCTAATTTTCACAAAGAATTCTTTGAATCATGATTATAGGTGTGGGACAATAACTCCAAGGTAAATTAGCTAAATATTGTAAATGAAGAGGCAAATTAACAATAAGCTCTTACCCTCATGGTTTAAAACCACAGGCGCAGTCACCAACGCAGTCGTCATCTCGCATGGCAGTTCACGTTCTGATCGTTGCAGTTCGCCATTGGCATGGTCCATTATGATGCAAATTTTTATATTACTCCAAAAAAATCTGAAAAATTATCAAAAATCCAAAATATCATCGAATTCGCGAAAACAATATTTCTTTCCATTAGTAAACAAGCGATATGTTCATCCCGTATCACTATCTTATATGAAACTTGTAAAGTTTGTTATGAATTATTTAAATTTTATGTACATATTAAAATAAGTTGAAATTTCAGAAATTTTATAGTATGCATTGGAACCATAATTTTGAACTAATCATTAGTATTAAACACTCCAAGTCAATGAACTAATACTAGTAGCGCAGACATACAATACTCAAATACTCAACAACCAAGTAAATTGAGAGTGAATTTCAACTTTCAAGTAACATTTACTACTACTTCAAGATTAATTAATTAATTATTTAAAGCAGCGGAGTATGAACATATAGGTACTGTGGTTAAAGAGGGAATCACTTGAGTTCTGGTGAAAAAAAAAAAAGCTTGGGAAGTCCTAGCAAAACCTTAGAATGCTCCATGAATGATTTGGGAAAGAAAAAAAAATGAAAAAAAAAAAAAAAGGGGGAAAGAAAGTTTTAAAAAATCACCATCAACTGATATTTTGTCGTTATTTTCAAAATATCAACAGTTATGACTGTTATATTGGTCGTTATGACCGTTCCGGACCTTTTTTCACTATTTTGTTATACCATGACCATTATGACCATTTTAAGGTAAATAACATAAAAATAACCGCCGTTTTTTTTTAAACCATGCTTTTCAAATTTACCATTTAATGTACCGAGAAAATAGGGTTTTTAGTTTTCACAAATTCTACCTCCAGTCCCCCTAATCTGATTATCCATTATCCATCAAATAGGTCCCTTCAGGGGCAGACCTCGTGTAACCACGCGGGTGTGACCAGACCTGCGAGCTTCAAGAAATTTCTTAAATAACACTCAAAATTTTTTAATTTTTTTTATTTGACTTTTTAACTTGACTATTGCCTGCACCACCCAAATGAAAATCCTGGGTTCGCCATTGGGTAAAATCCTGGGTTCGCCATTGGGTCCCTTTAGCATTGCCCTAACTATGAGGGTCCAATCCACCTTTACTCAACCACATTCACCCCACTTCCTCAATAAGAATTTAAGAATCCTTCAAAGTAAGGCTTTGATTTTTTACAAATTTGACCCTTCTACACTCATGATAGAGCCAATGCTTAAACAATAAAAAGGACCCATAGGGTGGGCACCACCTTCATACATCATCTCTAATTAAAATCAGCCCTACCATGTCGTAATCTTTATCACAACTCAAGAAAATTAAACCATAAGATTTGGCTAGTTCTACCAATTTGACCCCCAAAATATCATCAAAGTCAACTCAAAGTACTTTCGTTCTACATTACGCTTTTACTCATCATCCATGAAGGAGAAAAAGAAAAAAGAAAAGAAAGGAAAAGAAGGGGAGATGAGAAGATATAAGGATCCATCAATGCCCAAGCAAAACATGTGTGAATTAAAATATGGGCAGGATAGAGAAGATTGATAGGTGTTCGACCAATAGGGTAAGCTCACAAAATGGATGACTGCAGGTCATTAAAAAAATTGTAGGAACTGTTTTGATATTCTTAAGTTCTTTTATATTTGCAAATGGTAGTCCTTCAATTTTCTTTTTCTTTTTTTGTTTTTTTTGGTAAACCTGCTAAGGGGCTTGAATCCGGAGAGACTCGCACTTGCGAGGTGATGGTAACTTGCACATGTAAGGAGATACGACTCACACATGCGAGGCAATGGGGACTCACACATATGAGGAGATACAGCTCACACGTGAGGTAATAGCAACTCACATATACAAGGAGGGAGAAGACCAAGTTCGAACCCTAGACCTACCAATGAGAAATGTTGCTCCTAACCCCTGGGGTAAGGAGCCATTCTGAAGGTTATAGGCGGAAAAACCTGGCCCGGCCCACTAACCCAACTCTGACTCGAACCGAATTCAACCAGTCACACCTGACGCGCATAAAATACAAGTCAGTCATGGGTCTAGTTTTTCTGGCCCGCATAAAAACGGATTGGGTTAGTGTTAACCTGACTAACCCGCATATATTCCTTTATTTTTAGCACTATTTTAGGGTTTGGATCGTGCGATAAGTTAAGCAAATCTGGGTTTCCCCTATTCCCCTTCTTCCTCAAGGATTCCTGCAAAATCCTGGGAAGACAACAAAGAAGAACAAAGGAGGTCTCTTTCTTGGACACAACTAGAGACTGGTTGATTATTGAAAGGCCTTGTGCTGACGGTTGCCGTTTGCATTAACAGCAGAAAAAGAAGCGTGTACCATCCTTTCTTTGAGTTCAAAGTCCAAACCCTCTAAGGCCGTGACTAAGACAAATTGTGAGTTAAAGGAAAGCACCTTATTAGGGCTCAATTATTGAAATGTGAACCGTTAAAAATAAACTTCCTTAGGTTATATAAGGTAATCTAAAATCTTATCTCTGTTGGAGTTGATCCTGCCATTGGATTTATCGTTTGATAAAAAAAATATTGAAATGCAAAAACTATGTTGATCACCTTCTCTTTTATCAAACATTCAATCCAATGGTGAGACTATAAGTATTTTTTGGAAAATTATAGACTATGTTAAAGCAAAAAAAAAAAAAAAAAACCGTTGCTCCTAAGTCTTAATCCTTTAGTGATGGCAATGGGTCGAGTCAATTATGATTAAGATAAACCCAAATCCATCCTACCCACACGTGCCCTGCCCCATATGCAAGAGCGGAACCAAGACATAATCGTTTTGGTTGGGTAAGGGGCTGAAATTCCCATTAATGTTAAAGGGTTTCTTACAATTGGGCCATGGCCACCCCAGAGTCCACCCCCCCCCCCCCCCCCCCCCCCCCAACCTATATATATATATATATATATATATATATATAGAGAGAGAGAGAGAGAAAGGCTTTCCTAAGCTCAAGCTTAGGATAAAATATCGTAAGCTCATGCTTTGGGGCCCATTTTTGGTCCATCCAAATGGACCAAACACATGACCCTTCTAAATTGCACATGTCTTCCAACTTTCAGTCAAATCCGAATTTACTAGACCATTGGATCGACTATGTATCAATTTGAATGGCCTATTGACCATTAAACTTTTGAGGCTATATGGTAATGATAGAAATCACGATTGGGGCTGATTTTTTGTAGAGAGGAAGATCTCAGGAAGTCCTTGAAATCCCCCCCCCCCCCCCCTCCCACCCCCCCTCTTCCAACTTTCAGTCAAATCCGAATTTACTAGACCATTAGATCGACTATGTATCAATTTGAATGGCCTATTGACCATTAAACTTTTGAGGCTATATGGTAATGATAGAAATCACGATTGGGGCTGATTTTTTGTAGAGAGGAAGATCTCAGGAAGTCCTTGAAATCCCCCCCCCCCCCCCCCCCCCCCCCAAATCTCTCCGGGTAGAACCCACCACACACTTGAGCTTAGGAGAGCTGACCCATATATATACACATACTGTAACGCCAAACTGCTGCCCCCGCGATAGTCAGAGGTCATATCGAATTTATATTTTTGTCCTCTACTCTAAAAATACTAAATCTTAAAAAAAAAAAAAAAAAAAAAAAAAAAAAAAAAAAAAAAAAAAAAAAAAAAAAAAAAATCTCCTTATAGTCATAAACTAGTTCATCAGTCGGTCCCAGTTGATAAAGGTGTCTCAGTATGACCCACTTACATAAATTTTTGCCCAGCCAAATAAGTAGATTTTGATCACATATAAAACAGTGATCAATCTGGCGGTCCAAGTGGACCCAGCCAAAGAACCCCACTATTACAGTAGTTCGGATCCTTGTAAAAATGGGTATTTAAAGAAAGAAAGAAGAGAAAGATAGACCAAGCATACAGTTAAATTAAACCTGTTTTTTTCTTCGTCGCTGTATAGAAAAAAAAAAAAAAAAAAAACTAAATTAAGAAAAAAAACTAAAGAAAAAAAAACTAAATTAAAAAAAAAACTAAATAATAATAATAATAATATAAAAAAAAAAAAAAAAAAAAACAACAACAGAGGAAAATAGGGTTCTCTTAAAACTAGGGTCCATGGACCTGTTTAAGCTGATCATTCTCAGAAAAGGCAAGGAAGGGTCCAGGCTGCGGGGCCACCTAGAACTGGGAGGAAGGGATTTCTTAGGGCCACCGGCTGAGTCAATTCTGGCCTTTAAATAAAGTTGAATGAGGGGCAATTCAGAAAAAGGACATGATTGTATGTGGTGGAGGAAGGTAGGTTCCACATGCCATGCCATTCCTGGCATCCCAATAGAGTTACAGAATCTTCTTCGAAATCTCCCATTGATTTTTTTTTTTTTTTTTTTTTTTGGGTAAAGAGTGAGTTTCATTAAAAAATAAATAAAAAGAGAGAAAAAACCAGAAACCAAAACTGATGATAAACCCACCCCCCCCCCCCCCCCGGAAAGAACATACCCAATCCATTTTCACCCATCTCATTTCACAAACCCAACCTTCCATTTTTTTTGTTTTCCTTTTCTCTATTTCAAAATCAGAACCCATGAGAAGTAACCCTTTGGATGTCTTCAAACTATTCTCATCATCTTCCTCATCTCCATCTTCTCCCCCTCGATCTCCACCTCTTATCTCCTTCTCCATCCAACAATATAACATCTCATTTTCAATGGAGAAATGGAATCAGGCATAACCTTTTACATGCATGATGATTTTCAAACAAAACCCACAAATCATTTCTACTTTTTGGTAGAAAAAATCATTTATATTATCAACAAGAAAAAAAAAAAAAAAAAGATCCGCATGCAAGCGTATTAAGGAAACAAACAACAAGTTCATACCATACCCAAAAAGAAAAAAAAGCATGAGCTAATGACTGCAAGTGCCAAGAAAAAGCAGCACTTCTTTCACATGTAGAATAAATAAAACAAGAGAGAGAGAGAGAGAGAGAGAGAGAGAGAGATACCCTCAGATAGACGTCCTTTTCTCCAGTCACTAGTGGTACTGGTGGAGAGACCCAGGAAAAAGTAAATAGCAGGAGAGAGAGAGAGAGGGTGGTAGAGAGACTGAAGAAAAAGTAAGAGGAGGAGTGAGAGAGTAAGGGGAAATAGCCTTTTGTGGCAGTTACGAAGCGTCACTGTGCGAACTGCGAAGCCAAACGCCTCTTCGTTTTGCGAAAAGTACGATTATACCCTTCCTGATGCACTCAGAAAAGATCTTACAATGCCTAAGAATAGTAGACAGCTGCTGTCAACTTAATTGAAACCTTATCCTATCACTAACAATTATCTATTTAAGTAATGGTCCTGTTTGGTTTCAATCTCTGAGTAGCATGCACCGTTAGATCTTTTATGTGTAGAAAAATTATGATATTATTTGATCATTTGTATCAATCCAACGGTGAAAATTATTTTGATTTGAGTGACATTATGGATGATGGTTGTTAGTTGGAATGAATATGGTATGAGTGAGTTGGATCATAGAAATGTAGGCCCACACAGGTAATGTGACTAGTGATGCTGGCTGTTTTTTTTTTTTTTTTTTTTTGGAGCATGTAGGTTTGTTGGTCAATTTATCTTTTCTTATACTTTATTATTTTGTCACCACTTGAAAGGATACATAGCATGAAACCAATGTAATAAATGGAAGCATAGCCATAACCATGAATAGGTGTGTGGTCAAATGGAAGTGACAAGGATCCACAGTGGATATGAACCTAGACTGAAACCTGACAGGATACATGTCAAATGTATTAGAGCAAGCCCTAACATAATGGACCCCACTTGAATACTCAAAAAACCTAGTATATTGTTATTGTTGTTGTTGTTCTAACAGATGAATAATCATGTGCTCACGTCTTATGTTGGGATCAACTTCTATTAAAAAAAAAAAATACAGATGTGACACTTTAAGATAGGGTGTTTATTTTGAACAATTCAGATTTTGAAGGCCTTAGCTGGAATCACCTTTTCTTTCTAATTGCAGCTCAAAGATACGGTGAAGGAAGCCAATATATGAAATAAAGTCATTTGAATAAGTGCATTTAGGGAAAGTCATTTGGATAGGTGTATCTAGGGGGGCTTTTTCTTTATAATTGTACCTCAAAGATACGGTGAAGGAAGCCAATGTACTAAATAAAGTCATTCGGATAGGTGTATCTAGGGAGGGAGGAGGGGGATTTAAAAGGTGTCTATAGTGGACCTAAAATTGGACATAGACCCGAACCCAACTAGAGTCTAATGCATTAGAGCAGCCTCCATCTTCCATGGACCCAACTAATTATAATAATGCATACATCGGTGTACAAGCACATATGATAGAACAAAATCCCCATCCAGAATTATTATTGTTGTTGTTGTCGTCGTCGTTGTTGTTTGCTTTTTGGATTGTAGTCATGTAGTAGTAGTAGTAGTCGTTATTAATTGGTTTTACAAAGTATGGAAGCCAAGGCAGTGCTCGATCGGGCTCACGAACAAAAAATATTGTAGGATCTAAAAGTATAGAAGAATGAATTACAAAGTAAATATTTATTTCTTTTAACATATAAAAATAAGATATAGAGAAGAACTTTTTCTATTTAATTAATTAATTTAACAAAATGCTTATAAAATATATTTTAGAAATTCAAGAAATAGATAAATGATAAACCAATTTGTGTAATCATCAGAATATGAGTTTATGGTATCACATAGGATGCTATGGCCAAGTCTCATGACGAAAGCGCCATTTCTTTCATTCTGTACATGAGGAATACGATCTACAAAGCCAATATACTAAATTAAGCATAGAAGTGAATAGGTGCATGCATTCAAATAGGTGTATCTAAGTTGGGGTGGGATACTTTGTTTTTTTTTTTTCTTGAGAATTTAGGTAGGGTTATGATGTCTATGATGGACCTCGAACTGGACCTAGAGCCCCAAACCAACAATGGTCTTATGTATTAGAATGGCCCCAACTCCCATGAACCTAACTAGATCTGAAAGTAAATAATTCGAAACTCATGCCCAAGATTTGAATTTTTCTCAAGTAAATGTCTCAACGGAAAAGCGTTCCTATCAAACAAAAAGAAAGCCCTACATTTCAAAACATCGATTATAATAATACAGAAGTCGGTATGCAAGCATGTCCGTAGAGTAGGATTTTCCTCCGCACTTAATATTATTATGCATTCAAATATAGGTCCATGTTTCGTTTCAATCTGCGTAGCATGAACTAATAGATCTATCATATGTATCAAAATGATAAAATTATTTCATCTGTATCAATCCAACGGCGAAAATCAATTTGATTTGAGTGAGATTGAGGATTATGGTTGTAAGTTAGTATGAATATGGTATGAGTGAGTTGGATCATAGAAATGTGGGCCCATACAGATAATGTGAGATGAATATATAAGTGGTTGCTTTTGGAGCTTGTAGGGATGTTGGTCAATTTATGCTACGTTACGCTTTACTTTTTGTCACCACTTTGGAGATACGAACAATGTATAAAGCCAATGTAATAAATGAAAGCATAGTTATAACCATGAATGGGTGTATGTACAAATGGAAATAAATACATGGATCTACAGTGCATGACATGAGCCTGGATTGAAACCTAAGACGATAGATGTCAAATGTATTGAAGTTGCCCCCCAACCCAACCACAACAAACCCCACTAAAATATTGAAAAAGCAAGTACAAATTTGTTAGTAATATTGTTGTTTTTCTTCTAACAAATAAAAAATTATATTCTTGCATTTTATGTTGGGATCAACTTCTATTAAAAAAACTTAAAAGATGCGATACTTTAGGGCAGGACGTTCATTTTTAATAGTTCAGATTTTGTAGGTTTTATAAAGGAGTTTGTAGACCTTACTGAGGAGTTCGCCTCCTTCCACTCGCTGTAAGTATAAGTGAGAAAAACTCATGTGGTAGAGCCATCATATAGGATGTCGTTGGTCACGATGATGGAACCGTCTTTTCTTTATTATTGTACTTGAGAGATACTATAAAGGAAGCCAATGTACTAAATAAAGTCATGTGGATAGCTCTGTACCAAAAATCGTCATTTGGAACGGTTTTAAACTGTTTCTAATGGGATTGGAACGCTTTTGAACCATTCCGAAAAGGGTTCTCTAAAATTTTGGAACAGGTAAGAACCGTTCCAAAAACTGAAATATTGAAACGGCTCAGAACTGTTCCAAAATCATAATTCTAGAATGGTTTTAACATGTTCCAAAATGAATTATTTGGAACACTTATTTTCTAATTCTTGAACGTTTCTTAACCGTTCCAATTTTCTAATTTTAAAAAAAAATAAAAACCCCTTCCCAGAACAATATAAAAGTCCTAAAATTTGAAAAATGGAACGATTATATCTAATTCTAATAAAAGGTTTACAATCGTGTCAAAATTTTAATTAGAAAATTTTTTGTACCATTTCAAAATAATAGCATTCACACATCCATACAGTACTCTCATGCAAATTATATTTTTTTTCCATGCAATTCTTTCTACACATCACATCTATTAAGTGTCATAAGCATTATATAAGACATGGCACCATGAAACCCATATTTTATGGCATGAATACCTTACATACACCATCATAAAACTCATTCAATGTCAAAAAATAGAATCATGTTTTGGCTAGTGGTCAAACAACCTGTCCTACATCAGAACATCTTTCTAAGAAAAACTCAATCTCTGACTTATGTGATGATCACTATGGTAGAGATCCAAGTAATTACAATTCATTCTCAACTTCTGATGGTCGAAGATCGTAAAGATTATTATTGTTGTTAGCTCTCTAATTGAAAATCTCGAGGCTCTCATATAGGTAACTCTTCAATGCCTGTAAAACTAGTTAGAAAAGGCAAATATTAGGTGAAAAAATAATTCAAGAACTTAGTGTATATATATATATATATATATATATATATATATAATCCGTAACCCTAAATTGTGTGAGAGAAAGGAAGACGTAAAAGACTACTCTCTCTCGCTCCCATAGTGTTAGCAATTGCCAAACCATGTGGGACTGAATAAGTAAAGTCGAGTTCTTTCATGCGAACATAGGCACTCTCGTTGAACCACATAAATCCCCGTGTATGATTTTCAAGCGCAAGTTTCATGCTTTCGTGCACACACATAATAATATAGTGTTTGCTCTAATTTAGGGTTAAAATAGAATCTGGTTTTTCAAGGATTGCACTATAAATCCATCAGTGAGGGAGCACCTTAATTCAATATTCAGAAATCCATTCAAAACTCCGTTGATAAAATATAGTAGATAAGAGATCAGAAAACTTAACAAAGAGAGCAGTAATTTAATTCCCATGCATTATATAATATGAAATTTTACTAATTACACACTAATTGAATACATATGTATTAAAAGACAAACAAACATCCACTTAGTTGTAAAGATAATCACAACTGGAGTCAAAAGAATGGATTTTGTGGATTACGAAATCCTAAAATCAAGATAAGAGGATTCAGTCCCAATGCCCAAAGTTCACGAGGGACCTATTAGGATTTGCGTGTTGGCAAATTCATTTGGGTGGACAAAACTTGGGTCTATATAATGTAATTTTCTATTTATTTTAGATGGACCGAATATAGCATGCAAGAAGATCGAAGATCGTCCGAAGATTCATCAGTCATCATTTTGTATCGGATCAGTTCATCCGATTGATCGGACCCTCTGTCCGATTGATCGGACCCCAGAGTGCTCTCTGTTATTTGGCCTGTCCGATTGATTGGACCCTCTTTGCGATTGATCAGACAGCGACGAGTTTGCTGATTCTACAATTTATTTCGTTTCAAACTCCCTATTATTATCCTCTTCGAACCCAATCTCTCCCACACGATCCAGAAGCCTTATATAAGCCCTTAGCCTCATAAAAGAATGCATCTCTCATAGTTCTAAACCCTAGACCATTACTGGTGATATTTCTTCCCTCCATAGAGCCTTTGTGAGATTTATATGTTGAAGCTTTCTTTGTCAATCTAGAGACTCATACTCTACATTCTTAGTTGATTCGCCTTGTTCAAGGAATGGAGATTGAAGTGCTAGAGAAGGTGAACGGCGTACTTGTCGGCAAGATCCACTACGGTCCTTATGTTGAGTTCAACTGTAAAGGGTAGTGAGTATATCTTGTAATATTCGTTTTATTAGTGCTTAATTGATATTTTTGGACCGGGGTAAGGTCCCGTGGTTTTTCCCCTATTTAGGGTTTTTCCACATAAAATCATGTGTCCATCTTTGTGGTTGATTGATTGATTAACTTAGATTATTACTTTCGCATTTTCATATTAAAATTTGTGTTGGGACTGTTTTTATCCTTAGGGTTGGTTCTAGATCGACCCTCTCGGAATTACAATTGGTATAAAACCTGGAAGGCCAGGTGTTCGAGTCATGGGACGCATTTTACAAGTTCGCAGTAGGAGTCGTGACAAGTGTATCGTTAAGGGAGGGATTGTTAAGGTCAACATCCACCCTCGCTCCTGAGTAGTCATAATCGTAGTCGAACCCCCGCTCTCACCATAAAACTATTGTTGTGCCGTTTCCTATCACCAATTGGTTTTGGATTAAATAGTAGCTCAATGGGGTGTAAGACCTTACAGGACCACCAATGAGGCAAAAGCATGTACAAGTAAGTGTGGCAGTGGTTGAATCGGGTTGAGCATTTTAAGCAACACACATAGACTCAATCCTAAGCTGACCCATTTTGGTTGACATTTTCCCTTCTTCTACTTGGAGACGATGTTCCCATGTTTCATCTAGGAGGTCATTTTCCTCCTTTTTTCTCATTGGTAATATGATTTAAACCCACAACCTTCCACTGTGACACGGGCTCGTGGTCAGGTTTTGGGACTTACTCCCTTAGGGTTATTTTGTATAATTTTCTATCTTAAGGCTCTTTTTTTTTTTTTTTTTTCCACTATTGGAGGGTTCCCAACCCTTTGGATTGAACTAATCTCTTCGGGCCCATAGGGGAGCCCAGTAAACTCCCCTATAGTCCTAGTGTGGCAGTGCAGTTTCGAACCTCCAACCTCCAGGTGCAAACTGTGGTCTTAGGCAAAAAAAAAAAAAAAAAAGATTTTTCCTCATAAAAATGGTAAATTCGTCTATCAAAGGAAGACCTAAATATAACTCGATATCAAGTTTTTTAAATGACAAGAACACTTCTTATTGAAGATTTGGAGGAAGAAGTGGAATATTGTAGCATCAAGGAAATTTGTTCCTTAAATGAGTTGCTATATATTTGTAACTAGCATGAAAGCCCGTGCAATGCTAGGTTAAATATCATCCAAATGAAATAGTTAATTAATGTTAATATTTACATTAATTATCAATTTAGAAAAAGAGACAGAAATCATTCAATTAATATTCAATAAAAATGAGAAAGCCCTATGTGATGTATTGTGAAGTCCCACATAAATTGATTTATAAGCTAAAAATAATTTCTAAAATAAATAATAATTAATGAAAAGGTTAAGACAGATCCAAATTTACTTCAGCCCAAGTCAAATACTAATTTCAGCCCAAAAGGTACACACCCAATTAAATTGCCAGAAGTATTAATCTGCGCATCCACCACAATTAAAAAGAGGTTAAAATTTAAATTTTAATAAAAATTCTATTATGGCTCTATGGCTATATCACAAGTCTCAAACACCAAACTAGCCAATACCATAATGTAATAATAATAGAAGAGCATATACACGAAATTAACTAAAAACCATATGAGAAAGCCCAACCAAATTCTTTTACCACACTTTAAAAAGAATTCAGCAATATGAAATTGTGTTTAAAATAAAAGTAAAAATAAATGAGAACAAAATGCTCTTAGACAATGTGCTTTTGAAAATGTTGCACTCTGATAATTTTGAATACTATATAAAAACCCGAAAATCACCGTAATTTATAGAGTTGGAACTTGGAAGGCATTCCTTAAAATTGGGTCACGTCCACACAAATAGGCCCAGGAGACACATCTTATTGAAAATGCACAAATGTATTTTTGAAAAGACATAAGACTTAAAATATTTGAAAAGACACATTCAAATCTTAAGTGCCTTTTGAGACACATTCACAAATGGCCCACAAAGCTGCTGTGGCTTCTCCTTAAGCCATAATTAAGTTTTTTCTTTATAACCAAAAGTTAGCTTTAAAGAGAAAGAATGTATAATTAATCCATAATGCACGAACATGACTAAAACAATAATTAAATTTAGAATCTTGTAATTCATTGGATTTAAATTTTAATCAAGCTTTCAGTGGCACTAGACGTTAGTGAACTGAAGTCTAGAGAACTATGTTCTCAGCATCCCTTTCACAGTCCTTCAAAGACACAAGAAAACAAGAATGAAAACCCTCTCAGATCCTGATCATCTAGTTCTCTCCAAAGTATACCCAATGGCTATGGAAGCTTTGGAGGGCAAATGATTGTTTCAGTGGTCACTAGAATGCCTGTGGCTCATGCTAGGATCCATCTTTATAGAGTTTTAGTGACTCTGGGACCAAGAAACTTTAGGATAAGGTGAAGACTTTAGGGCTTTTTTTCCCCTTGTTGCTACATTGGGCTACTGCCTAACACCGGTAAGGAGTGATACATTAAATTTAAAGACTGGAAATCGATCCCCATGCTGGTATGTGAAAAAAAGGTGCTAGCACCACTCAACTGCGAGTATAAGGACAACTTTAAGGCCTAATAGTTTGAATAGAATACATAAGAATTCAAGGTCAAATGAGCTCCACCGAAGGTTATTAAAAGCCGATATAAGGTATCGATCTTGATACAGCCCTCACTTTCCTATTAATTGAATTAGCAGGGCAGTGGCTAGGCATTAATTTCCCACCTTCGCTTGATTCATTTTTCATTAGAGGGAAAATAATTTGACGATAATTTTTTAAGATTTATATTTTCTTTTTCAATTTTGAAAAGTCTTAAAACTCCTCTGTGTTCAGCTACATGAAACATTTAAGGTCTTTAAATTCTCAATGACGTAAATAACTTGATGGCCTACGCCTTTGAGCCCTGCAGGAGGTGCACTGCCCCATCCTTCTTTATACATTCCCTTCATCATTTTTCTCTTCCCTTGGTTTTTTTCCTCAATCTGAAGCGTGTGATTGCTCACGAAGGTTAGTGGTAATTTGCTCACATTCTCATTTTAGTTCAAAATCTCTTAATTATTGCACTCAAAGAGTCAAAGAAGTGATAAAAGAACAGAAAGAAACATGAAACTACACAAGACATGAGAGCCCATGAGAGCCTCCAAGATCCTATTGGGGTGTTAAAGGTCAAGGACCCAAAAAATCTCAATTAATATACAGGCAAAGATATGCATGCCCTTTCAAGATTGAAGACTGCACACTGAATCCCATCACCATAATCATCTATATAGCTTTATCTCATCTAAGTGGCGGGTCAGCAATGCATCTACGTACATTATCATTCAACCCTATTTAAAGTCTGTTTGCGGATATTTTTCTTCATTGGTTCATTCTAGTTATTTCCTATGTCCCATTAGTACGACTGCAATTTCTTTATACCTTCTTTAAAATTGATCCTTTGTCTACTAAACTAAGATGATTACAAAAGCAATTTCTTTCTTTCTTCTTTTTTCGAGCTCAACCTTCATTTTTTTTTTTGGTGGGGAGCTCATCCTTCATTTATCATTTACCAAAACAAAACAAGAACAAAAGTTACACTCTATTGTACAAGAAAAAGAGAGAGAAAGAGAGAGAAAACTATCCAAAAAATTACTATAGATGGCCACTAACTGAAAAAGAGACCACTAATCAATAGTGCACGGAAGCGATTCCCTGTGATCACTTCCGTTTTTTTTTATATATAATTTTATTATTGAAGATTTAAACATGTGACGATGTCGTCGCTTAATATCACATTTAAAAGTGTGACGATGTCGTCGCTTAATTGCCTGAAACCCATTTCCCTCATTTTCCCCTTCTTCCTCCCATCGCTTCCCCCTTTCTTTGACGGTTTCCTTCTACCCCTCCTCACACTCTCCCATCAAGCACCTCACTCCCTTCTCAAATTCCTCAGCACTAACCTACCCATCTTTCTTATAATCCACATCAAATTCCATCCACAATGTCAAACGAGATCCTACCGACACCACCATGAAAAAAAAAAAAAAAAAAGGCGCTTCAGCTTTGAATGTGTGAAAAAAAATAAAGACGCCTCTATTTGAAATAATCTTCAATGATACGGAATGGAGCACTGATTGCATCTTTAAAGCAGTGAATGGGTATGAAAGTAGGGGCTGTTCTTTTAATTTTAAAGCCCATAACAGCTGGTAGCAACATTTATGCACATGCTATTGGTGTCAAGGCAGAAAGGATGAAAAAGCAGATGCCCCGTTCAGAGCATTCACAGCACCAGATATGACACCAGAGAAACATTTAAGAGATTGCAACCGATGTAATTAATCATACCTGCAAGCCACTCAGAATTTGCTATGTGGATTTGTTTCGCATTGTGGATGGAATTTGATGTGGATTATGAGAAAGATGGGTGGGTTAGTGCTGAAAAATTTGAGAAGAGAGTGAGGTGCTTGATAGGAGAGTGTGAGAAGGGGTAGAAGAAACCCACCAGAGAAAAGGGAAAACGATGGGAGGAAAAATGGGGAAATGAGATTTCAGGCTATTAAGTGACGACGTCGTTGTATGTTTAAATGGGATATAAGCGATGACATCGTCATACGTTTAAAAATAAAAATCGGAAGTGATAACAGGAAATCACTTTCATGCAATATTGACTAGTGGCATCTTTCTCGGTTAGTGGCCATCTAGGATCTTTTTTAGTAGTAATGTAAAAAAAAAAAAACATTTCGTGTCTATATTCTCTACTGTTCAACTTACTCATTTAGGTCCTCATGCCAGCAAGAAACAGCCGTGCTACAGACCCTGGATTTGTGCCCAAGGTCTGGCACGACTCCCATAGGAGCCGTTGGATCCCATGGAGTCCATCGGATCCAATTGCTCCCATGGAAGTCCATGGGATCCAACGACTCCCATGGGAGTCGTGCCAGACCCCGGGCACAAAAACCTGGGGTCTGAAGACTTTTTCCAGCAAGAAAACCGTGTGGAACACGGGTATACCCATAATTCGAGAGTCCTCATTTCCTCAAGGCCTCATCTATGGAAAGAAAAAGAACAAAAGCAAATGAGTACTAGTAAATGTGGATAAAAGATGAACTAGTGAAGTGTAAAGCACATACAATGAATGTTCAACATCAATACATCTTGTCATAGTCGGAACAGAGATTGTAGAGGAAATTGCACCACGCTTGATCCAATCTCCAAAAAAGATAGGGACTATTGGTGGCCCATGCTTGGGGTGGATGGGTTAGCCTTTGGGTCAAATCAGACCCAACCTGAATTCTTGGATGCCAAACCCTAGCATGAGTTCAACACAAATTTGACTCGGACCCTGATTGCAGATGAGCCACCTTGGATCTAACTTGAACCCACCTTGGCTCACGGCACACCCTTAGTCCGAATCCAGCCCAAATTCAAATTGGACTGTTGATTCTCACCGGAGCCCAATCTCAACCTGAAGATACCCAGCCCGTAGTAGGGTTTTGATCAGGCTGGTTCATTCAAGGTTCAGGTTATGCCCGACCCAAGTTAATTATTCCCCTTTAGCCCACATTTGGATGATCCACCCTCGTTTTTCTAGTCCTTGTGAGATTCTAAAAAGAAAAGAGACCAACATGGGGAGTCCCACACTAAATGCATAGCTAGTGGCATCAAAGCACATGGAGAAAGTGGAAATGCAGGAAACCATACCTTGTTCCATACATCAGAAATTGGATAAAAAGAACTGAGTTCAACCCAGATTTGACTCGGACCCTGATTGCAGATGAGCCAACTAGTATCTAACTTGAACCCACCTTGGCTCGTGGCACACCCCTAGTTAATTTATATTTTGATTATAAAATATACCCCGAATCAAGCCCAAATTCCAATTGGATTTTGATTCTCACCTGAGCCCAATCTCAACCTGAAGATACCCGACCCGCGGTGGGGTTTTGATCAGGTTGGATCGGTCAGGTTCAGGTTATGCCTGGCCCAAGTTATTCCCCTACCCCACACTTAGATGATCCACCCTGTTTTTCTAGTCATTGTGAGATTCCAAAAGAAAAGGAGACTAACATGCAGGTGGAGTCCAACACTACATGATAGCTGGTGGCATCAAACCACATGGTGAAAGTTGAAATGCAGGCAACCATACCTTGTTCCATACATCAGAAATCGGATAAAAAGAACTGAAAGATTGAATATATAATGACGGATTCCATCTCCATTCATAGCCATATGTGCTAGTAATGGGAACTCTTAGATTGATATCTTGGCACTGCTATTGCTGGCATCCTAGCTCTTATCCTCTCTTTACCAGTTACTGTCATAATTACACTGCATGATATATGACAGATCACCCAACTGACACCAATGGCTCCACAATACCACAACACAACCCAGCTGAGGCCCCACCTGCCAAACTCCCAACTCCTATTAAAGGCTTATAGCCCATACATATCCATATATAAAAAAAAAAAAAAAAAAAAATGAAAAACACACTTCATAGATGATATGGAATATAGAAAGTCCCTTGAGTTGATCTAGCCTGTGGTGGCCATGGAAGTTGAAGATGATAGTTTCTTTGCAGACCTCACTAAGAGAATTTCTCTTCTAATCATGGATGAGGACGACAATGCTGATAACTCTCCGGCCTGTTATCCATCAGTGTCTCAACAGGTGGGGTCCATTTCTCTTCTCTTCTTGTTATATAGGCTATTGTTGGTTGAATGAACTTGCATGGACTAATATCTGTATGTGCTTTTCTGGGTTCAGTCATTATCCCATCCCATGATCCAGCCTTTCGCATATGAGTCTACAACATGTAGAAGAGAATGCAAGGGAACTGGAGTCTTCATTCCTCGCTCTTCAACGCCAAGGAGGATGACCGAGCCCCAGCGATTTGCTTCATTCAACACTGACAAGTTTCATAGACAGCCTGATAAATCAACAAGGGAAGCATCAAATATGATCGACTTTAACAAAACTTAAGATATGAGTAGGAGTACAAGCAACACATTAAGAGCGTGAAATCATCATGTCATCTTTCTCTCATGTAATATTAATGATGCTTTTTAAGTGTTTTCATCTATGGTTATGTAAATCAGATTTTTTCTGGGATTGGGCTATTGCTTAAGGTTTCTACCTCTCTTACCAAATAAATTTATATCGTATGCTGATGTATGGTGAGTGTGAAACTAGTACTGTCATTTATAGCAGCCTTATTTAGTCCATGTGGATGGTAAACAGAAATCAATAGAAAAAAAGACCACATAACACTGCTGGTAACTTCCTTTTTTGTCAATTTTCTTTTGTTTCTTATAAGACACCACCATGATTCACTCCAAAAAGGTGAGTGTAAAATCATTCAAATTGGATAATTATTTCCACTTGACTGGGTCATTTTCAATTAAAAAGGGACCATTTAATGACAAAACTTCAGGTCAACTTTTTTACTTTTTTTTTTTTATCCAAAATCCTATGTTATCATCAGCCTAGAGGTGGCAAACGGGTCCATCCATATTAAACAGGTTGGACCCGTTTATTAAATAAGTTAGATGCTGCTAACATACATCTAACCCATTTATTAAATTGGTCAGAAACTCCTAACCAGCACCCATTGCGGTTCAACCTGATCCGACCCACTTTAACGCGCATAACCATTGTGGGTTACTACGGGTCGGGTTGACCCACACAGCCCGTATCCATCTAGTGGATCAATTGACCCAACAACGGTTCCCTACCTAGCCCAAACTGACTTGTAAGCTTAACTTGAGCCCAATCTCTTTTCAACAACCATTTGAGGTGGAGTACCTAGTACTCCATCAGTAAAAATTGAGGCCAAGGTCAATTAACCTTTTTAATGTCGTCTATGTTAACTAAATGCATTTTCATAATTTATGCCATTTGGATAAAATACAAAACTAAAAAAATTGAAGACCAACTTGACCTGAGACAGGACCTGAATTGCACTCAGATAAGAAACTTACAACTTAGGTTGGTTTAGGTTGAAAATCTTGGACATTTTGGTAGTTCTGTTCTGCTCCAGGTTTACCTATATATAATAGGAAAGGCTTGGTTACAACTCCTAATTTGGTCTGCCAACCATGAACACAACAAGAAGGCCCGCGATCAGTTGGTTGGCAACCCTCTATGTCATCCAACTACTCTTCTACATGTGTGGCCTTCTTTTTCCATATGTGCGTGAACTTTCCTTTTCACTGTGTGGGCTGCTTCTTCCAATCTATGCGGGCTCTGCTAGGTCCCAACCTCCTCAGCTGGTGTAATTAGAAAAAAAAAAAAAAAAAAGAAAAAAGAGAAAAAGAAAAGAAATACCACTGTACATAAACTAAACCAGTGATGGGGTTTCATGTCCCTTTTTGTTTTCAAGATCGGATTGGATTAGCATTTCCAACCCTATTAATAAATGCATTGGGTTGGGTTAAGCCCATACTTGTTATTAGACCTAGAACCTTACGTTGCAATTTACCCTAACTTAAGGTACTTCACCCAAAAAAAATAAAAAAAACTTACTCTAGTTTAAGCTGCCAACCCGAACTTAATCAGAGGACAACTCTCCTAAACAGAGGGTTTCCCCACCTCATCCGAGGTTTACTTCCCTCGTAAGAGGGCTAGACCCAGGCCCCTTAAGCTGGGATACCAAGAAATAAAAAATCTGAACTTAATGGTGATTTAGGGTTTAGGTTGACCCTTGAACTTCCAGGTAATTGGTTTTGGGTTTGTTGCCAATTAATAAATGGGTTGAGCACTTGCTGATGATAGATAACTTTAGCTAGAACAATGCCGGCCCAACCCAAAGTGACCTGACCTGACATATAACCCATTGCCACCTGATATACCCCTCATTCTTTTACTCGTTCAGAAGCACATTTCCTAACTTTAATTTGTAAGAATTCAAGGAGATTTATGCAAAGTATTTTTGTATTCTTCATTTGCTAGTTCTGGCTCGGTCAAAGATGGTCTATATAGAGCCCATATAGTACCCTAATATTCAAGCCTGGATCCAGACCATGGACTTGAAAACCAGGCACACGCCAAACCCATTTGAAAAATGTATGCATTTCATTGTGTAAAATATGTAGGACCAACCAAGCCTTTTAAGGACATAAGCCCTGGCTAAGTCTATTAAAGAATTGGGGAAGAAAATTAGGCCCAACTAAAGCCCACAGACCTAAAGAGAGGAAAAATCTGGCTGGGTTCAAGCTGAGCCTGTCCATAAGTACCCACCCTCGACTGGGTGTGCTTGGGTAGATAGTAATCCATTGTGCTAAGAGCTAAAATGTTTAAAAAATCGGAAAATCGTCCCAACTTTTTTTTTTACTCCTGCCAAGGGGGATATATGGGACCCAAGGTAGCCCACACATCTGGGAAGTAGAGCCCACACAAGTGGAAAGAGCGGCATATCCCTGGTTAGCCAGTGACATCCCGGGTTGCCAACCGATTGAGCAACCCCATTTTATTGGAAAATGGGCTCAATTTGGAAGGTCATTGAGCCAAGAAACCTGGGTGAACTTAACTGAGTAGCTGGTTGGATTCATTTTACCATGCAGACTCCATGACCTTCTAAGTTGAGTTAGCTTGGCCAAGCCCAGCACATTTAGCACAAAAGGACTATACAAAAGCACATGGAGTACTGACCCTGACCCTGACCCTGACCCCAACTTTTAGGAATGTGGTCGAGATCCAAGATGAGTATTGGACTAAGTTTCCTGGGCCTGTTAGTATACAATGTGAAGCTGGTGGGCCAGGGAAGACTGTCAATCAAGCTTTGTCTCAATGAATGGATCAGATCTTCCGCACGTGTGCCATATTGCCGTGTGCGAGGTGGGGTTTCTTTCTTTAGATCACGAGAAAGCTAAGGCTGGCCTGTGATTTTTACTTTTCAATTCAAAAGCCTTATGTGGAAAAGGTGAGTTGGTGCATGCATGTACATCTCATGAAGTGGTAATCTTTTCTATGCATGACTTTCTCAAACCATAGCCTCATCAAGACCGTTCATCTCTCTACATGTCCTCTATCCACACTAGACAATCTCCCATTTCATGACTCGTGGCAAGTTCATCTACAAGATAAGAGCACAAGAAGCTTCTAAGCAGCAGTCCAACTCATTGTTGTGACCTCAGCTGTAAAGGTGAGCATCAACTTGATTCCTTGAACCTCTTCTCAAGTCCATTTTGATTTAGAGCAGTATTTATCAAAGAACGGCTCTTACCCCCGTTGTGGTAAGGAGCGGTGGTTCTCATTTAAATGTCCGAGCTTTACTAGAATAAAAAAAAACTTACGTTGAGGGCCACTGTGATTGAAAGAAGAAAAAAAAAAATTTAGGAGGGCAATTTTTTTCCTCTTTTGGATCCAATTTGGATAATCGGAGGTCCATTGGCATCTCTATGGCTCAACGCTCTGCCTACTTCTGCTGGGGCATGGGAAAGTGGTGTCCCATGGCCACCCTTCCCCCCTTACCTAATTGGGCATTTTTCTCGGACACAGGTTTCTACGTAACAAAAAAAGTTTAAAATTTATCTTTTTTCGCATGAAAAAGCGCTACTAGAATTTATGAAAAATCTGTATGTACAAAAGGTTTTTTATTGGGCCTTTACTGATTTGGGTTGGATTATATTGGCCCAATACCCTACTCAATCCACAGTCACACCCTTAATAATTTATTCAGAGTATTCCCTAATGGGAAAATGATCAACTCCCTCTGGTTGAACTAGAATTGTGGTTGAATCCATCTTGTGGGATCCACTAAAGATTGCATACGGATAGAAAAATGTTACTTTCCATTTGATGATCATAACCATGCACCTAAGGAGGGACTTGTGATAGGCCCCACAAGGTTGCTTGGATTTCAACATTTCTTGATTTAAAATCATTGAAATATAGAGAATGTAATTTAAGCCTCTAAGCAGCTTCCGCTCCAATTAAATAAACGTCATGAGATATGGGAGGTAGAAACCACAGCAATAGAGCGTTGGTAGCCTGTGACCTCTATAAATAACAGAGGTGAAAGAGGTGGATTTTATCTTTGCACCCCCATTAATACAAAAGGCTCCTCTCTTCTCTCTCTGTGTGACCTATGAGGAAAGGAACCACATAGAAGTGTATCTAAAGCTATATAGTAACATCCAACCCATGCTATTTTCCTTCATCACATCTGCAAAGCTGTGGTCGACCAAGCTTGTCTTATTCTCTCTCTCTGCTTGGAGGCATGTAACCATCTCCTTGCCTGTTTATATCTTTTACTTTTTATTCTTTACTCTGGTTTTTAGGGTATGTTTGGATGCTCCAAGCTAGTATCAACTGATAGTCAATTCCTTGAGGCCCACTGTACTATTGGTTTTATGCACATATAAGCAAAAACCCAACTGCCCTTTTGTGTTTTCAGATGATTTTTACCATAGAAATTTTCGCTGCAAATCAGTATCTAGAGAAAGTCTCATGTAGGGCCTGAAGTGTAACGTACAATGGTTTGCTTGGAAAAGCATCTTGCCTGCCCATCTTTCAGGGAACATCCAAACGTACCAATTTTCTTATGATGCCAATCTAATGGTATCAAATGAATCTAACCCTTTTCATGCTATTCTGTTAGTATGCAAATCTGCTGTTTTACTGGTCTGAAATATGTCTACTTGTTGTGTAGATTCGGTTAAACTACTTTTACTTCGATTGAGCAATCACAAATCACCCCATATAATTACCATGGAGAAGGATGAAGAGAACTACTCGGTATGAGACTATAAGTACTCTACCTATCTCTCTCTCTCTCTCTCTCGTTTTTATGCTCATGTGATCCCTGTCCATCCCAATTCACATGAAAATGGAATTATTGCAGGCTGGTTTGGATTACCCACTCGACAAATTGAGCTTCGCCGATGTGATGCAATTTGCTGATTTTGGGCCAAAATTGGCCTTAAACCAGCCTAAGGTCACCGATGGTATCGACCCCGTCTACTTCCTCAAGTTCCCAGTGTTAAGTGACAAGCTACAAGACCCGCTACTGGCCCCTCCTCCCACGATAGAGAACATCGACGATCGATTCAATGGTGTGAGTGAAGATAGTAAGGCGGTGGCGACATTTGTGATGGATGAGGAGGAAGAGAGAGATGGGGTAGAAACCCGAGCATCGGAGAATGCTTCGGTGCAGCTACATCTCCACGAATCAAAGAATCGAAAGAAGAGGCCTAGAACGGTGAAGACGACTGAGGAGGTAGAGAGCCAGAGAATGACTCACATCGCAGTCGAGCGCAACCGAAGGAAGCAAATGAATGAGCATCTGAGAGTGTTGAGATCTCTGATGCCAGGATCATATGTACAAAGGGTAAGATCTCTCTACTCTTTTCGTGGGTGTATCTATTGCATCTTGCATGTGAATTTACTTTGCTGCTCTTTATCAAGCTGTTTTGGTGCTTGAGGAGGTTGAGGAATTTTAGGGTTTATAGCAAATGCATGGTCTACTAAAGGGACTATCATTCCTAAATATGGCCCGTTGTTCAATGATCCATTTGGTTGCTTGATGAAGCCTAAGGTGGATTGGAGAGACTAAACTCTCACAGATTGATCGATCTTAAACATAATTTGATCATCCAAATGGGACTATTTTTGAATTGTTCTCCAACCACATGTATGAGGTCCTGATATATACAAAGGTTAGTAGCTTCCACTGTGGGAAAACTTAAGTACCATCAGATTAACATCAGCTTCTATGGCAATAACGAAATAAAGTAGACTGCACATGAGATGTGTAGCCTCTAGATCTTCTCCATGAACTGGGGCATCTAAATTACGGTCTAATTCCATCCCATGTCTTCTTTGTTTTGCCTTATTGCCCCTTGCATGTGATCACTAGTTTTTAAGTAATTCTTCTAATGTAAATGCCATAAATTACATAATGTTATTCATGTTCATACTCATGTTTTTTTTTTTTTTTCGTCACAAAAGCAAGCATCTATTGGGTTTGTTTATTTATTTATTTATTTATTTGTTGTGGCGGTCGATAGATTATTTTAGAAATGAACTAGAGTATGATTTTTATTTATTTGTGATGTGAATTTATAGGGAGATCAAGCATCTATTATTGGTGGTGCAATTGAGTTTGTAAGGGAATTGGAGCAGCTACTTCAATGCTTAGAATCCCAGAAGAGGCGACGCCTTTTGGGCAATGATGCTGCTCCACGCCCCATTGGAGATTCTACTTCAATGGCGATCCAACCGTCCCAATCTCCTTTGTTTCCTCCCTTGCCTCTTCCAAATGATGAATTGAAGCTTATTGAATTCGACAATGGCCTCCGTGAAGAAACGGCTGAGATTAAATCATGTTTAGCTGATGTTGAAGTCAAGCTCCTTGGATTTGATGCAATGATAAAGATCCTCTCTAGGAGGAGACCTGGCCAGCTTCTTAAAACCATAGCTGCACTTGAAGATTTGCAGTTCAATATTCTTCACACCAACATCACCACCATTGAACAAACTGTTCTCTATTCCTTTAACATCAAGGTAACATTCATCACATGACCCCATGAGGATTAATTACCTTATCTCATCTCTGCTCCCGGACTGCACGATCAAATGGCCTGACCATTGATACGATAGCCTTGCTATTGGTTAGATAATCATATCCGTCGAGTTTTACAATTCACTCAAATGAACCCTCGTCTAGTTTTATCGTAAATTTATTATTAAGTTTGAGACCTTGAAATCCGATTGGAACTCTTAGATAGTGAATGATTGAAGCTTAGATTATCCATATCTTTAATTTTGCATGTGTTTGTAACATATTATTGTTTTGTATGTTCAGGTTGCCGGAGATTCAAGGTTCACAGCAGATGACATTGCAAATTCGGTTCAGCAGATTTTCAACTTCATCCATTCAAGCACCATATAATATGATTGCATAAAAGATAGATGTTTGATCTCTGATATTATTATTGGCTATATGTATCAATAAACTCAACTTTTGTCACTCAAACAGGCATTTTGTTCACCATTGAATCTTTTCAATCTGAAGATTTGGAATTAAATCATGTATAATGTCCAAATGTGTTCACTCATTCATGTAAGGACCCACCATCATGTGATCTAGGTTGTTGGATGCACATCTGATATCTACCATAAGCCTTTCTTGATAGTATTTATTGGTGAAAGATTGGATGGATGGAATCTCTCAATCTGAAAATTTTCGATATGATGTTTGCAGAAAATTATAAGTTTAGAATTAGGAACCAATATGTAAAGGGGAATAATGAATGCCAAGCCAATAAGCTGATGAAACCAGATCCGTGCCCATGTGTGGGACCCAAGAAGTTTGGAGATTTTCTCTAATTATATATGTTTATTTCCCTATTGAGTTGTAATTAGGATTCGATTCTCAATTCTGTTTAATGTCCTAATTTGGTCAAAAGTCTTGATTATAGGCTTTGTTTTTATGTTTTTGTGAGCATTATATAGAAGGTTAACTCATGACAGTTCTGATTTAATAAAATCTTCTCTATAGAGTTGTTTTTCTTTAGAATTCATCCTCCCTGTGAGAGTCTCTTCGAGATACTGTTTTTTTTTTACGCTTTGGGAATTTTGATCCAAACCTTTTCTAGGATTTGCATTAGGAAACTTATGTTCATTAGCTTTAGTAAGAAGAAAAAGAATTGGGAAATGTTATTTGAGATTTTTGAGCACATGCGGAAGGCATAGTTCCTGCACAATGAGCAAAAGGGCATACGAGGGAGAATAATCTTAACCTAACCACTGCCTCTACTGATGTCTCTAAGTTATTGTAGGATTTGTTAGTGTAGAAAACTTAAAATAATATTAGAGTCAATCGGTCACAAAGTCAAATCCCATAACAAAGGGCTTAGCGCTTGAATGTGCATGTCGTGAAATATGTGCCGATCGTGTTCACCTAAGTGGGGGGTGTTAGGTATTACTATAGCCTCTACTAATGTCTCGAGGTTATGATAAGACTAGTTAGTAGAGGAAATTTAATAGCAATACCGATTTGGGAGTAACATAATCACCAACTTACTAAAATAATAGAATGTGATTATTATGCATGTTATTTTACGATTTATAGGCAAAGTATGTTATACGAAATATATTGATGTCTGTCTTACGTTCTTTCTCATTGTCACCAATGTACGTAATAGACACATAAAATATAGGGAATGGAGAAGTGAAGCTCATATAAATTCTTATGAGGTATAGCTCGTAGGGCCCTCTAAACGCATAGCTATCAGGGAATTGAACATAGGGATGGAATGGTCTCACTATAGCTTAATGTTAGGCGAGAAATAGAAAAATAAAACATTCTAAACCTTGATTCGATAACAATAATGTTTAGTGCCAATCCACCAATGGCCAATGGTCTCAAAGTTGAGCTTACATAGGCCCCCTTGCAAATGGTATACACTATACACAGTCTGCCATTAATTAATTAGGTGATTAGAAGTGTGTGAGCACGTGTATTTCTATGTGCCTGGAAAGAAAAGACTTCCATGCATCTAAAAAGGATATGAACCATTGACATAAAATGTGTATTATCTTCTCACACCACTTTTAAATTTAAAGATAAAAAAGGAAAGAGATGTACAACTTTAATTTTTGCACTCTATATAGAGATTAAGACATAAGATGATTATTTAAGACACACCCCAATTGAAGAATTATAAATAAAAGACGATAATCATGATGACGCACGTAAACTTATATTTAAACGGATTTTTTCAAGTGAGAACTATATGAGCACTTTCAGTGGGCCCCAACTATAAGTCCCATTTGGGGATGTGATCGGGAGATGGAAAGATCTATGTGAGTCCACCCCGAGTGTTAAGTTTGACCCCAGCCCCATGCCCCTAACCTCTTCTTATGTGGCTCACAAGTCTAATAACTTTATATTAAAAAAAAAATATATTCAACTATTAATCCAACGGTTCAATCCATTAGAATGTATGTCAATCCTTAGGATCAATGACTTTCAGGAGGTACCTATTTGTGCATGGTTTGGATGAATTGCTACGTGAGTCTCACCAATAGTTATCATGGATGGACTTCGGCCGTAACTGAATATTTTCGATATTTAAATATAGCTATTAGCAGTAAAAACCCAACTCAAAACATGAATCGAACAAGGGCAAGTTAATGATTAAAATCAAAACTACATGAATTACGGCCATAGTCCATCTTCGAGTTAAACACACACTAGAACTCATAACCCATCAATCACCAAATTAATCTACAAATATGGTGATGATCATGATGGGCCCCACTGATTAATGGCCAGTAAGAGTAGCCCAAGTGGGGTGTGTGGATATGCATGCATATAGACACAGTACACTGACATGAATGTTATGCATGAGGACCTGGATCCTTCTCTACCCCTCTACTATTAATGTTGCATGTTTGTCTCCATCTTCTCCATGGCTTTCAGATCATTTGTTGTGGGGCCCATTTTAGATAGGAGACAGGCTCTGCCACGGCCCATTAGTGCCTTGGGAGAGTGTTTTCACACGTCCATGAGTTGGAAAGTCAACGCGTCCTTACGTCATTTCTGTGGGTTGACTTGTCAGAGGATCTTGTAGCTGTGAGGGTGCTGGTACCAAGACCATGGCTGTGCCTGTGGCCATGAGGGTGGTCCCCACTAATGATTGTACATATATATATATATATATATATATAAATGCATTGAGACCCGAAGAGTTCCAGTCGTGGGGCCCTTCCTCATCAGTTGTTGACCGACAAAACCTTTGACCAGCTTCCAATTTTGGATTTTGGTGGTGTTCATGAAGAAGAGATAAAAAGAACAGCACAAGTGGTCTATCATCTTCAAATAACTTTTTGTTCAAGAAAAAAATCTTATAATGTGGCAAGGCCAATGGATTCTAGGTGTGGCCCCAAATAGGAAAGTATGCTAGATCTGATTCAGTAGAAGGGAGACTGTAAAAGTTGATTCATGCTGGGTCAAGCTTTTTGTCAACCTCCATGCTTAAATTATGAAAGAAAAAGCACATGTGAGAGCAATAGGTTCTGTTACTAAGAACCGAAGTTTTGTTGCAGATACAATGTAAGGTGAATCAATTCATCAAGTCCTGATGCATCTGGATTTATTTATCTAAGATAAGATTAACAACTCTAATTTGTTCTAATTGAGTATTATGTTTTCTAATCTAATCCCACAAGTTTTCGACAACTCATATTATAACTTTTTATATTGACTAATCCTAATTCTTTAGCCTAATTCAAGACCCCCAATAAACTTTAACTATCCAGTAGGGCTCCATCTAACGTAGAACTTTGAAATCCAACAAGGGATGTAATGCCCTCAAACTCTACAAACTATTGATCCTTCATCTTATGAAGACCCATGGCTCCACTTTTATTTCCCACTGTTTCTTTTCCTAATGTATCTTGTGAGAGGAAGTGAGAAAAGGGAGGAAAGCGTGTATTCACCTCCACCAAGAAGTAAGATATAGGGGGCTTTATTTTTTTTTATTTTTTATTTTTGCTAGAATTCAAGAAATTTCTGTTTGAAGAATTTTTGAATTTCTAAACATAGTGGAATTCATAGATGCTCCTTTGCATGGGTAGGAAGACAGGGGGACTGGCAGGGGCCATATACTCTCCCCCCCCCCCCCCCCCCCCCCCTCAAAAAAAAAAAAAAATTTTCAAATAAGAACCCTATACATTTTGATGAAAACTATATTCATTTTTTATATGTGGCCCATACAATATATTTATCCTACATAGTGTCCCCGTCTCAATATATTTATCCTACATAGTGTCCCCCGTCTCCCCCCCCCCCCCCCCCCCACAAATTTTTGGGTCTGCCTCTGCTCCTTTTTACTTGAGCATCCAAAAACTACACCAAAAAATAAAGGAACTGGAATTCTTGAATTCTCAAGTGTCATTTGAACCCTTTTCATGTGGCTGAAATTTTAAAATGCCTATGAATGAACATGACATTTGTAAATGCCAAGAAACAGGATGTCACGTCATGTCAAAAAAAAAAAAAAAACCCTTAACATTCCTGTCTAAATCATGGAGCTAATGATGTCACCCTCCCTCATTTTTCTCTCCCCTTCTTCCTCTCCATATTTTTAGTTCCTTTGGATGGAACACAAGGAGTACATTCAATAGGCCTACAAGTTCATTTTCAACCCATTGGTTTGTTGTCATGTGGATCAATCCTAGCCCTTTTCATTACTGCTTTCTTCTATTTCTATTATATAAGAGTTTTTTTTTTTTAATCTATAAAAAGGGTTCAATATTTTTACATAACCTTAAAATTGCCTCTATATATTGGGTTTTTACTAAAATCTTCCTTCATTAATAGTCAAACCGTAAATCCAAATTGTAGTGCAGTAGACTAGGACATCAATGTACGTGAGAGTAGTGGGAGACCCATGATTTTATTTGAGGGGGCTGGACCCAAACATTTAGTTGGATTTTGGGTGCAAAACCAGAATTTTCTTTTGGATTTTAGGAACCGTAGGAAAATTTTTATGTGGATTTTGAAAAGAGATTCAGAATTTTCATTCGGCCAAAACGGATAAGGAGCAAACCCCCCCTAAAGCACTCGACGTGAGGAGTCCTGCATGTAGCGTAAAAAGTAAAATTATACAAAAATTAGCTATAAGAACACATGCCACCTAATAAAAAATATAGAAGGTCTAAGCTTGCCTACTAAAGGCATGAGTACAATTAAGTACCGAGCCCATTAAAGGCTCATTCTAGACATTTCGTCTCACTCAAAAGGAAGATTATACACTGTTTATGAAACACTTTTGTGCACATGTACGTATGTAGATATATGCACACACGCATTATAATTTGGAAAGTGGCTGCTTCTTGCCATTAGAATGGCGCCAACAACAACTAAATTAAAACCTTATTTATCATATATGAGGTCCATTTTAACATACATATCGGAATGAATTTCAATTTCACTTCAATGGGAGTGGCATAAACCATTGGATTCATTGTACCTAAAAAAATAGCTATATTTTCTTTGCATAATCAACCCAACATGTGTTGTGCAGCACTCTCGTGTGATTTTTAAGGTAAGTCTTTACATGAAGGGGTCCATACAAATTAGGCAGGTTTGGTCATATAAAACAGAATCCCACACACAGTGATAAATTAGGTTTCACTCTTGTAGCTTGGAGTTCCGATCCCATTTTTTGTCGAACTGGAAGATATGGTTTCATCCAATTCGCATTCGCCACCTATATAAAATATCTTCTTAAATCTTTTCATTCCAAAGAGCAACTGAGAGTATGCCTTGATTTCTTCATTCAAAGGAGGACTTGAGATGGTGCATTAGCTGGTGTAAGATTTTGTATAGGTGGCGAATGTGAATTGAGAATAAAATCATTGTTAAATCAATCAGGCAAAACCAACCCCCCCCCCCCCCCCCCCCCCCCCGGGGGGGCATCGGATCACAGTCTAAAGATTCAATAATTGAACTCTTGGGATACACCAACTAGGCTCCAACTTGGGCCATGGACAGCCCTACCGACCATCTTATCCATCAAAGGGAAGAAAAAAAAAAGGTAATGTGACTGGCATCCCTCTCCTACCACATGAATCCAACACCAGATTGGTCCCATTACACATCACATGAGAGGTAGGTTCCAATCTAGAGATGAGAAACGACACCATGAAGAAATGACATTAATAGCATCTTGTCCGGTGCTTCATGGAAATGCACATGACAGGCCAAGTACAAAGACTTGCATTCATAAAATATGCGATGAATGAATGCTAGAAAAAGGTCAAAGGTATTACCTGCATGATGTGAAAATGGTGAGGATGGTAAAACATTTTACTATTAGAAATAATATATCAAATCAAGTTGATAGGATTTTGGTACTTTGATAGAACATTGTGGGTTTTACCCTCACACTTGTAGCCTGCCCATAGACAGGCTAATTCAAATTTATAATTATTTAAATGTTTATTCACTATTTAAATGTTTATTCACTATTGAATTGAATATAATACAAGAATTGTCAAAAGTCATTTTTCCTTTGAAACGCCTAAACGAAGTTTACCTTGTAGGAAAGACGAA
Source organism: Camphora micrantha (assembly GCA_003546025.1). Taxonomy (NCBI): domain Eukaryota; kingdom Viridiplantae; phylum Streptophyta; class Magnoliopsida; order Laurales; family Lauraceae; genus Camphora; species Camphora micrantha. The sequence continues at coordinate 5,731,602 of QPKB01000011.1, read as the reverse complement.
AAAAAAACCACTAAGATTATGATGTTTTGAGAGTAACTTTTATTTTTCCTTTTTTTATCTCGTTCTACTTATAGTCCGTGACAAGACTCTCTTCTATGAGACCCGACAAAGAGAAAAGCACAAAAATAGCATCAATTAAGGTTAATTATGTTCGTAACTATAAATTTTGTCGGCTTTCAATGTTTAAAAAGTATCTAGAATATTTTTAAATTTTGCGATTCTTCTCAAGAAACCCAAAAAAAAAAAAAAAAGTGAAAAAAAGTGAAAAATGAATGAGTCACTCTTAAATATTAAAAGTCAAATAATTTTCATTAATTTATGCCATGATGTCTTTCACAGGTACCGTTACATCCTTGATTGAAGCCAAACAATGGCAGTAAGGTCAAATGTTCTATGACTGCGGTAAGGAAGGAAATTAGGCATTCCAATGTGGGGAACATAGTGTTGACTATGGTTGACCCTGTTTTACTAATGTTTGACTTAGACAATATCCTGATAGACTTGTCTCTGTTGAGTACCAGCATGTGTACGAGATGTGTGAATTAGTCAAACCCTTGTCTCTCCTCTTTTGCCCATGCACATGCATGTGCAGATGTGAGTCAGCTCAATCACTGACAGCCCATGGGCCCTTTGATAAGTCAGGCACCAAAAACTTGCCTCAGGACTGTTTGGTGTGCCAAATTCCATTGAAAGCAATTACTATGGCAAGTTTGCTTGGTGATATTTTTGTAGAAAAATCAAAGCTATTCACAGACAAAGGTCAACTCAATATTTAGGGCCCCCTTTTGTGGCACAGTGAAAATTATGTTTGATGTGGCTGCTTTTCTATAAGAGAAGGCATGAAAATGAGCGAGATTTTTTGAAATTTCATAGAAAAGCTTTTCCTATTGGAGGATCTTTGGAAAAAGAATATGTGGAAAAGGAAAAGTCTGTAGAGTTGGTTTTATACAAACATACACGCCGTGGAAAACTTGTTCCGCAAAAAAAAAAAATTTTTCTAACCACCCCCATAAGAATTTATTTTTCGAAGACTCACGGAAAACTTAGCCCATTTTTATGTTTTTCCGCGAGGAAAAGTGGCCGCATCAAACATATGTTTTACTCTAGCGCGGAATTTAATTTCAACGGTCCTTACTTTTTCCGCGGAAAACCAGCTACACAAGTGTGTTCTTAATGTAATTGGATTCCTAGAGATTCTGAGAATTTATATTTCTATAAGTGGCTAAAAGTGAAGAATCAAAGTCCACTATACCAAAATCATCATCATATATAGAAATGAATACTCAATCCTCACCTTAGAAATATTTCAAATCCTAGGATAATCAAGTTACCATATGCATCTCTACTTAATATCCTTCAACCTTACCTCAAATCTTTCAGCCCTCACCTCTTTAATTATCCATAATTAATTAGTGTGAGGAATTTTTTTGTAAAAATGCTTGGGTGAAAATATTGTATATGATATGGATTTTGAAATCAGAGGAAAGGGGTCCAATTCGTGAGTTTCTCCATGAGAAATGTGTGCTCTCTTCTCTCCTCTCTCCCCTCTCTCCTCTGACCTCTCTCCATCATTGTGCATAAGAAATTTTAGGTGATGTATAAGCAAAGTATGCATCGTTGATTTTGTAAGTAGTGAAATTCACGAAATCCCAAAATATTTAATTTCATGTCTTAAATATTTATAGATTTTGAGATAAATAAAAATCATACACATGTAATCTAAACTAGTAAACATTTATTAATGTGAGAATTGTGCTATAAAAAAAACATAGTAATCTATGACAATGAGTTTTACATAGGTAAACCCCATTTTCATATCCCATACATAAAAGTAGGGATGTAAATGCGTCATCGATTCCCCCATTACTTGGAGGTTCCGACCCATAAAAAACTGGGCCTGGGTTCTTATTTAGGCCTAGATAAGTAAATGAGTCCGGGTCCGGTTCTACTTTGGTTTGGACTCGAGACTCGACATATTACTTCAATTTTCGAGAATCTCTCCTAAAATTCATATTTTTTCAATATCATTCTCCACCTAGACCCGGATCTAGACCCGTCCCATATATGGTTTTGGTTCTGGAGCTAAGAAACCAGTTTCGAAACGGTCCCGGGTCCGGATCGGTTTCACCTTCTCCTTAATAGTTCCGGGCCCACCACGGACCCGGACCGGAACAGACCTATTTACAACCCTAAGTAAAAGGCAAATAACCCCTAAACAACCTTTTAAGCAAATATCTATTTTTGTTACAAACTATCAAAATGCCTTGCAAATTAATCACCATGAAAACGAGACACATCTGTAGCAAAAAAAAAAAAAAAGGGAAAACGAGACATTTATTGCAACAGTTCCTTCAATTTGGAGTCCATGGAAACAGTCCCACATATAAACTCTATGCAATCTATTTAGAAGATGATTATGTTGGCCTAGTGGGTCCAGACTAATGGGTTCAAAGTCATGGGTATTTGTGGTAATTGTACCAAGACTTTCTTGTTGACTAAGTTAGGGTTTCTTGGGGGATAAGAAAGAGTGCATTATATATATGATGTAAGGGGTAACCCATGGTGGGATGAGAACATATCATACAGAGAGTGAATCCAAAAGGAGAGTAGAGTTTCTTTCCCGTGGACGTAGGCAATATTGCCGAACCACGTAATTCTCTTGTGTGTGATTGCTTGTTCTTGTGTGGTTGATTGTTTGCTCGATCACATTAATTCACGTTTCCGCATACACGCGCACAACAAGTGGTATCAGAGCCTAGGGTTTTCTAGGATTGGATTGTGCTGCGTTGCGATCGGCGGATCGGATCAAAAGTTCTTGATTCGAATTTCTGCGCGTGGTTGTTCGTCGCAGAAAATAGAGATCGCTTCCGATCTCTGGTGGGCCACACGGTTCTAGAGTGACAGAGGTTCTGGAAATTCGAAACGGGGAAGGAGACAAGCTCTGAATCAAGAGGGTTCTGGAACGATTTGCCTGTCACCGCCGGAATCGGACCGGAGGAACGTCGCCAAACCGCCACGCGCGTCGCCTGTTCGCCGTTGCTCTTTACTGGAGAAGAACAGCAGCCGCCGCCGTGCAGTGATTCCGCCGTCCATCACCGGATTTCGCGTTGCCGGGACCGGGGAAGAAGAGGCACCTGCGCCGAGCCATCGTCCCGTGAGAAATCCCCGCCGTGACCGGAGAGGAAGAAGGACAATAGCAGGCGCAGGTACTGTTTTTTTTTTTGTTACAGAAACCAGAACTTGAAGAAGAAGGGTGCTGATCTGGGCCAGGTTAGGTTTCGGGTCGGGTTGCACTGACCCGTTTACAGAGGCCCAGCGAAGTAAAGCCCAGCTAACAGCCAAGACTAGGTTGGTTCAGTTTGGGTCAGTTCTGCCTGACCTGTTTAGTGGGAAGCCCATTCCAGCAGTTGCTGACATCAGCGCCACGTCAGCGAACAGTACAGTCAGCAGGGGTTTGACCGAAATCGACGGCTGAAACTTGTTTCGTCGATATCTTGATCATCCGAGGTCAGATCGGAGATCCGTTTGTGCCTACAGACTCGTTGCGAGCAAATCTACATAACCGTGGAAGAAGATTGACAGTTTGACGGTCAATAGGAAAGTTTGACCAATTGGAGCGCAGAAAACAGTTTTTGCGATATCGGAGTCATCCAAAGTCGGATTTCAGATCCGTTTCTTCCAGCGTGCTCGTGGTGACGAGATCTACAGATTGGTGCAGAAATTGAGGTTAGTGAAAGTTGTTTATATTTCTTGATATTCAATTGAGATGGAGAACAACACTGTGAACACTACCATGATCAAACTCAACCATACAAATTGGTTGATTTGGAAACCTAAGATGGAGGATATACTCTATTGCAAAGACCTCTATGATCCCGTTGAAGGGGATGCTGCCAAGCCAAAAGAGATGTCTGATCCAGATTGGAAAAAGATGCATAGAAAGACCATTGGTCACATCAGACAGTGGGTGGATAACAGCATATTTCATCACGTGTCTAATGAAACCAATGCGAATACCCTTTGGAAGAAGTTAGAAGAAAGATATGAAAAGAAAACTGCAGTGAACAAAACTTTTCTGATTAGAAAGCTTGTGAATATGAAATTCAAGGAGGGTGGAAAAATTGAAGATCACATAAATGATTTTCAATGCATTGTGAATGAGCTGGCTACAATGAAGATGGTCCTTGATGATGAGATGCAAGCTTTATTTCTTCTAAGCTCTCTACCAGATACATGGGAAACATTAGTTGTTTCCGTGAGCAACTCTACTCCAGATGGTGTGTTATCAATGAGTCAGGTTACTAGTAGCTTGTTGAATGAAGAAACAAGGAGAAAAACTGCAGGGACAGATAATGCACAGGCCTTTGTTACTGAGAACAGGGATAGGAGTAAGAGTAGGGGACCAAAGGGGGGTCGTGGCAAGTCTAGAGGTGGATCACAGACTAAGAAAAAGTCTGGAAAATGTTTTCATTGTGGCAAGGAGGGTCACATTAAGAAAAATTGCTTTGCCTTGAAGGAAAAGAAAGAATCCAACAATGAGCAGAAGAATGACACTAACACTACAGCTACTTTAGATAATGAAGTAGTGGTACTGGCCAGTGAAGATGAAGAGTGTTTGAGTGTTGCAGATGATCATGTTGAGTGGGTTGTTGACACAGCGGCATCCTACCATGCTACTCCTTGTAAGGAGATGTTCACGACATACAAAGCAGGGGACTTTGGCACTGTGAAGATGGGCAACACAAGTCATTCGAATATTGTTGGGATTGGTGATGTCTGCATTCAAACCGATATTGGTTGCACAATGACGCTGAAAGATGTGCGACATATTCCTGATCTGCGGTTGAATCTAATTTCCGGAACTTCATTGGACCGTATAGGTTATGATAGTTACTTCGGAAATGGCAGGTGGAAACTCACTAAAGGGTCTCTTATTGTTGCGAGAGGGAAGGCGTGTAATACGCTATATAAGACACATGTGAAGCTATGCAAAGGTGTGTTGAATGCTGTTGAAGACAAATCCTCTCCAAATCTATGGCACAAGAGACTGGGACATATGAGTGAGAAAGGACTGCAGATATTGGCAAAGAAAGATCGAATCCATTACTCCAAAGGTATATCCCTTGACCCTTGTGATCATTGCTTGTTTGGTAAACAACACAGAGTATCTTTCTCTAAAACATCAACGATAAAATCTAATTTGTTAGATTTGGTATATTCTGATGTTTGTGGTCCCATGGAGGTGGAGTCATTGGGTGGCAATAAGTTTTTTGTCACATTTATTGATGATGCAACCAGGAAAGTCTGGGTTTATGCGTTGAAATCAAAGGATCAGGTGTTCCAGGTATTTCAACAGTTTCATGTCATGGTTGAAAGAGAAACAGGAAAGCTCTTGAAATGTCTTCGCACAGATAATGGTGGAGAGTACACATCCAACCAGTTTAAAGGCTATTGCTCGAAGCATGGTATTCGACATGAAAGAACAGTTCCTGGTACTCCACAGCACAATGGTGTGGCAGAGAGAATGAACCGCACTATTCTTGAAAGGATGAGATGCATGATTAGAGTGGCACAACTACCCAAGCCATTTTGGGGTGAAGCTGTCCTGACTGCCATTTACCTGATTAACAGGTCTCCTTCAGTTCCTTTGGATTTTGACCTTCCAGAGAGAAAATGGACAGGTAAAGATGTTTCTTATTCTCATTTGAAGGTGTTTGGGTGCAAGGCTTTTGCACATGTACCAAAGGAGCAGCATTCAAAACTGGATGATAAGGCAGTATGTTGCATTTTCTTTGGCTATGGTGGAGCTGAGTTTGGTTACAGGTTATGGGATCCAGAGAAGAGAAAAATTATCAGAAGTAGGGATGTGGTGTTTCATGAAGATCAGTTCTTTGGAGATATTGAGAAGACTGAAAAGTCTAAAGAAGTTGTTGATGGAGTGGTTGATCTCACATCGACTCCTTCTCCAGTGCAGATTACAGGTGGAGAAGGTGGACAAAACGATCCGGATCGTAATGAGGCGCAAGGGTTGCCACATGAACAGGGTGTTGAGCAGGGGGAGCAGTCTCCTCAGTCAGAAACCACAGAACCTCAGGTTAGGAGGTCTACTCGAGAGCGTTAATCATCAACAAGATATCCTGCAGCAGATTATATTTTGCTTACTGATGAGGGGGAGCCAGAGAGCTACTCAGAAGCTAAAACTCATGAAGATAAAGATGAGTGGATGAAGGCTATGCAGGATGAGATGAGTTCTTTGAAAAAGAACAATACTTATGAGCTGGTGGAACTTCCAAAAGGCAGGAAGGTCTTAAAGAACAAATGGGTGTTCAAGCTGAAGAGAGATGACAGTGGAAATCTGATAAAGCACAAAGCACGGCTAGTGATTAAAGGCTTTGCGCAGACGAAGGGTATTGACTTCGATGAAATCTTCTCTCCAGTTGTGAAGATGACTTCTATCAGAGTTGTCTTGGGTTTAGTCGCCAGCATGAACCTTGAACTTGAACAGATGGATGTGAAGACTGCATTTCTTCACGGTGATCTGAAAGAAGAGATCTACATGACTCAGCCGGAGGGGTTTGAGGTAGAAGGAAAAGAACAGTTGGTCTGCAGGTTAAAGAAGAGTCTCTACGGGCTAAAGCAAGCACCGAGGCAGTGGTACAAAAAGTTTGATTCATTCATGGTGAGTCAAGGGTACCGGAGGACAGCTGCAGATCACTGTGTTTATATTCGTAAATTTGGTAACGGTAAATTTATCATCCTTCTTTTATATGTAGATGATATGTTGATAGTTGGACATGATAGTAAGATGATTGACAGGTTGAAAAGGGACATGTCAAAGACTTTTGACATGAAAGACTTGGGTCCCGCACGACAAATTTTGGGAATGCAAATACGTCGTAACAGGAATGCCAAGAAGGTGTGGTTGTCACAGGAGAAATATGTTGAACGGGTGCTAGCAAAGTTCAACATGAAATATGCTAAGTCAGTTAGCATGCCTTTAGCCAGTCACTTCAAGCTCAGTAAGAGACAGTGTCCTACTACAGATGAAGAAAAGGAACGGATGATGTCTGTTCCATACTCCTCAGCAGTTGGGAGTCTTATGTATGCCATGGTGTGTACACGGCCAGACATTGCTCATGCAGTGGGTTTAGTGAGTAGATTTCTTTCTAACCCTGGGAAAGAGCATTGGGAAGCAGTGAAGTGGATCTTCAGATATTTGAAAGGTACATCAGATTTTTGCTTGTGTTTCGGAGGATCAAAACCAGTACTTGAAGGCTTTACAGATGCTGATTTTGCAGGCGATCTTGATCGTCGGTTGTCTACTTCTGGGTACTTATTTACTTTTGCAGGGGGAGCTGTTTCCTGGCAGTCTAAGTTGCAGAAGTGTACAGCATTGTCTACAACCGAAGCAGAATACATAGCTGCTAATGAAGCAGGGAAGGAGATGATTTGGTTGAAGAAATTTTTTCAAGAACTGGGTTTGAAACAAGGAGAGTATGTAGTCTACTGTGATAGTCAGAGTGCTATGGATCTTAGTAAGAACGCTGCATACCATGCCCGCACGAAGCATGTTGATGTGAGATACCATTGGATTCGTGAGGTCATCGAAAAGAATCTCATGAAGCTGGAAAAGATTCACACTGACAAGAATCCCTCCGACATGATGACTAAGGTCGTGTCTAAGGGAAAACTGGAGCTGTGTTCAGAGTTGGCAGGACTGGACTCCTAGTAAGGGGGTTCAGAGGCATCTTCCCCATGGTCTGGAGGGGGAGATTGTTGGCCTAGTGGGTCCAGACTAATGGGTTCAAAGTCATGGGTATTTGTGGTAATTGTACCAAGACTTTCTTGTTGACTAAGTTAGGGTTTCTTGGGGGATAAGAAAGAGTGCATTATATATATGATGTAAGGGGTAACCCATGGTGGGATGAGAACATATCATACAGAGAGTGAATCCAAAAGGAGAGTAGAGTTTCTTTCCCGTGGACGTAGGCAATATTGCCGAACCACGTAATTCTCTTGTGTGTGATTGCTTGTTCTTGTGTGGTTAATTGTTTGCTCGATCACATTAATTCACGTTTCCGCATACACGCGCACAACAGATTATGCCAGTAATTTATTGGTATTACATGGAGAACTCAAATACTCAATCAAGACCAACAAGTGATTAGTCCTTGCACAAACCCATTCAAATTTTTAGCTTCAAACTCATCATCCCACTCTTTTCTGAACTTTCTTTCCTCAAAATCTCTAGGCAAAAGTGACATATTGTTCCAACTACACAATCTATAGAGATTTCAGTTAAGCAGATCGTCTGAGGCATCCATGCTTCTCTTGTCTGGGCTTGTGAATTTTCTATTTGGTGAGGAAGTGGAAGAGGAATATTGATGGTCGAGTTGCAGCAGTCTACAGAGAAGAACCCCTCCCAAAGCTCCAATGGTAGGGCCCACAATATACAACCAAAGGTCATCAAACTTCCATGAAACAAGTGCAGGCGCAAATGACCTTGCTGGGTTCAAAGATGCTCCTGACACTGGACTGCCACCATAAAAATCAGCTCATCGTTAATGGGTCACTTTAATGAGTCTATAAACCAGGAAGGAAACATAGAGATACTGTTTCATTCAATCCGCATTCGTCAAAATATTATGTCTTTGTTTTGGATTTGGACTCCACTTTAATATATGAACAAGCTTAAACAAATTTAATCCATCCGAAACTTTAGATTTAGTAACATGTGGAGGCTAATACTACAGGTTAAAGTCGTGGTTCGGCCCATGCCCACATGAGTCGTATCTGAGCAATTCACATTTGTGCAGCATTGATGAAACCCAGATGCGCAGCAGAATCGCAAAAACCTCAATTCATTTTTCCAATTTTTCCTCGAAGAAAGCGGTCACACCACTTTTCCTAATCGAAAGCGGCTACACAAACATGGAATTTATTATAGTGTAGAAAAGCCTTTCCGTTTCCACACTTTCTCTGCGGAGAACTGTGTAATAAATGGCACTGAAAACATGAGAATCATAAGAGATGCATTACTATCGAAATTGCTAAACTTGAAATAATAAAGATGGAGTTCCACAAATGGCCATCAAATAATTTCATGGTGAAAAATGATTACCCAGCCATCACGTTTCTAAATTTAATCCTAGAAAAGATAGGGTCACACGTACATTTCCACCTTACATCCTAAAAAGGGTACGGTAATACCAACCCTGTAAGTAGAACCGCAAGAGAAATGGATGCTGCTACTGCAAAACCAGACAACAGCCCAACCTGTTAAAACAATAAAAACCAGTTTAGGCCCAATCGGGTCGGTTGTGGATTTTGAAAGTCTCGACCCATTTATGCATTTATTACTAAATACTGATCACATGGATTTTACTCTTAAAATGTTTATTTATCTTATATTTTGAGGCACTTCATAACCTCTTCTAATCCCAACCCAATAGGTACTCATCACAGCATGAGAGGATGAGTTTGGTATCACATATTATAAACCTGTTACGGGAAAATTAGAATAAGGGGAAATTGAGTTGGGTTGAGTATGAATTCACCTCAACCATTGCAAACCCTGTGGTGCAATGTAGGATGTTACTAAAATTCAAACACTGCATCGTACCTCTCGAGCATGGTTTGATAAATTTGATGCGAGAAACATGATGAAAAATGTGGCAATGAGCTCAGACCAGAAGGCGGCCGAGCGTCCCCGTAGCGGTCGGGTCACGGCAAAACTGGGTTCCATGCTGTAAACACACATCCCCACCCACACAGCGATCACCGATCCCACCGTTTGTGCCACAATGTAAAATGGTACCTACAACCAAAGGAAACATGGGATGATGGGAGTAGATTCTGCACACAAACTGCAATTCCTTGTATGTGGAAGGGGTTCATCAATGTACCCAAAAAGAAAAAACTACCACAAGGCTAAAAATTTACTATTGAAAGATACAGAGTGTTCTTAAAAATAAAAGAAAGAAATTGGAAGACAAGAGAAACAGAGGAGAGAGAATGAGAGAGAAGATTGCTTTTTGCTTTTTCCAAACTTATGAACCATAAATTAAATGGCGTAAGTGAGCTATATAGTTGTATTAAATGAAATAATGTCATTTCTCGGACGAGCGGACTAACGGGCCTGCCTTTGATCAATGGAGCTCCTTTCACACTCTTATCTCCTCGATCTGGCACCTTGCTCAAATTTATGCCTATCGAGACCATTACTCCCTGTATATGAACCTAACTCCAGTGAAAGTGTAAAACCCTAACATACCCAACTTGAACCTGACTCCTTAATTGTAAATTACCTAAACTATTTCAGGTTGAGTGGGGTTGGGTACTCAAATTCTTGGCTTTTTTAGCCTGTAAAACTTAGAAAATGAACACATGACCTGGCCATTCCAAGGTTGAAATAGTTCAGGTTGTGGAACTCACCTAAAAGGAGGATAATCAGGTGGAAGTAGGAGTTTGAAAGGTCATCATCCAATCACTTGTATGAAAAAAAAAATTTAATCATCGAATTAGGGAGGTAGCGTGGGCATAGGCTTGCCTAGCTTGGGCCTGACCCAGGCCTAGCCAGCTTTGGGCTGAATTTGGGCCTCAGGTTTAGTGCCCATTTGGGCCTGGATCAAAAATTGGGCCCATGTAATATTTGAACCGGGCTTTGATGAAGTGATAGGAAATCCCAAGCATAACCTGGCCTGAACAAGAGATATACCCATATAGGGTTACTGAAAGTCTATAGTTTTATTTGAATTTAAGATTGTTTCATATTTGAATTTGAGATCTCTATCTCATTTTATCGTTAGTATCAATCGGGCTTGGGTCTGATATACTAAATGGGTGGGCTGTGGCCGAACATGTTTGAGGCAGGCTGGGTTTGGAGACCTAGCAGGTTTTTTCTTCTTCTTCTTCTTCTTGCTGAGTTTTACTAATCAGATGGGTCTGGATCTAAAATTTGGGCCTTGTTAATATCTTGTCTGGGCTTAGATTTAGTGATAAAAACCCAGATCCCAGCTCATTTGGCCTGAACAAGATTGGTCCAAAACTTAGTGCTTGTAGTTGAATGAAGCCCAGTCCAACTTGATTGAATGAGCGAGCTCAGACCTGAGATGTTTGCAGCAGACTGTGTTTAGGCTGGACATTTATGACCCTTGTTGAGTTTGGGCCAGATGTGGTCCTATGTTTTCAAATTCAAGTTGTGGTATGGATATTACTCATCCCAGCCCAGCCCGGGCCACGAACAATCCTACGGAAACGCCCAACCCAAGTTTGGGTTTTCTACGGGTCGGCCTCGACAGGTTTTCACTGGGTTTCACCCCTTACATCTGTCTTTTGGGGTCGATCAAAGAGCCTATGAATTTTTTGACGGTCATTAATTCATGCTTAATGACACAATTTTTTGTATTATGGGCCCTACATGAAAGGAAGATAAAAACTAAATAATCATGGTCATACTTAATTGATGGAGACAAATCAAGTAATTTTAGTAGTGACTTTGACTGAAGTGAGGGAAGAAAGAGGGAGATTGGGTTAGATACCATGGACCATGGAAATTGACCTGAGGCTGCAAATGCAATGGTAATAGATGGATTAACATGAGCACCCGAGATGGGTCCCACTGTAAAAATCACCATGATGATCGCAAATCCAGCCGTTGCTGCATATTCCAAGAGGCCCACCTGGCCTTTGCGCAGCTCTGTGATTGCTACAATTCCATAAATGCAATACATCATAATGAATGTCCCCACCATCTCAGCTATCACCTGCATTTACCAAAACTAATGTTTAGAGAGAGACTACGCAGAAAATTAGAACAATTTTCCTCTCTATCGTTGAATCCTCCCATTGATCAAATGCACTGATTCTAGATAAAATCTTTGGACCTATCATCTATAAACTTTTGTGCTTTCCTTTAAGGCAAACTTTCCATCAGATTCTCCACCTCGGTCTGAGCATAGTTTTCTTAATCCTAGACAAAGGAGGATTAGATAACAAGTACTAACAAAAAGTTATGAGTCACACAAGGATTTAAGATGGCTTCACAGCCACATGCCCAACAAGTGAAACAGACTACATTCTTACCATTCTCGAGTAATCAAGACCTTTCCCTCCTAGAAAGCATTGAGACCTTCCATCCTCCATCAGAAGACCTCCCCTATCTCCTCTTATGGTGATACAATTCCCTATTTCTTTATTCTCACACCCCTTGTGGTCCATAACTGATGATGCTTGGATCAGTTTGAATTTGAATTCTACTACTGAAGCCTCTTTATGGGGGAGGAGGTCTTGTTTAAGCTGTGGCTGAGGAGTCCTTGAATGAAAGGACCAAGATCATGTAAAGAGAAAATAATGGCTAGAAAGAGATTGTTTCGGTGTTTGGAAGAGGGGTGGTAAGCCGGTCAGGGGGGTTTGTTCACACCTTTTTGTCCCTTCATTTGATAAATGTGGGAAAGTGTCCTGCATTTAAGATGGTAATTCATACTTTTCAAGTGTCTATTCTTTTTACTAGTCCCTTCAACAACCTTTTGTTAATCAGGTTGGAAATGTGATCAACTCAAACTATAAATTCACAAGTTGGGTTAGCGTCAAATTGATGGGTTGAAGGGTAATAAATTGGTGTTGATTTTGGGTTGAGTATTTTGCTTGGTCTCAACCAGAACCCAGCCCTAATATTAGAATTTGGTATGGATTGGTTAATGGGTAAGATCAAGATTGCCACCCTCTCTTTTAGTGAGGTAGTTAGACAAAAGAAAGAATACGCCTAGCCTATTTTTATTTTGGGGCTGGAGTCCAAAATAAGCAGGACTCAGGCTAGTCGAGCTCATTTGCAGCTCCAACGAAATATCAAAATAGCAGATATGGCGAGCGTACGCTAAATAGCGGGCTATATATAGCACTTGTGGCGATAATAGCAGTGTAGCGGTGTGAATTTTTTAAGTAGTAATATGAATATTGCATACGGCCAATCTTTTGTCTTTTTAATGATTTGAAACCATATAATGGTAGAGACAACTTTAGAAAAGACTATTAAACAGAAAAAATAAGAAAAATAATATTTAAAATTAAAACTGCTTGGCTCTATTAGGTTTTAGACTGTAACGTGCTATTTTAAAAATAGCATAACGGCCTCGATTGCTACAGCCGATAATGCTATGTAACGGCCAATATTTTTAACCATGGCTCCAACTACAACTATCCCAACATATCACTTGCTAAACAGACAATATACCGACACAAAATGTTCATACGAGAACAATTTGTACTGTTCCACTATATTTTCTGGGTTACCAGACACATCTAAGACGAAGTAAACCCTCTCATACACTAGCACCCATGCATTGCCACAAGCTTCAATTTAACATTTATCCAACCAATTGCTCACCAATGGATATTTTCAAACAAACAAACAAAAAAATTGATGGCTTCTTAAACTATTAACTTGAGGTCCATAGATAAAGACGTTAGAATGATCAATAGGGCTAATTTTAAGGGGTTGGTCGAGTGGTCAGGACCACGGTTCCTTCCTCTTCCGGAGCTAGAGGTCTTGGTAGCAATCACCGAGTCCCTTGAATCCCCATCTCTGTAATAATTGGCATGGCCTAAGGTGGGCCCATAGGTTAAAACTAGAATTGCTCTAGAAATTATCAAGACTAAAGAACTAGGCTTTCATAACATTGAACTTGAAATAAACCTCTCTAAAAAAAACTTGATGAGTATCTAGCAAGAGGAGGAATTATGGAGATAGAAGTCGAGGGAACTTTTGTTAAAAGAAGACAGAAATACAATTTTTTCCCACTCTAGTACTATAAATAGGAGGGAAAACAATAGGATTGATGAGATGAAAAATAATGGCATATGGTTAGATAAAAGATTACACATAGGACAGGCTTTTGTAAAAGTCTTAAGAAAATTACGGAAACTAATGACCAAGAAATCTTAGTAAGATTCAGAATTTGATTGCCCCCATGGTTATTAAGGAAGAGAGTGAAGATCTTATTGTTATTTCCAATGCCAATGAGGTTAATCTCCTAACTCTGAACGGCTATCCAGTCAAATTCTATTAACATATGTGGGAATCTGTTGGTGTGGATATTACAAACATAGTTCATAATTTCTTTAGAAATCTGTCCTCTCTCTCAAAAAAAAAAAAAAAAAAAAAAAAAAAGAACAAATATTCTGTTGTTCTTATTCTAAAAGAAAAGTAATCCCGAAGATACAATTGATTTCAAACCCATTAGTTTATGTAATGTTATCTATAAGAATAATTGTCAATGTAGTAGCTAATAAGCTTAAAAGAATTCTTGGTAGAACTGTAGGCCCTTCCCAAAGTGCCTTTTATCAAGGGCAAATCTATTTTTGATAATTAGATCGTGGCCCAAGAGATCCTTCGTTCGTTCAAAGAAAAGAAGAAAACCAAACTCATGGGTCTCAAACTTGATATGGTAAAGCGTATGACCGAATGGAATGAGATTTCCTTGCCAAAGTATTATAGGCGTACGGTTTCCACAATGATTTCATTGTTATTGTTATAGCATGTGTCTCTTCTATCTCATTTTTTATCCTTCTTAATTGTTTACCTTTTGGCAATTTTACATCTAAGAGAGGGCTTAGGCATGGAGATCCCCTCTCACCATATCTATTTATCTTAGGGGCGGAGGTTCTTTCTCCCATGCTATTAAAAGCGGAAAAGGGGGACCTCATCCATGGTGTTAAAGTTATCAAAAGGGCTCCGAGCTTTACTCATCTTCTTTTTTATTTTCGGGTGATAGGGCTTCTTTTGATATCTCTACTCTTATTTTGACATAGTCATCCAACAAAGCCAGGAAAAAAAGTGGTCAAAGCTCTTATTTTCACAAGCCCAAAACTGGGGTAATTCATTTTAAAGAGGATCTGCCTCTACCTCTCTAAAGCGGGTAGAGGCCAGAATCTTGTGCCAAACACTCTTATTTTTCAAACCTCTACCCACTTTAGATATTTAGACAAGTAGAGGTTAGAAATAGAAATGCCAAACATGGACATAGGGCTTGTTTGGTATCTCTACTCTTTTAGAGCCATTAAAAAAAAGAGTTATAAAAAAGAGGGTAGAATCAAAAGGAGTTTTGGTAATGCAAGGATCTATGTTAAATTGACTTTTTTTATATCAATAATTGAAAGTTTTTCACAAATCTCTCGAGATCCACAAGGTATCAAACCTTGAAAATTGACCTCATGGTCATGTTCAGCCTTCCAAAGAGATCTAACGGTATGCATCTTGTGTTTAGGGCCCACATAATCCAGAAAATACTATTAAACAACTCACTTTTTTGCTCGTATCTTGAGATTAGTGATGATCGAACACTTGAAATTTGATCCCGTAGTTGGGCTTAGTCTCAGAACAATTTCAACGGTGTGGATCGTAAGTTACTATCCTAGAAATTATAAAAAGAAATAGAATAACATTACTGCTCATGGACAAATCCAAAATTGAGGATGATAAATCAATGACTGATTTTTTTTTTTTTTTTGGTAAATATCTCGAGATCCACAAGGTATCAAGCCTTGAAAATTGACCACCTTGTCGTGTTCACCCTTCCAAAGAGACCTAATCAATGGCTGATTTTTTTTTTTTTTTGGTAAATATCTCGAGATCCACAAGGTATCAAGCCTTGAAAATTGACCACCTTGTCGTGTTCACCCTTCCAAAGAGACCTAATGGTTTGGATCTTGTATTTGGGGCCCACAAATTCCAAGATATTATATCCGATGGCTCACTTTTTTTGCACATATCTCAAGATTTGTGATGAGCCAATGACTGAAATTTGATCTCATAGCCTTGTTCGATCTTGTCAACATTTCCAATGGTTTAGGTCTTAATTGACACTCTCAGATTTAAAAAGAAAAAAAAATTTAAAAACCGTACTGGGGCGTTGTGGGTTGAAATCACTGTTCACCCACCTCTTTTTTCTCCCTCTACTTTTCAGGTGGCTCATTTTGGGGGCTTAGGATTTTAGAGGCATATTGCCTCTACTTCTCTACACCGGGTAGAGGTATAAATACATTGCCAGATGCCTCTATTCTCAAAATCTCTACTAACTTTAGAGATTTAGAGAATTAGAGGCAAAAAATAGTGATACTAAACGGACTTATAGTCTCCTATTTTGTAATGCTAGAATTAGTGAAGCTTGGGAGATTTAGGAGATATTACAAGAGTGTTGCCGTATCTCTGGCCAATTTCTGAATTTTGAGAAGTGGGCTATATATTTTAGCAAGGGATTAAGCAATTTGAGAAGCAATAACTGAAGAAAATTATGTGACTTAGGAAAATGGGGGATAATGAAAAATACCTTGGAAATCCCCTCGTCATGAATATGAGTAAGAACTCTAATCCTCAGAATTTGATTAATAAGTAAAATGTAGAATTATGTTGTGCAACTTCCGCCTCTATCTTAGGCCAGGAGAAGCACCCTCATAAAAAAATGTTGCATCTTTGATACTATTTTACAACATGTCATTTTTCAAACTCCCATTTGAAAGTAGTGAAATGATTGATAAGTTATTGAGAACTTTATTTTGGGGTAACACCCTGAAAAAATAAAATTGCATACCATTAAATGGAGTGTAATTTATAATTCTATCAATGATGGGGATCTGGGAATTCATGAAACGGCTAAAAGTAACTTGGCACTCCTAACTAAAACCAACTGGTGATGCCTATCTAATGAAGATCTCATTTCCAAAATTCTAAAACCAAAGTATTGCCCAAATAAACCTTTTATGGGATGCAAATGCCAAAAAGGGCACTCTTGGTTTTGGAAAAGTTTTATAGAAGAGGCTAAATTTATTAATGAAAAGTTGAGGTGGATCATATGAAACGATAAGAATATCTCCGTTTCGAATTGTAATTGGATCTCTTGTGTGGGTGGTTTGGGAAAACTTGATTCTAATGTTTGTAACCCAAATCTTGTACTCGTTAGTGATTTGTGGGACCTGGATAGGAAGTAGAATATCAATGTCATTAAGAACAATTTTAACAATAATGTCGACGTAGAAAGTGTTTTAAAATTTTATATCCCTCAATACTATAGAGAGGATAAGAAAATATAGCCCCACACGAAAAATAGGGTCTCTCTACAAAATCTGCTTATAATCTCATTAGAGTGAAAAATAATCAAGATGCCGGAACCACCATTAAATGGAGAGCATTATGGAAGTTACCTCTTCCTCAAAGATGTCTCATGTTTGGATAGAAATGCCTAAACAATGCAACCCAAGTGTGTGCATGCCTTTATAGTAGATCTCTTTCTAGTAATGCCTTATGCCCCCATCTGTGATAAGGAAGAAGAGTCAATTGGACATGCTCTATTTCTATGCGAGCATACAAGAGCCTCTTGGTTTGGCTCGAATTTAAGCAATTTACCTCATAATATCTTTCTTAGCTCAACAATATCTGAATGGTGGGAAAATTGTATGATAATGTATGACTTTTCAAGTATAGCCACAGATATCAACTCTAAAACATGGAGTTTGGCTTTGTGGTGGGCCATTTGGAAGTGTATGAACGATTTTTTTTTTTTTTTTAATTGTGGTTTAAGTTTTTCAATACGACCATCGGGCCATTTAGTGGTATTTTCCACCAACTTTTACCCTCAATTTTTAAATATCTAAATTATCATTCATTTAAAATTATGGTAAGCTACTGTCAGCCACTACATTCCATTGATTGCCGTGGAGACATTAGTTGTGTAAATTCTGGTGTGGATGCCAATAAGGAATAGGAGGAGAAGACGAGAAGACGGGAGAAGTGAATGAGGCTTTTATTATTTCAATGATTATTTAAAAATTTGAGGAGAAAAGCTATTGAGAAAATGTCTTTAAACAATCCGTTGTCTTAATTGGAGACTTAATGGAAAAACTTAGACATAAATTTAAAAAGTTTTGAAACTTATATTTGTATTTCTTGTAATAAGGAAAAAAAACCTTCCATTTGAAAACCTCCAAACAAAAAAAAATTGAAAAGGAAAGTTGGCAGATTAGAAATTTCGGTTGCCTTTTCCCAAATATAAACAAACAGGTCCTACTCCAGAGACACCAACACGAGTGCTTTCTATGAACCTGCCAGTCCACTCTTCCTTCATTAAAAATCGATTCTTTGCTAATTCCAACCCTTCTTCCTTCCTGCCCCTTTTCAATTCCAGATAGAAAACCCACAAGTAATTTGGTGAGAACCTCTCTTTCTCTGTTTCTTTATTTTATTTTAATGAAATTCTCTTATATGGGGTTTCTGGTCTGGCCGGCCTTTTATGAATTTATCAAGATTTCTCTTTTAGTATATGGTTGTATTGAGTTGCTTCATTATAGTTGTTGTTTTGAATGATCATGTACCATCCTTTCATCTTTTATCTGTAATTTTTCCTTTTCCAACTCTCTGCAAAGTGCTTGATGTTTTCCTCAACTTCTTTTTTGGTGGGTTTATGCTGAATTATGGTTTTTTTTTTTTCCAAATATTATTTAAGGGAGCGTTTGGATGTTCCAAATTTTCAAGTGGGTATAAGCTATTTGATATAACAAGTAGTTATCAGTGTAAAGTTTGTATTTTTGGGTGACACAGGATGTGGGTTTTTACACCTTTTCTGCCTCAAGAAAGTATCTGATTTGATTGGGTTGTGCAGAAATGTAATATATATTTTATTTTGGGGGGAATGGTGTCAATGCTGCTGATGCGTCATTGAGACTCATGTAATGTTTTCTTGAAATGAATTCAGTTTGCGGTTTCTTTTTGGAAGGGGTGCATTGGTAGCCTGTTTGGAATTCATGAAAAGGTTCATTTGGAACTGAGAAGTAGTTCTTTGAGTTTTCTTACGGAGGTAAATAAGGTGTGATTAATTAATTTGGAGCAGTTTGTTGTTTTTTCTGAATGAACAAGCTAAAGGGGTTTAAGCTTGACCCTTTGTTGTTGTGAAAGCATGCTTCTTTTTCATGTACCCAGATGATGAGTGAACTGGCAAATTTGCAGTGAAATAGATATATGGTTGCTTGTTGTACGAATTTAGAGTAGTCTTATCTGTTCCCAAGTGATTTTTGCCCCCAAGTGATTTTTACTCCGAGTTATACTTAAAACTGAGAAACTTACATGTGAATTCTTTTTTACTTTTAAAAAAATATCATATCTGGTCTGTGCAGATATTAACACTCTTACCCATGTCCATGGGTACTTCCGGCACTGTTGGGTGTTTCTGTTTTATATATATAGATATGTATATATATATATATATATATGGAGATTGCTCCTATGAGAGTTACTCTTATGGTATTGTGAGAGTAAGGGTGGGGCCCCTCACATCCATATCCATTGCCAATAGCCTAAATGTGAGGGCCCTCACCCCTTACTCTCACAGTACCGTGAGAGGAACTCTCATGGGAGCATCTCCCATATATATATATGTAGGGTATGATTGGTGTAATGATGATGCATTTTGGTGAATGACCATTAATATGACGATAAAATATCCTGAGTTTGAAATATTAAAATTGTCCTTTTTATGGCCCAGCACTTGTTTTATCACTTTTTGTTCGATGTAACCTTTATTTTTGTGTTTGTCTTGTTGATGTATATTGTGAGTGGAGATCACCTATTTTTTAACCATTGGAAAAGAGCAATTCTAATTTACTTAATTATTTTCCTTTGATAGTTAATGATACCAATATATCCAAAATTGGTAAGTTATGTATTTTATTTCTGTATGATATTTCAATAATATTTGTAACTGCCATGGCCACTCTCTCTTGATGTTAAAAGAAAGGTAAAATATGGGGAGTAATTCTCCAAGACAGTGTCATAATCTGGAAGTCACTGCGTATGAATCCAGAAACATGGGCAATGAATATGGAGATTAGTGTCACTAGCATTTTCTTAGGGAGTCTGGGAAGAATGAAATGAGCATGTCTTCAAAGTTTCTATTAGTGATTCTTTTTGCAGAAGATAAAAACGGCTCGTTGCTTGGGCCGTGGAGGCTAAAGAATCTACAGTGATGAAAACCCGGGAAATCCAGAGAGATTGGATGACAATCACAATTGGGAAGTGATCATATGTGTGGGAAGGGGTCAACATGGGCCAACCCTGGTTTCAGTTGATAATACAATTGGTTTCCTATTTCAATTACAATTCTTAAATTGTGTCTCCTTGTTTGATTTTGTACTCCTAGTTTAGCAGGCTATCACAACAGTATTCACAGAGATTTATGTGAATTAACTGAAGGCCAGGGTTATCAGTAGCTTATCTTCTGCTTTAGCAAACAATAAATACATTTAAAGGCTGTTAGGCAGGAGGAACACTTCTTTCACCCTTTAGATCCAGCCGAAGGGGAGGGTGTGAGGCTTAATCTTTAAAGACTTGCTTCAAAGGATTAGTCTGGCGATCGTAGAATTTCCCTTCTGTCATTCATATACACTGGAAGGCATTGTCTGACACAGGCTATAGTAATTGTTCCTATCTGAAAATAAAATCCCTAACAAAAAGGTGTGATTGGTGCTGTTCTAATCAGTTGGAATGGTCAGAGACAGTTCTTTAGACCCATGGAGCACATTTATTTAGTGTCCAACCAATCACCCAACTCGATGAGTGCATGTATGTTGCAGACATGTATACTGAGAATACTAATTTCTAAGATGACGTGTGTGACGACAACTTGATTGGTTGTATTTGGAGATACTCTTATTTGAGGATTTATATAATTATGTTAGTGGGATCCACCATATTATGTTAGTTGCTGAAATTGTGGAGTTTGAGAAATTTGAGAGGGCCAAATTTAAATTCGGCTAGTTATTGATTGGTCTAAATTGATACCTTTAGATGTAGAGTAAAAAGTCACAAGGCCTGTCTCATATTAGAGTCAAAGGTTGATTAGATGTCCCATCTAGTGTGGCTATGAAATTGAACATTGATGGATCTTCTGTTGGAAACATGGGCCCCTGGGGAGTAGGCTGTATAATTGAGAGGAAATAAACAGAACATTTTCTCTAGCATTTGGTCCCATGGGGGTTGACTGTTTTAATTTTGGCAGAGATATTGGTGATCAAATAAGTGTTAATTTTGTTGAAATATCATTTTTTGGTCCATCATCATGGAGGTTGGATCCAAGGATACCGTTTCTTGATCATGAAAAGTCCCACATTGTGGAGATTTGTCTCCATTTTAATAAATTAGGGAGAGCACAAATTCTGTGATGGTGACTGTCTCATGTTCGTTAAAATGCAAACACTGAAGTGGATTTTCTTGCCTATGCAAGGGCTGGAAGATCGGTTTAATGGTTTGAAAGTTGTTAGATCTATAGTTCTTTTCCAGCACCACTATGTCGATGGGTCCTTTTTATCTTCTTTTTTTTTTTTTTTTTTAAATAATTCTCTGTAGGTTGGTGGAGTGGCAAAAGGCGTGGGTTTGCTCCCCACGTCTTGTCTTCGAAACCTACCCTAGATTTGCCCGGTCTGTGTTTCTGTGGATTTAGTAGGCGCCCGTGCCACCCGGGGGATTAGTCCTGTTGGGTCAAAAACTTCAGGGATACCCATGTCATAAAAAATAAAAAAAAAATTCCAATGGATGTAACAGAAATATTCAAAATACCGAAACAGTTTAGCATCACCGTACCAGAATCCTCACTGAAAGTCGGAAATTGAAAATTTCACCAACTCTTTTAGTTGCTATAGCCCACGAGATGACCAACAATTGTGCCTGATGAGTTAATATTTTATTATAAATTTCCACAAAAGGAAAACAAATGTTAGGTGTTTTCCCCAGCCAGTTGCCTATTCTTTGAAGATGATAGTTTGAGAAGGTGACATTTCACTTTCCCCATACGTTCCAACTCCAATGAAGCAATATGTGAAACCATAAACAATTGCATGCCATCTTGAAGTTGAAGTCATTATCAGAGGGGTTATGATTATATGGAATTATATATGTAAAACAATCACTACCTTCTAGTTTTCATCTTTTTAATCCGTGTTCTTCTTTATTTGAATTTTATTTACAGGATGTAGAGCTTGGTTCGGAGAAGATTTAATTAAATGGAGTTTCTATGCCATATAGGAAAATGTGGTTGCCAAAAGCTCTAAATCTACTCTGAAAAATAAACTTCTCTTTTTTGGCAATGGAGCAGATGGACGAAGCCTATAGAAACAGAGCAGCAACAATTCTGCAAGCACTTTATGCAACAAAATATGCGAAAGAGGATAATGTACCATGCCAAATTGAACAGGTAATTAAAAGTATGAAAATTAATTTGAGCACCATTTGCTTTTCTCAATTTCCTTTTTCACCGAGTTTGATAGAAAAAACTTCCTTGCTGTTGTGAAATGCATGTGATCTGAACCAAGTAAAGTTAAAATAGGATGGGATGCATGTTGGATTTGAAAAAAAAAAAAAAAGTTAAAATTGTGGCAGATTTGTCAATGTAAACACATTAATTAGAAATTAAAAACGACAATGTACAATATAACACAGGATAAATGGTTATGTGTGGACTTTTGATATGTTTCTCTTTCTTTGGGACCATGGTATGTTTCCTTTCCTCGTATATTTTGGATGCTAACTTGATCAGGTTAAATCCAGCAGTTGCTGCTTCATCAGCCATCCTGATTTCTTGGTTGCATGATTAGGAACTTGAAAGTATAGATTGATTGATTGGGCAAGGAATTGCATATTGAAGAGGAGGGTATCTGATATTTAAAACATGACCAGTTTAATGAAAACCTGAAAACTAACAAACAGAATGAGTTGTGAATAATCTATCATGAGAATTTGTCTATACAGAATGAGTTGTGAATAATCTTTCATGAGAATTTGTCTATACAGAATTAGTTGTGAATAATCTATCATGAGAATTTGTCTTTGTGCATCGAGACATGGTATGTTACTCATGTTGAAGAATCTCGGTAACATGGGAATAGGCAAATTATAAGGAAGTTCCTTTGAGGTTTTTTTAAAGTCCCTAACATATGCAGATAATTTTAAATCATTTTCATGTTTCACATCAGTTCGTGAAAAAGAAAATAGGTTGTTTGAATCATTCATCTCCTAGGCCTTGCCATAGACAGAACACAGATCAAAGATGGGAGCTGTAGGATGAACTTTGGCTAGGATTACTGGTGTGTTTCTTGAAGGATGACCTCATGGTATGTTGCTTCAGATGAATGTGCTGTGTCTTGAAACTGCATGCCACCTTTTTGAAATTGTATTTTGCATCGCTACCTAAAAAATATGGTATAATAATAGAATTGTAAGAACACAAATTTGTCAAAGGGATGGTTCTTATACCGTGTGCAACGACTAAGTAGTTTCATAATATGCTATTCTTTTATGGGGCAGCATACTGGATTTTGTGTTTGTAATTTCTTGCTTCAATTTTTTCATAATCACTTAAGTATTGCTTTTATTGTTGTTGTTTCAGGGTCTCTTCTTGGGTTCCATCGGAGTTGCTCATAACAAGGATATATTGAAACGCTTTAATGTCACACACATCCTAATTGTAGCCAAATCATTGGAGCCTGCTTTTCCAAACGATTTCGTATATAAGAAAATTGAAGGTCAGGCTAGTTCCATTTAAGGTTTGATCCCTCACATGTAGTATTTTATTTCTTTTAAACGGACTTTTATCTCACTATATGATGGTAATGCCTTTAGTCCATCTCATAGGATAATATTCTACTAAGAGGTACCTACCTCTCACACCCTCTCACGGACTTGCGTGAAAGGTAACCTTTTCATCACCGTGCAAGACACCCCATGACAAATCCAACCCCTTAACACTCGCTAACCCCCATTAATTAGAACTCACCTTAATTTGACACTAATCCTCGCTCGATGGTAGAAAGGTGACCTCTCACACAAGTTCGTGAGAGGTATCTCTTAGTAGAACATAGCCCATACAACACACACACTATGATGCACAGATACTTCAAAATGGGCAACGTATTGTGTCGTATCATATCCGATACTTCACTTTTTATATGTAAAATATGTGTTTCTATCGTGTCTACGACGTGTCCTTGCCGTATCCATGCCGTATTTGTGCATCATAGCACACACATATACACCGGTTATCAGGTGTACCCGGTGCGCACTAGATGTGGGGCTCACCTGAGGGCAAGAATGAAAATAGCGGTAGCAGAGGCATGGTGGCCTGCCAAAACGCTACTAGCGGCGTAGCGGTGTGTTTTGGAAAAATCGTCAAAAATTTCTAAAAATATTCCAGAAAATCCAGAATATTGGAAAATGATATAAAATGTTTTTTTTTTTTTTTTTGAAAAGTAATTAAGATAAGGGGGCACAGTGGTCCCTTCATTGTATGAGGTCCTGTATCGCTGTATGAATAAAAAATAATGGCAATGATCTTTTTTTTTTTTTCACATTTATTTATGTTCCTTAGTTATTGCTAACTTAGAAACTAATGAAAGGCTCATAAAAAAATAAAAAAATGTCATGAAGTAAAGGCTTAAGACTTGAGAGTCAGGTCTTAGGAATTCAATAGCAAACAATAAACAATGAACAATCAATACTCAACAATTAGCAACAAATGAGAAATGACCTAATAATTAATAGCTTCATAAAAAAACAATATACTATTCTACTTAAAGAGTATAGAGTTGGTGAAGGAATACCTGGGCTAGTCGGCTCTGCTCTAATACCAAAGGGAATGCCTACCGGGATATATGACATCGTTGTCCTCATCCCCATCGGTGTTATCATCTCTAGTGCCACTAGTCATATGCCTGTCAATCAAGCCCATTTGTGCAAGCCCAACTGGGCCCAATAATTGTATTTTAGTTAGCTATTGTATTTTAGTTAAACTACAATTAGTCTAGTCATAACTTATGTACACTTTCTATATTAGGTAGCTATAATTTAGGATTTGAATTGTATTAGGATTCTATTATTAAGGTAATCAACCCTTATATAGTAAGAGAGAGGTTCCTACTGAAACAACCAGTGGTTGAGGCTGACTCCAACTAAGTTGTAATTGCCTCAGAGAGCTCTAGCTCTCCTTATAGCCAAATCTGCAGCCACCCCATTTTTTTTCCCAGAATGTGTGAGATATAGAGATCCACAGTTCATGCACAAGCGTCCAAATTTCCTGCCAGTGATACCATAACACATCCAAATTCAACCCCCCCCTCCCAAAACACACACACACACACTCTCCTCTTCCCACTGAGAGGGACTCGTTTACAGAACTTTCTTTACTGAACACGGACTGAACGTAACTGACCCGCTTCCATAGCTTTCGATGTCCCTAATTCTTGGTCTCTATTATTGAAGTATGGCACCATGGTAATGTGAAGAAGGCACTATAGGAACTCGGAGGAGGTGGATATCTATATTGTTTTGTTTTTACCGAAATTCCAAACAAAAAGTTACAGATGGTGTTTTGTTTCGGTTGAATGACCGAACTTTTTTTGCCATTTCGGCCAAAACGAAACCATATTAATAACTATGTGACCAATGCCAATCAACACAAGAAAAGAGATGTGCCACTCCCCAAACCCCCACTACTAGGTGATCATAGGTTGTTAGCCATAAGTGCAACTCGGCCAAGGGTTTATAATACCATACACATTCCATGGATCAATACAGTATGGACCAGGCCCAAGAAGTCAATTGGGCTAACCCATTGACCCATAGGTCAACCCAGTCCATTGGGTTGAGCCCATGGGCTCAATTGTGACTGAGAGATACTATGGGATTCTAATTTTATCCCTATTTCTATTTTTCTGTTATTAGTTGACTAGGAGACTAGGGATTGCTATTTTCTATTTAGATTTCTTATTTTATTTGGACTTCTTCAAAATTCGAAATTCTTATTGTTCAAGCAATTGATGAGAACGATCCTACTCTTCTATATAAGGATTGCCAAGCCACATCGTAAATCATGCTTATTACCATCAATTAAATATTTCTGAGTTATTCTCTTCAATTATGGTGTTTTCCATTATCTTGAGTGTACCCTAGTGCTTTAATCCATCTTTGAATTTGATCAATCCCTAATTCCCTTGGGAGATTGATCTATTTTTCGATCGAGCATCCGAGGCCGTGCCACTGCCACATGACAATATCATTCACCAGTCTATTAACCACATTATTATTTGATCATTAAACTCAAGATTCAACTAGTAAAGAAGTAATTCCAATGGAAAGGACAGATAGTCATAGAATTCCATTCACCTTTGATAGAATACCGTAGCCTTAGCTATGTGTGGACGGGTAAAAGACATAAATCAAAGCTTCTAATTGCTTCAGTTCTCTCTGGATTAGAGTTTCTAGAAGTTGGAAGGTAAGAGAGAGGGAGGGAAGGTGTCGACTGGTGAGTTTTTTTATTATTTTATTTTTTTGTGTGGCAAAAGGGGAAAATGCCTGGTTTGGTTTGATTTATGTGGCAAAAGGGGAACTATTAAACATGACCTTGCCTACATGGATCTAACGGAGGACATGGCCCTAAACAGATTTGATTGGTGTTGTCAAATCCATATAACCGACCCCACCTAGTGGGAAAAGGCTTGGTTTGGTTTGGTTTGGTTTGGTGTGGCAAAAGGGAGAACTTGACAGCTTAATTTAGACTTCGGCAAGTGTGTTTGAATCAAAATAGAAGTCGGAGAAGCCTTGCGAGAGTCTCATTGGACTAGGAAAGTCGTGCGGAGGGAGAATCCCCTTTTGGTATGTGCACAAGTTCCCTCATGGGATGTGTTTGTTGAGCACAATGATACTAAAGAGTTGGGTCCCACCCACCTAATGCAATAAAAGTCTTCCATTCCTAATTCAAGGGTCCCACTAATAATCATTAAATCTTGGTCCCATTATACCAAAAATAAATCACTCCGAAATTAATATAAAAATTTAAGAACAAAGTACAATTTAAATTAGGCACAAAAATTGGAGCCCCTAATTAAATTTGATGATATTACCTGAACTGACTTATTTTTGGTCCCTCCTAACCATATATAGATGTTTTCATCCTCTCCATCGCCCCTTGATGATTACCAAGGTGTGCTGCACACCCTATCATGCATGTCACTCAAATTACTGTAGCATACTATTTGATTACTGTTTGCATGAAGAGTGATTGGTTAGGGTTGACCATATGGTAAGGTTAAAGTCAAATCAAATCTATAAATGTGGTGTCCACCTTCTAGCATTGATAAGTGGACCGTTCAAGTCGTCGTCTCCACCCTGATTATCTGTCGCAAACTTGAGATCTCCATAGAAGGCAATATTAATGGTTGGTTGAAGAAATAGGTGATGAAGGCACTGATAGAGAATGGTTTATTTAAATGTACGTTTCATGCACAATGGGGCTCATCTTTTCACAATCACTGTCCATCAGATGTGCAATTTATTCTTCAATCACTGTAATAAATTTCAGTTCAACCGGAGATATTTCATTGTCGGATTGGGCAAACACAATTAACCAATTTTTTTCACATGTCTAGTCCAAATGTCAATGTTATTTTAACCTGAAGTTTAGGTGTGCATCCATGCATGGAGGTAGAATTGAATTGACCGATTAAATCATGTTATGTACACCATTGGATTGGGTTAACACAATTAACCATTCTTTTTCACATGCCCGGTCCGAATGTCAATCTTAGTTTTACCTGAAATTTAGGGGTGCAGCCATGCATGGAGGTAGAATTGAATTGACCGATTGAATCACGTTACTGTAGGTTCCATTTTATGGAAAACTTGATTAGCATGTGAATTCGGCAATTCGCTACATGTTTTTTATGTAAATTGTCCAAACCAATGCGGTGAGTCATGGAACTACATAGGCAATCATCAGTCGGGCATATCTTTTAAAAGATTTGGAGCTACCAAAAGTGAATTTATTTCTACAAATTTTGTTCGACCCTACTCATCATGATGGTGTTGTGAACCTTATGTAATCAGTCCTCTACTTACAAATAGTTAGAGAATAGCTGGATATTGTGGGTGGTGTGGAAAACTCGAGTTTGCTTTTGAGGGCACGCAGCAGTTTGTGGGGGTCCATCTAGATGACTGACATCAAATGGGCCGGGGATGAGAGGGGTATAATGTGGATTATGGGTTGGCCAAACATCACTCTTTTCAGGTCATCCCTAGTTCCAAGCCTCTGATTTTAAGGATCAAAATGAAATAGTTTTACAAGTGCATTTTTCATTTGTTCCAATCAAATGGTGGATAATGATTGGATCAATGTCAAATTCAGATGAGGGTAGTTGCATCAAAATGGAATTTTCTTTTCTAAAAGAAAATCCAGTTTTATTTTATTTTATGGCACACATATATAGCATCGATTTCTTTTGTCTTTTGTAGTCAATGAAACCTTATTTACTAATTGAACAATTCCATTTGAGGCTGACTCTTTGAATGCTCGTGAATCAGGCATGTTGATAGATGTAATGCTCATGCTTCACTAAGTTTTTAGAATCTCATTGTGTGCCTTGTAATTGTGGTGGCCAGTTCTTGACAGCCCGGATACAAATCTGGAGCAACATTTCGATGAGTGCTTCAATTTCATTGATGAAGCTAAAAGGATGGGTGGGAGTGTATTAGTTCATTGTTTTGCGGGAAAATCTAGAAGGTGATTATCTTTTGGCTGCCTTAAGTTCTTTCAAGTAATGATACTATGTTATAGATGGGCATTTAACAGAGAACACATGAAACTTAAATCTGTGTAAAATAAGGACACATGCCTTCGATAGTGTGTAGAAGTTTCAACAAATGAGCTAAAATTATTCACCTTTTTTCTCTTTTCTTTCCAGTCTTTGGGGCATTTAACTAGGACAGGGAGACAAAAGGACTTCTGTGCCAGATATACTGAAACCTCAGTTATTATAAAGAATCGCGATTACTAATGTGTTTAAAATTATCTAATTCCCCCAACCATTCAAAAAATAAATAAAAAAATCTAATTCCCACTTCCTCCCTTGTTTTGAGATGCATTGTTCCACTTTTTTCCTTCTATGTTCTTAATGATGGTTTCTAGCACAAGGTTTCTGCACATTAGTTTAGTGTTCTGAAAAAAAAAAAAAAAAATTGCTTATGAGGAGGTAGTTGTCCGCACATCTCCTCGCCTCTTGTCGACAGTGAGATATTTTGGAACATATCTTTACTGCACCAAATCAAGTAGAGAATTTTAGCTCCTTTTTAATTATCTTTATAATCTATCATTTCATTGACATTTTCTATTTGACTAAATAAAAAAAGTGAATATAAGAGTCGTTTGAAAATTTGCATTTTGTTTCTATTTATATTATATGCTATACCTTTTTCTTTTCCCTGAGACATCCTAGATTCTGAAAGCACTTTGGTGCTTGAACTTCAATTTTCTTGTCCTATTTATTTTTATATTAGAATCAGAGGATAAGACATATTAAAGGTAGACATTGTAAGTTTGACATCTTTCCATGGACTTTCTTAGATGGGTTGCCTTTGGAAAAAGACCTTTCAATCTATAGAGAAACCAGCTATTTGGCATTAACCAGACTTATAGTAACTTTATAGAGAAACAAAAGGTATGTTACTGGTTAAGTTAGGAAGGGATTAAACAATTGGGACTAGAGATTCTAAATGGGATTAAACAATTGCCCATTTCAGTATTCCAAGAACTGATATTCTACTTTGGTCAAGTCCACCTTTTTGGATGTATGAGTTGTGTGATTCTGTAGTAACATTTGAATGTCAAAAGTCTCCTTACACTAGGCATGAATTTGAATTATTTGTCTTTGTAATCGTATTATTGTTCAAATGATGGATTGATTTTACTTGCACTTGCCCTATTGATACTGGCCAAGCCCATACCTAAACTGGGCCAGCCCATCGTAGGTTACTCGTTACCAGAGATTTTTCAATGAGACTAAATGGAACTATAAACAATGTTTTCGGGACTTGCAGAGTCGTGATAAATGGGCTGACCCTTTTGCAAGGACCAGTCCATCTACCGCCTGAACCATGATAAAATGAAGGGATAAATGCAAGTTTTCATGCATATACTCAAAAATATTTTTTGTAATATTATCTAGCATTCTTCCTCTACCAAATATTACCTGCTGAATGATAATGGGTCTCTCTTTTTATTTGACTTGATTAGTGATTTGATGTATGAAAAAGATTTAAGCATGTGCCTCATTAACCAAATCCACTTCATAAACAACCTAGTCCATGTGTCCTCTCTTCGCGCCTCAAACTATCGCTGACTCTGAACAACTTTGGCAACACGTAAGTCCCCTCTCCAGAACGGGCTATTAGCAAGCCTCTTTTCACTCCCAAAGCAATCCCCATCTCATAACCATGCAACTTGTAATTCCCCGCTTCAGATCAGGTGATTAATGGGCGTTTTCCCTTCATCTTATGTGCTTCATTTGAACACACTTAAAATCTGTTTCATAGATTTCTTCATGCATCTTTTACCTATTCTTCTTTGGCCAAGGGGCTCGTTGGTTGGGGGGGGGGGGGGGGGGGGGGGGTTGGGTTGCGTTCCTTTCTATTATGTTATTTCTTTCTATGTATGTAAATCTAGCTCTTTATTCTTCTTTTTATATTTGATGGATTGAGATTGATCCAAATGAACCAAAATAAGAAGGATGACATAACTCTGCGGCGGTGGCATCACGATGAGTGGAAATCCATAATTCCCGCATTGGAGGCGATCACATGGAGTCATAGCCTTTTTCCATGACCGGAAATTTCAACTTGCTGTCACTTTGGATTTGTAGAAATCCTTGGTTTTGGCCAATATTTTACATATAACATTACAGAACTCTGCATTTCCTCCCTTTTGAGGTTTGAAGCGCATGTCGGACGGGAGGGTGAGCCCTCTCTTTTATGCACCAAAGTATAATGCTAAGACAATGATGATAATAATTTATTACTGAAATTGCATTATCTAATACAAGTAGAGGCTGCAGTTGGGTGCAGGAGCAAATATTGCACAATGTCGCCTCCTGCAATATGTTAATATATTAAAATATTCGGCTATGATCTGAATAATCGTATATTGTTTCTGTACATTATTCAATGAAGAATCTTGCAATGCTTTTCTCTTTTCCTGTAGACATTTACCAATTTAAAATTTTAAGAAAATATGATATCTGAATATTGCAAAAATGATTAGGCTTATTGAATTTACCATCATTCAAAAAAAAAAAAAAAAAAAAAACAGAGACACTAGGCTTGTGCCATGAACCCTTGGAATTTCTAGAAAAAGCTACATTTGCAGGTAATGCGTCAAATTGCAGAAAGTATCAGATTGCACAACTACCAATTATTGCCACAACCTAACATGACATAGGGGAATGGTCTGGTGCAAGAGGTCAACTCTATATTGTAGTGCAAGACTGTTGCATGGAAGGTCCATTCAAGTGCAAATAGCTTAAAAAAATCCGACTGGATGATAATAGCCATCCGATAAAGGGCATGAAAAATGGAATATGGACAAACCGACTTTTAGTCTAACCTTTTTTTTTTTAATCTGTTCTAATTGACAGGAAGGTATAACATTTAGAAGAAGAGAAGATTTTCTGTGGAAAAGTCCTTATCTCCGTTAGGGATCGACTATCATTATATAGAAATCAATTGGCCACAATTACAGTCAATGTACAATCAAAGAATGAATCTAAATGCTAATCTTAGAACAATCAGAATATTCTAGAATGGTAATTTACAGTCACGATACAGTCACCCATATTGAGGATATCTCTGCCATAAATGGAGTGGATCCTAAGAGGATCATGGACTCGGGTTATTAACCTGGGTCCAGTGGGTCACTTTGTCACCCCCCTCAAATTGATGTGGGTGAGAACTAAACAGCAATTTGGAGACGAGGAAATTACGCCGCGGACAAGGCAAGGCTTTAGTGAAGATATCTGCCAACTGAAGCTTAGATGATACATGAGGAAGATGAAGAAGGCCAGTGAGCTGACGAATAAAATGACAATCAACTTCAGTGTGCTTGGTTCTCTCATGGAAGACAGGATTGTTGGCGATTTGTATTACACTAGTATTGTCAGCATTGAGCGAAGTCGGACCAATAACAGGAACACCAAGTTCACGCAGGAGACGTCGAAGCCAAATTACCTCACTACCTGCAGAAGACATGGATCGGTATTCTGCTTCCGCAGAGCATTTCGAGTCCGTGGGTTGCTTTTTGCACTTCCAAGAAACAAGGGATGTCCCAATGAACATACACCATCCAGTAGTTGAACATTGGGAATCTAGACAACCAGCCTAGTCTGCATCGGCATACCCATTTGAGGTCCATAGAGGAAGTGGATGAGTAAAGAAGCCCTCGTTCAATAGTACCACGAAGATATTGGAGAATCCGGTGGACTACAACGAGATGTGGTTTGCAAGGGTTACTTTCAAATTGACTAACAGTCTGTACTGCATGAGAGATATCAGGACGAGTCATGGTAAGATATACGAGAATACCAACAAGACGTCGAAATAATGTTGGATTAGGAAGAGGATTGCCTTCCTCGTTCCGAAGTTTGGCATTAAGCTCTAATGGAGTGGCAGAAACCTTAGAGTCGGTAAGGTGAGCTAAGGAAATGAGATCTGCTGCATATTTCTTTTGACAAATGTGAATGCCAGCCTTGGAGCGATTTATCTCAAGCCCAAGAAAATATGTGAGGGCTCCAAGGTCTTTCATATGAAAATGATTCACAAGATAGTTTTTGAGAGTTGAAATTCCAGAGGCATTATTACCACTAATAATCATATCGTCCACATAAATAAGCAAGAGAGTACAGCCACATGAAGTCCGTCGAACAAATAAGGAGTTATCATTTGGACTCTGGTAGAAACCGGCTTGAAGAATTGTGCCTCGGAATTTATCAAACCAATGCACGGGTAGCTTGCTTGAGACCATAAAGGGACTTTCGTAGTCGACAGACATGATGTGGAGGAGAAGCGTATCCTGGCGGGGGTTTCATAAAGACAGTCTCCCGGAGATCACCATGTAAGAACGCATTCTTAACATCCATTTGTCACAAAGGCCAACCCCTAATAGCTGCAATTGCAAGCAAGTCCCGGACTGTAGTCATTTTGGCTACTAGAGCAAATGTTTCTTCGTAGTCGATTCCGTACTCCTGTTTATATCCTCAAGCAACTAGACGAGCTTTGTATCAATCAAGGCTGCCGTCCGATTTCAGTTTAAGTGAATATACCCATTTACTGCCAATGACTTTAGCACCCGGAGGGCAGGGGACCATATCCCATGTTTGATTAGATTCAAGGGCAATCAATTCCTCTGTCATAGCATCTTGCCAACATGGTATTTCTTTGGCCTGTGAAAATGAAGAGGGAACAAAAGTAGAATCCAAGCTAGAAAAAAGACAAAACTAATCAGGTGGTTTGGAAATACGAGTGAAACGATACAAATCCGGATGAGGTTAAGGAGAAATATTACCTTGAGAGAAAGGAGCGGGCTCGTGTATGAGTACGATGAGGAGC
This sequence comes from Camphora micrantha, assembly GCA_003546025.1. NCBI lineage: Eukaryota > Viridiplantae > Streptophyta > Magnoliopsida > Laurales > Lauraceae > Camphora > Camphora micrantha. The sequence continues at coordinate 5,698,145 of QPKB01000011.1, read as the reverse complement.
ATTGGGGAATTGAGGTAGATAAGAGACATCGAGGTGTGGTAGCAGGCGGAAGTTGTGGATGTCGACTATAGACCTGCAACGGTTTGTCAGGAACATGAGGAGCATCGGGGAATTGAGGTAGATAAGAGACATCGAGGATACATGAATCTTGCTTAAGTGAGTAAAATGGAACATGTTCAAGAAATACCACATTACGAGAGATACGAGTACGATGAGTTGTTGGATCATAACATAAGAAACCTTTATGTTCATTAGAATATCCTAAGAAAACACATTTAGCCGCCTGTGCAGAGAACTTGTTTCTTTCCAAAGAAGGGAGATGAACAAAACAAAGACAGCCAAAAGTACACAAGTGAGTATAAGATGGAGGATGCTGATATAATAATTCAAATGGAGAGATATTGTTTAGGACAGGAGTGAGTAATCTATTAATCAGGTAGATGGTAGTATGAACTGCTTCGCACCAAAAGGTAGTAGGAACATGAGACTCGATCTTTAAAGATCTGACTGTCTCAAGAATGTGTCTATGTTTTCGTTCTGCTATCCCATTATGCTAAGGTGTATATTGACAAGATTTCTGATGAACAATGCCTTTTTCAGATAAGAAAGATGAAAAGTCTCTTAAAAGAAACTCTCCTCCAGAATCAGAGCGAAGAATCTTAATGTGGGCCTCAAATTGAGTCTCTATGTATTTGCAAAATTTCTTAAACGTAGGGAAAACCTCAGATTTGAGGCGTAGAAAATAAACCCATGTGAAACGTGAGTGATCATCAATAAAGGTGACATAGTATTTATATCCCAACCTACTTAAATGTGGTGCAATACCCCAAACATCGGTATGTATCAATGCAAAAGGGGCAGTGGCCCGTGAATAATGAACAGGAAATGGAATAATATTACTTTTACTCAAGCAGCAAGATGCACATTTGGATTTTGACAAAGAACCAAGTCCAGTTTTATTGATAGAATCTAAAAATCCACGTTTAAACAAGGAAATAAGTTTGGCATTATTCAAATGACCAAGGCGTTCATGCCAAATGGTCCATAACTTATCAGTCAAAGTAGAAGAAGCAAATAAAGATCCTAATCCAACATCCAACAAGAACATCCGCCTGCGTTTACTCCCTGTCCCGATCACCTTCCCATTGCGCCGATCCTGTATGACACAACCAGAAGAAGTGAAGTAAACAGAATAACCACTGTCAACTAATTGACCAACAGATAGTAAATTAGCTGATAGAGTAGGCACAAAGTAAACATTGGAGAGGGTAAGAGATTGGTTTTGTGGGGTTCTAAGATCAACTGAGCCAATACCAGAAATGGACAAAGTGTTGCCATTAGCAACAATAATTTGTTCTGTTCCGGTATAAGGTTTTGTTTCATTGAAATGTTCTTCCACTGAAGTCATGTGGTTGGAGGCCCCTGAGTCTACATACCAACTGGATGGAGAAATATAAGTAGCAAAGGAAGAGGAATTGTACCGACCACTAACACCCATCGAGGTGAAGGCAGAGGCGACAAAGGTATTGATCATATCTTGAATCTGCTCCCGAGTCAATTGTATAGTCTGGGATGCAGTATATTCAACTGGAGGTGCAACTTGTATTTGGAGTACTGTTAGGTTTAGGTGATGATGACGCTAAGGGGCTTCATTTCTTCTTGGCGGGCACCTAGTGCACTCAAAAATAACATGTCCATTGTGCTTACAGTAGTTGCAGAATTTTTTCTTTTTACAATTGCGCGAAATATGCCCATATTCTTTGCAATCAAAACACTTTAGTGGCTGTCCCTTACCAGCAATAAGGGCCTTCTCATCAAATGCAGGTGCAGCTGAAGGAGCAATGAAAGCTTTTGGTTCCTCCAAAAGGGAGTGTTGTGACTGAAGGTGTATCTCTTCTCGAAGTACCTCCTGAACACAAGTATCTAAATGCGGAGAGGTCTCTCTATTCATCAATGCTGCACGGACTGATTCAAATTCTGGTCGCAAGTTCATTAAGAACTGACTAATATGTGATTCTTCTTGCACTTTAATCACTTCAGCATGCGCAGTACTGGACACATTTTCAAGGATCATTGAATCCTTTTCATTCCACGAAGTGAGAAACCCATTATAATATTGTTGCACAGATTTATCACCTTGACTGTACTTAGCCAATCCTGTGTCAATATAGTATTTTCGGGTTTTGTTTGTTTGGTGATAAAGCGTTTTCAAATGAGTCCACATTTCAGAAGCCTTTTTGTAAGAATGCAGAGACAATGAAATAGAAGGATCTATAGATTTAAAATCCATGTGACTACTTTGGAGTTATTTTGACTCCAAGTATGCCTTTCCTTAGCATCTATTGGTTCAGTAGTAGTTCCATGCAAAAACTCAGCCAGCCCTTTTCCTTTGACGAAGTGTTGGAGATGGAAGGACCATCCGACATAGTTGGTACCTTTGAATTTGACTGGAATTACATCAATCTTATCCATTTGCAGTAAGGATTTCAGAAAATCAGTTCACAAAGGAAACAACCATAGTGATCTTTGATCAATAATGCAGGTCCCAAATGATGTTGATATGTAATTACAGTAGGTGTGTACAAAAACTCATCCACATTCAACGGTTGAATAAAGAGATTTCCACTATTAATCAAAGCAGCTTAAAAAAAAAAAAAAGAAGAAACTGTTAAAGCAGGAAAGAGGTCTGACATTAACCTTCTGATGTCTGAAAAATGCAGGAAAAATCTCAAAATAATTGGGTGACCCTACTGCAGATGATGATGTACAGAGATGATGGTGACTTCGGCAGAACAGGATAGATGATTGTTCCAAGAAGAAATCACCCCACAGTCGATTACTAGAAAATCGATTTTCTGAAGATAGTAGATCTGAACTCAGATGGAACCACAGTAGATGATGATGAACAGTGACGATAGTGACTGTTCTTTGGCAAACTCCAGAATAGCTTAGGAGAAGTCTGAAGATAGATCCTCTTTATAGATTCAAAAGACAGACCCAATGTTTGTCAATACCCAACGGCACAACTTTAGAGAGCAATCCCAGATCGTATCAGTGCTCTGATACCATGACAGGAAGGTATAACATTTAGAAGAAGAGAAGATTTTCTGTGGAAAAGTCCTTGTCTCCCTTAGGGATCGACTATCATTATATAGAAATCAATTGGCCACAATTACAGTCAATGTACAATCAAAGAATGAATCTCAATGCTAATTACAACACAATCAGAATCTCCTAGAATGGTAATATACAGTCACGATACAGTCACACATATTGAGGATATCTCTGCCATAAATGGAGTGGATCCCAAGAGTGGATCCTAAGTGGATCATGGACTTGGGTTATTAACCTGGGTCTAGTGGGTCACTTTGACACTAATCATCCTTGTTGCACGTCCTTGATCAAACATTATAATCTCCTTCAGTCAGCGGGAGCATCCTATTTTCAGGCCAACTGTGATACCAGTTGACCCACCTGATCAAACGTTATAATCTCCTTCAGTCAGTGGGAGCATCCTATTTTCAGGCCAACTGTGATACCAGTTGACCCACCAAAGCCCCACATTTTAGCTTGCTCTAGTTTCTTTCATTAAATTACTCCTTTCATATGAAAAATTACTGAAATGATGCTAAATACACTATTATACATTTTGATGGTGCCACAAAAGCTAGAAATTTATTTATTGGTTTTTTGTTTATACTTCATTATCATACTAGAGGGAAGACAAATTAATACATGGTCTGAGTTTGATCCAAGATGGTCCTTTTGGGTGTCTGGTTTTGAACATTGACATTGCCTGAAAATAATTTAGAGGGGTGATGAAACATTTGATGTGTTGGAGTTATGCCGATGCTCCTTTTGACTATTCAGTAAAATTACATTGCAGTGTCACAATAATTGTTGCGTATTTGATGAAGAAGCATCGTATGAGTATTTCCCAGGCTCTGGACCTTGTAAGGAGTAAAAGGCCACAGGCAGCTCCTAATTATGGTTTTATGTTACAGCTACTGAAGTTTGAGAAATCCTTAAGAGGTAATTAAATTCCTGTTGTTCTGTCTATGAACTCAAGTTTCTATTGTACTCTGGTTTCTGATCTTATATTACAATTATTGAGTGAAGCGTAGTGTTAGATATTAATTAGGTGCATGAAGATTACTTTGTTGTGTGCATCGGTACCTATTTACAACTTGACAAATGTGGTTTAATATTTATTGTATGTCATCTCTGACATTCTTCTAATACTTGACCAGATTTTTGCAAAATTTCTCCTTATGTTGTCAAAGTGGACTACAAGAGGAACTCCATGAGTAAAAATTGTGTTACTCCACCATTTCATGCATCTGTACATTGTAGTATGAAATATGAACAGAAGATGTGATGGGCTCGGGATGTGAATTGTAGTAGTTCCATATTAACATGACATGGTTGCCATGAGTTTAAACCTTTGTTGAGAAAATGCCACTGAAAGGAATACAATGGAGCTTTGATGCAACACTATTAGATGACGTTGAAGTGATGGCTCTCAATTACATGGCCCATTGAACCAGTTCAATGGATGGGCCCAGCCCAAATGTAGACCTCGGAGCCTGTGAGCAGTTGGATTCCTTTTTTTGGGTTTTGAGGAGTCACCAAAGTACAGGGTACTCAAATTCATAGAAGAAAATGGAAACTAGCTCTGTCACCACAAAAGGCTTAGAAATGTGGCACTCCCCACAAATAGATTTTGCCTTCCAGCCGATCTTCGGTAATCCCTTAATGTGTCCACGTACACTCAAACGTGACAAATCCCAGTAATTAACAGTCCAAGTCGTTGATGGCCGTAGCTGGGCCTCATCAACTTGAGCCATGTGACATGAAGAAAAAGAAGAAGCACAAGTATATTCAACAACATAACAATTGTCATTGGTTCTAAGACCTCTCGCGATTTTTTTGTCATTTTTGGTCGAGATCTCACAACCTTGAGTACTAAAATTTACCACCTGATCTCTATCACTAATTTGAGATATACAAAGCAAAATTATGTTCTAAACCATCTACACAGTACATCTTCAATCACAGGGAGTTTAGGGACTTTCAAAGTACCCTTTCTTACTATTCTAGCAACACTACCATCTCCAAATGTGACAGTACCACCATCAAATTCAAGCAATTCAGAAAAAAATGTGATCTATCACTAGTCATGTGCCTAGAACAACCACTATCTAAGTACCACCTAGATTGGTTGCCAGCCGTAAGGGTTGTGTGGGCCACTAAACTCTTAGTCTTGGGTATCCACCTAGGTTCTTGAAGATAAATGCTACTTGTTTGGGTCTGAAGAACTCACCAACACCTTGAGATTTTAGTACTACATTAGTTTTTGGTTGGTGAGGTGATTTCTTAGTTGTTGTTATAATTTCTTTTTTTCTTTCTTAATTCTTTTAACCTCTTCCTCATTTTGTCTTTTGAATTGTATGCTTAATTTTTCAATCTCCTTAAACAATTCTTTCATTATTTGAGTCAAGGGAGGAAGGTTAGGGATATTCTTCTCTTTTTTGGGAGACTCTTTCTTAGTAGATTTTACTTGCTTAGCCTTTTTAGAGTTGTTGGGAGAAAGTTGTGAAAGATTTGATGGATGCAATTCACAAAATTCTGACCCAGAAAATATGAGAAACTTGTATTGATTCCTCAAATTTATATTACATGGGTTCGCGTTCCTGGCCTTGTGGATATAGGTTGTTTACGAACTCATTTTTACAACCCCTCCATTTGTCCTTAGATGGTCTAAAAGTGAACAAAAGTTCAACAAAAATACAAAAACTGCACAAATAACATGAAAAATACTGCAAAAAGTGGTTCTGTGAGCCCATGTCCGACAATTTCAATTATGGTCGGACATGGCTCTTTGCCTGTCGAACTTTCTCTTCCCTTCTGTTTTCTCCCAGATTTGGCTTCCAAGGTCCTAATATGCCTCTGCCACTAAATTGGGATGATTTTAACTAGTGGTTTGATGGATGGGATTTGGTCTTGACCGACGGTGATCTTTGAAATTCACCACTCGTTCATTAAGGACTGCATATGTAGAATCCAAGGGAGTAGTTGGTTTTTGTGGCAGCGGGTGTCCAAGGTTGTGTCATTTTGGATCCTTGTGTACAGAGGACTAGAATGAAGCCAGAGGGGCATGCACAACAAAACCTTGAATGCAAGGACACCCATGCTCCTTTGAGTGAAAAAATCAAAGATGACAACTTGTACAAAAATGGATTTGGGTTGGTAGGGGTTAGTAAGACCATGATTACTTAGTCTCTTCCTCTGGAGGAATAGTTCCAAAGGTTGAGGGATGAGTTTCAGAGGTTAAGGACGTAGATTGCAGAACCTTGAGAAAGAGCTTCACCTTCTTGAAGAAGTGTGTGGGGCCGAAAGAGGTTTGCCTTGAGAACTTCAAGGCTGAAGGGGATAGAATGCTTCAAGTGATTGTTTGGGGGTCGTAAGTGACTTGAATGGTTGGTCGCCCAAGGTCTATTTATAGTCTAGGAGAGCATTTGCAACAGTTCCAAGCAGTTTCAGGGAGTTACACAATTCGAAAAAGTGCGGCAAAACACCAACTGCAAGCCCATGTCTGACAAACGATCTTTTGGTCAGACATAGGAGCTCAGTGCATGAGAAATGGGCCCAAATGACCTCCAATTGCTTTGAAACTTTGGGAAATCATTCTTGAATCTATTCTTGGACTTTGGGGAGATTTCACCATCATTTGACTCCTAAAAATTGGTCAAATGTGGGCTTCAGCCTCCATATCTGAGCATTTTTGCCTTGAGCTGGATCTTGGCCCAAATGGTCTCCAATGGCTTTGAAACTGTGAAAAACTTCTTTGGAACTTGTATTGAGCATTAAGGAAGCTTTCACTGTGATTTAACATTCAGAAGTGGATGAAAGAGGCTCCCAAGCTGCTACCATGTCCAATCAGTCCTGTATTGGATTGCTTTGGGCTGGATCTGGGTCCAAATGGCCTTCAATTGTTTTAAAAGTTTAGGGAAACACCTCTGCAACCTATTCTTGAACTTTGAGGTAGATTTTGTTGTGATAGGATCCCTAGACATTGGCCAAAGTGGGTCCTAGCTCCCCATGTCCGAACAGTTTGAGCAAGGTTGACTTCACCTCTTTTGTACTTGGATTTGAGTCCAAATGGGGTCCTTGCTTGATTTGGAAGCTTGTGTTTGACCCCTTTGAAGTAGTTTTACCAACTCTTTACCTTTGAAAGTGCAGAATCCGAGTCCATATCTGAAGGTTCACGGTTTAAAGCCCTTTTGACTGAACTCCTATCCAAATGACCTTGGTTGGCTTTGAAACTTTGTGAAACACCTTGAATGTGTATTTCTTGACCTTGGATTAGGATTCACCTTGATTTGACTCCTAGAACTAGGTTAACTGCTGTCATTGGGGTCCATTTCTAGTATTATGAAGCTCTCGGACATGGAGTTGACTCTTGCTATTTTAGGTTCACTTGCATCCTTAGTGATGTTAAGAGCTTCTTAAAATCTTCTTTGACTGTGAGGAGTGCCCTTTGACTCTCAATATGATGAAATTGAAGACTCAGGCTTGATGCTTTCCCCTATGTACGCATCTTAGATGCTTCTTGCCCTGTTGGGAACATTTGTCAATTTTTGTATGCCAACAAGAGTCTTCCACTTTATTATTTATTCTTCCCTCATTAGTAATAGTTTTTCCTTTATTAGTGTCACGACCCGAATTCCGAGGCCCTATCGAATATCCGAAACGTGATCATATAGCAATATTCACCATGCATACATCAAATAATATCCACAAGGAATCATGCATTTAGTTTTAAAAAAATAATCTTCCAATTATTATTATCAATAATCTCCGAATGATCATCTTATTATGTCTTGGCTTAAAACAATAATGTGCTCAAACATTAAATAACTTCTCCTAAACAAAGGCTAATAATTTTATCAAATATATTAAGTTTCTAGTTCTCTCCTTCAGCCACGCATGCCAAAATCTACGTGTTGATCATCATTCTGCTCTGGCCCACCCGCCGTATTGTTACCTGAAGGGGGCAACACAACATCAGTATTACTGGTGAATGAATATTCCTAATTATACAAATAGCATAAAACATATTATCACATGATAAACATATTTAAATCAATATAACAAATACCATCAAAAGTACATCCATATAAATATTCGTGCCCATGCACATTACCACGCCTCAAAGGCCCATCGTATACATGTATATCGGTCACCATGACCCTGTCTCATCAGACACGTCCACAAAGGACCGGCCAACTCAATGGCCATTCACGTCCACTAAGGACCAGCCGCTACAACGGCCTAGACACTAAGTCCAACATCCCACTCTGGGACTCAATGCACAATATCACATAACAACCAAAACATGAACAATAAATATTATGTTTGAACACATATCCAAGTAGCGTCGGCCCAACCCTTTCACATCTCACAGATTACTGCCCCACTTCTTATCATAATTAGTACTGAGTAGTATAAGGGTGGCCCACACTATGATAATCACATCCTTACACAAAATTGATTATCCACAGTTAAACATAATTTCACAAACTTCAATTTTATCAAAGTAATAAAGTTAATTAATATTTCTATCCAAAGTCCAGGGCTATATCAATTTAACAGACCCCTTCCAGGACTCTTTCTATTGCACAGAACACAAAATAGACTACCAGTCATGTCTTAGCTTCTTGATAAAAATCCAGTGGGTCCCACTTGGATAATCCAAGATCAGACCCAACCTAGATGGTCGCCCATGGTGTCACTCCCCTCCCATTGGATTGGATTCATCATTAGACATCTTTACTGGGCCCCACGGTCTCAACAAACACGAAAAAAATTCATTAATAATCCTCATAGTCAACAAAATTGAAGCTTCCGGATATCTGGGTAGATGGAGCCTAGGCCACATGGGACCACTACCATCCAGGTCGTCCCTGAGCCCTCTTCAAGATGTGGGGTCCTAATCTCTGATTAACTTAGGTAGCGGATCCCACAACCGATGTTGACAGTTTGCCCTGTTTCCACCATATTCATGCCTGGGGTTTCTTTAAATCTATTGGACAGTGGGTCCCACTAATCCAAACCCCAAATGTCCTTGGTCTCTATGGTCGCCCAAGGGTCCCCCACAGGATGGATGGAATTGATCTCCAATCCAATGGCCAGATGGGTCCCACTGAGGCTTGACGTCATGAAACACCAACCTGGTATCTATGGCCTCTTCTATATTATAATAATTGGATGAGGGCCCAGATGGGGCCCACTCCTTATGGGTCCAGATCTACTTGGGTCGACCATGGGTCCCCTTCTGGATCCATGGTCCAGATTCTCCATCTAGTGGGCCATGGGGTCCCACAACTCTCGAACATCAATACAACCCATTGACGACAATACTCTGTTCTTTACAGATTTGTGCCTGTTTGACAGATATTCAAGGATTTACACCCCATATCAAGTGTAACATTCTAATCACCATTCAAACATGATTCCGTGCCCTAATACGTATCTTTTATGTCTATACGATGGTTTTAAAAATCATTACATACCTAACAATACCGAATATTTGAATCACATTACATTATCAATTATCTTGATTAATCACCCAATTAATTAGGAAGATCCACTCACCTTTGATACGCGATTATCGCCTTTGCAATATGTGGACGTGAATAGGACATCAATTGGCCTTCCTCTCCTTTCCCTAAATTACAACCCACAAGACTTTTCTCTCAGAATTTCTCCAAGGAAGATGAATAGGATACCATTGTAGTGATCGTTGGTTATCTATATATATATATATATATATAAAGGGGAGATGGAATTCTAGTAATCTCAAACTCCCTATTTAGAGTTGTTATACAACTTCACTCCTTTCCAAACCCAATCACGTGGAATACTACCAAATTAATAATAATCAACACTTCTAATTCCAAAATAAGAACTTAACTAAGATACTACCTGGGCTAGACTAATCCTGGGCCCAGGTAACTCAGGATATTACAATTAGGCTCACTGAGAGGTGTAGGTTTGAGATTTTTTCTTGATTTGCACTCAAACTTTAGGTGCTAGGCACCACAGTACTGACATATGACACTTGGTAGAGAAGATTTAGCACCTGAGGATTGCGACTCACCTTTCACAAAACTTGTGGAGGTTTTGGGGCTATGTTTAATATACCTATTGTATCCAAAGCCCAGTCCTATGTCCCTGAAATTTACCCAATTTAAATAGTTTCTCAAAATTTTCTTCGCCATGGGTAAATTGGTACTCAAACTTCTCTTTGTACCGTCTAAGTTGAGAGCCTTCTTCGTTTAAGGATTAGTGTTTAGATTTTTCTCAATATCCTTAAACTAAATTAAGTCTTCATTAGCAATTTTTAATTCTGATTTTAACTTATCAAGCTCATTTTGCTAATGAATTTTTTTCGTTTTTAACTAGATGAAGTTTATTTTTCAACTTAGAGTTTTTAGCCTGTTGTTGACTTACTTTTTCAATTAGTTTGCAACTATCCTCATAGAGTAATAAGTCAATAGTCATCGTGAAGTTCATCATTTTCTTCATCACTTGAATCTTCAAGTTCAGATTCACTTCCAAAAGCTTCAACATCTGATTTTACTATTTGTTCCATTGCCTCTGTGAAGTTGAATGTAGTAGAGGCCATCAATACAGAATAACTTTCTGTTTCGTCACATTGTGACTCATCTGTCTTAGATTCTAATTCAGATGAGTCATCCCAAGTAGCAACCAGTTTTTTGTTCTTATATTTTACTTCTGTAGGGGACACTGGTGCTATATTGCCATACCTTTTACGGTTGCAGCACTGGATGTCCTTTGACCTACTCTTGGAGGAGCTACATTTAACTTAGTTTTTAGTTTGGTCAAAGGACTTTTCCTTTTTGTTGCTCTTCGCTCTTCTTTTCTTGAAGTGTTTTAGAATTTTCTTAGCAAGTAGTGTCACATCTTCATTATCATCATCACTCTCATCATCAGATTCATCTTTAGATTTTGAGAGGGTGTGTGAAGAACTTGTGCAATAGATTTCTTTTTGGAAGTATCAAATTTTAGCTCAAAAGGTTGGAGGGATCCCACTAAGTCTTCTACTTTCATCTTATCGGGATCCTTATTCTCCTCAATGGAGGTCACTCTAGGATAGAATCTCTCGGGAAGAGATCTTAAGATTTTACTACATATTTGTACCTTTCGGTACAGGTTCTCCAAATGCCCACATAGCATTAACTATTTCTTTCAATTTGTAAGAAATTGTGTAAATGTTTCATTCTCCTCCATAAAATTTTATTCAAATTGTGTAGTGAGGAGTTGGAGCTTGGACCTTTTTACTACTGAAGTCCCCTCATACGTTGTTTCTAAAATGCCCCAAGCTTGTTTGGCTGATGTACATGTCATTATTCTTTTGAATTCTTTAGGGGACAAGGCACAAGTATTGGCATTTAAGGCCTTAGCATCATAGGCTCTAAGGTTCTTTTGTTCTATGATCCACATTAAGGATTATAGAGGTTCAGTGGTTTTAACCCCATTTACTTCTACCTTTACAATGGGAGGTGACCATCCGTTCTCAACTGCTTCCCATATTGGCCAGTCCATGGATCTCAAAAATATAGTCACACGGGCCTTCCAAAAGGTATAGTTAGTTCCATCAAAGTAGGGAGGCCTGGTCACCTAGCTCCCATAGGGGTTATGCATTGTTCTAGCTACAAGAATCTACTCTAGGTGGTTAAATCTTGACATAGTAAAATTCCAATTGAAAGTTCAAGCTAGGCACCAATGCTTAAGTCCTAGAGTGGGGTGAATATGACAAAATTAGATTTTTTTAACTAAATCAATCAAACTATAAAAATGAACTCCGTAGTATATAACACAATCAATGATCACTTAAGTAGAATTACAAGATATGACTATCACAACGAACAATAAAGTGATCAAATGTGCAACTCAAGGCATATAACGATGTGATATAACTATAGATTGTTTTGGAAAGAAATAAAGATATATCAATTAACAACACAAGAAGCTATAGCACATAAATTTATGTAGGCACGTCAATTTCACACATTTAAAAGATATGCCAATAAGGAATAGAGTAAGGAGAGAGAAGCACACCAAGTTTATAGTGGTTAGGTCAACATGGCCCGCATCCATACCCATTATGACCGTTTCCTTGGTCTACAGTATTCACTATTTGAGGTTTTCATAAAGGCCCGCCTCGAACCAAATACACCTAAGAATTTTTGATATGGTGGTTCGATAACTAAGGTCTACTCCACCAGCCTTTTATATATATATATATATATATATAGTGGGTCAATCACAGAGGTCTAATCCACTTTACAATGTGTATGAATTGAAAGTAAAATAAGAATGCTTTCCTCAAGACAAAGATGATGCCTTGAGTGTGATCCTTGATGCTTGGAACCGAGACTCCAAGCTTTAGCCTCTTTGCAATGCTCCTTGGTGATGAAGATGCTCCAATGAGTGCCCAACCAAGAAGTGGAGGAGGTCTAGCTCTAGGGCGATTAGGCTTGAACTATTTGAGCTTGTAGGATACCCTAGTGAAGAGGAATTCCACTAATCACACTTGTATGAGCCTTGAATGCTCTTTGATATGCCTATAAATGGCCTAAGTGTGAGTGGAATTGAATTTTGGGAGCTCTTGAAGAGTGTTACTTAGTGGTAGGATTGTAGTAGAAGAGAGTTCTCAAAATCCTAGATACTCCATCCATTGAAATGAGCTCAAGTATATATAGAGAAGCTCTCAATGGCTAGTCCACGGTTAGCCGTAACATTTCTACGGGTAGCTGTCAATTCCCAACGGCTAGTTTGACTCACAGTCAAAGAGGACTTAACATATACAACAGTTAGGTCACGGTTAGCCGTGGGCTGACTGTACCTCAAAGTTGCTGAAAAACTCAATTATGGAAAAGCAACCGCGAGCTGACCAAAGGGCTTCTACGGTTGGCTTACGATGACTTTACGGCTAGCCGTAAAATGGATTACGGTTAGCCTTAAGCTGACCATCATTCAAAATGCTAAAAGGCAGCATTCTGCAAAAGCAACCGTAGCAGGCCCTTGGTGGCCTTACGGTTGGCCGTAACAGGTAAACGACTAGTCATGAGGCCTGAAACTAATCTGATGATCAATTTAGCCCATTTTACCCTATAAAGTTTTTCCTGTTGGGTTGAGGGTTCTAAAGGGCCTATTCTTGGTTGATCCTAGGGTCCATATTACCTGAATAGGTTGGCACAAATTGGAGTACATCTCATGGATTAAAAAATTAGCCGACGAGTCGACTCGGACTCTTTCAAGACCGAGTTGGGTCACAGTGACTCCGGCTCAGCAATAAAATGGGGTTTGTTTTGTAAAATGCTTAACTAAAGGGGTTTGAGAGCAATATAAAGGTTAAAAAGAGGGGAAAATGGTTTCAGATTAGGACATTAGGTCAAGAACGAGAGGGGTGGTGGGGCTGTTGTTCTGCAGTTTGCACTGCTACTGCAGCCTGCTACTTTCCTCTTTTTCTTTGTTGCAGTTGCCGCTTTCCCTATTGTTGCTTTCCTTCTGCATGCCCGCTGCTGCCAGAAAGATGCTGCTGCTTCAGTTGTTGTTGCTCTTCTTCACTCCTTATTTTTCGTTTTTTCCTTCTCTCTTCCTTTCTTTTTCCACATCACTTACATGCAACTGCTTTCTCTAGATTCTGGCCTGGGAGTGACGTTTCCCTTTTCTATTTTTTCCTCATTTTTTTATTTTTTTTTTGTGAGCTTTTTGGGACGTAACCTGACTCGGACTCGGCCATAGGCAAGTAGGGTCCTGATTTCAGTTTTTTAAACCTTGGTACATCTTGATGAACCATAGGCTTTCCAAGACTTGATTTTCTGGACTTGAATTTGATCTCCCTTGTTGAAGCTTCCGGAAGCAAGGTCTTGAACATAGACACGGAATTGACAACCGATGGAAGTGCATATTTGACTTTGGCACTAATAAGACCAACTAGGATCTATGGAGTAGAATGTTGGCCAATCATGGGACAACAAATGCAAGAAATTAAAATGCTTGAGAGGAGAATGTTGAGATGGATATGTGGTAAAAATAGGAAAGATAAAATCAGAAATGAGCACATTCAAGAGCATTTAGGGGTAGCATCACTAGGTGATATATTAAGAGACTCATTTGAGATGGTTTGAGCATGTCCAACGCAGGCCAATAACGGCGCCATGGAAGAAAAGTTTTTCTGTAGAAGTTTTTGGCATCTGAAGAAAATGGTTAGGCCAAAAGAAGACATGGATGGAAGTAGTAAGGACAGATCTGAGTAAGTGCAACCTATCAAATGTTTTGGCCCAAAATAGGGCTGTAACGGAGAAACATAATTCATGTAACTGACCTCAACTTGGGTGTAGGCTGTGATGATGATGATCATTCATTGGCTTTTGCATATCTTGCATTTGTGTCTCGTATGTCCTGCTGCTTCTTTTTCCTTTAACAGTTATGTGCCATTGCTTTTATGTAAAGGGATTCATTCATTTGTCACAAGACATCAAATTTTGTTTATTGTCTTCTGCATATCGTACATTTGTGATCGATCTAATTTTCCATATCACTCTAATTGGAATAAGATCTGGACCAATGCCTGTTCTTACTACTAGGGATTGATGCAGTATGTATTGGATTAAATATGTGTGGGACCCACACAGTATTTAGGTTTTAACTGTCATCAACATCATGCTGAACCTTCCAAGAAACAAATAACTAAACAATATGGAATTCCTTGGGCTGTGCTTAGGATGTATGCTCTTGGGAGACCTAACTTATGTAACAATCAACCGCCCATATCGGATGAATAGCCAAGCTGGTCAATATACAGTCATTTTCACGAACAGCCAGGTCGTTCATGGGCCCACCTGGAAGAATGGCAATAATGGAGGCAGGTGGTTTAAAAGGTATTTCCATGACATACCTCTCCTCGAAGAATGGAAACCATCTGCACCTTTGGGTTACTGTCTAGAGGGCAAGTTGTCCAATCCTAGCCATTAGGTAAATTGGATGGATGTCAAATTTGCATGATCAATCCAAACTTGGATTAGTGTCAAATTTGGGTCAGCCAATTCATAGGGGTAGTTGAGGAGTTTATATTGATCATAAGGTGTGCCAGGTGGGCGTCACAAGCCAGGCCATTCCATGGTTAACAGTCTGCTCATCTCTGGAAATTCTGCGATATGTATATGTATTTAAAAGATAGGAAAATGTTCTTCAACAGTGGACTGCATGTGCAGTCCACTTCTATTGGGCCACTCGGGCCCACCTTTGATCAGTGCAGCCTCTTTGATAATCTTGACATCAGGCCTGATTTTACACTCATTGAACCTTCTTCATTTGACCTTTGGATTGAATCTCAAGAATATCTACAATTAAGATGCCATTAAACTTTAGGGCTGTTAATTCAATGGCTAGGATAATTTGGTGGAGCTGATTTTTTGACTCCCCCTTGTCCACAAGGAGACCTTCCCATCTGCCCTTTCCCAATGATAGACATGCATCTAAGTGGTTCGATCTGGGCTGCATATAAACAACATGCAGTCTACTCGTCATAGAACATTATCCTTGAAAGATTTATGTTTTTATTCATGATTTGAAACACCAAGGATTGATACACAATAGAACATTCATAAATGATATGACCTTCTCCATTCGCACCTCTAAGAGTGTATGGAAGATACTTGAGACCTATTTGTCCCAGACAGCATCTGAAGGCCTATACCTATTAATCATCCGTCTCTTTGATTGTTTAATGTGAACAAGTCTAAATCTTGCTTGTAAACTTTGTTCTGTTTCTCTAGTTATTTGCCTTTATTTCAGCACAGGATCGATTTATCTGCTACTATCATGATCTTCGGTTGGTAAGCAAACTATCATGCAGGCCAAAGACATTTCGTTCGGGCCAAATACATTTTCTTTGGTTGGCAGATGCTTATATTTTCCCTCTTCATGCAGGCCAAAGACAAGAGTAAGCAAACTATCTTTGCGCTTTCTGTTTCAAATGATATCATCCTTCATGTTGATATTTTTCGGGGGAGTCTTGACGAGCCAGTTTATAAATTGTGGATTCAAATTTTATATAAACCATTAAGAATTTTATTCTCCGAAATGAGATTTAACTTTACCAGTGCATTCAGATTAATAAATAATTCAGAATTTTATTGATTGCATTGCTTGGCGGTAATTTTTTGTCTAATTGAATTGAGATGATTTTGGGTATATCTTCTTTTCTGAAGAAGTCTGGTTAAAAACACAAAGATGCTTGATTGGACTGTGTTTTTCCAGTTCTACCAGCACAGTGGTGAGATTGGGCATGGCTGTGTGGCTGCTAGCCACATCATAGAAAAGGTACTTTGTTGGATTAGTTATTTCTAACACATCAGCCTTATCAAATACCCAAGAAAATGAAAGTGGATAGTAAATATGATTATCAATAGTTCAAAATCATTGCCTTTGATCAAATAGCTAGCAACACTCAATATGACCAATCTTTCATAGATGGCTATTCCACTGAATTCTTTCTTATGTTGCATGCCAATTTCTTGAATTGATTCAAACAAATAGGCCCATTTCACAATGAATACCTATATATTTCAACTCCATGCAGAGTAACAGGTCCTTCTGAATTGATTACTTCTGATTTCCATCCGAACTAACAGGCCTATTTGGTAATGACTTCCTATGTATTCCAATTTTATGCAAACAAACGAGCCCATTTGACAATTATTTTTCATGTATTCTAATTTCATGCAAACGAATAGGTCCATTTTGAGTCAATTACTTCCTATATACTCGAATTCTTATGCTATTTTATAGAATCCACATGTTTACACCAAAATCTTTTATTTTTGCTTAATAAATATTTTTTACTCTGCCCGGGGCCATTTGGCTTTAAAAGAATTCTTAAATCTACCATGTTGCTATTGCATTGCATTGTCAGTCCTAAGCATGGATAAAGGAGGTTTAACTTCTTTTTGAGAATGCTGTTTGAAAGGAGTGTAGAAAAAGTTAATAAACTAATTTTCTTCTCTTTAGTCCCCGCCTAATCTTGGCAGGCCAGGATCGAATAAGGGCCTAGGTAGTGCAGGCCCTCCGAGTGCCTCCCTTGGCAACCCACATATATTTAGAGTAGGGTACAGACAACCCAGGCCCGGCCTTTTCAGAGCCCTGGTCCTCATACATTAGACCTTTTTTTTAGTACTTTTGCCCTCATGCTTGATCCATAAAAATCCTGTCTATGGCCATTTAGGGTAATTTAATGATAAACAAACATTTTGAGATTAAGACAGACAGACTGCAAATTGGGTTTCATCAGTCAATGCAATGCAAACTATCATGATCAAATACTGGTATAACTGATGCTGGTGTTTGATCCATGATGGAAACTTGGAACAGTATTACTGTAGCATATACCCTTCAAAAATATCAATTTTCAATAGGGGTCCACCTGGATGTATGACAATTGAGAGAGCCATGAACTCTAATGAAAAGGTTTGGAAGGAGAATACAAAATATCGGGCCGGTCAAACAATCCTAAAGCACAGATTTAGGTCTTCAAAGTCAAATGGGGATGTATTATACACAGTTGTTGTGATTAAATCCAATGGTGATGAATGTCCGAAGCAATGTGAACTTAGGGTCCTTGGAAACTCATGGGTGGTTTGATGGAAAAGAGTCTGGATCCCCTGTAGCACTATTACATGGGAAACGTGTAACACATGCTAGTAACTCCATGGCAGTGCCCACAAACATAATCTGGACCATTCTAGATGACTCCGATCCCCTCCAAAGATAGATTCTCAGATTTCAGGTCAATAGGACTGGGCCCCACTGGCCGATTGAATACATGATGGAAATGTGATTAGGACCACATTGACAACAATTACATCATAGCAATGCCAAGTCACTACTTGGCCACATTTTCAATCGTGAATTCAATCTTACGATGGGACCCATTATAATGAAGGTGAAATATGAGGATAGGTTGACGGAGGGGATGGGATTCATCTTTTATGTTCCAGTTTATCTCTATATGGGTCCCGTGATGGAGATCCAAGCGAGTGTTACACGGTTCTCATGTTATAGCTACGACTGGGGATCTGTACCGAAAAACATAAAAAAATAAAAAATAAAATCCACTCCTATAAAAGGAGAAATAAATAGGTGGGAGAGGGTACACTCTGCTTCTGAAATAAATTGTGTTGGCATAACAAGCAAAGTAGTTTTTTTTTTTTTTTTTTTTTTTTTTTTTTTTTTTTTTTTAGGGTTTCAAATTCTTTGGGCTAGATTAATCCCTCTGAGCGGAGGGTTCCCAATTCTTTGGGCTGGATTAATTCCTCCGGGCTCAGAGGGAAGTCAGGTAAACTCCCCTGTAGGTAGGCCCGTCAATGGGACGGGATGAAACGGGTAAAAAGCCCGGCCCGGCTCGTCCCAAGTCCTAAAATACAGGGGTTTTAAAAGAAATTCGAGCCCAATGGGCTGGGTTTGGACAATACATTTTAAAGCCCGGCCAAAATGGGACTTGGACTGGGCAAAAGATGCCCAGCCCATTCAGGCTCAACTTGTCCCAAACTCTAAAATACAGGGCTTTTAAAAAAATTTGAACCCAGTGGGCTGGGTTTGAACAATACATTTCTGTTCATTTCTTTTTTAAATTACTTGACCCATATAGGAAAATAGGATGCTCATTATCATTCATTTTATTGATTTTTTTATTTTCTACTTTCACCATCCAAAAAAAAAAAAAGAAAGTTTTTAACTGATCCTACATTACTTTAACTTGACTCATATATGATACTCATTCATTTCTTGACCCATGTAGCCTATAGGATACTCATTCATTTCTATTGATTTTCTGATTTCTACTGTCAACAGCAAAAAAAAAGTTTTTAACTCCGTCATGTTGCTTGTTGCATTGCATTGCCAGTCCCAAGCTCGAAAAAAAGGAAGAGGGTTTAGAGTCCGGTTCACACCGGGTGTCTAGTGACAGCAGGAATAATTAGAAAATGTTTTGCTTCTGTCTAGGATCAGGCTAAGCCTAGGCCCGGCCCTGTCCCAGCCCGGGCCCGTATAGGACGGGATTTGACATAGGCCCGTTCAATTTAGGGCCAGGATTGGACAACACCTCGCAAGCCCGTCCTATTTTCGGGACGGGATTGGACAACCTAAGCCCAGGTCCGGCCCAGCCCATTGACAGGCCTACCTGTAGGTCCAGTGTGGTAGTGTAGTTTTGAACTTACAACTTCCAGGTGCAAACCGTGGTTCTAGGCCAACTAAGCTACCTTTTGAGGTTAACGAGTAGAACTTTTGGGGCCCACTCTGATTGGTGAAATAAGGCTTTGATGATGATGATGATAAAGAGGAAATACAATATTCTTCAAGTAAAATTGAAAGTAAATTAGTGGCAGATATTAGACCAACTAGGCAAGTTTAATATGATCCAAGCCGTCTATTGTGGTCCTGGCATATATTTACCATTACCCACAAATTTGTCTTCTGCACGACCTTCTTTCATTCACACATTGATTTGTAATTCATCTCTACTTTTGTCTTCAAATGCTCCTTGCAAGAATGAATGGTCCCTATCTTGCCCATGTCTGCTAAATTGTATTCAGTAGAGATGGATGTAACTTGGAGGCAGGAGAAAACACATGCACCTGCATGTAGATTAGGATAAGATTTTTGGCACCGCTGAAGGCTTTTCATTGATCTGACAAAATGTTTGGAAATTTATTGTTTTCTGACATGAATAATTGTACTGATTCACTCAAATCTTCTAAAATCTCACCACACATACAGTGAATTCTGTGGACGGTACAATCATCTGTGGATATGTGGATGCTGTAAATGGTACAATCAATCATCTGTGGGAAAAGGATGGTCCAGTGTCATAACTCTTAGTTCTTGGAATTCAATTCAGCATAAGTTTTATTCAGATTTTCCTTTTGGGCCTGCTTGCATGGAATTCCACTGAATTCCTAGAAATTCATGTTAAAATAGAACTTTTAAGAGATGAGGGATGAAGGCTAAAGGCTAAGAGATGTAAATGGAATTCTCGCTTTTCTAGAATTTGATTTACTAAAGTTCATGGACTTATGTTTATTTTTCATCAATGAAGAGATTATTTGTTAGCATTGGCATTGTCATCTCTTCAATTTTAGCAACTTTAACATGGATGGGCTAAAAAGAGCTTTGTTGATATTGTGCACTTAGAAATATGAATATTTTTAAAAGTATAGAGATGTTTTTCAATTTTTCAATTTTCTTTAGTTTATAAATAAAATGCCATGGAAAATAAATCTAACTCTAAATATGGTAAAGGCAAAGAGTAAGATCCTAGGGAGTCCTTGAAATTCCCCACATCCTCATCCCCATGTGGGTCCCCAGGTGGGCCCCACCACACACTTGAGCTTACCTTATTAAAGCTTGATCTTAGGAGAGCCTTGCTCTTTGTTAAATCATTTTCAGTTCTGTTCATGAGAGAGTATCATAATAATCATGTGGTATTCTTAGTTTTACACATTTTGAAAACAATACTGCGTTACCAAATGTATTGTTTCCCAATAAATGAATGCTACAATTCGAGTTGTAAACCGTATTTGATTCTCTGATCATCTAGAGGTTTGGGCCTGTAAAAAATCGGATTTGGAACCTGTTTTAGATTCCGATTCATAAATAGGCTTAAGTTTGGAACTAAATTTAGGTTCCAAATGATAAATGGGTCCAATTCCAGATCTATACAAATTCTAACCCGTGAACTCGAGACCTAGCATACAAGTCTTTTTCGTTCTAAGCTTTAGCTTAAAATAACTTTGACTTGACATTCTTATATTTGATCCTGGAAGTAGTAGACTTGATGCACCGTCATAAGTGATATACTTATTTAAGCAAAAAATAAAAAATAAATTAAAAAAGGCAGAAAGAAAGTTAAAACCAATTTGGAACTGAATCCGGGTCCTCTAAGCGGAACTGGATCTGGACTGAATTTAGGTCTCACCGGGTTCAGAACCAACAATATAACTACCAAGTTGGAATTAAATCCTCAACCGGAGCTATCATTTAGAAATATTTCTTATTCAAGTCCAATATGATTCCGGCTAGAACCGACTCCTTTGCATCCCTAACTACAATCATGTCGCAATAATTTCGATACACAAGCGATATTTGTGATGTGGATTCAAACTAACATCTAAACTAAAAGAATTTTCTAATTATAAAAGAATAAAAACATCTGTCGCTGTATTAGGAATTTTGTGTGGAAATGATGTATAGAGCATCATTTAATATCCAAGTTTTATCAATAAAATGTTAGCACATAGTGGTCAATATCCATTGGGCCTGTTCCAAATCAGTGGTCAATCAGATGGTGAGCTATTTAAATCTACTCGGCATTTTTTCTCAATAACAAACGTTATATTAGAGATGTTCTCTAAGATTAGAAACAATTAAATGAAAATAAGGGGTTGCATCTTACATAATTAGTTGGATACCCCCGTCGTCACTAATTATCTAGGATTTGATTCATGGGTTCCTCTTCTTGTGAGATTGGCTTCTGTCCCCATGGTAGGGCTTATGTCAATGTGGGAACAGACTTTTTCCCTAGGGCTGACTCCTGTCATGGGTCCCAATCCCTCATTTTGAATTAAGTATAAAGCCTGCCGGTGCTTGGTGAAATCTTCTGACATATAATGTATCCTTTTCAATCTTGTTGTTTCTATTGTTTTTTCTG
Organism: Camphora micrantha; assembly: GCA_003546025.1. Classification (NCBI taxonomy): domain Eukaryota; kingdom Viridiplantae; phylum Streptophyta; class Magnoliopsida; order Laurales; family Lauraceae; genus Camphora; species Camphora micrantha. Next base: position 5,676,346 of record QPKB01000011.1, on the reverse strand, counting down.
CCTTCTTTACTGCACTATGACAACGTCCGTTTCCAATTTTTTTACCCCAGTCGGTGAAAAGGGCTGGGACCTGACACGTACATACGGAAAGGTAATCCACTCAAGTAGAAAAGAGGTCCGTATAAGTAAAAAGAGGTGATGTACCCATAGTTCAAACCCCGGGCAGCCAGATAAGAACTGACACTCATTACCACTCTGGTAAAGAGCCGTTTTTTTTAACCATGACAACGTCCTATAAGTTCCATTTTTTATGAATGTACCAAATTCATTGAAGTTGATTATTATTTTGTACACGTTCGTATGACTGATGGCACTCTTCACACAATCACCTCACCCACATGAAAATCCACTAAGGCCCATTACAATACGCCTTTTGTACTCCCACTAAACAAACTGTTTTTCTTTTTCTTTTTTCCCCTTTCTTAAGTATGAACTAAACAAACTGTTGGAAACCATCTCCATCAGCTCAAGTATTGTAGGCCAATGATTAATTAGGGAGCTCATTAGTGGCCCTAGGCCTATCAATGGGATTGGCCGGGCCTGGGCATAGGTTGTCCAATCTCGTCCCGAATATTGGGTGATCCTGCCGGGAATTGTTCAATCATGGCCCTAAATTTAGCGGGCCTATGTCAAATCCCATCCCGTGTAGGCTCGGGCTGAACCTGAGCCAGGCCTGGGCTTTAGCATTTTCATCAATGGAGACGTCCTTTTTTATTTTCTTAATGGGTGAAGCTCTATTAATGAAGATGATAATGATGGCCAGACAAGGGGTGGGCCAAATTTCAGCTTGATCAAATCTCAAAAGGTCTAGATACTACATAGTAGATATTAAGTCTTCAAAATGAAGGGTGATAAATCTATCAAAAATTTCAAACATAAACTCAATAGTGGATCCAATCCAAGTATCAAATTTAGGAGTCCACTGCCAACTCATGGTGTGGGTTTTTTGTGTAGAGTGGGAAGGGATTGAATTCATAAGAAATGGTGGAGGGAAGAAGCATTTTGGAGGGAGTTTTTGGAGGATTCTTATTAAAATATATAAAAGTTAGTAAAATAACCTTGCAGGCGTTGCCCATTCCCAATCCCATTTTGGTTAGGCTTTCAAATAATTGTCAAGTCCAACCCGCTGGGCTCAAATTTTTTAAAAGCCCTGTGTTTTTGGGCTTGGGCCGGGCCGGGATGCGTACCCATTTCACCAGGCTAAATTGACAGGAATACTGGCCCAGCCCACATTGGGCTGGATTAGGGCTCTCTTTTAATATTGTAGGCTGCACATTGGCCTGATTGACCTAGACATTATATGCTTGAAATGCTTGGTCCAGCACAACAGATTTAACATAAAAGGCATATTTATGTTGAAGGTATGATGGGCCTGGGCCTGACTTTTGAGATCCATAGGCTAGATGGGTAACTTTGTGGGCTGGGTGTGACAAGCTTTGGGTTTAAGTGGGATTCCTTGACTGATTATTTATAATCTTTCAATGACTGAAACCTTTAATTACAGACTTTTGTTTCCTTGACTGATGTCAGATAACTATAAATACAAACAAATATCTTGTCAAGAAGACTACAGACAGATACATTTCATATTTCAAGGACACCTACAAAACCTGCAAATGACTCACATCAGTCTTTACTATATGTACTGTATACCCAACAGCTCTCTTAGCTTTGCATTCACAAGAAACTAAATCCAACTGTCAATATAAGTTGAAATTGATCAATCTGGGGCAAATTCCAACTCACAGTGGGCAGTGGGTACTGTGAGAAGCCTTGGAGACATTTTTATTTAAGTTAAAACATGATGTTAAAACTCATCCTTACTCAGCCCTGGCTTGCCCGAGTCAACTCAGCTGGGTAAATCACCGAGCTGGTTGGATTAAAATGGGCCTTTCCAAGTCTAGCCAAAGTACTTGGCAAGGTTCACCCGGGTTACTTTCTGAGCCACATTTCTAGTTGAGTCGAGTTTCCAACATCTTAAACCAATTGGCCAGCTCTTGGCTACCCCCATCAGCATATTTTCTTGGATTTTATAAGTGGCCCTAATCTAACATCAACCAGATGTTTCTAAGAAAAAAAAAAAAGTGGACCTAATTGAGTCAAATGCTGCTTAACAATAGTGAGTATATCAATGAATTATATTTATTTTTGGTATCCCAATGGCCCAGCCTAAGGTGCTGAAACCCAAGAAAGCCGACACAACTGGAAAGGATGGCATACCTAAGGATTAATCTTTAGGCGGCCGGGTAACTAACGGGGTTGACATGTTCTATTGGATCACTTTTGTTTTTCTCCATCACGTACATTGAGACCCATTTGGACTCCATTTGTCATTCATTTGACCATTCCTCTCTACGAAGATATCGAAAAAAAAAAATCTAGTTAAAAGATTATTAAAATTTGAACCTATATAGCCCGCATGGCAAGTCTGACCAAATTGAAATAGAGTTTATTCAATTAGATCTATTTAAAATAGAAAAATAGACTCTTTTACCAATAAATTGTTTGGTATCTCTCTCTCTATTAGGAAAAGTGAGTTTGCCATTATGTAAGAGTTTTTTTTCTTTTCTTTTTTTGGTAGAAGCCATTATGTAAAGAGTTTAAAAATTAAAATAATGCTAACAAACTTGCCATATAGAAAAAAGGGAGAATGTTCTCTCTGGTCTTGCTTGTGGCCTTGTGGTCTATGCTATTGTTCCTTTTCTGTAGCTGGTTGCTTTTTAATACAATTATAGCAAAAAAATAAATAAAAAAAAAATAAGAGAGAATGTTCTCCTATGAACTATGAGGCCCGCTAGGGCCCACCTTTTTTTACCCTTGTCATCTCATAATCTTGCATCAGAACTAATTTTACATTAATTAAATATTTAATCACCATTAGATTGAATCTAAAAAAAAACACTGAAGTCAAGAGATCATTAAACTTCATATTTGGTAAATTTAGAGCTAGGATAATCTAATGGGGCGTTTTTTTTTTTTTTGTTTTCCCTTATCTATAAGGAGAACTTCCTTTCAACACTCCTTCCATTAACCCATTAACAGACAAGCATCTAAGTGGACCCATGCGAATAAGCAGTTTGCTCATGGGAAACATTGTCCAAGTAGGACAACCAAACTTGTTATATTGTAAAAGTTGCATGAACGAACTTGTTATGAAAAGAAAGGGAAATACAGAAACAATTGTCCTGTTACTGGACATTGAGATTTATTTAAAAAGTTGCATTTTCTTTTATTTAAAAAAAAGAGACAAAATGTATTAAAGCTAATTAAATCAAGCACTTTGCAAAACAAGCTAAAGTTCTCCAACATCTATTTGATTCAATTTTAAATTAAACAAACAGAAAATGAAAAAAAAACATTTATCAAATGATACCTAAATCAAGAGATTAGGTTAAATTGAAAGTTGATTTTTTCAACCAAACCCTTTTATGATGAAACTTTTCCATCTCCTTTAAAATCCTAGCCATGCATCTAGGTAGGCTTGACAAGCTTATCCATTATAAAGCATTATGTGATCTACTTACACACTAAGAAATTATCCTTTAACAATGTCAATTGAATTCTCTGGGTATGAAGAATTGAGGCCTCTCCATAAAGACTTTCGAAAGAAGAAATCTGCTTTTGAAATCCAAACGGCTCTTTAATAATCCCTTACAGTCTGAATTTCTATCAGGAATGCTATCAAACACAAACCCTTAATCATGCTCTCCAAATTTATTTTCAATAGACATGTCAAACACATTGAAGCAATTTGACCCCCTTTTATGTATAATTCCATTTTTTTTTCATGATCAATCTTAGGTGGGCCACCTTTCCCTTTAGTTAAAAGTGATTAATAAAAAAAGATAAGAAGAAGAGGAAGAGTTGGGCTAGTGTGATTTTATGGGTGGGCCCCATAGGTGGTCTCTCATCCCATCTTGATTTGAATTTCAAAGTGGGTGGTTGGAAGTGGGAAGGGGGACGGCCGATGGGCGAAAGCCCTTTGAGCCTTGGGATCCAACGCCCCCTGATGGGGTGTTTGTCTCGGGTTCGGTCCGGAACCCGCGACAAGTAGCTTTTTCCAAGCCGTTTTCACACACAGACTTGAAATGAAATATCTCCGACCACTCTCTTCTTTTTGTTTTTTATTGATTTTGACAGCGATTCTTCTTTTTGACCGCGATGACCAAATTACAACTACTGACATGACAAGGCCCCCACGCAGGCGCAGACGACAAAAGGTAGGGCTCACATCTGCCACGTGTACGGATGTAGTGGGCTTGGTGTTTTGGATGTAATAATGAGGCATGTGCATGTGTTGGGCTGGGCAGGGCTGCCATGCAGAAAGATTCTGCGAGACAGCGCCGTTACTGAGCTGCCGTCATCACTTGCTTTTTCTCTTTCTCTTTTGGACTGCCCGTTTACCGGATTATCGGCTCGGATTAGGCTCCATTTTAAAGGAACATCCACGGTAAATCTATTGGAAATCTGAGTCGCTAAAAATATATATTTTTTATGAGCCTTTTAATAAAATTGACCATTGATGATAATGTGATTGAGAAATATTATTAGTAATGCATGGATCATGTTTCTCTCCAAATGAGGTGGACCAACTCCTACTTCATTTTTTTCAATTTGGGGTTAAGGTACTCGAGGAGGGTGTCGCTCATTATGAGAAATTTGGGTTGTTTTTAGTAGGTGAGTCTTATGTAGATTTCTACTCCTTTAACACATTATTCATCAAATTAGGAATGTTTACTAAAGAAGTGAAGGGTGAATGAGATACTGATGCATGTGAAGGTGGTGATAAAAAGGGAATGTGACTTTCCTAGGGTTTCGAATTAGATGGGTGATGGTTGGTTATTCATTGCTCATCTTTTCTTAATTCAATTTTCATTTAAGAAGAGCTCATTTTATGGTCGTTTTTAGATACTCATGTTTGATTTTCATTTGTTGTCCCTTCATTGTGCCACATGACTTGCAAAAGCCTTTTCGTTTTTGTAATAAAAAATCCCCTTTCCTCTTTATTTTTCTTCTCCTATTTATAATCCTGAATTTGCATTTAGTGCACTTCATTTTCATTTAAAATGTTTTTCTTTCCAAAAACATATTAGAAGAGAACATACACGTCACCTAATTTACAAATCTTCCTAGTGAATAGGGATCTACTATATTCCTTTTTTAAAAGAAGGAGAAATCTCAAAAAAGTTCTTAAATTTTTGCCTTATTTAAAAAAAAAGAACACAAGTTTCAAAAGTTTCCAAATTCATTGACCGAATCAATCTACATAAAACCAACCCGAACCGCTCGATTTGGTCGGTATGATTCGATTTTGCGGCGATACTGGATTTTTTTGTAAATCCCTAATTTTTTGCACACTAATAGGCACATTAAAAACCCTCCCATCTTGGCGCCCTAACACGAATCTAACATGAGCACAGATTTTGGGTATTTAATAAGGAAAATAAAGTGTATGTAATATGATATTAGTGCCTTGTATGGAAAAAAAGTTGTCACTTGGGGAAGTGAGCCCTAGCACTTAAAATTCACGTGCATCTGTTACATTTAATTTTGTATCGAATGTCTCCCTGGGTGGGTTAATGATTATTTATACCTGTCCATATTTATCAAGAGGACATTTAAACATTATCAAATCTCTTAAAATATTTATTTGAGATTTTCTAATGTGCCTTTTGACTCCTAACACCTCAAATTCCGTAACACTTACCTGTTCTTCATATATTAAAATGGGTCTCCCAGCAATGTACTCCTTTTGAAAATCATATTCCATCTTAAGAGAGTCTCTGCCAATTCAATCAAATCTCAAAAGCATGGCCCTCTCAATTTAAATACAACAGAAAAAAAACACATACAGACACTCTCTCTCTCTCTCTCTCTCTCTCTCATTGAGTATGTACGAACCTAAATAATGGTATATCTAAATGCATAACATTAGGGGTGCACAAAAAAACCGCTAAACTGATCAGAATCGATCTGAACCCAAGCGTTTTAGATCGATTTTGTAGTAGATCGATTCGGTCACGGTTCGGATTTACTTTAAATTGTTCGGTTTAATTCAGTTTTTTATTTGAATGTGTGGTTAAACCGCTCATACCGAACCGAGTTGAATCAATTATATAAATATATATATATATATTTTATAAAATATATAAAGAAATATGAAAAATTACTTTAAGAAGACTCAAACCTTCATTCCGTTACTTGAAGTCCAACATCTCTCACCAATTGAACTTTTTATTTTTTGTGTGAAAAATAAGATAAAATAATAATAATAATAAATAAAAAAAACCGTAACCGAATCGGTTCCTTCCGGTTTGGTTCGGTTTAGTTTGAACACATAGGCAGTTTGGTTCGGTTTGGAAAAATAGAAAATCGATGGGTTCGATTTAGTTGATGATTTCTCCTCTAAATCAATTCGAACCAACCATGTGCACCCCTACATAATATGTATAATGCATGTCAATATATTATATAAATGGTATATGTTCTATGCAGTATACAACAATATGTCGAAAGATATTAGATTAGAAGTACATGCACCCAGAGAGGCCCACTATATGATCAATATAAATGGACCATCTACACCTCTCCCGTCAATTTAAATGGACTATAATATTGTCTCTAGTATGAATTTATTTATTTATTTAGAAGTGCAAAACTCTTTTATATATATATATATATATATATATATATAAGAACGGGTGATTTCATTAAAAAATGAAGCCAACAAACAAGGTACAACACACAAAAAAACTCGGACACAAACAAGAAAACAAATAAAGGCCTATTCACAATGAGGTCATATAAAGTTTATTTCACATTGTCCGCATTTAGCAAGATAGTGGGCTACCATATTTAAATCTCTTGGAATAAAAACTGTCTCAAAAGACCCAAAATGCTTCAAGCACTTCAAAATGTCTCATACGAGAGGCTGGATAGACCAATCCTTGCTAGAAGTGTAAAACTTGTGGGCCACAGGACAAGGGATTAGGTCAGGATCAATGGTTTGACCTAAAATTTCATTTTTGAGGTGGCCCAACTGAATTTTCTTATTCCCACCTCTCACATGCTTTGTGGGCCCCATGGGCCATGGTGGACCCCAGCAGTTGTCTCGCATGGTGTCTTGCATAGGGGTACACATGATCACTCCCTTGTATATAAAACAGTGTACATAATCTTTGACTTGAGGGTTAAGTAGGGTCTAGGTCCTACGCATTAGACTTGTGTACGGTCTAATTTGGGTGCTCAAAACACTAATCATATTGAGCCTAGGCTCACCTTGCATCTGACAACAGATCTCAACACCCCTTTTCTCATCCAAAAACAAGTTTTAGAACTCAATTGAAATTAAGTTTTTCCTTTTTCGATAGAAAGAAATCTCACTAAGACAGAAAAGCAGACGACAATAAACACAGACCAACAAGGGTAAAAAAACAACCACCACTGCTAAGACCCAAGTGAGAAAAAGTTAAGGACTTAAAAGACTTGGAAATAAAAGAAATGTCTAGCAAAATGGGGTCAATAGACCAATTATTGTGGCCATTGATCGCCCGCACTACTTCAAGAGCATCAGACAAAATGTGAGCTCTCTAAAAGCCCCGCACTTCGACCTCAATTAAGGCCGATTAAAGATTTCTCAGTTCAGCTTCTTTAGAATTCAGTCTAAATGATTTTTCTAATAGTTTAGTTGAATCTTAAAATGTAATGTACAACATTTCTCACCACCTTTAATTATGTACTTAAATTGTAATGGACCTCCATTTTCTAACAGTCATATACTCATTTACATCATTATTAAATATACACATGTACATAGATTGATGTCAATAAGTATATAATGATTCTTTAATCCTTTTCTTGAAGAGGGGTCTGGATTCTAGTCAAATACTGTTAAAAATGTTCGATCAGCTGTCAAGAAATCTGAACATTTAATGAAAATATAGGGAATTTATAATGATCACTCAAATGGCAGGGTACCTTACAAATAGCTAGACTAAAACATAGGGGTATTCACAAATAACTTTGGAAAAGGCCCTTAATAAGTTTATATCTTAATGACATTGTTAGGGATCTTTTGTTTGTACTTGTTTACATATACAAATGATGTACATGTGTAATAGTTACAAAGATTATGTTTGTTTGCACTCATTTATATATAGATGCATAAAATAGAATGTGAAAATGGTGTAAATGATGTCATTTTCAGCCTCTCTTTTTTATACTTGAAAGGGTGGCAAATAGATATAAATGTAGCCAAGGGGAAGTAGTAGTGTAGGTTGCAATAAGGATTTTTTTTTTTTTTTAGAATTTTTTTGAAAAGCTTGAAGTGTCAATTTTTTTTCTCTTTTCTGAAAACAAGGCTTATACAAAACACAAGACAAATAAGACAAAACAAAGTACATGACTTTAAACATCCTACCTACCCATTTGGGAATCACCCTTTTTCCAATCACAATCGACATTCAAAGAAGATTTAAGTTTTGCAAGATATTTAAAATCATTGGATGTACTCATTTACATATATAAAACTGGTGATTTTTACAAACATGTATGGTTTTACACATGTAATATTTGCACATGTAATGTTTATAGGTATAAAACACATTTTCCAATTCCATGTGTAAAAGGCTAATGATCATGTGGGGGCACATTTGGTAAATAAAAAGAAATGATTCTTTTGGAAACAAGCTATCCTCAAAGACGATTTCTTAAGCAAGTTCAAAGTTTGGCAAATAGAGAGGATTCCTACCATCTGTACTATGTGTGATCCAACGGTTGTAAGCTTTTTCTTCTTTTTTCTTTTTACAAATACCTCGTAATCCATGAAAAATCATGACCTGGGATTTCACCCCTCATAGCCATTTTTCGCCCTCTAGAGAATCTGAACAGTTTGGATCAGGCAAATGGGGCCCATCGGAATAAAAAATTTCAATTTTAGGATCTACTATTTTTCGCAATTATCTCAAAATCCATAAGGGGCCCAAGGCTGAAATTTGAGCCCTTGGCTATTTTTGGTCCTCTAGAAATGAAGCACAAATCAGTAGTGATTTTTGGGGCCCACTAGAATAAAAACTTGAAAAAAAGAACTGCAAAGAAATCCTACTTTTTCCACTATGGCAAATCAACAGTTTGCAGTTTTTGGCCATTTTCTCATTATCCATGATGAGTCACGTTGCCAAATTGGAACCACTAACCATTTTGGGCCTTCCGAAGAGTTTGAATGGCTTGAATTGTTCGAATGGCCCCCAGAAACGGATAAAAATTGTGATCTAATGCTTTGGACCTTTTTGCAAATATTTTAATATTTGTGAAGAATCAACGACTAATATTTGACCTCTCAGTCGTTTTGGGCCATTTAAACATGATGACTTGTTTGAATATTAATTATAGGGCCCAAAAGGTTAAAAAAATTCCAAAAAGATGATCCCTAAACTACGTTGAAAACACTGTACCAGTGCATTTCTTCACGTGCGGATTTGCAAAGTTAGACAGGGGGAGGTCCAGTAGGCAAAATAATTGGAAACGAGGACACAAAGAGTCCTCTATGTGGTTTTCCATACTCATCCAAACATGGGTTTTTCTCAAGACAACGAAAATCACGAGGATTCATTTCCATGGATATTTACCAAATGTGCCATTGTAGATTCACTAGGATAATAAGGAAATTTTCACATACACACACACACACCATATGGCAATTGACAAATTTAATGGGGCCCACCTAAAGACCCAGTGATTATGGGACTTGTGGGGGATGGAAAGAGACATCTTAGATGAGCCCATATTTCAAGTTTGGGGTCAACCCCTTCATCCATGGCCCACAAATTTAACAAATTTATATTAAAGGAAGAAGTTTGACCCTCGATCCAACGGTCCAATTCATTTGGATAAGTGAAAACTCAATGGGTCTAATGTACTTAAGGGGGTCCCATGTATGTGGCTGGTTCAGATGCAGGGGCGGAACCACATAGGGGTTGGGGGTGGCTGTGGCCATGCCCCCGTGCGCGCACACCCCCCACCCTTGGGGTATTGAAAAATCTCACTTATTTACAATAGCCCTCCAAAAAAATTGAAAATGTTATAGGAATTTTAAGTATTTTTTCAACAGTGGCCTCTCAAAACAAAAAAAAAAAAAAAAAATCTTACATAGTGGCCTCCCCAAGGCAAATTTTCTGGTTCCGCCCCTATTCAGATGTATTATAAAGTCAACACTATTAGGGATGGATGCAAATGAATATTTTTCATATTTTATATATATAAAGAGATTCTCCTATGAGAGATATCTCTCACCTTATATGAGAGATAATGGTGGGGGCCCTCACATTTAAGTTGTTGGCATTGCATATGGATGTGAAGGCCCCACCTTATCTTTCATAGTAAAGTGAGAGCATCTCTCATAAGAACATCTCCCATATACATATATATATGGGGGGTATTCTTATGCATCCAGCCCAAACCAGTCGGTGAGGGACAATGATGTGGAATCATCACGGTCGTTCAAAAAGTCTGGACATCGGACGGCTTTAAATGACCCTTTATATTTCCTACGTTAGGGCATTTGAGACAACCCCCCCCCAAAAAAAAAAAAAAGAGGGATCGTGTGTTGGAAGACTGAGGACCTCGCTGGAAGGTCTTCACCGATCCACTCTTCCTCCTACCTCTTCCCGCTGCTCCTCTTCTTCGATCCCACTCCCCCTCTTCCTCTTCCTGCTCCCTCTCTTCTCCTATCCCAATCCGGTTCCATCTGTTCTAGAGGGATCTTCCGGCTCCCTCTCTTCTTCGAAGGGTCTTTGCATGCTCCCAGAAGGCCATCGAAGGAGTCCCAATGCTCGGCCATTTTCTGTTTTTTCAAGTTCTACTTATCAAAGAAAGGGTTTCAGAACCATCGTTCTAGTTCGAGAGAGAGGGATTTTGCTCCCAGACCATCCATCGGGCGATTTCAGACCCCTCTACTTGATTAGACGAAAGCAATTTCCTATCTTGAGATATTTTGTCTTTGGGAGAAGAAAGAAAAGTCCGGGTGGGCTTCTTGAAATATTTCGTCTTTGGGCTTTAAGCTAGTTTTGGGCGGGCATTTTCAAAATATGTTGGCGGGCCCTCTAGAATTTTTGGGCAACTCAAAATAATCTCTTCACCCAGTGCTGACGTCATTGTCCCTCACCAGCTAGTGGGGGATGGATGAATAAGAATACCCTCGTGTGTGTATATATATATATATATATATATATATATATATATGGGAGATACTCTCACCTTATTATGAGAAATAAGATGGGGGCCATCACATGGTCCTCACATCTATATCCAATGCCAATAAATTAAATGTGAGGGCCCTCACATTATCTCTCATAATAAAGTGAGAGATATCTCTCATAGCAGCATCTCCCTATATATATATATATATATTGCTATGGGCTCAACCAACTATTCTATAATACAAAATAATAAGAAATACGACCAGAGGAGTAATGTATATGCAAAGTACGGCTGAACCTATGCTCACATGGTCTAATGGTACATTTGTGCGAGGGGTTTTACCCATATGGTAATCTTTGGCCACGGATAACCTTGTCGAGTGGAAAAAAGCATTTTATTCCATAAAAACTCTACATGAGGCAAAACATCTCAAATTTAATGGCAAAGATGGGTCATCCATGGCTGAAGGCTCAGCGTGCAGGCAAAACCACTTTGCAATGAAAAGATTTTGTAAAAACAAGAAAAATCAAATTGTTGCTTGATGTTACATATTTTTTGAACAAGTAGGACTGCCAAGCTCCCCCGCTCTCTCCTCGTCACAAAAATCAATGGACTGAACAACCATGTCCAATAGGAAAAGACCGTTCCATGCTTCGCATTGTTCAAGGAGTTAGTACTAGTCATTCTCAACTTCTTTTTTACGGTCTCCATAGATGGAACTCATGGAAATCCGCACCATCGGTCCAAAGTCATATGTAAAAGGAAATGACCACTAAACAATACATTTTCCCTGTATTGTCAAAAGCACCAATCAAAGTATATGTCCAAAGTATCTCCTTTTAAAAATATCTAGTCTAGGATAGAAATCTGAAAGATGCCCCACATAACAAGCCACAGCTATTACTGACTTTGTAGGGATCTTATAGGACAAGCAACAGAGGTGACAATACAAGTTGGATAAGACAGGAAGGCATCAATTGAGCTTTGGGTGTTTTTCTTTGGGACCCAGCTGAATGATTCAATTACAATGGTAAGAGAAGGTTAAGATGTGGATTAGTGGCTTGCAAAATATCACTCTAAATAGATTATTGTAACCCTTGACTATTAGTGATTTAAACTATAATAGTTTAAATGATTCTACAAGTGCTGAGTGATGGATGGAATGAGTTCCAAATCAAAGGGGAGGTTTGCTGCATTATTTGAACTTTTTTTAGGTGCTACAGTTGGACTGCTGGTGAGTGGTGATACTTCTAACTTGAGGGCCCGTTTCGTAATTTACTTTTAAAATAAAGTGGAGTGAAGTGAAATAAAAAGAATAAATAAAATATAAGTGAGTTATGATGGTATTTTATTTTTAGTTGTTTGTGATGGAATATTTTTGACTTTTTGTATGGGAAAATGAAGTTTTTTTGTCTTTTAGTGAGTAACTGTAGTTGTTTTTTTTTTACATTTTTTGAAAAAGATGGAGGAAATTTTGATAAAAAGTGTTTTTGATGAGATGTTTAACTTGACTTGACTTCACTTGATTATATTAGTAAAATTACAAAACGGGCCCTGAGGGAATTCTTGGGCTTGTGAAGGAATTAAATGTGCCAATACCACTCAACCAAGAGTGTATCGGCATTGTACTATTTGAATTTTGGGGCTCATTATACTTGGAACAGAATTGGGATTTGAGGCTTTTTAATCCATTCAATGAGTTTTGGATCCTATTCTAATATGGGGCCATTTGGAAACTCTACTATAATTATTAAGAGATAATTAGATAAAGCTCTAAAATACAAGCTGTAATTTTAATTCTAATTTATAATTAGTTTGTTTGGAAAAACCATAAAAAAAATTCCCTTACTTCTTTAATTAATTGGGGACCACCAGTGGTATTGAATTCGAGGAATACCTTTTAGACATTAATGTGCAAAACCCACCATTTATGTTGTTTTTCTTTTTCTTTTTCTTTTTCTTTTTGTGGTCGTTTTCATCTAAAATACTTGTAGATTTTTCTTTGTCCACCTCCATCCACTCTACTAGCTAAAAACATTCTATTGAGGAAAAAAAACAAAAAGCCTCCCTATCTTTCTTTTAGAGGCAATTTTTTTTTATTTTTATAGAAAAAAGGCAAAAGTTGTAATATGTAAATGATTTTAGTAAGAATGGTTAGCTAAGAAAACCATCAGAGCCTTGTAAGATGTAAATGATACAACAATCGAGACTAATTGGATCTGATAGTTTTCTTAGCTAACTGGTCTTACTAAAATCTCAAAGGTAGTGAAAATACTTCTCAATATATCATAATTAGCTTAGTATCCTCAAACATAAATCAAATTGTACGTAAGAGGTACCCTATAGACACTTCTCATCTGGATACATATTTGTTTTTGTTTGGACAACAAACTTTAATGATCATGATAGCATGAGCGATATAGAGGCCAACCTGCAATCACTTTTCTTTTAAATATCTATTATTATCTGTATGATTACATATCTGGGCTGTCAATCTGGGCCGTCAATCTTCACTTTTGACAACTCCTTGGGTGCTTTTGTGAACAAAGCACCAGTTTAGTAATGATTTGTCATTTCCTTTTCTTTACTTTTGTCATTAATACCCATAGTTTCAAATCATGTTTTGGATGGCGGGCAATGATAAAGGTTAGGGGTGAGAGCTTTCATAAAGGAGAAGAAAGGTATCAGGAGTGAAGATACGTAGTCTTACTTTCATGGAAAACAATTAGAAGGACACAAGCATGCATTTAAGGCCAAATCATCTCCATAAAAAGAGATTCAAACTATTATCTTAAAAGAAGGATATCAACCTTCAAAACCCGGCCTATTCTCTCAAGATCAGCCAAATTTTTAGATATTCTCAAAGATCTTATGCTTATATCTGTTGTTGAGTAATGATAGTCCAACTGTTTGCACGACCTTTTAATTAACACACCCCCACACCCCCTTAAAAAAAAATAAAAATTGCACCCCAATTACAGTAACTTTTGCAAGGGACTAAATTCACCCATTTTTTATGTTTTGGAATAGAAGGGCATTGCATGTATTGCATAGATCTCAATTATTGTCTTGATGTAATGATGATCGTAACAACCTCATACATGACCCTAACTATTAATTTTGCAGCCTTCATACAAATGTCTATGATCATTGAGTCAAATTGAAACTTAAACTATATATAATACTTTCTTACCATGTAAAAACTCATGGCACATACTATCATCATCAGTCTTGTCTCAAGTATGATGTGGTCAACTAAAGGAATTCTATTTCTCCGTTTGGCCACTTCACTAAAAAGGTGGAGTGAGGTAAAGCCTCCTCTCACTAGATAAGAAAAGATTATAGTCATATCAAAAATATAAAATCTCAAAATTTCCTCATTCATTAAAAAAAATAAAAATAAAAAAGCAATATTCTCATGCCACAAAGGACAAAAATCCATCTACTTTTTACCCAAAAAGTAAAAACTATTCCTTATTAAGCCAGTACAAATAAATTCTCATCATATTATAATTAAACCTTCTAATATTTTATTCTCTCTTCAATTTTCACTTCACCATACAAGTATTTTACCAAACAAACTCAAGTATATCATGAGCTAGTACTTTAAATTTTACCAATTTTTATTGTTAGTCCCAAATGTAGAAATAAGCCTGCTACCTACAATGCATTATAGATGCAAGAGGCTAAATTAAGCTTGTTAATGGGAGCAAAATCAATTGAAAAACCAAAATTAGGAACTCATTTAGAGCCCATAGAGTGATGTAATTTGACCCTTATTTTGGGTTAAATGACTAGTGTGACTCATTAACATGTTAAGTTGAGTTAACTAGGCTAATTAGTCAGTAGAGCCTAGCCTAATCTAGTTGAGTTCTGGTTCTGGAATTACAGGCTTGAACATTTAGATGTCCAAGTGATATCTATGTTATTTTGAAAATATAAGAAATAATGTCCAAGTGATATCCTGTGATATTACATAATATTTTCAAAATATAGTCAAAATTGAATATATCACAAAATGCACCTTAACATTTAGATGTAAGGAGAAATAGAAAAGATCAGGCATACAACTGGCCATGGGGCCTTTCCCCCCAAATTAATTGAATCCATAGGACTTACATCTATATGAATGGATTGGGCACCATGATTGACTACACATTTTATTTCTTTTGTAAAATCATTGAACTTTATAGTTCTTCTATATATGAGGAGGTTGGTATGATTAGGTGTGCATCATTTTTTTGGAGTATGGCACACAGAGATGTTGAGAATTCAGATCTCCAAGTCCCATCCCTAAGTGGGCCCCATGTGGGCTCACAGCAAAGTGCACTTGGTGATATGGTGTGGACACATTCACACCTAATCCTAACTTGAGGGGGAAATCTATGAAAATAATGATAGTAGTAACTAGTTATTTGAATTTAGTTTGTCTTCTCATGCAAATATATATCTCAACAGTAAAAAGAGGGAAACCAGGATTTGAAAATCCTTTTTTAGAATTCTTTTCATGAGATGCTACTGTCATGGGTGGCCAAAGCCATCATTTTCCCCTTAGAATTGACTGTCTGATGATGTGTTTGGTCTTTGAGCAATATTTGACATGATATGATGATTGTGTCAGCCTCAGTTGGAACAGCCAGATTACAACTGACATCAAAACAAATGATTTGAAGATATTTTCTTGCCACACAGATAGGGTGAAAACTAATTGGCACTTATCATGTCCATTTTGCAGTGACAGGTCCAATTAGATTTGGACAGTTAACATCAGAGTGCAGTTTAAGATATGAGAGGGCCTGCACCTAGCATTTCATGACAGGAAGGGTGGCTCAGACATTTGTTGGTCAATGGAGATGGGGGCAAAGGCAGTAAATCAAGGGCTCTGATTTGTTTTTCCGCTCCTGACAGAAGGTTCAGGCCACCTTACCGGTAGCCACGCAGCAAATGGGGCCCACCCTTATACTTATATATATAGTTTATATACAAACACAGAGGCTTTGAACTATTGTTCGTAGGACCCCTGTAGAGGGATTTTTTTTTTTACAGAAAAAACCCCTTGGACCTTTTTTTTTTTTCTTAACTCAGCAACCATGAGATTCATGACACAACTTACACATGTGAGGTGATGAAAACTCACACGTAAGAGAAGAGATAAATACAATTTGCACATGCAAGGGGATGAAAACTAGTACTTGCGATGAGATATAGAAACAACTCATACATGCGAGGTGATGGAAACCCACACATTAGAGGAGACATAAACACAACTCACGCATGTAATGTGATGAAAACTCACACATGCAATGAGAATAAATACAACTCACACATGTGTAGTAATAAAAACTCACATATGCAAAGAGGGAGGAGGTCGGGTTCGAACCCAAGACCTCCCAATGAGAATTGTCACTCCTTACCACTAAGCTAAGGGGTTGTTCTCAATCCCTTAGATCCTTAGTAGACCGAAAAGGACCCATAAAAAATTTATGGCCCGGAGTAGTGATATGAGCCCATTAAAACCCATCCCACGCCCGACCTTTTCTTCCTCTTCCTCTTCTCTAACCTTCTCCTATCCATTTACAGCGGCGCTCCCTTGATGTTGTGGTCCTAAGCTCTTCCAAGCTAACCATCTATTGTATTTTTTTTTTTTTTTTTACTTTTTCATTCCTCCAAAACACGTATTAGTATTTTTGTTGTCTACTTCTTCCTCTTTGTGGCCCACGGGTGGACGACCGGGGAGGTATTCCTCTTACTATTCATCTGTCAACCCTCCATTGATATCGCAGGTTCACATCTACATAAACCGAGCGCGACTAACTTCATCTCTCTTGATTTTGAATTCTAGGGTATATATGAACTTCTCGTCTTTTGACTGTGCTTGATTTTAGGGTTGCATGAACAATTGTGTTCGTGATTTTGTCATGTATATGAAAGAGTGTGTTGTTTCATAATTGAAGTTGTGATTTTCTAATTTTGTGATTTTAGTTCTAGTTGAAGTTGTTGCATGGAAGTAGAACATGCTTTCCTAAACCTAAAGTCATTTTACGGAAAAATCATTTTTCATGGAGCATTTACATGCAATGAATGTTGAGGTGAATCTAATGATAATTGCGAAATTGAAGTGGTTGTTAGCTTGGTTAGGCATAAAGACGGAGGTCAATTGATCATTGTAAGAATGAGCATTCGTGATGATCCTTGAATGTCAAGGGTCTTTTTTTTTTTTTTTCAAATCCCTGTATGAGCAGCGACAATCTATTCTCGTAGTAGGCTGGGTCCTAGATTGATATCTATTCAGTGACTTTTAATTGTCACGCGTAGCGATATTTATGCTCCTAGCAGCCTATTGCACATTCGTATATAAGCTTTTACATATATGGATGAATATAAGGTATTGCACATTTTGGACAATGCCAATGCCAATGCCAATGCGCATATATGACATTAGGGAAAGGAAAATGACTCTACCATCCTCTATATGTAGTATGGTATACGAGTAAAAAATATGAATAAAACAATACATGGAGACTACTATACATTTTAAGTTTTAGTTAAAAAAAAAACCTTTTGTTTGTGAAAACAAATCCATGGAAGCCAAAAAAGGGTTCTGAGATGAAAAGGTCGTAGAGATTCTGCTCTAAGACGAAAAAGATGACAAATGAGAAAAGAAAATTCGAGTCGGTATATATGTAGTAGTTTAATAAGCAGCGATATTGCTGCTCATGGGTGTACACGAGCAACGATATTGCTGCTCAGCACAAAAGAGCAAAAAAAACAAAAAAGAGGGTAAAGTGTAGTGGGAAGTCCAATCTAGTTACTAACAAGATTTTAGGTCTGTTTGGGTCTACTAAGGGTGGTTCTAAGGGGATTTTTCTAATAAAAACCTCAGTTTTTTTAAGTTGAGAGAAAATTTAAAACAAAACACCCCAAAAAGAAAAAAAAAAAAAAAAAAACAACTAAAGGGATTTAACTTTGCAACATTCAGCCCGAAAATCATTCACCTTCATCACAAGAGCATCCCATGGGAGCTAACTAATGGGCTCATTCATTCAAAATTCTAGGAATGAAATCACCCTCCAAAAATAAAAAATAAAAAAATGAATATACTTAATCTATAAGATAATTTAGCTAATTGTCCACTCCTGGCCATTATTTTTGTCTTTAATTAATCACTTTAGAAAAGCTGAATGAACATGAACTCTGGAAATTCTCTGTCTTTTGCCTTTGTTTTTACGAAGTAGGTCGCTCTCACTTCAACTACTTTGGATGAGAATAATTTTGCTATCTTGAATGTACCCACACCAATTAAAGATTCATCCAAAGCCATATAAATTCAAATTAAGATTTAACATTGGACGTATTAAAAGCAGCATTCCCAAAAAAAAACAAAAAAAGCACATCATTTCAATCCCACATCCAAATGCATGGATTAGGGCCACATTATTAAAGGCTCCACCCTCTTCATATTTCAACCACAAGAATAATTTCTTCATGGGCTTAAATTCATACCCTTCAAATATTATCATTTCTAGCTATCTAGATGGTCCACCACAATATGCAAAGACCCTATGTTTTAGAATGATTGTTATTGAGTGGAAAAGTCAGTTGAAACAATTCAAATCATTTGTGTTACTAATCCAATATATAGTGTGATAATATACCAAAATCAACATGAGCCAAAAGGCTCTGGCAACATTACAATAAAATAGCGCATGTTCAATTGACTCCTGTCTAAACTTGTAAATAGGGCAAGCTGCATTAGATCAAACAAGGTTTGAACTGTGAAGAGATTTTACTGGAATTGTGTTTCTCAATCATCTCTAACCAAAGAGAATAATTAATTGGAGAGGGTAACCTTCCAAAGGGATTCCCAACTTATAAAAGGAATATAAGAATTACTACATTTATTCCTATTAATTCTCTTATATGATGGTTTAGTAGTCACATGCCACTTTTAATAAAAGGCCAGTTTTTTTTATCCTTCCTAACTTTTCAAGAAATATAAATCTTAAGAATATTCTCTACATCTTAAACATAGTTAAATCACCTCCTAATCATGTTTCGTAATGACTTTATTCATCATGTAACCAATCATACGGTGGGGTCAATTTAATTGGGTATGGGGTTTCAATAGGTTGGCCCAATTGAAGAGTTTCACGCCTTCCTTGACGAATTCTCTTAGTAGAGACTCAAATAATCTAGACTTGAAATTCATATATGAAGTTTTCTAAAAAAATAAAAATTACAATGCAGATTCCACAAGCCCTAGAAATCAAGGATGTTTCTTAGCGTGCCCTTAATCACCAAAGTTGCACCCTCAGGGCTCTACTTGGATGTATGACGATGATCAAGGAAATGTGGAGCATTGGAATGCTTTAAACATGGGACAAAGGATTGGTATTTTCAGGTCGATCTATCACAGAACTTGGTTTTAGGTCCTCCAAGCTCCAGCAGTGATTACTTTCTCATTGATGTCAAATTACGATAAGTGCTAATTAGAGGTGTGTGAAGAAAAAAAAATACAGAATAATTTAGACAGTTTTATAGAATTGTCATATTTATAATATGCATATGACAATGCAAACAAATATTGGGGATTTGCTGAAAATATCGTGCTGCTGTTGCACTGTCACAAACCAAATGCCGGTCTGGCTCATAAGCAAGAAAAATGGGTGAATATGAAATCTTGTGTTGTTTCGACTTCCAAGTCAGGTGATCAAAGGCTCATAGATTGGACATATGAGTAACCCCACAGTCTCAAGTGATTTTTATTGTTGAATCAAATGTCTCAAGTGAGCTTGTTTCTTATCGAATTCCTATTAAAGCATAATGGCTATCTTTGGCTGAAGCCTAAAAAGAAAGAAAGAAAGAATGGCTATCTTTGGAAGGCTAGGTGGAACTATGGAGTATCCTAAACCAACTTGGTACACCTAAGACCTTGAATGATTTCGATGAGCAAACTATGGAGCACCCTAAAGTAACTTGGTGCACCTAAGGTCTCAAATGATGGCAACAACGGGTTGCTTAGTTGGTTCTAAACTCCACATGTCACCTAGGGCTCATTTAGCATCATTTCTGTGCCGAGAAGTAGTCTATTCTTAGAATAGGTTGTGCCGAGAATGTTCCTGTTCTGAATATGGGCTAAGCTGAACTTGTTTGGCAACAATCTTTTAGAATTATTATAAAAAAGTATCCTAATGGAATGATGCCAAATGGGCCCCTTGTAGCCTAGGGATTGATTCCTGAGTATGCTATCTTCCTACATGTGTGAGCTTTCTCTTTCCACTTATGTGAGCTTCCATTCCCATGATGTAGGCTCTCTTAAGTCCTACCCTCTAAGCTGTGAACAAAAAGGAAGCCTCGAACTACAATTATTGATCCAGTCATAGGTGTCAGGTCGGTACTTGTCTCTTATAACCGGACAGTGATACCATTGTCAATCAACTATGGAAACCTTATAATAACAAAAAAAAAAAAAAAGCCATTCTAATTTAAAATATATTAAAAATCCACATTCACTATCGTTATATTTTATTTCTAATTTTATTGACACCTAAAGTATTTTATAAATACTGTAAAATATGATTTTTTATTTTTATTCTTATTTTCTGAACCTGTTATTTGAGTAAAAAAGGGCCGAAACAAACCAACATATCAGTGCAATACCAAATATTGGTTGGCACATAATGTGTTCAGCTTTGGTTAATGAAGTGTCTGAAACCATGCATGTTTTAAGACCATGCTCACAACACCAATTTCTAATTACTTCTTAAAGCTTTGTTATTACATATTGATTGGAGGAATCACCAAACTGATGATCTCCAGAATGAGATGATCCCTACTCATTTTTGCTCACATGATGAAACACTTCACCTTTACTCTTTTAAATATTATGTTAGTTTTAGGTCCTATCTTCCATCTACCCTCTTTCTATCTTTCCTAATGTGAACTCACCTCTTACACTAAAGATAAAGAATGTACCAATTTGAATTGAAAATCACAACTTCCCAAAATCAATGACAATGTTCCAAAATGGTGAACCAGTCAAATATTAGAAAGAGAAAGGGAGGAAAAGCTGGAAGTTGTCAATTGTCATCATTCCCATTGTTCAAAGGCCTTTTCTTTCTCATTATATTACAGAGTTCTTTTTTGCCACACCCCAACACTTCCTTCCATGATCTGCTTGGAATTATGCAAAAGCACCCCCATTCTTCTTATTTTTTTCAGCAAACCAATAGTGAAAGTAGGTTACGTTTGTGTGGGTTTGAGCCCAAGAAAAACAAAGAAAACCCCACCATGCTCTCATCCCAAGGCATTTCCCATGTGATTCCTCACCTGTCCTTAGTGCCCTATTTCCCACGTGGGCCAACTGGGCTCTGACACGTGTGAATTAAAGTTGTTCTTTTCTTGTTTGTGGACTAGGGTTTAAGGGAAAAAGTGGAGTTCTATGCTTTGCATTAGGATTATTAAATAAGTGAGGTAGATATTTGTGCATGGTTTTGAGAGCCAAAGTGGCTCTTGTTGCTGGTTGCCTCTTTGTAGTCATCGGATTTTGCCAAAGCAATCGAGAAAGATGTGTTTGTACTATGTAATCTTTAGCTTTCATGATTAGGTCTTGATAGTCAAAATTATTGGAGAGGATAAACAAGGGTTACATAAATCAATGGATCAGAAACTTTTTGTGGGCCTTGGGTCACCGGTTTACGGCTCATAGGATGAAATGATTCATAATTATGGATTTGTGGTATGGATAAGGATTTTTTTTTTTTTTTTTTCCATAACGCAGGTTCCAGTCTTTTGGGCCAAAATAATTCCTACGGGCTTAGGAGAGAAAGCCGAGTAAAATCCCCTTATAGCTCCAGTATGATAATGTAATTTCGAACTCACAACCTCCGAATGTAAACCGTGGTCCTAAGCCAACCGAGCTACCCCTTAAGGTTCTAAGATTTTGGGCTATTTATATTATGAGCTCTCGATTTTGATCGATTTGTAATTTGACTTAGATTATAAGAGTTTTGGTTGCAATTTAAGAGAATCATGATTTCAACTCATTGAAAGATTTGAATCCTACAACATAATAATATAAATCATTGGATATCATGACCAAGAATGTTAACCCACAATCATTAGCAGAACAGGAAATTCTCGTTCTTGAAATGTGGATTACATATTATCGCATTCTAGACCATTGGATAAACCATTCCATGGTTAGCTTATGACCACAAAAGACATTTTCTTCTATTATCCTGCACTGACCTACCTGGGCTTGACCCAATTCATTTATATTCCATATCAAGCATGTATAGGTTCCAAATCCATTCCAATTTAGAGTGATATACACTCTCATACTAATTAATCTTTGAAAAAAACATGATAATTTAACTCAATAGTTAATATTGTTTTTCTTGCATTGATCACATTTTATGGAATCTCAATCTAATGGTGGATAATGGATGTGTCGATATTTAATTGGGATGTGTCAAAATTATAACATTAGGCGTACAAGAAAAATTAAATTGATTATATATATTTGGGACTTTTAAGAAAATAACATTTTAAATTTGAAAAAAAAAAATGAGGGAGTGCCCGAATATTTCATAGCGATAGTAGAGGTTCGCTTAGTTGGCAACTACATATGTCACCTAGCTACCAAATGATCAATCCCTAGGCACGCCACAATACACATGTATAGGCTACCTTCTAATTTGTATGGGCTCCTCTTCCCACCTGTGTGGGCTCTCTGTTTCCCACGGTGGGCTATATTGGGTCCCAATCCCATGGTTGGGTTACTAAAAAAAGACAACAAAAGGCCTCCATTCCATGATATTATATAATAACCCGGCATTCCATGATGTTACTGAGTAACCTGAAATATCAGATTTTACGGAAAAAAAAAGGGCATTCCACATGACAGCATGGAAAGACACGATATTATGAGATATCATACAATAGGGGAGATTTAAAAAAAAAAAAAAAAAAGAAATAAAAAAAAGTGGCAGAAAACCCTTATTCTTGTCATTATACTCCATCGTTTCTCTCAATTTTAAGAGGTTTTATGGGGAAATATTCATGTGCATCCATCCTAGGCCGACTTTACGATACATCCAAACCAACTATACACATGGGGCCCTCTAAATTACATTGGATCCATTGAGTTTTAACTTATCTGAATGGATTGGACCGTTGGATGGAGGGTCGGATTTTTTTATTTAATAAAGAGTCGTTAATTTTGTGGGCCACAAATGAAGGAGTTAGAGGTATGACATTGACCTCAAATTTGATATATGGGCCCATCCAAGAAGTCTCTTTCCATCCCCCACAATTTCCATGATCAATGGCCTTAGGTGAGCCCTATTAAATTTATCCCTCAACATATGGTGAGGGATAGCTGCACATGAATATCCCCTATACATATATTATTGTATGGGCTAGAATTGGGCTGACGAGGCACCCTTTCTTATCTTTTACCTCTCACTCATGCCTATCATTTTCAACACATAATAATATGTGGGAAATGATTCTATCACTTCTCTCTTCATATATTCATCATACCATCCCATTAGGCAATTAAACATTATTAGTGACCCCGCCCTCTCATCACACCACCAATTTTCATAGAAATATAATGAGAGTTGGGAACAAGCCACTCGAGTTCATTTCGGTTTTCTCATCAGTCAACGTCAAGCTTAAGTTATGCTCATTTTTGGCTCCACCGGTGGCATGGTTTTTAGTTGTCTCTTTTTTTACCAAAATAATTCAATTAAGAGAGCTGTTAAATGCACACTGATTTTTGCTCTCCACATACTGTATTTTTTATAATCATATATATATATCTCTGTGTAAATTTACCTAAAAGTACATCTCTCCCTCCCAAACTTCTTTCTACACCCACTCCCTCCGGGGTGTTGGTGGCCAGGGTGGGGGGGTGGGGGGAGTGGGTGTAGAAAGTAGTTTGGGAGGGGGAGAGGGGAGAGAGAGAGAGAGAGGCAAGGAGAGGGGAAGCGGGCGGGCAGAGGCGAGCGAGAAGGAGAGGGGGAGAGGGAGAGGGAGAAAAGGAGAGAGAGACAAGGAGAGGGAGGACTGGCAGATGGCGGCCGAGAAGGAGAGGGTGAGTTAAGAGTGGGGGGAGAAGGGGTATGCAGAAAGGAATTTGGTTTCCATAGGCTAGGGAATTTTAGGCAAAACGGGGTGTGTATGGAGTAAGTGTGGGGAGTATAGAGAGTACCGATGTGGAGAAAGAAAAGGCCATCGTGCATTTAGTAACTCTCTTTAATTAATACTTAAAAGCTAAAAAATTCTGAATCTTCTTCTTTAATTTCTTTTAAGCTTTTTTAGAGATAAACAAGATTAAGACAGCTATAAAGTTCCAATGCCAACCATACATTTTGGTTTTGGACTAATATCTCAAAGCACATTTGGCAGCAAGTGAGGAATATGTAGATCAGAAGATTCCTCACTACCCTTGGAACATGAATTTTACACTGAGCATTCGTATAGCTGAGGATTTCACACTGATATCGATGCATATCAATGCATATAGCTAAGTAAAAAAAAAGATTTTTGTGCTTAAAGCCGCAGAAGTAAGATGACAATAAAGTTCCAATGCCAACTATATATTTAAGTTTGAATTAATCTCTCAAAGCACATTTGGCAATAAGTGACGAATTTGTAGATAAGAGGATTCTTCACTACCCATGGAACAGAAATTCTACACTAAGCATTCGTAGGGCTGAGGATTTCACATTGATATCGATGCATATCAATGCATATTGTTGGTGAAAGAGGCGCAACGGAATGAACAACCCCGCGATCAACAGTCAATCACGCATACACCAATCGAACATAATCAAGCAACTGATCCACGAATAAGATGAAACACAACGATTTACGTGGTTCTACAAAATTACCTACGTCCATCAAGAAAGATTACGTCAATTCCTTTCTCACCCCTGCTGTACTCCACTGCTTAGGGTTCAAGGTTATGGAGTATATCAATATATTATTCTCCCGCTTTCTTGGCTTCCAAGAAAGTCTTTCTTAGTCCCCTAAGAAAACCTCAATATAATTACTGAAATATCGTTGAACCCCAATTGACTAATCCGGCTAACTCGGAATTCAAGACAAAGCCCAACACATATAGCTAAGAAAATTAATTTTGGTGCTTAAATATGTGAAAGTAAGATGACGATAAAGTTCCAATGCCAACTATATATTTTGATTTTGGATTAGTCTCTCAAAGCATATGTGGCAACAAGTGAGGAACCTGTAGATCTGAGGATTTCTCACTATCTGTGGAATATAAATTTGACACTGAGCATTCGTATAGCTAAGGGGCGGACCCAAGTGTTAGTAAGCGGGTGTAGACGCACCTGCGTAATTCGAGAAACGCCTTAGATAATATTTTAAAAGATTAGATTTTTTTATTTAACTTCTTTCATTTGATCATATACCGCACCACCCAAATAAAATTCTAAGTCCGCCGTTGGTCCCAACCCCCCACATATAAAACACCAAAAAAGTTCCAAAAAGACCAAATCAATCAAACATTGTCGGAAGGATAGCCAACTATTCAAAATCAGCATTAAGAGGATATAACAGAACTTGGCCAATCAGTTTGCCCCCTCATTAAGGCATCTCGGAGTGTGAGAAAAAGATATTTTTATCAAAATAAATAATAGACACTCTAGAAATATTTGAGATGATTGGATTTGGACTCATTCTTAATTTCTGTTACTTGCTTGAATTAACCCCTTTGAATCTTTACCAAAAAAAAAAAACCTTTGAATCTGACAAAACTTGATCTTTACAAATACCCCTATGTCTGGCTTAATTTTCTCAAAGCAACTAGGACCACACTTGCTTCAACGTCCTTTGGAGAGAATATCTGACCCTCTGGTTCCACCTGCACAAACAAGACATCTCCAATTCTAGCTTTACAATCCCATCCTCGAAAAGTGGCATTAGGGAGCATCAAAATAACATTTTATCTTTAATAGTTTTTGCAATAAAGTTTTTTTTTTTTTAATCCTTCCGGGCCCAGAGGGAGGCCGGATAAACTCCCATGTAGCCCCAGTGCGGTAGTGCAGTTTCGAACCTACAACTTCCGGATGCAAAACCGTGGTCGTATAGCTGAGAGGTGGCTAAAGCTAGTGACATAATCATTGGTATTTTTGCTAACTTTTCTCCTCAATATGTATAGACATAATTTTCATATGAGGTTTTATAAGGTTTAAATTAACACTTTTAAATAATCTATCATTTCTAGTTTTTCAAATATCCCACCAAATAGATAGAGCCCAGGTTTTGAAAAAAACTGGTTATTAGTAAAAAGAGTCAGTCATTATGATTCAAAATAATCTTTCCACCAATCCATAATACTATGATTAGGAATGTAGTGAGATTAAAAAAAAAAAAAAAAAAAGAGAGAGAGAGCTAAACTATATCAGTTCCAGCATGGTCACATGAAAAAAGAGCATATTCAGCTGATTCTTCAATATTATTGCAAATAGGAAAACAAGCATTGCAATTGTTAGATTTGGTACAGAATCTTTACTTTAATAGCTTTTCAAAAAAAAAAAAAAAAAGGGTTTTCTAAGGCTGAGTAAAGCATTTCAAACCAAAC
This sequence comes from Camphora micrantha, assembly GCA_003546025.1. Lineage (NCBI taxonomy): Eukaryota > Viridiplantae > Streptophyta > Magnoliopsida > Laurales > Lauraceae > Camphora > Camphora micrantha. The sequence continues at coordinate 5,649,534 of QPKB01000011.1, read as the reverse complement.
AAGTTTCTTTGTGGAAGAGGCCAGGGAGTCTTCTTATGTATTTCCAATTGATCGCCATCAATAGCAGTGGCGGACCTGGGGCCACCGCCCCAGGTCAAATTTGAAATTACATGATATTTTAATGGGCTGAACCTCTCCTATATATGTCTATTAAATAGTTGCCCCATGTCAAAATATTGTGATCGCCCCATGTCACAAAATGTTGGTGATCTCTTTGAACATCTTCTTCCCACCAAGAGTACCATATCCTTTTTGCATGGATCTCTTTCTACGAAGAGTCTAAGATCCTCACACCGATCGAATTCTCGTTGTCGGTTCTCTCATAGTTAGTCTCTCTCTTACCAAATAACCCTAAATAAAGTAATTTCCATCTCTCCTCAAATGTAGTATAATCATAATTGCTCTATACCTAAATTTGAACCCTTAATTTTCAAATCCTAAATTCAAACTCTAAATCTCTAAATCATAATTCAAACTTTAAGCCTAAATCACCAAATCCAAGCATATCTATAAGTCCCAAGCTGACCAAATCACCATTGGACACACTTTAAACTTCAATTCATACATAAATTAGGCCTTATAACTCATATGTTTGGATAACTTGAGTTGTATTTATGTAGCGATTTTTCTTCTTTGCCACCGGCCCATGATCATAGGGAATGGTTTTTACAGCTAGGTAAGTGCAGGTAATCAAATTCCTTAAATCCAAATAAAACCCCTTCGGAAACCCAAATTGGATACATGGATGCTCACCCAAATCATCATTGCAAGGTATCCAAACACCTAGCATTAAAGGAAATATTGTTTTAGGTTGTTTTGATGATGGTGGATTGATGATCACTTGAATTTGGAAGAGGGAGTGAGAAGGCACTTCAATTGGGTAGGAGATCTAAATATGGAAAAAGTTTTGTGTCTATTTAAATGCAATACATTTTTTGCATTGTTAATGTAAAAAAAAGTTAACAAAGTCAAGTAAAAGTTTTGCCCCACCCAAGTAAAATTTCTGGGTCCGCCACTGATCAATAGCATCCATTTTTTTAAAGTTAGCTTTGTAGGCAGATTTGGTAGAATTGGTGGTAACTTGGCCACATTTAATTAGTGATCAAACTCTCCCCTCTTCTTCGGATGGGGATATAAATCTTAAGTGTTTCATTCTATCTCTTGTTGTAGTCCCACAGCCAATAGAAGTTTTTTAAAACTGTTATCAAAAGGAATCCAATTGCATTTTCAAATAAATGTACTATTAAGAACGGAGTGTCAGTTCTTACTTCGCTGTCCGAGGCTTGAACCCCGCGTAAGTCACCTCTTTCCGCTTGTGTGGGCTTTCTTCTCACTTGAGTGGGCTGCTTTCTTACATATATGTGGGCTCTCTCTTGGGTCTCAGCCCCCTTGACTGGGGTACGAAAATAAATAAAAAAATGTGCTTCCACTTCCACCTCTATTCACATTTTGTACTTTGCACAATTAATAGAATTCATACGAAAAAATATCATTTAGTTTTTATAATAATAATGAAAAGTAATTTGGTTTCATATGTGTAGACCATCTGATATCTAAAATACAACATTATTTCTTTAAAAGAACTTTATAAGCTTAAATATAGTCAATGATAGGTAGGATGCTATCGCCATATGTAATAATAAAAAATACAAGATTTATTCACATATTTTCTACATTCTATTGTTTTTAAATAGAAAATAAATTTTAAAAAAAATTCTTGGTTTTATCATTATTAATATAAAATTCTAAATCAAAATTAATAATCACAAAATACGGATTGTACTCACATATTCTCTACCCTCCATTGATTTTTAGATAGAAAAGAAATTAAAAAAATAGTAAGCTATATCATTCTTAAAATAAATTTTTAAATCAAATTAAATTTGTAAATCTCATCTCATATTTTTATTTTTTTAATTTAGAAAATGTGTTAAATTAGTTGCTATCTTATTCTTAATGAAAATCGAAGTTAATTAATTTTAATCTTGAAATATCTATAAATCCTTAAGCATTCCAATCACCGGCTAGATTCCAATTGAAGTGAAATTTACTATATAGGATACTAATCTATTGGGTCCCACATAAATAGTTATGTGATGGATGGATATAAGATTTTATACAATAGGTCCCATACATGTGGATGGATTGGATCTAGAGGATCCCACATATATGGATGGATAGATTGGAAATGTAATTAAAGTGCAAGATAATAGATAAAAAAAAAGATTATACCCGATTTTAGAAAAAAAGATAAACTAAAAGAAGTAAACAACACAATATGATAGGAAGAGAAAAAAAAAATCTAAAATTACAAATCGTACAATAATAAAAAATAAATAGTAAAACAAATCACGCTTACTAAACTAAATTAAACAATGAAAAAAGATATAAAAAAGATACTTAAATACCTGTTGGATTTGGAGGCTCATTGCTAAGGTCATGAGAAAGATTGGATTTGAATGAGAGAAGACAAGTACTCATTAGTGAGATTGATGAGAAAGAAAAGTCTTTTGATTTAATTGATGAATGAAATTAGAGTTATACAGAACGGACTTCAAAGTTGGATGAACGGTTTGGATCAATCAATTTATAGATAGGAAGTCCAAATTAAGTGAGACTTTGTTACTTAAAAGTTAAAGTAGGAAATATTGATAGGGATTAAGGAATCCAATTTATGCAGGATTCTTCTTGTTTGAAAAGATAAGGTCAAAATTGAAAGTGAAATCAAGTAATCGATTTCCACTAAAAATTAATCCGTTTGTATAATGTTGCCACTATGGAAGTAATGCCACAAGAGTCATATATCCTTTGCAAAATACTTATATCAACAGGGCTCTACAATGGTATTTAATTTACTCAAGTATGCCTAGGAATTGTGGGGTCTCATTTAGTGTGTTTTTTTTTTTTTTTTTTTTGTGCTATGTGGGATCTCATTTTGGTCAAGGGAGACTAGGTGGTAAAAAGATGCAGATGCAGATGCAGCTTAAGGGAATACAAAGTATTTAGGTAATAACAAGTTTAATAAGTACACATCATGCAACCATTTTTTGTAATAAACAAGCGAATACCTTTCCAAAATAATATGAAATCCTTTTTTTTTTTTTTTTTCTTTTTTGTAAAAGTAAAAAACATAAAGTTTTTTAAATTCTTTTTGATAAAAGAAATTCTCATTAAAACCAAAAGAGAGCAACAAACACAAAAACAAGAGAAATAGAGCAACCCACTCCCTTACCCAGTTGGGAATCCAATATGAAGTAATGTTGAATAAAGTATTTTCTTATTGAGATGATTGAATTGATTGAGGGTCAAGCCCTTCTATGTTAACCACAAAAAGATTGCAAAAATGTAGGTCATTTAGAGATTATATTGCCCGATTATCACATAAATTTCAATATATCTAGGGGTGTTCTTGGGCCGGACTAAAGCATATCTAGACCCGGACCGGCCCAAGCCCGACACGGACCATAAAAGTTAGGTTCGAGCCCACCCATTTAATCAATCGGACTGGGCCGAACCGGGCATTTCATCACTTTTGTGGGAATTAGAGTACTAGTTAAATTAAATTACATGCATTTCTTACACAAGCCAGGCTAGGCTATGAGCTTTCTATCACTCAATCCAAGCCCGGCCCAATTATCAATTGGGCCCTCATTACATGTACAAGCCCGGCCCAAAGCGGGATAGGCCTGGATCGGGCTTGGGCTCACCGAGCCCATAAGCACCCATAAATATATCCCACAATATTGTATTATTTATATACAATTATGTTTGTGACAATATCATGATATTTTCAAAATAAAACGAAAAATTGAGAATATCGTGAGAAAACCATGAAAATATAATTTTTTTGAAATATTATATAAAAAGATTAAGCATTATTTTATACTTAAAGGATTTAACCAGAAAAATCCCCTTAGACTTGTCAAAGCCAAAAAAAGCCATCAATGTCTTTTAAAGACCATAGTGATCACAGGAGCACTGTTTGGTTTTATTTTATTTTGTTTTATTTTCCTATTGAGCAAGGATATCCCTGCTCCTTTTACTTTAAAAAGTCCCAAAACCCTTTTTTCCCTTTTCGTTTTTATCCAATCTTCTTCTCTCTTCCATGTACAACGTTCAAGCTCGACCACCCCTTGGATCAAAACCATAATCCTTCTTCTGCCATTACCAACACTAATGAAGAAGAAGAGGTGGAAATTTATCTAGCATCATTAGGAAAAGGCGGCAAACCTTCTCCCTAAGCAAACCTCAACACTAAAATAGAGTGACCGACTAAAAAGATGGTCCAGATCCATCATCCAAGTGCACCAGTCAGCAATTTGTACTCCATAGGGAGGGTTAATTTGTACACCACCCCACCATTTTCCTTATTTCTTCTCTGCAATGTATATGTACTATTGAAATAGATGATGGTGAAGTGGATAAGGGAAGGGAGAAAGGATAAGTTGAAACTGTGACGATCGCATTCTCCTTCTGATCTGGTCTTTTGGTGTTTTTTTTTCTTTGAAGGATCACAGCTTCAATGTCGTGGAAGGGAGAAGAAGATGGGAGAAGAACGAAAATGGGAAAAAGGATTTTGCGACCCCGGTCTTTGTCCCTGCCTCCCTGAGTGCTGTCTTTCAGAGTGGTATCAGTTGAGCCAGGGATATTCCCGTCCAAATTAGTGCCGTGAACAAGGATATCCCTGCTTGTGTTAGTGTTGTGAGCGGCGATATCCCTGTCCACTAGAATATTGTGGTCAGAATTATATCTCTCATTTGAGGAAATGTCCATTCCTTATTGAGCTAATGCCCATGTGTATGTAACTGATAGAGTCCCAAAACTATTTTCAAAGTTTAACCATTTATATGTTAGTCAATGCCCATGCCCATCCCCATATCCGACCATTTCTATATAAACAAAAGCTGATGCCCAATTCTATCATCTTCTATTACAGCCAAAGCCAATGCTCATTTGTATTATTGGAATATGGTTTTTTTTTTATCATAAGAAAGTTAATGTAGACTACCCACCTCTTTAATGGAGTAAATATTAATTATCCATCAAAGAGATGGAAGCTTTAATAAGTAGTTTCAAACATCAATTTTTTGGGTAAAACTGAAGCACATGTGGAGATTATGCTTGTAGGTTTAATCAAATGTAAAAATAGTAAATCTAGACTACCAATCTCTTTAATAGAGCCCAAACCTTCCTACTTAAAAGAGTTTTACAAATGGGCATTGGCTTTGGCTATAATAGAAGATGATAGAATTGGGCATCGGCATTTGCTCACAAAGAAATGGACATAAAGGTGGAAGTTATGTGTGAATGTGGATTGTCTAATGTGTCTGTTATAGCACTACCCCCGCCCAGCTAGCTGTATCGATACTTATGAAACTCTATTTGAACTCAGATAGGCGGGGATATTGCCTAACAGATATAGCACTAACATAGGCGGGGATATCCCTGCTCCACGCCCACATCATATATAGCACTAACATAGGCGGGGATAGTGCCGCTCATATATAGCACTAACATAGGCGGGGATATCCCTGCTCCACGCCCACATCACTGACACAGGCGGGAGAGGATTAGCTATCAAGAAGACGAGTCTCTCATGCTTTACTTTTCTCTCTGAGAGACTAAAAAAGAAGATATAATAATAGTATGAAGAAAAGTACTTTAATGAAAGATACTAAAATGGGTGCATGTTACATATGTTGTATTGAGAAGATATAGGGGTTTTGGATTTGGACTTGGATGTGAATATTTGGTTCTGAGAATGGTATAGAAAGAGGAAGCGTCGGTGAAGCACTTTTCTTCTCATCAGTTTGCCCTTTTCAATCAGGAGATTTGCAAAGTCGTGCTACTTCCTTTGTTTTTCAATGAATCATTACTCAGAGAAGATGGGTCTCTGCTCAGATAAAACAAACAAAAGAATGAAAATGGGGAAAAAGGTTTTGGATTTTGATCCTTATAAGGTAAAAGGAGCAGGGATATCCCTGCTCAGAGAAAAAAAAAAAAAAATCAAACAGGGCCTTTGGGACTACTATGGTCTATATAACACATTGATGATGGTTTTAGCCTTTAACAAGTCTAAGGGGAATTTTCCAGGTAAATCCTCTTATACTTATTTACTATTTCAATTGCTAAAATTATTTCTTTCTTCTGCAAAATTTAAAAATATCTCTGCATGCCTTTTTGGGGAAAGTATATTTGTGAGAATGCGTGCAAGAGGAGCAAACCCTAGCTGTCAATAAATATTCATGACATTTAATCCTTTATTTGGTATATAGTGAATGTAGTCCCCATCAGTTTTTTTTCTATTTCCTTCTCTCTCTCTCTCTCTTCTCCTCTGCACGCGCATTAGATGACGAGTAAGGTAATCATAAAGACAACTCCCTCCACGTGGGGCCCACCGGATGCTCTACAATCTTTTTTTTTTTTTCTTCGGTTAAGAAGGATGCTCTACAATCCAAGAGATTGATGATGTTGATACATGGATTAGGGCCACTAAATTTAGTGTCGATTGTATTGAAGAACTTTTAGTTGAGTGTGAAGGAATTAGATTGATCTTATTTTGATAGGCTGTAGTTAAAAATTAAAAAGGAATTTACATTTTAGAGAAAGATAATTAAGAAAAGTAAAAAAAAAAAAAGTGCAATCTAAAGCACTCACATTACGTTTTTTGCGACTAAGATAATTCAAATCCACGACACCTAGGCTATAATAGTGAGCATCTTGCACTGTGCTATGGGATGTTGTCAAGCTGAGGTGTCCACTTTAACAGATTTCGCAGTATTTTATTTTCTACCAAAAATGAAACTTAAAATTTCATTATTTTTTCTCATAGTTTTTATTATTTTTTCATTTCTTCATAGAGAAACATATTCAGTTTTTTTTGTGTATGACTTGATAAAATGATTCTCTACTTTATGAGTCAGAATCTACTCTCCACGAAATTTACAAAAATAGTTTTGCCTAAAAAAATGATGGAAAAATCATTATTTCCTGGAAATTATATCTTCAAAAAAGAGATGAGAAATTTAATGACTACTTATGCCATTTTGGCAAATACACCATAAACATAAGTAAACTATTGTGAGCATGTCATACATGAAGCTAATTTATCTACATAATCATCCATTTGACGGCTACAATCTATAATTAGTGAAGGCCTGAGTATATTAATGAACAGTGAAGGCATTTGCCAAGCTGATTTCTTTTTTGATGCCCACCTAATGATTAGAATAGCCCTTTTCACAGAACAATTAATTTGTGTTTCAAAGGCCCTCTTCACAATTAATCTGTCAAGATAAAAGAAGGATCACATCAAAGTAACAGTCATATATAAAAATTTTATTAACTAATATTCGAGTTCAAACTCTACATAAAAGGATATATTTGTTTCATGTAATTGAATTTGTAGATCTGGAAGTAATTTAATTTCAGTAGTGATTAAAGTTGAAGAAACAAAAGTGAATTTGAAGAAAAAAAGACTATCAGATAACTTTCCCTTTAATGAAAATTGAATCAATTGAAAATGAAAAATGAATCCCGCACCCATCACCCTAATAATCAAATCCTATAAAAGTTAAAGTCTGATCTACATCTCCACCTTATCTAATCAATACTTTTTCTCTCACAAACTAAACTCGCTTCAACCAAACCCTATCAGATGGGATGAAGTTCCCACCAACCCTCACATTTACTACAAAGGACAAATGTTTACAAAGATCACAATCCAAGGCACTGAATTTGCTGGAGGATGGCATTAACACATCGTATTTCTTGGATTGCCCATTAAAAATCCGACCTGCACAAAATAAAAGCCCTTCCAGTAATGTGGCATCCCCAAATTTCACCTTTAAATGGAATTGGTCTCACCGTCTGATTCACAGTTAGATAAAAATAAATGTAAAAATGAATAATGTCTAGGATTTGTTAGTTATATTCTTTTTATCAAATGGTGAATCCTATGGTGGGATCAACTCCTAATACGGTAAAATCCGAAGATAAACTGTAAATTGGGAGGAGTTTATTTTAATGGCCTTGGATCCACTGTGGAGTTCCAATCATTCAAATCAGAATTTCTCCAAGTCTCAAATGGGCAAACAACTCAAACAGAGCTAAAGCATCTGCATTGCATCCTCTAAAAGAAAGGTCAGTCATACAAGACAAAAGTAAAGTGATTGTCTAACTCAACAGCTTGAAACAGAAACCATGAATGGAAAACACAACTAACACTTGCACTGGAAACAGAAACAGGCTTGCTGCCAAATATTATTCTCTAAACTTATAAACACATATAACACATATCTTAAGAAGCAAGAATCTCTCTCTGGCCTCATTACATTTTTTCTTTTTTTTTTTTTTTTCTTCTCACTTTTCTTAAAAGAGTCATAAGCATCCACCCACTAATCCCACATTAACATATCTATCCATCTATCTATCTATGTCCCTATGTAGATATTAATATAACATATAAATGTGCTTAAGATAAACTGACAGAAAAATAAATAAATAAAACAGTAAATGTCCCATTTCCATGTATTTGCAACAGAGCAAATCTGCCCTTGAGAAATACACTGGAGGAAGCACCTCTCAAACATGGATAAACAGAGCAACAACACCCACAACACCCATCAAACCTTGGCAAACACAAGGACGGCGCCGCCTCCTGCAGCCGGAGCACCCCTGTTCTGGTCACATGATGGTGCAACCGGCGGTGTTCTCATCGCTGAAGTAGTGCGTGTATGGCGTTGGCGGTGGAATGTAGGTAACCGCCGGCGGTGGCCGGGCATACATCATGGGATGGAACCGCTCATTATTACCATTCTGCCGTTGTTGGGCGGCTTGGGCCATCATGGCCATGTATTGTTGCTGTTGGTAAGGATTTCCGGCCATGACCTCAGGCCCTGCCCCTTGAAAGTACCCATTTGGGTTCATTGCTGCTGCTGCCGGCAGCCCCTGCACCGCCGGAATATTCCCCATATGTCCCATTGGAATATTCCTCATCTGAGCCATCTGAGGAGCCATCTGAGGAGCCATTTGATGATGGCCCATCTGACCACCAACCATTGGATGCATCCTACCAATTTGGGGCATGTTCCCAGGGCCAGCCAGATTGATGTCATGAAAGCCTTGTCCCATGTTCATGGCGTGACCCACATCATTCTTGGGTGCACCACCCGCACCACCTTTCTTGCCTGAACCAGGGTGACTATTGTTGCCCCCACCATTGGGATTGTGGGCATTCTTGTTATTACCAGCACCATTGCCCCCATTTTTGGGATCTTGTGGTCCACCAGTTTTTCCCCCATTTTTGTTTGCTCCACCCCCTCCCTGCTGGTTCTGTTGATTTCCACCATTGTTTCCACCACCCTTCTTCCCACTATTGCCATTCTTACCATCATTGTTCATTCCCATGGCCTTGTTCTGCAAATGCACATCTTGGCCACCTTTCTTGCCATTCCCACCAACAATATGACCTCCACCCTTCTTGTCGTTCATCCCATGGGGGGCATTCATGGGTGGACGATGAAGATGCTGGCCACTACCCATCATCATCATCCCATTACCATTCATTGGTAGCTTCCTCTTATTCATCAGCTCTTCATGATCATAATCAAAGTCATCATCAAAGTCATCATCATCATCATCATCATCATCATCATCATCAAACTCATCAAATTCATCACTGAGAAAATCATCCTCTGGCAAGCTAAACTTGACAGATTTTGGGTCTTTGAAGGGCAGCTTCATGTCCTTGAACTGGGGTAGCTTCATATCTTTCAGCCCCTTCATCTGCTGCAGCAGCTGGTGGTGGTGGTGGTGTTGCGGCATTTGCTGCGGCTGCTGCTGCTGACCCTTTTGATCCTTCCCTCCCTTTTGGGGCTTCCCATCTTTTTGACCCTTGCCATTCTCAATCTGCATCTTTTGGAACTGACTGTTAAGGTGGTTGTGGCCACCACCCTTTGAACCCCATGGCTCAGCATGCTTGCCTTTTTTCTGAAGCTTCCTTATGATGGTGGATGGGTCTACATTGCCTGAAACAGTTACCTTCCCCTGCTCTGCATCTATGGTGACTGTATAGACTCCTAAAAGTCCAGATGAAAAAAAAAATTTAGAAAAAAAAAAAAAAAGTAATTGATAAACAATCCATGAAACATTAAGATCCATAAATGGGAAATGAAGAAGTACCATCAATTTTCTGGAGCAATTTCTTCACTTTCTTCTTACATCCATCACAGTGTATGTTCACCTTGAGAACACAAATCTGCAAGTGCAAGAAACCCAAAGAAAAAGAGAGAGAGAAAAAAAAGAACACAAGAAGAAAGCAACAAGAGCAGAAAAGAAAGCTTGTTAAGGTGGGTTATCAAAATTTATAAAAAAAAAATAATAATAATACTATGCTTACAGGAAAAACCAAGGTGGTAAAAAAAAAAAAAAAGAAAAAAAGAAAAAGGAAAGGGAGAAGAAAGAGAAGAGGATTAAAGATCTTGAGTCTAAAACAAGTAAAGCAAGAAAAAAGAAAAAACAAGTACCTGGGTCTTCAAGAACTTGACGTCGTCTTGTTTACTCATGCTTCCCTCTCAAACAGAGGAACCACAAATGCTTCAGTGAATGAACAAAAATGACAGATCCAGGAGACACCCAACAAGGAGACTGAACTTCTGAAACAGAATGTGGTGATATAGAACACAAATATATCTTTTTCTTATATGGGTTTCAAGAGAGAGAGAGAGAGAGAGAGAGAGAGAGAGAGAGAGAGAGAGAGGTAATAAGCCTTAAAATGCTTGGTGGTAGGTTTCAAGAGAGGGAGAGAGAGGTGGCAGAAAAGCCCACAGATGATACAAAGAGGTAATAAGCCTTAAAATGCTTGGTGGTAGGTTTCAAGAGAGGGAGAGAGAGGTGGTAGAAAAGCCCACAGATGATACAGCTGATACAATTTTAGCAGAGAGAGAAGCAAGCATGCCTAGTACATGACAATGCTCTACCATTTCTAGGAAGTGTCTTGGGCAAGTCAGAGAGAGACAGACAGAGAGAGAGCAGCTCTAGTTTCTATCCATTCTGCCCTTTTTATTTCTATTGGAGATGAGATGGCCACACCACACCCACGCTATCACAGTATTGGCGTTATTTTGAAAGTCTCTCAAAAAAAAAAAAAAAAAAAAAAAAAACACCATGATATTTACTCATCATGATATTCTCTCCATAATATCACCATACTTTTAAAAGTATAAAAAAAAAAAAAACTAATAATATTCAAATAAAGATTTTGGCAACTCCCAAATAAAATGAAAGTGTGTATATATATATATATATATATTTGTTCTTTTTAATATTTTATCATTGCTAAAGCTAATACATCTCAAGACCTTTGAAAAACATGATATTCTGCCGAGACAATAATCTTTTGAGATGGGAGATAGATGTGTAAATAAAAAGGGCTTGGCTTGTAGAATGAGAAAGAGAGAGAGAGGGGTCTGGCTTGGTTTGTTTAGGTGGACCTTAACCTTTTGTGGCTTGGTTTGTTTAGGTGGACCTTAACTTCTTGTGGCTGGGTTTGTTTAGGTGGATCTTAACCTTTTGTGGCTTGGTTTGTTTAGGCGGACCTTAACTTTTTGTGTATGTTCTCTTTTTGTTTTTAACCATCACTAGGTAGATGAGATGAGATGAGATGAGGTGAGAAGGTCATGGGAGTAGTTAAGATGAGTGCCTGTGAAGTCAGTGAATTTGGGTTTGGGGGGGTGGGGGGTAAGAAAGCTTAGGACCCTATAATTGTTGATAGTATATTTATTAAATAATGACAAGAGGACGAATCCTGTGTTTCTGTCTCGGAGAGAGGGAGAGAGGGAGAGAGAGAGTGTGAAGGTTAATTGAATCTGTCAGTCAGCCAGAGACAGTCAGCCACAGAGACCGGTTTTGCATAAATTCGGGAGGCTAGTGGGTGGGCCCACTTACTAAAATTTATATTTTATTATGTAGGGAAAAATTTCAAACATAGCCCTGAATTTATCCCCCAGTGCTCTAGAGATAACTAAGTGAGCGCCGAAATGCTAAATTTTAAAATAATTATATTTTTAGAGACGCTTATATAACATAATGTTTATAGATTTATAAACAATTAACTAATGAGAACAAATATATCTTATCCATATATTCAAGTATAAAAAATGTATAAAAAAAATTAACTTTACAATTTGATCACATAAAATAGACAATAAGTAGTAAGTTACAAGAAGTTTCATCATTAAAAAGATATAATGTCAAGCTTACTGAAAAAGAAAATACACCTCAACTAAAGATTATGCACAGTTCGTTTCATATTCAGTTGATCGGGTTCCGAGCATCTTCGAACTGCGCTCTAAAGTCGGATCCGCATTTTTTAAGCAGGATCGGAGAGGAAGAGGGGAGGCTCCGATTAATAAGAGATTGACCACTGGTAGGAACCCAATCGAAAGGAATGCTTAAAACTAAGGCAATATTTTCAAATAAGCAAGTTTGGGGCCTTTTCTGAATACTCTAAAAAATTAGGGATGTAATTGAAATTTCCACTTTAGAAATGTGAGAAAAAATTTACTTTACTGTAAAATTAATTTTACTGTACTAGAGATCTATCTAGAGGCAGACCCAACAGAGTCCTTGGCCCACTAAGCTATCGCTCGTTGGTTAAATAAAGTCTATTTAAAATGAGATTGCTTAATTTAAATGGTTTAGATTTCCAAAAAGTAGACCCCATTGCATGGCCTTACAAAATTTTTTGTAATTGAATTCCTGAGAAGAGGATCCAGGCTCCTCAAATAAATGGGCTTTTCTTCCATCATTGTTGTACCATGTCCATGTAGAAATTTGAGCGGCAAATTCTCTATAAATGCTGCTATTGTTGGCGCCATTTCTTATTTTTCATGTATATGAGATACAATGATTCAATCTTCATTGACACACACATGAACGTGAGGCTATCACATTTGACTCGGATGTTCAACTGCTTCAATAGAGTAGAGTAGGGATGACCCGCCAGTCAACGGCCCGTGGATGACCCTCCAGTCAACCGGCCGTGACCCGGCACGGCCCGTGTTGAGGAGCCTAGGCCCGTTGGCCAGGGCCCACCAGGCCCGCCTGGCACGTGTGCTGCCTTCTACAGCCCGCCAGGCCTGACCCGCCAGGCACGGCCCGCCCAAAAGTGGCTGTTTTTTAAAAAATTGTCCATTTTAACCCCCCCACTCCCAAACAACCATAAAACGGTGATATAAGGAGTATTTTGTGTCATTTTCAATTTTACAAAGTTTATAATACTCTAATCCTCCTATTCTTTTTTTAAATTTATTAGTGTTATTTATAATATTCTAACCCTCGAATATTTCAAGCCCTTAATTTGATTATCATATTCTCACCTTAACTTCTTAGTGATCTAGATATTTGATTATGTAAATTTGGATAATAATTCAAGCAAATCTAGGTTTTGAGAAATAGAATCATAGAATTTGTTTGATATTGATCATTGTGGCTATCTGACTGGTATATAACAATCTTGGTAACTCGGACTTTTTTCAATATCTTATAAAAAGAATGATACTTTTAGACAATGAATTACATATCAGACAAAAATTAATTTAATTGGTAAATATTTATCTAATAAAAAACTTTTAAATAAACTTTATGCTTAGTTGCATGTGTAAAAGGCAATCGTCCAATGGGATGATGGTTCAAAATTGCTCATCAACTACATTGAAAGGTGTGAGTCAAACATGACGTGTGTGTTTAGATGTATGATAAATTGAAGTAAATTGAATTAAATGAATAGGAATTGACAAAGGAGAAATAATTAGGAGCCTTAAAGAGACCTCTTCGGAATTGACACTCCAACATAATTGGGTATCTGACAATTTTGCTAAAATGTCATAGTTTCCTAGAACTTGTGTTGATTGGGACAAGAGAAAGTCGCGTAGTTGTTTGCTCTTTGGTGTATTTGTCTGATCTTTATGTCGAATGAAATTATCCTTTTATATAATAATAAAAAAAAAAAAACCCTACACTGAAAGGTGATCCTTTGGATGAATGGTTTTGATCCATATCCCCCAAACTACACAGGTGGTGGCCAATTGATATGAAGTACCAAACACATACCAATGGGATCACATCACTAAACAAGTCTAAGCCTAGCTCATCCATTTAGTCAGTAGGATGGGTAGGATTGTAGGAATTTCACTCTCATTTTCTGCAAAATCATGACCACCCAAAATGTCAGTAGAGAATCCACATATGAAGAGGTTCAGAAAATCAATGATAAAAAATAAAAATAAAGCTAATTATATAAACACAAACAAATAAATTAAAATAACTCTAACTTGATGGCCCCAATTGGACATTGCCGCTTCAATCAAGGGTTAGGACCAAGCCTAGGTGATCATTTTTGGCTCACCATAATCCAAACTAATTAAAAACATCCATCCTCTATCCTCTATGATTAATATATTTTTATGTGGGCCCCCACAGGTTAGACAGCTTTGAAATCAGAAGTTCTTCTCCTCATTTTGTTTAGTAGTATTCGTTGGATTCTTAATACTATTCCTTTTTTTTTTATTCACTTAAAATAAATAGATTAGGACTAACTCCAGAAGCCTCTATATGTTCCTTATCATCATATCATTGGTTGAAGCAAATAATTGACTGATTTTAATTTATTTTTTTCGTTCTTATTTTTCAATCTTCTGCTATTTTACTTCATTACACAAATTAAAATGCATGCAGTTGTTTTTCTTTTATTTTTAATACTGATAAGAAAAAAAAAAAGGAAAAAAATTTGATAGAGGCCCGCCCGGCCCGTTGGCCGAGCACGTCCCGGCCCGTTTGACATGCCTAGAGTAGACTCATGATCCAGTAATCTAGCCAACCTACTTTATTTTTCATTCAAATTTTTGTGTTTTTCATGTAGAGTGTCCTTCCCACCTTTGATCAATTCGATCTACTTAATTCTAAGGGGTAGCTCAGTTGGCCTAGGACCACGGTTTACATCTGAAAGTTGTAAGTTCGAAATTGCACTATCACACTAGGCTACAGTGAGGTTTACCTAGCTTCCCTCTAGGCCCGGAGAGATTAGTCCAGCTCAAAGAGTTGGGAACCCTTCGATAGTAAAAAAACCAAAAAAAAAAAAAAAAAAAGATATTTGTCATCGTTGGATTTTATCAGAATAAATTTGCACTTTCTATGGCCATTGAACTTGGAAGGACCAAAATTTAGGGCTAGCAATATTTGATTGGCAATTTATCTTGTATGCACTAACCAACTACAAATCATCCAAGCAAGTGTTCCCCATTACGGCAAAAATCATGAATCGTTGGATCGAGAGTTGAATCTTTTTTTGAATATGAAGTCATTAAACTTATGAGCCACAGATAAAGGGGTTAGGGGCATAAGGTTGGGGTCAAACTTGATACTTGGGGTGGTCTCACATAGATCTTTCCATCCCCCCAGTCCCATCTCCAAATGGGACCCACAATTGGGCCCCACTGAAAGTTTTCAGATAATAGTTCTCACCTGAATAAATCCAGTGTTTATATATATATATATATATATATATCACTATACTTTGTAAGTAATTGTTCAAATGGTATAAAGTTAGCTCTTTCACTTAGAACGGACCTTTGGTAAACTTGATCCTCAATTAACTGCATTCAGGTATTCAGCGAGCAGGCTCAGGATTCTTATATTTATTGTCAAGTGGGCTTGAAACTTAGGGTCTAGAACCCATGTCAAATTCTTGAAACGTTCACACAGAGAACCATTCTTTTAATCTACAAGCAGATCAGATTTATTTCTAAACTTGCAACCTGTTGATATGATAGATACAGGTCTGATGTAATTGCAATCTGAAAACTGAATTATGAAAACCGAGTCAGAATCCGAGAAATATAAAAGATAGTAACACAAAGATGAATTGAATGCTAAGCTAAAGTCATGTAGTAGATCATTGATTTTAGGCTTCAAAGAAAACACACCCACGACAATCATTGCTGGCATCGCGTAGATCATTTGATTTCAATTCCAAATCAAAACAGCCTATAATGAGGATGGTTGTGATCCAGGTCGCGAATCACAAACTGTTAGATTCTCCATGTGTTTGTTTAGATAGAATCTGATCAGCATTATGGATTCCCTTTCTTTTATCTGAATACAAGTCTAATGTATTATTACCAACCGAAGTGGCCAAATGGGTTGACTACACAATCAACAAAACAAGAAAGCAACAAATTAATTACAAAACACCAGAAAAAAAATTATAAAAACAAAAAAATATCAAAGAATTTATGTAGAAAGAAAAGGGGAAGGTGGTGTGTGTTGGGGGGTGGGACACAAAACATAGCCACAAACTGGTTGTTGATACTATATATATAGGGGGACATTCTTGTGCATCTATCCCTCATCGTAGGGTGATGGCACTTTTCCTTTTTAACACATGAATCCCCCTTTTGTACTTGAAAATCTCAATTTATGGAAGCATCCCTCACCCTATGGTGAGGGATGGATGCACATAAATATTCTCTCTCTCTCTCTCTCTCTCTCTCTCTCTCTCTCTCTCTCTATACATATATATATATATATGAAGATGCTCCTATGAGAGATATATCTCACCTTATATGAGAGATAAGAGGTGGGGGCCCTCACATTTAAGCTGTTGGCGTTGGATATGGGTGTAAGGGCCCCCACCCTATCTCTCATATAAGCATCTCCCATATATATATATGAGAGCTTCTATTGGCACCACAGATTTTGCTCTCCCCACCGCACTAGAAGACAAAAAAAATGAAAATTTTCCTAAACTGCCCCTCCCTCTCTCCTTCCATCCCTCATGCACTCCCCCCCCCCCCCCACCCTTCCAGTCTTTGGAGGGAACCCCAGCCGGCAGCCCTGGCCGACCGGCCTCCCTCCCCCTCTATTTTATTTCCCTCTTCTTTTGCTCTCCTTTCCTCTTCTTCTCTCTCCTTCCCTCCCCCACTCTCCCTCTCCCTCCCCCTCCCACTCTCCCTCCCCCTCCCACTCGCCGGCAGGGAGGGAGATTGGGCGGCACCACCAGCGACCGGGAGGGAGAGGGAGAGAGAAGAAGAGGAAGGGAGGGAGGGAGAGGGAGAGAATAGAGGGGGAGGGAGGAAGAAAGAGGGAGGGAGAAGGAGAGGGGTGGGGATGAGGAAAGAGGGTGGAGGGAGGGTGGGAGAGGGAGGAGGGTAGTTTAGGAAAAACTTCTTTATTTTTTTGTTGTGCGGTGGGGAAAGAAAATTTTGAGTTGCCAATAGAAGCTGGACCAAGGGCTGTTTTGACCTCTGGTCCATGCTTTGTGTCAAGTACTAAGATTTATTAGCTGTGGATTACATTTATTAACTACACATTATGTTTAACCAGAAAAAACAAAAGAATATGGATTTGGTTACACAACTGTAGACCCCACTTCATTTGACCACATGAACAATCTAGTTTTCAATTTTTTTTTCTTTCGCTTGGGCCTACTAATCAGGTGACCATCAGTTACGATAAAAAAGAGAACATCAAAGTCATAGAATGCAACTCTAGTTAACACATGCAGCTCTAGTTAACACACTCTGTAGAAGAAAAAGCACCATTTTGATGCTGAAGCACGTTCTTTTTTGTAAGATATTCTGTAGAGAAATACCGTGGTTGGTTGGACCTGCTCCAAGCGCCCATCTGATAGCAGAACAAGAGGAAAATTGGAATTCGAAATGCTGACATGGAAATTCATCAAAGATTTTTTAGTGAAATTCTTCCAATGACAATACCTACTGTCGCTAAAAGAATTCCACTAGTTGACTTGAATGTAATATGAAAAAGAAGAGCAATGAAAGAATTATGGTGCGGTTTATGGAATATTGAAGTTCATTCTTGAACCAAACATGGAATGATGGAATCACCTTACACAAGGAAAAGGGCCGTGGAGTGAGTATATCTGATAATCATATCACATTATCATCAGGAGAATTCCTAGTTTGGCATGAATGCACCGCAAAACAGGAACTGAAACACTTGTGGAATTTATGGATTCTTGCAAGTTCCATCCCTTAACCACCCATGAAATCACCAACACACTACGGACTGTCGGAATTTATGGAATCTATTGAATTTCATTTCTGAGCCAAGTAAGGAATCATCTGACACATGAAAGACTGTAAGTTGAACATATCGTCCAATGATAATATCACATCATCATAGAAGAATTCTACTGGTATGTAAAACGGGCATTGAAACAATAGCAGTGGAATTATGAAATCTCCATTCCTTGACCAAACATGAAATCACCTGACACATTAAAAGAATTGTTGAAATTTATGGAATCAATTGAATTTCATTCCTGAACGAAATATGGAATCACCTGACATGAAAAAGGACCGTCAGCTGAGTATATTTTCCAATGATGCTATCAAATCATCATTCTTCTACCGGTTGGCATTAATACAATGTAAAACAGGCATTGAAAAACTGTGGTGGATATTATGGAATCTCATGGCTTTCCTTAACCACACCTGGAAATACCTAACGCATTAAAAGAAGACTTTTGGTCGAGCTTATCATCTAGTTACAATAAAATATTGTCAACAGAAGAATTCCATTGGTCAACAAGAATCTATCATAACCATTGAAAGTAATTTGGTGGCATTAAAGCCTGTTGAAATTCATTCCTAAACCAGGAACATGAGAAAGGGCCATCGGGTAAGCATATCATCTAATGATGATATTGTATAGCCGTTAGAAAAATTCTATAGGGTAACATGAAACAGTATGGAGAGTCATTGAGAGAATCGTGGTAGAATTTATCAACTCTCCTGAATTCCACTTTTGAAATAAACATAAAATTGCCTAACCCGTGGAGAACTGTCGACTGAGAATATCATCTGATGATGGTAACATATCATGAGAGGAATTTCATTGGTTAACATTAAGAGAACTGCATTAACAATCAAACAGGAATTTCAAAGAATCATGTCCTTAACCCTCAATAAAACAAGATTGTTAAAAGAAAAAACAAGCATATTCTTGAAACTGTTAGGACTTTACTGATTGAATCAGGGGTTTCTTCTGCCTTTTGGTGAGAAGTTGTCCATACTGCTGTCCATTTAATCAATTGTCTTTCAATCCCCATTTTGCATAACATCTCTGCATTTGAATCCCTCTTCCGTCATCCACCTCCATATTCTCACTTAACATATTCATAGTTTTGAAAATCGGAATCGTATCGCAAATCGTTCATACCCATGAATTGAATCGTGAATCATATGATTTTTTATTTTTCTAATAAATTGAACAATAAGTACAAATTAAAAAAAGAAAAGAAAAAAGTAGTTATTCGTAACCATCCAATTTCCCATTTATAGCAGTATAAATACAATGACAAATAAGTCTATCATACAATAATATCAAGAACATCATGACATATTAATACATAATAAATGATATGTTTAAATAGTTTAATAAGTTTAAGGTATCAATATAGGGGCTAGCTCTCCTAAGCTGCAGCTTAGCTTATCCTAAGTTGAAACAGGGCTGGTCCCACAAATCAAAGTCGATTATGCTGTTTTTTGCATGATGATCGTCTCCAAAATCAAAATAAATCCAATCTGAACTGGATTTTTCAGTTCCATCATGCAAAAAACAAATATAATCAACTTTGATTTGTGGGACCAGTACTATTCCAGCTTAGGATAAGCTAAGCTGCAGCTTAGGAGAGCCCTGCTCATCAATATATATTTATTTTTTGTTATCTTTAAATCAAAATATAAAAGTAAAAATTAAATCCAAGCCATCAATCTTACGCAATAGGATACCTCTTGAAGTTAAGAAAGTCTTTATGAAATAAAAAACCAAAAAAAGATTTAAAAGAAGAAGAAGAAGATATAGACAAGCACCATACATATATATATATATATATATCGAACGCTTTAATTAAATGCATGTTCTTTATTTATCTCTAAAACCTCTCCAAAGCCCCGAATATTCTTAAGAGGTTTTATTAACTACTAAATAACTTTTAAAAGTAAAAACGCTAAATGAAAGAAATAATAAAGAAAGAAAAAAGGTAAAATATTGTTAATATTAATTTAGTGGTTGTAGGTATTCTCGCTTGGCCGAATTGCTTGAATCGTAAGATTCGACAAAACAATTATCGAATTGTACGATTCACACTTGAATCCTAAGATTCATCTATAAATGAGATTCATTGCATAGATACAAATCATTTTCCTTAAGATTCAGGATACGAATCGTGGGATTCTGATAACCACGAATACACTTTTGGTTGTCTCATCGTCCTTATTTTAAAAGGACCAAATTATCACAAGCATCTAAATGTATTTTTAGGTTATAGTGATGAAAATAAAGGGTTCTTATGCTATGATCCAGAAACTCGTTTTACTCATATCTCCCGTGATGTCATATTTGCTAAACATGTTCCCTTTTATTCTCTTCAAACTGATTCCTATCCCCTGAATGTTTCTTATCTTCTTCAGTTTTTCAATCGAACACTACCTAGCATGAAGGTCCATAGCCAATGACCAAAGTATCCACCTATCGTTGCACTTAGGGTTGTAAACGGGTCGGTTCCGGTTCGGGTCCAGGGTGGAACCGGAACCGGAACCGTTTTCTAAGAGGGGGAACCGGAACCGGAACCGGACCCGATTCGGGTCCAGAAAACTGGTTCCGGAACCGGAACCAATAATATTAAAGGGAACCGGAACCGGAACCGGAACCATTTGTGAAGCGGGTCTGGTTCCGGTTCCAGGTATGAGATGTTAGAAAAGTAGAAACCTTAATATGGAAAAGTAGAAAAGTAAGAAGGGTTTGGTTTTCACATACTAAAGTTACCTTATATTAGTGTATATTGGGTCGGGTCTCGGGTCCTCGGGTCTGAGCTACTGTGGATCCGGAACCGGAACCGTTTAGGTATCGGTTCCAAAAAACAGATCCGGAACCGGAACCATTTGCTTATCGGGACCAAAATAAGGATCCAGACCCGGAACCTAACGGGTCGGAACCTTCGGGTAATCGGAGAATCGGGTACCCATTTACAACCCTAGTTGCACTTGCTCCTAATCAATCACTACCGCTAGAACCTTTTCCTAAAGATAATATTTTCCCTGAACCAGTACGTGTGGTGTTCTACTAGTATTTCTAAACCACCTGACCGCTTTGGTTTTCCTGTGCTTCTTACCACCCTTGACTCTTTTTCTGGCCATCTTCCCAAAAAAAAAAAAAATAATAATAATAATAATAATAATAATAAAAATAAAAATAAAATACAATACAATGTTGTTAGGACTTAGGACACTGTGTATGACTAAAGATTTATTTGCTCTTGAAATTAACCAAATGTGGTATCTTATTTCATGTCTTGCTGGGGCTTCAGTTATTAAGTAAATGGTTCTATTCAATAAAAGTGAAATATTATGGAAGTCTGGATAGATATAAAGCCTCTCTTGTTGCTCAGGGATTCAAGTTAGTGTATGGCCTAGACTATGAAGAAACCTTTGCAG
Source organism: Camphora micrantha (assembly GCA_003546025.1). NCBI lineage: Eukaryota > Viridiplantae > Streptophyta > Magnoliopsida > Laurales > Lauraceae > Camphora > Camphora micrantha. The sequence goes on along the minus strand of QPKB01000011.1, from coordinate 5,628,016 downwards.
CAATTACCAAAATTACCACAGTTAGCCTTGCTAGCAATTGCTGCTATTCCAAACTAGCCTCTTTGGAGAATGGATGTCAAGAATGCTTTCTTACATGGTGACCTACAAGCAATAGATTTTATGAGGCCACCTCCTTGATATGCTGTCCACCAAATCACACTTGCCATATGCAAGATCACTCTGATCTCAAACAAGCCCCACTTGTGTGGTTTGAAAATTTTTCATGGCACTATTCTTCGAGCACATTTTTTCCAAAGTCAAACAATAACTCAAAGTTTATTCGGCGGACTACACATGGTTGCACTACCTTTCTTCTTTATGTCGATGATATGATTATCAATAGAAATGATGCTTCTAGCATTACAGCACTCAAGACATATTTTAAGCACAAAGTTATAATGAAAGACCTGGGGCCTCTCACTTACTTTCTAGGACTTGAGATTTCTTACACAAAAGATGGTATCCGTATCAACCAAGGGCACATTTGGTAAACGTCTTCATAGAGGAATCCTTGCACTTTTCCTCGCTAGCGCAACTGAAAATTGTCGGAAGGAATCATTACTTCCACGTTTCTGAATCTTTACAAGGTTCGACCCTCCCCCGTCTGATTCTGTAAATCCATGCACTCGAAGAAAGGCAGAGCTACACTACTCCTGATGCTATCATTATAGGGTACCGGTTGTCTTTGGAAACCTACTTTTTAGGTCCCTTAATTAAGATTTGAGCCGCTAAACGTGGTTAAAATGTTCAAGATGGCTAGGAGATCAAATATCAACCGTTCATTCCTCATATTTTAGGATATTTGCAAAAACGTCTAACCCTTGGATCACGATTTCTGGACTTTTATGGGGCCTGTTTACAAACTTAGAAGCATTCAGTCTCTTCAGAAGGCCTAAAACGGCTATGGGGTCAAATTTTGTAGCATGATTCATCATGGATCAAAAAAAAAAAAACTATTTGAAGGTATTTTCAAGTCGTCTACACAGAGAAGGCGCTACTGCGCTACTACAGTTCAAAGCCAGTAACACAAGGGTCAACTTTTTTGCTTTGGGAACCTACCTTTTAGGTCCCACAATCAAGATCAGAACTGTTAATCATGATTAGAAGGTCCAAACGGCCATTATGTCAAATTTCAGCCATTGATCCGTCATGGATTGAGATATTTGCGAGTAAGTCTAGATCCTAAAATATCAAATTTTTATTCCTATGGGCCCCATCTGCAATATCCAAACCGTTCAGATTCTCTAGCGAGCCACAGACGACAATGGGGTGAAAGCTCAGCCCTTGATTTTTCATGGTTTTTGAGAAATTGTAAAAAAAAAAAGAAAGAAAACTATAAATGCCAAGATTGTAAAATTGTAAAAAAGCTCAAGCCTCTTTGTTTATCAAACCTGGAACTCTTCTTGGAAATCCTCTTTGTGGATATGTTGGATGCAGGAGGAGGGAATCCTCTAAATGGAGGATTCCTCACTGTTTACCAAACATGCCCCAAAGAAAATATGCTGCAAATTTACTCTCATTGGCACATATGACTGACTCAAAGATTACTGATATTCTATTAGAACTGAATGCCAAGATTCGAAGAGAGGGAGGTAGTCCTCTACCTAATACAACTTTGTATAGGCAACTTGTTGACAGTCTACTATATCTTACCATGATTCATTGGTATCTCCTATGCATGCTAGATTGTTAGTCAATTTGTGAGTAGTCCTCACAAACCACATCTCACAGCTATCCACTAGATTATCCGTTATATTCATAGTACACTTGATCATGGACTCTTCTACTCCGCTTCCTCTTTACATATTCGAGGTTATGCTAATGCAAACTGGGCCAGATGTCCTAACGCTAGAAGATCGACAACTGGTTGGTGTATGTTCCTTGGACATTGCTTTTTTCTTGGAAGTGCTAGGGTCTCAAAATCATCTAATGCAGCTGAGTACAAATCTATGTCCTTTGCAAGTAGTGAGGTGATTTGGCTTGAATGCCTCCTTTGTGAACTTGGTGTTCCTGTCCTTGGTCCCACTCGTAAGAGAGGCCCAAGTAAAATAGGCCTATCGACAAAGCCCAATGGTATATTGGTCATATCCCTACATGGGAGTGAGTTAGCATAGCATTAACATAGTATCTATTTATAGATGATTAAAATTTGCTTTACTGTTGATAATCATAAGAGATTTTGATTTCAAATCCAATAATTGTTGCCTTAACTCGCACACCACTTATTATAGATTCCATAGCCGACCTACAAGTAGGAGACGACCAATTCTCCACTTCCCTCGTCATTTTTGTTATATTATGAGAGTTACTCTCATTGTACTGTGAGAGTAAGGCGTGGGGTTCCTCACATTTAGGCATTTGGCATTGGATATGGATGTGAGGGCCCCCACCCTTACTCACAGTACCGTGAGAGTAACTCTCATAGGAGCATCTCCCATATATATATAATCTCTCTTTCACTGTTAACATGGTATTAGAGCCTTTGGACATACATATTCAAAAGATCCTAAAAGCTTTCGAAAATCTTGAAGCCCTTTCCCATCAAAAATTTGGTTTTGTCAAAAAGTAGAGTTTCTTCATCTACTTCCAAACTCAAAAAACTAGTTTGACCAAACCCCTCGACTATGCAAGGGTTTCATTGTGAATTATCTGCTCATCGTCTTTATCCCTATGAAGGGGTGCTCTCAATTTCATTATTGTTTGGATCGAAGACACCCTGTCTTTATTGTTTGGATCGAAGACACCCTGTCTTTGCTGTAGATATCTTCGTAGCCATGAATGAGCCTTTGTCGAATCAAAGTCCTCAAAGCGTGCTGTGCTCGTCTTCACCTTGTCGAGGAAAAGAAGCCGAGTGCTTTGGGCTCATTTGCTCCTGTCTTCTAGGCATGTCCTTTTAAGATAAGTCTTAGGGCTTGTTTGGTATCTCTACTCTTCTTTGATCAAAATAGATCCATTAAAAAAAGAACCATAAAAAAAGAGGCTAGCATCCAAAGGAGTGTTTGGCAATGCAATGATCTAAGTTAAATAGACTTTTTTAAGGGCATGTTTGTGTAGGTGCTTTTCTGCGGAAAACTCCTTTTTCATGTGTTTGGTACGGCAATTTTCCACAAAATTGCTTTTTCACCACGTCAGCTTTTTCCTTCCTAGGCCTGGAAATAAACTTCCTCCCTCTCTTTATTTACTCCATTTCCTCACTCCCACCCCCACCCCCACCAGCCACCCTATTTCTTCCCCCTCCCCTCCCACCCACCCTTCTGTTACGAAACCACTCTCCTCACCCCACCCCGACCCCACCCACACCCACCTCCTATGTAGCACAACCCAACCCATTTTTTTTTTTTTTTAAATATACTATTATTTGATTAGTTGGTATTATTTTTGTCATGGTATGAAGTACGGACACATATACGATATGATACGAATACGCAAATATGCCATTTCTCAAAAAAGTAGGATACGATACGTCGGGGATACGTTGAGTTTTTTTTTATAAATATTTTTTATATGACTGTAATAAAAATCTAACATTATTTCAATAAAAAAATAATGTGTAAAAAAAAATCTAATGTGTAAAAAACATAATGTGTAAAAATTTTCCACTCACTCTTTATTCTCAGCAGTCAGCACTCAGCAGGTCTTTGTGGGAACAGGCCCGCGTGCCCAAACACAGATGAACTGGCGAATTAAATAAGATGAACCCAGCCCCTTTTCCTTCAATCTGCAAAAACAGATGAACCCAACCCCCTTTTGACTTGCAGAGATGATACAACAGCGAACAAACGGCGCCCAGATTTTTCAATGAAGCCCGAAGAGCACTAACGAATTGCTGCCCTCTATTTGTTGCACTGACGAACAGATCCAGGGCCCGGAGAGCACTGACGAACTGCTGCAAACTGGTGCAAGGTACAGCTTCTCTCTCTCTCTCTCTCTCTCTCTCTCTGCACGACTGATGTTGGTGTTGGAGAAGAAATAGGGTTTCCCCCTTAAAACGTGCGCAACAGACATTTTCCACTTAAACGTATCCCGCGCGTGTCCGAAATACAAAAACATAAATAAATAAAAATTTGCAGATATGTTTTTTTACGTATCCCGTATGTATCACAGGCATATCCGTGTCCGATACGCCCTAGATACGGATTCGTCACCCATATCTACGTTTCCGTACTTCGTAGGTGTTGACTGACATATTCCAGTGGGTATAAACATCCTACAGAAATGGATTGAGTGTTGGGCATTGTGAATGATGAGAATGGACTCAATCCGAACCTAACTGATTTATTTTACTTAGAAATGTCATCACACACACAGAAAAAGGTTCAACATGAACCTTGAACTATCACGTTGGATAGGTAGGTTGGGTCAAGAAATGTCACTCCTAATTGGCCCTAAGGCCTTTGACAATCAAGATGGGTCCAATCTTATTGCCCAATCTGCTAATTACGCATTGCTAGGATATGCTAGTCATCAAAAGGGGTTTCTTTGTTATGATCCTTAAATACGGTGCATTCGTACCTCCCGTAATGTTGTCTTTTTCAAAACTCAATATTTTTTCCAGCAACATCTTGATTCTGTAAAGTCCCCATCTGTTGTTTCCTTACCTAGTTTTTCGGACAAAACACCATTTGTTAAATTTGATCCTAATTTCGTATATCAAAGGTGGAGTAAAGCTGCAACCACAAATAGTCCACCTAACAATCCCCCAACTACATCTAGGCCAACTGAAGACCCTCCCTTGCGCCGTTCATGTCGGATTTCAGTGCCTCCAACTAGTTATGGATTTACCCACACTTCCTTGATGGCCACCATGTCTTCTACATCTATTCCGAACTCATATTCTCAGGCTGTGCATCATGAGTGTTGGAATAGAGCTATGCACGATGAATTGGATGCTCTTGCGCAAAATCATACATGGGATGTGGTTCCGTGCCCTTCTGTTAAGCCAATAGGTTGCAAGTGGATCTATTCTATCAAGCTTAAACATGATGGAACTCTGGATAGGTATAAGGCGCATCTTGTCGCTCTGGGTAATCGGCAGGAATATGGTATTGATTATGATGAGACTTTTGCTCCTGTAGCAAAGATGACAATTGTTAGGAATATTCTTGCCATTGCAACATCCCAATCCTGGCCTCTCTACCAGATGGATGTCAAGAACGCATTTCTTCATGGTGATCTCAAAGAAGATGTCTATATGCGCCTTCCTCAGGGGGTTTCATCTATCACCACAGGTGCCGTTGCCAAACTACGGCGTTCTCTTTATGGCCTCAAACAAGCCCCCCGGACATGGTTTGAAAAGTTCCAACATGCTCTTAGCCACTTGGAGTTCCATCCTGGTCCATATGATCCATCCATGTTTCTTCATCATGCTTCTGCAGGGATTACTATTCTTCTTGTTTATGTGGACGACATCATCATTGCTGGTACCGATGCAGCCATGATTCAACAACTTCAGGCCTCTCTTCATGAATCTTTCCACATGAAAGATCTTGCCCTCTAAACTATTTTTTAGGTCTTGAAGTTCATCAATCTGATAAAGGCATAGTACTCCATCAACATAAATATGCTCTTGAATTAATTGAAATGGCTGGACTTTAAGGTTCTACTCCAGTCGATACTCCAGTAGCAGTCAATGTTAAACTTCAGTATGACAGTGGGGATCATCTCTCTGATCCTACTCTCTATCGTCGCCTCCTTGGCAGCTTGGTCTACTTGACAATAACTCATCCTAATATTTCTTATGTTGTCAATTGTCATTCAATTCATGACTGATCCTAGACATCTTCATTTTGCTGCAGTCCGACGTATTATTAAATATCTAATTCGGACACCAACCCATGGATTATTTTATCCAGCCAACAACTCCCTTACACTCAAAGCATACTAAGATGCTGCTTGGGCTGGTTGTCTGGACACTCGTTGATCTACAACAGGATAGTGTATGTATCTGGGTGATAGCTTGATTTCGTGGAAATGTAAGAAACAAGGTCTCAAAATCTTCCACCGAAGCTGAGTATCGTTCCATGTCTGCTACTTGTTCAGAAATTCTTTGGCTTCGCAGTTTACTTTCGGATCTCAGATTTCCTACTTATGTGCCACGCCACTCTATGCAAATAATACTAGTGCAATTCGTATTACTGCCAATCCAGTTTCCCACGAACGCACTAAACATATAGAGATTGATTGTCATTTTATACGCAATGAATACAAGCGTGATGTGATTAGCCTTCCTCACATCTCTTCTGATCTTCAAAATGCCGATATCCTCATAAAGGTGCTTCTGCGACCTCGCCATCAGTTCTTGCTTAGCAAATTGATGCTTGTGGATTTCCCGGCATCAATTTTGAGGGGGGTGTCAAATACAAGATGGCTCAAGCCCATCAGGTCCACTTGTAAGGGTCGACTCAAGTTCAGGCCCAAAATCTTGATATCCAATCATGTTTGATTTGGTCAAACAATTGTACAATTTTCTTCCTTCTTTAAATATTCTTTCATTAGTATTAGATTGTAATTAGATTGATAAGCCAGATTTGTAGCCTTTGATAAGGCAACTGTACTCAATATAATGGGAGAGAATCTCCAAGGAAATACACAAATTTACAATCCAAAAAGTCTCTTGACTGCATGCTACGAATGTTAGTACTAGCCTACATGAAGCAATTTGAGTTTAAGATAACTAATTAACAATCATCACAAATCCCAAAATTATATAATTTTGCACACCAATCTATGAAAAAAAATCAATTAAAGCAATTAAGTGGTGACCCAAGACCTTGTTACAATCCTGCGGTTAAATCCCAAGAATTGGGAGATGGACCAAATGGAAGATTAGGACTTCCAACTTGTCTCAGGAATTACCAACAAAAGTAGATGTGTCGTGCCCTTCGAGGATTTGACAATGGCTCAACTGCTCAAGTGGTTACCAATTGGCAAATGGGGAAATTTGTGAATGAGAAATTCAAATTCAGATATAAATTAATCAATTCCCACAACTTATTAAAGGTCCAAAATGAAATTCAGATTTGAAATAAAGGGATGCAGGGATTGTGGAGTGAATAAAGGAGGCGAAAAGGAGAATTTGGGGGAATTATAGGGTTCGGTCAAGGGGAATAGGGTTTGCATGGTTCGGCCAGGTATAGGTGGGCTGGGGTTTGGATTAGGATGGTGGTGTGGGGCTAGATTAGGGTTTAGCTAGGGTTTGGGAGTAGATTTAGGGTTTTGGGTAAGGAACTGGGGCTAGATCTAGGATTTTCTAGGGCAGATCTAGTGTTTATAGAAGTAGAACTAGGGTTTAATGGTGGATATGTGGATCGGCCAGCAAGGGGGATGGTGAGGAGTTGATCGGGAGGGAAAACCATGAGCGCGTATAGTGATGCATGTGCATAGATCTGAGGTTAGATTTGGGGTTCCTATGGTTGTTACTTGATGGAGAAATTGGTTGTGGCTTGTGGTATTGAAAGAAACAAAGAGAAGGAGAAGAAAAGACATTAATGACGAAGAATCGATCCTTGGCCTCATGCCAAACTCCTTATCACAGGCGAGAAAGAAGATCTTGCAAAAGAAAGTTCTCCAGAAGGCCTTGAAAGTAGTTTTCATTCATATCATCCATCATCTCCTCTCAAAGAGAGGTACAAGGTTTATAAGAAAGACAATAGGAAACCTAACAATTGATGGCTCAGATTAAGTCTCAAACTAATAAAGATTTCATCCACTTGATACCATAACAAAAACTAGAAATAAAGGAAATAAATAAAGAAAGAATATAAAGATGTCAACAAAAGGAAGGGGAGGAGGTTCTGTGCGCTTGGGGATTTGTGTGAATGGCTTGCACACAAATCCCAATTCATGGGATTTTCAAGTTGTGGGCCCCCCTTCTTGGGCCCACTTTGAGATTCCTCTTATTTCTTCAAAGTTCTTCAATTCTTCATGATAGATATCCAGTAATTCCTCTCATGTGGTCCATCCCAGTGTGGGGTCTTCTTCATGTATGCCACATAAGGCCTTCATCAAGCTCAGGATCAGATCCAACGGTGGATCTTCAGGATGTTAATGAATTAAGCCCATGAAAGGCTGATCCATCCATAAAGAAGCACTGTACGCCACTTCCTTCTTGCGCCTTTGATAAGCTTTGGATATTTGGAACTGATGTCCTCATCAATTCCCCTCGGCTGTGAAGATTTCGCCACTGGAGAAATAAAGCTGTGATACCACTCCAAAATATCTGGGTTTATAGCTCATCAAGAGTAATCCAAGTGCCATTTGATACAGGCCTATCTTTCCAGTTAACAAGATACTTCTGAATCCCACCATGTCTAGTGGAGACAAAGGTGTCATCTAGGATATCCTCTACAATCTCTTTCTAATGGCTCAAAGGTGGAAGGGGTGGAGATGTAAAGTTGGGCTCAAAGTGTGCAGGCTCATATGGTTCGGGCTCCAATGGTGGGTCAGGTTCAGTAATAGTTAGGTTTGTGGGCAAAGAAAACTGCAGGTCACTGGTTAAAGTTGTAGGACCTCGAAAGAGCATGGGATCTTCTACATTGAAGATCGGGCTAAAACCCATGCTTGGTGAAGTTCTAACACGTGCATTTGGATCCAATCTCAATATTTTGAAAGGGCATGCACTGTGGGCATGTAACTTTTTAGCTGCCCCTTGCAGAATCCATTCTTGCCTCACCCCAGATCATCACATAATCAATCACCTATGTTGAACTCAACACGGCAACAATGTGCATCAGCAGGAGTTTTATCAGATCCATTATGCATGTTAATTCGTCTCTTGATCTCATCATGAAGTGCATGAATATGTCGTGCAAATAAATCGACAGACGATGACCTACGCGATGATGAAATGGAAATGAGACCTACCGGCATCCTAGGTTTGTAACCTAACACAGCTTAAAAGGGATTCATGCCAATGGACCTATTAACTAAACTATTATAAGCAAACTCAGCATTTGTTAAAATAGTATCCCATGATCTAACCTGCTCTCCTACTTGACACCTGAGCAAATTTCCTAGACTAATGTTCACAAACTCAATTTCGCCATCAGTTTGCGGGTGATATGCCAAAGAAAACTGCAATCTGGTTCCCATGATTACCCAAAGTGTTTTCCAAAAATTGCTTGTGAATTTCACATCTCGAGCTGACACTATGGTACTGGGTATTCCATGAAGTCGAACAACCTCATCAAAGAAAAAGCACAACATGAGATGCATCTGAGGTTTTCGAACTTGGGATGAAGGGGCCATGTTTTAAAAACGGTCCACCTTTATGAGTATGGAATCATGTTTCCGCAAAGTTTTTGTGGCACACAGCACAAAATCCATACTAATATCTTGTCATGGTGCATGTGGCACTACAACAGAGTATACAATCCCGTGCCTTGCTTGCGCTGCTTGGCAAGCTGACATGTCCAACACTGCCCTATTATCTTCGCAACATCTTGCTAGAGAGTTGGCTAATAAAAACAATCCTCCACAAAGGCAATAGTCTAATCAAGGCCAAAGTGGCCGGCAAATTCTCACACATGTAATTCCCAAACTAGAAATTGTGAAGTGTAAGTATGGGGAATACATAGTCTGTTTCCCTTGAAGATGAAGTCAATCTTGAACACAAATCCCTAAATGTTGTTCAGGGGATTATCTGAAAGAGAGTCATAGAGATCCCAAAAATCTGGGCATGTAGGGTCATCTATTTTGACGACATTCTCATTTACAGCAGCACTAGGGAGCAGCATTTGAACCACTTGCAAGAGGTTTGACTCACACTTAGGAGAGCAGTTGTACGTTAATCTCAAGACATGCACTTTCTTGTCGTCACAAGTTGTCTTCTTGGGGTTTGTTGTCTCAGCTGACGGAATGTCCACAGATCTGGAAAAAGTCAAGGCCATTGTTGAATTGGACAAGCCACCTACAGCAGTTCATTCGGAATTTCAGTACTATCATGGCTCCAATTACTGATTGTATGAGAAAAGGTGGATTCAATTAGATCAACGCTGCCGCCAAGGCATTCAAGGAAATCAAAGAGAAGATGATGGAAGCTCCTGTCATTCGACTTCCACTAAGGGACCTCACGTTATCCTTAAATAAACTAACTGAAAAATCGAAAAGGGCAAAGGGCAAAGGGCATTTGCAACCCCATTTTTTCATACGACATAAGGATCAAGAGAGTGAGAAGAAGGAAAGGAAAAAGAAGAAGAAGAAGAGCAGAAAAAAGAGAAAGAGCACTTGCTGCTGCAATGCTGCGTACTGTTGTTGCTGATGCTGCTGCAGTGTTGCCTGCCTCCAGGTACATAATATGCAGCTGCTACTTTTTTTTTCATCCTTTCTTCCACTATTTCTCCTCCCGCCACGAGTCAAACAAATGAAAGGAGGAAGAAGGGAGTCTTGTAGTTTTTTTTTTTTTAACCTTTACGTTTTGTAGCTTCTAGCAACCAGTACGTAACATATCGGTGCGTATCAGCCACTATGGGTAAATACTGGCCGATACACACCAATACAGTTGTGAAGGCCGGCAGCAGTGCCGGTAAAGAAAAGTTTGGCTATAAAGATTGATGGCCCAACAAGGAAAAGGGGTAGACCAAAGAGGACGTGGATGGAGGTAGTAAAAATAGATATGAAGAAGTGTAACTTATATGAGGATTTGGCTAAAGAGAGAGGAATGGAGAAACATAATTTGTGTAGCCGCGACCCCAACATAGTTGGGACAAGGCTTTTATAATGATGATGACGACACACTGATACAGTTGTGAGCGGCGCTATTTTATCTCTAGCATAGCGGCCATGGCTCTACGGCCGATTTATTCATGTTCCAGAGTAATGCATCTTCCACATATCTCCTCTCAGAACCAGCTGGCAGACCTCTTTACGAAAGTTGTACCCCACTATGATGCCCAGATATGTATATCGAGACACACACATACGAGGATCGGGGATACAACTTCTCACTTTTGAAAATCTAAGACATGGACACTGATACGGGTGTCCTAATTTTTTCTTTAAATCAATGAAATTATCATTGTTTTCATCCCTTTCTAGCATTTTTTCTAGTGAGAAGTAAAAATATCATTAGAACTATATGAAATAAAGGACTTTATAAGTAGGATATGTTAAACTTGTTCCCTATAAGTATCGGTGCAATGTCAAGTACCATTACAATTGTCGTATCGGTCCGGATATATTGGGCTTGTACAAGTATCAATGGATCATAGGTACCCCATCCTCATCATGATTTCCTTACTAGTAGATTGGTGCTTTATCAGAATCCATGTCAATTTGAAAGGGGGGAGTGTAAAGTGTGGCCCACTAAAAATCAACTCGCATGGCCCACATGTACATCAGTCACAGAAGCTAATTAGGTCACTGACCGATTTAGTAAGGCATATTTTATTTTATGCATGCCGGTGCATGTTTGCTAGCAATAACATGTTACCATTTTCGGAAAAAGTACTTATTATATTCAAAATCATATTAAGAGGTAAAAATATGGTTCAATGTAATTTCAACAATCAAATAAATAAACAACTTAAGGTAGTTATAATGTAATACATTCCTGCCTGACATATGACGAAGTGAATCCAACACCTATCCCATACATCCCTGCCTGTATATGTGTATAGGGAGATGCTCCTATGAGAGTTACTATCACGGTATTATGAGAGTTAGGCTGTTGACATTGGATATAGATGTGAGGCCCCCACCCTTACTCTCATAGTACCGTGAGAGTAACTCTCAAAGGTGCACGCTTAGGATAAGATAAGCTCAAGTGTGTGGTGGGGCCCACCCGGGGACCCACATGGGGATGGGGATGGGGGGATTTCAAGGACTCCCTGGGATCCTCCTCTATACAAAATATCAGCCCCAACCGTGATTTTTATCATCTCCATATAGGCCCAAAAGTTTAATGGTCAATAGTCCAATCGGATCAATACATAGTCGATCCAACGGTCTAATAAACTCGGATCTTACCGAAAGTTGGTGGACATGTGCAATTTAGGAGGGTCATGTGCTTGGTCCATTTGGATGGACCAAAGGTGGGCCCCACAAGCATGAGCTTACGAAATTTTATCCTATGCTCGAGCTTAGGAGAGCCTTGCTCATATATCTATCTATCTATCTATCTATCTATATGTATATATATATATATATATATGTATATGGGAAAAAGGTCTCCTGTGCACAGCTCGCATAGAACCGTGAACAGGAGGCAGTGATAGAGACATGGCCCACTCACAATCACTTACCATAAGCAGGAGAATATTCTCCTATATGTGTGTGTGCGTTGATTGACATGGATAATTACCTAAATTTTACCAAAGTCAGAAGGGTACAAATTACTAATTCTCTCACAATTTCAAAGATGGTCAGAATCTGGCAAAAGTGATTATAAGTTATGACAACCAGATTTTTTTTTTTTTTTAAGAAGGAACAAGAATTTAAGAAAAAAGACAAAAGAAAAGAAAAGGCTACAGAATAATTATTGTTGTTGCTGTTGTTATATATAGGAATGTAGGTGCAATGATGCACGCAAGTCTTGGCATGGTATCTCTATATTTCATTTCTGACTCAAATGAGAATTATGAACATTCTACCATTCAAAAAAAAAAAAGGAAAGAAAAAGAATTATGAATATTCCAATGAAATTATACAATAAAGTTCAATTCCACATGAGATAGAAAAATAAAAGAATAATTATCAACAATCTATGATCATGAAGATATAAATTCTACAATCGTTTACACACAAACAGAAGAAATTCAGATAACATCATACCAGAAGGCTGTATGAAAAACATGAAATTTTCTCACTGGTTATCCTTTTTAATGTTAATCTCAATCAGCTTCTCAACCGGCTGGCGGCATATAGGACACCTATTCGTTTGAAACCTCAATACTTTTGCACATTCACTGCACATACACTAAAAAAGCAAAAGGAATGCAACAGTTTTAGAAGCTTAACTAGAATGGGAACCAAAAAAGAAAAAAAAAAAGAAAAAAAAAAAAAAAAAAAGCAAGAGGGGTGGTGATTACTAGTCGATACCATGGCCCCGATGTAATTTACACTACTAACTCCTACGGGCATAGTTGGCATTTCAATAGTCGTTTCCTAGAAAGGGGCTGCACATTCTTCTTTTAATGGTAGAATGACTGTAATACCCCAGAACCCCCTAGAAGGAATCAGGGAATTTAAGATTTTGAGTAATATATTTTAATTTAATTTCCATGCTTATAGAATTTTTGACTTAATGTGATCTTTATTTTGTTCATGTGGTGTGTGAACCATTAACTTGTTTTGATTAAGTCTCTCCTTTTGAATTGGATTTTAAGTTGTTAGGCATATGTGGGACCCATTGATTTTAAGTTAATAGGATCAAGTCTTTTAGGATTATTGGTGAGACCCTTTGTATATTAATTAGTTTGTATTTATCGATGGACTTCTATATTGGGGATTGAGAGATATTGGTGGGACCATGAGAAGTTGTGGACTCATTAAATAGTTTGTACTTAATAGTAATTGTATTCTCATTATACGAAAGGACCGGAATTAGAAAGTTGTGGTTGACCAAGGCCCTTGAAATAGTGAAGGTATATTTCATGCAACTCCTCTTTCTCCTCCTGCCTTTCCTTTTTCTCGCATGAGTTCTTCGTTAGGTTCTTAAGTAGGACTCGCTTGGGAAAAATGAAAATAGGCTTACAATGTGGATCCTTTAGGATTGATTCTCATGAGTGGGCCCACTGAAAGAAAATTTTAACCACAAAAGAAATTCCTTGTTTCTAAAAAAATCTGACTGAATATGATCTATGCCCAAGGTCATCTTGATCTATATGAAAATCTTAAACTATTTATAATATTTTATTGGAATGTTTTAAAGTTACCAATCTGTTTTTTGAGTGGAATTTAATGAGGGCTATTTGAGGTGGTCATTTTTTAATGATTCAGATGTTTTATAAGTGGGCCCATTATCATAGAGCTTTTCTATCATTCTTTATTCTGTCTTTAGTTTTTCCTATATCTACTATATAGATAACATCTCATAGAATGTGGCATGTCCGTGAAAACTCCGAACTTCAATGATAGTGGTTGGAATTGGTAAATCGAGAATGGCTTGAACTTTGAACAAATCAATCTCTATTCCATTTGAAGCTACAACAAAGCCAAGAAAAACTACAGAGATGCTCATAAAGTACACTTCTTCATATTAACACAGAAGCGTTCCCGTCAAAGAAGTTGAAAGATGCTCTTCAAGTGATCACGATGCTCCTTTCTTGATTTGCTGTAAATGAGAATACCATCGAAATAGATGACGACAAACTTCTCAATAAAAGGTTTCAGCAATTGATTCATAACACTCATGAATGTACTAGGAGCATTGGTGAGACCAATAAAGACCATCGTTAGTTTTGAAGGTCGTTTTCCATTCTTCTCCTAGTCTGATTCTGATTTAATGTTAGCCACTGTAAAGATCAAACTTGGAAAATACAGAAGCATTAGCCATAAGATCAAGCATATCACCAAGTCTAGGGATAGGGAAATGATACTTTATAGTGATTTTGTTGATGGCATGACTAACCATGCACATGTCAACTTCCATCCTTTTTTGGAGTGAGAGGGTACTGCACATGGACAAAGGCTTTTCTGAAAACATCATTGTTGCAATAGATCAACTTATTTCTTTAGTTCAGCATATGTTCTCATGGACTCATCCAATAGGCACAAAGATTAGGTAGCGACGTTCCCGTAAGTAAACCTATGGCATGTTGTATGTCTCCCAGTGGTGGAAATTCATTGGATAGTTCATCAAGAAATAAATCAGAGAAATCATGAACCAATGGCTTTACCTCTTGCGGAATAGATGACTTTGAGTTTTTCTTTGATTCTGTCACTTGGTTGGCAACTAAAGCATACATCACACCTTGTTTTTTTACTTTCTTTTTTAAATTTGTTCATAGTGAGGATGTGAGGAGATGCTGAAGAAGTAGCTGGTGGCAATGAAGGCGGATTCTCCATGGGTCGCAACTAGATTCGCTGCCCATTCCATTAAAAAGTGTGTGTATTAACCACATGGTCGGTGATGACCTTAATGCATTGGAGCCAAGGCCGACCAAATAAGATGTGGGCGACATTCATGGGAATAATATCATACTTAACATTATCTTCATATTAGCCAATTTTTAAAGAAACAATGCACTGTCAGATGACAGGAATGAAATAATCAACAACCCACCCAAATTCAATGGCTTGTTGGATCGCTACAAAGCTAATCTCATAGCTTTGGGTAAGAGGCAGGAATGTAGAATTGATTAGGAAGAAACCTTTGCCCATATGCAAATATGACTACGATGCGAATCATTCTTGCTCTTGCTACTTCTCACTCATGGCCTCTATTTCAAATGGATGTGAAGAATGCTTTCCTTCATGGGACCTCAAAGAAGAAGTTCACATTTTACCTCCTCTAGGATTCCATGTATCCTTTGATAATTATTTTCGTCAACTTCGATGATCCCTTTACGGAACAGACTCTTCAGGCCTAGTTTGAAAAATTTTGGAAACTCTCCAACATGCTTCCTTTTTCCAAAACAAGTATGATCCTCCATTGTTCCTTCGTCAAACTACAAATGGCATCACTATATTACTTGTCTATATTCTCTGACTCCAACGGTCTCAACCTGCATCCTCTCACCATAAAGGATTACCTATCACATATTTCCTTGCGACTTGAAGTTCACAAGCTTCAGCAGGGGTTGTTTATTAATTAACATAAGTACACCCAAGATCTTATCCATCAAATTCGATTGCAACGTACTACTCCAGTAGATACCCCATTAGAGCTTAATGTGCAGTATCACAAAAATGATGGGACTCCTTTGTCAAATCCGACTACATTCAGAAAGTTAGTTGAAAGCACTGTTTACCTCACTATTGCTCGACCTTGTATTTCTCATGTTGTCTATATTGTTAGCCAGTTCATGCATTCGATGATGTCAAGTGGATCATTTGGTATCTTCTTGGGCACAGGAGCGCGGCATTCTCTTTCCTGCTAACTCCAACTTGACTCTTAAAGCCTATTGAGATGCAGATTAGGCAAGATGCCCAGATACTCGTCAATCAACAAGGTGGTGTGTCTATCTAGGTGATGCCCTCATTTCTTGGAAATGAAAAAAAAAAAAAGGTATGTTTCCAGAAGCTAAGTATCATTCGATGGCATCTATTGAAAGATCATTTGGTTGCGTCCCTTATTGAACTTGCCTACCCATAACAAGAAGCTACTCTGCTACATGCAAATAACACTGGTGCAATTCAAATTGCAGCCAATCTTGTTTTTCATAACATGCCAAACACGTTGAGGTTGATTGTCACTACATCCATGAAATATTCAACGACAAGCTAATTACTCTTTCCCCTGCCACCAAGGATCTCCAAGTTGCTGACATTCTCACTAAAGCCCTTCTACGAGCAAAACATCAATTTTTTGTTGGCAAATTGATGTTGGTTGATTCACCCACATCAATTTTTTTTTTTTTTTTTTTAGGTGGGGGTTTGGGGGTGGGTATTAGCATGTGACATGGGATGAGACTGAGTTGGGTCAAAACCAGGTCAAAGTTGACTTGGTCATCCATGTAAATCTCAATATGATTAGATAAGATATGTGTATGATCAGATAAGGGAAAATCACCCTAAACCAAGGGATTGGAGAGATGTAAATTTATGTAGACAAGAAAACTATAGTGCTATAAAGGGGTCAACCACAATGGGAGACCATGAAATTATTGTGCAAAATCAATCTCTCCTGTTTAATCGTGTTGTTACCAACAAGGGCATCCCTGGGGACTTAGGTGTCTGATGCTAAAGACAGGGAAGAGTAATTTCAGCATGTTCACATGTCAGCCAAAAAGGGCATCTCTCACCATAGATAGGGAGGTGAAATTTCAGCATGTTCACATGTCGGCTAACAAGGATGGGAATAGATGGGGAACAAAAAGAAGGATAGGTAGAGAGAAGTTTCTAAGGGCTTTATTGATGCATCTTTCCAGTTTGTTTCATTTTAGTATTGCATTTTATTTGTTAGTCATTGCATTTTCTCTAATCCCATGTTGTTTCTCTGTTTTCCTATTTTCTTCACTGTAGGTATATTCTTTTATACCACTCTTTGTTTGCTTTCTCTCAGATGTGTACATTTGCTCAGGCTTTTAATAAAATCATTGTTACTATCAATAAACAAAAGAGAAAGAAATATAAGAAAAGAAAAGAAATAGGGCCATGGTTGGTTAAACTGCTCAAGTCGTTCGTCAAAATTCAAAAGAAATGACCCCACTCTCCTTATGAAAAAATAATTTCAAGAATATGAGGGGAAACTGATGGTCTCCAGTAGATATCCACCCTCCATCTATTTGATTAAAGCCACTTTATATATATATATAAACCTTCAGGAAATGCCAACTATTCACTTGGATGCATATTTCAGTATACCTCCAATCATTATCACTTTGAATACTATCAGACAATCCACTCAGTCATCTACTTGTGACAGACAGAAGCAGAAATCACATTAGGTGGGTACTCCTTATCCAACTTTTTTCAGCTCCAACTTACTTATCTGCAATTGTTGTTAAGCATGATTAGGGGAAAAAAAGAGGGCAGAAATATTTATCCTGCCAATGTGGTTTCTTACTGAAGGTGTCTTATGATGCTCGATAAAGAAAGACAATTTTAAATGCTCAACTAGCAGTGAGACAAGTGGACCCCACTTCAGTAATCTAATTTCTTCAAGTAGGCCCCCAATTATAAAATGGCCTGTGCCCCCTATCAAAGGGAAAAAAAAGTGCATGCCCAGAGATCCCTCATCAGATTATCAAGCCAAATAGGCAGCATGTGGATTAACAATTACAGACAGTAGTCCTCATTTAAAGAGGGAAAAGAAATCATAAAGGCAAGTTCATCCATAAGAGAGATTTGTGGGGTATCTCCCATAGACAAACATATAAGCGTTTTATTTTGGATCACTAAAATGGCGGGGCCACATTTACATTTGAAGAGCAGAGGAGACAGTAGATTCAAACAATGCATAGTTATCTTCAATTGTGCACCACCACAAAGGCCTAGTGGCATGGATAATAATATGCACTGCTTATTCAAGCCACTTGCAGCTTGGGGTACATCCAATAAAACCTTAAAAGTAAGGGGGGGAAAGGAAGGAAAGCAAACAAAAGACAAAAATGAACAATGAGAAACAGGAATGAGTCAGATTCTCACCATATGTCGACAAGGCAACACAGCAGTATCCTTTGGCTCCGACATGCAAATGACGCACTCTTTTCCTGGGCCACTGTCATCAAACTCTGCTTCTGCTGAGTTCTCAATACCAAAAAGCTCTCGCAACTCATACCGAACACCATTGACCCACAATATCTGCTTGATTACTTTCACCTGGAAGGTGTAATCATTACGCCTTTCAATAACTGCTTCTGTAATCTGTGCATTAGCAGTGGGTAGAGGCTGCCCTAGTTGTTCGTTTGTAGGCAAAGATGGTGGACATGCTTCAGCAGAAATAACAAGTGGGAACACATCATCTGACATGGGTTTTGACAGATCTTCCAACACGAAGAATCCTAGATCAATGCCAGTCCCAGGTGGCTGATGGAATTTTTGACAAAGCCCTTTCTGAAAAGGCACTCTCACTGGCATGTAGCTATCAGAATACTGAGGAGAGAAGTTGCAACTATCCCCTTCTTTAGCAAAGTAAAATATTGTAATACTGTCACAAGAGAGTAAAACTGATATTAATTTACAGATATCTTGTTACATTATTGCATAAAGGCGCATTTGGACACACCACAGCTCAAAAGGCTGGAATTTTCTGACAGCACAAATGCTTCCTGTTCCTCTACACATTTGGAGCTGCATGAAAACCAAAATTCATTAGGTGGATATTTTCTGCCCCCACATCACTATTATTGCCAATAGTCAATATTGATTTGAGACAAAGGGCTACAGAAACAGCATTCCACCAAATGTTTTCTGATTTCTGCTGCCTAGTCTAAAACAAAACAATAACCATCATATTCACAATAAAAAATAATTGTGATCTGAAGCATATGCAAACATAGGCACATGGAGGTAGTTCAGAAGCCTGAACTAAAATAAATGGGCAGCGTGTTTTTCCCTCAATAGAATATACAAAATTCTGGATTGAAGTAACTAATAACTACTAGTTACAATGGAGTGGACAAAACAAGAAGCATAAGCCCTACGGGCTCAACTCTCATGCACTCCTACCAAGAAAAGTATATCTGTAATTCATATCAATAAACAACAATAGAAACTTAAGGGCCCACTGCCATATTAACACATCAAAAAGAAAAGTGAAAATTCATTGGAAAATTCCAAAAGCATTATCTGTATTCCCAAAACATATGACCATATCTGTTGCCCATATCAACACATGTCAATTCTTTTCTATAGTCCTAATGATTATACTGTTTTTCTAACGGCGCCAGTTCCACCAATCCTTATGTACAGCAATACCCTTCTAGGTTAGGATACCCAGACATTCTTTCCATTGATAGCTATGATATCTATAAATGGACTCATATTCGAGTAGTTATGATACCGGTAGAAATGACATCCAGTGATCCTCTCTTGTAATTTTTTTTCAAAACATCTACTGTTTTCCTCTCACAGTCATTACTAAAAAGAATTTGACTTCACAATTTGGAACAGAAAGCCCTCAAAACAACACCATTTTGCTAGTAATTCCCATGGAAAAACTAGAAATAACGGACCTTTTTGGTTTCACAATCTCACAGTGGCAGCACCTACTTTTCTGCAATTTTTGTCTTCCACATGGTTACCTAGTTCTCCGACCCTCCTTTCCCCAAAATTGTGCCTAAGATGGTAATTCTTTCCTAATTCTTTCCTTTCATAGACACACACACACACACACACACACACACACACAAGTATAATTCACAATGTTTTTTGTTTGTTTTCTTTGGTTAATTAATTTATCTTTCAAGAAAGAAACATACATGAAACACCATAATTCTCCAACCCCACCCAAAAAAAAAATCTTAAGAGCATGGAATTGAACTTTGATGCAGTGCGGTCCAAGAAGAAGAGGCCCCCCTAATGGACCCCACCAAGGAGTCTTTTCCATTAAGTGTTTTCCTTAATTAGATTGATTTAAATTTTTTTAAGAGAACAATTGATTTGAGTCAATTAGAGTGATATCAGCAGTCATTAGATTGATTTGATTTTGTTAGAGAACAATTAGAGTGATTTTAGCAATCATGCATTAATTAGATTTTTCCTAATTAAGTCAATCCTCTATTATAAATAGAGAGGAGCTCTTTATTGTAATCATGCTATTGATAATAAGAAAATCTTCAGTGTTCTCGTGAGTTATTTTGAGTATTTTCATTGAGTTGCCTTAGGGCTTGAGTCTAAAGACTCGATCACACCGCTAGAGGTGTTGATCTTCACCGTTGATCGTGGCTGGGCTGCACCAAACTACTACTCCTCATCCTCATCCTCATCAACATCATCATCATCAAAGCCTTGTCCCAACTATGTCGGGGCCAGCTACATGAATTTTGTTTCTTTATTCCAATTTATTCAATCCTTAGATAAGTTGCACTTCTTCGTATCTATTTTTACTACCTTCATCCACGTCCACTTTGGCCTACCCCTTCTCCTTAGTGAGCCATCAACCTGCATAGTCAAACTGTTCCTTACCGGCGTCGTTGCCAGCCTGTGTTGGATATGCCCAAACCATCTCAAACAAGATTCTTCAATTTTATCCCTTATTGATGCTACCCCTAAATGCTCTCAAAAGCGTTCGTTTCTAATTTTACCACACATCCACCTCAACATTTTCATCTTGGCTACATCCATTTTGTGCATATGTTGCTACTTGATTGGCCAACATTCTACTCCATAGGTCATAGTTGGTCTAATTATTGTCATGTAAACTTTTTCCTTCAATTTTATTCACATTCGTTGGTCACCAAGCACTCCATAAGCAAGTCTCGACTTCAACTATCCCGCTTTTATCCTATATTTGACATCTTCATCAATCTCCACATCCTTACTAATCATCAAGCCAAGGTAATGAAAAGAATCTCTTTGTGGTATCTCATGGGCTTTAATTCTCATAGTAGTTTCAGCTCTTTCTATATGCTCATTGAAGTTGCAATCCATATATTTCGTCTTTTTACGGCTTACTTTAAAGCCACTGGATTCTAAAGCCTCCATCCATCTCTCGAATGTTGCATTCACACCATCTTTTAATTCATCCACCAACACAATATCATCTACAAACAATATACAATAAGGTACCACCTCCTGAATATGAACAGTTAACTCATTCATAATCAGTGGAGAGAGATAAGGACTTAGGGTTAACCCTTGATGCAAACCTATGATCATCGGGAGCTCACCTGCCTCTTCACAAGTAATTCTCACACTCGTTACCGCTCCTTCATATATGTCTTTAATAATTTCAATATAACCTCTTGGAATATTCTTTTTATTTAAAACCCACCAAATTAAATCTCTAGATACCCTATCGTAGGCTTTTTCTAGATCGATGAAGATCATATGCAGATTTTTCCTCTTCACTCAATATTTTCCGATCAATAGCCTAAGTGAGAAGATAGCTTCCATAATTTACCTACTTGGCATAAAACAAAATTGATTAGGTATCTTGTTCTTTTGTCTAAGCCTGTGCTCCATTACTCTCACATAGCTTCATAGTATGCCTCATAAGTTTAATCCCACTATAGTTGGTACAATTTTGTCCCTTGTTCTTATATATAGGTACTACAACATTTCTTCTCCATTCATCCAGTATTTTCTTTGTCATTAATATCTTATTGAAGAGTCTAGTTAACAAAATCCCCCCAACTTCTCCTAAGCATTTCCAAGCCTCGATTGGAATGTTGTTTGGACCCGTAGCCTTTTCTTTCTTCAATTGTTTCAATGCTTTCCTCACTTCCACCTCCCCTAATTTTACAGAAAAAATATATGTTCTGCTAATAAAGTATCCTCTCTTGTTCCTTTGTTTCCTATGGAGTCGTCATTTAAAAATTTACTAAAATATTCTCTCCACCTTTCTTTGTTAACGGTGTCCTTCACTAGAACCTTTTGGTCATTGCTCTTAATACACTTGGCATGATCTAAGTCACGACTTTTCCTTCCTCTTATTTTTGCAAGTTTAAAAATACCATTATCTCTTTCGCTTGATCCCAACCTATTATACAGGTCATCATATGCTTTGAACTTTACATCACTTACTAATTTATTATCTTCTTTCTTTGCCTTTTTATACATTTCATAGTTTTCCATATTTTTAGTCTCCTGCCCAACTTTGTAACATCTCTTCTCTCGAACAACTTCCTGAACTTCTACACTCCACCACCAAGTTCCTTTATTATAGTGTATTTTCCCTCTCAGCTCTCCAAGCATTTCTTTTGCAATCTTCCTAGTACAGTTAGTCATTTGTTTCCACATCGCTATTATTTCTCCCTCAAATTTCCAATCTCCCTCCTCAATCACTTTACCTTTAATTATCGTTGCTCTTTCTCCTTTCAAATCCCTCCACCTTATTTTAGGGCACATTTTATTTACTACCCCTCTTTTTCCACTTCTAATGAAAGTATCTAAAACTACCAACCTATGTCGTGTGGTCAAGTGTTTCCTAGAATAACCTTATAGTCTTTACAAGCCAATCAGTCAAGTTTTCTAATTAGAAAAAAGTCCATTTCACTCCTGCTAGTTCCACTTTTATAGGTATTTAAATGCTCCTCTCCTTTTAAAGGAGATGTTTGCTATTACATGGTCAAATGCTAATGCAAAATCCAAGATAGTGTCTCCTAACTCATTCTTTTCTCTAAATCATTGTCCTCCATGCACTCTCGCATATCCTACTTTCCACTGCATTCGGGCAGCACTGCAATGTGTCACTTAAAGCGAGGAATGCCCTAGCATGATCTCAGATTGTTGTTATCTCAGAATTCATATTTGGGTTGTAACAAAATGTTACACTGGTTGTCAACCAACCTAACACAGCCCTCCTCCTTTACCCGGGCTTGGGACCTGCAGTAAAAACTGGAGGAGTTCCTGTCAAAGTGGAGAATCCTAGGAAATCTATAAAAAAAAAAAATGTATTGCTATCAAAGTCGAAGAAATTGAAGAAACGAGTGAATATCAAGAAATGGCCATCGGAAAATCTCCCCTTTTATGGAAAATGAATACGTAGCGATCACCCTAGTAAATCAAATCTTAAAAAGTCAGGGTTTCATGTACATCACCTTATCTCCTTCACCCCCACTTCCTCAGTCGGAACATATTTTAACATGAGTTCCTAGTCATTCAATTCCATGCAAACAAAAGGGCCCTAATTATTTTCAGTCTCTAATTGAAGGAGAAAGTAACAAAGGCCAAAAGATACAGACAGTCAAGTATGTGAAGAGAAGTATAGAAAAGAAAAGACAACCATCTTTCAAATAAATAATTCAACCAACCACAACCAGTAGAGATTTTCCATCCAAAATCAAAAGCCAGTATAAAAATTCACATTAAAATTCAGTTATACCCCACTTATAAAAAAAAAAAAAAAAAAAAAGAATCAACCTTAAGTGCATACCTCCCATCAACCAAGGCATCAAATGTGAATGTCACCAAATGGGTATCTGGGTTCTGCTCATCCACCTCAAGCCGAATCGTCTCCTTATGCAAATTGACATCATTCTTCACTGTCGTCGCCTTCTGATGCTCTACATAAGGAGTCGGCTGTGGAGATGCCGCCTGTGAAGAAGAAGGGCGAAACGCAGGCGACCACCCATGAATATGATTGGGGTAATAAGGGTAATTCAGTCGATTTCCCATTGGGGGAGTGGTGAATCCGGTGGAATTTGAATAGCAGGGGGAGTACTGAGAGTAGAAGTGAGGGTTCGATGGGGGAGTAGGATAAATGCCTGGAGGCGGGTAATGGGGTGATGGATAAGGAGCATTTGCTGCAAAAGCATAGCTGGGAGGAGGAGGAGGGGGAGGAGGAGGGGGGGGAGTGGGAGAATACCCAGGAAAAGTGGAAGGGGAAGAAGAAATAGGAGGAGCAGAAAACCCATGAAAGGAAATGGGAGTAGGAATAGATGAAGATGATGATGAAGAAGATTGTAAGTGATTTTGGTATTGACTGTTTCTTCTATTACTTGAGGACTGTCCCATTTTTTTTTTTTTTTTTTTTTTTGAGAGAGAGAGTACTGAAGAGAGATGTTGGAAGACTGATTTTTCTTTTTCTCAGAGAAGAGAGAGAGAAGAAAGAGTTTAGTAGAGAGTAAGTCTGAAGAGAGAGAGGTTGAAAGATTGAGGATTTTTGTGCTTTTTAAAGAAGAAAGAATAAAGAGAACCTTCCTTAGCTGTGGCAAAGGAAAGCAAGAGTTGGAGATCCAATTTATGTCACTCACCTGCAATTGAATAACTATAAATTTTTTGGTTTTTTTCTATAATTCAGAATATTTATTTATTTTTGTTATCGCAGGGTTTATAATTTTTTGGGCCGGACTAATTCCTCTGGCCCAGAGAAAAGCCGGATAAACTCCTCTGTAGGCTCAGTCTAGTAGTACTGTGTCGAACCTACAACCTTCGAGTGAAAATCATGGTCCTAAGCCAACTAAGATCTAAAAATTCATATCCGCATTTCATAGAAATTCATGTCCTTCACAGAATTCCACCAGATTTTATTTATTAGAAATTCATGTCCTTCACCTGTTTTTTAATCGCGTAGAAATTCAGATTCGGATCCATGCATATTGAATTCGGCACATTAGATTTGGAAACCGGATCCTAATTTTCCAACAACCCTTGATCCTGATTAAATGAAATTACATTTACGTAAAATTTTATATAGATTTTAAGGGCTTTCATAGCTTGAGCTATATTCATTTTTAGAGTATACTTTACTTTAATTATATGCCATTTATTAGTCCTAACTTTTTTTTTTTTTATTTTTCTTTTAGGCTCTTTTATCCATTATACTAATGCAGTATACATCTAATTTTGGATCGGACTTCTAGAGCTATTTTTTTTTTTCAAATTGAAGCTAGAACCAGATACATTCCATATCAGAATAGTATTCGAATATAGATTTGAATTATGAAAACGGATACACCGTGGTTCCGCCCTGGAACTCACCCGTTTGTATCCATTAAATGGATGTGTTTCAAATTCTCGATTTTTCTTTTTGTTGTAATGCTCTCTTTTTTTAATATTTATTAGAACTCTCACACTCTAATTATATAGCTATAGAACTTACATATATTATGCTCACACACCCCTGTCTCTAACCAGTTAAGGTGTAGCGAGAGGCAATTTATGCCTTGTTTTCATTGATGTGAGACCCAATAGGGTTCGCATCAATGGCTTTGTGAAAATGCATCATGAGTTCCCTATTTCATTCATGCTGAAATTTCTGCTTGAGAATTTTATACCTCCCTAATGTTTTGAATTCTATGTTTTATAGCTATAGAATATTTTAAAGATGACAATGGATTAGATGAGATTCAAATTTAGCCAACCTAGTTGATGAATAAGCTAGCCATCGCTCAAAACTGCACTACCACATTGGAGCTACATGGGAGTTTATCCGGCTTCCCTTCAGATCCGGAGGAATTAGTCCAGCCCAAAGGATTGGAAACCCTCCAATAGTAAAAAAAAAAAAAGCTGCCCATATTAAGCCCGCCTCGTGATGGGTTTAAAGTTTTTCTTTTATTTTAAAATATCAAAAAATAAGTTTATTGAAAAGAGGAGTTAAACTTGCAAACCTTAAGTTGCAAGCCCCATTCACTGCAAAATTGTCTAATATGAAACTCTTTATACAACTGGCACTTTGGGATTGGATAAAACAATATTCTCCTGTTTCAACGAAACAAGGGATCTGGACTCAACTTACACATATGATTGTCCTAAAAAAATTCTCTATACCACAAATGATTAAGCTGGGCAGGTCTGACCCAATCAAACCCGAACTAACTCCTAACCTAGCTTGGGCTAATATTATACATCCCCTATTCACTCCACACCCAAGAAATAGACTACCAGACCAGGCCTTCATGGTAATAACACCCGTGCATTGTTGTGTATGAGGTCCACCTTTAAAAATCACAATGCTAGGAAATTATAATATGGAAGCCACCTTTAAAAAACTGTGATAAGTAGGACTTTTAGAAAATTGTGACACGTGGGATAAAAAAGGCAAATGAGAATGGATATGCAAGGATTGTTGCACTCACGGGCACTAAAGAAGTAGTTAAGGCTTTTAACGGTGATCTCGATTGGGCAATCAACCTAATTATTGATGATATCAAGATGTTAGCTTTGACTTTTTATTATATTGAATTCTGTTTCATTTCTAAGTCTTTTAACTCAACAGCTTATTTGTTGGCTAAACTGTGTCTCTCTAGTAATTAGGATACAAATAATGGATGGGCTTTGTCGTTCTTAATTAGGGGTGGGTCTCTGTTCTCTATGAAATTAGGGATTTGTTTTGTAGGCCTGTCCATGAGTCTGGCTTTTATTTTGGTGTTTCTTGCTTTTGAATGAAATTTCACTTTTTTACCAAACAAAAAGGTCACGCGTCTCTAGCCACCTTAGCAATGGTCTCTAGAGTTTAGCGACCTTGATATTAGTTAGCGGTCATGATAAAAGTGAAAAAAAAAAAAAAAGGATTGAAAGGTGTAAAAAAAAAAAAAAAATCAACCACCAAAACATAAATAAACTCATATTCTAGCCAAAAAAGAGTGAAAAAAGAAAAATAAACTCATATTCACAATGGTTGAATGAGAATGCAAATAGAAAATATGAAACAACAATTAGAATGGTTGAGGGTTAAGAAAATAGTAGAAAAAAAAAAAAGAATTATTTGCAAGGGTTGAAGGGTGTTTTAAAATAGAAAATATAATATATTCACAAGGGTTGAACCTCTTTCTTAAAAGATAATATGGGTTTTGATATATTAGTCTTCCTTAAACCTAGTTTCTTCAATTTCATGACCAAAATTCAGATAATGTCACTAGAGTCGCTTGACTTTAGTCAATATTTTTTAAAACTTTCTTGTGCTATGTCCCATGATATCATGGGATTTATCAGTTTCTATATCATATACATTTTGCAACTAGCAAGCGAATTTATTTTTTTACATGACACGAAAAATGACATTTTGTGAAAAAAAATACATCCCATCAATATTTCTCATGTTTTATCATTCAGAAGATTCTTTTTCCCTAAGATGTTGTATAAAAGCCACGACATCATGGGACAGTGTGATATCATGGAATTTATCAATTTCCGTGACATGCACAGTTCCCATGATATCATACAATCTGGGGTAAAAAGTATTAGAAAAAATATTGCTAGAGTCAAGCTTCTCTGGTGACATTTTCTGAATTTTTGTCATGAAATTTCTCAAAACCCTAAGATAATAATAAAACATATTTTTTGATTTACCACTTACACGGGACTTAGAAGTCACACACTCAAAGTCATGTTACACGTCTGTAGCCACCTTAACAACCGCCTCTAGAGTCTAGCAATCAACATTGCTCAACAGCAATGATTAAAAAAAAAATAAAATCATAAGGATTGAAAGGTGTTTTCACAAAAAAAATTCTTAAGGATTGAAAGTTGTTTTCACAAAAAAATTTCTTAAGGATTGAAAGTTGTTTTCACAAGTGCTGAATGAGAATGCAAAAAATAAAAAAAAATAAAAAAAAAAAAACCGCCTTCAAACATACGCTAGAAGGAGGGCTTGAACCTCCGACCTTGTGGTTAACAGCCACACGCTCTAGCCAACTGAGCTATTCCAGCTATGTTGACATAGACAGTTATTTAAGAGTATACTAAGCATATCTAAAGTTATGTTCTGCCCTCTCTGATCTTTCCTTTATCAATGGCCCACTCCATCTCCACTTAAAGTGTCTCAATTTTCTTTCTGTTAAAGAGTTGGCCTTTCAAATCTAATGTCCCTTTTTGCTAGCACACTCCAACAAATGAAAGAATGATCTCAGTGAGGTCGGATTCCCTCAGTGGTCTATTATCCACTTCCCGAGAGTGGGATGTGTGGAGCTCATTTTGACACCACCTACTGATGATCCAATCTGTTTTAAGGCTACCCCATCTGGTAGCATATTCTAAATACTTCGCTAGGTTTTGTCTCACTTTAAATATACGACTGTGCTAATCATATTATTAACGATGTGTTCAATCTTATAGTGGAATCAAACCCTATTAAACTAATATTTGAGAGCATTTTATTGGTTGTGTGTGTGTGGGGGTTGGGGGTTGGGGGGGGGGGGGGGGGGGGGGGGGGTAGCTTAGTTAGTGAGGCACCTCCCTTTCAAAAAAATAACAAGGAATCAATCTCTGGCTATAGAGATGGCAAAGGAATTGTGTGAGGGTTTGTGTGGGTGAGCATTTACTAAAGCGACAAAATAAGGAAAAACAAAAAAAGAAAAAGAAATAGGTGAGTGGTGAAGGACATGAAGGGGCAATATATATGGGATATTGATATGAAGCAATAGGTTGACGGTTTGATATTCAATTTTCATTAAAAGGGATGTTATTTGATGGTCATTTTTGGATACCCAATATTGTGTGGACTCATGCCTAGCGACTTTCACGATCTGAATCAATCCCAGCTTAGGCATATCTAGGACCAACCTGCCTTTTGAAACACAGGCCCATATTCGGTCCAAGGCACCCAACACAGGCCATAAGTGACTGGCCTGAATCAAACATATTAGGCAGTCAATCGGGCCGAACAAAGCACTAAAGATAAGGCCCGAAACACGAACCAAATCAGACTGGGCCATGTTTGGGCCCCGGCTAGCCTGGCCCACCAGCACCCTATTTATGCCTAATGAGAAGTTGTGTTGCAACTTGCAAGTGATATATAGTTATTTTGTTGCTGCTGCACAAATACTGTAATGGGTATTTTCTATGTTCAAATTTGGAGTTTTCTTGAGAACATAGTTGAAGTAACAAATAAGAACTCTATTAGAAACTATTTTGTAGGTCTTTCTTGTTTTCTTAATTTTTATTCCAATATTATCCTGATTTCAGTTTCTGGTGATCTTATCAAATTTAGCAATCTTTGAAAATATTACAATGTCATCAAGAATGTATCAATCTTAATCCAATATTATCATGATTTTTCCTGTCATATTATCAATTTCGGAAATATTAAATTATTACAATGTTATAAGAATATATCAGTTTGATAATGCAGCCTCTGGAAACAAGATATTTGTAAAGATTTCACTACATGATGTATTAATTTCCTCCAAAAACCTTCACATTATTATTAGATGTGATGTAGAAAATATCTTCTCCATGCAAAAATCTAAAATAACGAGACTTTTTCCCCCTCTTTTAGCTAGGGAGGGTTCATCATACGCTCATCCCTTCTTTTTTTTTTTTTTTTGTGGGGTGGGTGGGGGGGAACGCACATAAATTCTTGTCAAAAACTCAAGTAAAGTAACAGTTGATCAACACACATGGAAAGATAGCCCACTCGCGTGGGAAAGGAGCCAGCACACAAGGGAAGAAAGCCCGCATAAATGGGAAGGAGCCCACACATGCGGGAAAAGGCGGTGTACCAGAAGTTCAAACCCTGTGCAGCCAGGTGAGAACTACTCAAATAAGGAGCCGTTCTCTTGA
Organism: Camphora micrantha; assembly: GCA_003546025.1. Lineage (NCBI taxonomy): Eukaryota > Viridiplantae > Streptophyta > Magnoliopsida > Laurales > Lauraceae > Camphora > Camphora micrantha. Next base: position 5,598,310 of record QPKB01000011.1, on the reverse strand, counting down.
TAGGAGGCATTTAGTGTCCCTAACCACCTAATTATAGCTCAAGACAAAGCATTAGTTTTCAATAAGTCTATGGAGACCGACTCCCTTGCCCGATTTTGGGATCGGTCCTGGGTTTTCAACTTTTCAAAGCCCGCCAGAAGAGATTTTTTGATGAAAATCGCAGGAAACAAAAGTTTTAAGCCCTAAAACGTTTTCCTCTGGTTATTCTCCCCTCCCAAACGAGTTTTCACATCGCCTCTCTCTCTCTCTCTTGGTTCCAGCGCGCAGCACCCCCTCGCATTAGCAGCCCCTCGGAGCAGCACCCCCTCGCAGCAGCACCCAAACGTGTTCCTCCACATCGCCTCCCCATCTCTAATCTCTCTCTCTCTCACTTGGATCCAGCACAGCACCCCCTCGGAGTAGATAACTTGAGAAGAAAATTTTGGGACCTAAAGCTCGCCAAATGTTTTGAAACTTGAGAAGAAAAAACAAAGTGCCCTAGAAACCATCGCTCATCCCTCTCTCTCTCTCTCTATATATATATATATATATATCACAGCTAGTCGCTACCCCACCCTCTCTCTAAGGTAATAAAAAAGAGAAAGAAATGTTTGTCTTTGATCTTGCCTGCTGCATCTCTATCTGGCACTGATTTTTTTTCCTCATCCGTACCTCCCAACCAACAAAAATGATATTTCACGTGGTTTATATTATTCTTCTAATTTGAGGAATGGAAGAAGAAGAAGAAGAAGGAAATGGCCTGATTCATAGATCTTGTCCACAAGGCAGTATTTACACCCTTGTCTTTCATCATCCAACTAGAATGGGTTGTAGCCAACCCTTGTCTGCACTAAGACATTTACATCTAACCTTAATAATGTGATTGGATAAGCAATCAAGTGCAGCACCACAATGATTTTTTCACCTCTATAACTCTATTTCAGTGTAAGCAACATTGGATCGATTTCGTAATTTTTTAAAAGGTGTTGATTTATGACAGAAAACAACACTTATCATAGCGAAAACAATGTAAATGAATTGATACATCCATTTCATTGGATCTAAGACCCAAAATAGACACAGGCCCAATTAGATTATGCATGTGCAGGGGGGTTGATTTCAGATCGAGTTCTTTGTCATTTCTGTTCAAACTTAAATCACTTTTTATGTAAGATTTTATGGTAGTTTTCAATCCACAGTAGGATTGATGTTATTTAAGTGTCACGTTGTTTGAATCTGATTGTTCAATTTGAATCTGATCTCCCAATTGGATGATGGTTCTTTTTTCTTTTTTGTTTCTTGGCCTTGGCCTTGGCTAGCCATGTAGGATGAAATGGATGATGTTATTTTCTTGAACATTTCATTGTGCAATCTCATACTTAGCATCTCTGATTGTTCTTCTTACCTTTGGCCCTATGTGTTTGTTGTTGATGCATGGAGTGGTGAGTACTCTTTACAGATGTTTTCTGGAGATGTTTAAACTTTAAATATAGCTTATGTTTAAAATGGTAAGATTGAACAAATACATGTATAAGGTTGGCTTGCTGCATGTATTGCACAAAGGAACAAATACAGGTACAAGGTTGGCTGCAGTGCAGATTAAGATTGATTGAACAAATACAGGTATAAGGTTGGCTGGCCGCAGTGCATGTAATGCACGGCAAAAAAGCACTTTTGTAGAAAATTGCAGCACCAAATTTCAGCATATTTCTGCTGAAATGGATTGCACAAACTTGCTTTTAATCTTTTGTTTCTTAAATGCTGTTTAAAACTTAAATTTTAAGTATTGCAATATCAGAACAATCAAAACTTAAATCCACTGTAACAACTAAAATGGATACAGTAACAACACAAGTAACATCACCCTGCAAGAGTTCAATATAAATCAATTTCCCATATTTCAGAATCCATTTCCAAATCCAACACCTGCCAATATCCAAATTCAAGACTCAAACCTGAATACATTGCAACATCCCCATTAAAATCCACATTCGAATACCATTGTTTTCTACCTTGCCGAGTACCCCTGTTTAGGGTATTGGTTAACCCACTTCCTGAGGGATTTTTTGACTGAAATTTAGAGCTTTTCAAGTCCTTATTATGAACTTAGAATCTGCTATTTTTCAACATGATACAATCACGTTTGCCTGGTTTTCAACTCACGCACTTTTCCAATACATTCGGGTAAAATCAACTACGACCTTGCTGGGTAACCCTATTTAGGGCACTGGTTAACCCACTTCCTAAGGGGTTTTTTCGCTGAAATTTGAGACTTTCCAAGTCCTTATTATGAACTTAAAATCTACTATTTTTCATTTAATTACAATCACGTTTGCGATGTTTTCAACTCGGGCGCTTTTTCAACTCGGTTAACACCAATCTGCAGAAACCTTGCTTAGTACCCTGTTTAGGGCACTGGTTAGCCCACTTCTCGAGGGATTTTTTGGTTGAGATTTGGGGATTTCCAAGTCCATATTATGAACTTAAAATATGCTATTTTTTAGTTAATTACAATCACGTTTACGATGTTTTAAACTCGGGCACTTTTTCAACTCGGTTAACACAAATCTGCAGAAACCTTGCTGTATAACCCTGTTGAAGGCACCGGTTAACCCACTTCCCGAGGGATTTTTGGCTGAGAATTGGGCCTTTCCAAGTCCATATTATGAACTTAAAGTCTTCTATTTTTCAATTAATTACAATCACGTTTGCAATGTTTTCAACCAGGCACTTTCTCAATCCGGTTAACACAAATTTGCAGAAACCTTGCTGAGTACCCCTTGTTTTGGGCACTGGTTAGCCAACTTCCCGAGAGATTTTTTGGCTGAGATTTGAGGCTTTCCAAGTCCATATTATAAACTTAAAACCTACTATTTTTCAGTTAATTACAATCACGTTTGCGATGTTTTCAACTCGAGCACTTTTTCAACTCGGTTAACACAAATCTGCAGAAACCTTGTTGAGCACCCCAGTTTAGGGCACTGGTTAGCCCACTTCCCGAGGGATTTTTTGGCTGAGATCTGGGCTTTCCAAGTCCATATTATGAACTTTAAATCTGCTATTTCTCAGTTAATTACAATCACGTTTCCAAGTCCATTAATACTTCCCACGATATTTTCAATATCTTAAGATACACCCCAAATTTGAAAACCCAAGAAAATAATTTCCCTAGAACCTATAACTTGAACATGTATTCAGGCGGGCTAAGCCCGAAATTGTAAGGCGGGCCAAGCTCGGGCCAGGCACTTGTTCTGGGGTTGGGCCTAATATGGGCCTGTGTTTTTAAAGTTAGCTGGGCCTATAGGGGCCTTAGCCTGGTGCATGAGCAACCCTACATGTATTTAGTCCAGGTTGAGGTCCAAGCCCTACATAAACCGTGGAAACCATCCAAACCTGGCCCAACCGAGGAATTAGAAATCTGGGTGATGGATTCTCATTTAAACCTTTGGTTTAAGATGTTGTACTCTTGTCCATAGAAACATAATAAAAGGTAGAAGTTGTTTAAGATACCCATATTGGTTAAGCAATACCTAAAAGCACATAAAATAAAAAAACCAAAAGTCTTACAAGGAATCCAACGGCCCACTTACCCAGGGATGACTCTAGCAATGGACATATGATACTCATTCACCATGGATCCTTTGGCAGTGGGTCTCCTCTATAGCCAATGTGTTACTTCTAGGATTATAACTTTCCAGCTTGTTCAAATGCTCCCCGGCTAACTTAGCCATATGGTCAGATGTATTCTCATCATAGTTCAGGGCTTTAGGCTTGAAAAACTAGATTTGACTAGTCCTGGCTTGAAAGTCGTCCCCAATAAGTTCAGGTTCTAGGCTTGAGCACAGAACAAATTCCACAAAATGAAAGGCAGCCCACAAGACTATGGTTTAAAATATCAGAAGAATCCTAGTCGGAACTATGAGTCTTCCCCTGATACACATATAAATGGCCAAGTTCTTAAATAATGGTGTTCCCCCCTTTTTAAGAGGTTGTGGGTGTGGGTGTGGTCTCATGGTGAATTTTGAAGATCAACTTTTTTACTTTTAGGATCCATTGATGGGAAGATTAATATTCATCCAAACATGAGAATGAACCTCAAGACCAGATGCGGCCACCTATAACAACTTGGACTCATTCTCAGTTTATTAGATATTTTATTATCCATTTATTTGTGTTTTGGGTTTGGCTTGGTCTGACAGACCAACTTCAGGGCTACTGAATCACACCCCAAGTCCAAGGCATGTAACCTTGTGGATGCCTCAAACAATTACTTGTAAATAGTCAAAGGTTCTATATCAGAAGATTCAAGAACAACCAAACAGTATTTTTCCTTGAGGAGACATAATCACTTGCTTGAATGGAAAACCAAATGGAAGCCACAAATTGGATGGCGCCAAGTCCTCCAAAACCTAAACCAAAAGGGTACCGATCATAACGGTGACTGCTTCACCACGAATGAGTACTCTCTGTGTATCCTCTTCTAGATGGAGGTCTAATTTTCCACCCCTCGGAGATGCCTAGTCAATGTAATGCATGAATATCAGAGAGAGATACATTCAAATGAATATACATATGAGAGAGAGAGAGAGAGAGAGAGAGAGAGAGAGAGAGAGAGAGAGAGAGCATACCATGTAGGCAATAAGATCATTTTTTCCCAACTTTTTACTCCAGTAAAGTACCAATGCGCAATGACAACTCCCAGTAACAGGATCCTGAAAGGAGCAAATGTTGACCATAAAGTTTGAGCAAAAACTGAGAGGAGAGGGGTCCTACATGAGTCATTCTATAGAAACTTCCTATGCATTGACAGAATCGTTTAATTACATACTGGTAATAGTGTGAATGAGGTTGATACAATGTTCTTGTACCCTTTTCATTATTTTTTTTTTTTTGTGAGGATTTTACGGGAAAAACCCCTTAGATGGCCCTTGTAAAGGACCTCAATTCCAACTGCACAGTTGAGGCCCTCCCTCCAATTTTAATTTCCATTTTTGCCTTTTTGACTGAGTGACGATATCGTCGCTCATTTCAAAGTTGAGCAACAATATCATTGCTCGTGCTTTTTTCTTTCTTCCTCTTCTCCCTCCTCTTTCTCCATCCCCCCCACTCCATTATCTAGCGCAACCTAGCACCGACAACACCTCCATCCCTAAACTCTGCATTTTGGTCTATTACAAACTCTAAACTCTTCTCTTTCTTTCTATCTATCTTCATTAAGAAAATTTAGGTAAGATAGTTTTATCAGCTAGTTGATCGCAGTAAATTTAATTTTGATTTGAGAGGCGAAGCGCAACGCATAAAAGGTTACTATTTCGATTGTGGATTCACTGTTATGCTTCTATTGTTGATTTAATATGCTGTGTAGACGGCCGCTCGTGAAACATCATCATCATCACCATAGTTAAAATCCAGATGACTTGAGTTAAGGGAATGGAGATTTAGACATTGTGGGCGGTGGGTTGGGTGAGAAATGGAGTGGGAGAGATGGAGTAAGAAGGAGGAGAAGAGAAAGAAGAAGACATAAGCGACGATTCGTTGCTCAATTTTGAAATGAGCAACGATGTCAAAAATGAAAAAAAGGAAGTTAAAATTGACGGGAGGGCCTTTTCTGTGTAGTTGGAACTATGATGTCCTTTTTCGTGCACGGGCCATCTAAGAGGTTTTTTCCCGTAAAATCCTCTTTCTTTTTATCTTTTCCATCTTTACAACTCATCAAAAACTGATGTCAGCATGTCATATTAGTTTGTTCTCAGATGTGTTGATGGGGCCCACAAACCAACAGACATGACGCTCCTCACATCGCATGGAAAGAACCAAAGTGTCTTGTGAGAGAAAAAAGCATTTTAAACTCCTTATCACAAGTCCTTCTCTTATCTCTCTAATTTTTTGTTGGAGATTTTCTTTTCTCTCTTATCTCTCTTGAGATACGTGATGAGGATTTCCATTGATATAATAAGGACTTGTACACTTGGTCAAAGAAAAGAAGGAAGAGACTATATAACCTTTTGGAAAACTTGTTTATAAGTCCAATTCAGCTGATCTATACCGCCCATCATCTCACTCTAAGATCAGAGTTCAAACCTTGCCCTCAGATTGTGCAGAGTGACGCAGGCGAGATTGTTCTCTAGTAGACGATCTCATCCACATTGGGTGCTTGATCCAAATTGACACAAGGTCCTTCTTCGCATTTGTAGGGGCTGATTCTTCCGCTTCACCCGCTGACTGAGAAGTCTAAGTCTATAAATCTCCAGATTTCCTTGCATGTTACATCTATTTCCATATCTTGGAGTACAATGATAAGGAAAAAGGAGAGAGGGAATTCCAACTTGATTCAAATTCGTGTAAAGTGGGCCTACCCATAATAAATGAACTAGTGGGAGTTAGTTTCCTATTTGTGCTTGGAATCGGTTTCCTATTTCAATGTAATATTTACCTTTAGTAAACTATATAAATACATCATTGGATACTCTCTTTCTCACATTGAGAAAGAAGTTTCTAATATTACCACATTTCATTTTCTTTATAGTATCAGACTGTCAGAGCCTTGATTGCATCCATCCGATCAAGATCCTCCTTTTTTATATACACCTCTTTTGGTTAGTCTAAGGTGGAGGTACAGATTTCATTGCTTGCAAACAAAGGAGGAGACAAAGGGAGAGATGCACACACATGATGATGAGATCCATGCTCAGGTAGACGAAGATCACAAGGAAATCAATGGCTGAAGCTAATTATCGTTTTCCTTTGTCTTCTGTCAATGTAAGCAACTGATTCTCTTAAACTGTCATCTTCCAACTTCTTGCTATGGAAGAAGCATATCATCTCATTATTAGAAAGTGAAGATATGAAAGGATTTACTGATGGTGAATATCATATGACTAGTCAGACGGTAATTAAAGATGGCAAGAATAATGTGACTAACCAGTCTAACCTGACTATATTGTATAGAAGAAATCAGACCGTAAGGTTAAGGCACAGATCCTAGCTATTAATCTGAAGAAGCCTTGCGTCTTGTGGTGGAATTGGAGACTGCATCTGATGTATGGAGGTGCCTTGAAAAGAGATACCCAGCTAATTCCCAGGCAAGTGAATTTCAAATAATTCAACTTACAAAAAATGTGACTGTTCTCGGAATATCTCCTTAAAATTCAAATTTATTTGTGAAGAGTTGGCTGCTCTGTTGAAGACGGGAATGAAGTATTTTGATTACTACAAGGATTAACATCAAAATATCAAACTTTTACCACTACTATGTTACAACCAGGTTGTTCGTATCAGGACTTGATGTCCTATTCATTAAGTTATGAAACTCGACATCAATCTCATGAATCTCAGGCTTTCCCTAGCCAAAATATGGCCCCTGTGGGGCATTAACGTGGTCATGAAAATAATGAATCAAATCAACAATAACAGAAACTTCAATGAAAGTAGGCAAGGAAATCAATAGTCACTTCAATTCCTAAGGCCCTGGCTTTGCTCAAGCCACTCAACACGGCCAACAGATGCCATCTACGATTTAACGATCACAGGTAAATCAGGCACAACAGCCCTAGGAAAATCAGAAATAGCTCCAAACCTTTGCACAGCTGAAGGGAGGAGATAAATGTCAAATTTGTGCTAAAGGAAATCATACGACGTTTAATTTTTGGCATCGATTCAATAATTCATACCGACCTGAATCTATTCCACAAGACTTGGTTGTTGTCATTCTTGTAGATTCATAGAATAAAGAATAGTCCACAGGTTCTGCTGCTTCAACTCATGTAACAAAAAATCTAGGTAGACTTGCTAATGAACATCCATATTCAAGAACTAACAATATCATAATTGCTGATGGTAGTTGGTTGTCTATTTCTCATGTTGGAGCTAGAATTCACTAAAGATTTTCCACATGTCTTTGAGTTCTCAATTGATGCTTTTATTTTTAAGGAAAAGGCAACAGGAATGGAACTGGAGAAAGGGTGTAAAAAAACGATTATATGTGTTGGATGAGGCAAAGGTGGCTCTTTTTTCTATAAGGAATAAAGCAGCATCAGTAAAGACATGGCTGCTTTATCTAGGACCCCCACAGTCCAAAATTGTTAACTTTTTATCTTCCAAGAATTTAATAGAAGTAGTTGATTGGAATAAAACACATTATGTGTGTCATCAAATGGGAAAAGGATGTAAACTGAGATTATTTGGCTTTAGCTCATATTGTCTCTGAGATTATTTGGCTTCATTGGCTGCTTTTAGATGCAGGTATATCTTCTCACTTGCTCTGACACCATTATATTGCGACGGTGCTAGTGCTCTTGAGATTGCTCACAACAATGTCTTCCCACCAAGCATATTGAGATTGACTACCATTTTGTTCGCCAGCATCTTCGAAAGAACAATATTCTTCTGCATGCTATCTCCTTCCTGCATCAACCTGGTGATCGCTTGACCAAACCTCATCCCACTCCCTTTTTGTCAGCAGTCGCTATTCAAGCTCTCTATGCTCTCTACTCCCATCGCAAGCTTGAAGAAGATGGGGTATTGAAAACACTTAATTTCTTATGGTCCTCAGTGTACCATAATATCTAGTGTTTCATCTTTATTTGGTAGTCCCTGCTGCACCATATATTTTCTTACATTCAAGTAGTTAGTTGTAATATCCTGCACATCCTGGGGCCCAGGCTTAGTCTGGCCCAGGTAGTTCCCTAGCTGATCTCTTATTATGAAATTAGAAGTATTATTTACTTGGAATTAGAAGTGTTGCTTATTATATGATTAGTAGTATTCACGTGAATGGGTTTTGGAAAGAAGAGGAGTTGTAAACCAACTCTAAATAGGAAGTTTGAGATGGCTAAGATTCTACCTTCTCTTATATATATATATATATATATATATAGAACCAACAACCCACAGATAGCATTCTACTCTATTTCTCTGGTTTTCTGTTCTTCTTCCTTTGGAGAATTCTAAGAGAGATTTGGTGGGCTACAATTCAGGAGGAGGGGAAGGCTGACTGATGACCTATTCGCGTCCACATATTGCAAATGCAACAATCACTTATTAGAGGTGAGTGGATCTTTTCCCAATTACTTGGTCGATCAATTAAGACGATTGATTTTGGGATGGGATTCAAATATGCTGTACTGTTCATTATACATTGATTTTGTATCTATCGATCAGGCATGAAGAGGTTTGTTTTTTGTTAAGAAATTGTATAGTAATGATTGTAGGCTTGAAACTGGTATAAGGAAGACAGACCTGTTGAATAGGATTGAAAGAAGCTGGGCGGCAATATTGTAATGGATGTTGGGGAGTTGTGGGACCCCATGGCCCACCTGATCCCAGATTAGGTCCAGAGATATGGTTGGGTATTGCTGGTCGACCCTGGTGGTGCTGGTCCCATGTAGAGAGGACCCCACCTGGGCCCTCATCCAAGAGTTTGTGACTGTAGGTCAACAGAAGTACTGGGACCCATTGTTTGACCTAATCAAAGATCAGGACCCCACATCTTGTAGGGGACCCATGGTCGACCTTAGTGTAGTTGGACATTTGGGTTTTGAACCATTGGGTCCCACTGTCCAATAGATTCAAAGAAATCTCAGGCGTTAATATAATGAATCAGAGCAGTAGGTCGACACTTTCACTAGGACCCACTATCTGATTTAATCATAGATCATGACCCCACATAATGAAGGGGGCCGAGGGACGACCTGAATGGTGGTGGTCCCATGTGGCCTGGGCTCCATCTGCCCAGTTATCCGGAAGCTTCAATTTTGTTAACTGTGAGGCTTATTAGCGAATTTTGTTCATGTTTATTGAGACTGTGGGGCCCAGTAAAGATGTCTGATGATGAATCCAATCCTATGGGAGGGGAGTGACACCATGGCGACCCTCTAGGTTGGGTTTGATCATGGATTGTCCAAGTGGGACCCACTGAATTTTCATTAACAAGTCTGCAAGCATAAACCATGGTTTTTCTTCATTCTATGTATGTAGAGGGGGATGGATAAAGTGTATAAATTGGGGGCGGATTTGGACTTGTCAGACTTCTGGAAGTTTATGTGATTAACTGTATGGTTGTGATTACTGAACTAATATTGACTATGTGGATTGTGATTAATATTGTGTGATGTTGTGTTATAAAATAGTGTGGGCCACCCTACACCATTCAATACCAATTATGATTGGAAGTGGGGCAGCAGCTAGTAAATTGTGAAGGGATTGGATCCATACTATTGTTTATATAAATCATTAATAATGCTGAGTTATGATTGATGTGTAATTGTGAAACATTATGCACTGGGTCCCAGACGTGGGATGTTGGACTTAGTGTCCGGGCCGTTATGGCGGCTGGTCTTTAGTGGACGTGAATGACCATTGAGTTGGCTGGTCCTTTGTGGACGTGTCTGATGAGACAGGGTCATGGTGACCGGTATACATGTATACGATGGGCCTTTGATGTGTGGTAATGTGCATGGGTACGAATATGTATATGGATGTACTTTTGATGGTATTTGTTATATTGATTCAAATATGTTGATCATGTGATATTATGTTTGATGCTGTTTGTGTAATTAGGAATATTCATTCACTGGTAATACTGATGTTGTGTTGCCCCCTTCAGGTAACAATACAGCAGGTGGGCCAGAGCGGAATGACGATCAGCACGAAAATTTCGGCATGCGTGGCTGAAAGAAAGAACGAGAAAAACTTAATATATTTGATAGAATTATTAGCCTTTGTTTAGGAGAAGTTATTTAATGTTTGAGCACATTATTGATTTGAGCCAAGACATAATAAGATGATCATTTAGAGATTATTGATAATAATAATTGGAAAAAAAATTTAAACTAAATGCCTGATTCCTTGTGGATATTATTTGATATATGCATGGTGAATATTGCTATATGATCACGATTCGGATATCCGACAGGGCCCTGGAATTCGGGTCGTGACAGTTAGTCAAACCTCAATGTATTTGTGTAGATAAACTCATTACTAGTGTATATTAAACTCCATTATAAATAGAGGGTTGGGAGCATTTCTCCAAATCTCAGGTTCTCTTTAAGTTGTTTCACTTTAGAGTCAAGGCCTATTAAAAGAGAATATGTAAGTGTTGTAAACGGTAACTTAAGACAAAATCAAGAAAGTTGTCAATGGATTATCCAGAATATAAGTCAAGACGGCCCTAGTTAAAATGAAGAAAAATTTAGCATTAGGACCAACTGGTATACCATATACCTATTAACACCCAGGTAGGGAAGGACAATTTCAGCGTAGATTGGTAAACAAAACTGTTCAATAAAATCTTGATTACACAAACAATACCCAATGAATGGACAACGAACACAATGATTCCTTTCTATAAGAATAAAGGCGACACTAAAATCACTCAAACTACTGAGCTATCAAACTCATCCGTCATATTCTCAAAGTCTTGGAAAGAGCAATAGAGTAACATTAGACAAAATTCAGATATTTTAAAGAATCAGCTGAACTCATAAGAAAATTTAGAGAAGAGGATAAATTTGCATATAGTTTTCATCAACTTAGAGAAGGTTTACAACATCCCTAAGGGTGCCAAGATGGCATCTCAAATGAACAAGGAAGAAAACAAGGCATCTCAAATGAATATATCCATATTATACAATGCATATGATACGTACCTTTTATTTAATTTCAGTATTTTATATTTGATTAGAATGTTTTATTTAGGAATTAGGATTCTTAATTGTATTGTCCTGATTGTATGTAAACATGCTTTATGTATGTGGAAGAGTGGAGAGATAGTGGAGTAGTGGTTAGTGGGTTAGTGGAGTAGTGGGTTAGTGGTTTTAACAGTTATGGAATATGTATAAATATTTGTAGATGCCATATGGTTCAATATATGAATGAGAACAATTCAAGGCTTTGCTCGTCTTAGGAGTTGCAGTTCTCCTCGAATTGAACCTTAGGAGGTCACTGTCCCCCTCGAAGTACTCCTTCTTTTTCATTCTAATTTTCTATTTTATTATGTAAAAGGTATGTATCAGCATATATTAAGGCGAAGTATCATGTCTGACTGTTTGAGAACTATGAACGGGGTGACCTCGAAGTTCCCAATTAAAATTAGGTTACAACGATGGCATGAATTGAGTCCTTACCTATATGTATTGATTATAGACAATTTACTGACAGATAGCCCAAATGAAGTTTGTGGTGTAATATATATAATTTTTTAAAGCAAATGATGTACTCATCAAATAATGAGGAGTGCAAGTTAATACAAGCTACAAAGCAAAGAAAGGCATTCGAGACAAATGGATTGAAAATTAGCAAACTAGAGTACATTCAGTTTAAGTTTACTAGATCGAAGAGTAGCGAAGATGTCATGGTGAAAAAAGAAAATGACATGGCACCATGTTACGATATTATCAAATATCTAGGGTAAATTGTACCACGCAATGACTGTTTCAAGTTGGATATATATAGCGAATAAAATCAACGGAGGATGGCAAAACGGAGGTAAGCGAATGCAGTTTTATGCGATCGTTGAGCATCACTTGGATTCAAGAGCATCTTTCTAAAATGACAATCATACTTGCTCTGGTGTACAGAGTTAAATGTTGCACTATAAGGAATGAGAAGAAGCTTAAGTACGTGTGGTTAGCAATATGACTCTTGCTGGAATAATTACAAGTTCAGGGTAGGTTAACAATGCTTAACAAATATTAGTTATAGAAGTACCATCGATCATACTGTTGTAGGATAACAATGATTCCTCTTAAGAGAGTACCACTTTGCCTTTAGTTTACTCATTCATACTCACTGAGAGAGAGACTCCCTTGCACCCTAGATAGCAATTAGGATCTTTGACATTAGCTTTTTTTAGACCATTAGTAGAACTCTTTTAAGCCGACCTCAGTTTTATGCAATCATTGAGCGTCACTTAGATTCAAGAGCATCTATCTACAGTGACAAACATACAATCATGCTTGCTTTGGTGTACGGAACTAAATGTTGCACTTTAAGGAATGAGCAGAAGCTTTAGTACATGTGGGTGAGATGCACTTGCTAAATGGATGTGAGGCTTTACAAGAAAGGATGAAGTTTGGAGTTAATACATAAGAGGTAGCTTACAGGTATCTCTAATTATAATAGTTATTAGAAAGAAAAACCGCTTGAGATGTTTGGGCAAGTAGAAGGCCAAAAGCAGCCTTTGCTCAACGTATTTAGAGACTACAAGCATTGGGAATTAGACAAGAGAGCGATGAAACCATTGTGCCAAGTAGTTAGGAAAGACATGCTGGATTGCGGAGTGGCACAGAGGTTCATGACTTTGAATATGGCCAACTGAAAAATCTCAACTCACAAAAGTGACTCTAAGTAGATGGTGGGAAGACACTTAATTTCATACAGTCCTTTATTTACTATAATCTCGCGTATCACCTTTCTTTGATAGCATCTCATGCACCATGCATTTTCTTAGGCTCAAGTAGTTAGTCAAACCTCATTGTACTTGCATAGCTAAGATCACTACTAGTGGTGTATATGAAACTCCATTATAAAGAGTGGTTGGAAGCATTAACCCAACACAAAATCTCTCCAAATCTTTTGTTCTTTTAAAGTTGTTTCATGATATCAAAGCTTAGGCTCTTTGTTCTCTCTAATACAGGTGAAGAGAGGGACTCCCTTTCAGCGTAGATAGCCATTAGGACCATCAACATTAGCTTATTTTTAGCCTATTAGCATAATTCTCTAAGCCGGACTCAATTTGATAGACAAGTCTAAGATGAGGATGATAATGACAATAGACAAATAGTTGTGAAGTCATATTATATTAGTGAAAGGAAAATATTAAAGCATATAAAGAATCTTTATGCATAAGCATCGACAAACAAATTACCTCATTGAGGCCCAACTTTGGACAGAAATAACGAGTAAAGAAATCATATCCTGATCCAGGAGCAGCAGTCCCTGTAATGATTATCCCTGCTGCAGCACATTTTTGAATCTCATCAAACTGTGGTTGTAAACCAGCAACAACCTCTCCTGATAGCAGCTCCACAATGAGGTCACCATCGCCAGTCTTTTTTATGTTGAGCATGGAAGCACCGTTGAGGGTTGCAGGGATCGACGGATGCTCTGTAGGATCACAATCAATCACTGGGATGGTAGGAAAATTCAACTCAATAGAGAAATGCTCTCCAGCTTTATTATTTGATGGAAATGTGGTGTTGACATGATTGAGTCCATCAACCTTTTGGGCAGTCAGAAGTCCAGACTTTGTGATGAATTCAATTTTGTTGGTTTTAACCAAACCAGAAGAGAACAGAAAATGTGCAGAGGCTATGGTTGCATGTCCACAGAGATCGACCTGTTGACAAAATCATTTTGGATTCATCAGCACCAATGCTCCAAAATGAAATTTCACAATGCTGCATTTACCCCACACCCATGAACCAGCTGGTGATCCAAACGTCCATGATCACAGAGGTCCAGGGGCCAAAGAGGGAAAAGTCCAAATAAGGCCTTAAGTTTTTATCTTATTTTAAAAAAGGACATAAGTTTTAAAATTTTCAAATTAGTCCTTAAGTTTTTTAGTAACTTCACAATTAAGGACATCCGCCATTTAATTGTATTTTTGGGCGATTTTCCCTAATTTTCTTAAATACTCAAATTACCCTTCATTGAAATAATACCCTCCTCCACTTCCTCCATATTTTTTCCTCTTTTTTTTTTTTTTTCCATTACCGATGATTTTGGAACTGGTCCGAGGGATAAAGTCACCGAAAACAGCTTTAAATGGAAACCCGAGGGGTAACACAGTTGGCCTAGGACCTCGATTTTCTCCCGAAGGTTGAGGGTTTGAAACTGCGCTACCACACTGGGGTCACAGATGATATACCCGGCTCTCCATGGCCCCGTAGGGATTAATCCAGCCAAAGGGCTAGGACACCCTCCGTTATATATTAAAAAAAAAAAAAGTTTTAAATGGACGGATATCTTTAATTAAAAATTTCTTGGAAAACTTAAGGACTAATAATTTGAAAAGTCTTAAAACTTATGTCCTTTTTTTAAACAAGAAAAAGGGAAGTTTAAAAAAAAAAAAAAAGACCATAAGTTTCTAACTTATTTCAAAAAAGGATAAAACTTTTCAAATTAGTCCCTAAGTTTCATAAGAATTTTTCAATTAAAGACATCCGTCCATTTAAAGCTGCCTTTTTGGCAAAAAAAGTAAATAAATTAATATCCAAATTACCCTTCATAAAAATAAAACTCTCTTTCACTTTCCCTAAATTCTACTCATTTCCTTCGACCCCCATCCTTACGATGATCAAGAACAGCCAGTGTTCCAACATCGATTAGCTACATGTAGTGGCTCCCGCCGAAATCATGTCATGGCTTTAAATGAAAGGAAATTTAGGTATTTTCAGGAAAAAATTATTAGAAAATACCTTTAAATGACTGGATGTCCTTAGTTGAAATCTTACTGGAAACTTAGGGACTAACCCGAAAAGTGGTGAAATTTGTGACCTTTTTTAAAATATGTCAAAATCTTAAGGCCTTATTTAAAATTTTCCCCAAAGAAAAACCTTGTTTTGAAACTTTCCCTGTATTAGTGGACCGGATTAAAAATTCAAAAGCAAATATATATATATAAGAAAGAAATGGACGATGGAAAAAGAAGACTTTCCCGGACCTCATCAACTGGAGTGAACCATCGAAGACTAAATCTAGGACTCGGATCCGAGTTCTCCGACTCAGCGATTCCCGAACCGATCCGACTCAGAAAGGCGGTCTCAGAGATGTTGAACTCAGCGGCCACCGATTGCATCCACCCCTCGTCTCTCTCTTCCTCCAACAGACACACCGCTGCCGGGTTTCCCTTAAAGGCCGAGTCAGTGAACGCGTCGATCTGATCATGATCATGAAATCAACGGTCATGATATAGGGAATCAAGATTCCAAGAAAATGCATTTCCAAGCAGAAGAAGAAGAAGAAGAAGAAGAAGAAAAAGGGAAAGAGGAAAGAGAGGAATTGATGAAGATATTTACCACAGAGTATTGGACTGGTTTTTTCGCCATTTTCAACGATGTTTCTGTGCTTGTGTTTGTGTGTGCTTGTGTTTGTGTGGCTTCAGTGGAAATAAAGAATACACGGAAAATATAGCGAGGGAGAGAAGCAGGATTTTGGCTTTTTGGGTAGGTGAGACTTTAGAAGTGGAAAGACCGGATTGCCCCTCTATTATTTGCTGTTGTACTCGTGACGGTGAGTATTTTTATGGGGGCAGAATGGTAAAGATGGCTCGCAAGTCCACATGGTGGGCTGTCCAATTTGCAGTGGGGCTAACACGTGAATGAATGAAAAAGTGGGTGGGACAAACCATGTAGTGACTTTTTCTTTTTTCTTTTTTTTTCTACAGGAGCAGGAGCTGGACTATTCCCTCTGGGTCCAGAGGAAAACCGGGTAAATACCCATGTAACCCCAAGGTTATAGCACTAGTAGATTCGACCTTCGATTTCTAAAAAAGGGAGAACCGGAGTTGATATCAAAAAGAAAAAGGAGCCATGGTGTTGACCACTCGGCCAACTCCTTGGAGTTTATTTACTGACAGTTCAGTGGCGGAGCACTTGTAGTTTACTTGAGACGTCACGGACTGATCAATCTCTTAGGTTGAGAGTGACTCCCTGCTACTAGTGGCAGTCTGGCATAGACAAGGAGACAGTAGCAATACTTTTGGCAAGGAATATCACTCTTGGTTGCAGGTTAAATCTCACAATTTCTGTCAAAAACCCACATATATCATTGGTACAGGACAGTTGGAAATACTTTTCAATACTCTTTCTCTGACGGAATCCGATTGCTACACTCTTTACAGCTTTAATATTTTATACCGAGTCACTCCTCTTGAGATTTAAGATCTTGAATGGTTGACTCCCATACTAAATTAAATTTACTTCTCTAACCATTATTATCAAAATCTTAAGGCATTAGTAGAGGCAGTATACTTTTGTTATCAACTTCATGCAAATAAATGGGCCCTCAAAATATTTGCGTTAGAATTTGGGTATCAAACGAAAATTGACCATGGTTTTCTCCAATAGAATAGGGTAGTAAAAGGACAAAATAGATTTTTGTTGTTTGGGAATTTCTTTTTCTATTTTTTTGATAAGTTCTTAGCCCTTTGGGCGAGAACAATTTCTATGGGCCTAGGTGAGAGAGCCTGGTAAAATTCTCCAGTGCTTTTGTATGGTAGTGCAGTTTCGAACCAGTTGTTTGAGATAATGATGACCAAGCAATTGCCTTTGATTGATTGTGCACCATTCCTTGGAAAGTTGGGTTCAAGGTTAGCTGGCTGGAACTTTTGAGCTATGTAGGAAGGTTACATCTCATTCAATCTGTGCTTTTCTCTTTCCATTTTTCCGATACAAAAGCTTTGCTCTCCCAAAGGACTATGTTAAAGAAATTTATAAGACCATTAGCAAGCTCCTAAAAAAACATCCAGTTAATACAATACCCTCATTTTATCCTGTTGGTTGGGGCATTGTCTGCAGACCTAAATCTTTGGGAGGTACTAACATTCATATAGTGACAGATAAGGCCCAAGCAAAACACATAATGGGCTCCAACTTCTGGGAAGTCACTTGCAGAAGCTACCCTTCTGTTCCCTACTCATTGAAGGCCCTATTAATAGTGGTTTATTCTAACACAATCAGCACTCTTAGTTTACTACTAAAGAGACATTGCTCAGGCTCTTCTATTGATGCTAATATGCTAGTTTGTTTTCTCTTTGGTTTTGTATAGTTGGCTCAACTTGTGTGCTTATCTTATTATGGATGTTTTCAGTTTTACTATTGTTTTAATCTCCTTCTTTGTTGCTTATCCGTTGCAGGTTCGCCATATGCCTAACATAGCTGGTCACCTTACTAGAATGTTGCAGGAGAGATGATGAGATTATCTTGAAGTTTAGCTTATGGGCCATGGGCCATGTGTTTACATCCCTATCAAAGTAAACTGGATTACTAGAATATCAATAGTGTCTTTTCCACTACTTTGGATGCTAAAAGGGGTATCTTTAGTCTATGGGGCACCTAAATTGCAGGATAATCCAAATCGATTAATGAGAACCTCAATAAAAGATCAGCTTTATCAACTATAGAATTGTTTGAAGTGGATGAGGAACAGGGATGCTCATGGGCCGGGGCAGGTAGACTGGCAAATCCAATCCTGACCCGACACAAGTTGTAAATGTCAGGCCCAAGCCTGTTCATTTAATCAAGTGGGCCTGTATTAGCTGGGCTTCGGGCTTTCTATCACTTGATCAAAACCCGGGACAAAACAGGCCGGGCCTGTATTGGGGCTCGGGCTTGTCTGGACCATGAATATACCCTTACTGAGGATCTGATTTCAAATGGTGGCTCTTCTTCAACTATCAGAGAGTAGGAACAATTTTATAATGCCTGCATATAGTGTGTGAGCACTCTAGTCAAAGATGTGCCCCATGATAAAGCAAATTTGCTATGCCTTGGAGTGGACATGATCAAACTAGGATTTGTTTTGGGAGCACATCACCTTGGTTGGGTTAGGTCGATTGAGGTCAAGTTTTGGTTGGCATTTCAGAATTCAGGTGGGGCTTGGGTTGGCCCAAAATCTGACCTTAACCACCCAAATAGCACCATGCCCATGGCAGTCATGTCCATTGTCCACTCTCACCAAAACATAGGCCCACATGTACAATCTCAAGGCTCAAAATTGTGCATACATAAGATAGATGGTCTTAATTTGAGAAATTAGTTTTTAATGCTTTCACCTAATATAGCTTACATGTCTCTTATTTCTTCAATTGTCAAAGATTCGTTCTTTTCCACTGGCACATAGTGATAGTAGTCTATGGCACATATCTTCAATTGTCAAAGATTCGTTCTTTTCCACTGGCACATAGTAGTCTATGGAATTGATTAGACTACAAAGCTTCCACTCAGATTGGGCCTGGACACATTTGTAAGAAGCTCATTTAATATATGCCTAGGCCCGGGTTCAATTTGAAACTCTAGTACGGCCCATTTATAGTGCCTGCAATGGTCCACAGATAAATACAAAATCTCCAGATGACCATCTTAACTAACAGAGGGCTAGGATCTTCTTTCTTCCTTTTTTTTTTTTTACCTCACTCAGTCACTCTCACAGAAAACTGTGGGAAGACTAACCATGAAACGAACATATCTAGGGATCGATCTTTGGACAGTCCTAAGTGTTTGGATCATTTACAAATTTTCAATTGCAAACCCCTGATTAAGTAAGGCATTCTGTTTTATTAAGACATCCTCAAATTC
Organism: Camphora micrantha; assembly: GCA_003546025.1. Classification (NCBI taxonomy): domain Eukaryota; kingdom Viridiplantae; phylum Streptophyta; class Magnoliopsida; order Laurales; family Lauraceae; genus Camphora; species Camphora micrantha. Next base: position 5,579,036 of record QPKB01000011.1, on the reverse strand, counting down.
ACCAATCTATCCATCCATTCCCTATCAAATTTGTCATGCTAGCACCATGTTCACTTTAAATTTTCATAAGAAATTGATAATTGCTTCATAGTTCTTCAATTTTAACAAATCTAGACATTTTACACTCTAAATTCAGCCATCATTTCACAATCAATGGGATCTACAAGCTGTTCCTCACCCTTATACAACATCTCTAATAAAGAATAATTCCCACCCACGCCCTCATGTCTGAGAAAATTTAAGTTAAGAAAAAAAAAGAAAAAAAGAAAGGAAAGGAACAGAAGGTGTGAAGATAAAATGAAAGACCAAAGCTTCCTCTGTGAATTATTATCACTTGCAGTATGAAGATGGAGATGACACTTAAATATGGCTCAGGAGAGAAGTGGATGTGCCAAGATTGATCAAAGTCCAAAAAAATAAAAATAAAAACTGAGTTGTAGAAGATGTGTGGTAGATGGGCATTCTTTATATATATATATATATAATGGTAATTCATTGAACCTAATTAAAATAAAAATAAGTGTTATTCTGCTGTTCTTTTGTTGTTGCTGCTGGTTTATTATTATTATTATTATTATTATTATTATTATCTAGGTTGATGATGCTTTGCTCTTGTTTGAATGTTTTGTTATTGCTCCTCTTTGTAATGTAAGTTTATCCTTATCACAAAAATAAAAATAAAAACAAAGGGTTTTAGCATAAACTCATGTTTGATACTCATCTAATCATTATTTATCGTTGGATTGAAATAAAAAATAACAATGCTTCTAAAACCATTATACTGTAGGGCCATAGATTAACGGATTAGAATAATTCAATGGACTTGATATTTTGCTTATTCTTAGGTCTCATTGGTACTGCCATAAAATAATATCATATGATATTGTTTCAAACAATTGTAAGGCATACGATTACATAGCTAAACCAGTAACAGTATGAAACCTCTAGCTTCAGCAATGTTGTATTTCTGCATGTGTTTACTTTTTATATTTATTTTTTTTTAAGTTTTGGTAAAAGGGCATATGTTACTTAAAATATGGGTTAGGAGTCGGGTCCACAATGGACCATCCCAACGCAACCCGTTTGCATTCATTCCTACGAGGATCCAAACAAGACTGTCACTGCCAAGGTTACACCCATTCTTTATCTTGGAACTAGGGTTGCAAATGGGTATCCGATTACCCGATTGCCTAGAAGTTCCGACCCGCAAAAAATCGGATATGAAATCTATTTTAGGTTCCGATTCATAAATGGGTCCGGGTCCGGAAACTAATTTAGGTTTCCATTGATAAACGGGTCCAGTTCCGGGTCCATATAGGTTCTGACCCGTGGACCCCGCATATGAGTCTTTAATACTGCAATTTTTACTTTAAAACCAACTCTTTTTGGGCATTCTTATATATAATATTAGATGTTGTAGACTTGATGCACTGTTATAAGTTGAATGATATGCTTATCTTAAGAAAAAAAAAAATGAAGAATGGAGAAAAAATAAAATCGATTTTGGAACTAGATTCGGGTCCACTTTCTTATTAAAACCGGGTCGAGAACCAACAAAACAGGTTTTAATTCAAAACCGAATCCGAAACCGTTATTTTAAAACGGGACCGGGTCCACTATGGTTCCAATTCGGAACCGTCTCGTTTGCAATCCTACTTGGAATTCATATCATATGCACATGCTCATGTGCTTGTTAGCTGTATTTCCTTCTATATTTGATTTCCCATGATTCGGTGACTCAACTTTATCCAAACACCTACATTCACAGCCTATTTGTTTTTATGAAATTGATTGCTAAGAATTCTAAGAAACGTATTCTTAAAAACAACTAAAATTGGGAAATAAGGGAAAAAAATTACCGTCCCTTTCATGGAAAATGAGTTAAGAGAGAAAATGAATATCCAATCATGACTCTGGTAAATCAAATCCTTGGAAAGTCGGGATCCCAGCCATCTACGTATCCCCACTAACCTCCTTAATAATCCTTTGTCGGAACGTATTTTAGAATTTCTAGGAATTCAAATCACAAATGTTTTAGTCCCTTGTGAAGGTACAACTCAAGCATCGAGACCAAACACAAGCCAAATGCCATGTGGGTAAGCCTGTGTAGATGAAGCGCAAATTGCCCAACAACATTTTGAAAATACAATGATAATATTGCAATATTTACTTTCCAACAGTACATGATATTTCTGAAATAGTCAAAATTAAAATTATCACGAGAAACTCACAAAATAACATTATGAAAAAGGAAAAATTGGGTGATATCTATAATTTATTTTTATATTTACTACGCATTAAATTTAGGAAAATTTTCAAATATGGCCTTAAGTTTAAGCTTTATTTCAAAAAAGGACACAAGTTTTGAAACTTTTCAAATTAGGCCCTAAGCTTTCTAGTAAATTTTTAATTAAGGACATCCAGCCATTTAAAGGTATTTTCTGGTGACTTTTTCCCTCAACATTTTAAAAATACCCAAATTACCCTTCATTTAAAGCTATGACATGGTTTTAACAGCCACTACATGTAGCCAATCGCTGTGGGAACACTGAGTGTCCTTGATCACCACGAAAACACTGGCGAGGGAAATGAGGAGAATATAGAGAAATTGAGGGAGAGTTTCATTACAATGAAGGGTAATTTGAGTATTAAAAAAATAGGAAAGAAGTTGCCAAAAAATAACTTTAAATAGATGGATATCCTTAATTAAAAACTTCCTGAAAAACTTAGGGACTAATTTGAAATGTTTTGAAACTTATGTTCTTTTTTGAAATAAGGCCGAAACTGAAGGACTTTTTTGAAATTCTCTCTTAAATTTATTCTATTTCGTTAATTATAAATTAATACTTCACACTATATTTTCAATATCTTAAAAAACACCCCAAATTTGAAAACCCAAGAAAATAATTTCCCTAGAACCTATAACTTGAACACGTATTCATGCGGGCTAAGCCTGAAATTGTAAGGCGGGCCAAGCTTGGGCCAGGTACTTGTTCTGGGGTTGGGCCTAATATGGGCCTGTGTTTTTAAAGTCAGTTGGGCCTATAGGGGCCTTCGCCTGGTGGATAGGATTGTAGACGGGACCAGAATCGTTAAGGAGAAGGTGGAACCGGATCCGAACCCGGAATGGAACTTGTTTTTTGGCTCCAAAACCGGAACCAGAACCATATATTGGACCGGTCTGGATCCGGATACGGATCTAGGTAGAGAATGATATTAAAAAAATATAAGATTTTTACGAGAGATTTTCAAAAATTGAAGTAATGTGTCGGGTCTTGGGTCCACGGGTCTGAACCAATTTGGAACCGAACCCGGACCCATTTACATATCGGAGCTTAAATAAGGACCCAAACTCGATTTTTAACGGGTCGGAACTTTCGGATAATCGAATAATCAGAGACCCACTTACAACCCTACTAGTGGTGCATGAGCAACCCTACTTGTATTTAGTCCAGGTTGAGGTCCAAGCCCTACATAAACCGTGGAAACCATCAAAACCTGGCCCATCCGAGGGATTAGAAATCTGGGTGACGGATTCTCATTTAAACCTTTGGTTTAAGATGTCGTACTCTTGTCCGTAGGAACATTATAAAAGGTAGAAATTGTTTAAGATACCCATATTGGTTAAGTAATTCCTAAAAGCACATAAAATCAAAAAACCAAAAGTCTTAAAAGGAATCCAACAGCCCACTTACCCAGGGATGACTCTAGCAATGGCCACATGATACTCATTCCCCATGGATCCTTTGGCTGCATTCAGTGGGTCTCCTCTATAGCCAATGTGTTACTTCTAGGATTATAACTTTCCAGCTTGTTCAAATGCTCCCTGGCTAACTTAGCCATATGGTCAGATGTATTCTCATCATAGTTCAGGGCTTTAGGCTTGAAAAACTAGATTTGACTAGGCCTGGCTCGAAAGTCCTCCACAATAAGTTCAGGTTCTAGGCTTGAGCACAGAACTAGTTCCACAAAATGAAAGGCAGCCCACAAGACTATGGTTTAAAATATCAGAAGAATCCTAGTCGGAACTTTGAGTCTTCCCCTGATACACATATAAATGGCCAAGTTCTTAAATAATGGTGTTCCCCCCTTTTTAAGAGGTTGTGGGTGTGGGTGTGGTCTCATGGTGAATTTTGAAGATCAACTTTTTTACTTTTAGGATCCATTGATGGGAAGATTAATATTCATCCAAACATGAGAATGAACCTCAAGACCAGATGCGGCCACCTATAACAACTTGGACTCATTCTCAGTTTATTAGATATTTTATTATCCATTTATTTGTGTTTTGGGTTTGGCTTGGTCTGACAGACCAACTTCAGGGCTACTGAATCACACCCCAAGTCCAAGGCATGTAACCTTGTGGATGCCTCAAACAATTACTTGTAAATAGTCAAAGGTGCTAAATCAGAAGATTCAAGTACAACCAAACAGTGTTTTTCCCTGAGGAGACATAATCAATTGCTTGAATGGAAAACCAAATGGAAGCCACAAATTGGATAGCGCCAAGTCCTCCAAAACCTAAACCAAAATGGTACCGGTCATAACGGTGACTGCTTCACCACGAATGAGTACTCTCTGTGTATCCTCTTCTAGATGGAGGTCTAATTTTCCACCCCTCGGAGATGCCTAGTCAATGTAACGCATGAATATCAGAGAGAGATACATTGAAATGAATATATATATATATGAGAGAGAGAGAGAGAGAGAGAGAGAGAGAGAGAGAGAGAGCATACCATGTAGGCAATAAGATCATTTTTTCCCAACTTTTTACTCCAGTAAGGTACCAATGCGCAATGACAACTCCCACAAACAGGATCCTGAAAGGAGTAAATGTTGACCATAAAGTTTGAGCAAAAACTGAGAGGAGAGGGGTCCTACATGAGTCATACTATAGAAACTTCCTATGCATTGACATAATTGTTTAATTACATACTGGTAGTAGTGTGAATGAGGTTGATACAATGTTCTTGTTCCCTTTTCATTATTTTTTCTTTGTGAGGATTTTACGGGAAAAACCCCTTAGATGGCCCATGTAAAGGACCTCAGTTCCAACTGCATAGTTGAGGCCCTACCTCCAATTTTAATTTCCTCTTTTACCTTTTTGACCAAGTGACGATATCATTGCTCATTTCAGAGTTGAGCAACGACATCGTTGCTCGTGTCTTCTTCTTTCTTCCTCTTCTCCCTCCTCTTTCTCCATCTCCCCCACTCCATTATCTAGCGCAACCCAGCACCAATAACACCTCCATCCCTAAACTCTGCATTTTGGTCTTTTACAAACGCCAAACTCTTCTTTTTCCTTCTCTTCTTTCTTTCTGCCTATCTTCATTGAGAAAATTTAGGTAAGATAGTGTTATCAGCTACTTGATTGCAGTAAACTTAATTTTGATTTGAGAGGCGAAGCGCAACGCATAAAAGGTTACTATTTCGATTGTGGATTCACTGTGATGCTTGATGCTTCTATTGTTGATTTAATATGCTGTGTAGACGCACCGCGGATAATTGTTGAAACTTAAACACCACCACACGTGAAACATCATCATCATCACCACAGTTAAAATCCAGATGACTTCAATTAAGGGAATGGAGATTTAGACATTGTGGGCCGTGGGTTGGGTGAGAAATGGAGTGGGAAAGATGGAGTAAGAAGGAGAAGAGAAAGAAAGGAGAGAAATAAGAAGACACAAGTGACGATATCAATGCTCGATTTTGAAACGAGCGACGATATCAAAAATGCAAAAAAGGAAGTTAAAACTGACAGGAGGGCCTTTTCTGTGTAGTTGGAACTATGATGTCCTTTTTCGTACACGGGCCATCAAGAGGTTTTTTTCCCGTAAAATCCTCTTTCTTTTTTTCTTTTCCATCTTTACAACTCATCAAAAACTGATGTCAGCATGTCATATTAGTTTGTTCTCAGTGTGTTGATGGGGCCCACTAACCAACAAACATGACGCCCCTCATATCGCATGGAAAGAACCAAAGGGTCTTGTGAGAGAAAAAAGGATTTTAAACTCCGTATCACAAGTCGCTCTCTTACCTCTCTAATTTTGTCCCTCTCTTATCTCTCTAATTTTATTGCAGATTTTCTTCTCTCATATCTCTCTTGAGATACGTGATGAGAATTTCCATTGATATAGTAAGGACTTGTACACTTGGTCAAAGAAAAGAAGGAAGAGGCTATATAACCTTTTGGAAAACTTGTTTGTAAGCCCAATTCAGCTGATCTGTACCGCCCATCATCTCACTCTGTCAATCCTTGCCCTCGGATCGTGCAGAGTGAAGCAGGCGAGATTGTTCTCTGGTAGACGATCTCATCCAATGGAAGACGCATATCATCTCATTATTAGAAAGTGAAGATATGATGGGATTTACTGATGGTGAATATCATATGACAAGTCAGACGGTTATTAAAGATGGCAAGAATAATGTGACTAACCAGTCTAACCTGACTATATTGTATCGAAGAAATCAGACCGTAAGGTTAAGGCAAATCCCAGCTATTAATCTGAAGAAGCCTTGCGTCTTGTGGTGGAATTGGAGAATGCATCTGATGTAGATGCCTTGGAAAGGGATACCCAGCGAATTCCCAGGCATGTGAATTTCAAATAATGCAATTTACAAAAAATGTGACTCTTTCTCAGAATATCTCCTTAAAATTCAAATTTATTTGTGAAGAGTTGGCTGCTCTGTCGAAGACGGGAACGAAGTATTTTGATTACTACAAGGATTAGCATCAAAATTTTAAACTTTTACCACTACTATGTTACAACCAGGCTGTTCGTATCAGGACTTGATGTCCTATTCATTAAGTTATGAAACTCGACATCAATCTCATGAATCTCAGGCTTTCCCTAGCCAAAATATGGCCCCTGTGGGGCATTAACGTGGTCGTGAAAATAATGAATCAAACCAACAATAACAGAAACTTCAACGAAAATATTCAAGGAAATCAATAGAGTCACTTCAATTCCAAAGGCCCTGGCTTCGCTCAAGCCACTCAACACGGCCAACAGATGCCATCTATGATTTAAGGATTACAGGTAAATCGGGCACAACAGCCTTAGGAAAATCAGAAATAGCTCCAAACCTTCGCACAGCTGAAGGGAGGAGATAAATGTCAAATTTGTGATAAAGGAAATCAGACGGCATTTAATTTTTGGCATCGATTCAATAATTCATATCGACCTGAATCTATTCCACAAGCCTTGGTTGTTGTCATTCTTGTAGATTCATGGAATAAATAATAGTCCACAGGTTCTGCTGCTTCAACTCATGTGACAGAAAATCTAGGTAGACTTGCTAATGAACATCCATATTCAAGAACTAACAATATCATAATTGCTGATGGTAGTCGGTTGTCTATTTCTCATGTTGGAGCTAGAATTCACTAAAGATTTTCCACGTGTCTTCGAGTTCTCATTTGATGGTTTTGTTTTTAAGGAAAAGACAACAGGAAAGGGACTGGAGAAAGGGTGTCAAAAAAGGATTATATGTGTTGGATGAGGCAAAGGTGGCTTTTTTCTCTATAAGGAATAAAGCAGCATCAGTAAAGACATGGCAGCTTTATCTAGGAACCCCACAGTCCAAAATTGTTACCTTTTTATCTTCCAAGAATTTAATAGAAGTAGTTGATTGGAATAAAGCACATTATGTGTGTAGCAGCTGTCATCAAATGGGAAAAGGATGTAAACTGAGATTATTTGGCTTTAGCTCATACTGTCTCTGAGATTATTTGGCTTCATTGGCTGCTTTTAGATGCGGGTATATCTTCTCACTTGCTCTGACACCATTATATTGCGACGGTGCTAGTGCTCTTGAGATTGCTCACAACAATGTCTTCCCACCAAGCATATTGAGATTGACTACCATTTTGTTCGCCAGCATCTTCGTAAGAACAATATTCTTCTGCATGCTATCTCCTTCCTGCATCAACATGGTGATCGCTTGACCAAGCCTCATCCCACACCCTTTTTGTCAGCAGTCGCTGTTCAAGCTCTCAATGCTCTCTACTCCCATCGCAAGCTTGAAGAAGATGGGGTATTGAAAACAGTTAGTTTCTTAAGGTCCTTGGTGTACCATAATATCTAGTGTATCATCTTTATTTGGTAGTCTCTGATGCACCATATATTTTCTTACATTCAAGTAGTTAGTCAAACCTCAATGTATTTGTGTAGATAAGCTCATTACTAGTGTATATTAAACTCCATTATAAATAGAGGGTTGGGAGCATTTCTCCAAATCTCAGGTTCTCTTTAAGTTGTTTCACTTTAGAGTCAAGTCATATTAAAACAGAATATGTAAGTGATGTAATCGGTAACTTACAACAAAATCAAGAAAGTTGTCAATGGAATATCCAGAATATAAGTCAAGACAGCCCTAGTTAAAATGAAGAAAAATTTAGCATTAGGACCAACTGGTATACCGTATACCTATTAACACGCAGGTAGAGAGGGAAAATATCAGTGTAGGTTGGTAAACAAAACTGTTCAATAAAATCTTGATTACACAAACAATACCCAATGAATGGACAACGAACACAATGATTCCTTTCTATAAGAATAAAGGTGACACTAAAATCATTCAAACTACTGAGCTATCAAATTCATCCGTCATATTCTCAAAGTCTTGGAAAGAGCAATAGAGTAACATTAGACAATTCAGATATTTTAAAGAATCAGTTGAACTCAAAAGAAAATTTAGAGAAGAGGATAAATTTGAATATAGTTTTTGTCAACTTAGAGAAGGTTTACAACATCTCTAAGGGCCTGTTTGGATAAATGAGGAGTAGAGTGAAATGAAGTGGATTTCACATGTGGAGTGGAGTGAAGAGAAGTAGGTTGAAGTTAAAGTAGTGTACTTCACTTCACTCCATTTGGATGCTTATTTTGAAGATAAGGTTTGGAGTAGAATCCACTTTTACTCAAAGAAATGGAAGTATTTAGAGTTGAAGTGAAATGAAGTATATGTGGCTCACAACATTACTTCATCTATTGGACCAGACTCATCCAAACGGGGTAGAGTTGAAATTTTAGACTGTTATGGCCTATTTAACTTCACTCTACTCTATTTTTTGCCTATCCAAACAGGCCCTAACGGTGCCAAGATGGCATCTCAAATGAATAAGGAAGAAAAGAAGGCATCTCAAATTAATATATCCATATTATACAATGCATATATTAAGGAGAAGTATCATGTCTGACTGTCTGAGAACTATGAATGGGGTGACCTCGAAGTTCCCAATTAAAATTAGATTACAAAGATGGCCTGGATTGAGTCCTTACCTATATGTATTGATTACAGACAATTTACTGACAGATAGCCAAAATGAAGTCTGTGGTGTAATATATGTAGTTTTTTTAAAGCAAATGATGTACTCATCAAATAGTCAGGAATGCAAGTTAATACAAGCTACAAAGCAAAGAAAGGCATTCGAGACAAATGGATTGAAAATTAGCAAACTAGAGTACATTGAGTGTAAGTTTACTAGATCGAAGAGTACGGAAGATGTCATGGTGAAAAAAGAAAATGACATTACGCCATGTTATGATATTATCAAACATCTAGGTAAATTGTACCACGCAATGAGTGTTTCAAGTTGGATATAGCGAATATAATCAATTTAGGATGGCAAAACGGAGGTAAGCGAATGCAGTTTTATGCGATCGTTGAGCATCACTTGGATTCAAGAGCATCTTTATAATTAAAATGACAATCATACTTGCTTTGGTGTACAGAGCTAAATGTTGCACTTTAAGGAATGAGAAGAAGCTTAAGTACGTGTGGTTGGTAATATGACTCTTGCTGGAATAATTACAAGTTCATGGTAGGTTAACAATGCTTCACAAATATTAGTTACAGAAGTACCATCGATCATCCCGTCGAAAGATAACAATGATTCCTCTTAAGAGAGTACCACTTTGCCTTTAGTTTACTCATTCATACTCACTGAGAGAGAGCTTGCACCCTAGATAGCAATTAGGATCTTTGACATTAGCTTTTTTTTAGACCATTAGTAGAACTCTTTTAAGCCGACTTCAGTTTTATGCGATCATTGAGCGTCACTTAGATTCAAGAGCATCTATCTACAATGACAATCATACAATCATACTTGCTTTGGTGTATGGAGCTAAATGTTGCAGTATAAGGAATGAGCAGAAGCTTTAGTACATGTGGGTGAGATGCACTTGCTAAATGGATGTGAGGCTTTACAAGAAAGGATGAAGTTTGGAGTTAATACATAAGAGGTAGCTTATAGGTATCTCTAGTGACAATAGTTATTAGAAAGAAAAACCGCTTGAGATGTTTGGGCAAGTAGAAGGCCAAAAGCAGCCTTTGCTCAACGTATAGAAAGACTACAAGCGCCAGGAATTAGACAAGACAGCGATGAAACCATTTTGCCAAGTAGTTAGGAAAGACAAGCTGGATTGCGGAGTGGCACTGAAGTTCATGACTTTGAATATGGCCAACTGAAAAATCTCAACTCACAAAAGTGACTCTAAGTAGATGGTGGGAAGACACTTAATTTCATACAGTCCTTTATTTACTATAATCTCGTGTATCACCTTTCTTTGATAGCATCTCATGCACCATGGATTTTCTTAGGCTCAAGTAGTTAGTCAAACCTCATTGTACTTGCGTAGCTAAAATCACTACTAGCGGTGTATATGAAACTCCATTATAAAGAGTGGTTGGAAGCATTAACCCAACACAAAAATCTCTCCAAATCTTTTGTTCTTTTAAAGTTGTTTCATGATATCAAAGCTTAGGCTCTTTGTTCTCTCTAATACAGGTGGAGAGAGGGACTCCCTTTCAGCGTAGATAGCCATTAGGACCATCAACATTAGCTTATTTTTAGCCTATTAGCATAATTCTTTAAGCCGACCTCAATTTGATGGACAAGTCTAAGATGAGGAAGATAATGACAATAGACAAATAGTTGTGAAGTCATATTATATTAGTGAAAGGAAAATATTAAAGCATATAAAGAATCTTTATGCATAAGCATTGACAAACAAATTACCTCATTGACGCCCAACTTCGGACAGAAAAAACGAGTAAAGAAATCATATCCTGATCCAGGAGCAGCAGTCCCTGTAATGATTACCCCTCTTCCAGCACATCTCTGAAGCTCATCAAACTGTGGTTGTAAACCAGCAACAACCTCTCCTGATAGCAGCTCCACAATGAGGTCACCATTGCCAGTCTTTTTTATGTTGAGCATGGAAGCACCGTTAAGGGTTGCAGGGATCGACGGATGCTCTGTGGGATCACAATCAATCACTGGGATGGTAGGAAAATTCAACTCAATAGAGAAATGCTCTCCAGCTTCATTATTTGAAGGAAATGTGGTGTTGACATGATTGAGTCCATCAACCTTTTGGGCAGTCAGAAGTCCAGACTTTGAGATGAATTCAATTTTGTTGGTTTTAACCAAACCAGAAGAGAACAGAAAATGTGCAGTGGCTATGGTTGCATGTCCACAGAGTTCGACCTGTTGACAAAATCATTTTGGATTCATCAGCATCAATGCTCCAAAATGAAATTTCACAATGCTGCATTTACCCTACACCCATGAACAAGCTGGTGATCCAAACGTCCATGATCACAGAGGTCCAGGGGCCAAAAGAGGGAAAAGTCCAAATAAGGCCTTAAGTTTTATCTTATTTTAAAAAAGGACATAAGTTTTAAAATTTTCAAATTAGTCCTTAAGTTTTTTAGTAACTTCACAATTAAGGACATCTGCCATTTAATTGTATTTTTTGGGCGATTTTTCCCAATTTTTTTAAATACTCAAATTACCCTTCATTGAAATAATACCCTCCTCCACTTCCTCCATATTTTTTCCTTTTTTTTTCCATTACCGATGATTTTGGAACTCGTCCGAGGGATAAAGTCACCGGAAAATAGCTTTAAATGGAAACTCGAGAGGTAGCACAGTTGATCTAGGACCACGATTTTCTTCCGAAGGTTGAGGGTTCGAAACTGCGCTACCACACTGGGGCCACAGATGATTTACCCGGCTCTCCATGGCCCCGTAGGGATTAATCCAACCAAAGGGCTGGGACACCCTCCGTTATAAAAAAAAAAAAAATGTTTTAAATGGATGGATATATCTAATTAAAAATTTCTTGGAAAACTTAAGGACTAATAATTTGAAAAGTCTTAAAACTTATGTCCTTTTTTTAAACAAGAAAAAGGGAAATTTGAAAAAAAAAAAAAAAAAAAGACCATAAGCTTCTAACTTATTTCAAAAAAGGATAAAACTTTTCAAATTAGTCCCTAAGTTTCATAAGAATTTTTCAATTAAGGACATCCGTCCATTTCAAGCTGCCTTTTTGGCAAAAAAAATTTAATATCCAAATTACCTTTCATAGAAATAAAACTCTCTTTCACTTTCCCTAAATTCTACTCATTTCCTTCGGCCCGCATCCTTACGATGACCAAGGACAGCCAGTGTTCCAACATCGATTAGCTACATGTAGTGGCTCCCGCCGAAATCATGTGATGGCTTTAAATGAAAGGAAATTTAGGTATTTTCAGGAAAAAATTATCAGAAAATACCTTTAAATGACCGGATGTCCTTAGTTGAAATCTTACTGAAAAACTTAGTTAAAAGTGGTGAAACTTGTGTCCTTTTATTAAAATAAGTCAAAATCTTAAGGCCTTATTTAAAATTTTCCCCAAGGAAAAACCTTGTTTTGAAAACTTTCCCTGTATTAGTGGACCGGATTAAAAATTCAAAAGCAAATATATATAAAAGAAAGAAATGGACGATGGAAAAAGAAGACTTTCCCGGACCTCATCAACTGGAGTGAACCATCGAAGACTAAATCTAGGACTTGGATCCGAGTTCTCCGACTCAGCGATTCCCGAACCGATCCGACTCAGAAAGGCGGTGTCAGAGACGTTGAACTCAGCGGCCACCGATTGCATCCACCCCTCGTCTCTCTCTTCCTCCAACAGACACACCGCTGCCGGGTTTCCCTTAAAGGCCGAGTCAGTGAACGCGTCGATCTGATCATGATCATGAAATCAACGGTCATGATATAGGGAATCAAGATTCCAAGAAAATGCATTTCCAAGCAGAAGAAGAAGAAGAAGGGAAAGAGGAAAGAGAGGAATTGATGAAGATATTTACCACAGAGTATTGGACTGGTTTTTTCGTCATTTTCAACGATGTTTCTGGGCTTGTGTTTGTTGTGTGGTTTTGGTGGAAATGAAGAAAACACGGAAAAGGTATTGAGGGAGAGAAGCAGGATTTTGGCCTTCCGGGCAGGGGAGACTTTAGAAGTGGAAAGACCGGATTGCCCCTCTATTATTTGGTGTTGTACTCGTGAGGGTGAGTATTTTAATGGGGGCAGAATGGTAAAGCTGGCTCGCAAGTTCACACGGTGGGCCGTCCAATTTGCAGCGGGGCTAACACGTGAATGAAAATGTGGGTGGGACCCACCCAAACTATTTAGTGACTTTTTTTTTTTTCCCTCTACCAGAGGGTTACAACTTTTTGGACTGAACTATTCCCTCTGGGCCGGAGGAAAGCCGAGTAAGTACCCCTGTGGCCTCAAGGTTATAGCATTAGTGGACTCAACTTTCGATTTCCGAAAAAGGGGGAACCGAGGGTCGATACCAAGACCTTTAACTCTGAAAGAAAGAGGAACGGTGATGTCAGAAATTGATCAATCCGTAGTCTTAGGTTGAGAGTGACTCCCTGGTGGCAGTCTGGCATAAACAAGGAGATAGTAGAAATACTTTTGTTAAGGAATATCACTCTTGGTTGGAGGTTAAATCTCACAATTTCTGTCAAAAATCCACATATATCATTAGTACAGGACACTTGGAAATACTTTTCAATACTCTTCCTCCGATGGAATCCGATTGCTAAACTCTTTACAACTTTAATATTTTTATACCGAGTCACTCCTCTTGAGATTTAAGATCTTGAATGGTTGACTCTCATACTAAATTAAATTTACTTCTCCAACCATTATTATCAAAATCTTAAGGCGTCAGTAGAGGCAGCATACTTTTGTTATCAACTTCATGCAAATAAATGGGCCCTCAAAATATTTGTGTTAGAAATTGGGTATCAAATGAAAATTGACCATGGCTTTCTCCAATAGAATAGGGTAGTAAAAGGACAAAATAGATTTTTGTTGTTCGGGATTTATTTATTTATTTTTTATAATGCAGGGTTCTTTGCCCTTTGAGCCAGAACAATCCTTATGAGCCTAAAAGAGAGAGCTTGGTAAAAATTCCCCTGTGCCCTTGTGTGGTAGTGCAGTTTCAAACCAGTTGTTTGGGATAATGATGACCAAGCGATTGCCTTTGGTTGATTGTGCACCATTTCTTGGAAAGTTGGGTTCAAGGTTAGCTGGTTGGAACTTTTGAGCTATGTAGGAAGGTTACATCTCATTCAATCTGTGCTTCTCTTTCCATTTTTCTGGTACAATAGCTTTGCTCTCCCAAAGGACTATGTTAAAGAAATTCATAAGACCATTAGCAAGCTCCTAAAAAAACATCTAGTTAATACCCTCAATTCATCCTGTTGGTTGGGGGCATTGTCTGCAGACCTAAATCTTTGGCAGGTATTAACATTCATATAGTGATAGATGAGGCCCAAGCAAAACACATTATGGGCTCCAACTTCTGGGAAGTCACTTGCATAAGCTACCCTTCTGTTCCCTACTCATTGAAGGCCCTATTGATAGTGGTTTCTTCTAACACAATCAGCACTCTTAGTTTACTACTAAAGGGACATTGCTCAAGCTCTTCTATTGATTCTAATATGCTAGTTTGTTTTCTCTTAGGTTTTGTATAGTTGGCTCAACTTGTGTGCTTATTTTATTATGGATGTTTTCGGTTTTGCTATTGTTTGCATCTCCTTCTTTGTTGCTTATCCGATGCAGGTTCGCCGTATGCCTAACATAGCTGGTCACCTTATTAGGATGTTGCAATAGAGATGACGAGATTATCCTGAAGTTTAGTTTATGGGCCATGGGCCATGTGTTTACATCCCTATCAAAGTAAAGTAGATTACTAGAACATCAAGAGTGTCTTTTCCACTACTTTGAATGCTAAAAGGGATATCTTTAGTCTATGGGGCACCTAAATTGCAGGATAATCCAAATCGATTAATGTGAACGTCAATTACTTTAGAGCTCGAACTTCCTTTAAAGAAAAGATCAGCTTAATCAACTATAGAATTGTTTGAAGTGGATGAGGAACAGGGATGCTCATGGGCCGGGGAAGGTAGACTGGCAAATCCAATCCTGACCAGACACAAGTTGTAAATGTCAGGCCCAAGCCCGTTCATTTAATCAAGTGGGCCTGTATTGGCTGGGCTTCGGG
Source organism: Camphora micrantha (assembly GCA_003546025.1). NCBI lineage: Eukaryota > Viridiplantae > Streptophyta > Magnoliopsida > Laurales > Lauraceae > Camphora > Camphora micrantha. The sequence continues at coordinate 5,563,685 of QPKB01000011.1, read as the reverse complement.
CTTTTTATCACTTGATCCAAGCCCGGGACAAAACAGGCTGGACCCGTATTGGGGCTCGGGCTGGTCTGGACCATGAATATACCCTTAATGAGGATCTGATTATAAATGGTGGCTCTTCTTCAACTACCAGAGAGTAGGAACAATTTTATTATGCCTGCATATACTGTGTGAGCACTCTAGTCAAAGATATGCCCCATGATAAAGCAAATTTGCTATGCCTTGGACATGACCAAACTAGGATTTGGATTTGGGAACACATCACCTTGGTTGGGTTAGGTCGATTGAGGTCAAGTTTTGGTTGGCATTTCAGAATTCAGGTGGGGCTTGGGTTGGCCCAAAATCTGACCTTAACCACCCAAATAGCACCATGCCCATGGCAGTCATGTCCATTGTCTACTCTCACCAAAACATAGGCCCACTTGTACAATCTCAAGGCTCAAAATTGTGCAGACATAAGATAGATGGTCTTAATTTGAGTAATTAGTTTTTAATGCTTTCACCTAATATACCTAACATGTCTCACATGTCTTCAATTGTCAAAGATTCGTTCTTTTCCACTGGCACATAGTAGTCTATGGAATTGATTAGACTACAAAGCTTCCACTCAGATTGGGCCTGGACACATTTGTAAGAAGCTCATGTAATATATGCCTTGGCCCGGGTTCAACTTGAAACTCTAGTACAGCCCATTTATAGTGCCTGCAGTGGTCCACAGATAAATACAAAATCTCGAGATGCCCATCTTAACTAACAAAGGGCTAGGATCTTCTTCCTTCTTCTTTTTTTTTTTTTTTTTAACCTCATTCTCACGGACAACTGTGGGAAAACTAACCATGAATCGAACATATCCAAGGATCGATCCTTGGGCAGTCCTGAGTGTTTTGATCATTTACAAATTTTCAATTGCAAACCCCTGATTAAGTAAGGCATTCTGTTATATTAAGACATCCTCAAATTCACCAATTCTGTCCATCCATTAATCCCTATCAAAAGTGCCATGCTAGCACCATGTTCACTTTAAATTTTCATAAGAAATTGATAATTGCTTCATAGTTCTTCAATTTTAACAAATCTAGACATTTTACACTCTAAATTCAGCCATCATTTCACAATCAATAACATCTACAAGCTGTTCCTCACCCTTATACAACATCTCCAATAAAGAATTATTCCCACCCACGCCCTCATGTCTGAGAAAATTTAAGTTAAGAAAAAAAAGAAAAAAAGAAAGGAAAGGAACAGAAGGTGTGAAGATAAAATGAAAGACCAAAGCTTCCTTTGTGAATTATTATCATTTGCAGTATGAAGATGGAGATGATACTTAAATATGGCTCAGGAGAGAAGATAAAAATAAAAAATGAGTTGTAGAAGATGGATAGAGCTGCAGAAGATGTGTAGTAGATGGGCATTCTTTATATATATATATATATATATATATATATAGAGAGAGAGAGAGAGAGAGAGAGAGAGAATTGAGTAAAAGTGTGTGCTATAAAGACCAATCAACCATCTAGCAAAAATTAGAAAGAAAATTTTCTTAATACTTACAATCCCAGATTAGTCACACCAAAATCCAAAAAAAAAAAAAAAAAAAAAAAAAAAAAAAAAAAAAAAAAAAAAAAAAAAAAAAAAAAAAAACGGACTTGACAAAACCATCCAGCTCAACAGAAGTCTGGCCTTGGCTTCTTGTGCACCAAGATGCAACCTCTCTCATAGTCTCTGATGATCCTAATCTCAGAGCAATCCCTCAAGTCCTCAAGGCTGATGTACTGCTGCTTGACTGTCCTAGCTAAGTCCCCCACACTGTCATGCACCCATATGTAAGGCTGGCATGTCTCATCATAGTAGAAGTTCTGCATCCTTCTTCCACCACTGGGCATGTATGCCTTGTAGATGCTCTTGCATTTCAACCTCTTTGAACCTCCTGGCTTCAACCTATGGGCCTTCTTCAGTATAGATCCCACCCTCACCTGCAGATCTATGGGCTTCTCAGTCAAGTTCCACACCCTAGTCACGAATCTAGAGGGGCTTGTGTGGTCACTACAGGCATAGATGCACCCCATTACATTGCTTAAGTTGCACTCCCACCACATTCTCTCTTATGTGGTTTTTCTGTTCTCTTTGATGGATGGGAGGAGAAATGGGATTTTGAGGTCTTATCAAATTGATGTATGAATGAAATTTATAGGGGTATAAACATGCCAAAGTCGAGCCAAGTATGGCCAGTTCTAGCGTAAGCTTGACTGCCTCAGTCACGGCTCAAAATCACGGGCTGCATGAATCCATTTGATTCGAATCAGAATCCTTTGAGGAACTTCACCCATGGTGATCATGAGTGAATCAATTACGGTCCGCCACGTCATCATCAGCAGCCCCTGCCTTGGACTAGGCAAAGCCTCACGGTCTAGCCCTTAAACCAATCCTCATGATCCACTTGCATGGCAGGCTGCACCGCGGTGATGTGGTGGACCGCGACAGGTCCACTCGCAGTCACTGTGGGATAAAGACTCACCAGATCATGACTCATTCGATTCAAGCTGTGTGTCACTCAATTTTGCCCCGCACAGCATCGAGTCAGCCTTCCTTTGTCAGTCTAGCCCTTAAACCAAGACTCAAACCGATGCTTGCAAACCCACCCACGCACCAAGAACTCCAGCTCGACTACAAAATGAGCCAAGTTCAATCTTGTGATCGGTTCAGTTTGTACTTCTCATAGTTATGGTTACTTAATTTAACAAGATCGATGAGCTTGGTCATCAGCTTGATTAGCTAAGGAGCTGAGCTCAAGCTAGACCCAACCGACCTGAGTTAAGCTGACTCGGCTTGTTGACAGACCCAGAAAATTTAGTGCCTTTGTTGTGTCTTTGTTTGTTTTGTTAATGAAGTGGAATTGGGCCATCAAGACCCTGTTTGTCTGTAAAAGGAAGGTTGAAATCATGGCTTCAAATTTCTATCCCCATTATGTCTGTCATTTAGCCTTGTAAGTGGGCCATGGGTGGGTATGTTAATCAAGGACCATCACGTGAAGTTACAGTGAAAGATATTTATTGTTTTATTGATGTTGGGGTAGGTAGCTTTAGTTGAAGAAAAGCAGGGCCTCTCTCTCTCAGCATGCAGTTTCTAGGATGAATGTCTACCATGAAATTATTAGAGAACTCTTGTCTTTCTTAAGTCTCCAAACAAAAGGAAAAGCACAAAGAGAGAGATATGCACTTTCACTTTTTGAAATCTTCTGTGCATAACAAGACCAAGACTTTCATGGGTGAGAGAAATGCTAGTCAGCTAGCCATACAGGCTTCAACATGGAAAAGGTGAATTAGATCCAAGTCGTTCATCAGAAGGGCCTCACCTCGCCTTGAATGTGTCTTGGGTCCAAAATCAAGGACTGACTTTGTTAGAAAATTGAAGCACTGGTTTACTGCTCAGTTTATTTATTAATTTCTTTAAAATTAGATATTACAGAACCTACAGTTTGTTTAGGCCTAGCATTAATCCATCCAGTTGGGCCCCATATTCTTGTTATCTTGTGTAGGAAATTGTGTGGCCCGCATGCCACGGGTCCCACTTCAGATCAAGCAAAGCCGATACCAATACAATCCCATTTAATGTAAGACTTGATCCGGTCCCACTAATAAGACTTCCAATAGGATTAATGGATGTGGGTTTCTTGGCGAAGAAGTCATTAGTAAGTGTGACTCTTTGGGACTTGTCTATATAAAATAGGGGAGCTCTAGGGTTGGTATTATTCCATCTCATAGGAGAGACAAGAGGCAAAGAGATCCGTGGAGCTTTCCAATCGCTGGAACGCACATAGATCTCCAGCCGCGTGTCGGAGTCTCCGCATCCGAATCCTTCATCTTGATCATTCATCTTTTTGTCCCTCCCCTCAAAAACTTGTGTCATTTACATTCAACTGGCAATCAGATTGCAAATGTCTTTTTCTTCTTCTTCTTCCAATCTTGGGGCCTTGGTTTGGTTATACAAACTATTAAATAACATTTTATCCTGTGAGTACATGGCTAGTGGACCCTAACTCAACAAACCCAAACTCTAATTCTCTTAAGGAAATTCTATATGTACCCTCCTATTTTGCTGAGCACTCCCACATCCCTCTATGAACTATGGTTTTTTTTTTTTCAAAAAGATAGGTGTGCTCAACAAGAAGAAGGGGTGCATATAGAATTTCCCATTCTCTTATCCACTTTCCATACAAGAAAAGTTACACAAACTGAAAGCAAGGAAACTACTGGTTTTCCTAGTTTTCATTTCTTTGCTGTTTATATCCATTGATGAATAAAAATAACCTACCTCCTTATAAAACCTTTCTAATCTAATAGCTCTTTAAGGTGCTATTTAGTTGAAAAATTCTCCTTTTTTAACCAAGGTTCAGACTTAATTACGCACATAGTCGCCTCCCAAGGACTTTGATGTCTCTTACCAGTGGAAGCTAATCACTAATTTTTTCAAAAATAGCTCAAATATTTGTATATGTTAGTGCTCATTTAACTCTATTTTTTCTTCTTTGACACATAAGTGATCCTTCTCACAAACGACTACATGGTTTTCAGTATGCCTGGATATGGTATAGATGGACCTGGATATGCATTTGGGTCCGATGTACTAAGCTGGGTTCATGTATAGGGTCCACAACATATAATGAGCTGAATCCAGTTTAATGTCTTAAGCCAAACTCTTATTTTATATATATATATATATATATATATTTGACATATCATGAACATGGTAAGCAAAATGATATTAACATAGAGCACTCTTCCTATGTGGGAGACCGTGAGAAAAAACCCATTGGGCCCATCTGGTGCCCCACCAATTGTGGATCAGGTAAGGGATTTAAAGGTCCAGATGGAACTGGCCCATGTATAAAATTTCAAGGTCATTCAACCGTTTAAACCCTTAAGCTGTGGCCCTCAAGTTTAGTGGTTTTAGAATATACTTTTTTATAGGGGAGCGATACACAGTGCCCGGGCATTTTTTAAAAGAAAATGCCCCTTCTAGTTAAGCCCACTGGGATACATGTGATGATCATGGAAGCCCATTGGTGGAAAGATCCACATGAGGCTTGCCTATATGCAGAATCTTGAGTCCATAAGATCATCCCAACCTTTTCACTCAGGCCCTAAAATTTAATGGTTTAAAGGTTTTATTTTATCATAATTTCAACCCAATAATGAGTGTCAAACTTGGAATCGTGACTATTGGGGGGGGGGGGGGGGGGGGGTTGGGTTGGTGTGTCTAATGTGTGGTAGAAAAGGGGACGTTTTTAAAGTGGGCCGGTTTTTAGAATTTCCCTTTTTTATATTTCAAATCATTTTAACATGTGGTATTGATGACATTTTTGGGTGGTGGGGGAGGGTGTTAAGGCGCACCAGTGTGCAAGATATCAAAATCCGAGAGAGAGAGAGAGAGAGAGAGAGAGAGAGAGAGAGAGATTGTGGACAATGGCTTTTTTTTTTTCAACTCAATTAGTAGAACTCATTAAGTGGACTACAGATTGATGGCTATTGTTTTCAACTCAATTAGTAGAACTCATTAAGTGGAGTACAGATTGATGGCACTGTGCCTAAGACGATGATTATGATAAATCTTTTATCTGTTGTTCTATTTTTAAACCTTTTTGAGTCCTTGGGAGCCCACTTTCTAAATATCTGAATTGTTCAAGTTCTGCACCACCTATTTATAAATGAAAGGCTTGACCTCGTCTCAGCCTCGTCTCGAAAGAAAGTGATATTAATTGTTGGATTGAATAACATGAGTATGGCTCTAATTAAAATTGACTTATCATATATAATTCATTTTCTATGCACAACAGTGGCCATCTTTTCATAATCTTGACTTCCCATTAGATTCCAAGTTTCTCCCAATAAAACTTCAGTCTAACCCGAGTTTTATTTTCCGGTTAGATTGGACATATAAAATTTATCCACATTTGTCATATGTGCCCAATCCAGCCATAAATTACACATCTATTGATCTGAAACTTGGAAATGTACCAATGCACAGTGGGAGAAAACAATTGAATTAATAGTTTGGATCAAACATGTAACAATAACAAAAAAAAAAAAAGGGCTTTGCTCCTAGAAGTACCCTGAGCACCACCTACTAGGGCCCACCTTGGGTCCCAAAGATCATGGGACCGGGGGCGGGGGGTGGTGGGGTGGATTGAAAGATTCAAATGGGATCACCCTACATATGATTTTGAATTCAATCTGATGCCTCTAACCTCTTGATCCAAAGCCCATAAGTTTAATGGCTTTATATTAAATAAAAAATCTGACATTCAATCCAATTGTCCAGTTCATTCGGATGAGAGCAAACCCAATAGATTCAGTGTAATTTAGAGGGATCATGTGTGTGTGGATGATTTGGATGGATCATAAGTTGGGCCTGCTTGAAGCTCTCACTATAATACGGTGAGAACAATTCTCACATAAGCATTGCTCATAAAAAAGATGTTAGAAAGATTCTCAAACTTTAACTAAACTTTGAAAGCCTTGTAATTATTGTTCAAATATTTGTGAAGTATCTCTTCAACAAAGGACAACAAATGTTTTTTTCCACGAATTTGAGCCGAGTTGAATGTATTATGGGCTGGACCAGAATGACAGATATGGAACCCACGATATGATAGCACTCGGCCAGACTCGTTGAAGTTACCTGGAAATGCGACCAACCGAGCCGAGTTTCCCAAATTTATAAACCCCGCCTACACAAGATTTTCATTTAAAGGGGGCGGATGATGACATAATGTTATTTTCTTCATTATTTTTTCATTTGAGCGGGCCAAGGATATTTCTTGTGCTAATTTCTTCATTATTTTTTACGGGCCCAATACTAAGGTCCGCCAACGCTTTATGTCTAATGGGAAACGATCTGTATCATAGTAGAATTCTCACCTCATAATCCATACCATTTCATCGAGTCCAGACGGACTCACCCACGCTCACCGTGGGTCGAATCCCTCAAAAGATCTCAATTCCTTTTCATCTAGACCCTCCCCCAATATCCAACTGCCAATACTCATCCACATGAGTGATTTGAGGGTAGAAATTAGAATCAAAATTATGACTTAAGAGAATATGAAAAATGAGGATGCACCCATAAGTACTGGAAGTTGGATGATATGAAAGGCTTGGAATGAAAAATTACACAAGCGAAAAATTCTTCTGGATCTATATGTTCAACCATCTAAATGTTCAAGAGTTAGCTGGCTGAGCCATGTTTCTGACTTTCTAAACCATGCCCAATAGCTACTGGGAAGGGATCTAGATCGATCCTCTAGTGATCTTCTAGCATAACCATAAGAAACAAAATGCCAAAATAGTTGGATACAACATACAATCTATATCTTTTGAAAGAAACAACATACAAGAAATTTTATTTTTTTTTAAATGCATTATAGAAGGACTAATTTGCAAATTGACTAACTATGATTAAGTCAATAAACTGTGATCATGAATACCAATCTTAGAGGTTCTTCTTCACAGCTCAGAGCACCCATACCCACAACATAAAGTTGTATGTAATAGGGAGTGACAACTAGAAGCCAATATAGCCTGTCTCTCAAGTGAGAGTTTGAACTGGAAAGTGATGTATAATGCATTTCATTGGTGTTGTTCAGTAACTACTACTCTCCAACCCAAAAAAAGTAACTACTACTCTTCATGATGATAGAGAGAATAGATGGAGAGGTATTGCCTGCTCCACTTATGCTGCTAATTGATTAACTCACCTTTCCTTGTTTCAAAGTCAAGGAATAGGCCCACCATTGCCTGCTGCAATACAAACCCTAAGGACCATATGCATTCATTCCATTTCTGCAAGATTCATTGTTTCAGATATTGATATTGGACCCAAAAATGATAAGTACCAACATATCAGGTGAGTCAACTTCAGTTCTAAATTGGTTTTTTTTTTTTTTTTTATAAGAAAAAATAGGCTGCATTGGCCTATATCAGCCGCTGTCGGCCTGGATGGTGATACATACTTATCCCTAACGACGTTACAGATGTGAACCAGGTATCATAACAATATTCTGTATCAGTTTCTTAAAAACCTAATGCATGTCTGTACTGTGGAATGTATTGGCTGATATTTAAAACTATGGTATGATCGGTTAAGATCCACACATGCACGGGCATCTCACCGTCCATACATCATGCATATTAAACACATACATCATGCATATAATGAGAACCAATCTCAAATTTCTAATTTGATAAAAATCCATGGGACAATTGAATGCATGCTAAGGGCTAACCACATTGGCAGGGTGAAATAAGGTTCCAATGAATAAGGGAGTCAAAATAAACTTTATCGATCCCAACCATTTATTTAACACCTACAAATTTAATGGTCACATATTCATGCATACATGACAGGTTATATTTTGAGGCCATTGAGTGAAAACCATAATCAGATCAATCTATTTTTGAGGCATTACACAGTAGGAGTTAGTAAATGAATTGCAAATTTTGCGGAAATGTGCAAAAAAATGCAACTACTATGAGAATTAAAGCTCAAGAGATACGATAAAGAGATTCTTTCCTATGCTGTAGCTATATAATTGCTAAGGATGAAGAGATTGAGGATGATGTCAAACATAGGTCAAGTGTTGGATGGTTTAAATGGACACTTGCTACTAGAGTGTATTGTGATTCATGCATATGAACAAGATTGAAGGGAAAATTGTATGAGATAGAGATAAAATCAGCTTTTGACGTATGGACTAGAATGTTGATCAATCAGGAAACTAACAAATACAAACTTGTGTAGTAGTATGAAAGACCTAAAATCCCACTCTACCTCATGATTACATCCTAGAAGGCCCCATTAAAACTCAAGGTTCGTTCCTAGTCAAATATCACCTACATGATAACTTATCATGGGGCTTTTTTTGTTTTTTCTTTTTGTGTTATGACAGCTTATAATGAATTTTCTCAGAAACCAATACAAAGTATCAATGCAATATGGGGTATGGCACTGATACTTGAACCTATATAACGAATGCTGTTAAGGTACTGTTTGGCGACTTGCAATTCTCGGTACTTTCAGGAAGACTCCCTAATAATCACAAGAAAGATTTCTTCACTAGTGGCTACCTGCAATTCTTGCTGTTGTTTCACCTCATTGTTTAAGATTTTGAAGAAGACTACTTGATAATCCTAACAATCAAGAGAAAAATATTTTGCACTTAAAAAATCTCCAGGAGACAAACACGGACCTAACTTGGATGCCAAATCATTAATTGATATTGGAAGCATGATTTCAGTAAAAAACACCATACGCCCATAACAGTCTCCACAATAAATCCTTAGATGTAATATGATCTACACAAAAATATAACGAAAAATCGCACTTCACAAAATGCATCTTCACCTCAAGTAAGCAATGTGAACCAATTACTTTGTAAAATTACACATTCTGTGTATACAATGGTATGAACATGACGATGGAAAGCAAACCCTCCAATTCCTAGAATATACTGGGTGCATAGTACTTTTTTTTTAACTTCTTAACTTTTACGCACCACCACAAGAGCTATTATAACCAACAAGGGTTGACAGAATTTACATGGAAGGAGGGATTTACTTCTTGTGATTATCCACAGAGTCGATCTTGACTATGAGAGGCTGGTGGAGATCCAAGGGAGGTTCAGATACTATTGGTAGCTGAGGTGAGGCTAAGATACCATCAACCTCCATATTCTCAGCTAATGCCTTGTCCAGTGCTGCCTTTGCAACTTTAGTTACACACACCATCAGAACCACTGCATACAAAGAAAAAAAAGGTCAGCATTTCGTTGTATCTCCTCAATTAGTCAATAAGTATTTTTGCTACACTTACGCTCCCTTTGGATCATTGGAACTCAATCAATCCTTACTCAGATCACCTATAACTATAATTACCTAAATATCCTTTGGTAACCTATATTTAATAAAATGATTTCACATGTACAAACAAAAAAGTCTGAGCAAATTTTACAAATTAATGGACTTAGCATTATGCGATCTTTCTCTTCGTTTATAGCAAATGTTGGTACGCTTATCCTCCTAGTCTGCATAAAGCTTCTTCTTCTATTTTTTTGTTCAGAGGAATGGTTTTCTTAATAGCCCATGATGTCAATATTGATGAACTGAAAAAGATTGCTTAGTTTATTCATAGTTCTCTAGTGGAACACTAACCTAAGTTTTTTAAAAGTATTCAGAGTTCAAACCTAAGTTGTTGAAGAGGCAATTTTGGATAAATCGTCGTCGCTTCTTCGAGTTACTACATAATCGGTTATAAGCAGACCTCGAATAAATGTGAAATGGGTTCGATGGCAATGGCAATAATGATGATGACATAATTGGTTATTATACAATCAAAATTCAAAAGAGATATGTATCTTCATCAACGCAATTAGCCACTACAGGAGTGGGTACTACATAATCAGTTATAAGCAGACCTCGAATAAATGTGAAATGGGTTCGATGGCAATGGCAATAATGATGATGACATAATTGGTTATTATACAATCAAAATTCAAAAGAGATATGTATCTTCAACAACACAATTAACCACTACAGGAGTGGGTCTCGAAATCAAGTTTGTGTTTATGAGAGAGAGAGAGAGAGAGCTTACCAGAAATCACAAGACCCAATATCATAACAACCTGCATCCATGATATAAATGAGTCCAAGGTTAGAACGATTGGCTATGCTGAAGGCTTCGCTTGTGCATGAGCGATGCAGTGAATAAGTGCATCTAATTGCTCGTGCAAGAAAGAGACAGTTAATAAAATTATGTTAAAAACTCTTAATTTTTGTTTCCTGAGGACCGATAAGAGAAATTGTGTTTTCCAAGGAGTATAAAATTTTGAGACTGAAGAGGACCATCCGAGTTTCTACTAAAAAATCCCATTTGAGAAAAAAAAAATTAAGATTTATTATGAGATTATTCATATCCTAGAAAAATGCCTGCACATGCAGGGGCTGTTTACTAGTAAATGGCTTAATCACTTTGCACCTGTTGGAATGACAAGTCTACTCATCCATTTGACGGGAGCAGGAATTTATAAATTTCTTAGCTTTACGTTATGCATGTTAGCTATCTCAGAAAGAAAAAGGGACTCTTTGCTTGTAAAGAAGTTCAGCTTTCTTCATAAATCTGAAGTTAATTTGGCTTGGATCCTACAATTTGGACTCTGGATGAACATGACTCCATATGACTCGATGAAATGAGTAGATATCATCAACTGCATTGTCAAAAAACTCATCTACCAAGTTAATTCCATCTTTCCTAGCTTTCAGCTAATTCATAAGACTTCCACTCTATTTCTCACAAATTCAGCTGATTTTTCTCAACCAAAACAAACCTATGCATGGTGGGAATTCAACATTTGCCTTTCCAAGCATATCCCTTTAGGTCACATTTGGTAACCATCCTCAGCGACGATCCCTTGTGATTTTTCTTGCTCCCGAGGAAAATCCACATTTGGTAAAACGAGGAAAACCGCATAGAGGAATCCTCGATTCCTTGTTTTCGATTTTCTGCCCGACTTTGCAAATCTACATGACGCCATAAATGCGGAGCTACAGTTCTCCAGGTGGTAATGTATAGAGTGCTGGTTTCTGCCATTTTTTTTATTTTTGTGGGTCCCACAAAATGAAGATTTGAACCGTTCATCATCTCGAAAAGGCCCAAAACAGCTGCGAGGTTAAACATCATCCGTTCATTGAACATAGATTTTAAGATATTTGTAAAAAGCTCTAGACAGTTGGACACTTGGATGACAATTTCTAGACTTCTAGGGGCCTCTTTTGCGAAATCCAAACCATTCATTCTCTTCAAAAGGCTAATCACGGCTATGGGGTTGCATTTGGCAGCTCGATTCATATTGGATCATGAGAAAATGGCAAAAAAAAAAAAAAAGAAAAGAAAAAAAAAAAAAAAACTCTAGACCGTTGATAAGGGGTTTTTTAACAGTCCATTTTTTTCAAATTTTTTCTTCCTGTGGGTCACGATCCAATCTGTTCATCATCTCCAAAAGGCCAAACACAGCTAAAAGGTCAAATATCAACTGTTGATTCATTCCTTATAAATTGAGATATTTGCAAAAAAGTCTAGAACCTAAAAAATGAAATTTTTTACTCTTGTGGGCCCCATTTGCATGATCTGAACCGATCATCATCTCCAGAAAGTTAGAATTGTCTAGCTAGTGAAAGTTCAGGTCTTGATTCTTCATGGATTATGAGAAATTTGTGAAAAAATATACAACGGGTGGATGGCAAATAATATAAAAGGTAGGATTCCCTAGTGTCTGCCAAACGTGGAATGTCCCCTCAGAAATCCTTTTTGAGGTAGCTTAGTTCCAAGGGAACTAAGGCTCTGGTTACCAAACATGCACCTTCTTGGTAATTTACTTGTATAATGAAGTGAAAAGAAGGGTCAAATCAAGAGAGAATAAAGGAATACGGTGTCAAATCAAAAGGTGCTACTTTTCATTTAGTGGCATGAGAGTAGTTTTTTGACATTTTTGGTAAAAAGATGAGGGCTTATGACATTTAGTGGCATGACATGAGACCAACTTTTTTACCTTTTTGAAAAAAAAAAAAAAGAGGTTCTTAATGAAATTTAGTACTTTTTTATTTGAGCCCTACTTCTTTTCTTGTATATTGAATTGACCCTTTACTTCACATAACTATAAAAGTAATTTTCCCAAACAGGCTTCCTGGTTAATATAGATTAAAATACTGTCCTGGCTTCAAAGTGTAAGGCAGTACAACAACTTGGAATCAGCAATTAAACAACTTTACCTGTGACAAGCAACTAAGTGACCTTGTTATTAACAAAGTGTTTCGCTAGAGTGAACAGACCATATTGTAAGGTGTCTGAATATATTCGAAGGAGCATTAGGGAAGATGGCTCACCCAGCGAGTTGTTGAGACCTCACTCCATCCATGAGTAACATCAGAAAGATCCTTCAGAGTTGTTCCAACGTATACAAGTGCGAATGTTATTGGCTGGAATAAAAGACAAATAGTTCCATCAAACATGTGATTGGAGTAAGTCACTTATAAAGCAGTAAAGGAAAAACAAAATCAAACACCAGCAGCAGACACCAATCGAACTATTGAACAGGAGAAAATCCCCATTTGAACTGCCGAATAGAGGTGAAGGTTTCAAACTATTGTGTCGATACTAGCCAAATGGACCCAAAGTTCGGCCGAACAAAAAACAACTTTAAAATTTTGATTTTACTCCAAATGTAAACCATGTGATCCTTTGTATGGTAGTCTTTAACCATCTTGGAAGCTCTGATTCCATGTTAATACATCTAAAAAGATAACTTCCAGCGTTTCTTTCTCAAAAAAAAACGATCATGTAGATATATAGCTGAAAAAAAAAAAAAACCCTCATTTTTCCGATAATTACAAGTTAGCCCATATTTTTCAGAAACTACAAGGTCACCACACTCACAAATGCCTTATCCCAGAAAATTATCTTTCTTCGGTGCTCAAATCTTAAGGGCATGTTTGGCAACAGTCCTCGCAGAGGATTCTGTTGCCATTTTCCACGCAATCAGAGACTGCCCACGTTTGGCAAGTCTAGAATTAAAAATCAGTTGACTGCAACTATCAGTCAAATGATAGAAAACGCACATCCGACACTCCCCCATTTGACTCCGCAAATCATCCCAATCAAGGATTTGCGGAGCTACAGTGACTAAGACAGTCTTTTGCAACATACTGTGTTTTTCAAATTTTTTGATGCTATGGGACCATGAATGATGATCTAAACCATTTATCAACTTCACACAGCTAAAAACGGCCATCAAAACCAATATCAGCCGTTGATTTGTCACAGATTTGGAGATATTTTCAAAAATGTCAAGACCAATAGATGGCATTATTTCAACTTCTGTGGGCCCCATTTGACTAATCTGAACCGTTAAACCTCTTCAAAAGGCCACAAATGGTTAGGAGGCTCAAATTTGGGAGCCTAACTCCTCTTGGATCATGAAAAAATTGCGGAAAACTCAGAATCGTTGATATGTCAGTGCCAAAAACAAGATTTAAGGACAGTCCGTTATTTTCAATTTTCTTCTTCCTGTGGGCCCTATAAATACGATCCGAGCAATTCAAAATCTCCAAAAGGCAAAAGAGCGCTATGGGGTCAATTTTCACCCATAGATTCTTCATGGATTTTTAGATATTTGTGAAATGTCCAGATCATAAAAAGTAAATTTTTTATTTATGTGGGCCACACTTGCATGATCTGAACCACTCAGAATCTCTAGAATAACAAAAGTGATTTGGGGCTGGAATATTAGGGCTCAATTCATCACAGATTGTGAGAAATTAGTAATAAAAAAAAAAAAAAACATGTTGTCCTTAGGAATCTTAGTTGTTTACCAAACATGGAATGCAATGATTCCTTCCATTAGAAATCCTCAATGTTGATTTTATGCTTCTAGGGGAATGAAGGAATCATTTCGATAGAGGATTCCATTCCCTAGCATGGACCATTGCCAAACATGCCCTAAAAGAACAGAGAACAGAAGCAACCATCACTGATCTGTGTCCTTGGCGTTTAGTTCCATGCCATGTCAAGATAGTGATATCCACAAGTATCATCCACCTAGACTATCTAACAAAAAAAAAAAAAGCATAGAATAATATGCCAAATCTGAGAAACCATTTCAAAATTAACTGCAACCATGGCTGGCTGGCCGCATAATGCCCATTAAAATCTAAAAGTAAGCATATAGCAGTTATTTATATCTATTAAAATGAAATGTATTGAGGATACAAATTGTATAAATATACCATTAAAAATTTACAGATCTGCCCAAGCGCAGGCACCTTCAAGCAAAGACAAGTAATTCTAGGGCTTTACGCAAAGAGAAGACAAAACTGAATTGATTAATGATTTTCAGAATACATGTTAGGTCCTGAAGGAGGACTCTGACATCCAAAGAGAGAAATTTCCTTTATACACATGGAATCTCTTTCCTTAAAATAAAAGATTCATTGAACCTAGAACCCAATAAGAAACTAAATTAAAGAAGATACTTAATAATCCCCGCAAAGGTTTTAAATGACGCATTGATTTATTGCTTTATTAGGAGCATAGGCTTCCAACCTATGATGCACGGATACGGCATGGATACAGCAAGTACACGTCGTAGACACGGCAGGGACACGGATTTTACATGTAAAAAGTGAAGTATCGGATACGATACGACACGATACGTTGCCCATTTTAAAGTATCCGTGCATCATAGCTTCCAACTATACCGGCTGGTCCCGTTAGGCCAGCAATGGGCTTTGGGCTCGAGCCTAATGGACCTAGGCTGGATCTGGCCCTTTATCTGAAGCCCGTTACCCTTTTTGGGCTGCGTCAACCTTCCACTTAGTTCTGTTAATTCTTCTAATATCAATTCCAAAATCCATTCTCATTTCTCTTAATCTGCAACAAGATTCCGTCAACCATTACTAAGAAGTAAACAAAAGAGCACCATGAAAGTATTAAACCATGCAACAGGGCCAACTTATTCCGCCCAAGCCTCCATCCCAATCTTTTCCTACCTTCCCTGCCTAGAAGCAGAGGTCTTCGGCCTTCCTTACCCACCAAGAGGAGGAAACTAAGGGCCCTTTTGGCATCGTTTCTTTGTTGTTCCCAATTCTGCACTGGGATTGGGTTGTGTTGAAATTTGACCGGATAGAATTTGTTTGGCAAAATTACAAAAAAATTGTTCCTCTTAGAATGTAGTCCGCGGAACTTGTTTGGTAACAGTAAAACCCACCATGTATTAAATCAGAACTTTATATAATGCTTCATGAGGCTCTTGTATAAAATGCAAACCTTCCTCTAGAGATCATCGTCATCATCATCAACTCACCATTAAAAGGAACACAAGCTGAAATTCTTAAGATTGTTTTTGTTTTGTTAAAAATCGAAGACAGTGAAATTGGGTTTTCATCATTTCTTCAATAAAAAGATTCATTTTGCTTCATATAAAAAACAAGGAAGATGAGAGAGACGATCTTTGCAGAGGTGGAAAGGGAATGAGCCGGCATCACCATTGCTCTCTTCAGCCATCTAACATCCTCCATCTAGATACAGAAAAATTGTTGAGAAATTGTTGGAGCTCTTGGTCAATAATTTCATCCTTTTTCAGATGCTCATTAAAACTTAAGATAGGCACCTGTTTTCACTTGCAAATCAATCAATCCATCAAGCACCTAACCTGCAAGTTAACCCCATCAAGCACCCCACCTTCAAATCAACCCAACACATCCACAGCTCACCCGACTTTTCATCATTTGCATCCCACCTGAAGAACTCAGCATGGAGAAAACCTACAGATCAACCCAACCCATTACCCACCTCACCTACAAATCAATCACGCACCCACCTATCCCTCCCCTCGTCAAGAAGCTGTGTGCAGAGAGAGGAGCTGGGCAGGGATCCGGCCTTGGCAGTGGGGGAATCGAAGAGGGAGGGTGGGAGATCATTTGGTAAGGAAAAGAGAGACAGATTGAGGGGAGATTTGCTGAGGGAGATATGAGTATTTGTTGCGTGATGGTTTCAGTAATGTGCCAGCAAGTCTCTTCCCAAAAAAAAAAAAAAAAACAAATTTAATCGTTTTTTATCCCACGGGTCACGTTTCTCAAAATTGGTCCAGCGAAAACATCTAATTGAAACGATGATCTTGGTTACCAATCGCGTTCCAAATGGCTTTATCCCATGGGAATTGGAAAACGCCCCCTTCGCACGATGCCAAACGGGGCCTAAGACTCCTACTCCTACCTAATATCGTCATTTTGTTGCTTGCTGCATAGTTTCATAGGCCCATATAGAGCCATTTGCAACCTTAACCTTTTGTTGCCTCCAACCCTACCATGAACCGTTTACAAAACCCTAAATGCTTCTCATTCCATCTTGAAGCTAAAGAACCTAAACCTTAGTTCTTCCCTACGGTCAAAGCAATCACAGACAATCCCAGCCTGTGACAAAATGGTTGCATGCTCCTAAGAAAATATGCCCAGAGGAAGACTATGAAGTGAAATGGAGTTGCTCCAATCGGCAGCCCATACTCCCAACAAGTGTTTTCCCCAGTAGAAGTGGCAAGTGGTTAATGTGAGTCCAACGCAAATGAGTACTGATTGGCTGTTGGAAAATTTAGAAAATGGAATGTCCTGGTTCAATGTGCCATGACCACTACTTGGGTTTCAAATGTTCTGCATACAACTATACAAATCAAAACCTTTCTGCCATATTTCTGTCATGGTCTATAAACTCGACTCTGGTGAACAAATCCTGATGTAATGTGTTACAAGCTGATACAAAGGTAGCAATGATAAATTGATAATCTCACTCACAAAACATCAAAAATAACACAGTGTGTACTCATCCCACATTCCATCTAAACTTTCATCATTATGGTTTTTAGGGTTTTTAAGCAGGGGGGGGGAAACCCTTAGAAACCAATATAACAGGATGAATATATAGTGGATGACATTTTAGTATAAATTATTATGAAAAAATTGTAAGTCACCACCGAAACCAGTAAATAGTGAGCGAAAGTGCGAAACCATATTATTATCATTGTCGTCGTCGTCGTTATTTGCTTGGTAACAGGACTCTTAACACACAACCTCAAGGTTGCAATAGTGAGCTCCTACCCATTATGCCCAGGGTGAAACCATTATGTAGCAGGCATTATTTTAAATCCATTTTCTAAGACAGAACTATAGGAAGAACCCATATAATATCATGCATTGCAAGGTTGAGTTCTAATTGTAGGAGACAGTTTCTTGTTACTACAATACTGTTTCAATTCACGACATTCATTGAGACAATAGATTCATTATTCTTTGGTCTGCATTTACTTCAAATTGATTTGATATTTTTATTCAAATTTCTTATTTAACTTTATACAGGAATAGAATAGCTTCATACCAGCTCAATTGAACCAGCTCTATGAAATTGCATCAAAGTGCTTGTACTTTCATAACAAACTTTTCCACTCATTCTCTCCAGTATAGAGTAAGGATCCGTCTTTTATCTTTTATCTTTTTCCTATTTAATGTTTTCCCATGATTCAACACATCCAGACATCCCCTAGTTTTTCCATGGATCCAACACAAGAAAATTAGGTGCCTTATTTTGAAAATGTGCAAGCACTATATTGTTTAATGGTGATTGGGACATTTCAACAGCATGAGATAATGACACTTTTTTTTAAGTTGATTACTATCAATCAATATCTTTACTAATCAAAAAATAATCAATATATTGCAAACAGAATGGTTCGCTTAAATTTCAGTGAGCATGACATTTCCTGTTCAATAGATCTTTGCAACCACTAGAATAAAAGAATCCATCCACATTTTCTAATATGACCACACTTGCATGAGTCTTTATAAATCTAAACAACCAATCTATGAAAACAACATACCATCATTCCCAGCCAAGAAGCCAACATGTATTCTCCTATCCGAACAGGAGTCACAGACAGAAGGTAATTCAACATGTTCAATGGAAGTAAGGGAACCAGCCGAAGTAGTAGCACTATCTGTGGAAAATAAGAAAAAGAAAATCACTTCAGGAATTAGACATGTCGAGTGTTAAATAATTTCAAATAAATGAAAAATTGTGCTAAACATTACTTATAAATAAAAAGAAAAGGAGGGCTACCTTAAAGCCAGATCTCTGAATTGCAAGAGCAACCGCTTGGAATTGTGGATAATCCTTTAACTTGGAAATAACATATGGCCTCCCAATCTATGTCACAACATCAAGAATAAGAACTTCTACTTCCTTCAACAGAGGTTCTACAATTGTTCAATGATATTGCATGCATTTTACCTTTTTTAATTTTTTAATCATAAGTTGACTGTGTCTTCAAGAATGCTCTAAGGCCCATATGTTTCATGTAATTGAATTCCTAGGAATTCTAAGACTTGTATTTCTAAAAGTGGTTAAAATTAAGTAACAAAGGTGAATATCTGAAATTGTCCATCAAATAATCTCTCCTTTAATGGAAAATTAATAAAGGGGAGATGGGAAATATATACCCAGCCATGACCCTAGTAATTCAAATCCAATTAAAGTCAAGGTCCCAAAGACATCTCTACCTTATATCCATCACCCCTCGCCTCTTTAATAATCCTTTGCTGGAGCCCATTTAACCATGAATTCCTATGTACTAAATTCCACACAAACAAAACGGTTTCTCCCCCAATGGTCAACACTTATGGGAGAAGCTCAAACACATCATAATAAGCTGACTGTTGATGCTGGCCAGACAATAGGTCGGCCAACCCATTGGGTCCAGTCCATAGGCCCAAGGGGGACATCTATTTAGTTAGGAAATATTATTTAGTAGTTTGGTTTGTGTAGGTGGAGAGGCTGGGATTGGGGTCGGATGTTCAGCAGTGATGATAGGGATGGGTGGGTGCTGGGATTCAGTTGGATTGGGCAGAGGTCTTTTTTTTTTTCCTTATAGTGGGTGGTGGATGGATAGGAAGATAATGATGAATGGAGGTGACGAGAGAAAATCCGGAAAGAACTGACGTCTCTCTGGTGACCGGTCTTCGGCTCTGATACTAATCGACGCAACCAAGATCCGCGATCGAACAATAGATCAATCTCCCGAAGGATTGATCGAATCCAAAGATGGATTCCAACCACTAAGGCAAACTCAAAAGAGGAGAAAACACCATAATTGAAGAGAAACTCTCATAACTCAAAAGATTAATTGATAATAAGCATGTCTATTACAATGAAGCCTAACATCCTTTTATAAAGGAGTTGGCTTGATCCCTAAGCAACTATATTTCCTAATATATCAATCATATCTAAAAAAGAAACTAACTAATATTCATCATAAACAAACCATACTAAATAATATTTCCTAACTAAATGGATGCCCCCCTTGGGCCTATGGACTGGACCCAATGGGTTGGCCGACCTATTGTCTGGCCTGCATCAACTGCCTTTACCACCATTAGAGTATGGAAAATACATAAGCATAATTTTATTGCATATACTGTACATTGGGACGAGATTGTGACCTTGAAACGGATTTTGAGATGTTTTCAGATAGTTTCGGGATTGAAGGTCAACTTATCAAAAAGCTCCTTAGTGGGGGTGGGTTGTTCAGAGGAGACCGTACAGTAATTGGCGGACAGATTACATCGCAAAAGGGCAGTCTTCCTTTTCAATATCTCGACTTGCCTATTGGGGCAAATCCTTGGATGGTTTCAATGTGGGATCTGGTGGTAGAAAAGTTTGAAAAGAAGTTATCTTCTTGGAAGAGGCAATATCTCTCCTTTGGAGGAAGAATCACTCTTATCAAATCCTCTTTATCTAGCCTACAAGTTTATTACATGTCTCTTTATAAGATGCCTACGGTGGTGATTAAGAAGTTGGATCGGATTCGGAGAAATTTTCTTTGGGACAGCAAGAGTGTAAGAAGGAAGATGCATCTAGTGAAGTGGTGTGTCGTGATAAAGTCCAAAGCAGCGGGGGGTTTGGGTCTGGGGAACTTGGAGTTAAAAAATTGGTCTTTACCAGCTAAATGGTGGTGGAGGTATGAGGAGGAGAAAGAGGCTTTGTGGAGGAGAATAACAGTGTCAAAGTAAGGGGAGGATGTGTGGGGGTGGGTTCCAAAAAGAGTACCTAGGTATACGTTGTCTACTTTTTGGGATGTAATTTCTAGTTTTGGGGATGAGTCTGAAGTCTGGGAAAATTTATATGAAAGGTTTGGGATTCTTAGTGGGGGAGGGGGATAGTGTCCCTTTTGGGTTTGATGATTGGGTGGGTGTGGGTCTTTTATACCTTTGGTTTCCTAGAGTATTTAGAGTTTGTCTAAAAAAGAGTCGTCAGTTAAAGAATGCTATGTTTGGGTCCGCAATGTGGTGTCTTGGGATATAAGTTTTAGGAGGGCCCTTTGGCAATCAGAGTTGGTAGAGTTGGAGTCCTTGTCAAGTCTTCTTGCTAACATTGTTTTATGCAGGGACTCTACAGACCGTCGCATTTGGAAGCCGCATCCCGCCGGATATTTCTCCTCAAGATCCTTTTACAAGGAGATGGATTCTATGAATGTAGTTCAATCGCCTTGTGCTTTAGTTTGGATGGGACTTGGCCCACCCAAAGTGGAGGCTTTTTGTTGGTTGGCAATGGCGGGCATGATTTCAACGGCGGTTATTTTAAGAAGGGGGTTGACATCGGATAATATTTCAGACACATGTGGCCTTTACAGGAGGGAGAGGGAGTCAATAGATCATTTTTTCATTCAGTGTGATGTTGCTTCATTTATTTGGGGATATTTTCTCAAAGTAAGTGGTGTGAGTTGGTGCCTCCCAGGTTCTTTACCGATTTTGTTTGAGGCGTAGAAGGGGACCCCTTTGGTCGGTATTGGGAGGATCTTATGGAGGATCATTCCTCTATCCATCCTTTAGTCAATTTGGAAAGAGCGAAATGATAGAACTTTTAACATAAAAGGATCAACAAGGGAGGATCTATAGTCAATTATGCTTTTGAGGATCCCTAAATGGGCTTGTGTCAGAAAGGATTTTACAGACATTAAGATAGATAACATCATGCAAAATTGGGGAGCTTGTTTGAAGATGAGAGCCCTAAAGAAGAAAAGGAAAGTTAGTTGGTGCACTCCGCCAGGATTTCTAAAATTCAATGTCGACGGAGCAGCAAGGGGAAAACTAGGGTTGGCGGGCATTGGTGGTGTTTTAAGAAATCAAAAAGGGGAAGTTGTGTACATGTTTTCTAAGCATGTTGGGATTAAAGACTCTAATGAAGCGGAAGTTCTTGACATCTTGGAAGCTCTCCGTATTATTCATATTTTACAACACCATGTTCTTATAGTGGAGTGTGACTCAGCTAATGCCATATCTTGGGTAAAATCTTTGAAAGGGCCTTGGAAAATGCAATTCTTATTCAATGAAATTAGTTCTCTACTTTCTGATTTGCATGTCTCTTTCCAACATGTTAGCAGATCTGCAAATGGAATGGTGGATTGTCTATCTAAGCAGGGGGTTTGATCGGTCTTGTAATCTTAGTGCCTTGTTAGTGTAGTTGGTGGGTGCTTGGTATACTTCTCTTGTACCAGGTCACCGATGAGTGATTCTGTATGTCTGCTATTTCATAAGTTGTTATCTTTTTCTTTAATGAATTTTACTGTCACCGATAAAAAAAAATTGTCAAAACAAATAATACACAGGAGATGCTTTTACTTTCTGGAGAGGAGCTTGCCCAGCATAAAACTTGTAAGATGTTTGTATTGAAGTCCCACAAAGCAGTTGCCATAGTATTCATGAAATAAAAGGAAAACTCATACCAATATGTTTTTGGTTTGACCCAACAAAGCACTTGATTAGGCAGTGAGTTGATTCTCCCAGTCAAAACTCTATTCATGGAACAAACTCAACTCACTAATAAAGTATTGTCATATTCTTCATATAAACAAAAAGGATTAATAGATTCTTGTGGACAAAATGGACCCTTCTCTCCTCTTTTCTTTATCCTTCATGCTTTAGATTTTGGGATGGTAAGAGTTCACTTTATTAACTAAATCATTCTGACATAAAATGCAAAAGATGATCAAGGACTGTGCTCGACAAGCAATATCGACCAGATAGACAGCATCATTCTGTAATGTTCTCCCCTTTCTCTCCACAATAAAGACCAAAAACCAGCTACCAACAAGTAATTCCATAATAGAACTGTTCAACAACCAAGAAAACCATAGTTCAAAGACAGCCTTCACCAAATTAGGCATGACCCACTTCACTCCAAAAATCTGGGAAAAAATTACTCCGAACTGCTTTAACAGATGGACTCACAGAATCGATAGAACAGAAGAAATGAGTAGAAGAGGAGGAACTGAAAATAATGGTCTACCCATTCTGTGGTTAGACTGATTAATTTATAAGGCTGGAATATCCAGTCATTGCTACAATTAAGCGCAAATTGGGGCTGATCAATCTGACTGAGATTACAGTGGATATGATTTATTTTTTTAATGGTATTACAGTGGATATGATAACATCATGAACATTCATCATCATCATTGTCGTCGTCATCATCAAAGACTTCTTCCAACTATGTTGGGGTCAGCTACATGAATTTTCTTTCTCCTCAAAATTCATGTTTGGGTTGGGACAAAAGTTATATGTTGGTTGTCAACCTACCTAACACAACCTGCATCCTTTGTCCGGGCATGGGACCGGCACTAAAACTTCTTGTCAGAAGCTTCACACTAGCAGAAGTTTAGGACATGACAAGCTAATATCCCAAACTATCAGTGCAATTGATACTTTGATAGTTTACAAGCAGGATCCTTATCTCTTAGCATACATGTGATATGGGGGTTGTGAACCCTATCTATGCACTCCTCAAACTGATGTGGAGTTTGGGCAAAGCAACAATTTGGCGGTGAGAAAGTCATGACACTTTTTCATCATAGCTTTTGCGAAGAGGTCAGCCAGCTGCTGTTGAGAAGATACGGTGAAGATGAATGGCTCCAGACAAGACATGCTGACGAATACAGTGAAACCGGACTGGTAGCAATCTATATAGCACTTGTATTATCAGCATAGAGTGGAATAATATAAATAAGGAAGACACCATGTCTAACAACGGTAAAGCATTTGTGACACCTCAATCAACTCAAACTGAAAAAAGTAGCTCTTATCATTACACATGATTTGAAAGTTGAATGATACGAATGCAAGAGTGTCACAACCCAAAACAGAGACCTCTTCTATGTTATCACATGAGAGAGAGAGAGAGAGAGAGAGAGAGAGAGAGAGAGAGAGAGAGAGAGAGAGAGAAGGGGGAAAGGAAAAGGAGAGGAGAGGAAGAAGAGAGGAGCAGCAGCAAGGAGGGTGGTGGCTTCGGCTCACCTGTCACATTGACCAGCAGCGACGACGACGACCAGAAGTGACTGGGACCTTCAACTTCAAGACCTCAGGTTCCTCCTCCTCCTCCTCCTTTTCTTCTTCCTTTGCCTGAGATTTTGCACCATGAACCCTGAATTAAAATTTCTGAGAAACTAAAAAAATTTCAGTCGAAATTAGAGATTCCGGACATTTCGCCCGGAATCTAGAATTTCAGACAGAAATTCCAGATTTCCACCAAAAATGTTTGAAATCCAACCTAGAACTTTAGAAGGGTGGTTTTGTTTTGGATGCAGGGCTGAACTGAAATGGAAATGACAACTATATCTGATTTTCCTGATACTAAAAGATCTACCATAAGATGGTGTATGTTTCTTGGTTCCTCCTCGATTTCTTTAAATGTAAAAGGCAAACAATTGTTTCCAAATCCTTTGCTGAATCTGAGTACCATTCCATGTCCTCTGCAAGTAGTGAAGTCATTTGGCTGTGCCGACTTCTTAATGAACTCGGCATCTTTCTTATAGGTCCTAGTAAACTCTATATGCCGATAATGTAAGTGCGAAGCAGATTGAAACCAATCCAGTTTTTTATGAATGGAACAAGCATACTGAAGTGAACTTCCATGCCAGTCATCAGCATCTTATCTCTAGAGCTATTCACCTTCTAGATGTATACTCCCAGCTTCAACTGCCTCATCTCCACCCCAAAGGTATGATAAAGGGTCGTCATGACTTTCTTAGATCCAAGTTGATGCTTTGTCCAACTCTGCATCAATTTGAGAGGCCATATAAAAACGAGGATACTAACTCAAAGTCCTAATAGTGGGCCCCTACTTTTATACTAAGGATCTCGTGTGTGTAAGGCATACTTGTAAAATATCTTTGATTGGAAGTTAGTTAGGGATAACTTAATATCCTTGGACAAGGCATGGCATTCCATCCAAATCTCTTCTTTCATGCTATTGATAGCCCTCTTTATCCAGCCAGAAGCATGACTCTTTCGTTCACCAAAGCAGCACTTATTTTTTATCCACAAAATGAGAGACAAATCATTCTTACTATTCTTATCATCATCATCATCATCATCATCATGGTCAAGGCTTCAAAACGATCGTACTCTGCCTGACATTGAGTTCGAGCCAGGTTTTGCAAGTTTTCAAACAATGGAACAAGGACAAAATCCTACTCCGAAAGATAGTAATACAATAGAAAATATACATTTTTAATATACATACCAAAACATCCACTCAACTTAGCCAACAACATGGATTAAAAAATCGGCCAAGTCCAAGTCGACTCGGACTCGATGCTCGGTCCTACGAGTCGGGTCCTATGGGACTCAGCCACGTCCAATGTGACTCAGCTAACTATTTTTATATTAAATTGGGACTTGGCCCAACTCAAACTCGACCCTGACCAAGTCAAGTCCTGAGTCCGAGTCTTTTTTTTATCTTGGCCAACATAGCTTTGATTAGATTCTGTGAATCAGACTCACCCAAACGTTCGGACATGAGGTAAATAAATTAAATATTTTTTCCAAAATTTTTAAAAATATACTTTTAATACTACTTGGAAAAAGGTTTTTTTTTTTTTTCTTTCTTTCTTTGTTTTTTTTTGGGAGGGGGAGGGAGGGAGGGAGGGAGGGGGGGTACCAGCCAAGGGTCTGGACCCATAAGAGACCCAATAAACATGGGAGTGAACACCAGACATGGGAGAAAGCTACCTGCACATGAAAGGAGAGAACGCCTGCACCCGCATGGAGAGAACGTAGGGATCGAACCCTGGGGAGTGGGGTGAGAAAGGGATACCCAACCAACTGGGATATCCCTATGTACTCAATATTTTACAATTTCAAACAACTTCTAATAAGATATTTGCATAGATCTAAGGCCAACACAATATGGATCCCATGCATATACCCAAACCTGTCATGTATCCAACACATACTCAGAATGGAATTGAAGGATCCAAGCACCATAGCTTCTACTGAGATAGAAGAAGTGTTCCAGGCTACATAACTTAACAACAGACAGATATTAAAAACTGTAAATAAACATCCACAGGGTTTAGACTTTAGAGACTTACAGTTCTACCAAGAAGGAAAGCAGCTGTTGCACCAATGGTTGCTCCAATGGAATCAGCAACAAAGCCTATAGGTAGCCCAAAAAGGTAACCACCTCCAAGCTGGAGAAAATGACAAAATGATAATACATTTTTGCTTAGCAAATAAACAATGAAAATAAGCCCATGTCTCTCAAATGTCTTACATTAAAATAATGAATCACAATCATTTTTCTATAATTTGAAAACTACAACTAAAAGGAAAAAAAAAAACCCGAAAGGAAAGTTCGATATATAAAAGGAAAAGGTAGCAGTCAGAGAAGTTTTCTGCATTTCACCAAGATGTTGGGTTCATTAAACTAATTTTTGAAGGGAGAATTGAGACAAAAGCTAGGAGGGCAGGCTCAACAAGATCACATTGGCAATTCTATTCAGAATTTTTCAGGACTGTTGCTGGATGACTCTTGCAATGCACATGAATTAATGGCACTGATTGTGCGTAGTAGGGAGCTTATGTGGTTGTTACTTATGTACCAAACGTGTTTTTTTTTTTTCAACTGTATTAAAACAAACGTGCTGTTGTTTAAGACGATTCTGTGCTATACAGTAAGCTATGGATCTTGCCCTTTCCCTTGAAAATGGGTTTATGGATAGAGGAAATTCATGTGGTAGTGATGTCAGACCAATCCCAACATAGTTGGGATAAGGCTTTAATGATGATGATGAGTGAAGTTGGACCAGTTTTCTTTCAAAAATATTATCCACGACGAAAGTAATCTTTGCTTTTTTGGTCTGTTATGTCATAGTTTCTTCCGTAATTTCCTTTCATATCCATTGCAAAGTGAAAACACAAAGAGGCCTTTGCTAGATTGTAAATACGAAATTGACTGATGAGGAAACAAAATATAGTAATTTTAAAAAACAAAACACCTAAAAATACTAAAGTGTTTCACTTAGCTTCTAAGTTGAATGAGTAAAACTGTTGGGTCTTGATCCCCATATGAGATAATATCAAAAATAAAAAATACAGGAATTGTGGATTGGACGTAATTTTTAAATAATTTTTCATTTTTAAACAAGAATAATAAGAAAAAAGAAACAGCAGCAAAGGAAAAAAAAAATGCAAAGCTTACACTAAACAATCTAGTAATGAAACATTCCCAAATTTCAATTAGATTAGAAAGAAAAATATGCGTATAAATATTAAAGTGGCTACAAAAACAAAGTTCAAATTAGTAATGAAAGATTCTCTATGGAATCAAAAAAAAATTCACATGTGAGATGTCACCGGCACTGGCATTCTACTCATTTCGAAGAGTACATGACTAGATTATCAACAGAGAAAATAGAGAAGCAGAATATTGAGCAGAAAACAGTCGTATCCGTTCTGTGGGTTGACTGGTGTATATTTAACTCTGGAAAATCCAGTCAAGGCTACAGTGTAGGTCTAAATAGGGTCAGTGAATATTACAATGATTTTACAAAGGATATCTACACTCAAGTATCTTCTATAGCTCCTATCTATTTATAGCTATACGACAATTACAATTATGGCTTAGTACAAACGTGGGACTACTATTTTACACGTGGCTAATTATAAATGTGGTCCCCATCTCTACACTCCCCCTCAAATTGATGTGGGGTTTGGTGAAGCATCAATTTGAAGGTAAAAAAGTTGTGAAACTCTTCGACGAGCTTTGGTGAAGAGATCAGCCAACTGATGCTGAGAGGATACATGCGGAAGATTTATGGCTCTGGATTAGGCATGCTAGCAAATGAAATGGCAATCAACCTCAATATGTTTGGTCTGCAGGGCACAGGTGAAAAACTTGATTTGTGGCAATATTGATACCACTTGTGTTGCTTACATAGAGTGGAGTGGTACCAATAAGGAAGGCTCATTATGAAGGAGACACCATTGCCACTCTAATACTTGCAGAAGACAGATCAGTATTCAGCTTTACCAGAAGTTTTGGAAACAGTTGTTTGCCTTTGCATTTCCAAGAAATAAGAGATGTGCTGAGGAACATGGACCGTCCAGTGTTGATCTTAAGTTTCAGGACATCTAGTGTAAGGACCCATCCCAAGAAATAATATTTAATTGATTTTGAAAATTAAATAATGAAATTAATTTAATTAGGGGAATGCAATCAACATTTGGGAATTAGGGCACGATTTAGATTTAATTAGGAGAAAATTGAATATTTTTGGATTTAATTATTTTATTTATTGGCTCTTGGTGGGACCATGGTTGAACTCCCTGAGTGGAAAGGTACCCATCATACACCTAGTGGGCAACATTACATGACTAATCTAATTGAACAAGAAACCAACAATAGATTTTAGATTTTGTACGAATCATATTATCAAGGTAGGAAGTGCCAAAATAGATCCTCTACATCAAATCTACATCAAAGTAATTAGATTATGTTATCCCAAGAAGTATATACAAAACTCATCCCAAAAATCCCATCAAAGAATATAATTCAATAAATGATAGGAATTGAATGCCATGGAGACAAGAAGAGAATCATGCATGCTTTGAAAATTTCAGATTTGTCTACTTGCCTTTAGTAAACCAAGAGATATCTTTTTCTTTGTTAAGGATCATTTTGCCTAAATCCCAAGCCAATCTTCAATGGTTTTTTTCCACTCCTTCCTTCTATTTTTCTTCTTTTTAGGGCTTCTAGTTGAGTGGAGAGATGAATGGAAAGAAGGAAGTGAGTGAGCGAGGGAAAGATAGAGGGAGGTGTCGAGTGGGGAAGAAAAATATAGGTGCAGAACTCCTCGTGTTATGCACACAATGAGAAGAAGGTATAGGGTCACACGATCCTCTTTTATTTTGATTTAGGTTGGTCCTAGAAGGATTTGGAGAGGACTCTTAAATCCCAGTGGTCTAAAAGACTTCAAAAATTGAACACAATTCATTGATTGGAATCCTAATAAGCAAAGTGTTCCTCTTAATCTCGTGGGGTCTTACCCATTGGCTACCTGTGGTCCCTACCACAGGGGTCCCCTTTCAACTAAAGATGGGTCCCTCCCCACTCAGAGTCTAACCCATATCTTTCAACTAAGTTCAACTATCATTCAAATGGGTTCCAATAGGGTCCCACCAAGATCCGATCAATAAAATAACTAAATTCAAAATTATTCAATTCCCCCTCATTAAATCTAAATCGTGCCAACATCGAATCGTGCCCTAATTCTCAAATGTCGATTGCATTCCCCTAATTGAATTAATTTCATTATTTAATTTTAAAAATCAATTAAATATTATTTCTGGTGACCGGTCCTTACATCTAGCCTAGTCCACATCAGCATAAGCCCTAAGTTGTAATGAAGAAGCCAAGAGCAAAAGAAACCATGGTCAAGAGTGCCACAAATATATCGGGGGATTATGCTGGACTGCTGTGAGACGTGGTTTATGGGGATTACCATTTACCCACAAATTGGCTACATTTTCTATAGCGTGAGATATCCAAATGTATTATGATGGGGTAGAGTGGACTTCCAACAAGTTGATGATATAGAGTGGGATCAGGTAGGAGGCTGCCTTGATCTTTATGAATTTTGACATTAACTCCAAAGGAGTATCGGTAATCTAGGAATGAAAACGTCAAGCCATTGAAAGTAAATCTTATGCGCATTTCCATTGATTTAGCAAATACCACCATTTGTCTGTATAGCTCAAATGCTTTGGGAATGTTTATTGAGGAGTTTTGGGTACAGTTGGGTCTTCCCTAGAAGTTTGTGCCAGCTTTTTGAGAAATGAAGGCTGTTGGTTCGGTTAGAGGAAGAATCATAGGCGTGGTCTCTTTATTGGCCATAATATGGGTTATTTGGAAAGAAAGAAACATAAGATGAAGGATACGCTATAGTTCGGGAGTTGGAGGGCAAAGTAAAGAACTAAATTGCATTATGGGTGATGCAATGAGATCTAAGAAGAAGTGGGCCCCTAATGGACCCCACCAAGAATGATTTACTTTCTTTAAATAGTTTAGTAATTTTAGTAATTTGATATTTTAGTGATTTGATTTACTTAGAGATTTTAGTGAGAGATTTTAGGGAGTGATTTTAGGAATCACTGAATAATGGTAGTTTCTTTATTTAGACCATTCCTCTATTATAAATAGAGATGGATGCTTGATTGTAAGTTATGCTATATTGATAATAAAAGTTGAGAAGTGTTCTTGTGAGTTCCCCTTGAGGTATTTCCCCTAAGTGATCTTAGGGCTTGAGTCTTAGGACTCGATCTCACCGTCAGAGGTGTAGATCTTCAATCGTGGCCTCCGGGCTACGCACATCAATGGCTCACCATTCTCCCCCTGTTCAAAGAAATTTCATTAGCTAACATATCGGAAATTGGGAAGAGGTGGATTCTTCTCTCCTAAATGGTCACCTCCACCAGTAGGTTATCTCAAACTTAATTTTGATGGCAGTGCTACTGGTAGTCTGGGTTTAGG
This sequence comes from Camphora micrantha, assembly GCA_003546025.1. Lineage (NCBI taxonomy): Eukaryota > Viridiplantae > Streptophyta > Magnoliopsida > Laurales > Lauraceae > Camphora > Camphora micrantha. Next base: position 5,533,235 of record QPKB01000011.1, on the reverse strand, counting down.
TTGAGTGGGAAGTGTAATTCGAGATGTTAGAGGTTCTTCTATCATATGTTTCTCAAGCACTGTGGGTATATGTTTTGTTAACAAGGCAAAGATGTTAGCATTGAGATTTGGACTTCAAGAGGCATATCATCTAGGCCTTCGCTAGATTCAGGTTGAGGGGGACTCTCTCGGTGCGGTTAGGTGGGCCAGCAGGAGTTGTAATCCTTCTTGGGAATCAGAAGATGTTTGTGGAAGAGAATCTTCCTTTAGCAAGGAGACTCGGCACATCTCTGCATCATATTAACTCAGCGGTGGATGCTCTACAAAGGGGGGTGTTTAGTCATAACAGTTTAATTATAGAACATTTTGGATGTGCTGTCTCCTAGCTATATGGCCGTTAGCTTGTTCTTGGTTTCTCTGTTTTCGGTTTATAGCTATTTAGTATAGCTCTCTCATGTTGTATGGTTTTTTATTTTAATAAAATTCAATTACTATTAAAAAAAGGATGAAAGAGAGAAGAGAGAAGAGGGCTGGAGGAAATGCTTGTGTTGATTATCCAGAGAGCGCTAAGCGACCACACAATTATCTTAATATTAATGAGTCTTTCAAAAAATACAAAAAAGTCTCTCGGGTCTCTAGAATTTATAACCTTGATATTTCAAAAAATTATAAGAATCACATGTTTTACATGTGATCAGTCTGAAAGTGGGCTCAATTCCAATTGTAGTAAAAACCAGCTGAATGCCACTACATAGTGTTAGAAACCATGTACCAACCCAAAAGCTTAAGCTAATAGTTGGAAGGCCCAAACAGATATATGAAGACATGTCCAACTCAAGGACTTAGGCGATGTGGGACTTTCCAACTCTCCACCTCACGTGCAGGCCCAACAGATTTCATGGACGAGCCTACCACGTGGGCTACACAAGAAGGACGGGATCGGAACCCGCTCTGATACCATGTTAGAAACCATGTAAGAACCCAAAAGCTTAAGCTGTAGGTGGAAGGCCCAAATAGGTATACGAAGACATTACCACCTCAGGGACTTAGGCGATGTGGGACTTCCCAACACATAGAAGGCATGATTTTAGGGACTTAGAAGGTGTTTGGTAACTCTAAAAACAAGCTTTTATTTTGTGATTAAGAGCTTCATTACATATTAGAGCGTTTGGTAAACCTCTAATTGTATTTACTAATTTTAGAGCTTATTTACAAATTAGAGCTTTTGCCTCTAAATAAAATAAGCTAAAGGGGGGCTACTTATTTTTTAGAGCTTTCTCACTAAAGCGGACGGATGTGGACAATGCAAAATTTATAAGTGTTTTGGATAAAATAACCTCTTAAAATTTTCAAAATGATGCAAATGGCGGGTTCTACATTGTAATTTATAAAAGGTATGCCCCAATTACCACAATTCCCCAGTTATGTCATGAAATAATAACTTTTTTACAATTTTACCAATACACTAATTGTAAATTAGAACTTAAAATTAGAGCTTCTTTTTTAGACCTTAATCTAACTAGCTCTTATTAATTAGATTAGAGTTTCCAAATGGGCCCTTGGGTTTTAATTGGTCATAATTGGTGATGGATTTATAGGTCTCGCCCTTAATGATCTTTTTTAAATCCCTCAGCTGAAATCCTTCATTACTGATAAAAAAAATAAAAAATTATTAATAGATTTGTGTTTTATTTATATTATATAGACAGTTAAATGTTTGAATATGATTTATTCATGCTAGACTTTCTTTCATGGATGGTTTTTCAATATCACTCATCTTCATTTTCTTTGTAAAATGTCAAATTTTGATATACCTTTTAAAGCATATTAAAATTTCAATAATATAAATTATATCTAAGAATGCCACATTGGAACTATGTACCATGTGAATCATTGTGAAACTGCATCGAATCATATATCCGTATTAGCATATCAAACGCATCAAAAGTTACAGAAATAAAAATATATACATTAACAGATTAAACCTACACCCATCGGATTATTTATTTGGGGTTACTTTTGCACTGCGAATGGTTAACTTTGAACTCAAATATAAATCAAACGAGCTATGAACCAGGTAAACTATGATTGGTACAAAGAGGTTAAAAGACTCTAAACATAACACAACGACATAAATCATGACATAAACAACTTTGTTAAACCCCTCGATCAAGGTTTAATAACTCAAACAAGGTGGGCAACTCAATACCCTTGAGTAAAGTTGAGTCGACCGAGTCGGACCAAGGTGCCCCAGGGCCCAATAAATCTTGCAATTGGCCAAGTCACTTTGCTAGACTACACAATTGAGTCGCTTTTAAAATGGAGGATTGGAACCCAGCTTGACTAGGTTGGGACCGGGTCCGAGCCGAGTTGCCCAAGTCGACTCGGACTTGGCCGAGTTCTAACCCATGCCTTCAATACTATAAAGCCTTTTGCTACTAAGACGTTCTAACAATAGACCTACTCATATCAATTGCTGCCACTCTTATTTTCTTTTCTTTTTTTCTTTTTGTAATGACATGAACCTCACAACCTCATGGTTGCAACAATGAACACCTTCTCACTGTTCTGAGGGCTGATTGGTATCAATGACTTTGTTAAATCTATGGTTTAACAAACCTCTTAGAACTGAGAGGACTTTGGATAAAACAATAGTCTTTGGATAAAACAATAGATCCGTTAATCTTTGAGGCCTTAAACTAGAGAACAGGATCATTTGAACAGAGTGATATTTGGCCAACCCCTGATGCACATAAAATTTTACCTATGCTTCCCACCCCGTGACTGACATGTATTCACATGGGCCCAATAAAATGGATTTGAAAACTAAGTTTAGCTTTTCTAGTGAAGCTAGTAATAACATTACTTTCTGGCATGACCGTGCGGCAGCTTTAAGGAAGTAAATACATGTGCATTGTTGAAGAAGCACAACTTCAACATTAATTACCATATGCACTAAACTAAAACAAAGTAGAACAAATAACTTCAAGTAGAAATAAATAAATGTTTTGAAGAAAAAAGGGCAGGTCTTCCATGACAATGAGCTACACAAAGAAGCACTTCCAATAAACTTCTAACCAGTAGACCAACTCATGGAACTAGGAGAAGAAAATCCATGCTTACAGTAAGTATTGAAGCAGGAACTGCCAAAACAGTTAGTGGGATGTATGAAATAGCCCTGCACAAATTGCAATGAAGACAATTAGTAAAAGTGCAGGAATGTTGCAAACATTATAAAATTTATTTATGATGCACCACAGATTGTTATCAACAATGGAAGCATCATTTATTAAAGATCAATATACATATAGTACAAATGAAAATGAAACAAAACCACATCTTATGTAACCGTTCAATTCTAGTTTTACACAATCATTGTGACCCTATTAATCTTTCTTCTCGTTATATTTCAGAATGAGGAAAAAAAGGACGTACTCAATTTTGCACAACTCAGTAGAACAATGAAAAGGAAAGGGATAATCTGTTGCAGAATTATGTACTTAATGAGCAAACGCAAGGGCACGCTTAGATTCATAGATGAAAGAAATTTGAAGAAATTAATAACAAATAAGAAATAATGCAGCAGTCAGACAACACAATCACAGTGCATTTTGAATTCGGGTCGTATCAATGGTGTGATGCACGTATGCATATGGAGTCAGAGCAGCCCAAAATTTTCTATGATGACATGGAAGCAACATGAAGGCAATATAGCAATTGGAAGACAACATTAAAGTTAAAAAGGCATAGCACATGAAGTCACATCTCTGGGGCACAAGCAAAATAGATAGGTTGCAATACCAGGAAAAGGCACCACGATCATTATTTCGACAGATAATAAATGTCGGATAGTGATGCAGTGCCAAAGAACAAATGCAGCATGTATTCCCGCACAGGAAAATCCTGCACAGACACCTTTTGGTATTCTGGCCATAACTCAACCTTGGAAGCTCCAAATCGCACACTGTTCGATGCATTGGAAAGTGGACTCGAAGACATTTCAAATGGTATAAGGCTTGGAAGCTGAAACCTCACCATTTAATCCAGATTTTGAGCTGAACGGTCCCCCATTTTCATAGTTATACTCTGCTTTGTAAGTTGTGTCTTTGGGAAGTGTAGTTTGGTGGGTAGTTATGATAATTAATTGCTTTTGAGAGTCCATAAGTAGAAGGAAAGTATGAGAACGTGGTAGTATGTTGTGAATACCTATTTTGTTAATGAAAAGAGATAGAGCCCTGCTCTCATCTATGTTTATCTTCCTTCCTATGTTGTGTTCTTGAATTTCAAGTTTCTTGTTCTATATATCTTCTTAGCCCGCATCATTTGGTATTAGAGGTTGCATAACGTTCTTGATGTACTTCCTTCTTCTTTCATGGTGGCAAAAAGAGGTAGAGGACGCGGCAATCTCAAAGATGATAGAGATGAAGAAATTCAGGCACTTCGACGGCAAGTTGAACTTCTTTCCATACACTTTGAGCGTCGGGGAGCTCATAACGGGCGAAGCTCTTCAAGTCATGGTTATGGTAGTGATGAATCTGAGGATGTAAATCCTTTTGGCAACCAGCAAGTCCGTGGAGGAACTATGATGGAAAGGTTTCTTCGAGCTTCGAAGGCTGTTAAGATTGATTTACCGGAGTTCTATGGTCGACTCCAACCCGAAGAGTTTCTTGAATGGCTTAGTGCTATTGAGAAATTCTTTGAATACAAAAACATTCCAAAAAACAAGCAAGTGAAGCTTGTGGCTACTAGGTTACATGGCTACGCTTCGACATGGTGGGACAAGGTTCAGGAGATGCGGGTTCGCAAAGGTAAACCCAAGATCTCTTTGTGGGAGAAAATGAAGTGTAGACTTCGAGAGAATTTTCTCCCACAATATTTTTCTCAAAGCATCTTTTCTCAATTCAACAACATCCATCAAGACAGCAAGAGTGTTGTTGACTACACTGAAGAGTTCTACAAGTTGATGGCCCATAACAAAACTCAAGAGACCGAGGAACAACTTGTTGCAAGGTATATTGGTGGAGTGAAGTTTGAAATCCGTGATGAAGTTGAAATGCAACGAGTATGGAGGTTGAATGATGCTTATCAACTTGCTTTGAAGGCGGAGGCAAAGTTGACTCGTGGCCGTGGAAAGAAATATGCTGATGTTCGTAGCTTTTACCCTCCCTCTAAGGGTGAATCTTCACGTGGAGGTCATGTTGGTTCAAAGATCGGGGGAACCAATAAGAGTGCAGCCAAGCCAAGCACTAGCAACCATGGAGGAGGTCAAGCTCGTTCCCCTATTGTTTCAAGTGTAGGCAGGTTGGTCATTATCTTAAAGATTGTCCTAAAAGGCGGGTGGATGCTCATGTAAACCTTGCAAATGAAGAGGTTGTTGGTGAACATGAAGACCCTTTTGGAGAACCTAAATATGATGATGATGACGAGGTAGAGCATGAGGAAATTGGGCCTGAAGAAGGGAATTGCTTGGTGATCCAAAGAGCCCTTACTACTCCAATAGTTGAAGAAGACGAAGAGTGGCTTCGTTCTAATATTTTCAAAACCCGGTGCAAATCTCATGGCAAGGTGTGTTCCATTGTTATTGATGGAGGGAGCTGTGAAAATATTGTTTCTCAAGAGATGGTGGACAAACTCAAGCTCAACACCGAACCTCACCCGAAGCCATATCGAATTTCTTGGTTCAAGAAAGGCAATGAGGTAAAAGTTACTAAACGATGTCTAATTTCTTTTTCTATGGGAAAGAATTATCATGATAATGTTTGGTGTGATGTGGTTTGAATGGATGTTTGTCATATACCTTTGGGGAGACCTTGGCAATATGATAGACATGTTACAAATGATGGCCGGAAAAACACTTATACCTTTAGAATGAGTAAAGTGGACATTGGTCTCTTGCCTTGTAAGGAGGATAGAGTCCGAAAAACTATTACCAAAGAAGGGGGTAACAACTTTCTTGCTTTGTCAAAATTTGTGAGAGAAAGCAAAGAGAGTGGTGTTGTGTACATGTTGGTGGCCAGAGAGAAGGAGCTGTCCTTTGAGGTTCCTTATGAAGTAGAAGCCATCTTGGAAGAGTTCAAAGATGTCATTCCTAATGAATTACCAAGTGGTCTTCCAACTCTTAGAGATATCCAGCACCAAATTGACTTGATCCCCGGATCTAGTTTGCCAAACAAGGCTCATTATCGAATGAGTCCAAAGGAGCATGAAGAATTGAATAGACAAGTCCTGGAGCTGCTGGAAAAGGGTTACATTAGAGAAAGTTTGAGTCCTTGTGCAGTACCAGCTCTTTTAACTCCAAAGAAAGATGGAACGTGGAGTCGTGGAGAATGTGCATTGATAGTAGAGCAATCAATCAGATTACTGTCAAGTACAGGTTTCCAATTCCAAGAATTGATGACATGTTTGACGAGCTTGCCAGTGCCCAAGTATTTTCTAAGATTGACCTTTGAAGTGGGTATCATCAAATTCGTATCAAGCCCGGTGATGAATGGAAGACGGCTTTCAAGACAAGATAAGGCTTATATGAATGGATGGTTATGCCATTTGGACTTTCTAATGCTCCAAGCACGTTCATGAGGGTGATGAATCAAACCCTTCGTCCATTCATTGGTAAATTTATTGTTGTTTACTTTGATGACATTCTTGTTTATAGTCGTAACAATAGTGAGCACATTGATCATTTGAGGGCTGTACTAATCACTTTGAGAGTCGAGAAACTTTATGTAAACCTCAAAAAATGTTCTTTTATGACAGAAAGCCTTGCTTTTCTAGGCTTTGTACTAACCTCTACAGGAATCAAAGTGAATGAGGAGAAGAAAAAAACTGTCCAAGAATGGCCTGCACCAAAGAGCTTGCATGAAGTAAGAAGTTTTCATGGTTTGGCTTCATTGTATCGTCGGTTCATCAAAAATTTCAGTTCCATTGCAGCACCTTTGACTGATTGCATGAAGAAAGGCGAGTTTAGGTGGACTCCCGAAGCGGAGAAGAGCTTCGAACTCATTAAAGAGAAGCTTTTCATGTCTCCCGTACTTGCACTACCAGATTTTGAGAAGGTTTTTGAAGTTGATTGTGATGCTTCACATATTGGAATTGGGGGAGTTCTCAGCCAAGAAGGTCATCTAATTGCCTTCTTTAGTGAAAAGCTCAATGAAACAAGGAAGAATTACTCTACTTATGATGTGGAATTCTATGCCATTATTCAAGCACTTCGGCATTGGCGGTCTTACTTGATTCAAAGAGAGTTTATTTTAAATTCAGATCATGAAGCACTCAAGCACATCAATACTCAAGCTCGTCTAAACCGAAGACATGGTAATTGGGTAGCTTTCCTACAAGAATACACATTTGTTTTGAAGCACAAGAAGGGAAAGTGTAAGCAAGTGGCTGACGCACTCAGTTGGCGTGTTACACTTTTAAACACTATGAAGGTGCAGCTGGAATGCTTTGATTCTATCAAGGATATGTATGCAAATGATGAAGACTTTAATGATATTTGGAAGGTATGCAAAATGGGGCATCATGAAGACTACGTCCTCCAAAATGATTTTCTCATTCGTGGGACACATTTGTGCATTCCAAGGTATTCTCTTAGAGAATATATCATCAAGGAGTTTCATTCCGGAGGTTTGGGTGGTCATTTTGGTAGAGACAAGACTATTTTGTTGGTCAAGGAGAAATATTATTGGCCTACTATCTACCGAGATGTTGCTCATTATGTGAAGAGATGCAGAATTTGTCAAACTTCCAAGGATTAAGCTCAAAATACCGGTGCATACACTCCATTACCAATTCCTAAGGCTAGTATGGATTTTGTGGAAATGGATTTTGTGGTTGGTTTGCCAAGAACACAAAGAGGTATGGATGCAATCTTTGTTGTTGTTGATAGATTTTCAAAAATGCCTCATTTTGTTCCTTGCAAAAAGACTATGGATGCTTCTTATATTGCTGATTTATATTTTAAGGAAGTAGTTAAGCATCATGGGATTCCTAAGTCAATCATTTCGGATAGAGATACAAAATTTCTTAGCCATTTTTGGAGGAGTTTGTGGAAGAGGATTGGCACTAGCTTGCTTTATAGTAGTGTTTATCATCCTCAAACGGATGGGCAAACTGAAGTTGTCAATCGAACTTTGGGAAATTTGCTTAGAAGCTTTGCATCCAAGAGGCCTAAACAGTGGGACTCAGTGTTACCTAGAGCTGAATTTGCATACAATTCAATTGTGAATCATTCTACAGGGAAGAGTCCATTTGAAGTAGTTTATGGGCGTGTTCCAACTCATTATCTTGATCTTGCTCCCATACCCGAATCACCCATGACAAGCAAAAAGGCTGAAGATTTTGCTGTTACAATGGCAAGGATCCATGAGGAATTAGAAATAAGTTAGAAGTCAGTAATAAGGTTTATAGAGAAGCAGCAAATGTTCACCGTCGGGTAAAGACTTTCAAGGAAGGTGAACTTGTGTGGGTATATTTGACGAAAGAGCGACTCCCAGCTGGTTCTTATAACAAGTTGAAGGAAAAGAAGATTGGCCCGTGTTGGGTTCTTGAGAAGATAAATGACAACGCTTACAAGATTGAGCTTCCTCCTAATGTCCGCACACATCCTACTTTCAATGTTCGTGACTTATCAGCATATAATGGAGAAGAAGAAGACAACTCGTGGTCGAGTTCTTTCTCACCCGGAGAGGATGATGCAGTGCCAAAGAACAAATGCTGCACGTATTCCCGTGCAGGAAAATCTTACACAGACACCTTTTGGTATTCTGGCCATAACTCAACCTTGGAAGCTCCAAATCACGCACTGTTCGATGCATTGGAAAGTGGACTCGAAGACCTTTCCAATGGTATATGGCTTGGAAGCTGAAACCTCACCCTTTAATCCAGATTTTGAGCTGAACAGTCCCCCATTTTCGTAGTTATACTCTGTTTTGTAAGTTGTTTCTTTGGGAAGTGTAGTTTGGTGGGTAGTTATGATAATTAATTGCTTTTGAGAGTCCATAAGTAGAAGGAAAGTATGACAACGTGGTAGTATGTTGTGATTACCTATTTTGTTAATGAAAAGAGATATAGCCCTGCTCTCATCTATGTTTATCTTCCTTCCTATGTTGTTTTCTTGAATTTCAAGTTTCTTTTTCTATATCTCTTCTTAGCCCGCATCACATAGGCACATGAAATGTACTAGAAAAACTCGTACAGGCAATTATTGAATCACAAGAACAAAATTAAACAGTATTTGACACTTACAGCACAAGAGGACCCCAGGGCCCAACATTATGTTCGATCCAAACCAAGAAGTCTTTCAACATCTGCAGGAGGAGTTCAGATTATGTATACAAGGCATTCACAAGAATACAAATGAAAAGTCTCCGATATTTTACATGTATAAGGAAACAATCAGCATTTTCTACAGTAAGTATAAGTATTTTAGAACAAGACAGACAGCAAAATAACCGATACTTACATGGAAAACATTCAGACACCAAAAAAGTAAATAAGCAAATAAATAAAATCTTATACTTCCAAGCATTTACACACCCATACTCTAAAATTCTAAACCCAAATTGATCCAATCTCCAAATTCAAAATGACGACAAAAGATTTTCTAATTGAAAAATAGAAATAATACAAACACTGGAAACTGCCCAATTCAACTCATAACAAATTTGAAAAAAAAAAATCCAAAAGGACAAACTCAACAGTCCAGCATCAATTTAGAAAAACATTGTCACCTGCTGCAAAATCTTTATCTACAAAAAGAAATTTAGTGAAGCTGATTAAGGAAAAAAAAAAAAAAGTTGTCGAATTGAGAAAGAGACTAATGTCAAATTGGACACTGCCCAATTCAATTCATCAATCAAAAGCCAGAAAAGAAAGAAAGAAATTCATGAATCCATAAGGCCTAACTGCTACAACACAACATCAAATTAGTCAAACATTCACCACATCCTTATCTATTGAAAAGGAATACAGAAAAATGGAATGAGAGAATTGACCAAGCTCCACAGGAAGAGTAAAATTCAACTCATCAATCAAGACCCAAAAAAAGAAAGGAAAAAATAAAGGAACCCATGAAACCAAAAGAACAAGACGCAACCCCCCAACATTAAATTTAGTTAAACATTCGCAAAATTTCTATATACCAAAAACGAAAATTAGCAAAATGGAATGAAAAAATGGCCTAACTACAACAACCCAACATCAAATTAATCAAACATTCACCAAATCCTTATCTATTGAAAAGGAATGTAGAAAGAATGGAATAAGAAAAGGTTTAAAAGTTCCATGGGAAGAGTAAAATTCAACTTCATCCGGAACCCATGAAGCCAAAAGGCCAAAATTCGACAACCCAACATAAAATTAGCTAAACACTCAAAAAACTCCTATCTATGAAAATGAAAATGAGCAAAATGGAATGAGAAAATGGCCTAACTACAAAAACACGACTTCAAATTTCATTCACCAAATCCTTATCCATCAAAACGGAACTTAGAAAAATAAAATGATAAAATCCTATCCTGTTCCATGGGAAAAGTAAAATCCAACTGTCAGTCAAAACCCAAAAATGTCAGGAAGAAAGAAAGAACACATGAACCCCAAACGCCAAAATTCAACAACCCAACATCAAATTAGCTAAACATTCTCAAAATCCCTATCTAGTAAAAAAAGAAAACCTGTTCCACGGGAAGGGAAAACTTCAATTCATCAATTAGAACCCAGAAAACAAAGGAAGAAGCAAACAAACCCAGGAATCCAAAAGGCCAAAATTCCACAACCCAACATCAAATTAGCTGAACATTGGAGAGATTATTGTCTATCGAAGACAGAAATTGGTAAAATGGGATCAGGAAATGCAAAAACCTGCTCGATGGGGAGAGTAATGCAAGCGGTTGCGATGGCAGCCAAGAGGAGGATGAGCAGGGCGATCCGAAGGACGGAGCCCCACGTGAGAGCCATCGACAACCTCCTTCGCCAGGGCCTGCACTCCTCCTCCTCGTCTTCGTAGATTGCCTGCTTCAATGAAGATCGAGCTCTCAAACCCCCTGTGTTTGCCAGGTTTTGCTTTTACCACTCCCACAATTTCAGTATTTGTACTCACACAACTCTCTTCTCCGCTCTGTCTTCTTCCTCCTCTTCTTCTCCTTCTTCCCTAGCTCTCTGGTTTTCGGTTTCTTCTGTGATGGAAACGTAGCAACTAAGAAGAAATACTCCCCATGAACCATGCTGTGTCCCAAAGTAACATCTGGCTCTGATCAAGACCTCCCTGTTGCACCACTCTGGGGGCAGTGGGGGGGGGGGGGTGTGGGGTTGGGGGGCACATGGGTCGGACCATGGGGTGTCCGGCTTGGGCCCACATGCCCCACCTGTTTTCCTTTTTTTTTTCATATATAAAAATTGAATGGACTTTTTGTGAATCCCATAAAAAAATCACATGTTTAATAACAAGTGAGGAATCTATAAGAAATCTTTGAGTCTGAGAATTTTTTCGCTGCGCTAAAACTTGGATTGTTTACTCAATGAGGATTTTTATAGCTGAGAATTTTATATTGATAGCAATGCGTATTGATGCGTATTGTTGAGAAAAAAAAGTTTCCAGGGCATAATTAATCCATAAAAGTGACTTGAAAATCCTCTTTATTGGTCCAAATCCTATGAGATTTACAATCGTCAAACATAAACTTTTCACAACTTTGTCAAAAATGAAAATCTTTTCTCGTCTTAAAATGTACAACTACTTTAATTAAAACTTTTTTTATTGATCCAAGGTTTTATTATCCCTTCGTTACTCCCGGTTTCTGCTAAATGCCTAACAATGGTCCTATAATGATGCTCTTGTAAGTGATGCCAAAGAGCATTTAAGTCGAGATTGACTAACTAATTCCAAGGGGTAGCTTAGTTGGTCTAGAACCACAGTTTGCACCCGGAGGTTGTAGGTTTGAAACTCCAATGCCACACTAGCGCTGACGGAAAGTTTATCTGGCTTCCCTCTAGGCCCGGACGAATTAGTCCAGTCCAAAAGGTTAGGAACCCTCATATAGCAAAAAAAAAAAAAAAAGAAGTCGGGATTGGCTAATTCGAACATAATATTCATGCCGAGCTTAAGCTTTACTTGGTTGGCTTGATTTCTACAGGCCTGAGCTCAAGGTTGATTTAGTACTATCAAGCCAAGATTGAACTTTAATTCAAGGCAAGCTCAAGCTGGGATAGTCTCACCTCTTCTTGAGCTTGAGGTAGCTTGTTACTCATGCCAAGCTCAAGCTAGACTAGACTCACCTCCACTTAGTTTGTTTACATACCTATTTAAGAAGGTATTTCTTTTACTTCTTCTTACTGCACCTTTATTTATTTTTTGAAAATATCAACATTTTCATCTGCAACATAAAAACAAAAGAAAAACTTCAACCTCCAAGTGAAACAGAGAGAGAGAGAGGGGGAAGGAGATTCTAGACCGTTGAACATATTCTTTACGGCCAAATATCGACATAGGAGCAGTCGTCGGGAGTTCCACCAGAATATCTGGCCGGAATCGCTTAGAGCGCAGGGAGCGGAGAGGGAGAGGGAGAGGGAAAGAGAGAAATGGATCGGCAACGCAAGGAGTGGGAAAGAGAGAGCAGCGAGCGGAGAGGGAGAGGGAACGAGAGAGCTGGAGCCGCAATGCAGGGAGAGGGAAGGCGAGAGCAGGTAGCGAAGGAGGAGAGAAAATGGCCGGAGACGAAAATTTTTGGGGAAGAAAGGAGAACGAATTCGTTTGATCGTTTTAGGGTATGAGATTGAAAAAGATGTCGTTCGAAACAGGTAGGGGGTAAAACCGTCTAAACACATTATACGAACACCAAAATAGTTATTTTGGTGTATTTGTGAATAAATCAATCTAATATATGTTTAGGGACACTTTTTTGGTAAAATTCTCGTATTTTTTAGCTTCTGCTATTGAAACACCTGTTTTCTTGAATGCAATGCCATGTGAAACAACTCATGCTAATTAGAGAAGAAATTACTAGTCTTGTTACCTTGTACATGTGGTCTAAACTTTGAGTAATCCATATCTCTAATGATGAAGGAGCCCACCATGGATGGAGCTTTTCACAAAAGGAAGGAAAAAACTACAATGATCAATGAGAAAAAGGCAACAAAAGCAAGGAAAATGAAAGAAATTGGGAAAGACTAGTCTTACTAATATTTCTAGGGTACATTTGTGCAGCGCTGCAAAACATGAATCTACATACAAGCGTTTATGTTTCCATGGAAAACCAAGTCTAACCCCATCAAAAAGGATTTTTCTCGAAATCGCGGAAAAGTTAGTTCATTTTTTTATTTTTTCCATAAAAAAAGCTTTATGATCTCTCAACATAAATTTTACTATAGCACTAAAAACACATTTCCGCTTTCCATGCTCTTGCCCTGGGAAAATTATCACATGTATGCGGCCAATGTTTTCCAATTTATGAAGGATCCCCCAAATATGGCCTTGTGAATATTCCAATGGAAATAGCTTCCCAAGAGCACATTTTTGTAGCCCTTTTTCGCAAAAGTGGAATAGAAAGGCTTCTATCTTTTTTATGCTATTCCATCTCCTCGCGTTTGATGCAACATCAATTCATGGAAGGAAACCCACGTTAAACTTTCAATTTTTTTCTTTTCATGGAAACGATACTCAGACCCTCCTCCATGAGAAAACTATTTCCGCATTGTGTTTGCTTTTATGCGGCATTACACAAATGTGCCTCAAATGTAAAAATACATTTTTTTTAATTTTTTGCATAACTACCCCTTCTTTCAGTATCTTTGTTTTTTTTTTTTTTTTTTTTTAATTCTGAAATACTAAGTTCATGCTCTTTTTCTTCATTAATAGAGCTCACAATACTGATCATCTTCCAAGCAAAGGTATATATCACACATTAAGTCATACAATGCTAGCATAGGTATATAAGACCTTCTATTAAAAAATTGTGGCAATTCCAGCACTTATCGCATAGCATATAAAATTTCAACCTACGGCAAGTTTACATGTTTCTTTCTATCTTTAGGGGCATTAGACTATTTGTTGAAGACTTTTGCCGATTTTTCAAGAAGTAATTGAAAGGTAAAATTTTTAAATAAACATGAATGTCTAAAGCATTTATAGATTTTTTTGCTTCTTTTTTTTATTTTTTTTCAATCGCTAGTTTTCCCGTATGACATGTCAAATTTGCTTCTACTACTTTTACCATATGACAACTACCAATATCACTTTCCTAGTATGAAAAGTTAGCTTTTCTAATTAAATCAAACTTGGTAAGCAGCTTATTTGTAAAAGAGTTTAATTGAAATAGCAGTATTTCAAACAATCCTATTAGAGTCAGCTCCGGTTCAAATATATAAGACTTGCCAAAGAGGCCCTTGTTGATCTTTTATTTTCTTTTGAATGGTTATTTATTATTAAATTTTTATTGGTGTCAATTTTTTATGAAGAGAGCAATGTAATGTCAGGTAATGTCATCCAATCTAGAAATTGTGCGCTCCACTCATGGTTGGAAAACTTGTGACTTGAATTGTCCAACTTATAAAGAGAGTCAATGAAATGATTTGGAGCGTCATGTTTTTTAATTATAATCTTTATAATATTAAAAAATAGATAACATACTTCTAAAATATGAGTGCACCTTTTTTAACATGCCTTCATGATGATGAATTCAAATTAATAAATTTTTATGTGCAAGAAAAATACTATAACAATGAAAGTAAAAAAGATGTTGCACATTATATAATTTTAAATTGCAAACTTCAATGGTTAACGATTAAATATAAGTCTCATATTATATTACAATCGCAATTTTAAGCTTGCTAACTTAAAACCTCAAGCATTAATTAATTAAGCATAAACATCAACCGTTTAAAACTGAATATGTCAACTTCAATTGTTTAAAATCAACTCTACCTTTAGATAGTTCAGAATGCAAATAACTTATCAAAAAGTGGCGACTCGACAATCTTCTCCTTGCATTTGACTCAATATTCCTTTATCGAAATAAGGTGACTCGACAAAATCTCACAGAGTTTTCCTTCCTTAACCCCATAATGACTGCACTACGCACTAGCATACATTTTGTCCTTATCCTATAAAAACTTCATATCATTTGGTTTATCAGTTGTCAAGGGTAAATATCAATAAAAAAAACCCAAAAATATAAAAATTTAAAAGATACAACTATAAAGGATTGAACATAACCATTTCCAAAATTTGTCCACCCACGTCTTCAACAAAAGAACAACCCATTTTAGCTAAAAGGGAGGCAAGTTCCAAAAGCAAAACTAAAATTCATTCTCAAAACAACTAGCAGTCTCTAATATATTCAAACTTACTAATTAATTGTCATTAAAGCTAATTAATTGTCTTTCTACGCCCTCCCTGTTGCCGCCCTCTCTCCCTCTCCCTGCCGAAGGGGAAGGTGGTGGCTGGGCTGGGAGTTGGGTGAGTGTAGAAAGAAATTCCCTCTCTCTTCCTCTCCCCGCCGCCACCCTTTGCCGGTCGCTTTTTCTCCCTTTCCCTGTCCGATGTTTGCTGGGATGGGGTTGGGTTGGGTTAGGGGTGGGGGTGGGTGGGTGAGTATAGAAAGAAGTTGTGGAGGAAGAGAGATGGAGAAAGTTTTGATAGATTTCCTTTTAGGTAAATTTTGGTCATGCAAAAAAAAAAAAAAAAGAGTTTTTTGTATTTGCCCTCCTAAGGTTTGTATGATTTGTAAATAGCCCCCCGTGGTTTTGTATTTGTAAATAGGCCCCTACTACTTCATTCCAATACCTTTCATGTCCCCAAAATCAATATTCCTAATGAGAATGGATAACTACTATGAAATTTGTGTTGAACTTTTATGAAAATCACAGCTTTGCCCTTACATCTATTAAGCAAAAATGAGTATATTATTATTTATAAAAATACCATTATTTTATTTCAAGTCCCAATTGTCTCTCTTAGTAACTCTTTAATGCAAAATGGAGTCTAATCATGTATTGTGAAACTTTAATCAATCTAATGGTCGGTCATGTATGGATTGAATCAATTATAACTAACTATAAGCACTTGCATTCATTGTCATTATGATTGATTTGAATCTAATTAAATAGGCCCTATACGGATAAAAATATATTTATGTGCGGTTATTCTCTCCCACTAAATATAATTATTAATGTTACCAGCTTTAAAGAAAAATAAGTCCAAGCTTTTAAATTTATGCATATAGGGATAAAGAGATGAGCAAAAGTGTCATTTCACTCAATAAACCTTTGGTGGTTGAAAGGCTACTGAATTTGAGGATACAAAAAGTATTAAATTGAAAACAAAGAGGCCTATCTACAAATACTAAAATCATAAGGGCCTATTTACAAATCCTGCAAACCTTAGGAGAGGGTATATGCAAAAAGCTAAAAAGAAAAGATGCGGAAGGAGAAGCTTAAGTGACATTAACCGCTCTCTATTATAATGAACATAGGGGCATGAAATTACCTTAATATCCTCATTTTATTTTTGTTATGTGATTGTTATATAAGCATTTAAAATTTTAATGTATACACATAGAAAAAGGAGCAGGAGGGCCAAGGCCAGATTAGGCTTGTACTGTCAAGCATGGTTCTCAAATTTCAAGTCCTACAAAACTCTATCCTACACCGGCGCTAGGGCTTTCCTTAAAAATAAAAGCCCTTGTTTGAATGGCTTTTGAGGGTCGCCCAGTGGCGGACCTACATAGAGTTGACCCGCCTTGGGTCAATTTTTGAATTGCCTCTAGATAAAACTGTGTATGTAATGGCAACTCAAGTTAGTGGTGGACCTACCGCCCCAGGACAATTTTTAAATTGCCTTGGATAAACTGTGTATGTAATGGCAGCTCAAGTCTTTAGCACCAGTTGCACCACAGTTGACCAAGAGGGTGAAGGAACTGTCGTCAAAAGCAAGGTTTGGGCATGTCAAGGAGGATAAAAACTCGTGGGCTGGACCATGGGGCATGGGTCCCACTGATGCTCACGTACGCAGAGGCAGACATCCCAGTGTGCCAGCGCTCTGTCCAGATCGAGATGGATGGGACCCACCACTATGACATGGGGAAGGCATTGGCCCCACTTAAAGATGATGGGGTGCTTATAATTGGCTTAGGACCTAGGTGATGAGCACTTGGGGCAACTAGGACAAACCCCAAAAATCGATAATGGTCCCTTGGCCATTCCTAAAAGACTGCCCTACCCTCAAAATATTTTCTCTCTGTCTCCTTGTTGAAATTACAAATGCTTTGGAGTAAGAATAAAATATGAAAACTTAAAAAACCCATCAAGCTAATACCACATTCCAACGTCCCTGCCCCATTAGTATAGAGATCTCCATTTGAGTTGGTCTCACTATTGGATTAATCATTTGATAAAAATAGATTTAAATATACATAAAATAATATTAATCACATTTTTTTATGAAAAAGTCAATCGAACAGTAGGATTAATTTTGATTCTCGATATCGTATATATTTGAAGACCTTTATGTTGTAAGGCTTAGATTCAAGTAAATGGACTCCACTGTAATGTTCCGCTCTTTTTTCTCAATATATGTCCAAATGCAATGAAAAGCTGAATGTTGTTCAAAACACGAGTAAAACCATATAAGAAAAAAGAGAGTGTTTTGGATGCTTTACACATAGCCCCATTAAACAATATAGGCCATTCGATCTCATTCATCAAATCAAAAGGCCTTTCACATATAGAATTATAGAAATTGATTTTTAACTATTTATTTATTCTTCTTCTTTTAAATGCATTACATTTTTTTCTTTCACTATTTGTTGATGTAGAAAAAAGTCTAGCAAAGCCTAAAATATTCTCGCCCCATCCAAATAAAAATCTTGGTCTGCCACTGGGGTCGGCCCTTGTCTCATGCCGAAATTGACAATGATTGGCCTGTTGTACTGTCGAAGCCAGTACAATTCCACTTCTTCTTCCAAAGTGTTCCGTTCACTAATTAGACAAGATTCCTCGACAGGTGTTTCAAATTTTTGTGCGAAAATAAAAATCAGCCTATTATAACATCATTTACACATCTAATTTACAGTAGGAAAATAAAAAATAAACCATTTTCACATCATTTACCCTTACGTACCACCGGATGCGTAAATCTATCTACTCTTATAAAAGAGAGAAATATGAGTCCTTTTTTCACTGCACACATAGCCAATCAAATGAAAGTTGTGGGGCACACCGTTATTATTAAAGAGCTAAGAGAGAAAGATGAGTCATTTTTTTGATGAGTCCTTTTTTCACTGCACACATAACCAATCAAATGAAAGTTGTGGGGCCCACCCTTATTATAAAAGAGAGAAAGATGAGTCATTTTTTTCTTTCTTATTTCTTATTATAAAAGAGAGAAAGATGAGTGCATTTTTCACTACACACATAGCCAATCAAATGAAAGTTGTGGGGCCCACCCTTATATATATATATATATTTAAGATGAGTCATTTTTTCACTACACACATAGCCAATCAAAGAGAGAAAGATGAGTGCATTTTTCACTACACACATAGCCAATCAAATGAAAGTTGTGGGGCCCACCCTTATATATATATATATTTAAGATGAGTCATTTTTTCACTACACACATAGCCAATCAAATGAAAGTTGTGGGGCCCACCCTTATATATATTTATTTTGGATAAAGTTTGGATAAAGATATGGATAAAAATGGGGACATAATTGGAATCTCCCAACTTCTACTCTTATTAAATGTCTAAAAAAAAGAGAAAGATGATGTACTTTTTTTCACTATTCACATGCCCAATAAAATGCAAGTTGTGGGGCCCACCCTTATATATATATATTTATTATGTACATGTATTTTACGTAGGGATAAAGATGGGGACATAATGGGAATTTTTCAATTTGTCTAAAATAGACTTTGGACCAGGCTTGGATTTAGAGGGGTTTTAAGGATCCGGATCAATATGATCTAGAAGACTAAAGTTCTGGAATTAAAAATATCTACCCAACGGCACCATAATCTCAAAAATCTAAAATTACAAAAAAGACCCCTAAATTCTCTGAAAAATTGCTAACTACCTCCCTACTGTACTTAAATGAACTCGGATACATACCAAACTTAGCATACACAATCCTAATAATTTTTTAATCTCTTATATTGAGTAGATACTGATATTTTAAATGTAATAAAATTTCGTTTTAATACATTCCAATAAATCGAGTAATTTTTTTTCGATTTCTTTGTTTTTTTTTTTTTTAAGGGGGTGGAGAAAAGAAAATGAGAATGTGGATAAGATTGGAATCTATCTCAAATCAAAATCTCAAATGCTATTTTTTTCCTCTTTTTTTTTTTTTTTCAATTTTCTTTTAACATTCTTCTTATTCAGATACTACAAGATTTTCAATGTAGGGAATTTTGTGGGTATGAGGTTTTCCTTCTGTGAATAATTGTGTAAGGACGAATATGATATTTTAACAGATTCTTCATTGACTCTTAGCTTCTTTTGGAATGGATGAAGTTTTCATACATGTAAGTGAGCATTGTCTACTGAAATTATTATTGTTTGATTGTGTCTTCTTCTTTATTTTTTTTTAATGTTGTAATACAATCTTCATTCTAAGAAAAATGGGTGCAACCAGAGTTAAGAAAATGATGATGAAGAGTTGGTTTTTTCTTTCTCATTCTTGTTTGGGCCAAAATTAGGCCCATTGATAGCCTTCATGCTCTGCTAGTTTTAATTATATGTCTGTTTTATTTCTTGAATCTCAACTGCAGGCTTCCAAATTGTGTGTGTCTCGTGTTTCTTTATGGTAGAACTTTGTATTTAATTCTCACTCTATGTTTGCAATATAAATTTGTGCATAGCATTTAAAATGTAAACTTTATACTGTTTTGTTATGTGAGATAGGAAAATGGAAAACTCAAATAGAAAGTGTCCTGGTTGAGAAAAATAAAGTAGGCAATAACTAAAAGAATGATGCTATGAGGCATGGAAAAGCTTTCCATTATTTGTCAGAATTTATTTTCGTTCTCCATAGAATCGAAGGGGAAGGGCTTTTTTTAAGCAATACAGGTGCTAATATTCAAAAGGCCAAAAACTTAATCCATATTTGTATAAGAATTTGACATTTTATGTTGTTTCTTTTTCCTGTTTTAGTTTATGTTAGTGAAATTCTAACGTTTTAGACCAATTCCTCTTCAATCGTCACCCTCCAAACCCATCAAGAGTGGGATAAGATCAATAAGCATTCATTCGTGGTTCTCATTAAACCATTTTGTTCACTAATTTCCAAATTTTTATTCTTTTTTTTTTTTGTCTTTTGTAAAATTAATTGTGAGATATGGTGCAATTAAAGAATCATTTCGAAGGAAAAATATTTCAGATTTTATCATTCAGAAAGATTTTTTAGTCTTTCTTTGCACTATTTTGTCCACCCCAGTTAATAAACTAAGGCAAGGTGGGAAATATAAAAGATTTTAACTATGCACTATCTACTCCATTATGTGGTTCGTAGTGTACATACTGCCTTTTAACTCTAAAAACTTAAATGCCATGTACTTTTTCAGTGATAAACCTTGAACTAAGATGGGATGAAAAAAAAAATGAATAGTGTATTTTATAATGGATCAAAAGAAAAGCAATCAAGTGTATTTTACTTACTACCTTTTGGTGTTCAATATTTACAATTTTGTGGGCACTTTAAATACTTTGCCATCAGTTGAAAAGTCGTGACAAAATGTATTAGCTAGCTTGCTACTTTTATTATTGTTGTTGGTGGCCAATTGGTTGTTGTGTTATAATTCAAATACCAAATTGACTACACACGAGAGAGTTAACATTCTCTCTGTTTTTTTTTTTTTTTTTTACCTAAAACAATGCTAATTGTGCAAATAGTTTCTATTTATTTATTTATTTATTTATTTTTATTTTTATTTTTTGGAGGAACTAAAAGATACTTGAGTGGTATTTGTATTTGAAATTTGAGGGTTAAGAACATCAGAGGGCTCCAGGAGGTTTCCAGAAGATATGAGATTATTTTCTTTGTACGGATGTAACCCTTTCTTATTATTTTTTAAATATTAACCCTTTAATCTTGTGTACACTAACCTTAGATATTTGTAATTTGATGTTCCTTCAGTTGTATATTATTTATTATGGCCTTTGAAAAATGTATAGGGACCTCCAAAACTTATAAGCACATCCCATATATACAGGTACTTTGTTTGCATTATTGCTTTATGTTTAGTTTTTTCTTTTTCTTTTTTAGAAAAAAAGTAGCAACTAACAAAATATCATAAATAAGAAAGTAAAATGTAAAAATTTAAACTCATTTTATGTCCGCCCCGTTTTTTTCTCTCTTTTAATGAAACTTACCATTAAAAAAATTTAAATATTATTTTCACTTTTGCTTCATGTGTTTGTATTTTATTTACTTAGAATAATTGAGTTTTCAATCTGACATAATTGTTGTATTGATCTTGATTTATACTCATGTTGGAAGAGTAATCACAAGTTAGATAATGTGATAACTATTACTAAATATTGGTTCTCTTCTGATATTAGTGATTGCTAAAGATAATTCCATAAATGCAATTTAGTAGTAGGTCTTATAGATTACTATCGTAAAATTATTGTTGTTCAATCAGTACAATTTTTAGTTTCTTAATATACAACTTTTGTGATTTTTTTTTTATAAAAGGGCATTTCAAGGGCATGAATATATTTATTTATTATTGCTCTTACTCATGAGGCTTAAATTGAAAAACGTTGATAATTTTTTAACACATTTATTTCTTTCATCATTGTAAGCTTCTTCTTGTTCTTCTTTTTTTCATATATTTCAATTAAACGTCATGTCTTTCCTTAAAGGGTAAACGATAATCTCATAGAAACTCCTTGTTATGCTAGTGTTATTACAAACTCCAAAGTCAATGAATGAAGTGGTCGTTTTAAGTATAAACAGCTAAAATAAGTATTTGATGTTGAGCCGCAACAAATTCAGTTTGTCTTTGTTCGTTTCGAATTTTTCTTACTTTGATAGTACTCCCATCCTTTTTATAGAACAGAGTAGAATAGTTGATCTAGAATACCTATGTTACATTCTTATGTATCTCTTAAGAGGAACGTCCAATTCTTTTAGCAGATTTGTATTTGTATTTTTTTATTTTTTTGTATTTTTTCCTTATGAATATCTCAATTTGTGATCTTCCATTTAACTGAACTTCTATGACTACTATGTATTATCTTTTTCTTACAGGGTATAAAATATAGCACTTTGTATCAAGCAAAAGAAGATGCTGACTCTTGGAGAGGTATTGCCTCTATTTACCTGTGGTCCATCTTATAAAATAAAACAAAGCACATGTTAAATATTAATATTGATCAACAGGTGCTCTGCAAATCTTACACGTCAGAGTTCATATCATAGTTCCACCATTGTTGATCCCTGTTGCTTGAGGACAAGCCAGATTACTCCATTATTCTTGACGGTTGGTGTGAGATGTTATTCTTCTTTGTAAGTTAAGACTAAAACCACCATCTTAGTTTTGTTATTCTGATGTCCTTAGATAAGATATAATTAATTTTTTCCTTAATAGAATCTGATTTTGTAGTGAACATATAATGTTCATGGTAATTGGTTAGAACAGTAAGCTCATCTGGTTCGTAGTTTTTATTTTTATTTTTTATAAAACTGCAGGTTATCAATTTTACTATTCTTTCAACTGGATTCCAACTTTAGCAGGTCAAGTCTACCAGAAAACTGATAAGTCAACCTGACAGGTCAAATAAAGTAAATTGAAATTTCTTTGTACATATTCATGATAAAATATCTAGAAATACGTGATTTATATCCTCAAAAAGTTATAGAAATTATATATCGATTGTTTTTTGAGATTTTATTTTTCTCACTATATCATTATTTTATTATTTTCAAATGTACAGAAAAAAAAAATAGTGTCAGTTGTATTTTGACATTGCACGGACCTTATAATTTACAATCACTCATTTTTTTGTTAAAAATTTATTTTTAGATGTATTGAAGGTTCTACTTAATTTTTTAATAACTTTATTTTTTAAAGATTTTATTAAAAAAACAGGGCTCCACTGGTAATTTGTATACAAACGTAAAAGCTTGGACATATTTCTCTGGTGCAGACAAACGACCTCTAAGCAAGAAAACTCGCCTGTAATTACAGGCAAATTCTCATATGGATGGCTCTGTTCTCCTCAATCTGCTCCTCATTCTCCTTCTACAATCCGTCACAAAACGCTTCTTCTTCACCTTTTCCGAGATCCTCAGTCATCTTGAAAAACCCCGTTACAAAACCCCCCGAAATCTCGGTCTCTACGCCTCCTAATCGTATCCGACCCGTAACGTGCAACAGCAATGATCCCTCTTCTAACGGCTCGAGTAGTAGAATCTTCATCAAAGGTAATGCCCGTACTATTTCTACTTGCACTAGCGTTTGGATTTCCATTTGAATGTTGGGTTTTTGTATAGAGGCCCTTGATGTTGAAGAAAATTGATGCATTTCCCTCTCCAAATGTTTTCTCATGAATGAATACGACAATGGGTCCAATTGTATATGTAACAGACCACGCAAAATTAAAAGAAATATTCGGATCATTCGAGGGAACCCGACGCCTCCTTGATACTAATTAGATTTATTGATTTCTGAATGCCTCCATAACCAGTCCTAAGCCCCTCTTATAGGGTTTACATTGATAGAAAAAATAGAAAGTGCAGAATCATTATTTGCAGAAATTTAGAAACTGAAGAAATCCTAATCTAATTGCAAATAAAAAGAAATATCAGAAAAAGAAAGAATAGATGGCCTAAGAGAAATTATAGGAGAAACTGTAGGGGTCGTGACAATCCACCCCGCTTGAAATCAACCTTGTCCTCAAGGTTGAAAATCCGGAAACCGTTGCTGAATTGTTGGCCATAACTCCCATGTGGCATCTTCCTTTGGCAAATTAACCCATTTAATAAGAACCTCTGTTGTAGCTTGATTATGCCTCTTTTTGAGCCGCCTGTCTAGAATTGCTTCCGGTAGTAAATCAACGAACCCCATATCTGTGTAGGCGGGTAAATTGGTGGATGGAACTGCTGAATTTCCCAACTTTTTCTTTAAGCAAGAAACATGGAATACCGGGTGGATTTGTGAGGAGGCGGGTAAGTCAAGTTTGTAGGCCACAGGTCCAATGCGGTCTATAATGCGATAAGGGCCATAGTATCGGGGAGCTAATTTAGTAGAGCTGCGAATGGCAACTGAACATTGGCGATAAGGTTGCAGCCGTAAATAGACGAAGTCACCGACCTCAAATGACCGTTCGGAACGTCGTTTGTCTGCTTGTACCTTCATTCGAGCTTGTGCTACTGAAAGATTTTCGTGCAACAGCCTAAGGATTCGATCCCTTGTAAGGAGCTCTTGTTCAACATGATGTGCATTAGTTGTACCCTTCACATATGTTTCTATAGATGGCGGGGAATACCCATAAACAGCCTCAAAGGGCGTCATCTTGATGGCTTCGTGAAAGGCGGTATTGTAGCTCCATTCTCCCCATGCTAACCAGCGCTTCCATTGCTTTGGTTGTGTGCTTGAAAAGCAACGGAGATATGTTTCTATGCAGCGATTCACTCGTTCTGTCTGGCCATCAGTTTGGGGATGGTAAGCCGAACTCATTAATATGTCAGTGCCGTGTAGTCGGAAAAGCTCCTTCCAGAACGAGCTTGTAAACACTACATCACGGTCACAAACAATAGACGAAGGCATTCCATGTAATTTGAAAACATTTTCCATGAAGGCTAGAGCAATTTGGGCTGCAGAATAAGGATGAGATAAAGCAATGAAATGGGCATATTTACTCAGCCGATCGACCACAACAAATATCACTGTTTTACCTTCTGAAGGTGGAAGACCATCAATGAAGTCCATGGAGATGTCTGTCCATATTTTTGTTGGAATCGGAAGGGGCTGTAGGAGTCCGGGTGGGGCCACTGATTCGGATTTGTTGCGTTGGCAAACATCACAAGCCGCAACATGTTGTTTAATATCTCGCTTCATTCCTTTCCACCAAAAATTTCGATGAATGCGCCGATAAGTCTTGAGATACCCTGCATGCCCCCCTTCCTTTGAGTCATGGTACTGCCGTAAGACAGTCACCTTTCCCTTTGAGTCAGGGGCCAATACTAATCGTCCCTTGTAAAGTAACTGCCCATTATGGAGAGTAAAGTTGGGATATGCAGAAGAGCCAGCCATTATTTCATCCATAATGTGAACCGTATAGGGATTATTGGCAACTTCCTTAACAATTTACTCCACCCATTTATGAACAGGCATGGATATAGCATGAAGAGTAGCATAGCGGGAAAGAGCATCAGCCACTTGATTTTCAACCCCTTTTTTATACACAATTTCATAGTCATATCCCATCAACTTGGATAACCATTTGTATTGAGAAGGAGTGGAAACTCGTTGCTCATCCAAATATTTAATGCTGCGATGGTCTGTTCGGATTTGAAATTTTCTTCCCATTAAATAAGGTCTCCACTTTGCTGCAGCATATAGAATAGCCATTACTTCTTTTTCATAAGTGGATGCTCCCTTATCGCGTGGCGGTAACACTTTGCTGATGTAAGCGATGGGCTTGTGCTCCTGCATTAATACGGCCCCAATGGCTTCACCCGATGCGTCACATTCAATCACAAACATCTTGGAGAAATCTGGAAGAGCTAAGACTGGAGTTGTTGTCATCGCCTTCTTCAATAGTATGAATGCGGCCTCAGCTGTCTCGCTCCAATGGAAAGCATCCTTCTTTAAGAGAGCAGTCAATGGAGCAACAATGTGTCCATATCCACGAACAAATTTCCTGTAATATCCTGTGAGTCCGAGAAACCCACGTAGTGCCTTTATAGTAGTGGGACGCGGCCAATCTATCATGCATTGTATCTTTCTTGGATCAGCTGCTACTCCATCTTTGGAGACGATATGACCAAGATACTCCACTTGAGAAGAGGCAAAACTACACTTGGACCGTTTTACAAACATTTGATTTTTTTGCAAGATGCCAAAAACCTCTCGTAGGTGCGTCAAGTGATCATTCCAAGTCCGGCTATATACCAAAATGTCGTCAAAAAATACAAGCACAAACTTACGCAAATTCCTTCTAAAAATGTCATTCATGAGGCTCTGAAATGTAGAAGGGGCATTTGTAAGTCCGAATGGCATGACTAAGAACTCATAGTGACCATCATGAGTTCGGAAAGCAGTCTTTTCAATGTCGCGCTCTTTGACTCGGATTTGGTGATACCCGGCTCGAAGGTCTAACTTGGAGAAGAATGCAGCACTATTAAGTTCATCCAATAGTTCATCAATGACGGGTATGGGAAATTTGTCCTTTATTGTGATTTCATTTAAGGCTCGATAATCAATGCATAGACGCCATGATCCACCTTTTTTCTTAACCAGTAGAACCGGAGAAGAATAAGGGCTGTTGCTAGGTCGGATTATGCCAGCATGTAACATCTCCGAAACTTGTTGCTCAATTTCACCCTTTTGGAAGTGGGGGTAGCGATAAGGTCGCACACTTACTGGCTTGCTTCCTGGCTTCAAATGGATTTGATGATCATGTTGGCGGGAAGGTGGCAGCCCAGTTGGCTCTTGGAAGAGATCTGCAAATTCTTCTAGCAATTGTTGTAGTGTCTCACTATTATTTTCAGTTGCATATGGAGAAACCTGGTGGCACATATATAAGAGAGCACAAGCTGCGCCACTACGCAAGGCCTTAGATGCCTTGGATGGTTGGATAGTTTGCATGGAGGGTTGGCTCATTCCATTAATTGTAACTTCCTTCCCATTAAATTTAAACTGCATCCACATGTTAGAAAAATCTCCTAAAGTTTGTAACCACTGTGCCCCAAGGACCATGTCACAACCTCCAAATTCTAATAGGTAAAAATCAGTAGTGAACTCATATTGTTGAATAGAAAAAAGGAGATTTGGACACATACCATGACTCACTAGGGTCTCACCATTTGCGACCATCACTCGTAGCTCACCATTCTTTCGAAGTGGGCACCCCAATCGTGTAGCTACTTGCAAGTTTAAAAAATTGTGAGTACTTCCTGAGTCCATCAATACAACTAGTGGCTGCCGCTTAATCATCCCTTGGATCCTCATGGTTTGCGGTGAAGTAGTCCCGGTGAGGGCATTGAATGAAATCTCTGGCTTTGTGTTGGTCACATCCATAACTTGCTCTGTCACTATTGGTTCTTGTTCCTCTTCCTCTGGGTCATCTGTCTCTTGTAAATCTTCACCCCCGATGAAAAAAAATTGCTGCTTGGTTTTACATTGATGTCCTGGAGTGAATCTTTCATCGCAATTGAAACAAAGCCCCTTCGCTCGCCTTTCATTCATTTGTTCGAAAGTCAGGCGCTTGAATCCTGGGCGATGACCAGGTTGTGGTCCAGTCACTAATGTCGCGCCAGTCTTTGTGGTTACATGGTTAGGAACAGTTGCTCCTTTTGATGAATACCCCCTAGGAACTCGATTGATGGAAGAATGTCTTTCATCAAATAACTGAGCAAGAGATATGGCTTCAAAGAGAACCACTGGGTTTCGACTTTGAACATCAAAACGGATTTCACTCTTGAGTCCTCCAATAAAAGCACTCACCATTCTATGTTGAGGAACATCTGTGATTCTACTTGATATGCGTTCAAATTCTGCCTGGTATTCTCGTAGGGACCCCGTTTGCCTGAGTTGCATCAACTGCATGAAATAATCTTCATATGCTGTTGGTCCGAAACGAGTAAGCAAACCCTGAGTAAATGCTGCCCATGTGATGGGCACAATTTGCGTCTGAAGCCAATTGTACCATCTTTTGGCTTCCTTTTCCAAATGAAAAGACGCCACCATGACCCACTGCTCTTGAGGAACACGATGGAAGTTCATGTAGCTTACCACTTCATTGAGCCAGATTTCTGGATCGGTCCCATCAAAGTTCGGACATCGTAGTCGCAGTGTCGGCAACACTGGAGTTGCAGTGTTGTTCCCATTGGGCGGCCTTGCAACTGTACTATTCCCATTAAGAATAGTTTGTTGTTCCATTGTCGCAATTTTATTTTGTAAGGCCTCCATTATTGTCCGCATCTCAGCCATCATTGCGACTAATCCATCCATCGTTACAGTTGAATTAACTTCAGAATGTTCCGCCATTATCTCGTTAAGTGATCGAAATTTTTGGGGACGGGTGCGGACCATACAAAGTGCAGAAGATATTATATGAATATAGATGCTACAGCGATGCTTGAATCCGTGACTCGTGACAGCACCCAGAGAACTAGTCTCTCGATGGTACTTTCGGAATCTCGGATTTTGAATGACGATGGACTGCGTTGGCGTAGTGACGGCAGTCTTCTTAATATATGACTGAAGACAGTGAACTCATGGAACGCACTAAGATGATGCAGGGACGGCAATAATAGGCTCTGATACCAATTGTAACAGACCACGCAAAATTAAAAGAAATATTCGGATCATTCGAGGGAACCCGACACCTCCTTGATACTAATTAGATTTATTGATTTCTGAATGCCTCCATAACCAGTCCTAAGCCCCTCTTATAGGGTTTACATTGATAGAAAAAATAGAAAGTGCAGAATCATTATTTGCAGAAATTTAGAAACTGAAGAAATCCTAATCTAATTGCAAATAGAAAGAAATATCAGAAAAAGAAAGAATAGATGGCCTAAGAGAAATTATAGGAGAAACTGTAGGGCTCGTGACAGTATAGTTTCAAAGCTAGTTTTCACCCTTCTTTCAAATGTTTGTTCTCTGCAAATTATTGTCTTAGTAAAGAAGGTTGGGATATGTCCAAATCTAGGATTTTTTGTTCAGAAATGTCAAATCCAGTCTTTTGACCATCACATTCCTCTCCGGTTGCTGCATGATGATTACCTGGGGCTGGCAGGGGCAACCCATAAATCAGAAAACTGAGTGAATAGATGCACTAGTCTACTTGTGTGTGGGTGTGAGCAACATGGTGGAAAGAAACTGCCCATAAACAATCAAAAGACAACACAACTCATAAACATGGGTTACTAAATGGAGAGTGGTCACAAGTATGGGCAACCTCCCAACCGCTAAATAGTGATTGCTGGCCACAAGCATAAGCCCCCTTAAGATTTAAGAATGCCTACCACAACATAAAGGAATCTTTGTATCCATGGTACCCATGATGGGATATTCACATAAGTTGTCCACACCATGGCTTATAAGGGTCTTCACACATAATCTCCCATTAAAAGGCCTGCACACATTGTTGCCCATAAGGAGATTCCACACAGTATTGCCCATGATGGGATTTTACACATTATTACACATCATTACCCATAAAGAGATTTCACACGGCATTGCCTGTAAAGGGGTTTCTCACATTAGTTCCTAGGAAAGAGTTCTTACACACTGTAGCCCACAAAGGATGTTTCCTCTTTAGGTGCTAGCTGTTAGGGGTGCCCAAGAACATGCCACATGATACTACATCTTTCCACCCCTTACAGGTTTTGTGTACTGCACTCAACTCCCATAATGAGTTAATCCTGAAACTGATCCATACACGTGACTTGCATTTAACTTGCCTCTAGCCCAATCATTATCGATAATTCTTTCGTGTATGGCGAGTCACCAGATCAATCCTTATGGGCTTGTTTCTTTGCTAGAATTCAAAGAATTCCTTTCTAGGGAATTTCTGAATTTCCAAACATAGTGGAATTCCTGGATGCTCCTTTGTACTTAAGCATCCATAAATTCCACCAAAAGGCAAAGGAGTTGGAATTCCTGAATTCTCAAAGGTCATTTGAGACCTTTTAGGGGCTGAAATTTTGAAATGCTTGTAGAGAAACATGGAATTTGTAAATGCTAGGGGACAGGGTGTCACATCATGTCCAAAAAACTCCCAACATGGTGAATTCCTTTTAAGGAATTCTAGTAAAGAAACATGCCCTATAGGTTAGTGGTGCCTACACCCCCATTCAAATACCCTTAACATATCCAAACTAAAACCACACAATTCATAATGGCACTTAATGGCAAATGCATCATAGGTAGCATATAACAAATCAAATCAATGAGCATCACCAACCATGCAAAAATCTTTCCTATGATCATTGGCAACTCATAAAGGAAACGAATCCACCAACTATGGTATGACATAGATGTTGTCCATGGCCATAACCCTCAATCGAGGGCTCAGTCGAACTCTAGGACCCCAATCTTTGGTCCATCCATCTCCTAACGATGCAAGTCCTAGGGTTAGGGCTTGCGTGGGTGCCGAAGCACGTGTCAAAAGACACCTCAAATTATCTCTGCAAAGATTTCAACACGAGGACGCACCTCTCTGAGGTAAAAACCCATGATTCTATTCAGTAATCAAGTGTGAGATTTCCATCTCTACAATGCCATATATTTAGGATAAAACAAAACTTAGAGCCTAAGAAGTCTATCTAAACTAGGAAAGTAAATAAATTGGAATGCTAATCCTAATTACAATTAAATTAGTAAACTACTAAAAAATAAAATATTTCTCAAACTATCTTGGGTGGGACCAATGGTGGCCCGTTTTGCATCACCTAAGTACCCATTTCGGTTGGTCAAATTACTACTCCCTAATTCACAATACGCACGCATCATCTTACTATTATCATGCAAATAATTCCATCAACACATATGGTTTCTAAACTTACCATAATCAAGGAATAGGTAGTAAGTTGTGAAATGTGAAAAAAACTAATAAGATGACCCACAACAATCAGCCATGGCCGAGAAGGGTTCGTCCTTGGCTAAACTCCAAAATGGAGTTTGCCCCACTCAAAATCCCCATCCAGGGGTTTGGCCATACCAAAACCCCAATCTGTGGAGGTCGGCTAGGGAGGTTTGGTCTCATCTTGGGTTTTGATGACATACAACCTCCAATCCCCCATTCTCATCAGGTTTTAAGTCATCTAACTAAGATGGAACACACAATGCCCTTTCTCCCATGAAGAGCTTACGACAAATAGGTGATGCAGGATAGACCTCAAGCCACATGAGTAGGGCCCAAGTAAAATTTTTAGGATATTTTATTCACTAATTATATGTCATTATTTTTCTAATTTATTTAAGAGTTTTAATTAGTAGAGGCCTCTAATTTCTTTAGTTTCCTAGTTTAATTAGTTTTCTTTATCCTATTTATATGCATTGTAAGCGATTTTTTTTTTCTTGGAGAGTTGATTAATAGAATTTGGGTTTTATCCCTGACGTGTGTCCTCATTATTGTTTCTATGGAGACTTGTTGAAGTGTCCACAGACACATCCTTCGACATCGTATTGTGTTTTAGCACTTTCCTGCAAGACCTAACCCTAGGGCTTGCATCAAATGGTATCAGAGCGAAGATCCACGCCGCCTCTAATCGCCGATTGAGGCCTATCCATCCATCCATCATCAACCCCTTCCACTGTCATCATCCACTCAGGGCAGAATCTAGGCATGCTTAAACCCCATCCAATCATAGTCAGCTGGACCCACCATCCCCCTTTACTTTGTAGAACTTCTGCCGAGCTCTAAAACCCAAAACCCCTTTTGCTTCCAACCCTACACGAAATTCCATCCATCGAAACTCAATCCCCACACAATCCCATCGATCGCAACCCCTCGGCCCTCACACCCCTTCTCCCGTCGAGTGAAAAAAGGTAGAAGAGAGAAGGAGCAGGCTGTACCTGGCATCAGAGAGCTCCCACCGCAATCGTTCACCTCCAGGTTCAACCTGATCCACAAGAAGCTCGGATCAAAAGCTTGATACAGCAACTACCGCACACATTAAAATGCTAATGTTATCATTTACAACAACAAAAAGCATAGCCAAGGCATAGTCAACATCATCGGTCAAGGCAGATTTGACCACAATCAAGGGCCAGGTTTCCTTTTGCGATGGCAGAGCCATTTGAAGTTAGATTTTAGATCCGTTTTCGCCTACGCGTTCGTGGAGATAGAAGTGGATCATCATCAATGGAGAAATTTTTTGGTTTTCGCCTACGCATTCGTGGAGATAGAAGTGGATCATCATCAATGGAGAAATTTTTTGGGACCTTTGCGGAATTAACTATAACTGTCGCTCAATTATCCACTGCAGTCAATCAACTCCAATCCACTCTTAAAAGGATGGAAATCGGACATCGATTTAGAAAATGATTGCCATGAGAGTAATTTTTGATGTGAAGGACAAGAGATCGACACAAGTTCCTAGTTGCTAAAATCTCAAATCCAAGAAAAGGTGGCTCAAAAGGATCTCAATGAGAGGCTCTCGCATCTTTTGAAGAGGTGGCAATCGATAGAGATTGGCATCAAGGCAGATATTTTGGAGTTTCAAGAAAAATCTGAATTAGGATTTGAAGTTGATCAAACTGAATATGAAGCAACAGAAGAAGATCAATGTGCTGAAAATCCGACTATAAATTTCAATATGGAGTATAAGTCAGATACATATCCACCCATTTTTGAACTAGTAAACTGATCATCAGTCTCAGTGTCCACACAAGAAGATCTATTCATCAAAGTCCATCGTATTGACTTCATCTTTGGAGATGAATGGCGGGTAATCAAAATTTGTAGAGTGATGGTGCAGAATCTACAATTGAAGCATTCAAAGATCCGATTGCGCATGTGCATAAATTTTGGCCATAAAAGAAAGTGATGCATCAATCCTACTTTAAATTGGAGGAGAAGATCAAATACACTTTTCAAGTTGTACACACAATTTGAAGATCTACCAATGGATTGGAAATTCATCTGATGAATTCTTGACCCGGGAGGACATTTACTGAACTCGAGGTCAAGTTCTCTCCAAGCAGGGGAGAATGATGCATGATAGACCTCAGGCCACATGTATAGGGCCCAAGTGAATTTAAGATTTTTTATTCTCTAATTATGTCATTAGTTTTCTAATTTATTTAAGAGTTGTAATTAGTATAGGCTTCTAATTTCTTTAGTTTCCTAGTTTAATTACTTTTTTTTAGTCCTTAAGTTTTTCTTTTTCCTATTTATATGCATTATAAGAGATTTATTTCTTAGAGAGTTGATTAATAGAATTTGAATTTTATCCTTGAGGTGCGTCCTCATTATTGTCTTTGCACATGCTTCTGAACCGTATTGTGCTTCAACACTTTCCCGCAAGCTCTAACTCTAGGGTATGCGGACACGTGCTTCGGCACCGGATTGTGCTTTAGCACTTTCCCACAAACTCTAACTCTAAGGACTACATCAGTAGGTCTAGAACATTTTCTCACCTTGAATATACTCTATTTTCTCTAATCACTCGAAGGAAGCTATATGTCATTCCCAAATAGGGAGGATTCCCTTCTATACCTTGTTTTCCTATGATTTTCTTCAAGTTCTCCTTTTGGCTTCCAAGAGGAGAAGAGAGTAGGGTTTTTCTTTGGAGAAGTGCAAAGAGGAGAGAATGTGAGGAGAAATGGGGCTTATGGGTGTTGACAAAGTGAAAAGGGAGACTTGGAGTAGTACGTAAGCCATTACCCATTGGGATTTGTGCGCACCATGGATCAAAATAGCGGCCGCTACGTAGGGTAGTGGCCGCTATATCGGGCACAGCGGTCTAAATGGCATTTAGCGCTGTTTACATCCGTACCGGCCACTACGCCCGCTACAGGCCGCTATGGAGTGAGACGGATTCCTACTTTCCAAAATTTTTTAAAATGCATAGTAAGTCTTATTTCTTTTCTTCTTCTCTCCAAATAACATTTCTACGTAACTCTTCTACCCTTTTATGTTTAAAAGATCACCAAAAAGCATATGATCTCGCCGAAATACAGTCGATATGGAGAGTTCTTCTCAAGGATTCTTCTCGAAGTACATCCTATTAGACACCTCCTTTGGCAAATGTATTCTTTTCTCTAGACACTCTTAAGTCTTAAGTCTTGACTTTATGACATAGTTTTTTTTTATGAGCTTTTCATTAATTTCTAAGTTAGCATAACTAAGCAACTTGAATATATGTGAAAAAAATGATCATTACTATTATTTTCTATTTATACAGCAATACAGGACCTCATACAATGAGGGGACCGCTACCTTCCTTTATCTTAGTTACTTTTGCAAAAAAAAAAAAAAAAATACATTTTTGCTCATTTTCCAATATTCTAGATTTTCTATAATTTTTTTCAGCATTTTTTGATAATTTTTTCAAATTGCACCGCTACGCCGCTACGTATCGCCGCTACGCTACGTAGCGTTTTGGCAGCAGGCCGCTACGCCCGCCACGTCTGCCGCTACCGTTATTTTCATCCTTGGTGCGCACAACGCATTCCCCTCCATAAGGTTGTGAAATTTGTGGGCCCCTCTTTATTTTAAGACTATTCACATTGTTAATGCCAATCTTGGTCCCAATTCTCAACACAACTAATTTTCTTTACCAACACAAATCATGGGCGCACTTATAAGTTCTATTATGTGTAGGACAAGTTCTCAATGAGTTTTGCTCATGGGCCACCCTTATAACTTAAACTCTTTTTAATAACCCACTAATAATTCAAAATAATCTCTCTAAATAACTCAATTAGCTTAAAGTCCATCATTAATTCCAAGAAATAATTAAAACTAACAAAAAATTTTAACTGGCCCAAAATAAATTTGACTTCCCTTAGCTATTGGGTCAGGGATATTACATTTTCAAATAATTGGGAGTTGGAAGCCCACATGATATGCAGTGCTGATCGCCATGCATTGTATGGACTCCGTGGTATCTATGTCTTCATTTAATGTGCCTTTTTGTTATTCCAAAACAAATCTATCTCTATTCTATAAATCCACATGCTTGGTTGAATCGCCTTGAGTTTAATCAAGTAAACCAGAAGACGTGATTTTTGGTGCAACCAACACACTAAGCACACTCAAAAGCTAATCAACCATGTTAGTCTTAAAAGTTGCATTTTTTATGGTGCAGGGCTGCCGCTGTCAACAACTGAAGGATTTTTGGCTAAGACTTTTTCACGCTTTGGGACAGTTACCAAAGGTGATTTTTTTTTTAGAACAATTTTTTCTGAGTGTGGGCTTTGTTCTAGGATCAAATTATGTAGAAACTGATTAGTCTTCTCACTAGTCAATTGTTTGACAGAAAAACAATACAGGGTTTTTGTTATCTTTTTGTCTCTCTAATCACCTGGTCAATCTTACTAATGCAATTAAAATAAATGTGGCAAGTTGCACTTTTGATTCAGTCAAGATTACAAACTTGTGTTTTTCTTTTTCTTGCTTGTACATGTAATTCAGCCCGTCAATGGTATGACGTGTGTGAACTAAGTCTGTTTAAGTTTAGAGATGTCACACAAGGTCAGCCCTAGGTTTTCACATGTATGTACCTGACATCTCCATGACTGGCTAGATTGGTACTCGATGGGGCCCACTATTGCTGGTCATGGGTGGATAATATTCTGTATCAGGTAATTTTCACCAACAGTTTGATCAAGCTCATGGCCAAATTTCCAGAATTGCTCGATTGAGGAGGTTTTTGTAGCACCCCTATGATCCTATCCATTGTAGGCCCACCAGAATGGTCTGGATCAAAGGATAACAACTAGTGCAATTCACAACCGGATCATGTATTTGTCTACCTGTCCTGATTTCATAACAGCAAAACTTTCTGGGAATCAAAATCATGTGAAAGAAAAACTCTAAACTATCTATGGGCCTATGTGGATATTTGTGGAATTAAATATGCACATATTTTAATATTGTTAGATTTTAATAGCTCAGTACGATGTGGTGAAATACTGAGATATTGCCTTGTTTTTACTGTTTGTCAATTGTTGAAGAATATAACTTATTCTGAGTTGAATTGTTTGGTATATTAAGCTTAAAATCACTTTCATTTTAAAAATCAAATAAACAGGAATATGTGACATTCATTGCTTGTGGTTTTTCTTTTCACAACCTTTCCACTCACCTATCTCCATTACAACCACCGGTGAATGAAACTCATTTGATGAAACTACCATTCATTACTGGCACCAAGAACCCGAAGTTGTTAATCAGAACACCTATTCTTCTTCAGGTTTGTTAAAAAACTATGCAAACCCAAAATGCTATAATCCTCAAGCCATATATGCTATTTCCATCTGAACCCTTATCTCATTCACAAGGCCAAAACATGATCACACTCAGATGTCATTGGCCACAATTTTACTCATCACCTTCAAATGTTCTGACATATCCTAATTTCAATTCAGTCATCAATCATCAGATCGACAAAAGAGAGCTTTCGAAGAACTGTTTTAGGTAAACACACAGATGCCTTCTCCTGCACTCGTGTGCTAAGGCCCCTTCTGTGCGCTGGAGAATCTAATAAAACACATGGATGGCTAAGATTAAAACAAGTAACATTATATTTCTTTTCCTTTCTCTTTTACGCTTCTGTTTCTCCCCTCTTGACACCTCTCTCTCCTCTCCACCTCTCCACTTGTCATCCTCTCTACTTTTTTCTTATCTCTCAACCCAGCCGCTCTTTCTACTGTCTTCTAACTTTCTCCATCTCTCAACCCAAATGATCTGCACAAAGCACCGTCTACGTCTCTCTCTCAGCCAATCTCTCTTCTCTTTCCATCTCCTCTCCATCTCTCCACTCAAATGAATTTGTATAACTCTGTATCTATGCTTCTCTCTCCTCTGGGTCCATCCCTCTTCTTTGCATCCCTCTCTCACTTGGTCATCGTCTCCTCTCCATCTCTCACCTAGGGTCTCTCTATAGTCATTTTACTGAACCCTCTCCATCTATTTTTACTTCATTTGACATGTACAAAGCCCTTATCTCTAGTTACAATGGGACAAGGCTTTTGATGTAGAACAGACCCATGGTCCCCATTGGTCGACTAGCAAATGGGCCCAGCCCATCTATCTTGATCAATCATTTGGGGCCAGCCCATTCATTTTATGTTATTTTTATATTATTTAGAGCCTTTAATTACGTTTTAAGTTGGTTTAGTAGGATGTTTTAATCCTGACCATTAATGTGTTTGGATGGTTCATATTAGTTCAAGGGTTATTTCTTTCTTATATAAGGATGTAAAGCCTTTTTTGGCTTAAAAATGGTTGATGATGAATGGGAAAAAAACTGAGTGCTTTTGGGATCTTCCCCAAGTTCTCTAATGCCTCCTGACTTGGAGTTTGGCGAGAGCCCAAGTTAGTAACGCCTTCGGATCAGAGTTTGGTGAGAGCCCAATTTTCCCCATATTTCTCCATCTTTTACCTTGCCTGCCTCGCATCTTCTCCTCCGTTCCACATCAATTGGTATCACAGACGAAGATCGATCCTCTCGGATTCGAGATTTGGCATTCCAACAACCCTTGCCGAGCTCAAACCCATTGCAACACCATTGATCCTACCATCTCTCTATCCAAAACTTGCCACACATCATGAAGCCCCCTTTTGCCAAATCTACACTAGCCGACTACCATCTATCATCAACCTTTTCCTGCATTAACCGTACACCCACACCCAAAGTCGAAACCCTAAAATCCACAAACCACTATCCCAATTCCTAATCGAAGCCCTCAACCATCCCCTTCCAAATTAGTCTCCAAAACCTTGTCCCTGAATAAGAACTCCAGCACCACCAAACCTAATGGCCAGATCCTGTACTTCTTCTCGGCCCTCATATCCTTCATCCACAACCCATACTAACCCTTGATCTAGCCATCCCTGCATAATCGCATCAAACCCCAGTTCCTTCAGCCTAGCTGAACCCTTTACGAGTCCGATTCAGCCAGGCCGAGCAAACCCTAGCCCAACCGAACCTAATCAGCACCAAATTCAGTTTGGCCGAACCCTAACCCAATATTCCAAAACATAAAACCCTACACCCAAAACCCTAATTTCCCAAATCTCTACCCCATCCTTCATTGTTGACTCCCTCTCAAGCAAACCCCATCTTGAACCTAGAAATCCATCTCCGTCGAACTACCTCCCAGCCGTTCAAAACGAAACCTAAGAAAAAAAGTAACAAAAAAGAGCAAAGAAGAAAGAAGGAAAAAAGAAAAAGAAAAGAAGACGAATAGAAGAACAATGTGTTGGGAAAGTCCCACATCCCACATCGCCCAAGTAATGGGTTTGACAAGACTTCATATACCCGTTTGGGCCTTCCACCTATCAGCTTAAGCTTTTGGAATGATACATGGTATCTGTCACTACCCAAATTCCGAGGCCCTATCGGATATCCGGATCGTGATTATATAGCAATATTCACCATACATGCATCAAATAATTTCCACAAGGAATCGGGCATTTAGTTCAAAATATATTTCCAATTATAAATATCAATAAACTATGAGTAATCAAATTTATTATGTCTCGACTCAAGTTAATAATGTACGTAAAACATTAAATAACTTTTCCTAAACAAAGACTAATGATTTCGTCGACTGTTTAAACTTTTCTCGTTCTCTCTCCCTTCAGCTACGCATGCCAAAATCTATGTGCTGAACGTCATTCTGCTCTGTCCCACCCGCAACATGATTACCTGAAAGAGGCAACACAACATCAGTATTACTGGTGAATGAATTTTCCTAATTACACAAGCCGCATACAACATAACATCCCATAATCAACAAAATCTGAATCAATAAATCAAATATCATTTAAAAGTACATACAAATCCGTGCCCATGCACATTTCCACTCCGCAAAGGCCTTATCGTATGCATGTATACCGGTCATCATGACCCTGTCTTATCAGACACGTCCACTAAGGACCAGCCATCATAATGGCCACTCATGTCCACTAAGGACCAGCCAACATAATGGCCATTCACGTCCACTAAGGACCAGCCAATTCAACAGCCATCAATCATCCGGACACAAGTCCAACATCCCACATCTAGCATCCAATGCACAATATTTCATTACCATGTTTACTTTTCTAAACATGTCATAACATTACCATAACGAGAATTCAAATAAATAACCATAACTTACACAAATCTATAGTGTGGACCCAGCCCTCTACACAATTTATTTGTTGCTGCCCCACTTCTAGTCATGTCTGGTATTGATAAGTGTAGGGTGGCCCACTTAATTATAAACAAGACAGTATACAATATCAACAAATAAAACAATCCATAAAATTATCATAATCCTCATAAAACCTCAACTTATCTAAGCATAATGATAAATTGTAGTAGTACCCAAAGTCCAAGGCTGTCTCCAATTACAGACTCCTTTTAGACTTCCACTACATACACAGAGACATAAAAAAAAATAGTAAATCACGCCGAAGTCATCTTGGCTTGAGATGCTGTGGGTCCCACTGACCTAAGGTATGATCAGGTTTGCTCCCTAAGGTCGCCCAGGGATAGTTTTTACTCTTAATGGATTGGATTCACCATCAGACATCTTTACTGGGCCCCACAGTCTCAACAAACACAAACATAATTCATGAATAAGCCTCACGGTTAACAAAATTGAAGTTTTTGGATAAATGGGCAGATGGAGCCCAGGCCACATGGGACCACCACCATTCAGGTCGTCCCAGGGCCCCTTTCAATATGTGGGGTCCTAATCTATGATTAAATAAGATAGTGGGTCCCAGTGTGGATGTCAACCCAACTACCCTGTTTTCCCAATATAACGTCTCTGTTGCAAACAATCAAATAGATGGGGCCCCAAATAAGGCCCACTTCACATGGGTCCAGGTCTTCT
Organism: Camphora micrantha; assembly: GCA_003546025.1. Taxonomy (NCBI): domain Eukaryota; kingdom Viridiplantae; phylum Streptophyta; class Magnoliopsida; order Laurales; family Lauraceae; genus Camphora; species Camphora micrantha. The sequence goes on along the minus strand of QPKB01000011.1, from coordinate 5,493,526 downwards.
AGGGTCGACCAAGGGTCCATTACAGGATGTGAGGTCTTGATCATTGATCAGATCATGTAGTGGGTCCCAGAACTACAAACGACCAGTCCTTTGTTTTATGATTCATTCACGATTTTGGAATTTCAGGTACACAGATGGTGGCCCAAACAGAATCCAATTGTTGTAGGACCAGCACCTCCCTGATCGCCCATGGGTCCCCTTCAGGATCCATGGTTCAGATTTCCCACCTAGTGGGCCATGGGGTCCCACAACCCTTCAATGTCAAAATACTACTCACCGACAGTTTCTGTTTTCCATTAGATTTTCAAATTTGTTTCATATACCTGTATCCTAATCTATTAGCACCATTCCCTTATCTATTTACATAAAATTCAACAGATCTTGGAATACAGAATATACATAACATTTGATCCAACAGATCTTCTTAGTATCGAGTACTCATAACATATGATTTTCTAACCAGCAAATCTTCTCAACACAGAATATCTAAATCACATCACAAATATCAATCATCTTAATTGATCAACTAGTTAACTAGGAAGATCCACTCACCTTTATAAACAATCGTCGCCTTTGCAATATGTGGACGCGAATAGGACATCAGTCAGCCTTCATCTCCTTCTCCTAAATTGCAGCCCATAGTCTCTCTCTCGGAATTTCTCTAAAAAATAGAACATTATAATAGTGGTGGTTTGCTTATATATATATATATATATATATAAGGATGGGGTGTATACTTCCTAATTCTAATCATTCTCTTTTACTTCCTCTTCCTAATTAGAGTTATCATACAACTCCTTTCCTTTCCTTTCTAAAAACTATTCACGTTAGGCAACTTCTAATTCCATCATAAGTAATCAACTAAGGTCCTACCTGGGCCAAACTAATCCTGGGGCCCAGGTAACTCAGGATATTACAATATCAGAGCTGGTTCTTGTCGTTTTTGTGTAGCCCACGTGGCAGGCCCATCCATGAATTTTGTTGGGCTTGCATGTGAGGGCGAGTGTTGGGAAAGTCCCACATCCCACATCGCCCAAGTGATGGGTTTGACAGGACTTAATATGCCTATTTGGGCCTTCCACCTGTCAGCTTAAGCTCTAGGTTGGTGCATGATATCTTACACAATGCGTATTTGGCACCATCTTGCTGCATCATCTTGACGTTTATTGCCTCTCTACCAGCATCGCTCCACCACTCTCTGTATCATCATTGCCATAGCGTAGCGGAACATCATCATCTTCATTGCCCTCCGCCCTTTCGCTATCTCTGGAACCAAGGTTAAAGCAGCCACACTGTCATTTGGCATCATTGTCGTCATCCCCTTCAGCATTAACATCATCCTCGCCCGACCATCCCTCCTTGAGCCCCAACATCAACTCCACTCTTTTTCGTGGTCGACAAGCAGCGAAGAGAACAACTGAGTTTTCTGTCTATTCGACATAACAAGGACAGAGAGGTAGGAAGAGGGGTTTTCCCTCCTTTGGGCACGAAAGCATAGACATGACATGTGCCATATGTGACAAGTGCCATTGCTACCTCCTCCCCTTCTCCTTTATGTCCAGGGCAAGTGGACCTGACTCGCAAGGGTTAAATTCCAATCATATCTGATATAAACAATTAGTCAAGTTTAGATTGATTGAGCTGAAACATGCGAGTTTAGATTTAGACACATTTTGTCAATTAATCTTTGGATCACAATATTTCGACCATCCTGACTTTGACGACAATCCGTTTTTACCTGCATATTCCTATCTGTAAGATCTACACATTGGGTTCGGTTGATTTATTTTAAAGAGCTTTACATTTTCTGTCTTTAGCTCCAAGTGAATATGGACCTGCAAGATTTTGCCATTGAATTTGAGAATCAACTTAAAAAACTTACATATGCAATTAAATATGGATGATGGTATTATGAAAATGAAGCCTACTTTGAGCAGTATCTTAACATTTTCAGTCTTTAGCTCCAAGTGAATATGGACTTGCAAGATTTTGCCATTGAATTTGAGAATCAACTTAAAAAAACTTACATATGCAAATTACATATGGATGATGGTATTATGAAGATGAAGCCTACTTTGAACAGTATTTTAAATTGAGGCAAGGAAAATTGTCAATGGACGATTATGCTGGAGAATTTGAAAGGCTACATTGTTTATGTAAATTGGGTGAGACACTTGATTTCAATTGCTTTGTCACAGGTTTGCATTCGAGCATATTGAAAAATATGAAGAAGGAATGCAAAGATATGCATGAAGCATTTTGGCAAGCAATTCGTGTTGATTGTTTGATAAAACGCTATCACCTTAAAAAAGCTAAGTTGCACGAAGGAAACTTTCTGGAAACAATTCTGATGCAGGACGACATGAGATCTTACCTAATATGAGTTGATGAGATCAAGATAAGAATTAATAATTAATGAAATTTATAAATACGCCATCCATAATGCATAATAACATTGAAAATCAATTAAACAACAAACCATAGATCCAAGGCAATCTCTCAAATCCTGCAGTAAACACCCTTCTAGTATGAGAGGATAGGATCCTAATGGAAGATAGAATATTCAAATGCTTAGGGCTGGTTGGATGATGGAGATTTAATGGACCCGATGAAGGGATCGAGTGGCTAATAGTCTAGATCTAATGGTTAGGGGTTGTTTAATGGTGGAAATGGTGGAGATCTAACGTGTAGAAATCTAGGGTTGGGTTTGGGCTTTAGAAAGGGGTATGGGTATGGGATGGAGTGGCTGATAGTTTAGATCTAATGGTTAGGGTTGTTCAATGGTGGAAATGGTGGAGATCTAATGTGTAGAAATCTAGGGCTGGGTTTTGGGTTTGAGGGAAAGGGAGCTCTTAGGAAGAAAATGAAAGAGGGAGGAAGATACCTTTTATTGGGCTCTTAGCAAACTCCGATCCGGAGGTCCTTTGAGCAAGGGGAAACTCAAGAGACACAGAAAGAAGAAGAATAGGAGAACTCCATTCTTTCATTCTCAAAGTTTTAATCACATAAGATAGCATGAAAAAAGAAGACAATACAATGTCTCTTAATACTAACCCTAAATGATGACATCATCACACACACAAAAAAAAAAAAAAAAAAAAAAAAAAAAAAAAAAAAAACACAAAAGAAACCAAAAAGAAACGAAAGGAAGAGAAAGAAAAGGATGCACTCATGTCCTCGGGATTCATGCGCAAGGGGTTATGCGCACAAATCCCAAGATGTTTTGCTTTAAGTTGTGGCCCGTCTTTTATTCTTTTCTTTAAAATAAAAAAACATGGGGCCCCTTTTCTCTTCTACTTTTCTTTAAATGACTTGGGCCCCTCAACTTTTAGAATTCTTTTATTTCAACCCATGTGGCACTTCCCAAAGTGGGGTCTTCAAGATGATTGCACACATGGGGCCTTCTCTCCTTCAAAAAGTAGATCTAGCCAGATCCAATCGTCGGATGTGTTCGTGATGGTAATCCAACAGTGGATTTGTGAAATCTTGGCGATCAAAGTCCGGGTACGCGTCATCCAACCATAACATAGAATGATGTCCCCATCAAAATCCCAATGTTGTGGAACCAATTGTCGAGAATGTCATGACTGAAATGGAGGAACAAAAGTAAGAAACAATTTATTCCACAATAAATTCAGATGAATTGGGAGACAAATAAACTGAATTTTCCCCTTTGGACAATGTTGATCAACAAGTGCAAGCAACCCAAGAAGAAGACCAGCACATTGAAGGATTGTAAATAGTAAGCAAGCCAATTGAGCATATGATAGAACACATTGTAAGCACACTTCCAGAATAGCTAGTTAAAGCATCAGAAGAACAAGCTATTGATCAAGAGGTTGTAAACGCAAATCAAGTGATTGAAGTTGCCCATATTGATTTCATCTTCGGAGATCGACCATTATATTGATTTCATCTTTGGAGATCAACCATTAATACTCAGAGATTTTGTGTAGACAACAGAAATTCACAAATTGACTAATGGTTAAATCTCACATCCAAGTAGATTTCACATTTCAGAAGCAGTGGTACCCCCATTCTAATTCTAAGTGGAATACCATATCGAAATCGAGAAGATTGAGCCAAGCTTTCAAGCCGTGCATAGAACATAAGGATCAAGCAGCTAGTTAGAAGTTCATACGTTGGATTTTCAATCTTGGAGGATATTTACAGAACTTGAGGTCGAGTTATCTCCAAGAAGGGGAGATTTGATGTAGGACAGACGCATGGTCCCCATGGGTTGGCCAGCCAATGGGCCCAACCCATCTATCTCGATCAAGCATTTGGGCTCAACGTATTCATTTTATGTTATTTTTCTATTAATGTTTTAAGTTCACTAGGGCCACAGGGGATTTACCCGGCTCCCCCTAGGTCCGAAGGGATTAATCCTGCCCATAGGGTTGGGACACCCTCCGTTGTAAAAAAAATAAAATGTTTTAAGTTGTTTTAGTAGGATGTTTTAATCTTGGCCATCAATGTGTTTGGATGGTCTGGATTAGTCCTAGGATTATTATTTTTTTCTTATATAAGTGATGTAAAGCCTCTTTGGCTTAAAAATGGTTGATGATTAATGGAAAAAAAATTGAGTGCTTTTGGGATCTTCCCTAAGTTCTCTTTGAGTTCTCTAAGACCTCCTGATTTGGAGTTTGGTGAGAGCCCAAGTTAGTAATGCCTACGGATTGGAGTTTGGTGAGAGCCCAATTCCAACACCCACCCACCCCTTCCGCCCCCACCCCCCCACGCCGCCCATCCATCTTCTACCTTGCATGCCCCGCATCTTCCCTCCGTTACACATCAGCTTTGATTAGATAGATAGATAAGTACAGAGTCCGGATAACCTGTGCATGTCACACATGGGGATCCCATGTGCACCTCATTGTGGGGGCACAACTTGGCATGGGGCTGTGGGCCAATCGGACCCAAGTGTCGAGTTTTGGGGGCACTTGCCCCCCTCAGACCCGAAAAAGGCTCGAATAGTACCATTATGGCCCTAGTGAATACACTCTAGTTAATACACTATCTAGTTAAAATAAAAGCCTTGGCCCCCTCAGCCAACAAAATAATGAAGAAAGTATTATTTTGGCCATTGTCTGCCCCACTTACACAAAAATCCTGAGTCCGCCACTGGTTAGGAGGATCCAAAGATGTGGACTGGCCCTACCTCCTTACCAAATTTGGAGCCCACCTAATAATCTTAACCCGTTGATCAACGGCCCACAAGTTCAATGTCTTTATATTAAAAAGAAAAAAATCTCAGCCAATCCAATGGCCCACTCCTTTGGGATGGGTGCAAAGCCCAGGGACGCGGTGTAATACAGGTGGGACCTGTGTGCGGTCTACTCGGATGGTCCATCAGTTGGGCCCCACATCAGATGTGTACCTGGTAATTTCTGGGTATTTATTTGTCTATATATATATATACAAGAGAGAGAGAGAGAGAGAGAGAGAGAGAGAGAGAGAGAGAGAGAGAGAGAGAGAGAGAGAGAGAGAGAGAGAGAGAGAGAGAGTGGTTGTCCATTGACACAATCCTACGTATCCCTCAGTCTACTCAATCAGTCTGTTACAACTTCTCCTCTAAGTGGTTGCTGGAAGAGACCGAGGGACACAAGGAATCTCTTGATTTATTCAAAAAGTAGTTTGAGATGGGTTAAGATATGCATCCTTTTGCTGTGTTGAAATTGTTGAATTAGGAGATAAAAAGATGCCTATGTTTCATCATTGAGAAGACAAATGTTCCTTTGGAAACGAGGTCTTCTGTCATTTGAGTTTGGAATGCGACTGCAGCCTAAGTTATAGGTCGGCTGCCCATATTTTGAGAGATTTTATTATTTTGGATTCTACATTATTTGCTCCCACGTAGAAGAGGATATTTTGCTAATTTCTTATTAGCATATCCTTTCGAAACATAAAAATGTGTTGGTACATTGTCATTTAATCAGCCAACTAATTTAATGAACCTTTTAAAAATATATGCCTTCTAAACATCTCCCAAGAGATTCTTATGTTTAAATGAATTATATGATTAGTCACGGCGCCTCCAATCTACTGTGGGCCCCTTTGGATAGGTGAACTTCCTTTACAAAATGCACAAGACATGATTGCTTGCATGTCATACGAAATCCAGCCCAGTTAGTTAAAATTGTGAATCACATTGTCTTCAAATCATGTCGATAGAGGATTCTAGCTATTCAAACACCGGCCATCAAATGGATGATTAGTAATTGAACTAATAACCACCAAATTCAGCAACTGTTTCAAGGAAAGAATTATAAAAGACAGTCCAACTTAATAGTGAAATTTAGATGCTTAGGACCATCCGATCAACTTAGTTTTGGGGATGAACTCCATACAGTTTGAATAATCTGAATTGACTGTCTTATATTCTTTTTCTTTAATGGAGGAGTTGCTTCAAAGTTTTGCTTTGATGAAGGTACAGGTAAGAGCATTGCTTTTTAATCCCTAGTTGTAACTCAGCTAGTTAGGGCATGAGTGCGTGAGTTCAAGTCCTCGTTAACAATGTAAAGGAAAAGAGGAATAATAAGAACTGGATTGAATTGAGTCCCTGGCCTTTCGAGTGGTCCCCAGTCTCTATAGTATATTTTGAGCCAAATACAATATGTCAATCTAATCCCCTTAAGTGTGGGTGATTACAATCATATCCCCTTAATTAGGGATCATTTTAATCAATACAAATCAATTCGTAATCAGCTACTTAAGGTGCTCCTTAGTATCACTTGTATAGTCGTATTGGTGGTCCCTCAGTACCACACATGTCACTCTAACACCTTCCTTCAAATTAAGGTATGTGAGTCAACCACCATCAATTTGCTAACAAAGAACTGATTTTTTTACACGGGACAGCTTTGGCAAAGATGTTAGCAACTTGGAGATCTTTAGTAACATGTGGAAGAGTAATGACCTTGTCATCATAGGCTTCTTAGATGTAGTGACAATCCACTTTTGTTTGCTTTGTTCTTTGTTCTCTCATGAAATTCAGGATTTGCTGCAATTTGAATTCCACCCTGCTTCTTAGATGTAGTGACAATCCACTTTTGTTTGCTTTGTTCTTTGTTCTCTCATGAAATTCAGGATTTGCTGTAATTTGAATTCCACTCTATAGTGTTGAAATTTTAGGGCTACATCATCTTCACTAAATTGATTTGATCTCTTGACTGAAATGATTGATCTTATCATTGTGAATAGCCAATGGCTATTTATAAAATACAACTCAAACAAGGAAACCTAATCATAACCAAACTGGGAAACCTAGTTCTATAGCAATAGGAAACTCTAAGATCACATCTGTAAGTCTAAAATAATTCTAACTTAAACTAATCCTAATTTAAAAAACTTAAAGAATTAAAAAATAAGCCCATTAACCCAGAATTGCAAATAAACCCAACTGCTTCTCAATAATTGGCATGTATAGGAGTAGCATTGCGTTAAGGAAAACCAAGTTCTTCAAGTAAGCACAGTAACCAAATAATCTCCGAGCATCCTGATGAGAGAGTGCGATATTCAACTTCCATTGATGATTTAGAAGCCCACTCCTGTTTTCCACATTTCCAAGATATTAAAGCATTGCCTATGTAGGCACACCATCTCATTGTAGAACAAGAAGTGTTTGTGCATCTGGCCCAATCCGCATCACAATATGTATTATGAGCTGACTTGTATTCAGTGGAAAAGAAAATCCCATGTTCTGATGTTCCAAGAAGAAATCTAATTATTGTCTTAACAGCAGTTAGATGAAGATATGTGGGGCGATTCCTGAATTGACTAACAATGCTGACAATATGAAAGATATCCAGCTGAGCTTCCTATAGGTAGTGGGATCTGAAAAAGGATTTCCATCATTTTTCCTATGTTTCACTTCTTATTAGGGAATATCAACAGACGTGGTATTCTGCAATCGAGCTTGGGCAATGAAATCTTGGGTGTACTTGTGTTGATTGATGGGTAACCCTCCCTCAAATTTGTGAACCTTAAGTCCCAAGAAATATATGAGAAGACCTAAATCCTTCATATGGAAGGAAGCATGAAGAGATTTCTGCAGCTGAAGGATGCTGTCAAGATCTGTCCTAGTGATGATGATGTTGTTGATGTAGACAAGTAATATAGTGATGCCATGAGAGGTGCGACTGCGAAATAGAGATGGATCATACTAACTTTGTTAAAAATCGGCAAGTTGAAGGGCTATGCTTTTGGAGCTTGCTTTAGTCCATAGAGAGACCATCTTAATTGATAAGCACTGTTTCTTGATGGATCAATGAGTCCTAGTGGTAATTGCATGTAGACTTCTTCTTTGAGATCACTTTGTAGTTTGTAGGAATTCATTCTTAACATCCTTATGGAACAACAACCATTATTGAGAAGCCGCAAGAGCTAAGATGGTATGAACTGTAGTCATTTTTGTCAAATGGGTCAGTGATTAAATGGGTCAGTGGTCCATACCCAATAAAGCCCAACTTGTGGGTCAAGACAAGTATCACTTGTATATCTTTGTAATTAATTCTTTACCTTATTAGGAGATATGATTAGATGTTAATTAGATTAGATTGATTGTAATTTAGTTGATTTCCTCAATCACTGTAATACATATAGAAACTCTATAGCTATATATTAAAGGATTGTGACCCTCACTGGGATCATGGAAATTTCACAAGTTCTCTTCTTCTCTTCCTTGCTTTGACATGGTATCAGAGACGTGTTTCTGAGTGAATCTCCTCCATCTTCCAAGCATTGGAAGTCATCATAGTCTCTGGGAGACTCTCTGGATATTTCTTCTTCATCTTCCAAGCATTGGAAGTCGTCAGATCAGGGTGTGATCAGTCGTGGCCCACCCCAGATCAGCATTATCAAGCCAGGACATTGCAACCAATCTGGTCGCCTGCTTCTTCTGGTATTTGTGGACATTCTTTGAGAATTTTTTTGCACCCAGATCAAGGATCTGTGCTTTGGGATAGCACGTTGGGGCTGTTCCCATATTTGATCAACTGGTGGCCCACCTACGATCATCTCACAATCCACAAACTTCACTCCAGTTCTGGTCGTCCATCTCTCCTTGTTATTTTGGAGATTTTTTCAGCATTTTTCAGAGATCAGAGGTAGGTGATTTGATCCATCTTGTGGTTATTCACTTTTATTAAATAGTTTTCATCACAGTCGCACAAAATCCTTGATTCGGGGTCTTCTTTCTGAGCTTGGATTTCCACAATCTGGCCCTACACCTCTCTATGCCGACAATACCAGTGCCATACGGATTACTGAGAATCCTGTCTTTCATGAACGCACAAAGCATATTGAAGTAGCCTGTCATTACATACGTGATGAATTTGTACGTAAAGCCATCACTCTTCCTCATGTTCCTACTGGACTTCAACTTGCAGATATCTTTACTAAGGGACTTCCTCGGCCACGACATCAATTCTTAGTTAGCAAATTGATGCTCGTGGATTCACCAGCATCAATTTGAGGGGGGGTGTCAAATGGGTCAGTGATTAAATGGGTCAGTGGTCCATACCCAATAAAGCCCAACTTGTGGGTCAAGACAAGTATCACTTGTATATCTTTGTAATTAATTATTTACCTTATTAGGAGATATGATTAGATGTTAATTAGATTAGATTGATTGTAATTTAGTTGATTTCCTCAATCACTGTAATACATATAGAAACTCTATATCTATATATTAAAGGATCGTGACCCTCACTGGGATCATGGAAATTTCACAAGTTCTCTTCTTCTCTTCCTTGCTTTGACAATTTTAGCAATGAGAATGAAAGTCTCATTGTAGTCAGTCTGATGCTCTTGTTCATTACCTAAAGCCACTAAGCAGGCCTTTTCGGTCCAAAGTGCCATTAGGTTTGAGATTGACTGAGTCGATCAATTTGCAACCAATGGGTTTGGCATGGGGACACGACTAATGTCCCGTGGTTGATTTTCTTGTAGTGCATCAAGTTCCCCTTTCATAGTCTGTTGCTAGCGATTGTGCATTACAACCTATGAATAGTTGTTAGGTATAAAAATAGAGAATAAAATGGCAAGTAAAGAGCAGTAGGGTCGCCCAGGCGCTTATGCCATCATCAAATATCATTATTCAAAGAATTGCAAAATAAGGAAAACAAAGTTTCATTCCTTGGTGGTGCTGCTACATAAATAGGGAATAGCCATCCGCATTTAGGCTCCTTCCCATTACCTTTCTCAAATCTTGATCCTGTACTAGACAACCGAGGGAGGAAAGTGGGATGGTGCAATTTTTTTCTATTAGTTGACCTACTGAAAGAAGATTAGTAGCAAAACGAGGAGAATAAGCATGAATGGAAAGTTGTTCACAATTTGCAGTATAATTTTTTAAATCACCATCATATTTCTATCATGAGCAGAATTTTTAGGAGAACAGGTCATATGATTAGATGATCCTGAATCTAGATACCAGATAGATGTTTGTTGCTGTCTTACCAAACAAACCTAGTGCAAAATTGCATGTTGAATAATCTGCTGAACCATTTCTGGAGTTGAAGTAGAGAAAAAAGAGGCATGGCTATGGCATTGCTGGCTGAAGATGAAAAATTTGTGGTTGCATGATTAGTGACAATGTTCCAGTTTTGTGGTTGCGTTCAGCATTTTTTTATTACGAATTCATGTAGCCGACCCTAACATAGTTGAGACTTTGTGGTTGCATGATAAGCGACATTGTTACAGTTTTGTGGTCGCGTTCGGCATTTTTAGATGATGATGATGATGTTCGACATTTTTAGATTACATGTCATGTCCTAGTTTCTTGCTGTACTTGCAAACTTTCATTTTACACCCAGTAGAAATATGTCCATACCCTCTGTGGCAATAACACTGGGTTTTACTCATCCCAACTACAAGGTTTCTCATGAGTTGCATAAACAACATCAAGAACATTTGAAATGCCTTCTTGTTGTTCCTTGCTTTGTTCGAGTGAGGCATTGTTGTTCCTAACATAATGGCTCATTGGGACATGTATCAAAGGATGGAAATGGATCTCGGCTCATAAGGTTTTATCAAACAGGCTCAAAACTCATGATGAGCTTTTATAAAAAAACAATTGATCTTGCATACTAATTTCATGTACTTTTTGGAGTGTGGATATAGTATCGTCGGGAATAGTAACATAAACCAACGAGTGGAATCAATCTAGAGATTAATGAAGCTGGAATAATACTCTTAAATGGACCTATTCCCTTGAGAATATTCTAAAATTTCATCTTCCAGTTGAAATGTTCTAGCAGGTTTTCTTGGTTGTAGACTAGCGCAGCCTCAGATCCTCAATTAAAAATAGACCAATCTCCAATGGGATTCGATTCCAAGGAGGGATTCGAATCCAAGGATGGATTCAGCCACTAGAGCACACTCAAGATATAGTGGAAAACACCATAATTGAGAGAAAACTCAAAATTCTTTGATTAATTGGAGTAGGCATGAATTAAAATGAGGATGTCCATCCATATATATAGAGTAGGATCAACCTTTTGTAGCTTGGTCACCAAGTCTTTCCTAAACATGAGAGAAGATTAAATAAGAGGAAACTAACATTATGACAATCCTAATCAAACTATAAATAGAAATTAAAAATAGTTCCCTTATTAAACAAGGAATGGAAACAGAAATAGGGATAAAATTAGAACTCCACAGTAGCTCTCGGTCAAATTGGGCTTGAAGACTGAACCCAATGGATCGGGTTGACCAATGAGTCAATGGGGTTGGGTCCATACTGCATCAACTCTCCTCGATTTGGAAAAACTTGACTTCAGCGAGTTAAATGCTCGGTAATGTTAATAGAGATCTCAATTTAGGCATTGGAGTAATCCATGTAGCATTGGAAAGCGGACGGTTCTACCATCAGAGGCGACCCATAATTTGGCCCGTATTAGTTCTCCCCCTCTTGGAGAGAACTCAACATTGAAGTTTGGTAAATGTCCACCTGGATGTTATATCAATCACACACACTTTTGATTTTTCTTTCGATCTTTATTCTCTTAGTATGTCTAGGAAGCTAGATGCAATCTTTTCCTCCATGTAGATGTATGTTGGAGGTGTCGCTTCTTCTGATGTTCGCAATTAGCTTGGATGTGTTAGAGGTGTCAAATGGGCCGTGCCGCCCAGGCATGGCATGGCCCAACATGGCGGTCAATGTGTCGTGGCACGACACAACCCGCCTACTCCCAAGCCCATTGGCACGAATGCGGTATGGCCCGTCACCGGCATGGCACGACACGACCGAGGCACGAAACGTTGTGCAAATCGGTCATAGTTTGTGTATTTTGATCTTTTTACCCCTCCAATGTAGTCTTTTACTTTTTTTTTTTTTTAATTATCGACAAAAACTGTAAAGATTTTGAAGGTAAAAAGATCCAAATGGTTCTTATAAACGGATTAGGTTGAGTTTGACTAAACCACTTAAATCTGTGTGTCATGCTCCTTTGTGTGTATCTTTTAAATTTTTTTAGCCTAAAATCCTAAAAATGGAAGCATGGAACATTAGAAGCCTGGCATGAATGGCATGACTCAGGCACGGCACGACAGTGGGCCAAGCTGTGCTGGCATGACACGACACGTTTGACACCTCTAGGATGTGTGATTTGCCCATGAGATACTTCAACCGTAGAATCTCCCATATCTGAGTGCAATCTTCAAGTTTCCATCGTCGATCCCTGAAGATAAAATCAATGTGGGGGGACATCAATGATTTGTTCTTTCGATGCCTTCTGAATAATGAAATTGTTCCCCGATGATCTAGTTGGATTTTCTGGATGTGGCATTATAATCAGATCCATCGGATGTGCAGTCTCCTTGCTCACCATTTTCATGTATTCAATGTTTGCCTCAGGTTCCTTTGCTACTTTCTTCTTTTGATCAGCACTATCCACGAATAATTCTGGCCCATTTTCTTCTAATGCCTTTGATGTATTATCCATCTCTGATTTCTTTTTGTTATCATGCTTCTTAATGTTAGCTATTTCTTTTTCTCCTGCTTGCTCTCTTTTTGGTTCTTTAGTTGAAGGTGATGATGTTGACGGAGATGCCAAAGATGTAGCTTGTGGTGAGGGATTCTCCATGGGTCTTAACCAGATTTTCTGTCCATTCCATTTGAAAGTGTGTGTTAGCTTCATGGTTGGTGATGACCTTAAGACATTGGGGCCGAGGCCGACCAAATAATTACGTTGCAAGACTTGCCTTTACCATTTACTCTCGTTTGAAAAACAGGGGCTAGATTCACATTAACTTCCTCTATGCAATCTGCGACTAAAAGGCGCCGGCGAAGGAGAAGCAACGGGCTTCCATCAGTATATGTAACCTCAAGTGGAAGCTCTGTCTCAAGTTGTGATTTTGTGACAAGTTGCTCCATTTCTATCTGCTCATCATAGTGTTCTTCCTGATTGGGCTCTCCTTCACAATGAAGATTCCTGTGTGGACATTCATTTGCATAATGTGGCTTCTTGCAAGAATGACAAACAATATACTGCCGATCTGTTCTTCCACGTTTGGTATCATCATCCTTGCTTGTTTGCCATCTTTGATTTTGTTGAGGATTCTGCTGTCTTTGTGGTGGAGCTAGTTGCTGCCGTTGAATTTGATTATGTGGCTGTCCTGTTGAAATTAGAATCAGGACCCTTTCTATAGATAAACTCTTCGGCTTGGGAACTGAGGCGTTGTCCAGTTTGCTGACGCAACTCGTCGCGCCTTGCAAGAGATTTCATCAATATTTGCAAAGTCTAACATTACCATCTCACGCTTTATATCTGGACACAATCTTTCCTGATAACGGTGGATCATTAGGCGATTAAACTCATTAGTTTTGTATCGGATACAAAGCTGATGGAATTTATGAGTGTATTCATCTACGGACATGGAACCTTGTTGAAGATTGATGAGCTCTCTTTGGAATAAGTAAACGTAGTTGAATGACAGATATTTGTCCTTCAATCTTTCTTTCATAGCTTCCCATTAGGTGATAAGAGGGCGGCCCATATTTTCATTGTGGTCGTATATATTTTTCCACCAAATTCTAGCAGGTCCTTTCAGTTTCATCTTGACTAAAGTTACATGTTGAGGATCTTTTATGTGGTACCAGGTGAAATAATCGTCAAGCGAAGTAAGCTAGTCAAGGAAGGCTCAAGAATCAAGTTGCCCAGAAAAATTAGCAACCTCCAATTCAACTTTCCTGGGGACATCATCTTGGTGTGGGGCATATCGTATGTCATTATTGTCACTCTCATCAAAGAGACATTGAAGGAACTCTTGCATTGATTCACGAGGATAAGTATCCAATTGAAGTCCTTGATTTTGTGGGATGGAAGCGCTGGAAGATTCTTCGCTAGGGTTGGTAGGGGCCCTATTTAGTTCCCCAACTGTGGTTACGAAGGCTTGCACCCATGCATATAAATCTGATATGCAGTTATCACGCTGAATATCGGTGAGTCTATTGCGAAAAATTTGACTAGTGTGGGTAGCCATGGGTGCTAAAGGTTTTTTCATTTTTTAACGTGGGTTTGGGTTTGGGTCGAACCTGACTCATACCTAATAGATGGCTTGCACATGTCGAAAGATGGACACGTGTGAGGCTGTGCCAATATCTCCTCTCTGTCTCGATTTGTGTGCAAAAGAAGAAATAAAGGAGTTCTAATACCAAATTGGTGCAGCACTGGATCCTCAATCGAAAAAAGACTAATCTCCAATGGGATTGATTGAATTTAAGGATGGATTCAGCCGCTTTCGGTGAAAAGGTTTTGGGGTCGATTAAGGGTTGGGATGGGTGATAAGAGAGGGAATCCATGAAGGACGATTATCTTCCCGGTGATTGGAATTCGGCTCTTATACCAAAGTGGCATAGCCCCGGATCCTCAATTGAAAAATAGACTAATCTCCAATGGGATTGATCGTATCCAAGGATGGATTATGCCACTAGGGCACACTCAAGACAATGGGAAGCACCATAATTGAGAGAGAATGGATTCTGCCACTAGGGCACACTCAAGACAATGGGAACCACCATAATTGAGAGAAAACTCATAATTCTTTGATTAATAGGAATATGCATGAATTACAGTGCGGATGTCCATCCTTATATATAGAGTAAGATCAGCCTATAGCTTGGACCCCAAGACTTTCCTAATCATGAGAGAAGACTAAGGTGCCATTTGGCATCCTTATTTCTCACATCTAAACGTCCGAGACAGGTTTGATACAGAAAATTTCTGCATATAGACCATTGGCAGTTGCATTCTACATTTCTATTTTAAATAGTCAAATAGACATTTTTGTCTAAGGCAAAAAGGGGAGCAGAAAGGACGTCATTCCGGATAGACATTTTGTCTAAAGCACACTAACAAGGCATTAGGTGAACGGACGTTTGGTCCCTTTTTTATCTTTTATTTATAAAATTTGGGCGACTGAGTCAAGATCTGAACCATGGGATGTCTTAATCGCCTCAAACACGGCCACCATATCAAATTTGAACCGTTGATTCATCACGAATCTTGATATATTTGCGAACAATCATAAATCCTTAGATATGCATCTTTAGTCTTCTGTGGGCCCCTATATCAAGATCAGAACTGTTGATCCTCTTTGGAATGCCAAAAACGGCTATCGGGTCAAATTTCTGCCCTTCATTCATTGTGGATCTCAAGAAATTCTTGAAATATTGTGAACCGTTGATGTATTCTTTTATGTTGACTGGTTTCATGTGATACACTTCTAATCCGGGTTTTTTTTTTTTTTTTTTTTTTTAATTGTGCTCAATTAGAAATGAAATCTGAACCAGTGGATGTCGTTGTAATCTCAAGAACGACTATGGTGCCAAATTTGAATTGTCGATCTGTCATGGATCTCGAGATATTTGTGAAAATGTTAGAAACTTAGATCTTCATTTTTGGACTTCTATGGGCCCATAGATTAAGATCAGAACTGTTGATCCTCTTTGGAGGCCTAAAAACGACTATGGGGTAAAATTTCAACCCTTTATTCCTCATAGATCTGGAGAAATTCATGAAACAGTGTCGCATGTTAACGTAGTCTCGTGTAAAGTGAGTGGGTTTCACTTGATAAATACCAGTTCAGTTTTTCTTTATTTATTTTTTTAAAATTATGGGACCCTGAACAAGATCTGAACAAACTTGGGTCGTTGGTCTATCATGGATCTAGAAATATTTGTGAAAATGGCAGAACCTTAGATCTACATTTCTAGATTTTTGTGGGCCCCAAAATCACGATCCGAACTGTTGATCCTGTTTGAAATGATGAAAATAGATAGGGCATCAAATTTCATGCCTTGATTCATCATGGATCTTGGGAAATTTGTGAAAAACCACGAACTGTTGGATTCAAAAATTTTTATTTCAAAGAGTCTTCTCGTCTTACCAAACGGTATATTTGGAAAGCATCTATTTCATGCAGATCTATTTCATACATATGATATTTGCAAAGCAAACAAAAGAGGAAACTAACATTATGGCAATCCTAATCGAACAATAAATAGAAATTAGAAGTAGTTACTCCACAGTTGCTCTCGGTCATATTGGGCCTTTGGACTGAACCCAATGGACCAGGTTGACCAATGGTTCATCAGCCTGGTCCGTACTGCATCACAGACCCTTTTAAGATATTCCCACATGCCTTTAGCAGTCTTATAGGGCCTCATATTGAGGACTGTCTGTGGATCCACTGAACTGAGGATCCAACTAATTTTCATAGCATCATCAGGTTCCCCATTGGGCCACTTTGGTAGTAGTGTCTGTGCCACAGACACCATGGCCTCTTTGGTGATTGTTGGTTTCACATAAGTGCCATCAATATGACCCCAAAGGTCCTTTCCTCTTAGAAACATGCAGAAATGGAATTCCCAAGTATTTTTTTTTATTTTTTTATTTATTTCCATGAAGTTTTACAGTGAAGAATTCAGATTTTTCAACTATGACGTTGATGAAAATTTCTTGATTTGGAAATATATAGATAAAAAGTTCTATTGTCTTGATCAAAACATACAGCGAAACTATTGAAACTAAAGAGAGGGTTTGGACCTTACCAAATGAAGTCCAAAAAATCTCCCCCAAAAAAGCCAGAAAATCTAGAATAAAAGGGTGACCATCCCTAAAGGCTTCAGCAGAAATGATACTCCAAGTGGGCCCTACTGAAAATTATCAATCCACAGCAGAATGCCAGAGGACGACTGAATGTGGTTTTCTCCATCAAACTGGATTTTTCTCAAAATCTTATCCTGTCAGAGAATAGATGGAAGACCAAACCAAAGGTGATCAGGACCGTTCATAGTTGATTCGTGGCAATCAATGCCCTATGTAGTTTGGTGATTGTATCCTCACATAAGATTTCAACAGGCTTGTATTCCTCATGATTATTCCAGATCTATCCTATCATTGGATAGATGAATGCCAAAAGGCTTTAAAGTGATCCCACGATCACTTTAGATCATACACAGAGAGCCGATCTACCCATGCTCTATCACAGACAAAGCAAGGGCTCTGATACCATAACAATGTAAAGGAAAAGTGGAACAATGAGAATTGGATTAAATTGTGTCTTTGTCCTTTGGATCGGTTCCCTGCCTTCTATAGTATATTTTGAGCCAAATTCTGGATATCAATCCAATCCCCTTAATTGGGGTGATTACAATCATATTCCCTTAATTAGCAATCATCCTAATCAATACAAATCAGTTACTAATCAGCTACTTATAGTGCTCCTTAGTATTGCTTTTATTGGTGATTTCCTAGTACCACGCATGCCACACTAACACCTGTAGCAAAAAGGAAAATAAATAAATAAATAAGAAAGAAAGAGCATTGTCTTTTCAACAATTTATCATATTTTTGTTAAACTTTAGTCTTCCTAAACTATTTTTTACTTGATTTTTTATTTGTCTATAGTGGCGGTCAAATGAATGTGCCAAATATCATGAGCATGTTACAATGTTCATAGAGTTTTGTCGCTTCATGGCACTAATTTCGTACTGATCCTTCCTTTTCTGTGTAGCTAAAATTATTACAGAGAGAAGTTCTAAACAGTCTCTTGGATTTGCATATGTTTGGTTTGATTGTGAAGAAGCTGCGCAATTGGCTGTAGAAGATATGGATGGAAAGGTTAGAATTCTTCCATATCTTTTAGTTATTTAGCAAGAAACATTCAATCCTTTGATATTGGATGTGCTTTTTTAGTTTGTTGATGGCAGATTTGTTGCTGTTACACTTGCAAGGCCTGAATCACCGACTAGTCATGTTAGGTTTGTACCTTACAAATTTTAATTATAATGTCCATTATACATGTGATGTATTTGAGTCGGCTTCTTCATCTCCCTAATAGAGCATCTCCGCAATATATGAAGTGCTAGAATGGCTAAGGGAGTCACCAAAGTGTATTATGTTATTGCTATTACAAGTACTCAAATTTACAGACCTACAGTGTTGGGTTTTTGTCTGGCTCAAATTTCCACTAGGATGATTATTACGTAATTATTAGTACTTTATTCTCTGATTATGAGCCATCATATTTAGAAAATGCACTTATTTTAAATGGGGATTTTACATGCGAAGCATCTAGTTTTATCTAGTTTTCTCCTCATTATGATGATTAAACATTCACACTTCATAATTATTTTTTGTACTATCAGATTTTATGAGGTTTTTCTGACGTAAAGAATGTTTCCATTCAAACAAAGAATCGAATTTGAAAATTTCTATTTTTGCAGCTCCCCAGATTTGGTTTCTTTGACTTGATCTCCATCTCCTATAATGATCATTTATTACTTTTTTTCCTACATTATGTTTCCGTCATGGCTTCAGCATGCAGTGTCTGCTTTATTAGAAAAATAGAATTTTAAATGACTAAATGCCATTTTCTTTTGGTTATAAAAAAAAAATGCTATTTTCTTTTCACTCTAAATTTGCAATGAGATGACATTTTCTTTTAATAAGGTAAGCGTTGGCAGCTTTATCTGAAAAATATCTAATAAGATGCCATGCACTGGTTCTTTGGCATATTATATCCAAAATAATAAATGGATGATGAATGCCCTGCACCACACATACCAAAACAACGAGTAGAATTTATCAAGAAAACATGTCAGTGCCAAGGTTGTACACAAGTGGAGACAAGGAGTCCCTCTCCCAAAGTCCACGTTTAGCTTTGAAGCTCCTTGAGGAGAAATTATTAAATAGCATTGTAGGAGAGGGTTGTGATGCTTACAATGAGATCAACGTAATCATTACTAAGACAGAATTGGATAAGACTAGCTTTGCTGACAAAAGACCCCAGCATAGTGGGAAGGTTCTCGTTGTCACAGCCACAAGGTTGTGGGTTTATTCATGTCAACAATAAAAATAAAGAATGTAATCTTGATGAAGGACCAGCATGTCAAAAGCTTTGGCCATGTCAAGCTTGATAGCCCTACGTATCTATTTCTTAACTTAAAGGATTGGGGATTTTCTTAGAATGATTATACTATTAGCAGACCGGCATACTAGGAAAAAAGCAGCTTGGGTTTTGGAAATCAACTTCTGAAGGATAGAGTGGAGTGTGTTGACAACAATTTTGGAAATGGTTTTAGTATACAGAAGTATTACAAAGGCTTAATGGGTCTGAAGTGACTAATGTCTACACTATATTATTCTTATGAATCAGACTTTGGAGAGAAGAGGAATCCACAAAGAACGAAGAAAAGTATTGAGTTCATTTCTATCTTACTTAAAAGTACAATGTATTGTACATTTCTTCACTTTACGAAAGTGGATTAGAAGGGATCGTAGGTTCTTTTTGCAGATTGGCAAATGCAGGTGCAAATAGGAAGCCGTTCATGGACCCCTTTGGTTCATTCATTTGTTTCTTGCTTCAGTGAAGTTTCACTAGAACCTCACTTGAGGTTTGTCTAAGATCTTCACAGGCATGGCTAAAAGTAATGAAGTAACAGAATGAGGGCTCTGTGCTTGTTCAAGCTCCAAAGGACATGAGAGAGATGGAGAGAGCTAAGGTCCGTGGATAAGGGGTATACACCTATTTGTTTTGAACGTTCTGGAGACCTCTAAGGCTAACATTAGAGATGAAGTTTGCATCTTTGGTTGGACATGTCAAAACTATGTCAACAAATCTCTCTTAATTTATCACCCTTTGATGCCTATCCCTAAATGCTCCTGAATGTGCTTATTTTATTCTGCCCTTCCTACTTCTATCACATATCCATCTCGACATTTTCATCTCTACTATGTTCATTGTATGCATATGTTGCTTTTGATCGACCAACATTCTTCTCCATAATTCATAGATGGTCTAATTGTTATCTTGTAAAAGTTTTCCTCCAATCTTATTGGTATGTGCCATCAAAAAGCACTCCAGAAGCAAGTCTCTACTTCAACCTTCCTATCCTTGTTTAATGCTTGACATCTTCCTCAATCTCTCCATCCTTACTAAGTATCAAGCCATGGTTTCGGGGAGAATCTCTGTGATATCTCTTGAGCTTCAAATTTCATAGGAGTTTTACCTGTTTGCACATCCCCATTGAAGTTGCAATGCATATACTTCATCTTGTATAACTTATTTTAAAGCCCTAGATTCGAATGCCTCCCTACATCTTTTAAGTTTCACATTGACGCTCTCTCAATTCATCTATCAACAGTATATTATCTTCAAAAAACATAGACCAAGGTACCTCTTCTTGTATATGAGTAGTTAACTCTTCCATAATCAATGCAAAGAGATAAGGGCTTAAAGTTGACCCTAATGCAAACCGATGGTTACTGGAAACTCCCCTGTTTCTTTACCGATAGTTTTTACAATTGTTATTGTTCCTTCATACATGTCTATTGTGTTAATATAACCTCTTGGGAGACTCCTACTATCGAAAGTCTAAACCCACCATATCAAATCTCTAGGTCAGTGATGGAGCCACAGACCCCTTCTCAACTTCTTCAGTTACTTTAAAGATAGAAGAAAAAAAAATTGAAGTCTTAATCGGCATTTTGATCTTATATCCTCTTTGCCCCTCAACTATTTTGTTGCTTTTGTTTGTCTTTTACTTTTATCCAAAAAAAGAAAAAGAAATCATCGAATCACCTTTGGGATCCTTGCTTTTTCCCCTTCCTAATGCTCCAATGTGATTCTTCCTCCTCCTCCTCTTCTTCTTCTTCTTTTTCTTCCTCCTTTATTGAGAGCTCTAAATGATGGGTTGTGAACATCAACCTCATATTTTGACGTTCAATAAAATTATTTAATTTGAATATTTTGTAACTATAATCATATGCTTAGATTTAAAAAAAAAAAACTGCTTATAAGTTATTGTGCTAAAATCATGCAATTTTCAATTCTTCTCTAGTCTTCTGGAGCATTATTAAATGTTTGTTGGATGTGGAGACTAATACAAATTCATTATTGTTATCAATTTTGGGATATAATCTAATAGGACAATTTTCTCATTCTCACCTGTGCCATTCATCTTGCTGGACCAAGTGAAATTCAGGTTGGTCCTGCCAATGGTGACAGTCTGAATGGACGCTCCCACAGGGGAAAATTTTCCTAATCTAATAATTAGTTTATTAAAATTTTTGATATTATGCTAACGTGTTCATTCTTTTGAAGTCTTTCTCATATTCCTCACAAAGTGTATTTTTAACCCCAACCAAGTGAGAGTCCTCGCTCCACCACTGCTCTAGGTAACATGTCGTAGTCTTTCTCTAGATCGATGGAGACCATATGACGATTTTTCCTCAGTATTTTTTCATTAATTGCTTAAGTGAGAAGATAGGTTCTGTAGTTGACCTCTCTTGCTTGAGACTAAATTGATTTTCAGATATCTTGGTTTTTTCTTTATGTCTTTGCTCCATTAATCTCTCCCATAATTTCATAGTGTGACTCATAAATTAAAGCCCATGATAATTCTTGCAACTTTGTACATCCCCTTTGTTCTTAAATATATTACAATTTGTCATAATGAAATGAAAACTAACATCTAATTAGAAAAAAATCAAAGGCTTTAATGGATTTTCGTAGAAGACCGATCATTATGTACCTTTTAGACAACTTAGCACACGGGGCCCATATGGTTCCCCTGAATCTATGGGTGGACCACCACCACCAGGGGGAAGACAATCTTGGGCTGCCCAAAGGGTGCTGGACCTTTATATGTCTGGGCCCATTTTGGCCTAGGGTTGACAGTCCCCTGTTTCTATTTGTTTACATGGATGGGCTTGATAGAATTTTCAAAAATGATAGTAAAATTAAAACAACCCCTAGGTGATGAAAACATGGATAACTTTGATTGTTTTGGCTTTCTCTAATCAGATGGGGCTTTCTCCACATGGGTTAGGACCCCATGTGCTTGATCAAATGCCCCTGGCTATGCCAATGCTTGTTTAATTATGTCATTCTTAGTCTCATTTGGACCATCTACATCAGAGGGATGACATATGACATTCAGTGGACTTGGTCACCTAACATACCCATCCCTTGATATTGCTCTTTTATTCTTTTTATTTTTAATTTTTTAAATTTTTTTAAGGCACTTCCTCTCAGCATGGTGGCAGATAGGATCATTTGAGTGACTGTAAACCTCACCACAACCAGAATGTCGTTCAATTAATGAATTGCCCATTTTAAGGGCTCATTTTAGGCAGGCATTTAGCCATGCAATCTCATTTTTCTTTATTTTTTGTGCATGATAATGTGTGTGTGTGTGAAATATGAAATGTAAAGCTCTTCATCTTTTCTTAAAACAAATTCTTTAGAAAGTAAGATGAAACTAATAATTACAAAAGCATGGTTATTAAAAATCATCAATGAGTCATACTACATATTTTCTCAAACGCATATCATTCCATGGATCTGGGAGCTCTGCTTTTGAATTGACTAATTTATCCACATTACCAGGGTACATTTCTTTGATCAGATAGGGACCTTCCCAATTGGGCCGGAGTTTACTCCTAATATGAGGGAGCTGTGATTGCATGATCCTTTTGGGTGACTATATCGTCGATCTTGAATTTCTTTCGAGGACATTCTTGTCGTAGGCTCTAGAGATCCACTTTTGATATACCAGTGCGTCTTCTACTGCTTGTAGCCTCTTTTCATCCAGTAGCTCGAGCTGAAGTAGAAGTGCTTCTCATCCAAAAATTCACGTGCAGCTCTCCTATCCGATTCAAAGTTCTTTAAACTTCATTCAAATCACGTGATTTTTTGGATGACTTGGTGGACCGTGATTGGTCCACTCACGGTGAATGTGTAACATTGAGAATAAGTTGATACCCTGCACTTCAACTCCTCCAGGTGATCTCCTTCTCAAGTCTCTAATCATTTACTTACAAGATTTATCCAAATCTCCTTTGTATATGGCAACGCATTAACACATTTCAACATCAAGTTGGATGTCAAATAGTTAGAAATCCCTCTGATCAATACTCGAAAGTTTGGCGGTTTTAAGTTTTCTGTTTCCCATTGATCTTGATAATTTATTCTTCTAGTTTATGAGTATGTGAGAATGTTTGAAATCATCTAAACATCCCCTCCCTCTTATTCAGAGTTTTGACACTTCATTCAAAAACAATTTGAATTGACTTCTATATAACGGATGACTATTTAAATGAGGTTTAACAGCAGGGACTAAATTCACTTTGATTGAAGTTCACAAGTATCTAGCTAATCAAGCACCACTTAAAAAAAAAAAAAAAAAAAAAAAAAAAAAAAAAAAAAAAAAACCCCAAGCTTTTAGTCTAATCCATGCTTATATGAGGTGAGTGGATCTCCATAGGGTGCCCTGCCTATCGAAAATCCAAATGGTTCATATTAAGGTGAAGAGAAAAGTCACACTATACAAGATTCAAAATCTTAGATTTTTTAGGAAGGTTAGTTGCTGTGAGATAAGTGATGTAATGTATTTGTTGTGGATGCTAATAGGGCCTGCAATAACTTGGCACTCAAGAAATAGCTAGCCATGTGGGCTCTGATGGGGTTCTTGTCAAATTGAGGATAATGTGTGGCCATGCATATATGTGGGTCACTAAAGGGTTCAAAATTTAGGAATCTCATTGAATATGCAGCCAAATTTCCTCTTTCTAATAATGAAAATGTTCTACCCAAAGAAAGAAATTTGAAAATGATGGGCTTCATGGATTAAGGTGGGCCTATGTTTTTAAGAGGTAACTTGACACAAAAAAGAGAGTATAAGATGATAAGATAGCAAACTATATGTGTATTATGAATTTAAATGCTTCTGAAATTTTATTTATTATAATACGAATGATCTCCATTTTAAAAGAAGAAAATAAATAAATAAATAAAATACCCAATAGTCCAACTATTGCTGAACTTATGGGTGTTAAAATCTAACCCTACCTGCAAACTTAGCTCATATCCAATTTGGATTTGACGCCGATAGCCCGACCCGTATAAGAAAGATTACTCTCCTTAAGTTTGTCATCTTATCCCATTATTGAACATTTAAACTGGGCAGGAAAACTTCTTGAAAGGAACGTAAGAAAATGTAGGTCTGACTCTTTTGGAAATAAATCTCATTTGAAACCTAGTTAGAAAGTGACAGGAGACTCTGTATTTCTTTGAAAAGAAACTTGGATTTAAATGAGATTTAAGTACACTGGACTCTTTAAAATGGGTCCTTTGAAAAGAAATCTTACTGCATAGGATTCTTTCTACAGGTCAAAATTGAAGTTACAATTGAGGCTCATTTCGCTATCAATTACGAACCTCAGCTCTCTATCCCACACACACATACACACACATATATG
The DNA here is from genome assembly GCA_003546025.1 of Camphora micrantha. Classification (NCBI taxonomy): domain Eukaryota; kingdom Viridiplantae; phylum Streptophyta; class Magnoliopsida; order Laurales; family Lauraceae; genus Camphora; species Camphora micrantha. The sequence continues at coordinate 5,468,756 of QPKB01000011.1, read as the reverse complement.
GTATTACACTTTCATAATAATGATTTTGAATGCTCACCCAGCTCAACCAACATACATATGATCAGACTTCCATGACAATGACATGATGATGGTGAAGTTTTTTTGTTTTTGGTAAAAAGGATGTGGATGAATGAAGTTAATCAAAATGGGTGCCTCAAATGATGAACTCTCTTTTGCATATCACTGAAAAGTCAGTGGACAATCTTCTATACTTCAGAGAGTGGTTTTATGCTTTGAGCTGTTCCTTCCATATATTTAACTACAATTCAAAACTTACATGAGAGTTTTGAGGTTAGTGCCCCAAGTACTTCCAGGGTCACATCCATCCATTAATCTTTTGTTCAAGTACGGAGAGTGCTACATGATAATATATATCTATATAGGGGTTATAAGAAAACAGCATGCGGGCACAAACTTGAGTGGCACCATATAAAGTAATTGTATAATCTTATCCATAGAAAACCTAAAAGGAATTAAAAGCACTTCATTTCTTATTATTTACAGTGTTTTCCTTTTTGCCCATACATGTGGACACCATTGTATAATGAATTTTGGTGCGGTCAAATTTGCTCCTGTCTGAATCAGATAACACTAGATATCTAGAACTCATATTGGGCACCCCAACATCTTCAGTTCAACCTTTATATTACAATTTGATGAGAAGATATTGTAAGAATCACAATAGTCTAAAAAGAATCGCCAAAACGAAAAAAAAAAAACATTTAAAGAAAATCACAACAATATCAAATTAAAATGGAAAAAGATTAGAAGAGTTTAAAAATAGTTTCAACAGTCTTTATAAATTTTGCTTGCTTAGAAAATAATTTTTTTTTGGCAACACTTTCATTTGGAATATAGGAAGAAACACTAAAAAAACGTTTTCCTAAAGGAGATAATTTTCCTAGAGAGATATTTGGGACAATGTAGTAACAATCAGCTGCCTTAATCTACTACTATTAGAGTTGGGTATGGGCTCATAGATCATGCCCTGCTAGGGTTGGCTTTAGGGAGGTGATTTCGGGTTTTGGCCGTCCGGCTCCACTCTATTTATAACTACTTTAGATATTTTTTAATAGACTCTTAACAGAGATGTCATGTGTAATCTATTTGATGTGAGGGGTTGTCAGTTCAAAACTTCTTACATATATTTGGAGGCATTAACTTCATCATCTAGTTAAAAAAAAAAACTCTATTATCAAATTAGATCCGATCCATACTTGTTATGGGGTAGGTTTGATATTGCAAATTATAATCGGTTTACAGTTTGGGCACATGATGGGTCAGGTATGAGTTAGGAAAAGTTAAGATTTAGCCCAACTCATATCAAATCTTACCTGTTGCCATCCTCATAACAGCATTGAGCCTGCTTGCCTGTTTTGTAATGAATTTCTTGGAAACAAGGGGCTGAGAATGAGCCAGCTTGAGTATTTTATAATGAACTTCTTGGATTTACTTAAGGAAATGAGGGGCTGAGAGTGAAGTAGCCTTTTTTACTTTCTCATCTGAGATCTACCTGTAATAGCATTGAGCCTGCTTGAATGTTTTGAAATGAATTTCCTAGATTTACTTAAATAATGAGGGGCTGAGAATGGAGGAGAAACATTCTACACTCCACTTTTTGAACCTCCAATGCCTCTTGCATGAAAAGCCTCATTGAATTCTTGTATAATAGTCTTGAAATGACCCTTAAAAAGTATAGTCAACTGGACCTACAGTTTTGGGGTGTCAGGCTTCCAACTATGGTAAAAGTTCAATGAAATTTCATTGGTTATGAGTGTTGGACTTATGCTATTCTTGCAAAAGGTGCTGTCACTTTCTGCCAATTGGAAGCCAGGTTTTAAGTATTGGCCAAAAGGTACTAAACTTCATGATATGTGCTATTATTTTAAGAAATTGAAAGCAAAGTATTGGTATCAAACTTTTTTTTTTTTTTCCTCTTCTACATGTTTGATGTGAGCCGATATAAACTAACTTCATTTTTCAGTTAAAATAAAAATCACACCAATATAATTGTTATTGGTTGTTCAATATTGTCATGGGATCATTCTCATTAAAATGTGTGGATTTCAACCTAAACCCAATCTATTTAGTCATATTGAACATGTCAACCTGAGTCTTGACTTACAGTTTAAGGTCAGCCTAAACCCTCTTATAACTAGTGTGGGTTGGGTTGGTAGGCCAAAGTAGAATTAGCCATATTGAGTTACATTCGTCCGCTGATTAACAAGAATGAATTTACTTCAACCCATTTATTACTCAAATCAGAAATGTTAATCTGCATCCAACCAAAGTCAAAAGAAGGATTCATCTAAAAGATTTGCCATCCTAAATGTTTGTCTCAAACGAGTCTATTAGTCCTTTTTAGTCTGAAACCTCATAGTCTTGTACTTTGAGAATTTCTAAGTTGAAAGAGCGGAACTCCATATTAGGTCTTACCTATTGAAAATTGGAACCGCTCAAATGAGTACCCACATCGAATATGAGATTTTTTCATATTTTACTTTAATGGGAGTAAGCAGTCCCAATAATGTGATTTGGGCTTGACTCCTATAAAAATTATATCTGGAAATGTCCCGTATAAGGTAAGGGTGTTTGCCCCTACAAAAAATTAGAAATAAAAATAGCAAAGGTGTTCATTTTGAGCGAATCGGATTTTCCACGGATGGACTTCATTGTAAAATTCCACTCTTTCAAAACTTCAGGAATCCAAAGTCAATAACGCAGGAGGATGGACTCAAATCCTTCTCTTGCTCAAACTTCCTGCCACAAAAGCTCCACTAGAGTTTCCATCAAAATCCAATCTTAATATATCTCCTGTTACTGTTAAGAAAACAAAGGTTAATTTCCATCAAGACTTAGACAACCGAACAGAATCTCCAAAGAGGTAGGTCCCACATCCTGTCAACTCTAACACTCGTGCATCATAGAAAGAAGCTTTTTTAGTGTTTGTTTGTTTTGTTTTTTTTTTTTACATGTGTGGTGATTGCATTGCACGAGGAGAGACTTTAAGTTCTAATCTATATTCTTTTGTAGCAGCCATTATTTCTAATCATTGCCATCTTTGAGTGCACTAGAAATAATGATTCATTGTCATAAAGAATTGAGATTTTAAGATGTAATCGAAAAGATGCTTTTCATATCTCTCTCTCTCTCTCTCTCTCTCTCTCTCTCTCTCTCTCTCTCACATAAGAAGATGATTAGATAATAAGAAGTAATTGATGTCAAAAGAAGGGGAGAAGCCATTATAACACTATAGCTTTTGTTTAGTGATTGTGGAGTTTAGCTTTTTATCTCTTTGGGTTCAAGTGGGTGTCCCATCGGAATTTGTACTAAAAAGTTTGTTTTGGCCTGTCTACTCTGAATAAAAATAAAAAGGAGGCTGATCATCAAAATCATAAGAAGAAGGCATTAATTTGTCCTGTTTGAAGTATTTTTTAGTGCAAATGGTGGAGAAACAATGGGGACAAAAAAAATAAAAAATTAGTGGGATTATCAAAAATATTTTACTAAAAATGGGAACCACAACCGAGTACACAAGATTATTTTTAATATGAGAAGCAAATCCCCATTTTTCTCATTCTGCCCTAATTCGTTGATGTCAATGTAATCCTTATTTCCCAAATTGATGAAAGAGAGAAAGAAAAAGGAAAAGAAGGGAAGAAGAAAACGTGTTGAAGCTCTTACGTCTTCATCCTACCATCAAAACTCATGATTTTTTAGATGCACACTGGACTATTTTCTCATCTATATATTCTTATCTTGTTCATTCATTTCTATCTTTTCATCACCCGAACCTATCCATCCTCCAATTTTCTTATTTCTTTTCATCATCTCCATTTATATTCTCCTTTTCATCGGTCAAACCCACACCTCTTCCGATCTTCTCATCTCTTATTGCCTTTGCCCTTTCATCTTCATCTTTTTGTCTCATGAACCCACTGTATTTTCTTGTTCTCTACCTTGTTTACTTTCATTTCCATCTTGTCATCTCTTTTCTTTAGCATAAGACAAAGGTTTCATTGATGTCAACAAGAAATTCATCCATATCAACATAACATTTGTCAATATGGAATGATAGCCAATTTTTAGTTTGCAGTGTAATACAGTATCTGTTGACGTCAACAAAAAATTCAGTGATATCATTATATAATTTGTCGATATCAACAAATATGCACTGATAGTCATTTTTTGGTTCATACTATAATACATAATATTTGCCGATGTTGATAAAAAATTCATCATTATCAATATATAATTTCTCAATATCAACAAATATAGACCGATAGCCAATTCTTACCTTGCAAAGTAAAACACATTATTCATTAATGTTGACAAATAACTAGTCGACATCAACATATAAATAGTCAATATTGACGTATATGAACTGATAGCCAACTTTTACTTGACATAGTAAAATACAGTATTCATCGATATCAATAAATAATTCATTAACATCGACAAAAAAACTAGTCGATATCGATGAGTATGTACTAATAACACTGAGTCTTAACTACACTAATTCATTTTGGGAAAATAAAATTGTATTGCATTGAAGAAGTTCTTCTGAATAAATATTGAAACATTTAAATATAGACTACAAAACCACTCACAATTACAATCATCATCATTAAAACCTATTTAATTTTCATAAGAATTATCCCCTCACATCAACAATCATGTGATGGTTGCTTAAAATTTAAGTTGTCCCACCGTAACATTCCAAGAATGGCTAGAAAGAAATGGTTGCAACAACATGACTTGTTCATGCTATCATATTTCATATTGGATTATATTGCACAATGTGGTGGATTTCTTCCCTACTATTAATGAAATAATTTGAACTTACTAAAAATAAGGTGTTTTCCACATCTTCCATGAAGATCACTTGGTTGATGAACTCAAGTTTTTGTAAGCATCAATTTTTTTTATCCAATGAAGCAACAGGATTGCACCAAACATCAACAGTAGAATCATCAATGATTCTTTTTTTTTTTTTTTTGGTAATTTTGAGAATTAGAAATAGCAATTTTACCCTCGGTCAATAACTTTTAAGATATCATTACGATTCTCTTAAAAAGCTGTGTCCAAGTTCCTGGTCAACTTTCAAACCCTAATTCTCAAAATATGAGATAGATAAACACTTGAAAAAACTCGTGAATTGGAATAAAAACAGCAATTTCACTCTCAGTCAATAGCTTTTACGTGATGATATTGTTACTGATTTTTAAATAGTTGCATTCAAATCTCTTGGTCGACCTTCAACCCCCAATTTATAAAATTTGAGATAGATAAACACCGAAAAAACCTCCTTCAGATCTTTTTAATCAACTTTCTCACCCTCATTTAAAAAATCTTAGATATGCACTTAAAATGCCTTCTCAAATTAGAAAATAGTGGCAACCGCACTTTCAATTTTATGTGTGTGGTCTGTGGCTAACAATATCGTTCTACAGGTAAAGATATCATCACTTGGGTAACGATATCGTCACGAGGGTAATTATGTTGAAAAAAAAATACTGCACCCTAATCTATCAATTTTTTATTTTTAGGATCAATTCATCTAATCAATGTGAAGATTGTTGGATTAAATGGGTGTGGCCCACATGACCACAAACCCATTAAGGATTCTAATTATTTTTTTTAAAAGGAGCTCACTTGCTAACAGACTAATAATGGATTGAGATCAAAAGGGTTAGGTGGTAGTTGGGGGTTAATGGTTCCTTGATGAGTAGAAATCTCCTATAAAAGGACCCCTCCGGCAACTCCTTTGGTTGATAGTTTTCTTCGCCTCCATCACTAAACAAGAAAGAATAGGAAAAGACAAAGGAGTTGTAAATCCCCTACGTACTTTTCAAGTCTCTGCCATTTCATGGAGCTTCTGTCACTTCAAGTAGAGAGCAATGGAGTCAGGTAAGCTCCTAAACAGTCTCAAATTATTTTTATTATTTTATTATGTCATTTGGATTAGACCTAAGGAGATCCTCCCGGTGGATTGAGGGTTATCATGCTTACATGTGATATCAGAGCCATCTTTGGTTATAGCCAAATGATCGTTCCAGTTTTGTTTTAGTTATTCTGAGACTTTGGGACTTTTTGATCTCCTTGGAAATCAAACCAAATGTCCAAATGAAAAAGGTTTTGAGTATTTGATAAGAGGAACTCCATTTATTGGAAAGAAGGGACTCACAAATTGAGTATTATGGCACCCCACCCAATTTGGAAGAGATGGGAATGAAGGTTTACATTCTGTTTATTTATATTTTTTTTTATTTAAGAAATTACATAGGGGTTCGAATCTCTATAGACTCACTGTCATCATCTTATTTGGGTTACTGCTGTCATTTTGGTTTTGGGCATGAAAGGATAAAATGAGAATGAAAGATCTAATATTAATAGAATGGTTTTTTTTATTTTTTTATTTTTTTATATTGGGTTCTAGCCAATGCCTCCTCCATGTAGGGATATAAATGTGTTCTTGATTCTCTGATTACTCAGAGGTTCCGACCTGTTAAAAATCGGGTTTGGGTTCTTATTTAGATCCCAATAAGTAAATGGGCCTAGTTTCGGATCCACATTGGTTTAGACCAAGGACCCAAGACGCGACCCATAAGATAATATAAATACTTTTTATTTTTTGATAACCCCTCCAATCCTTCATTCTCCATTCATTATGGTTTGTTCCCAAACTTACCACTTCATCTCCTAGAGTCTAGAGAAGACTGTTGCCGCCCCATCTCATTTGAATAAACTCTTTCCTCTCCCGCTTCTAGTTTCATTTTCTAGGGCTTAAGTTTTAGTATGCTTAAGTTTTAGTAAGGGTGTTCTTATTATTCTCCTTTTAGGATACTACGCTCTAGAAATAGTAGTAGGTCTTCAGAGAAGTGGGATTTTTATCTTACATCTTGAAAGATTTTTGTTTTTCCCCGTTTTTAGGAAAGAGGAGGGAAGTGCGTTTTGTAGTCTTGAGGCATTTAGTACTAGTTTTGATAGCTTGCTAAACAAAAATTTCAGCGGAAGCATTTCAAGATCCATTTCTCATATGGTTGTAGGTAGAGGGTGTTTCTTGTTGGTTTTTAACTTCTTTCTGCTGTGGAGTTTTTGTATTCAAGGCTCCCAAAATCAGAAGAGTGTGTTTTTATAGAGATTTCAGTCGGGGTTCTAGCTATTTTGTTATCCAGCATGATTTGTTGTTAAGCCGACAAATGGTTTGTTCCTAATGTCTCTACAAGTGCATTTCTTTAGACTATATCCGGAATCGAACCTAGACCACCCCACATACGGCTTTGGTGCCGGAGCCAGTTTCCTCATTTCGAACCGGGTCCAGGCCTGGATCCACCTCCTTAATAACGGCTCCAGGTCCACCATGGACCCGCCCCGAAACCGACTTGTTTACAACCCTACCTCCATGAATAAATGTGTTGGGCCGGGCCAGGGAGGTCAAGTTAGGTCAGTATGACTTGTGCTAGCCTATCCTGGCCAATTGGTTGGACCTGGTCCGGTCAGGTTCTGGGTCGGCCAGGTTGACCTTGTCCACTCAGTCCTCCATCATACCAGGTCAGAAACTAGACTGGATCAGGATTCTGGGTCATCATAGGTGGGGCCTGACTCATTAAGGGCCGACTAAGTCAGGTTCAATTTTTGTGAGAAGATTTCCAGAGTGATTTACTCATTAAATGGTATCTACTGGCATGATTAAGTAACCTAAATGAGTTTAAGGATTGACCCAATTAAGGCTAAAAAAACGACCCTGAAGTCAATTTTAGTACATGCTAGTACTTATTGAAGTTTCAGTATCACATGCTGTTTTGATCATTCTGGATATAACTGTGGTATTGTGAAAGTTATTTTAGGTATATTTATTCTAGGGAATTTTCCAAAAAAAGTGTCCTTAAACTTGTATTAGACGAATTTAATCACAAATACACCAAAACACCCATTTTGGTGTTCGTACAGGCATTTTTGACACCTTTATCGTTCTGTGTGCGAACGACATCGTTTTTTTGGGTGTCTCTCCCGCGTTTTTCTCTCTTTCCCTCTCTGCATGCCTTCTCCCCTCTCCCTCTCCCTCTCCCAATATCGTTTTGGGCTTCTTCAAGGAAACCCATTTTGCTATGTTTTTTCGCTCTTCTTCTCCTCTGGTCTACATTTCTTCCCTAATTCCAAACTCCTACTCGCCATCTCTTAACTCCTTCTCCCTTTCCTTCTCTCTCACGAGCAACTCCCTCTCGGTCTCTCTCCCCATCACCATCTCTTATCACCGTTACTAAGTCGAGTTCCTCTTTCCCAACGCTAGAACCCTTTCACGCTCTCTGTTGCTGGAAGGAAGATGTAGAGGGTGCGATTTTTTGGTGCTGATATGCTTTCTCTTCTTCGATTCAAAATCACTGAAGCCTTTCTCGTTCTCTTTCTATTTTGATCTGTAATGAGTTAAAGCTGGAAATCGGTAAGCTTTTATAGATCTACGACTCTCTGTTTTTATATAAGGATTTTGCTTCTGGTGTTGGATTTGTAACTGTTTGTAAGGAAGTAGCTCTAAATCAGTTTCTTAAATTTTTTTCCTTCAAGATTTGATTCTATCATACCTTTTAGATTTTCGCATGCTAGGGTTTTAATTGATAAATTCCAAGTTTTCATTTTAGATTGAGTTAAAATGCTTTCATTAATGTCAGTTCTAGTTGATTTTGAAAGACGAATGCAAATGGTTTCAACTATCTTTGTTGTTATAGGAGTTTTGGTTTGACTATTTTCTTAATCTTGTATCCATAGAATCTCTCTAGGTTTTAAGATCCCCCAAAATTTTAGTTTCTAATTAATCTCTAGCATCTTATGTAAATAAACATTGCCTAAGTAGGACTTGGTGGGATTTTCTGACAATCACAGCTGATCTAGATCCTGGGTCAGTGGTGGTAATTGGTATTCTCATATGCCCTCTATCAACCTTTAACCAAATATGGATATGATGAATATCACCGTTTATTTTCGAAATTAGGTTATTTTGTAGAGTTAATACATCATGCAAATAAACTTCATGTGGGAAAGAAAACTTGAAATGTTCTTGGTAATGAAGATTTGTTTGGAATTCGATCAGTTTTAATATTATAGAAAACGGTGGTTCAATAGCTATGCTTATGCTACACAACAAATTAGAAATCCTTAAGGATGTTTTCCATTATTGGTTTGACATGCCTATTTTAACTCTATGAATTATTATATCAAGAAGGCATTTCGAGGATTGATTTGCAGTTCATGGCTTGTTAAGAAGTTAGAATGATATTATCTAAGATATAGGCCCCAGTGAGTGATGTATAATAGGTTGTTGGCTTTGGCTTCCCATGCCTTGGCCAAGGTATGACTTTTGATATTTATGTGGTAGGAGAATGCACATTTTAGTTCACAGTAAGTTAATTTTTTTTCTACTATTGCTTTTGGGAGTAAATAAACCATAACCCAAAGACTTTTTTCAAATTCAGTAAATTATCATTCTCGTTGGACTTATTGTATGTGTCGATCCTTTCAATTAGATAGCTAGTGGTATTACTCTCTCGCCTGTGTTCACCAATAGGATTTCTGATTGTAAAGTATTAGCCATATTCCACTTTGGAGGATATTTTGTTTAGGATAATGTAAATCCAGTCATTGACCAAAAGTATCTAGGGTTTTTACCTTTTCGGTTGGGGGTGGTGAGGTGGGGAGGGTGTTGTTCTAAAGTGTGCTAAGAACTCTCAATAAGGAGAGTGCTTTCGAATGAACCTTAACCATGGATGCCTATGCAATTGGATCTTTAATCTGGATAAAGAAACTTTGCCCCTTGAATTTTATCATGGGCTGTTTGTATTTTCTAGCTGTCTGTTTGATGACCATTAACTAGTTAAGATTTTACGATTGTTTGATCAATATGATGTTACCTATGCAGTGGATCTTCTGATTTATATTTTGTGTTGATATACATTTAAGCCACGCATTTGGTGGGACCTTTGATGATTATGAAGTTGACAACTTAGAAATTATCCAGTTATTTGATTTAGATAATATAACAAGAGAAATTATACAATCAATGCAATTCTTGATCTTTTGTACAAGTATTGTCTCTTCTAGTCCAAAAACTAGATGGCTAAGATGACCCAAGCGAGTTCATTTACTCTCTCTCTCTCTCTCTCTCTCTCTCTCTCTCTCTCATTTTGTTTCCCGTTTGATTCTCATCATACATGAGAATTTGCATATATGAATTGTATGTGAGAATTGTATATTATGAGAATTGTCGTAGTTTGTTGGAATACTTAAAAACCTTTTCTCTGTGAATGCTTCCAACACCTCTACAGGCTTCAAATGGGCCCTAAGGTTCAGTCCATAATACAACCTGTAATATCCTGAGTTACTTGGGCTCACGATTAGTCTGGCCCAAGTAGTACCTTAGTTGTTTCCATATTATTGGAATTAGAAGTATTACTTATTATGGAATTGGAAAGTGTCTCATGTTTTTGGGACTAGAGTTGTATAACAACTCTAACAGAGGAAATAAGAGAAGGGTTAGAATTAGAAGTTTATACACCCCATCCTTATATATACATAAGCAAACCAACGACCACTATTATGGTGTTTTATTTTGGAGAAATTCTGAGAGAGACTGTGGGTTGCAATTTAGGAGAAGGAGAGGAAGGCTTACTTATGTCCTATTCGTGTCCAAATATTGCAAAGGCGACGATCGTTTATCAAATGTGAGTGTATCTTCCTAAACACTCTCGATGATCTAATCAAATGATTGTTGTTATGCCTTAACTGTTGTACAAAGGCTAATTATGTACAGGGATTAGAAATAAGTTGTAGTTTGAGTTATCTGGGTCATGTAAATACTTTTTATCATAGGTAGATGATTATTAGGTGTGTTTTCTTTTGAATCTGCAAGTATTATGAACGTCAGAGTTGGATTTCAGGAAGACTCCATCTGGGCGTCAACAGGGGAAGGAAGAGTTTGGGGTTGTGGGTTCCCATGGTCCACTGGATTGTGAATATGGTATAGGGATCTTGTATGGGGGCCATGGGCGACCTTAAGTGTAATGGACCCATGCTGTGTGGACCTTGTATGGCCCACCAGATCACTTTGTATTGAGCCTGAGGCGTGAATCAGGGAAAAAAAGACAGTTTGGTCGATGACAGTAGTGAGACCCACTGCATGGTTTGATCAGAGATCAGATCTAGTCATCTGTTAGGAGACCCATGGTCGACCTTAGTGTAGTTGGACATCTGGATTTTGAACCATTGGGTCCCACTGTCCAATAGAATTAAAAGAGCTCAGGCGTTAATATAATGAACCAGGGCAGTTGGTCGACACTTTCACTAGGACCCACTATCTAATTTAATCATAGATTAGGACCTCACATATTGAAGGGGGCCCAGAGACGTCCTGAATGGTGGTGGTCCCATGTTGCCTGGGCTCCATCTGCCCAGTTATCCAGAAACTTCAATTTTGTTAACCATGAGGCTTATTTATCAATTATGTTTATGTTTTTGAGGCTGCGGGGCCCAGTAAGGATACTTGATGGTGAATCCAATCCAATAGGATGAAAGCTTATCATTGGGCGACCATGTCCATGAAGTCTGATCTTGGATTGGGATCAATGGGGCCCACTGTTCCATACATGTAGATTGCACATGTGTATCACCTATTTTAGACTAAGTCTGGGAAGAGACTGAGACTTGAATAAGACCTTGACTTTATAAGAAATTACATAATAACCATAAGACTTGACAGAACATGGAATATGTGTATTATGAGTAGTTATATGGATTGTTTAGGCTGTGACTAATTATATAGATGGTGATTAATTCTTTAAACTGTGACCAATTAATGTTATGTTTGTAATATAGTGCGGGCCACCCCTATACCACTCATTACTATTATGATAAGAAGTGGGGCAGTAATTAGTAAGATGTGCATAGGTTGGGTCCACGCTGCTTTCATGTGTGTTCAATTATATTATTTCATGTTCATATCATGGATGTTATGTGTTTGTGAGATATTGTGCACTGGGTCCCAGACGTGGGATGTTGGACTTAGTGTCCGGGCCGTTATAGCGGCTGGTCCTTAGTGAACGTGAATGGCCATTGAGTTGGCTGGTCCTTTGTGGACGTGTCTGATGAGATAGGGTCATAGTGACTGGTATACATGTATACGAAGGGCCTTTGAGGTGTGGTAATGTGCATGGGCACGGATTTGTATGTGAATATACTTTCAATGATATTTGATTATTGATTCAGATTTGTTGATTATGTGATGTTATGTTATATATGACTTGTGTAATTAGGAATATTCATTCACCAGTAATACTGATGTTGTGTTGCCCCCTTCAGGTAACAATATGGTGGGTGGGCTAGAGCGGAATGACGATCAACACATAGATTTCGGCATGCGTGGCTGAAGGAGAGAACGAGAAAAACTTAATATATTTGATAGAATTATTAGCCTTTGTTTAGGAGAAGTTATTTAATATTTAAGCACATTATTGATTTGAGCCAAAACATAATAAGATGACCATTAAGAGATTATTGATAATAATGATTAGAAAATTAATTTTTTTTAACTAAATGCCTGATTCATTCTGGATATTATTTGATGTATGCATGGTGAATATTGCTATATGATCACGATTCGGATATCCGACAAGGTCCTGGAATTCGGGTCGTGACATAACCTGTTAAAGAAATGAGGTCTAGTTAGAAATTTAGGCCTGGCTTATTAGGCCTATATCTATATGACTCTTTGTGAGCATTACCAACATCACAATATTCATGCTTTTTGTCTTTTACCTCCCAAGACTCTAAATATCAACTACATGCTATAAAAAAGATGACATTTTGAAGCGAGCTGATTTTGCAAATTATTTGAAAGTGGGTTCCTTGGAACAAACAAAAAAATCACATGCTTCAGAGAAACAAAATGGTGGGCACTTGTATCTGAAACTTCTAATCCATAACAAGCAATAGGATATTTTCAAACAATTTGGTGTTAAGAGATAAGTTTTTATATTACAACCACCATCACCATAATTACCAAACCTCTATCCCATCTATATGTGGTCAACATATTACCAAACCTTTATCCCATCTATTCTTCATATTTTTTTTGTAAAGTTCTTTGTTTTTCTTTTTATCTATAGTGTTTTAACATTTGTCGTAGAGTAGTGATTTTTATTTAGATTTGACTGTTACAATTAGTCTATGTGGACCATCTTTGATACATTCTTTTTGTTATTTAAAGTCTCTCACACATTCATTAGTTTTTCAAGGCCATGTTCAGGTAATCATTTACAACTGGAGTAGCCTTGATATCAAAACATTGTTCTTTGAGTTAATACTAAAATGACCATAGCAAAGAAACATTTATTTCCCATGTGATCAGTGATTCTACTCTTGCATGATGCACACAAAAACAAGATAAGTGATTCATCCTATTAGGTCCTACCATGGATAGGCCATAAACCAAAATCGAGCAAACAAACCTAGCCCTCTGAAGTCATCCAATCAAATGGAAGCCATTGTCCGATTCAATACATATACATGATGACTCCGCTATGGCCTAACTCCACTAACTGAGTTTGGTCCAAGGGTTCACTCCCCATATGGGATACATACAATTAGTTACAACTTCTAAATTAATTCTTTAATCTCAAAACATATTGAACCAATACCATTATATCTTTTATAGGCATATCAGCCATGTTAGAAAACTCACAATTTAGCAATACTTATGCTCCTTAGTTCATTTTCACAAATTTCCTTGTCACATAATCATAGCATCCAATTTTTGAGCCTGAAGATGTAATGGTTTTCTAAGTTCATTTGCTTTTGTGATTGAGTCCAAGATACTTGTGATACTTGTATAAGTTGTACATGTTTTCTACCTTTTTAATGCACCTTACACTATATGGTTTTAAAATATCAGAACATGTCCCCAAACAAGGAATGGATGAAGGCAACAAGAAATTATATTGAATACTTAGAAGGAGTTGAATCATTCATTAAGTTCATAAGAGCTAATAAAGATGAATGAGGGGATGAAGATTGGTATTGTTGCCTGTCAAGTGTCAAATGTCGTAATTTGAAGAGATAGTAGGGAGCGGAGAGGGAGAGGGAAAGAGAGTTGGATCCGTAACGCAGGGAGAGGGAAGAGAGAGCAAGGAGTGGAGAGGGAAAGAGAGCGCTGCAGCCGCAACGTAGGGAGAAGGAAGGCAAGAGCAAGTAGCGGAGGAACATGAGAAAATGGCAGGAGAGGAAAATTTTTGGGGAAGAAAGGAAACGAAATCATTCAATCCTTTTAGGTATAGGAATGAAAAAAGATGTCGTTTGCAGCCTTGGGGGTAAAGGCGTCAAAAATCCATGTACGAACACCAAAATGCGTGTTTTGGTGTATTTGTAGTTAAATCCGTCTAATACAAGTTTAATGACATTTATTTAGTAAAATTCCCTAGAATGAAAGAGTCAGGAAAATATGAACAATTCATTAGCAATACTGAAGGCATGCAAGAAAGAATTTGGAATAGCAGAACCTGCATCCTTGAACTTATCAGCTACAATTGAGAACAGACATGGTCCATTTAAAATATTTTCCACCCAATTGCAGTCAGAGTCAATGCATATCTAATTTCCCATGCCAATATTAACTTGTATTTTTAGCAGTATAAGACATCAATTTCGCACACATTGAACTGAAATCAATAGTCTTTTCAACTTCATTTTTTTAAAAAACAATACCATATATTATGGTTTGTTACTAAGGTCAGGACGGAATCAACTGGGAATTGTAAGTCAAATAAGAAGAAAGTGTTAACATGTCCATAGAATTTCAAGGTCGAGCCATGTACATACGATGGGTTAAAGTATCAAATTTAAATCCCTATCTAGGGTAATAACTAGACATTTACATGAAACAAGAATTAGTTCAATTTTAATCGTGTCATATTTTGAAAAAATTATTGCGAAAACTAAAAAGAATGTTATGATGCAATCTCCCTCTCCTTCAAGTGACTGTCCACTTTGACTTCCCAGCAGGTGCATCCAGAGACGAGTTCTTGTTGGTGGTCTGTTGGTTGGACATTTCACTAAGATGACAAAAAGCCCAACAAGTCTTAGGAATCCTAACATTTAAATCAACCCATACTTAATGCTTCCCATCCAAAATCAAGATTTATTGTTAATAAATAAAACTATCTGCAAAAGAAAACATCTAAGTCTTAAAAAATAAAAGATCATTCAATAAGAATAAGTGAGTTTATGAGTGTGTCCTAATAAACTCAACCACAACCATTGAGCACTAATGTTGAAAATAATGTAGTTAATAACCCACCATCCCTAATCCTTCAACAGTTCACCATATCCATTTATGAAGTTCTCCCCTATGGCTGGACCCTTTTTTCAGACATCTAACACACCCCTACAAATGGAAGGTGGTTTCTCTGGTTATGCTCCTTCCTCAAATGACTGTCAATGGAGTGCTTCCTCAGCTGCCTCCCAATGCACTCCTTCCTGAACAACCTCCCTATTTGTATGATGATTTTGGGAGTTTTGGAGAGAACTCACCCAACATAATTATAAGAGGTTCCAAATATAAGAGGTTGGAAATAAGCGTTTATTAAGAGTTATAGAAACGGTTATAGAAATTGAAAATGATTTGAAGAAACCACTTATAGTTGCAACCTCTTATCCCAAACAAGAGGTACGAAATAAGATGTTTCTACAAATACCCCAAACAAGATCCCCTCTCCAGAACAACACAGTTCCAACAGTTATAGAAATTGAAAATGAAAAGAAAACAAGAAAATAGACAATGTGGAAGAGAGAAGAACGGAGAAAATCACCTTCGCTGAAATCTCAGTTGGCAGATGAAGATGCAAGAGTCGTGGGAGTTCTGCCGGAGGATTTGGCTGGAATTGCTTAGATAACAAGGAGCGGAGGGGAGAGCAGGAGCCGGGACGTCGGAGAGAGGGAAAGAGAGAGTAGCAGTAGAGAGGGAGAGGAAAATAGGGAGCAGGAGCCGCAGCGAGGAGAACTTGGCGAGCAAAGAGGGAGAGGGAAATGGGGAGTAAGAACCACAGCGAGGAGAATGCAACGAGTGGAGAGGGAGATGGAACGAGAACGCAACGACCGAAAAGGGAGAGGGAAAGAGAGAACTGAAGCCAAAGGCAGAATGAGGGAAAGAGAGAAGAGGGAGCGGAGGAGAAAGAGAGAAAAGGCGGGAGAGTAGAAATTTGGAGAAGAGAAGGAGAACGAAATTGTTCGATTGAGGTGTCATGACGATGTCGTTCGCAGAAAGAGGGGGCAAGATGGTCCAAAACAACTGTACGGACACCAATACAGGTGTTTATTTGTATTTTTGATTTCAATGGGATAATACATGTTTTGAGAGACTTTTTTGGTAAAATTCCATTTATTCTAAACTGAGTTCTGATAATGCAGGTGGGTCTCCGATCTAATCAAATCAATCAATATTACTTGATTAAGTAAATATCTAATTGGTCTTTAATATTATTTAATTGACAAGATCGGAGACGTTGAAGTGACTTATTATTACTTCAATAATTTCTAGACGTCACTGACCAAGAACTTGTATTGATTATATTGGCCAAAATGGGCGAACCAAGATTTGTTTTGATCACGTTAGATTCATAGGAATTCGAAATTTCGATCCTTCTTCTTCTTTGAATCCATATTAATTAGATCTTTAATATGAAAGGTTTGGATCAATTATGGAATGTCTCTATTATTTTGGTATAGTCTTTTAAATACTAAATTAAGTCATCAAAGTTCATTTCCGCATTATAGTTGATTTATTTTATGCAATCAAAGTATATAGTAGCTTGTAACTTAGCTAATTATGCGTTATTATGTCAAATTTATGTCACTTATTTTTTTAACAGAAAATAAAGAATACAATTAAGGATGTGACATGATGGAAGTGTTATTATTATACTTGACAATTACCAAAGCAACCAAGTTGTGAAGAGCTATTTGATTTTCAGATTGAATTAAGGGTATGTCACCATTATTTGTGTGATTATAATAGCAATAAATGGCCATCTCATAAAGGATACGAGGAGAAGCCCAAAGGTTCAATCTTCATGGAATAGAAATTGGAATAAGTTATTGTTGGTAATTTGATGTAATCAAGAATGATTTATGCCCAAAGGAATAGTCTTCTTAATCGCACCACATTATTAACGTAGTATTATTAATTAAAGAAAATCTATTATTATGCATGTTCTTTTTCATACCCAAAGGTAGATATACAATGATGTACAATTGCTTTTACTTTTATTATTGTTATATGATCAAGAATAGATTGTAACTTGTGGATATTATTGTTTATTTTTCAGTAACTAAGTCACTATCAGCACTTTCTACATTAGTTACCATTCCTACGTTAGATGGGTCAAATTTTATAGAATGGATGGACATGCTAATGATAGCCATAACTTTCTCAGACTTGGATATAGCATTCAAAGAGGCTAAGCCTTAAACTCCTACAAGTGAAACATCTAGTGAAGAAAAGGCAAAATTTGAAAAATGGAACAAGGCTAACAAGATAGCAACCAAGATCATCTTGAATTCTATTTCAAGAAGTATGAAGGGATCCCTTAGAATAATAGAAAATGCAAAGTATCTCTTAGATACTATAAAGGAACAGTTCAAGGTGTCTGATAAGGCCATGGGGGCATCACGAATAGGCTGCCTGTCAAGCATAAAGTATGATGGTACCTTGGGTGTGAGAGAGCATATTTTATCAATTTAAAATATTGCTTCGAATTGGAACAAATGAATATGAGTGTATTAGAAAAGTACTTGATACAATTCTTCTTGGACTCTCTCTCTCTTCCTCTTTTGGCCCATTTAGGTTGCCTACAACCAAAGCCTGACACTTTGGACCATAACAAAATTAATTGGTAGATGTGATCCAGAAGAGAGGAGGCTTAGAGGGGCAACTAATGGTAAATTTCATCTCTCATAACAAGTCCTAGAGATAGGGAAAGAACAAAAAAAAAGGCCAAATGTTCAAAATGCAAAACCAGGAAAAAAAAAAAAGGAAAAAGTTGGACATAAGAAATGTTTCTTTTGTGGAAAGAATGGTGACTTCAAAAATGATTGCTTGAAGTGGAAACATTGGTTCGAAAAGAGAGGTACAAATGTATCTCTAGAAAATCATGAAACCAATTTAACTAATGTTCCACCAAGTTTTTGGTGGGTTGACTCTAGTGCAACCATTCATTTAACTGGTTGTGTGTAGGGGTTCCTTTCAAACTAGAAACCAAATGATGGAGAAAAGACTATTGTTATAGGAAACCGGAAGGAATCAAAAGTCGAAGTAGTAGGCACTTGTAGGCTGGTGTTGGACACCTGATTTATTTTGGACCTCCATAATGTTCTCCTTGTTCCTGAGATTTCTAGAAACTTAATTTCTATTTCAAAGTTGGTTTATGATGGGTTTGAATTTACTTTTGGACAAAACTTTATGAGAGTTTTTAGAATTAAATGTTTAATTGGGAATGATTATTTATGTGGTGGATTGTACATGTTATAGTTAGATTCTATGGATGAGCAATCATTGCATACACCACACATTAGTTGTCAATTGAACATGAGCATTAAAAGAGGGGCAATTAAAGATAACTCCTCTATGTTGTGGCATAAAAAGTTAGGGCATATATCAAAAGAGATGATACTTAGATTAATGAAAGACGAATTATTACATAATCTTGATTTCAATAATTATAGTATTTTTATAGATTGTGTAAAGGGAAAACAGACAAATAAAAATAAGAGAGTTGCCACAAGAAGTTCTGAACTCCTAGAAATAATCCATACTTATATAAGTGGGAAAATAGATTACCATAACTTACAGGTGAACAATACTTCATTACCTTTATTGACGATTTCCCATGATATAGTTATGTTTATTTGATTAAAGAGAAATCTGATGCTTTAGATGTCTTTAAGAAATTTAAAGCAGAAGTAAACAACCAATTAACGAGAAAATCAAAGTGGTGAGATCTAATAGAAGTTGTGAGTATTATGGAAGATACATTGAAACGGTTGTAATACAGGCCCATTTGCTAAATTTCTAGAAAAGGAGGGTATTGTGGCCCAATACACAATGCCTGGGTTTCCTCAGTAGAATGATGTTGCAGAGAGAAGAAATAGGACATTTATGGATATGGGTAGGAGTATGGTAAGTAACACCACTTTACCCAAATCAATGTGGGATAAAGCACTTAAGATGACAGTATACATATTAAATCGTATCCTTAGTAAAGCGATGCCAAAAACACCATTCGAGTTGTGGACTAGAAGGAAAACTAGTTTAAATCACTTTCGAGTCTAGGGTTGCTCAGCTGAAGTGAGAATTTATAGCCCACATGAAAGAAAGTTAGACCTTAAAACCGTTAATGGATATTTTATTGGTTATCCTGAAAGGTCTAAAGGATATATGTTTGACTGTCCTAATCATACCAGTAGGATTATAGAATCGGGAAATGCAAAATCTCTAGAGGATTATAGGGGAAAATATTGAGTTACCTCATACACAAAATTGGTTTATTCCACTTGATATCATCAATGATTATCAAGAGATACAATAACCACAAAATAATCAAGTTGAATATAATAATGGTCAGCCCATCAATGATCCACTCCTAAAACAACATGATAATACATTTCCTAATGCATAACTTGGTCCGGAATTAAGGAAGTCAACTCGAATAAGAAAACTTGCCATTTCAGACGATTATGTTGTATATTTAGAGGAAGTTGATATTGTGACAAAAGCTGATCCTAGAATAAACAAGAAAGCTATAGAAAGTGTGAGTTCTAATAAATGGTTGGATGCTATGAAAGAAGCGTTAGAATCAATGGCCACCATGAGGTTTGAGATATTGTCGAACTACACAAGGGTTCCAAGGTTGTAGGCTGTAAATGGGTCTTCAAGACCAAAATGAATTCGGAAGGAAAGGTAGAACGATTTAAGGCTTGACTCGTGGCCAAAGGTTTTACTCAAAGAGAGGGAGTTGACTACAACGAGACCTACTCTCTGGTGTCTAAAAATGATTCATTCAGGATAATTATGACAATTATAGCTCATTTCAATTTAGAACTACATCAAATGGACGTTAAGACAACATTCCTAAATAGAAATTTTGAAGAAAAGCTATATACATGGAACAACAGGAAGGATTCATAAAAGGGAATATCAATGAATTAGTTTTTAAATTAAAGAAGTTGATATATGGTTCGAAACAAGCTTCCAGGCAATGGTATCTTAAGTTTAACCGCATTAACATATCATTCGGATTTACCAAAAATCTAGTAGACCATTGCATCTATCTCAAGGTTAGTGGGAGGAAGTTTATAATCTTGATATTATAAGTCGATGTTATTTTGCTAGCTAGTAATGATCCTTACATAATTCATGAAACCAATGAATAGCTTAAGAATAATCTCGAAATGTAAGACATGGGAGAAGCAATAGGAATTGAGATATATCGAGATAGACCTCAAGGATTACTTGGGTTACCACATGATTCCTACATCAAAACTATTATTAATAAACTCTATATGGGAGGATGTAGGCCCCGGATTCACCAATAATTAAGGGTGACAAATTTTGTAAAGAGCAAAGTCTAAGAAATGAAATCGAAAGATGTCAAATGGACCAATATCCTTATACTGCTGCAGTAAGGAGTCTGATGTATGATAAACATGCACTAGACTTGATATCAGCTTTGCAATTGGCATGTTTAGTAGATATCAAAGTGACATAGGAATGCCCATTGGGTAGGAGTTAAGAAAGTTTTGCGATATCTTAGTGACACTAGGAGTTACCAGCTTTCATATAGAAGGTTCGATCAATTAGAAGTAATCGGTTATTCATATTAGAATTCTCCTGATGCCTCGATACAAGAAAGTCGACTTCAAGGTATATTTTCTTGTTAGATGGTGGGGCAATATCATAGAGAAGTGCGAAACAGACCCTAGTGACCACATCCACATTTGATTCCAAATATGTGGTATGTTTCGAAGCAACAAGTCATGCTTTATAGATTCAAGATTTTATCATGGGTTCACGAATTATGGATACAATTTCTAAACTTCTTAAAACCTTTGCAATAATGATGCAACAAGAAAATTTGCTCAAACTGACAAATTTCCGGTAAATCAAAGTTTTTTAAAGTTAAGTACTTTGTATTAAAGGAAAAAGAACGAGATCGATTGGCGTCTATTAATGGGGCTCCAATGAGCCAAATGATAGCAGATCCATTGACGAAGGCATTGGTGCCAAAGGTTTATAGAGAGCATACTAGAAATATGAGTATTATTGATTTACCTTATTATCGAGGACGACATTACAGTAATGATTTCATAATCCTTATTTTATCAAATTTTGACATGTATTAAGGTGAATCAAATAAGAATATTAAAGAGAATGGCATTATCATACCCAATAAGTAGGACGACAATGTTGTGTTTTTACCCTTATCAAGGACTTGGTTAAGTTGAGATGCTAGTGGAGTGATTATGGAAGGAAGCGTGTCACTAACGACATGTACCCGCCATGGTTTACATTGGTAAACCAATTTAATCACGTTATTAAAGCTCACCATAAGAGACATGTTGGTAATTATTTTAAAGTCGATGCGCATCGGTTAAGGTCGTTTTACTGTTTTTCAAAGTACTATTTGAAAATGAGTTTTCTTGAACTAAAATTTTGGATTTTTATTTTTCCCTGTCATATGGGCCAAGTGGGAGAATTTCGGATTAAATGGGTGTGGCCCACATGACCACAAACCCATTAAGGTTTTTAATTATGTTCACTTGTCTATCCATTTAAGAGACCCACTTATTTTGTTAAAAGGAGCTCACTTGCTAACAAACTAATAATGGGCTGAGATTAAAAGGGTTAAGTGGTAGTTGTGGGTTAATGGTTCTTTGATGAATAGAAGTCTCCTATGAAAGGACCCCTTGGATAACTCCTTTGGTTGATAATTTTCTTGGCCTCTATTACTAAGCAAGAAGAATAGGAAAAGGCAAAGGAGTTGTAAATCCCCCACCTATGTTCCAAGTCTCTGTCATTTCAAGGAGCTTACGTTACTTCAAGTAGAGAGCAATAAAGTCACGTAAGCTCCTACACATTCTTAGCTTATTTTTGTCTATTTTGTTGTGTCATTTGAATTAGATCCAAGGAGATCCTCCTAGTGGATTGAGGGTTATTATACTTACAAAGATTCCTATCGATATAATTAAATATACAAAATAAGGAGAAATTAGAGGGCTTGGGTTAGGCCAGGCATGACCCTTATTAGCCTTCATTTTAAGGTCTTTTGGATGGCTGGACCAAGCTGGGCCCCTTTGTCAGAGGGCCGGAATGAGAAGCTTAGATTGTACAGAGGAGTAGAAGACTCACCAAGAAATCTCCAACCAAAAGAAGAAGAAACCTATTTTGTCCATTAGATCAATGAACAAGACTGATTTGTAAAACTTATTTTGATCACTTCAATTAATCTTGGTTTGATGGCAATGGGTCGGGTTGGGTTCAATTTTCCTTCTTTTGAGAAAAAAACAAAAATGAAATTGGAGAGAGACAAGGTCTTGTTCAACATTGGGTAGGTTGGGTCAATGTCCAATTTCAGTGGATTTTAGGCACCAATGTCTAATTAGGCCAAATTAGGTAGCTCTAGTTTCACCAACTGTGCCCCACAGCACCTGAAACAGGAACCATTATTTCAAAACATTGGACCAGATGTTGAACGGACTGAATTTGAATTCATGACACAACCCTGTCTAACTCTGTCCAGCTGACTTTATAATTCAAACCTGCAAAAACACAAAAGATCCAAAGCACAAAACACAGAATTCAAGTGAGTCCTAAATCTATGATCCTCTCCCAAATCACAATTAGATATATAAGAGCGAGGGCCTCACCACTAAAAGGAGGTCATCTTTCTGCCACTGCTTTATATACCTGAAAACACAACTAGCTCACAACTAGCTCAATAGGTTTTTGGCAATATGATTGTTCTCTTTAAGGATAAGATACCAAATTAAAATTAATTGACTATGGACGAAGATATCAAGGTCATGGAATCATTTTAGTTGACTAATTCTAAGTGGAACAATTCTAATACATGAACTACTAATGACCCATTTGCTTATTTTGTAGTGTTCCAAGGAAATCATATTAAAGTGGGTTGGTTCTAAAATAAGTGAATATTAAAGAGGTTAAGAGAGGAGGATATTTTGTGACCCATTTGCCTATTTTGTAGTGTTCCAAGGAAATCATATTAAAGTGGGTTGGTTCTAAATAAGTGAATATTGAAGAGGTTAAGAGAGGAGGATATTTTGTGGAGATGTATTTTGGACCCTTAATTTCCTAGGATTTGATTATTTATTAGGGTAATCACAAAAAAAAAAAATCAATATTTGACACAGAGTCCCTAACCAACAATTACAAGTTTTTTTTTTTTTTTTTTTTTTTTAAACACTACTTACACACTCTACCCATGCTAGTGCCGGGGATTAGACACCGGTAATTTTTGTAGGGTGGAAGGTGCCTCGTTATTGAGCTAATAATGGATTGACAACTAACTAGTACATAATAAATATTAATATAAACTTTGTCAGAGCCTTAATCAAGTAATCAATACAAAGTAGTGTTCGTGGGTCTGATCCAAGGATCTGATCTGGTGGATTTGATCTGATCATGTGTTTCTTTCATTAGAATTTCAAATTCCAACCACCAAAAAGTCCTTTTGGAATTCTTCTAATTCCACCCTCTATATCATTTGTTGGAATTTTAAATCCCCTATAAAAAAGAAGGATTTGGAATTCCACCCAAAGGGACAATTTTTAGAGAATTTGAAATTCTCCCAGACATGAATTCTTAAAATTCTGCTAAAGAAACGGGTCATTAATACGTAGCTGGTGCATAATCTCCTTTAGTTTTGCAGTTTTCCAGCCTTTCAATGTGCCATGTGGGCTCATGGAAAAAAATAGTTTGCATCTGAGCTGGCACTAGGGATGAAGGTGGTGACCCCCTATATCAAGTATCTAAAGGACCTATATAGGAAAAAGTCTGTTTAGCCTTGACCAGTGATTTTGTTCTTGGTCTGGGTCTGATGCAATCATTTAGAAAGGTCAGAAGCAATCATGTTTATAGGCCCCTCATGAAAAAGCATCTATAGTATTATAAAGTATAACAAGCAAGATCCACTGGTGTGAGCACAACATTAATAATAAATTAGGTGTCTAATAATTTTGAGTGATTATATTAAGATAAGATATATAAAAGAAACATGATCTCATGATTTCTGCAATGTTTAAAATAGATGAGAACTGGGATGATAATCATCAGCTGTTTTAAATATTTTCCTATAGATCTTTTTCTAGGAATATATGTATCAAATATTAGGATTTTTATTAAGGTCCAAGTCCGAGTACATGTTTATTCCTGGGACCAATTTCAGTTTGGGTCCCTTAACTAGTAATTCTGACCAGGCCCCAAGCATACCCAACCCGAATTGAGCAAATTTTCATCCCTAGCTGGGCCAAAAAAAGTTACTGGGCCTTATGTATAGGCCTAGATTAAGGCTGCATGAGCCGAAATGAGGCTAGATATGACCCATTAGTAATGATAGAGCGAGAGTTATGGGCGGTGCTACATGGATCCCATTGGGGTCAATTGACTCCACTGAGATCTAGAAAAATATTAAAAAAAAAAAAACTCTTTAATGAATTGAAGTTATGGGAAGCTTTTGACCCCACTCAATGCCTAAGTTAATGGCCCATTTTTCTACCAAAATAAAATATAAATAAAAAAACTAATGGGGCCCAATTTTTGTTTTTTAGAGAAAATATCATTTTCTAGACATTTTGTCGGTAAGTCTTCATTTACCCTAACTTAATCTCTAAATATGGTATTCTCTCTCCATATTAGAAGGAGAAAACCCTAATATTATCAAAAGTAGATGACTGATGTTGATAAAGGTAAAAAAAAGAATTATTCGATTTGTGGAAGATAAGTCTTTTACTGACCCAACTGACTCGAACTTTTGGAGCCGCCACTAGCGATAGTACACCACCTGTGTTATTAAAAAGCACCTTTTGTCTTGAAAACTTCATCTTTATCACATTTTTCTTTGGAAAAAAAAAGGGATTTGTATGGAGGAGCTAATGTTAAAATTAACTCGTAAGTTTACTTCCCCACACTATTTTTGTCATTCCAACGTAGTAAGAATTAGAAAACGCCGCGTCTCAATTTAATGTCACTCTTACTCGTCCACTTGCCAAATAAACATGCCTAATGTGAGAATGGAAAGTTTAACCGTTGAATACTTTGTTGAAAAAAGGGCAAAAATATATATATATACACACTGCATTTACTAAATCTTGAAGCTGGGACCAAAAGATCCAAAATGCTTTCACAGTAAGCCTCTTAATAATAAGCATTCATATTCCTTCACTAAATAGGGTTTAGTTTGTGAACAGTTCAAATTTAAAAGGATTTTATTCCACCATCTCGAGTTTAATTAGGTACCGTAAATCTGGCCCTTTGTTTTCCCCCCTTTTCTGTTTAAATAATTCTCCATGAGTCAAAGATATCGGGGATACCCACGTAATAATAAAAAAAAAAAAAACTGGGACCAGACAACTGCACTTAAATTTGGTATTTGTGTCAGAAGAGGTGAAATTTAAATATTTCTAACAGAGTTTTTCGTATATATTGCACAAGGGTGATACATCTGATATCGAAATGTTCATTGTGTGCGATATCATATCACCCTATAATATTGTAGGAACAATTTTGTAGTAAATATTTAAACTACAACAGTTAATGGAACAACGATAGATCTAAGAACTGCTCTACTAGCAACATCACAAAAATCAGGTCCTGTCAAGTCATCACCATGTATTTCTCCCGGCTTGAATGAGCCCGGATCATCTATCGCATTTGTTATATATTAACCGTGAGTGGACCAATAATACTCCGCCACGTCATCCAAAAATTTAGGTGGTTTTGAAGTTTAAAAAGTTTAAATCAAATGAAAGAGAGTCATCTAAATTTTTGAATGACATGGAGGAGTATTATTGATCCACTCCGCACCAGCTATTGTTAATAAAAGACCCTTCCTTTTTCGGCACCGGCTATTGTTAATAAAAGACCCTTCCTTTTTCTGCACCATTGTTAATAAAAGACCCTCCCTTTTTCGGCACCGGTTATTGTTAATAAAAGACCCTTCCTTTTTCTGCACCTGTCCTGCTTAGCTATAAAAGTCCCCTCGACCCTTCTCATCCCCTTGACCCCTTCAATCTCTCTATTCTTCCAGAACAACACTCTCTCTCTCTCTCTCTCTCTCTCTCTCTCTCTCTCTCTCTATTTTCCCTTTCTCTCTCTCTCTCACTTCAGGTAAGAAATACTCAAAAACATGAGGCATAGGCCTGTTATGCTTTATTAATTTCCATTTGTTATCTTTCCCTTCTAACCTCATTAAAATCAGGTCGCCGCGTCTTTAGTGTAGAGAAAGGTTTACACAAATGACTATGACAAAGTGGCTCAAGACACATAATTGGCTATTCATTTTGTATGGCTTACATTACATGTATGTTTGGATAATCTTAGATAGACAGATATTTGCCTCCTAGTGGGAGGGGTCCTGAACAATGTCCTCAAAGGCCCTTGTGTGTGATCTCCCTTTTTGTTGTTGGACTCCAATTCTTGCCTTCAGTTTTTCTCAAGTCTTTTCTGGGGTACCCTTTATTTTTCAGGTGGAGCATGAGAATTTGCTTAGGTGGATGCATACAAGCTCAGCCCCAGTTGAGCTTTCCGGCGGGCGGTGGTATCCACATAGACTCTTACTGTCCCCCGCGATGGAAGGAGAAGGTGGTCATCGTGATGGGTGCCACGGGTACTGGGAAATCGAGGCTGTCCATCGAGCTGGCCACTCATTTCCCCGCCGAGATTGTGAACTCCGACAAAATTCAATTGTACCAAGGCCTTGACATAGTTACCAACAAAGTAACAGATGAAGAACAACAAGGAGTCCCACACCACCTATTGGGGGTGGTGAACCCTGAAGATGAATTCACGGCATTGGACTTCCGCCACCTTGCATCACTCACCCTTGAATCAATCACAATGCGCCGGAAGCTCCCGATCATCGCCGGTGGCTCAAACTCATACATTGAAGCTCTGGTCGAGGACCAAGACCTTGAGTTCAGGTCCAAGTATGATTGCTGCTTCATTTTAGTGGACGTGGCTCTTCCAGTCCTCAACTCCTTCCTATCAGAGAGGGTGGACAGGATGGTGGAGGCCGGGCTAGTAGAGGAAGTGCGCAATAACTTCCATCGAACCGCGGCGGAGGCAGACTACACCCGTGGCATCCGACGGGCAATTGGGCTACCGGAGCTGGACCGGTATCTTCGCTCGGAGGGCAATGCCAATTGGGAGACAAGATCAAGGTTGCTCGAGGAGGCGATCGATGAGATCAAGGCCAACACTATCAAATTGGCATGTTGTCAAGCGGAGAAAATCCACCGGCTCCATCGAAGGTACGGGTGGGACATCCACCGAATAGACGCCACCGACGTCTTCCGCAAGTGCGGTCAAGAGGCTGAGCACGCTTGGGAGATGCTGGTGGCGCGGCCGAGCATCTCCCAAGTTCAGCAGTTCCTCTATGGTGGTGGGAATGGGAAGAAGGTGGGGAGGGATGCTGCTTCCCCCACCTCCTCAGGGGCCAACGCAAACCTGATTGCGTTGGCCCCAACCCCACCAGTCTTGGCAGCATCGATGCCAGCTGCAAGATAATGGGGCCCACTGATGCCTGCCAGCCACGTGGCCCACTCAGACCGATAGAGAGCGAGTTGCTGTCAAGTCTTTACTCATCATTGGATTCAGTGCGAGTTTTTTTTTTTTTTTTTAATATTTTTTTGCACGCGTTCTTTCCGTACGTGTGTTGTTCCTCCTCTGCAGTCGTACCCACATGGCCCCACTGATGCGGCCATGTCATCAAGGTGCGCACCCCGCGCACCTTGGGAGGAGAGACAAGAGAGTCGTAGCTTTCGCATCATTTTGCAAAATTTACAAGAAGGTCTCTATCTTTCTTCCTTTCATTCACATCATGTTCATATTCGTATGTTGTTAGCTAGAAAGAGGAGAGGAAAGTGGAATAGATGAGTGGGTGTTCTGAATAAAACTTGCTTATTAGTGTGTAAACTCTATAATTTATCATAAAAGTCCAGCTTCCCCACTGGTCATTGATCATTTCTTGCTTATAATTGAATGCTATACAAATGAGTTGGTCTTTGACAAAAAATTTGTAACTTGAGTGATCTATTCACCCATTGGATTATTATTGCTTTGCTTTCTACCCCAACCAAAAAAAAAAAAACATTTCATGTATTGTGGTGTTTGGGATTTTAAGACAAATTTAGTGGGTTAACCATTTATGTGACTTTCATTTGAGATATATATGAAGTTGATTATGATTTATTTGACTGATTCTGTGGGTGTTTTTCTTATCATCATCTTTTATCTCTCCATCATTGTTATGTTTATATTTTCTTCCTCTATTTTTCTTGGATTGGAAGCTTTATTCTCAAAATGACCTATTTCATAATAGCCACCCCACCTTTTTTTTTTTTTTTGTCATACCAGTTTGCTTAATTTTTTCCCCCACACCAAAAGGTTGCACTTTACCAAAATTTCAAGATACCCACTAACTAAGCACACTTAAAATGGCAACAGCCTTTTAGTTGGCAATTTTTCAAAGATGCAATTGGGCCTGGTCTTGGCTTGTCCGTCCAACGCAACAACATGGGCCTTACTCCAAACCGACCCACTACGGCCTTTCCAAGGCTAGCCTACTTACATAGGTCAGTATCGCTCGTACGGGCTTACAAGGACCCCCACAATACCCAGGCCATGGGCCTTCCCCAAAGCGACCCACTAGGGCCTTTCCAAGGCTAGCCTACTTACATAGGTCAGTATCGCCCGTATGGGCTTACAAGGACCCCCCACAATACCCAGGCCTGGTCTGATCTAATAAACTATCAGGCCTAGATAATCGCACCCTGGATAGCAGATAGGCTTCTGGACACAGCCAACTCTGGCCCAAACCTGGTGGACCCCAGACAGTTGTACTCATCTATGAAAAAAAAATAAAAAAAAAATCATACGTTTTCAAAATTCAAAAGGCCAAAACTAAAGTAGCAATAGACAAGAAAGGAGGAATTGGAAAGGTTTCCTATCCTTTCTGTTTTGTATTCTCTTTGTCAAGTTTATTTTAATGGAAAAGCTAAGGCTATGTGATTCTGTGAAGGGTGAGATGAGATGAGTCCAATAGTACTCCAAAGCTAGAGGCCATTGCAAATTAACCTTTTCAATCAATTATTTGTATCAAGGAAATGACATTCTATGAGAGGAAAAGACGCTGAAAAAGTTAAAAGGAACCCTTTCAATCCTTCTCTTTCAGTCCAGATCTCTATCATTCCTTTTCTCTCTTGGTAATCAATCTTCTGGGGTTCTTTTCTCTCTAGAGATAAGAGATCCAACTATAACCAATCATTTAACTCCACCCACAAATATAAGCATCCATTTCTCTATGGCATCTTTCTTTTGCCTTTGCTAGCTAATAATAATAGGGCCTACCTATGTTGTGGCTGATGATATGGGAATTTGAATGGGCTCAATTGCCTGGCCCATGCCTGACCCAAATACAGAAAGTTCATTTTTCTGATAAATATATACCTGCTAATCATCTTTTGAATCTGACCTCCCATAACATACTTGTACTTTGAGCTGCCAACCTGATTCAAAGCCAACATGAGATATTGGGAAATGATCCAACCCAATTAATAAATGGGTTGAGCCTGAGTATACCTGTTGCCTTCAAGGTTTGAATGGACCAGACCCTTTGCCAGTCCTACAAACAATCCAGTTAGTTGAGACTTGACTTTTGAAGTCCCCTTTGATGGCCAGAAGTGGTCTGAATTAGGGTCCAATAGTCAGGCTCAGGACCCAGAGTTGTGTGATTGGGTGGAGAAATGTTTATGGCTGTGGCTTGTTATTGGATATATACATTATTAATCACTAGTTAAATCACAAATGAAAAACCTCAATCTAATCCATTTATGGTTTTAATTGGCTGGGCATGGGTTTAATATATTTGGCTCTTAGACATAACCTGGACTTATTTTGAGGTTTAGAGCCCAATTGTTTACATGGAATTGAATTCCTTGGAATACCAACAGGAAACATATTCCTATCAAAGTTGTTAAAACTGAAGAAACAAAGGTGTGGATGGCCTTCAAATAATCTCCTCTTTAATGGAAAATGATTACCTAGCCATTAGTAAATAAACCCTAGGAATGTCAGGGTACTTACCTACATCACCTTATATCTTTCACCCCTCACCTTTTTTAATATTATTTCGCCTATGTTTGGCATCACTATTTTTGTGCCTCTATTTCTTACCTCTATTTCTCAAAAATCTCTAAATCAGGTAGAGATTTTGAGAATAGAGGTATTTGACCACCTCTAGATGCTGTAAATAAGTAAAGGCAATGCCTTTATTTCCTACAACCCACAATTGGATGCATGCAAAACAATAGAGGCAGGTGAACAGTATTCCTGGCCCATTCACGCCCTAGTCCTTTCTTTTCATTTTTCTTCAAAATCTAAGAAGGTAAATCAAGATCCAAACCGTTGAAAATGTTCATAAGATCAAACATGGCAATAAGACCAACTTTCATCCATTGGATCATCACTAATCTTGAGATATGTGCAAGAGAAATGAGTAATTGGATGCAAGCTTTTGGAATCTGTAGGCCCCAAATGCAAGATCTAAACTATTAGATCTCTTTGGAAGGCTAAAAATGACTATGTTGTCAAATTCCAACGCATGAGACCTTGTGGATCTCGAGATATTTGCAAAAAATTTAAACCATCAATGTATGATGCTCAATACTAGATTTGTCCATGAATAGTAATGTTTTTCTATTTTTTTAGAATTATTTCTGTGAGTGTAAATCAAGATCTAAGCCATTGGGAATGTTCATAAGATCAGATACAGACATGACACCAAATCTCAACCATTGGATCATCATCAATCTTGAGATAAGTGCAAATAGTGAACTATTGAATGTAACTTTCTAGAATCTGTGGGCCCCAAATGCTAGATCCAAACCGTCAGATATCTTTGGAATGTTGAAAACTGCTATGCAGTAAAATTTCACAGCTTGACATATTGTGGATCTCGAGATATTTGCAAAACAATAGTGTATATATTCAGAGATGAGTTAAGCTTGCACAAGCACCATTGTGGTCAACTGCCTTGTGTTTAACTCAAGCTAAGCTCCACTCGAGTTGAGCTTCAGGAGCTGCTTTGACCAAGCTCAACTTGTCCTCACTTTACCGAGTTAGATCTCGTGCATGGGTTTGGTTGTCTTCCTCCACATTTTATGTGCATTAATGACGTCATCTTCGACTCGAACATGGGCTTGGTGATGCCAAGTATATATTAGTCTTTCGCTTTCTAACAACTTAACCTTTTGGAATGTATTTGTTGATATAAAATTAATGTGCCGTTCACTAATAGGTTAATCTTTTGATGTTACAAGTTATCAGGATGGTATCAAAGACAGAGGTAATGGTCATCAGGCATGTCACCTCCATCTGTATGTCTAGTTTGTCTATTGGATTCCGAATTCTAATAGCTTTCTGTTCGAGGGGGGTGATATAAATTTTTGTTCCGTTCACTAACAGGTTAACAATTTGATGTTACTGTTTATCAAGAGTATTGGCTAATCAGACTTGACAAGGGACCCTATAAAATGTTGACTTGATCACGTCAAGTTCAAGCCTGAGTTCGAACCGACCCGTTAATTAAATCAAGCCTAAGCAGAGTCTAGGTGAACAAACCTTAGCTTGAGCTCAACTTGTGATCTAATGGAGCCAAGCCCGAGCCCGAGCCCTAGCCCAAGTGTAAGCAAGCTGGTTCTTTGAGTCACTCTCTAGACAGCCCTATACTATACCACACGACGGTTTAGGCATTGTGACCGAAAATAACATATTATCAAGACAATTCACAAGTGACACATGTTTAGTTTGGGACCGGACCAATAGCATCCACAACTTAGATCACTAAAAAGATCTAAATATTACCTTGATTTGAAGTACAAAAAGCAACAAATCAAAGTGTATGAAAACATCATGCCTTGCCTCTAATTTGTCTTCTAACTCAATCACCTGACCTTGTTATACATGAGAAGATGAGAAGAAAGTACACGTGTGGCAAAGTACCCCATGAAGGTCCCATTCACATGCCAGTCAATCCATATCCATGTTCTTATTCCAAGTAATCCAAAGTTCCATTCCATGTATGTTTGTGGGACTTTCTTCATTTTCTTGAGTCCATTGTTATGGTTTTGGATTCCACCAAAACTCCATGATACTAGTTGCATAGTGGTGCCAAATGTGTCCATTTTGAGGGAGTGGACAATGACATTGTTTATTGGCATCAAGGGTTATGATAAAGTAATGTTAGCTTTGTACTGAAGGACCAACTGTCGCTTACCGTACATGAAAATGACCAAAACAGGTGAAATGCAATGGGGTTTTTGGTAGTGTGTGCCTTCCCCAATCGATTCATTGACTGCTGTAAAATATCTTCCCATGAATTTGGCTTTTCTTTCCCATGTGTCGTGTCTTTTCGGGCCCTTTTGAATGATTGCTTGTACTAAGCTTATAAAAGTTTTAACCAATGTTTTCCTATGATGGGAAAAAAATTGAAGTAGATAGAGGCCACAACAAAAAAAACTGCAACTAAATTGCCTCTCACTGATATGAAAATGATTACTCAACATTGCATAGCATTTGGCAAAATTAAAATATTTTCTTTGAAGAGGCCAATATATATATATATATATATATAAAAGAAAAGAAAAGAAAAGAAAAGAAACACATTAGATGCACGCAAGAACAAAAAGTTCATTTTAATTTCCCTCATATCAAACCGGTATTCTCACAAAGAAATCCATTTTTTTACCTAATTTTTCAATGGTCAATATTGACTCTCCACGGATTAAAAAAAGAAAAAAGCTTTCTGTAGTCTTCTTCCTCCTTTCTTCCCCTCTTCCCCAAATCCAATCTAATGGGCAAGGGCGGACCCACATACATCTATGTGGGGGCATACGCACCCATGGGACACCGGTCCGCTTCTAAAATCAAAACGAAAATTCTAGTTCTATTTTAAAAGTCTACATAAAAATCATGCATTCGCTCCCAAAACCTATATGAAAATCTTGAGTTTGTTCCAAGATCCCAATTGCCCGTTTGAGCCTGCACCCATTAAATGAATATCCTCATTCCGCCACTGCTAATGGGCAAGACCCAAAACCCAAATGAAGAGAAAGGTCATTACAAAAGAAGAAGAAGAGAAAAATCAAAGATCAATGAACCAACTAATATGCCTTCAACCAAAATCTTTAAGGGGTTTTACCTGTATCATCTCGATTGACGGTTATGAGAGACTCACATAGGAGTAATGCCCATTGGAAGAATACAACACTTTATTGTTCCATGGAGTGGACTCTAGAACGGTAGAAATGGAACTTTGCAACATTGAGGAAAGCTGGGAGCGTAGGCTGACATTTTTCATGGAATTGTATTATACAACAATTTGCTTTATGTGTGTGATACGTCCCTACTGACTAATAAATATGAATTATGAGAACTTTCGAGGATGGGTCATCCACCGTAGAATGGAACCCATTTTTCAGGACTGTAAATGCAGAACATGTTTTGGAACCATTTTTCAGTAGTTGGTCTATCATGCTGCCCTCGTCGATTCTCTTCTTGGTTGGTTCATCGATATGAGTGTTTAATTTTCTCCTTCTTCCTCTACGATGGCCTTTTCTCTGTATTTGAATTTGGGTTGGACCTGGGAAAGAGAGGACGAAGATTATAAAACCGTGTTTTTCATGGACGGAGGGTCAATATAAACCATTAATTACAATACAAAACAAGGATAAAAATAAAGGACTTTTTTGGTGGAAAAACCGATTTGACGTGAGGGAAACTAAATTGTCCTTTTTAGTCAATGGTGCAAGTATATATATATATATATATATATATATATATATTTTTATAAAACCTTACCAAAAAGGTTTTTAGTTCTACTCATGCACCTAGCAAATTAAATTCTTAAAAAGTGAGGGCTCCAACTTTTTTTCCTTTCATCCTTAAATTCCAAATTTCTCTTTTGCAAGAACCCATTTTACTATGAAC
Organism: Camphora micrantha; assembly: GCA_003546025.1. NCBI lineage: Eukaryota > Viridiplantae > Streptophyta > Magnoliopsida > Laurales > Lauraceae > Camphora > Camphora micrantha. Next base: position 5,434,435 of record QPKB01000011.1, on the reverse strand, counting down.
TCATAAGAATCTAACATAAAGTAGGAAAACTGGTCCTTTGTACTTTTTATTTTTACAGTCCCTTATTTTATATGTGTTTTTATTATACTATAGTGGAAACACTTCTTCTTTTAACGGGAAAAGAATTGAAGAGAATATCGAAATTGAATTTTTCGAAAAGAGATTTACTTTTCAAATCCTTGTTCAGGACCATGATTGTGATATTGAGATTGTTTATTCATCGTATTTCAATACACAGTTTTCTCCTTTTTCATATTAGTGCCCATTATGAATTATAGAGTACTACTATATATATATATATATATAGAGAGAGAGAGAGAGAGAGAGAGAAGTTATTGAGATTGTTTATTCATCATATTTTTTAAAGAGAGAGAGAAGTTATTGAGATTGTTTATTCATCATATTTTTTAAACAAAGAGGAAGTCTTCATCGTTGCTACAATGTATGATGAGGAAAAAGGAAAATAGGAATCTCAGCTCGATTCGAATTCATGAAAAGTGGCTTATCTACAATAAATGGGACTTTCTAAAAACTAACAAGAGTAAGATTCCTATTTGTATTAGAAATCAGTTTTATAATTGGATTTAACCTCTATCTTGTATAAACTATATAAATACATCAACATGATATACTTATTTTCTGATATTTAGAAAGAAGTTCCTCATCAACATTACCATGTTTCTTCATCTTTATGGTATTAGAACCTTAATTGTATGAGTCATATCATGATTCTGTATTTTATATACCACTATTTTGGTTAGTCGGTGCTATGCGCAAATAAGGTACGAAAAAAATCGATAAATAAGGTCATTTACGCACCAAAACCTTCACATCTATACAAGTGTGAAAGTGATTCACAACCCTCTTACAAAAAAAAAGTACTAATATAGTCTATCACACAGTGAACTTTTTTTGTAGGCTCCATGAATTACCATTTTAATTCTTGTGTGCCCTATATTTTTAATCCAATCCGTTCACATTTTTATTGAATTAATAAGCCCCAAGACTTTCAAACTGATTATTTTAAATCTTCATAGACTTTAAATAATTTGTGAAAAGGTCCCAACCTATAAATCTAGGTGGTGTTTAGCATCTCTACTTTCCACCTCTTATTCTCTTAAAACAAATTCAATCTGCTTTTGGATTGTTTGGAAAGGCATTGCCTCTGTTTGAGATTACTCCGGAATTATGCCCATTTCGAACAGATGAAAACGTCTGAAGCATGCAGATGCGTTCTGTTATAGTGAAACTGATAGTCCTTTTAGACAGATCATTTTTTTTAATTTTTTTTCCTTTAAATTGTGGGAGCCTAAATGATGATCCAAACTATTGGAAATGACCCCAAGATCAGACACGGCCATACATTCAAATTTGAGACGTTGATTTTTTTTCGGATCTCAAGATATTTGTGAAAAAACGAAGAACTATTGATTTGCCTTTTTGACTTTTGTGGACCGCACAATCAAGATCTGATCCGTTGATACTCTTTGAAATATTTAGAATAGTTACTCTTATAAATCTCAGCCTCTAATTCATTACAAATCTCAAGAAAATTAAGAAAAAAAGGTCACCCATTTGATAAGCTTAGGTAAGAAGCAATGGTTTCCTTGTGACTTTTTGGGTTCCGTTTTTTCCTCTTTTTTCTGAATTTCGGGTCACTCAATGATGATCCGAACTATCAGATATGTTCCCAAGATCAAACATGTATATGAGTTTAAATTTGAGTCGTTAATCTTTTCATAATCTCAAGACATTTGTGAAAAAAGTTTAGAATTTTTATTTCTGTGGGCCACACAATCAATATCCGAACAATTAATCCTCTTTGAAATAGTGAAAACAGCTATGGGCATAAATTTCAGGCCCTGATTCTTTGCAAATCTCGACATATTAATGAAAAATCCTGGACTATTGGATTATTAAACATTTATCTCAAACAGGTTTTTTGTCAAATACACGTAGCTATGAAATAAGAAATTTATAGAATTCAAGATGCATGAAATTCTTACGCAAGAATTCCAGTATGAATGACATACAAAAACCCAGAAATGACAGTTGAGCAATATTTGGAATTTTCTAACAATCACAGGACATGAATTACAAGAATTCCAGTAATTAATTAAATGGGCTCTAAAAGAAGTCTTAGAAGAATTCTTCTCAAATAAACTAGAGGATTTGACTAGAAAAACCCTTTTAGATTTAGTGGAGATCATGAAAAATGACCCGACATATATTTATCTACCATGGTAGTTTCAAGGGCCATTTTTAGTTCTTTTATTTTAACTTTTCTTGGGCGGGGATATCCCCGCTCCCATGTTCTTTAAAACACAGATGTGAACGTGAAATGTAAAATATAACATGAAATCCACCTTGTAATTTCTCCTTCATTTTCTTAAATATGTGATGAGCGGGGATATCACTACCCAGAGTAAAAGGGGGATTTGAAAAAGTAACTTATACATATAAAAGGCTGAACGAAAATATCCCCGCTCATATATGAATCATCGGTGAAAAAAGTAGCGGGAGAACCTGTATGGTTTATATTAAAATTTGAGAGCCTTCTTGGTCTTCATTGAATCCAATGGGATGTTTCCATTAAAATCCTCAATAAACTATTTCAAAAGTCATTAATACATCCAATGCAATGGCCTTGAAAGTTCTCTTTTCATTAGTGGTACAACTTTTTTTCTATCAAAATGCCATGGAGTTTTAAACTTCTCTTTCCTCTTTTTCCTCTCTTCATTAACAATTATACCTTCTTCCATTTGTTTTAGAGAATTTCTTAGTAAGAAACTTACTCAGAAGAGTCATTTCAAGGAGAATCCCTTCACAAAGGCAAGAATAATGATAAAGCTATTCTCAATTATTTGTAATTAGATCCACTAACAAGGTGGATGGGTCCCAACACTATGGACTACTTTATGGATTCGGAGAAAAGTTGTCAAAGATTCAAAACACATATTGTAAATTCATGAAAATTGTCAAAAGTTTCACGTGATAGAAATACTAAATTCATTCATGAGATACTCCAAACCTAATAAATTTAATCAAAACACACACACAGATTGAGAGAGGGAATGGACAAACCATCAGAATCTTTGAAAGAGATATCATTCCTAAGAATCTTGACCTCTAAAACAGAAATCAAGGTACTAACCACATCAACAAAGAGGAATAGACAAGTGACAACTTCCTCATGTAAAAATGCTTGATGTGATCATTGTGCCCTTTGGATACAATAAAATTATCTGATGTTTTGACAACAATTCTTTGATCCTTAGTTCTAGAATATGACCCAGAAGTGGGCATCATTTAGTCACAAATACAAGCATAACCAAACCAACTGAGCTGCAGCTTAAGACAACGAAAAAGCTCCTTTTTTTTTTTTAATTTATAATGTAAAAAAGTCCGGGCTTGCGCTTAATATTCTTCAGATTGGCCGGACTCGGGCCAGCTAGTTACAGCTCGAGTCGGGCTTGGGCAGTGCCTGGAGCTAGTGTTTAGAAGTCAGGCCGGGCTTGAATATTCCTCATCCCGGCCCATGAACACCCCTAATTATTGGCACATAGGCCTGGTTCCAATGTGGGTTTAGTTCAGTTAACTGATTGTGCCTGGGTCAAGTTCAGTGTCTTCCAACAGACTGAAAGATTAGCCAAACAAAGGCCCTCTTACTGAAACTTATTTTTTATATTGCGTATAAATGCCTATAAAAACAATGTAGTGGGCCCTGGAGAGCCTGAGCCAATTTCATTTGCAGGCCCAGATCCAAATGGTCTGGTGTATTGTACTGCAGGCCCAACATGATTTTCTTGAAATTTTTGGCATGGTCATGTACTTAACAGGCCTTGTCAATATGCCCAGCCAATCGGACTTTTGCAGCGAAAGCACCAAATCCGACTCAACTACTCACTAGGCCCAAACTCTTATAAGAACAGAACCCATAATACTCTGCTCAATTTGATTTGTGCCCAAAGAAGGATGGGTTCAATTCCTGTTACCTTAAATGATGTGACCAAAAGAATTTGGTAAAGACCCTTATTAGGCCCAATTGACAATTGGATATGGTCCATGCCCAAATACACACACTACAGAATAATGTTTCCAGATTTGAGTTAGACCAGGAATCAGCCCAGACCCAGTTGGGTCTATTGGATCTGGGCGACAATTGGGGTCCAGGCCTTAGTAAAGGAACATTAATTGGGTCAGGGTGTCTGGGGCCATTATATACCCAACCCAGGTCATAACTGTTTACATCCCTACTCTTGGTCTAGGGTTGGCAATTCCTGATTATTCCGACTAACCCAACCCTTTTTGACCTTGTGACTCAGGATATCCCTGATTATGTCCCACCACTCCTGGCCTAAGGGTGGCAATTGCTGATTATGTCTCACTAACCCTAACCCTATTTGATCGCGTCGCTCGGGATCCCTATTGACCTTTTTGTTTTTAGGTTGGGTTCATGTTGACATTTCTGACCTAATTAATAAATAGGCCGGATCTAGGTTCAGTCCATCCTTGTTATTTGATTGACCTGCCAACCAGACCCATCGCTATTAATTGTGCTGTCCCAATAACCCAACCTGAACACACAACCTGTTAATTAAGGGTCTTGTAGTAATGTACATGATCTACCAAAAGCAAACTTCCCTATTCAAACAGTTTGCCTGCAATTTCCTTCATTGTGGCACCAGCAAAATATGCCCGTGCAGCCGCGTTTAGCACAGGCAATAAATTTATAATATTAAAAATAATAAAAATTTTAAATAATACTGAGTCTAAATTATTCTGAAATGGTAAAAATTACAATCAAAACTAAAACCGATAATAATAACAAGAAAAGACTAGCAAAATGTGGCCATGCTAACAATCGTATTTATAAATCTACATGAAATCTTTATATATTGGAAACATATTTATATAGAAATGGCCTTAAGTATGTATTAATAGGGTCTTATGGAAGAAAAGAAATAAACATTATGCTAATATCAACAATCAAGCATCATGCTAATTATAAGATTAACTCAAAATAGAGTTCCTAGGCTCTATGCTCAGAGAGCTCAAAACAGAGCACGAAAACAAAATCTCAAACAAGATTCCATTAGAAAAAAAGGAAAAAAACAGTATAATGAAAAAAAAAAAAAGCATTATAAATCTACAAAAGAAAATCATTTAAATCCAACAAAGTAGAAAAAGTCTATTACACTTTTATAATAGATTCTAGCATAACAGATCATGTTTCTTACTTATTGCATGAAAGCCTAGTAAACTATTAAAAAAAAAAAAAAAAAGAGTGAGAATTTAATCAAACAGATTGGTGGATGTTATTTTAGTGAGGAAATCATAAAAAAAAAAAAAAAAAAAAGTATCTAAGGAAATAGAAAAAGAAGAATATTTATAAAAAAAAAAACCAGAATCTCAGAATTTAATATTGAAATAAAAACTAATTAAAGAAAGAAATAGAACAATGATTATTTGTTTCAACTGGTTTCTAAAAAACTATATTCAAACTATTAATAAAAAATAACCTTTGTTAAGAACTAAAGATTCAAGTTCTATTGATCAATCTAAGTTAATTATAAAATGCATTCAATGGTTGCAGTTTGTAACTAATGATTTTAAGTATAGTTCAAAAATACATATTTATAGTTGAAAATATGTTATTACTAAAATCAAAATATTTATAGTCACTTTCATCTTAGTTAGTATATGAGAACTTGTATATTCCCATTTCTCTAATAGAGATCTGTTATCTTTTATAAGGAAGAACTTTTGAATTCAAATTATGTTGATAAAAAAATCAAATGTGCAGCCTTTTTTCTAACGTTTCCTTGATATATTTGTGATGCTTAAGTAAAAATTTAGGTTATGTTCAGTATGAGAGAATGGATTATCAAGAGGAAATTCAGGAGAGAAGCTCAGACTCCATTTTTTTCTTCATATACTATTTCATTGAAACACCAAATGAGTAATGCATACAGAAGTGATTACAAACTAATGGTTTTTGACTAATGATTACAAACTAATGGTTTTAGACTACGAGGAAAGAAGCATTCCAAAAGAAAGAAGTAGAACAACAGACTACCTCTAGGTTAATATAATTTGTAAATTTATAATGACTGAAGAGGCAGTTATTGGATATATGGCCTATATGGAAATTCAACCCTACCAAGTGTAAGTGCAAAAACTGTAACCCACAAAATTAGGGGGTGCCTTATAGGACTTACCCAAATGGTTGTAGAAAGCCAGACAATGGAAGATCTCTTTGGGAAAGATAGCTCGCCAGAGAACCTGAAAAAGGCCAGAGAAGAAGGGTCAGAGGACCCTGGCTGTGGCAGCGTAGAGCTCTCCGATGCCTAAGTTAGTACACGACCTGAGCTTAGGGTGGAGAAGATGAGAGGTAGAGTTCAGAGCATATCTGTGTCTGCAACTCCGTGTGTATCTCAGTGTGAATGTCCATCCTCCATTGTAATGGCGTTTTCCTCTTGTATTTGTTAGGAAGAAGAGTTGACTCTTGATATTTGATGGTGGGCCCCACGTCCTGCTAAGGTCTTATCAGCCCACAATGCATTAAATGTCAGTCACATGGATATGTTCCTGTCTTGACTTATTGGTAGCAGAACTCCCATCGGCAGCCATGTGTTTGAAGGGGGTACATGGCTGTCAGTGCCTGTCTCGGTTGGCAGTCCTCAGCTGCAGCCGGAATGCGTCTGACCTCGTAGCTGCAGCCGGAATGCGTCCCGGCTGGCATCCCTCGTAGCTTCAGCCGAACTGCATCTCGGGCTATAGCACGCAGCCGAGGTCACGCTCAGCCGGACTGAGGCAGCAAGCTGGTTCCATATAGCGTGCTGGCGCTGTAGCCGAGATGCACTCAGTAGGACTGAGGCCGCAAGTTGGTTCCAGATAGCGTGCTGGCGCAGTAGCCGAGATGCACTCAGCCGGACTGAACCATAATCGGGGCCTCAGCCGAAAGGCATGTTGGCTCCTCATAGCTGGAGCCGGAATGCAGATCGGGGGGATGAAACACGTGGCCGAAGTCATGCTGAGCTGGATTGAGGTCACGGCACTGGTCTCGGCTAGTGTGTTAGCCGAGACCCCGAGATGCTATTAGCGCGTAGCCGAGGTGAAGATGACCGAACTGGCTGCAGGTCGTGGCTGGAAAGCCGGGCCAAGGTGGGAGATCTGACGCTGCTGCTAAGCTGATACATGCCGGGGCATGACCAAGGCGGTTTCGGCCGAGCAGGCGATATTGGTCCCGGCCTGGCGCATTAATACTAGAGCCGTGACGCACGTAGCAGAGATCACTGAGGAATAGGGGGTCTTAATCTTGGAGTCTTAAAATTTTCCCCACACACCAAGGATATGAAATGGATGAAAAAAGAAAGATCCCCTCCATTGAAGAACCACAATCCAACTAATCGCTTCACGAAAATTCTGTTCCTTACTCTTTGCTGGCATCTCCATGTTGGGATTATTACTTTTAATATTCCAATTAGAAAATCAAGAAATCTCCTAGAGTATCCAAAAGTCATTTTGGAAAGTGTAAAGGTGAAAGGTCATCTAGAAAAGCTAAAGGTCATGGGTTTTTATTATTGTCTTGATATATGTAAAGTCATGTCTTTTGAAAGTGTCCTTTAGTAGTCCATATGAGGTTATGTGGTAGTTGTTTTCTAGTGTGTGAAGAAAGTGGGAAGAAAGAGTGCGAGCCAAGAGTGTGTGTGGTGAAGGTCTAAGAGATTGTCCAAGTGTTGGTGTATTGTTATCTTAAGGTTTGATTTATATATAAGTCTTTTGTTCATTTGATTTAGAGCAAGGGCACTGTACGGCCAAACAACCTTATTTGTTAAAGATAGTGGCGGACCCACGTTACTGGAACCTGGGGCGGGCGCCCCAAGTTAAATTTGAAAACTCATTTAGAGTTCTATTGGGCTACTGGCCCACGCCCCACATGATTTAAGGCCCACACCCCATGTGCTAAAGTCCATCACCCCATATCAAAATCGATGAATGAAGAAAAGAAAAAAACCCTTCTGTTCTTCGTTCTTCTATTCTTCTTCTTCACTTCTCTGACTCTCAACCTCAGTCAGCCCTTTCTGGCATCTTGGCTTCTCTTCGAATGCTTGTGAGGCTGTGACAGTCGTTCGTCGTTCGGCTTCAGGTAAATCTATCTCCTTCTCTCTAGCTTTGTTGCCTATCTCTCCCCCGTCACTCTCCCTCTGCGTTTTTCTCTGTGGAATCTCTTTCTCTCTCTATGTGACTGTCATTGTCGCCTCTCTCTCTCCCTCTCCCCCTTCTCTTCCTATCTTCTATGATTAATGATTCCATTCAATCATTCATTATTTTAGGCATTGCATTTGCATAGAAAAATTAGGGTTTTGTTTTTTTTTTTTTAATGTTTGATGGCTCTCTTTATTTATTTATTTTTTTCTTGTGTTCGTGTTTAATCTATGAATGAGTAAGATTTGTGACAGAGATATTAGGGTTTTGTTTTTTTTTTTTTTTTTTTATGTTCTTGTGTTTTGGGTTTTTTTTTTTTTTTTTTTTCGAGTTTAATCTATTACATTACTTGATTTTGGGTTTTTTTTTTTTTTTTACCTCCTGCTCATCAGCCTTGCCTGCACCACCACCGGCATTTTCACTTTCAGATGATGAGTAGCTTAAACCCAGACCATGAGCATCTTTTCTTTCATCACCACTGACATCATCCTCACAAGCCCATTTAGAAGCCGGCAAAACAAGATCAGATTTTGATTTTCTATTCTTTGAGAAGGCTTTTAATTCAGGTTGTGGAATTGCAAGTGTGGGAGCCAAAGGTGCAGAAAAATCTTTATCTTGCAATTTTGACACTTCATCCCCATATCGATTCCATCCCAATGACCCTGATGGCTCCAGTCCAAGCTCATTCTCTCTACTACTGGCAATATTTGCATTCCAGATGCTTTCATCTCTTGAATACTTGGTGGAGTTAGACTGACTTTGTCCATACTTCATATCATCCTGTCACTCATATACCCTCTGTTTTTCTGCCTCTTCCAGACTAAGCAATCTGGAAACCATCATCTCCCTCCCGCCACAGAGGGATAGTCCATTATGTCTGCAGCGTCTTTCCGGCTCAGCTAGGAGAAGATTTAGCAGCTCCTTCCTTCATAGCCGCCCCTTTCCCCATTGCTAATGCAGCATCTTGATTGAGCTTACCTCCATCAGTGGTAACTTCGGAGCTGGTTTTCTTTTGTGTTCTTGTTTAATTTATGAATGCATGAGATTTGTCAATCATGGATAAGGGTTGGCTGGTTGGGCAATATTATTTGACTTCATGTATGTGTCTTGACATCTTGTTTGATTGGAGTTGGTGTCTTCCCACAACCACAAGTAGTTTTGTTACTTAATTCTGTAGTTGATAGTAGTGTTGACGTAATTCTGTAGTTGATAGTAGTGTTGTGAATTGTGATTATCCTTCATCATTCAGCAATTAGTTTTTGTTCATTTGAAATTGCATCAGGCCTAATGTTGAACCCAATTGTGATCATCATAATTATTTTGTGTTTTGATTGAATGATTGATGAGGGACACTAGCAACTAGTTGGGTGTGGTTTCTTCTTGGTTATTGTTGATTTTCTTTGATTAGTAACACAAGTTTTGCTAGAAAGTTAAGAAGCGTTAAGGAGCAATATCCTATTAGAGATAAATAACAGAGATAAATACCAGACTGAAGCTTACGAGATAATATAAAGACAAATTACAAAACAGCTCTCTGTATGGCTTGTTTCGCCAACATTTCCACTCAAAAATTAGCTCCCAGCCTAACATGCTTGTTTGAAACTGAGGCCAGAGCATAAATCTCTAATTTCATTGAACACAAACAATATAGAGCTTCAATGGCTGAGCCATGATAGAGATGACCCATGATTATTTACTGATTATAACACTTAATTTAATGGCATCAAAGAATGTGGTAGTTAATTATACAATTTTATTTACAAATTGTGTGTTACTAGTAGGATTCCTTATAAAAATAAAAAATTATTTAAAACATGTCTTTAACCTATGTTATAAATGGTGATCGTTGGTTGTTGGCGAGGATTCTGATGTAATTGACCTTATCTTTGAATAAGATATGAAAAAATATTACAAAAAACAATCACCTACCAATGCACCGCCTCCGACTATAGAGAATGATAAGAATGATGAAATGCCATCATCCTCAAAGAAAGGGCATGTAGGGGTTAACTAGATAGATCTTCCCACAGATCCTGGGTTGCGAAATCCAATCTCGAGCTATCATCCTACAGATAGAGACCAAGTCCAAAGAGTGTATCTACAAAAAGGCCCTTGTCAGCCTCGGGATCATAAATTTCCTTATACGGGGTGTGGAAAAGATAAGAGGCAATTCAATCATATTTGGTTTAAGGATTACGACAGTTGGTTGGAGTACAGCGTAGAAAAAGATGCTGCATTTTGCCTTTGTTGTTATCTTTTTGGAGAGGAAACACGTTATGATGCTTTTATAACTCAATGATTTAAAAGTTGGAGGAAAAAAGAAAGAATTAAAAATCATGTGGGAGGCCCGAATAGTGTTCATTATCAAGCATATGAGAAGTGTCAGAACTTATTAAATCAGAAGTAACACATTAAGACGGTTATTGTCAAACAATTAGGTCAAGCTCGAACAGAGTATCGAATCCGCTTGAAAGCAACTCTTGCTTCTGTTCGATTTCTTCTACGCCAAGGATTGCCTTTTCGTGGTCATGATGAATCTGAAAATTCAAACAATATGGGTAACTTTCTTGAGCTTTTGCAAGTACTTGCCAATCAGAATGAAGCTATGAAAAGAGTTGAATTGGAAAATGCTCCTGAGAATCTAAAATTGACCTCCCCAAAGGTTCAAAAAGACATTGAGAATGCGGCTGCCGCAGAAACCGCTCAAGCTATCATTTATGAGCTTGGAGATGCACCATTTTTCCTTTTAGTGGATGAATATAGGGATATTTCTATCAAAGAACAAATGGTCGTTGCTATTCGCTATGTAGATAAACAAGGATGTATGATTGAGCGGTTTTTAGCCATAGAACATGTTATGGACACTAAAGCTCAATCACTTAAGGTGGCCATCGAAGCGATATTTTCCAAGCATGGATTGAGCTTGTCAAGTTTGTGTGGGCAAGGTTATGATGGGGCTGCTAATATGAAGGGTGAGTTTGATGGCCTCCAAAGGCTCATTCAGAATGAGAACTCCACTGCATTCCATGTTCATTGTTTTGCACATCAGCTTCAGGTAACACTCGTTGCTGTTGCAAAAGATAACAAACTAATTGCCGCTTTCTTTGATTCGGTTTCTATGGTGTTGAATGTCATTAGAGGCTCTTGCAAACGCCACGACATGCTCCAAAATATACAAGCAGCTAAAGTCGTTGATGCTCTCAATTCTGGCGAACTTGAAAGTGGACGAGGTTTGAATCAGAAGACTAGCCTCAAGAGGCCTGGAGATACACGTTGGGGCTCGCATTTGGATACATTGATTAACTTGATATACATGTTCTCCTCTGTGGTTGATGTGCTTGAAATTATCTCCGATGATAATATGAGTGAACACAAGGGCTCTGCTACTAACTTATTGTGTGTATTGGGCGATTTTGATTTTGGATTTAAAATGCATTTGATGAGAGATATATTGGGGATCATCAATGAATTATCAAAGTTATTGCAGCGAAAGGATCAAAATATTATCACTGCCATGGAACTAGTGAGAGTGTCGAAGCAACGACTGCAAATGATGAGAGATAATGGGTGGGAACCTCTCCTATTTGAAGTCCATTCATTTTGTGATAAATATGAAATCTTCATTCTCAATATGAGTGATATGTTTGTTGAACGAAAGCGATCATGACGTAAAGCTGAATTGACAAATCTTCATCATTTTCGAGTTGACATATTTTATACTACTATTGATTTGCAACTAAAAGAGCTCAACCGCCGCTTTAATGTGGTGAACACCGAGTTGCTTCTTTGTGTGGCATGCTTGGATCCAAGGGATTCATTATCTGCTTTCGATAAGAAAAAATTGATCCGCCTTGCTCAGTTATATCCAAATGATTTTTCGGACTTAGATCGGGCGAGACTTGATATTCAGCTTGCGACTTATATCGTTGATATGCGCACCAATAGTAATTTTGTCGGAGTGAAAGAAATTGGCGGCCTTGCTCAAAAGATGGTTGAAACAGAAAGGGACATTGCATATCCTTTAATTTATTTGCTCTTGAAATTAGCGCTAACCCTAACAGTTGTCACTGCTACTGTTGAGAGGGTAGTTTCTGCTATGAAAATCGTTAAGAATTAACTGCGCAATCGAATGGAAGATGAGTAGATGAATGATTGTTTGCTTGCATATATTGAAAAGGACATATTCAATAGCATTGATGATGAGGCGATCATGCAATGCTTTCAAAACATAAAGAACCGTAGAGGGCAATTGTAAAAACTTAGTTTTGGAGTTGGGATGACTTTTGATGAGAGAAGTATATGTTAGTTGATGCCAATTATTAATATGTACTTCTTTCTTTGGGTTGATACCCGGATATTTTGGAGGTTGTCAACCCTTTTTTTTTTGGGATGATTGGATTGCCCATATTTTTTGGGGGCCTTTTGTTTTCAGTGTAAGAGATATACTTTAAATTTTGGAGAAATGAATATTGTCATCATTTCAAACAAAAATTATATGTTAGTTGAGTAGTTAAATATTTTGCATCTATTTAAATGGAATACATTTTCTCTTTTGCTATTGTTAATGTGAAAAAATTCTAGCAAAAGTTTCGCCCCACCTAATTAAAAATTCTGGGTCCGCCACTGGTTGAAGGCAACCTTAATACACTCATAATACGGACTTCAGTTCCAACAAAGCTGTAGCAGAGCATTCCATCAAAGTGGTATCAGATCTCTTATTTCCATCAAATTGGTATCTGAGCTCATATATTTCATCAAAGTGGTATTAGAGCCATCTTCCATCACTCCATTCATAGTAGGTCCACATACGACCTATCTGGATCACTAAAGATGTGCCCAAAGTATATATAGAATGCTTGCATGACGCTAGATCCTATTGTGCCAAGGATTGACACTTCTGCAATTAACATACATAATAACTGACAAAGTTGCAGCAACTAGCAATAGTGACAAGTCTAATAAAAATGATATTAAGTAACAATAGCCTTATATAATAAAATTTTAAATTATATAATAAAAGATAGTTAGTTTGAGTTTTCCTTCCCAGTAAAGATGTCGGAACATCCTGTTTAGGTTGAAACAAAATGTGTGCTGACAACATGTCCCAGTTACAAGGCTTGCAGCTAGCATGGTTACTGAATCTGATAAGCAAGTGCATACCATCGAGGGATAGTCCATTATGCCCTAGAATTTCCACCCAATATAATCAAGATCAATATTCTTAGCAAATTTTTAAATAAAATGGTATATAAAAAAAATCTTACAACATAAAATAAAGAAAAAATAAATAACATAAAAAAGTAATAGTATTTAACAAAAATACATAATACATGAAAAAACATTAACATATATTTTTAAAGATACTCACTAAAGAGGCATCCGTTAAACTCAAGCAAATAAAAACAAAAAAAAAATGATACAACAGAAACAGAAGGCAAGATGTGTCACGTCCCCAAAATAAAAATTGGGAAAACCATGAAAAATTTAAATTTAAATTCAAATTCCAGTGTTTAATACAACACAAGCTTCCAAAAGTGGACCCATATAACAAATCATGGTGAGTCAAAATAAATTTCATTAAATGCAACGGAAGCTTTACTCAATTGGTATTCAAAGTTTATAAATGAGATCCAATACGAAAATCAAATAAACATTAATAATTAAAGTTGGGGAATAAATCAAACAATTACTAAGTAAAATTTTATCATTAAAAGAAGTTCATCTAAAGAGTTGCTAAGATGACGTTCTCTTTAATGCAAGCTCAGACGGCTCCGAAGCCATCTCCGGCATCCCACTTGGGTTCGTCAGTTGGCTCAAACGTTTGAAATGTTTGATCCTCCTCCGTTTCCTCGGTAAAGTAGGGCTCGGTACCTATGCACCAAATATTACAAAGTAAATAGCAAATACATAATCATAATTCAAAATTAAATACGATAACGAGATGAGTAAAGATAAGTGAGATCATATATGAATAAAGACAATGATATAACACGAATGAACGTACGACATGAATCCAAATAAAACAAATGGAGCAATATAATTCACACGAAGACAAGTGTCCCCGTTGTGAGTGGTCAGCCCTAAATAAATTGGGAAAGCCAGTCCACAACGTCGGTGGTCATAAACCGATCAAATAAAACAAATCAGGATAACATGTTCACATTCAAAGCGGATTATAAGTGATCCGGACACATTGGTGATCAACCGTCCACATATCGATCTGCAGTCGTCCACAAATGACCCACATAAATATAAACATATAAGCATAATAGACCTGAATAATAAAGCTCCGACACAAGAGGGTTATATAAAATTTCACAATCCATATAATAAAGCACTTATTATATCCCTCTTGTGTCAAAATAATTAAGTCAAAGTAAAGTGCTGGCCATTTCACAATCCATATCATAATCGAATTGGTATATAAAATTTGCCAAGCCACTTTATAGTCCATAACACAATAGGGTATGCATCTAAAGGAATACACATCCTAAACCAACATATATATGCATGCGACGATTAAGACATAGATACAAATCGATCCTAAGGTCAAACATAAGCTCTCGTACCCAACAACCAAAGGAATCTCTAATAAATATAAAATCAACACATCTTTTCTTCATTAATGGTGCATAGACCCAGTTAAAGGTTTTCCAATAGAGATGTGTTGAACTCGAATCCATTAGGATTTGCCCGAGGTCATATGAAGTACTAAACCCTATATTAGTAAGATATCGTGTGCCCAGACGGTATTTACTTAGGTCCAATGATACAATTAATAAAGTACAAACATATAATTTTGACACATTAAAAAACCCAAGATACCATTAAAAATTAATTTACAAATAATAATAAAAAGTAACAATCCTTAATTTATAATTTTAGAAAACCTAAGGCCTCATCCCAAAACATTTTCTATATTCAAATAGTCAAAGGATTTAATTTGGATTTATAAAACAACCAAGGCCTTTATCTAATTCTTAGAAACTAGAGGGAAAGGTGAATAGTTTAACGAAAATTAATGTTCTGTTTGCTGTCACATGCTGTCACGTGGGAAAACTCCTTTTCTCCCATTCAAGTCCAAGTCAAACCTTTCCACACCTTTTACCCTCATGAACAAGTCCGGTCACACAAAACCCTTTCTCAAAATGATAAGCTTCTCGCCGGGTTCATCAGGGACGTCCGGATAGTGGGCTCCACTGACCCGGTCCCAAATCAACTCCACCAACTAGGTCGTCCAGCCATGTACAGCCATATGATCGGGCCAGATATGTGATCCGATCAATCATTGGGTCCCACCACCTGATTAAATATAAATAAAATATTCTAAGAGTACTCACGCCTCCCAGATTGTAAACACAAGATGGCAGCCAAACGTAACATGAAAACCATATCAAAAATGAAATCGGTAACAGACCAGGACGATCTGTTTATGGATTTCTATTCAAAATAAAAAAAAATGAAAACCAGTTTTTCTCATAATCTCATCGCACAATCACATTATCACATGAAAAGGGCTTAAAAGGGCTTCAACATGCATTGACATGCCAATCAAGGAGAAAACAAGTATTAAATTTATAAATCATGATTAGGTACTTGCCTTTCATTGGAGTTGAAGAAAATGCAACAGATCCTAACCAATACCCAAACTGAGATTCCCACAGCGCTCGAGGATAATCCTATCACCGATCTGATAAAGAAAATGAAAACAAATGCTCAGATGAGCAGATCTATAGTATTCCTATCCAAATCCTAACATTGGAAAGATTAAGAAGAAAACCTAAAAGTACAGTTCTACTCCTAATGATCTGAGGAGAAGATTACCTGAGATGAGAAAGTAGAATTGAGAATGATGGTATCCTCCGATCTAGATTCTGGTGGCCGGATCCAAAAGCTGCAATTGCTTGAAAAGTTGAAAGAGGAAGAAGACGAAGAAGTTACGTGTGAGGAGTTGCAGAGATAAGTGAGATAAGTGGGGAGAGATAAAGACGTGTCGTTATTAAAACTAGGGATTAGGTTAAAAGGGAATATTCTCTGCACTT
The DNA here is from genome assembly GCA_003546025.1 of Camphora micrantha. Lineage (NCBI taxonomy): Eukaryota > Viridiplantae > Streptophyta > Magnoliopsida > Laurales > Lauraceae > Camphora > Camphora micrantha. The sequence goes on along the minus strand of QPKB01000011.1, from coordinate 5,418,182 downwards.
AAGTTATTGGGTCAAAACTGCGGGTCAGGTCATCTACCCATTAACCCAACTCACCAATCCACGCATCTGATCTAACGTGTGCCCCACTTAATCTTAACCACTTAAATAACTAAAATACATTTAATTAAAATAATATTAATATTCCAATTAAAATAAATTAAAAAATTATAAGCGGGACCGGGATCTTATAAGATGGGTTTTTCGAATTACTTGTATAGGTGTACATTTGAAAACCAATGCAAAAGAGTTATTAAGTGTTTAAGAAAGAAGGAGTCGTCAATGGGCAATGGACGTGCATAATAAAAAAAGATTAGGTGCTACAAGAGTGGGAGATGGAGCGAGAGCGAGGGTGAGGGAGAGAAACAGGGAGGTCGAGAGAGGGAGGGGAGGTCGAGAGAGTGTGCCATGCCATGATCCAATGCATGTGTTGGAGAAAATTCAAAGAACATCAACTGCCTGTGTTAACCATTAGTGCATAGAATGAAATGTTTCTGTTGTGGGCTCCTTGCAAATTTAGGACCTAGTGTGTCTTGTATTTCTACCATAGTAGAGTTACAGAGATCATCAATTAGAGAAGATTTTCGTTGCTCCCAAAACAGCAAGAAGGTACCTGTTTACACACTGAGAGGGAACTAGCTGTATCTGCTAGTTAAGATCTAAACCAGGATTAGGGCCTCATTTCGGGGAGTCCTCAGTCCTTGCATATCTCCACTGATTGAGAAACTCGTTTTTCTTTTGTTCAGAAATCTCGTGTTTGGATATGTGTGTGTACTTTAGGCTGAGTTCTTTTGAGATTTTCAGGAACCCAAGACAAGGATATGGTTGGTTCTTGGGACTGCCATGAAAATAATCCAATGCTTCTGACTGCATGATGCCAACGGTGGCTAAGACCTGATTTATCAGGTGTGGTGTCCACCATTTATAGTGTGATCAAACCTGCTCATATTACATGGACATGTCTGTATAGAAATCTATCCAAATTCAACTTCAGTTGGGAGTTGTATGAACTTTTGGGCTGATCAATTGTGAAATATAGTTATGCATTTTTTGTAGTCCAGCAGTATATGATGCTATATTTTGAGTGAAATTTGAAATGGTTCACACATAGAGAGAGGAGAGTCCATTTAAGATGATAGGGATTCATCCTAAACAGGTAGAGCCCACACTTGATAAATAAGATCTAAACAACCGGCATGGTGGCAAGATGGGACAATTTCTCTTTGCATGAAAAATTGTCTCTTACGGCTTGTTTGTTTGCATGGAATTATATATATAGGTGTTTACAACCAAATCTCTACAAAGGAATATTAAAGAGGTGAGGGATGAAGGATGTAAGGTGAATATACAGATAAGACCTTGACTTTATTAGGATTTGAATTACTAAGATATAGCGGGGTATTCATCTCCCACCTCCTCTTTATTTATTTTTTTAATAAAATGGAGATTATTTGCTAGTCAATTTTTTGCATATTCACCTTTTTTTTCTTCTTCATTTTTTACCACATCTAAAAATACAAGCCCTAGAGTTCTTGTGAATTCAATTGCATGAGATGCACGAGACAAACGAGCTTTAGGGCACGTTTGGTAAATGAAAAGGAATCCTCTCCATCTCCAAAGACGCCCACAATCCTCAAGAAGGATTCCCAATGAGAGTTTCATGTTTGGATGGAGGAAGGATTCCTACAAATTGTAAAATGTATGATCTAATGGTAATAAACATTTTTATAATAAGCTTTATCTGGTGATGATTCAATGTAATAATAAAGGGGTGTGATGATTTTTCCATGTAATAGTCATATTCATTCCTTGTTGCAGACTTCAAGCATGTGTACTTTGTTTTCAAGAAAGAGAATACTTTTGTGTCTTAACATCTTCACAAGTGACGACTAAATCCATTTGAACACAAGTTTTTGAGAGATGGACTTTGTTAAAATGGCAAGTGTTTGAGAGAGAAAAGCTTTGTGGTGCTCTCGGCCGTTCAAATTTACAAATATCACTCAAATTTGACATGATCAAGATGGCCTTTACTATGAAATGGATGGTCGGAAAAATCTGGTTCTTTGTTCCTAGTTCAATGAATGAAATTGGTGGTGAATTTCTATTTAATGTGTCAACTTATTTAGGTCTCAAATTTCTATTTAATGAAATTTGTTCTTGTTTTTCATAGTATATAGCTCAAAAAAAAAAAAAAAAAAAAAAAAAAAAGACAATGGGTTGAGATCTAGATCACATGGAATCTTTCTAGAGGTGATTTTATTTTTATGGGAATGCCAACAATTAGATATTAAGATATCAAATACCCTGTCTAGAGATGGGATATAAACATATTATAGATGGCATGGATATAGGTCTATTGCCCAAGTAGAAGCATGCATAGGATATTAATTATGGAAAATTTTCATCTTAGATCGGACCACATATTGTGACATGTAGTTCAGCTTGCATGGCTCACTTAGATGCATTTCTACTGTTCGGGTGGGATGGATGGAAATATCTTTTTATAGAACAGATAAGGGCCGTGTAAAAAATTCAGTCCTATCAAATTAGCCTGACTCTTGATATTAATAGCATTATAATTTAACTGGTATTTTTGTTTTCCATGTAAAGTTCAAGGTTTTTGTGAATTGAAGATTCATAGGTACTTCAATCCAACCCTTAATAAAGATTTGCTGAGCATTAAATTGGGCAGTGCCAGTGATGATGGGATAAGAGTGCGAGAGGAGCTTCACTGATGTAAGGTGCGCCCAAATGAGCCCTATAGAGCTGGACCAACATATCAGTCCCCACATGTGGGAGAGAATTCTCTCGGGCTGCATATTGGTTAGCTCAGTCAACCTTGTGGTCCATATGGGCAAGGGAGGGGAAAATTACAAAAATAAACTTAAAAAAATGCGCATCCTAGCTTTCCATTTAACTACTTAAAATTTAATGGTATTTTAACCATAGATTTATCTTCTTCTTCTTCTTCTTCTTTTTTAATTAAATAGTTTGAGAAAGTTCAATTATCATAAATGTAGACCTAATGCCAGATCATGAGATGGATAGATCAATGATCAAACGGGGTGCATTAATAAAAGGTAGGCTCAGGTGGACCCCATCTTGTATGGTCAGGCTGAGATGAGCCCAAAGGGACATACGTGATGATTGTAGGGATGTAAACGGGTCAGTTACGGTCCGAGTCCGTGGTGGAGCTGGACTCGGAACCGTCTCGGGACCAGTTTCTTGGTTCCGAATCCGGAATCAGAATCATATATGGGGCAAGTTTGGGTCCGGATCTAAGTAGATAATTAGTGTGGGAAAAAATATCTAATTTTAAGAAGAGATTCTCAAAAAATGAGGTTACGTATCGAGTCTTAAGTCGACAAGTTCGAACCAAAATGAAGCCTGAACGTGACCCGTTTAGGTCACGGTTCTTTAAGTTGGAACTATCTACTAGTAGGGTCTAAATAAGGATTTAAAGCCGGTTCTTAACGGACAGAGCTTTTGGGTAATCGGAGAATTGAGTCCCATTTACAACCCTAGGTGATTGCCCCACTTTGTGAGTCATCACAGATACCATGGGCCCCACCAACATATCTCATGTGGCCCTTTTTTCTTTCCCCTCTTGATCCACGCCTCGGATTCACCCAATGTCTGTCCGTCTCGTTTTAGTTGCTTCTGCTCTACATTAGAAGACCAGATAGCAGCAACAAACAGCTATCGATCCCAATCTCGATCTCCAAGAACAAAGAGGAAGAAAAAGAGATGTTTCTACGTCGATTTGCAGGTCCTCTTTTAGCGAAAGTGAAGGAGACGACAGGAATCGTAGGTTTGGATGTGGTTCCGAACGCTCGAGAGGTATTGATCTCTCTCTACACCAAAACCCTCAACGAGATCAAAGCCGTCCCCGAAGACGAGGGCTATCGCAAGGCCGTCGAGAGCTTCACCAAGCACCGACTCCAGGTCTGCAAGGAAGAAGAGGACTGGGAGCAGATCGAGAAGCGACTCAGTTGCGGTCAGGTCGAGGAGCTCATCGAAGAAGCCCAAGACGAGCTCAAACTCATCGCCAAGATGATCGGTACTTTTAAAACCCTAGTTTCTAAACCCTAATCAAATTTTGGTTGGTTATTTTATTATTCCCTTGCAATGCAAACCCTAATTTTCCTTAGGCGTTGTTTCTTTGCATTCGAATACATAGGAATTGGATGCATATGGGGGTTAAAAAATGATTTTTTGAACCTAATGTGAGTTTTTTTTTTTTTTATTCCTGATGATAGTGAGAAATTGAGGTAATGACTTGAAGAGGAAAATGGAATTCCATGGAAATGCATCTGCGCAGATAAGGGAATTTCTATGGACTGGGGCTGTTTATTCCTGTCCTCTTTTATATGATGTATTGTTGGTTTTTCCAGGAGGAGGAGGAGGAACCAGAATCTGGGAAAGGAATAAAAAGATGAATTGGAAATGAATCTGAATTTGTAGTGGATGATGAGGAAGTGATGCATTTTTAGGAAGATTAATGACTAGGGAAGAACATATGCTATTGGATTTTAAAGGCAATAGTGACTCCCTAAATCACAATGTGGAATGAAAAATTGTGGAGAGATTATAGTGGACAAGTGGTTGTGAAACCTTTTTTCTAAAAGGAACCTCATGGACTACATGATTGAGCCCCTAGAATCTGTCTTTGACTGTGATAGAATTGATTTGGTTCATGACTTCCCATGGAGAGCTCTCTACTAAATTGTTATTCCCACTTGTCTTTTACCTAGGTCTTTGTATCCATCCTAGTTTCACAGAGGGGCCAGAGCCTTCACTTGGACTGCCGTTGTCACGGATAAAAAATTTGTCCTAGACTACTTAAAGAATGGAAGTACTGGTTTGTTTTATTAGTTGATATGGAAGGGAATGGGTAGATCACTTTGTTCCTTATTTCCCAAGCACTTCCTTTGCAAATCTTTTCTTGCCTTACTCTTTGTCCTATAGATAATTTCTCTCTTTTTAGGGTTCCTTATGCAAGGTTGAGCTAGTCTGTTGTGGGGTCGATACTTAAGGAAATGGTTCCACATTTAATCACTTGGGATATTTGAAAAGAAGCAATAGTAGGAGATTTCTGGTGCTGATTCATCCTAACATTGCTTGTGGAAAGCAAAATAAACAAAGAGCTGTTTTTTATTGTCAGTAAATGCATTCAAATTTCAAGGGATCTTGCGCAAGAACTACAACAGCCAGTTCTACACATTTGCAATCTTCCTTTCCTAATGAAAAAATAAATGAAGAAACGAGTTAATGAATAAATCTATTACTAACCAAAACACTTGCTCTTATCGATGAATTGGTAACTTTGTCTATGCTTGTCCTAATTATGCAATCTTGGGCAGTTAGAGAAGGCATCTCAATACCTTTTCAAATATGATCAAGTTTTTCTGAATTAAGGACTTGAATAATGATAAATCAAATGCTGTTTTTTTTTTTTTTTTGGGTGAGATCGCATTTATCATGGACATTTGAGGTGTATCTGTGCATGATACGATTTGCAAGATTTGTTCTGGACTTCCTTTCAAGTCTGTGTTTGACATGGCAGTTATTACAAAAAAAAAAGAGTCCGGGGGGCATAAATATCCTCAATTTTGTCCTTCACAAAGTCATCCATTGTCTTGTGCTTTTGTCTGATTTTTCAGTAACTTGATCCTGGGTGGCGACATTTTTACATGTTCCTTGATATCAAATGCAGTGGGATGAAAGCATGTATTTACTGTTGTTTGTAACATCCTGATTACAGAGTGGGATCCGTGGGGTGTTCCTGAAGACTATGAATGTGAAGTGATCGAGAATGATGCCCCAATTCCTAAGCATGTTCCTCAACATAAACCTGCCCCACTTCCAGAAGAGTTCTACAAGACGTTGGAAGCAGTTACTGCTGGAAAGAAGGATGAGGTTTCAACTTCAAATGCTCAGCTGAAGGAATAACTTCAGTGGTTGGTTTGTCTTCTGTGAGCATAAAACTTCCAGACATGAGTTCATGCATCGTTGTGTTTTTATTTTTCCTATAATAGCCATCATGTTTGTCATTAAATTGCCAAGCTTTTTATGGAGGAAGCCAGAACTACTTAAGAATAACTAGAAATCCTCTATGTAAAGGACTGCTTGATAAGATTTTTCAGGCATTTTAACAAGCAAGTGGCGTGGCCTGCAATGAGAATTGGATCATCGTTGCTGAACTTGTCCAAAAAACTTGAGTTGAAACAGGTTTGAAGACTTCAACCAATTTGACTTTTTTTGTTTGTTTTTATGAATGCTTAAAGTTTATTAGCCTCGGTAAATGCATAAAAGCAATTAAAATGATGAAGCACAATGAAGAGCATTGAAAATTGTAATTCCATTCTGGAATCGTTGAAAACTTCTGTTTCCAGTAGATTTTGCCATTGAGTGTGCAATGCTAGGAAATGAGACATACCAGAGTAAAGTTTTATCCTGCAATATATGTGTTTGTTTTTCCTTTTAGGAAATTTCATTAACCTTATGGAAACTCACGTGCATGGATAATGCTCTAAAGATGACTTACATTGAATCTCAGCCATCCAATATTTGACCTGTTTTGCCATTCATGGTTGTTTCTCATTTGTTTGTTTTTTTTTTTTTTTGTTTCCCCGACCGTTGGTTGGACACCACGACTAAGATTATTTGGGCATGCTTCATCCTCTCTAAGGATTCCTTCATTCCCTGGAATCATGCCATCATCGTCTCCGATTTCTAAGGGGAGAAGTCACTGCATTAAAGGAAACACCCAGGAGTCACTCCTTGTAACTCGGCACTTTGCCTCTATAGATTTGCAAAATTTGATGGAGGGAGGTGGAGACCGAGGAAATAATTAGTGGAAGTGAGGGTTTTGATGGGTTGGGAGGATTACAATCCCCCCTCTCTTCCTCTCTTCACTAAAATCTGGGTTTTTTCTCGAAATCAAGGAAAATGAGAGGATTCCTTTCCAAGAACGTTACCCTAACATTCCCTAAATGAGTTTCCATATGTGAAATGTTAAAGTTTGCCATGATGGTCGAGAATGGTTTCGATACCATGAGTTTTTGCCCTACATTTGCAAATTTTCCTAGTTATGTGTTGCAAAAACCATTTATATTGGCGGGATTGGTATTACAGATCCTAAACCTGTCATGGGTGGTATGGTGTTTAAGGGTGCCAATGGGTGGAATCGGTTTGGTTTTTTTTTTTTTTTTTCTCTTTTATTATGTAAGTAATGTGGATAGGGCATGATCTAACAATGGGCTTCAAATTGTTTATTTCATGCATTCTTCCCTCCACTAGATGGGCTCTTCTTTATAACTTCATGAGGCATGCTAACAGGCATAATCTTAGATTTGTAGTGTTAAAATTAACAACGAAAGTAATTGTCACTTAACAACTAATAATTATTACTAGGATCTTAAAGCAGATGACAGAAATTGCCTGATGAATTGATTTTTTTTATCGATTACTTGTGTACATTGCCGGTCTCCGGGCTGGGGCCCAACAGGGGGCCTAATTGACTGGTCTAGGTCCAACATAGATAGGAGGGTTGAAACTAAAGGGTCTTATGAGGGTCCGTGTAGAGAAGGTAGGATGGTTAGGATGAGTTTTAAAAGTCATGGTATGCTTCCTCCACCTACTTACATGTTGCCAATCGATATCGACACTCATTGCCGAAGACGCTCGAGGGCCTTTTCTCTTTGTGAGGATCTATTAGGTCCTTTTTCATGCAGGGCATCTAAGGGGTTTTTTTCCCGTAAAATTCAGTAATTAAATTTTAAAACAAAAGCATTTAAATGAATTGTAAATGAGGCAATCCTAGTAGCAGCGAGGGAGGAAGCATACCAGGCAGGTGAATTGGGTAAAAGCTTGGGGTTGACTGTTGGGGGGGATGAGGCCAAGATCATGCGGAAGCTCTTGGAGTTGGAGGTGGCTGAGGTAAGGTGTAAGCCTATTAGCTCTTGATTTATTATTTTTGGGGGTTGTTCAGTCCTATTTGTTATGATAGTCATAAGTTTGAATGTAAGGGGACTGGGTAGGCTGGAGAAAAGGCTTGCTATTAGAAAGTTGGTTAGGAGGCACAAGGTGGATCTTCTGATTCTACAAGAGACTAAGGTGGATTCTAATATCCATTGCATCATTCGAGATATTTGGGGTAGGCGCAAATGTGCTTCGGATTGGATTCCTTCGATGGGGTCTTCTGGTGGTTTGATTTCTATTTGGAATGAGGAGGCTTTCTTAATTGAAGATGTCTTGAAGGCTCCTAGACTTCTAGCTATCAAGGTACATGATATTAGTAAAGGTTTTATATGGGCTATTGCCAATGTTCATGGGCCTAACTGTGAGACAGATAGACCTACTTTCTTGGATCAAATGGCAGATTTTAAATCACAATGGAATGTTCCTTGGGTTTTTGGAGGGGACTTCAATATCGTTAGGTATCCTTTTGAGAAAAAAGGGGGGACATCTATTACTCAATCGATGGAGTTATTTTCAGATTTCATCAATGCCAATGAACTAGTGGACTTGCCTCTACAAGGGAGGAGATTCACTTGGTCTAATAATAGGGAGTGACCAGCTTTGAGTAGGATTGATAGATTTCTTTTGTCCAGGGAGTGGGATGATCATTTTGGGGGAGTTATACAAGTGGCACTTCCAAGGTTGATCTCTGATCATTGTCCAATCAAGTTGTGTTCTAACTCCATTGATTGGGGACCTAAGCCACTTCGGTTTGAAAACGTTGGTTGCAACATAAAGGTTTTTTGGAGATGGTCAAGTCATGGTGGAGCCAAGTTGAGGTCAGTGGTTATGCAAGTTTCAGATTGTATTCGAAGCTTCGGGCTCTTAAATTAAATATCAAAAAGTGGAATAGAGAAGTGTTTGGGCGGATCAACGAATCTAGAGAGGCTTTGTCTAAATTTGTGGAGAACCTTGATTTGGAAAGGGAAAGACGAGAGCTTTCTCCGGAAGAAGTGGAGGACAGGAAAGATGCATTGAGGAGGATTTGGAATCTCAACCGTATGGAAGAAATCTCTTGGAGGCAAAAGTCCAGAGTTAGCTGGCTTAAGGAAGGAGATAAAAATACTAGATTCTTTCATCGGATGGCGAGTTCGAGAAGCAGGATCAACTTTGTGGGAAGAATCAGGAGAGGTAATAGGATTTTGGAGAGCCCCCAGGAAGTCAAGGAGGAAGTTGCCCGGTTTTTCGAGACTCTATACAGGGATGATTTTGGTGCTAGGCCAAAGCTCGAGGGACTCTCTTTCCCTTCCATCTCTTTGGAAGATCGAAGTTGGTTGGAGAGAGCTTTTGAGGAGGAGGAAGTTTTAAGAGCCTTGGTGGAATGCGGTGGGGATAAAGCGCCAGGTCCAGACGGTTTTAATTTCTCCTTCATCAAGGCAGGTTGGGGGTTTCTTAAAGAAGACTTTAAAAGCATGCTTTCAGAATTTCATCTACGAGGAAGGATTCGCAAGGAGATGAACGCAACCTTTCTAACTCTTATTCCTAAAGTACCAAACCTGATCGAGTTAAAGGATTATAGACCCATTAGCCTTGTGGGATGTTTGTATAAACTGCTAGATAAGATTTTGGCAAACCGTCTGAAGAGGGTTCTTCCTTCTATTATTAGCCCTTTTCAAGGGGCCTTTGTTGCAGGAAGACAGATCCTTGATGGGGTGTTGGTTGCTAATGAGCTCATTGACTCCAGGAAGAGGTCAAAGAAAGAAGGGGTGATTTTTAAAATTGACCTAGAGAAAGCTTATGACCATGTGGATTGGGGGGTTTGTCGACTACATGTTGTTTCGATTGGGTTTTGGGGAGACTTGGCGAGGTTGGATTCACGAGTCTCTACTACCTTCTTTTCTGTGCTGGTTAATGGCTCTCCTTCCAGATTATTCAGAGCTTCTAAAGGTATTCGACAGGAGACCTTCTCTCTCCTTTTTTATTTACTATTGTGGTGGAGGCCCTGAGTTTGCTTTTGTTAAAAGCAAAGGAGCTGGGGGGTAATCGGTGGGTTTGAGATTAGTCGCAATGGGGAGGCAATTACTCATCTTCAGTTTGCCGATGACACTATTCTTTTTACTTCTTCCAAGAGAGAAGAAATTGTAGCTCCGAGGAGAATTCTTCGTTGCTTCCAGCTAGTGTCAGGGTTGAAGGTCAACATCTCTAAGAGTCTCTTGGTTGGGATTGGGTGTTCTGAGGAGTCCACTAGGGAGTTTAGCTGATATTATTGGATGCATAGCTGGGCGGCTCCCTAGTCTCTATCTTAGCCTTCCCATTGGAGCAAAGCAAAGATCTAAGTTAGTGTGGGATCCAGTGATTGCCAATTTTGAGAGGAAGTTATGTTCTTGGAAGAAGCAATATTTGTCTTTGGGCGGGAGAATTACTCTAATTAAATCATGCTTGAGTAATCTTCCGGTTTATTACATGTCACTATTCAGGATGCCAAAGCTAGTGATCAAAAGATTGGATCGTCTTCGTAGGGATTTTCTATGGGAGGGACAAGGCGACAAGAAGAAATTACATTTAGTAAAGTGGAGTGAGGTGATTAAACCCAAAGAGAATGGGGGCCTTGGTATTGGCAACCTAGAATATAAAAATTGGGCTTTGTTGGCTAAATGGTGGTGGAGATTTGGGGAAGAAAAGGAGGCTCTTTGGCGAATATTGATTGCTTTTAAGTATGGAGAGGACAAGTGGGGGTGGTGGCCTAATCCCGGTCCTACTTATCATAGATCGGGCCTTTGGGGGGGCAATGTAGCGGTTGATGACGTGTCTTCTGTGAGGGGGGAAGTGTTGTATAAAGGGGTGGGTTTCAATTACACCAAATCTTCATTAATGATCTTCAATTACACACACTCTCTCTAAATTAGTTATAAAGAAGCTCCTAATTACAATCTAAAAGTAAAAATAAAATTGCAAAATGACTAACTTGCCAAAAGATTTCTCCCCTTTCATTCTACAAATACATTCCAATTTATAGGAACATTGAAGACATTTGATTGGCTCATTTCATTTCACAAGGATTGCTTCCATTTGATTGGTTGCAACTTGAAGGCTTTGGATTGGCTCATTTGCTTTCATATGAAATGCTTGAATTTGATTTGGAAGCTTTTCATTGGCTCTTATGCTTTCACATGGATGGCTTCAATTTAATTGGTTGCAACAAACTTTCCTCCCAAAAGGATATGTGTCTTGACTTCATGGCATAGTTTTTTCTTTTATAAGCTTTTCATTGGTTTCTAAGTTAGCATAACTAAGCAACATGAACACATGTGAAAAAAATGATCATTACTATTATTCTCTATTTATACAGCGATATAGGACCTTATACAGTGAGGGGACCGCTACACCCCCTTACCTTAGTTACTTTTGCAAAAAAAATAAATTTTCTCTCATTTTCCAATATTCTAGATTTTCTAGAATTTTTTCATTTTTTTTTTTTTTTTGACGTTTTTTTCAAATCGCACCGCTTCGCCGCTACATAGCGCCGCTACGCTACGTAGCGCCCGCTACGTAACGTTTTGGCGGCAGGCCGCTACGCCCACCGTTACCGCTATTTTCATCCTTGCTTGTTGGACTGCAGAAGATGATTCCTACACCTGATACTCTTTTCCCTTCTTTCTCTTCTCTCTTTCTTCATCTCTCTCTCTACTCAGTCTAGAGTCGAGTCCGAGTCACGAGTTTTCCAACGTTGCATATGATTAACGTTTAATGTTTATAAGAGGACCCATCGCTTGACCTAGTAGTGCTCTAGGCTGAGTAGAGAAAGAGGAAGAGAGAGAAGAAAGAGAGGAGGAGAGAGAAACAGCTAGGGCCTTTTTAGGGTTCTAGTCGTCCCCATCATTCTCTCCACTCCAAAAACCCTAATCAAGCAGCAAGATATTATGCAGTACAAATTGATGAATTAGGTTACATAAAGTGATATTTAACATTTGTTAGCCGATTTGATGTTTGAAAGCCCTATTTTTATTGATGTGTTTATCAGCTAATTTAGACTCGAATTTTTTCTGTGCGGTGTATGAAGATGTTCTCTATGGATGGTCTGGGCATGTTTAATTTAGCGTCTGCATCAAAAGATTAAGCATTGCATATACGTCATGATTACATAAACCCTACTTGCACAAATATATATTTTTTTGGTAAATAACTTGCACAAATATTTTAGAATAGAAATCACATAGTTGGGCAATAGGGCCACCGGCTGTTCCCATTACACAGAACCATATACATGAACTGTGGAAGCTGGTTGAAATTCAACTAGTGACAATTAGGTTGATATGTGGACCGTGTACAATGACAGTCATAGTCATGCTTTAGAATTGCTGACTGGCCCTAGTAAACTTGACCCGACCAGTTTACACCCTAATTTAGTATTTTTTTTTATTTTCTTTTTAATTTCTTGCTTAACAAAAGTATCGACCGTGGCTTCTTTTTATTTGTTGGTTGGTGTTAGCTTCTTGTAGTTTTCTCAAAACCTGTAGCTCCATTTTAGTTAGTCATTGGATTCCTGAAAAATAATCTTAATAGCATCAATGTTAATGCGATCATGTAGTACTTATAGATTTAAACATGTTGCCAACAATATAGAAAATTGTTGAAAACTTATAGGAAAGTGGCATGTGTTGAATGATGAAAATTGGAGTCTAAATGAGGATTGGAGTCTTGCAGTCGTCGACCCTTTTTTTCCATAGAATTATTCTATCAAGGAGATGAAATTGAGATTGGGGAAGAATACCCGGTTATCACCAACGCTTGGGCTTCATATATTTATTTTGGTGGAATCTCATGGAGAGATATTGATAGTGAGAATGTGGTGGAATCGTGTCCGTTGCCTCAGTTGTGATGTTTTTCGAGCCAACTTGGCCAAGATGGAGTGGACGAAAGTGGAGAACCTGGGTGATCGAGTATTGTTCTTGAGTAATGGTAGTTCAATTTCTATTGGTGCTAGTAAAATGAGTTGCAAAGGAAATCGCGTCTACTATATTGCCACTTTGTTATAGAGGTTTAGATATGTGAGTAAGGAATTCTATGGGTTTGATCCTCCCTATGTGGAATTTGAATTGGGTAGGGATGGGATGACATTTCACTCGATTCTAGAGTCGGCTGGCTCACACCATGACTACCCAAGTCTCAACTTCAATTTTTTCCCTTTCTTTTTAAAATAATATACCTTGTTCTATTTATGTTTCTGTTTTGGATCGACAATGATAAGTGCTTTCTCTATGGCGTTTGTATTTGTAACATCTATTTGCCTTTGTAATTCTGGTTAAATTAAAACATTCCATGCAGTTATTTTATTTGAACCTCATCATCATTCTGTCATACACCTCTTTAGCATCTGAGATGACAAGAAAAAGGATTTGATGGTTTCTCCTTTCTAACATATGATTTTAATGTTGGAGAGACTTTTCTCATCTTTTATAAAGCCCTTTATGTTGAATGAGGGTGCGTCTATTCGGGCACTCGATGGGAGTCTTGACTCCCGTGTGTTTATACTGTTGCTTGAACCTAGGAGTAAATGTAAGCACTGTACTCTTATTCTTTATGGTTGAACTTTTGTAGGATTTGTTTATATTTTTCCCCTTCTTATAAAGGTTTTTTTTTTTTCTCACAAGTAAATCTTGTATGGTGGTTTTCTATGTTTGTGTTAGAGCTTTTTTTCCTCAATCCACGAATATAATGACACGACCCAAGCCCGAGATTATGATTAATCCGAGTTAAACCCAAGTCGCGTCGCATACTTACTCCCGTGAACTTCAATCACATAAAATTCATAAGGGATATCAATAATACATTATGCAGAATATAAACAAATATTCATTGCTCGTATAAAACAAAAAATCATTTACAACATGTACAACATCCACTTGCATATTTAAATACAATGCAAGTGATGAAAAGTTTGAAACGTTTCCAAAACAATTTCCCAATCCAAAGTTTTCCTTTTCATTCTCGTTTCAATATCATAATCATATGATATTTCTTTATTTTCACTCAACTAGTTCTCCTGGAGGAACCGGATCGGTCATCTCCGCTGGCGCTGTGGCCTTAGAAGGACCGGCATAGGCAGCTGTGCTTATAATGCCATCAATAACACTGTGAATTCAACAATTCAGCAATATATAAACAGATACTTGATTGAACATGCTAATCACATATTTAGTCTGTCTAATTCAATGTTAGACCAATGCAATACAATTAAATTCAGAATCAATGAGTTTTTATTCAAATTTTGACAAACTACAATAGCATTTCCAATCAAATCACATATTCCTAAAAAGAAAGGAATCACATCTTCCATATGGAAGGAATCATATATTATGAGATTTATAAGTTCCATATGGTCAGGGACTATTGACATCACCACGGAGCTCCGGAATACTCCTAATTCATCTGCTGCAGCAGGAACATCTCTAATGAGCTTAAAGAAATCACTATGTAGTGCTAGACTAAAAAAACATTACAGTTTAACATTTAATTCCATTCAATTACAATTAAAGGATACAATTCAACGTACAAATTCAATTAAGTAATACCAACCATTCAGGTGTAATACTCACTTATTTAATGTACGTGTTATTCTTCATGGACATCACAATTTATGTGAATTTTGTACATTAAAGTCCCCTTAATTAACACTCATGAAGGTAAAACAGTATTAACAGCCTTGATATAATCAATAGGCTCTTTACACTTAAATCCAGAGATTAATTCTGAAATCTCATTAGTTTCGGTTAACTATTCAACAACCTATCGGCTAGCTTTAAAAGCTATTATCGATATTGAAATCTATAAATACTACTTATGGAAATTCCAACTATTCTCTAAGTATATTTGATTAACCATGTAGTTAACCAACCTTAACATTGGTTTAACTGAACATAAATTTAGTTATAAACCACAAATCCAAGAAACTCTTAAACTAAGAAAATTACATCTCAGTTGTATAAAAGACCTGAACATTTGCTTCAGGTTTGCTCGAGTGGATCTAGGTTCGCTCGAGCGGATGCCATACAGAGAGTTAGTCGCTCGAGCGACCTTTATTGCTCTCTCAAGCGATGACAGACAGAGACAAGTTCGCTCGAGCGGATGTTCATTCGCTCGAGCAGACAATATACAAAAGGAGTCCGCTCTAGCAGACGCTTCAGAATTTCAAATCCGGAATTCTGAACAGTTCTTCTTCTTCATCCAAACTCATTCACAACCTGCATACAAAATATGGAACCTCTTGTTCCCTTCCTCAATCATCATTTATACACAAGCAACATACTCTTAATCACCATTTAATCCATTCTAACACCATCAATTGATCCATAAATCAAACCTAATCAATTTTAAAGAAATCAAAACTGACTTATGTCTATACAAAGACAAACAACAAATTTCCACTTTCAAAATAGCACATAATCACAATAACATGTTTATACTTGCCTTATAGTCAAGTTTGATACAAAAACCCTTTTTATGAGCTTGGCTTGAGATGAAACTCACCAAATTGAAAACCCTTTTTCTAACCTAACATCATAAGACAAATCAAAAATAGAATTTCTTAAATTGGTTGTGATAAAAATCATTCACAACACTCAAACCTGAGAAAGAATCCAATAAAGAACCTAAACTACTTACTTGTAACCAAAGAAAGGAAATTCCGAGATTTTCTTCAAACCCTATCTCCAAACTTGACAAAGAAAAGAAAGAAGGTGAAGAAGATGATGAGGAAGATAGAGAAATCAATTTCCCTCTCCTTAATGCACTTATGAAGTTCCTCTTGAACAATCAATGAAGAAGAAAATGAAAAATCCAAGTCTGTGTTCAGCTGCTATAGCTTCTGCTGTAATACTCGATTCAAATGGATTCTGGGTTCATTTAGAACCTTACAGAATATATTTTTGCAACTTCACCCCATTCTCTATCTCATTGCATTTTAATTCAAATAAAGAGCCATTTAATTCATTTGAGGTCAAATTAACACGAGTATATTATGAAAATTGTTGCACTCGTCGAGATACACATGTTGACATCAAATTTCACCATATTTGATGAAATACGCATAAATCCGTATTTACGGTAAAATTCGTAATCTCTTTAGTTTGGGTCTAAATCCAACTAAACCAGGTCAATTTCATTCAAACTCATTCTTTTATGCTTAATGCATTCTCTTATGACTAATTTGACCCATGTGGAGTATTAATCACATTTATGTTGATTAATCACGCTTAATTTGCTTTAATATCGATTAATTAGAGTTAATCTTGATTAACTCGGGATAGGGTGTAACATATAATGAATGGAACAAATCCATTTTATTTCTTTCCGTTTTGACATATCCATTTGTTGGCGTCTTCAAACATGGTCTTCATTTGTTATAGAAAAAACAACGTGGTCTTCATTTCTGTAAAGCTTAGATGCTGCCTTCTATAGTACATTGTCTATGAAGGAGGTGTATTGAACCAATGCGCATGTGGGTTGTTTGCAGATCCAAATGAACCTTGGATAAATCCATCTTTCCTTTTTTTCTCCTGTTCTTCGTAACCTTCTATATATTCTTTTAGTAGCCTTTGGCTTATTCTTGCCCTCAAAATATGTCTGTCCATTTGATGTTTGAAATCCCCAATCCTCAACCAAACTGTGTTAGGGCTCAGTAGAATAGAACCCATCTGAAATTTTCATGGGTCTATACAGGTCATTTATGAATGTGGAAGATGACAATGATATATACCAGTTAACCTTTTTTTTCTTGTTTTCTATACCCTATAGACATCATCTAGGCTAGGGTTTTTAATCAGTCCCATGTATCTCATGCAACTCACACTAGAAGTTGGCTACATGAACTTTGTTTGTATGCTAGTGAGTAATATGGCCTACATGATTGTTAGATCCCTGGATTCCCCTGTTTTTAAGGTTTGGCTATGACATATGGTTGCATACTTGTGGCAAAGAATATGTATGGGAACTGTTGGACATGACTGGATTCGCGGTTGCTATTAAGGATGACAACCTTGTATGTAGTGTGTAGTGTGTTTGGATGGCCCATCCCCGTTTCAGGAAACTTGTCTCCCCACCCCATTTGTCCAAAATAATTTTCCACTCTCGCTCTCAAGATCTCCCTTTTCTACTTCTACCTGTATTTCTAAGGTTTTTTTTTTTTTTTTTTTATATGGGAAATGAAGGAGATGGGAAGGATCAATATATGGGAGAAGAGTAGAAATAGAGGATCTTGTACCAAATTCGGATCTTGTACGCAGGCCGCAACAGGAAAGTCCACAACTCGTGGAAGGTGCCACCTTCCCTACTATGAGCTTTGAGATGGATATCTGATGGTTGTGATTTTTTGAAAGTGGCGTTGGGCCCTACCGACTTTTTAAAGCTGATTTGATCTTTGAAGTCCAGATTTATTGGAAAATATTCTATTGTGGGTGTTTTGAGTTTCCAAAGATTTTTTTTTTTTTTTTTTTGGGGGTGGGTTGGTGTGGGGGGGGGGGTGGTGTTGGGGGGGTGGTGTTGGGGAAGCATGTTTGGTAACAGTCCTCAGTGATTCCTCTTCTTTTTTTTTCCCTTGTAGCAAGGAAAATCCACATTTGGTTAACTTCCAAAAACATACGTGCGTGCCAAGGAAATATAAAAGGTTTTCCTTGGTCCATGTAATGTTTTGGGCCTTAATTACATATCCAAGTCTGGCCCAAAGCGGACTGGCCGCCCCATGAGCACCCTTACGTGCCAACCAATAAATAGGTACAAAATGATCTTCGTTAGGCAACAAGCTCTCAAGGTCCATGCCATTTACTTTGGTCATCATGTGTCCCAAATTTAGATCCATGGAAACTTACTGTAAAGGACTCACAACTAAAATATGTCCAATTTAGGGTAACCAAAACAGTTAACAACTTAACATGAACGTGGCCAAATCTCCCTGGCATATATGCTGGGACCTAAAAATCGAAGATCACGAGCACAAGGCACGATCAGGAAAAGAAAAAAAAAAAAAAAAAACATTTAGCTCACGTCAGTTTTACATCAATTATAATATATTAAAGCCAAGGACTTTGGCTTTAATTTTAACCACCGGTTGTAATTTTTTGAATAGAAGTCACACAACTTTATTTTAAAATTTCCATGCTCTATTACACTCACCAACTTCTCGTTTCTCATTTCATGCAACAACTCACTTTTATATAACTGCTCTTTCATTTTATCTTTCACCACTCATGTAACTGCTTTCCATTTATAAGGCTTTTATGTTTGTCATTTTCTACAAAGTTGAAAAGATTTGAATTCCTGACTTTCTCGTTTCTCATTTAGAGATTTTCCCCATATCATCTAATTTTCTAGGCTGTAGTTTCTGTAATTAAGTTTAAAAATTCTTTATTTGCAAGATTTTTTGGCAAATATATTCATGTCATATCTTTAATTTTTTTTTTTAAATTACCAACTTTCATTATAAATTTATATTAATTAATTATATTTATCATAACTTTTACATTTGTAAGTAGGGTTATAAACGGGTCGGTTCCGATTCGGGTTGATGGTGGACCCAGAACCGGAACCGTTAAGGAGAAAGTGGAACCGGATTCGAATTCGGAACTGTTTCAGAAGCGGTTTCTTAACTCTGAAATATGAACTAGAACTATATATGGTACGGGTCTGGATCTGGGTCCGGATTTAAGTAGATAATGATATTAAAAAAACATGATTTTTAGGAAAGATTTTTGAAATTAAGGTAATATATCGGATATCGGGTCCACATGTCTGAACCAAGGTGTAACCGGATCCGGATCCGGACCTATTTATTTATCAGGACCTAAATAAGGACTTAGACTCGGTTTTTAACGGGCTGGAACCTCCTGATAATCGGAGAATCGGGTAGTCATGTACATCCCTATTTCTATCCCTAAGGCATGAGCATATTTTTCTAGTTAATTATTTACTCTGAGTCTGGCGGGCCAGGCTCGAGAGGATCCGGATTCATGGGAACTTCGAGCCAAATCAGACAGTAGATAAGCAAAAAAAACGAAGCGCGCGCGTGCAAGACACTAGATAAGCCTTTATACAATTTTTATGACTTATCTTGGTTAATACTGTTCCTAAGCATGAAGTCTACATTTAAAATCATGATTATAAGAAACTCCTCTTTGCAAGAAGCAATACTCATGTTATAAAAAAAATAAAAAAAAAACATTATTTGAAAATATAAAATTAGAACTTATATTTTGTAAATAAATGTAAAGTGCTTTTTCTCTAAAATCAAGACTTTTTCATTTCCCTTTCTATTTTCTTACTTTGTTCGTTTATATTTTATTCTATTTTATTCTTTGATATTTTTACTAACTAAAATGCTGTATTAAGTCTCATTTCAAAATTATATATAACACAATATAATGTAAAAAAAATTAATTCTCAGTAAATATATATATATATATATATATATATATGATTGCTTGCAGTAACTCGAACAAATCAAAATAGGGACAATCTAGATTAAGAAATTATTATAGAAGAAATATTTAATATTCACTCCATCCAACTCTCCATAACTAAAATCAAGAAATGGGTCATTGATTCGGTTCTCTTCTCTTTCAGTAATATCACAAAGACATTCCGAGGTGAACTCCTTCAACAAATCCTCAATTTTTTGGGAGTTCAAGCTCCACTAACCAACAGTTAATATGTTTTTGATCCTCTCACTGAGGTCTTTTTGTAATCATTCTGTTTGTTTAGCTTCCTTCTGTTGTCTGTCTTTTGGGGGACTTTTCGAAGTCCTCGTTGTCCCCTTCTTTTCAATACAATTGCCTAAAAGCAAAAGCAAAAGCAAAATAATAATAATAATAATAAAAACAAAAAAAAATAAAGATACACTCCTACTGCATTGAGAGAAGGGGAGAAAACAGCCATCTTCATCATCTAAGTGCTAAAATATTTAAATCCATTGGCTTTAACATTTTATAGTATCACAAAATCAAGACAAAATGAAATATCATGTGATTCAAATCTATAACCATAATCCAAACATGATCTATGATTAAGTTGCAGATTGAAGAGAGAACATAGCACAACCAAGTTGTTAGAGAATATTGAGTTGTTAAAGGATTGTTAGAGAATTGTTAGGATTAAAGATTTAGTTTGATTTTGAATTTGAAATATATTTGTGTATAAATTGAGAGGAGTTCCTCTTATGAAACTAATGGTGAATTTATCTAAAATCTTTACAAGTAGCAAAATCCTCTTAGTATGAAAGAAAGTTATAACCATATAAATTACACAAGTATGAGCAAACTATAAGCAAAACTAAATGATTATGATTATGTAAACGCCAAGGCATATGATGAAGACCGAGAACTAAATCATCTTGATGTTATTAACCAAATTGGTCTCACCTGATCCTTGTGCTCCATATATAGCCGTACCAATCCAAAGTTGTTCCCTAGTGGAGAGATCCTTCAGGGCCCGTTTGGATGCACGAGAGGTGAAGCAGAAGTGGAGTGAGATGTGACATCATGAGTGAAATGAAAGTGAAGCAGAGTGGAATGAAGGTAGATGTGTTATTTTGTTGTATGTTTAGATCCTTGGTGTAAAGTAAAATGCCAAGGCCAGGATTGTACTCGATCGCGTCCATTTTGCCTCCCTTTTTGGGCATTTTGCCAAGCATATTGGTGGCTTTTGTATGGTTTGATGCAATCTCTATCTATTATTATCATAATAAAAAATCTTGCAGAGACTAAAAATGGCAGTGAGAAGAGAGAGTATTTACCAACCTCTCTCAACTCTACACATGTGGAGCCTTTTATGAGTTTTCTTTAGATTCTTTAAAGGGTTGAGTGGGCCTTCTTGTAGATTACGGAGAGTCTTAAGATTTTGATTGTATTTGAATTTCGATTTGGCAACTTGGATTGAAAATTAAACCAGATTGAGAGATGGCAAAATGAAGGACCTTTATAACCTATCATTCATCCTAACATCTCTCTAATGTAAAGTCAACCGACCAAGGCAACTTAGAATCGACCATATTTCCATCCATATCCCTTCCCTAAAGCCTCTCTCCCTTAATTTCTCTCATTAGAATATGTAAGGTTTATTTTAGAGTTGCTAATTCATTGCATAATGGATAAAACCAGAAATTAAATTTATGATGTATTTTATAGACGGACTGCCCAGATTCACAAGCTTCATCATGTGGGAGCGGGCCCAAGATAGAAGCTCCACGCGCTCGAGCATGCCACTGTCTGCTCGAGCGCGCCCAAGCAGTGAGCTTCATGCATCGAGACGGTAGCTTCACTCGCTCAAGCGCACATACCTGTTCTCGAGCGGCTAGGTTGAGACAATTTTGGATCTGATTAAACATTATCTCTCTTTTGTGCTATTTCGAGTTGAGATGACCTAAAACTATATATTGGGCACCGATACACTCCTAGTAGTAGAACTCTTATCATTCTCTCCTATTCTAAGCCCTAGAATCATATTGAGAGATCTTCTTCTTCTCTAAAGCTTCATCAAGTTGCTGCGCTGAAGTTCAAGTCTTTGGAGATTCTTTCTGTTACTTTTCTGAAGTAGATTCATCTTGGAGAGGCATTCAAGGTGGTTTGTTCAAGCACGGTGAAGGCGTACGGCAAGCAGTCGGCAAGATCAAAGCAGTCCTTAGGTCGAATAAGCAATTGGGAACGGGTTGTGAGTTTTCTTATAACTTTTGATTTATAGTGCTTGGTTGTTTGTTGGCCTAGACGGTAAGGCCCATGATTTTTTCCCGAGTAGGGTTTTCTACGTATAAATCGTGTCCTTCCCTTTGTGTGGTTGATTGATTTTAATCTGGGTTAGGGTTAATTACTTGATTAATCACTTGTTTTTGAAATTTAATAGAGATCTAGTTATTGGGACCTAAGCCTGTGTTAAGGCTGGTTTTTCAGAATAACGAACCAACTAAAGTAAGGGAAGGGGTTGGCCTAGTGGTCATGACTACGGTTTCTCCCTCTTCTGGAGCTAGAGTTCTTGGTATCGACCCTCGGTTCCCCCTCTTTAGGAACCAAAGGTTGAGTACACTTGTGCTGCCACCTAATGGCCATAGGGGTTTTACCCAATGTCTCTTTATGCACGGAGGGATTAGTCCAACTCAAAGAATTGGGAACCCTCCTCATCCTAAAATCTCTAATTTCTCTCCGAGTTAGAATAACTTATTTTGGCTTCCATCATCCTAAAATCTCTCTCACATCCCAGCCAAAGAAGAATACATATCCATTGGTACATAATGCCTTCCCTCAAGTAGGGCTGAGAAAGACAAGCTCGAAGAGATGAACAGGTAAGTCAATATTATACAGGCTTCGTGCTTACGGGTCATTTGCCTTCTGCATATGCAAATGATATACATGTCAAATGCATTACCAAGTTTTTCAAGTCACTATTTTCATGTGAATAAATGAGTAAATCCAATGATTTTAAAGTACTTGAATTTTTTAAAACTTCTCACAAATTTCTCAATATCCATGAAGATTTAAGGTATGAAACTAAATATGTCTTTATGCTTATCATTAATATGAGAATATCAATCGTTTGGATTATGAATTCAGAGGCCAAAAAAGGAAAAAAAAAGTAGAATTAATGATTTAGACTTCTTTACAAATTACTCAAGCTTTATGAAGATTTTAGATTAAGGTCTTGGGTTAGGGGAGTTCAGAAAACAAAATAAACAAGGTCAGATTACAAATATAGGGCCCATATAAATAAGAAAATAAAGGTTTATGAAGGCCACACAATTGAAAAATCATAGTGTTTTGTACCAGTGCCTTTTGGCATTCAGAAGATGTGAGTCATTTTCGCACCTATGGAGGTGTGTAAATGGCGTGTAAATAGCGTCATTTACGCACCTCATTTACGAACCACAAGTGCAAGATCAATGGAAACATATGTGACACGTACGCAATGGTTAAGCATTTAAATCATTTACATATGTAAATGAGCACAAATAAATGACCCATTGAGAGAAAAGAGACTTGGGCAAATGGAAATCTGCTGTGCCTAAACTCTCATCAAAGTTGTCCATTGAGGTCAGTGCACTCCTTGCCCAAATGATTGCTCTAGGAGTAAAGGTGAGTTGGATGTCAAATCAAGGAATAAAGATGAGTTGGATGTCAAATCAAGGAAAAAGTTAACATGAGGTATTTTAAAGTAAAAGCAAATGTGTGGTAAATCCTTATTTGGATAATATGAGGTAATGTATGAGGGAGAGGGATTGTAAATTAAAAGGCACTTTCTTCGTCATACTACACCGCACTTTATGATACTTTTTTTTTTTTTCGTGGTAATAAGGCGGAGGAAAGAAAGATGTTTGTGGAGGAGTAAAAGGGTTGTTGCATCACCTCATACGTTTACTTCTCCACTCCACCTTTTTCACTCTCTCAAATTAATTATTACTAACCGAAATTTGACGTTCAACCCAATTTTAGGGGCCCTCTAATCGATCATTCAAATTTTGACATTCATAAGAACGGCTCCTTACCCAAGTGATAAAGTGCAGCAGTTCTCATCTAGCTATCCAAGGTTTGAACCCTATGCCCCTTCTTCCTGCATGTGCAGGCTTTCTTCTCATATGTGTGGGCCTCCTTCTTGCATGTGTATGCAACTTTTCTACTTGAGTGGGCTACCTTCCTATGTGCGCGGGCTCTTTCTTGGATCCCAACCCACTTGGCTGGAGTAACAAACAAAAAAAAAAAGAAAAAAAGGCATTCATTCTCATTGACCAAACAATTACAATTTATAAAACTATATACAATCATCATCTTCAATGATAAAATGGTTTCTCCTCCGGTTACAAGTAAACCACACGAAAACGTTACAAACCCTTGGACCCCATCGCCATCAGCATTCTCATGCTAGAAGGTGAACCCAAAAATACTAGACCCTCAAATACTATACGGTCACCATTAGCCATAGAAATTCACGTCTGGTGACGAAAGTTGAGAAGATTTTCCAAATATTCTCCATACTACTACATTTTTTTGCGATATCCCAACATTTCAATTGAATTGCGCAATATCCCACACATAAAATACAGAGACAAAGGTGCCCCTCCCAATTTGACAGACCCTCAAATATATCGTTCAAAATGTGACATTCATTCCCATTGACCAAACAGTTACAATCTATAAAACTATCTACAATCAGCATCTTTTATGATAAAAGGGTTCCTCCTCCTATGTATATATACAACTACAAGTAAACTACATGAAAACTTAACAGACCCCTTAGACCCCATCATCATTCTCATGCTGGAAGGTGAACCCAAAACTGCTAAACCCTCAAAATGACACCAAATGTTACATATTTTATGACTCTTACATGTGTACTCTTTTTCTACAAATTGGCCTCAAGTCCTCCCATCTGTCACCAAACAAAACCCATGCTAGAGATCTCAGCTCACTCTCAAGCTCAGTCTCCATGTTCATCAAGCTCAGTCAAAAGAAACATGACCACTTCAATCTCTGCCCTCCTTCACTCGTGCCAACATACAAGGATGACCGTACACCTCCAAATAATATAAAGCCGTGCTCTCTGCTGCCGCACGTGCCTCAAGCACCGCTTCCATGAGCTAACCTTGGTGCACCCATTTAGGACTGAATGTGCACCCATTTCTCTCTTGCTTGGAGTTTGAGAGAGAGAGAGAGAGAGAGAGAGAGGGGTTTGTGATTTGGCACTCTCTTCCTCTTGTGTTGGGGGATTTTATAGGGAAGATTTGTGGTGGACACCATGTTGATGATGCATGGTGGGCCACACTTGGCTCCAACTGTGTCTTAACATGACAAAGCTATCCTAACTCAAATGTCTCCTGTGCCAACCCTGTTGAAAAGGACCCTTATCAAAACTTCCCTCTGGTGGGCCATCTATGTCTACTCCTTCATGTATGTATTGTATTGTGGCTATATTTGCAGAAAGGGAGGATTTCAAAAAAATCCTTATTTCAAAAAAGGACATAAGTTTCAAAACTTTTTCAAAGTAGTTCCTAAGTTTTTTAGAAAGTTTTCAATTAAGGACATCCATCTATTTAAAGTTATTTTTCGGCAACTTTCTTCCTATTTTTTTTTAAATGCCAAAATTACCTTTCATTGTAATAAAACTCTTATTCACTTCCTCTATATTCTCTTCATTTTTCTTGCCGATGTCCTCACGGTGATCAAGGTCACCCAGCATGTTTATAGCAATTGACTGCATGTAGTGGTTGCCGAAACCATGTCATGGCTTTAAATGAAGTGTAATTTCGGTATTTTCAAAATATTGAGGGAAAAAGTCACCAGAAAAGACCTTTAAATGGCCGGATATCCTTAATTGAAAATTTACTGGAAAGTTTAGGGACTTATTTGAAAAGTTTTAAAACTTATGTTCTTTTTTGAAATAAGATAAAAACTTAAGGCCATATTTGAAAACTTCCCTCACAGAAACAACCTTTATGTAACAAGGGTGTCTTTTATGGGTTTACCTGGAAAGGTGCTCCCCTTGTTTATTATGGAACCACTTGGGAGTTGGGTCGCATTCAATTCATGCAGGGGTAATTTTCTCATGCAGACATTCTTCCATAGGTGACGTTGTCATGGTCGCACCATTAAATTTAGGATGGCCCCAATTTATTCATGGCCTCTACCTCTTCTAACATCCATTATCTAAACAGCTGCAGCTGAAAACATTGCTTTTTGAAGATGGGTGGAATGTTTCAATCATCAGCTATCCTCACACAAAATTTCTGAAGTTTCAAAGGAGGTGTGATGAAACCTTGTGATGAAAGAGAACACTATCAGACTAATGAACAAGATAGGGATGTTTTTTTTTGTTAAAAAAAGAGAGCCTGTGTTATATCCTCATGACAACAGAGAATAGAGTCCGGACTGAATAATATAATAACAGCCTCCTAAGGAGACCCAAAACATCCAATGACATGGCAAATTATTTTCATGAAGTTGTCTCTATTATGGATTTTTTTTTTTTTTTTTTTTTTATCATCATCTATATATTAAACTTCCAATGAAGCCAAAACCACATCCATGATTTGAGGTTTTTGTGGTCCCTCTAGAAATTCATGTGTGTGTGTATATATATATATATATATGGGTTATTTTCTAATTTAGTGATCTTTTCAGGATATGATAGGAAAATGTTGTAGAAAATAAATTATCTTAAATAAAAATAATAATAGAAAATTTAGACAAAAATAAGTTACTTTTAAAATTAATGTTTACCAATTTATTCCGATTTTCTCGCAAATCGTCACCCCCCCAAACATTTCGATATTCAAATTATTAAAAGGAACATGTCAATTGAGGTTTTAACCAATAGTTTAGAAAAATTGTAGTATTTGTGACATCAAACTTTCTCATACCTCACCTCACATTTGATCAGGTCCCACTTGTATGCATCTAAACAAGCTTATGAACATAACACGAGGTCATGAGATGCAATCCTGACCGTTTGAATCCCTACCATCTAATAATGCTTGGTATTAAAATGAACATGATTGTAGACAAACTGGTCCCACATTCATTGAAATGAACCATGGAGATCTACCAAGTATGCATTGGACTGCCCACATTCTCCGAGCCCCACAATTCGGCTATTCTAATTAAAGATGCCCAAATATGGATATGGATATAGATACTAATAAGTGAATCGGGAATAAGACTCTTCACTTTTGAATCAATGAAATTATTATTAATGTTATCGTCCATTTCTAACATTTTTTTTTATAGTGAGAAGTAAAAACATAAAAGAATTATATGAAGACTTTATAAGTAGAATATGTTAAACTTGTTTTCTACAAGTAGGTATCGGTACAATAACAGGTACCAATATAGGTATTTTATAGGTTCGATACGGATACGTTGGACTTATACTCATACGTCCAATCCCTTTCATGCCTCGACATATTTGTGATACACTACGGCCCACTTCACGTGCCTCCTCCCTCTCCAAATCCAAATCCAGCCATCGTTATTGACCCCATCTTGCCGGCCACTGATCATTGCTTTGATGACAAACCAGTTCAAAGTCATTCACAGGAACCTTATCCTCCATCCATTAGGTGGGCCACTTTGTCTTCCTAGGTCACAGCAATCGACCTCTCATGCCCTGGAACTACTACCTTTCTTGATGTCTAATATGACACCTTCATTTTCTGGGTAAAGTTTGTGACCCCTTCAGCAGACATATATGTTGGTGTGGGCTTTTTGGCTCATCTGGCCCAAACCCACAGCTAATGTGGCCTCACACCTCAGCTGCAATTATCGGCTAAATGTGCCACAATCCGATAATCTGGACCGTTGATTCGGCCGTTCCATGCCGGCCATGGAGGATGCCGGAAAATTCCCCTGATCGGAAGATCTTAATTCTCCGGTCAGCGGCCGACGGAAGCATAATTGTACAGGGTCTGCACTGTTCTCATCATCCATTGCACAGGTCCATCCTTTCTCACATCCTCTAATTGGCCTTCGGCGAAATCACACGTGCCTCAAGTTGCTATCCACACGTGCAGGGAAGTAGAAAGCCTTGTAGGCATCATAGATTAGAAACACACATCTCCACCATATGAATGTTTCTTGGGGCCTCTAAATGCATCAACAGAAAAAATCCGTGGGGACTGGAAATCTTTCTTTGCTTTGTGGTTTGAATGTTGATGTAGAAAGCACAAGAGAACTGCAGTGTCACAAATGTCTTTGGTATTTTGAAAATATTACAATATTTATATGGACTGGTATTTTCTTAATAATATCCTAAAAATACAAAATATGTTGAGAAAATCATCAAGATAATGGAATAGAAATGAATAATAAATAAAACGTACAATTCGTAAAAAATTTATTAAGAATTTATATTATTATTTTTTTCATTTTTATTAGTTGAAGTTGATTTGTTTTTTTAAGAATTTGCTTGATAAGATACTCAATAGAAATCTCAAATTTGAAGACTTCCTGATTGTTTTCTTAGACCAAGAGAGTTTGTCACAATGAAGAGGAAATATTGAATTGTCCATTGTCTCTAGAGGGGTTGTTTGTCCAATGTCTCTACGGCCTATTTGCTTGCACTAGAATGCATACGAATTGAATACATATGATTCATATCATAAGTTGTTAAAAATGAAGATCGAATGTGGATTTCCGAAAATGAGCGTCAAATAACTTTTCCTTTTAGGGAAATAAAATCAAAGGAAGATGAGAATAAATACCTAGGTGTTAAGTAGATGGGAAGAGGAATGATATCTATGATTTTAAGTAGTGGTTTGAACTAAATATCATTCATCAATACCAGCAAAGTCTTGTCCTAACTACATAGGGGTGTGCTACATGAGTTTTATTTCTTTATTCCGGTCTATTCTGAGCTAAATCCTTAGATAGATTCTTCTTCATATCTATTCTTATTGCTTTCATCTACGTCCTCTTCGGTCTATTCTGAGCTAATTCCCTACGTTGTTGGCTCAAGTTCGAGCAGCTGAAGCCTTCCCTCTTTCTTATTATCATCTTCATTTATTTTCCTTATTTCATCAAATCAAGGCTGTTCCTCTACCTTCAGGCCATTCGGTTGGTGGCATACTCAGGCCACCAGCCGAACGAACACTTTCACAAATTTATTCAAAATCCATGAAGAATTAAGGTATGAAACTGAACATCCTTAAATTTACCTTTAATACAAGAATATTGCACGGCTGATAATACGAAATGGGGGGCTATGGAAGTGCTTAATGTAAAAGGGAAAAAGTTCTTCAGGGCAGTTTGGTAACAAGAAATCCTTCCCCTAGAAACGAGCTATCCTCCAATGAGGAGTTCTAAGGAGAGGAATTATAGCATTCCATGTTTGGCAAATACTGTGGAATCCTACCATTCGCACTATGTGCCATCCAACGGCTCTACATTTTTTCGTAAATTTCTCATAAATCCATGAAGAATCAAGACCTGAGATTTCACCCCTAGCCACTTTTAGGACTGTTCATGGGCCGAGTGGGGCGAGCTGAGGTAATCCAAACCCCACCGCCCAACTTATTAAATATTGAATCAGGCCTCAGCGACAGCAGAAGCCCAGCCCGTCTTAAAAAGAATTAAGCCCAAGTAGCCCGTCTTGAAGAGAATTAGGCCCAAGTCGAGTTTGCATTGAAGAGCCTGCTTGTATGGCTCTCTTCTATTATTTTTATATTTGGGCCAGTTTGGGCTGGGCTTCAGGCTCTCTACCACTAAATCTAGGCCTAGTCCATCTATTAAGAGAGCTTAAATAAAACACCCTAGTCTCCTAGCTCAGCCCAAGTACAAACAATATGGCCCACCAGCCCAAAGAGTTCTGGACTTGGGTCACTCTTGAATCATTCTAATGGGGCCCACAGGAATTTTAAAAATTCCAATTTTCAGGGTATTGGACTTTTTTCGAGATATCTCAAAATCTACGATGAACCAACTTCCACCTATTAACTTCTATTAAAGAAAATAATGACCATGTTTTAAAGTTGCAGACATAAGAAACCATTGGATTTTTCAAAAGTATCCACACAATGAACAGAAGTTAAATTTTTGAGCAACTAGAACAAGGGACCAGGATCATTAGATGGCTTGATATTTCACATATCCCCTACCTTTTCACCAGCCTCCCTACCTTGATTGTCAGGAAATCACATGGCCCCGCCATATCTAGGTGTCAAGTGTTGCTCAAGAGACCAGAATAAGACACCCCTTCGAGCCCAGGATAATTTTTGGGCAATGCCAAGTATTACTCGGGTAGCAAGGAAAAGCCTCCAATTTCCCATAGTTTTCATTTTTCAGCTTCAACAGTGAAGCAATTTTCTTAGGAAACCATTTCCTATGCAATAAGAGTGGAAATTGCTTTTCTGCTACAGCGCTGGAATCCTAAATTTTCCAACTCTTCACATAAGGGTGCATTCATGTAGCCAAAGGATTTAGCAGCAAGTGTGCACATATGCACATGCATATCCCAAATCTAATTTTGATTTCCCAGCTATAGCAGAAAAATTAGCTCAGAAATATGCCTACCGCCGTGGAAAAGGGTGCCACACCAAACAGCGGAAACAAATTGGGATGAAAAATCTGCTACACAAATGCATCCTTAAATGGACCCTGTCTCACGAAGATGATCAACAGAATAACCCATCTCAGTAACACTTTCCACCCCTATTATAACACTGACATGAACTAATCTATAAGCACCCAATAAAAAAGGAAGAGAGAAAGCAGAACCAATGCAAATAATGCCAAAATAGCTTGTCAACAAGTCTGACAACTCCCTCCAAGAAAAAAAAATTTTTGACTAAGACTCTTCAAAATATTCTTAATAAAAAAATGACAAATGTAGGCAAAAATGAAAATGCTTATTGAGAAAATTGGCTTATGACTGCGGATTCATTTGAAGTTTCATTCAATGACACAAAAAGCTTAAAATCATGTAATGAAGGGATTGATAAATGACCGCTTATTGCTAACATATATAGCTCTCCCCATAATGACTGTCTTTCCGCCATCTGCAATTGCAGAACAAAGATGATGAAGTACATATATACAATGGGGTGGATAGCATGCTACCTTTCAGTGTAACACCTTCAAGGATCTCTCTTGTATTTGCGGAATTCATTTCTAAAAGAGCATCGAGCCTGTCCGGTTCTGAATAGTTGCAGTCTCCAGATAAATAATCTTCTCACCTAATAAAATTTCATTGACTGTGTTAAAAAAAGGGGGCAAAGCTAAGGCCTGCTTGGATGAGGATAAAAAGGCAGAGAGAACTGTCCACAGATCAACAGAGTTTTCTCCAAGTGTTTTTCCACATCCAAAAAAGTCTTGTGAGTTCGAATACATGGAAGTTGAGGTAAATGACATACCAGCACATCTAGTTGCGGTGAAAGCTTATCTTTACATCCAAAAGTTTTTTGCTGCAAGACCACGAAACAAATCCAAATCTTGTAAACACTATGCAATGGAAAGGAAATAGTACTAACAAATGTAATAAGGTGTGCTTATTCCGACAGTACTAAAGCTGAAATTTGGAAATTAGGACAAACCTACACTAAAATGGTGTCATACCCATTATTCATGCAATTGATGGATCAATTCCATATCTGAACTTCTCTATCACCAACAAGAATGGATGATTGATGAAATGGCTATGAACTTCCAACTGGAGCAGTTTTTTGGGCTTATGGCCCAGTCAAGAAATGGCATTATTCAGACAGTCCATATTAAATGATAAACTGCACCAAGAGTTTATGGTTGATAGTTGATACCATTTATTAGATTAGAGATATATGAAACACTTAGACTCAAGACCCTCCAAGAGAAAACGCCACAGTATCATAAAACTACTAAAAAAATGTCAAAAAAAGCACCTTCATTCACTCTTCGACTTTCCAATGGTGGTCGCCAGACAGGGACTCTTTGCTGATAATTCAATGTCCTTGGGGGAAGAGATCTCCAATTACTTGAGATAGGTGTGTAGTTTGTTTGTGGATGAACGTAAGAAACCAGAGGATATGTTGTTTCAGACTTACTAAGATGAGAATGACCTGCATGGAGGAGTACCAGCACAAATGTTCAGTCAGCAAGGCCCTCTAGCACATACTAAAATAAACAACTTTACATGTATGAATAGAACTCGGGAGCTGTTGGAGCAAGAATGGATAAGGCAGAACTGATCAGTCCAAAAGGGTAAGTTTGTTTGCTGTTTGGCATGTGTGTCATAGGATATTCCAAAGTTTGATCGCAATGATGCAGCAGAATAGTTTCAAGACAGGTGCATTATCGCTGCCCATCTGTCCATGGGTGATGCAAACCACAGGCCTCAGGCCTCTTATCACTCTACCAAACAGCACATTAGTATATGCAATGATCAGTTACACACTCCACCCGAATAGACAGATATGGGAAGCATATACCAAATATTAGCATCAAATTCAGCCAGACTCTATACCTTGATGGCCATATAAATGTCCCCTGGAAGCTTCATGTACAACTTGTGATCCTTCAGAAGAGGAAGAAGCAGCCATCCTTGATTGTGTTCCTTGATGATGGTTTCCTTGTAAATAGGAAAACTGATTTGAGACAGTAACAGGAGGCGGCCGCAGATGGAGTGCCTTAGACAATGTCGCACCACTGAATTTCTGGATATCATTCCCAGACTGGATAAACAGGTTTGAGCCATGAACAATGCCACCAGAACCAGAACTAAAAGAAGGAATGGGTGTAAGCATATGCATCGGATGATCTCTATAACCTGGAGCACAACAAGGTCCCTTGTCCAATGATGTCAAATTGATATTCGGTGTTCTTGGTTGCTGACCCATAGATTGTGGCAAGTGGTTTTGCATGCGCTGCTCACACACAGATCATGTTAAAAATGAAGGTAGGAAGTTATAGAAAAACATGTCAATCGACCAAAGAGATGAAACCAAATTAAGCTAAGATGCTTACTTGTGTACCCTGGTAACACAGTGAGTCCACAGCATCAGCAAAGGAATGACGCATGCTGGACTGGAGAGGAGGAAGAGGCGGCGGATGAGCTGTAGGTCGTGGTAAAGATGGGAGAGGAGGAGATGGTGGAATACCTACAGGGAGTGGGGGGACAAAAGGCAAATACTGCTGCTGATCAAACTGGCAATGGGAAGTATGCAGATTATCAATCCCCATACAACATCCAGAATTTGAGTTACCTTCAAAGGATGGAGAGACATCCTCCATTTCGAGTTCACCATCAACATCTTCCAAAATATGTGAATGCTTTTCAGATACAAACTTAGAAGTACCAGGCTCATCCAGAATTTCATGATCTTTTTCAGGGGTGACGGCCTCAAAACTCTGCTGATCAAATGACTTTTCCTTTTCATCGTCGAACACCCGGGACATAAGAAAACCCGAAAGACGAAAACGTGTATTGCTGAGGTCAAATATTAAAATCCAGTGAGTTTATGGGAATGCAATCCACCAAGCCAAAGATGAAATAAAACAAGAAAGTCAATCACACCTTCCATACTCGTCAACAAGCATACCGTCCATGCCTCTGACAGGATCATCACAAACTCTCTCTGTTCTTGATGGAAGCCGCGGAAATGAACTAGAAAGTGATGCATCAGTAAAAGAATCAAGTTCTCGAAGGTGATGCCGAACAATGGCTTCTGGGAGTGTCTTCCTCTTCAGCCAAACCCTCAGGACCTATCCAGAAAAAGCTGCAAAAGTAAATATCAGATGAAATTAATTAATAGATAATTATCGACAATAAATGCTCACCTTAAGGCATTGTCGACGGTTCTCCCTGGCAGCATTTCCAGGAGGAGCAGCAGCAGACAACAATTGTGGGAGCACAGCTTGAACAGCTGGTGGATACACATCTCCAGCAACACCTGAAATTTTAAACTAGAGTTTTCAAGGGTACAACTTATGTTCACTATATATCAGTATCAACATCGAAATAAAATAACTTCTACCTTTCTGACCACGTGAGCACTGTGTAATAGAATCAACAAGAAAGAACAGATCCACCCTCCGGTTTAAATTTGGCTCATGTTTCAAACTTTGAAGAAGCAGCTTGACTACCTAAGGAAATGATTACATACAATCAGAATACATCAATAAAAGTAGAGTTTCCACCATGGTAGTAAAAATAGAAATCAACAATTGCTTTCGTTCTCCTTTTTTCCTTGTTACATTTTTTTTCTTGTTTAGTGTTTTTTTAAAGCAACAATCAACAGCCACATGAGAACAAAGTTACAGCTTACTTCCTTAAAACAAGTTATAGATCATTAAAGTACAAGACTATAAACAACAATAAGTGGGAATACAAAACAACAAACCTAAATCATGAACTTTATTGTCTCGCCAGACTGGAGAATAACCAATTGTGGAGGAAAAAGAATTTTTGTAAAAAAAGGAAGAAAATTTCTGGAGGCCAATTATTGACAGGTTAAGCAAGCTTCAAAGCAAATAACTAAATCATCATCATCTTCCTAGCCTTATCCCATCAATGTGGGGTCTGCTTAAATTATTCAGTTCAAAAATGGACATACAAGCTATGTCCGTTTATCCTATCTTCCATAGAAGTTATGGTGTTAAATCACTAAACATGATCTAAAAACATCATGCTGACATCATTCTTGATGTAGATGGATCTTAGCCATAGTAGCAGCCTTGGGCTATAAAATTTTATTTTATTTTATAAAGAAATCTGGAAAATAAATATTGGATCTTCAAAATGCCAATTCTATGATCCTTGTAGTTCAAAGTGAATCAGAGGCAAAAGAGAGAAGATTGAAATTAAATGGAAAGGAGTGCACTTTTTCCTTGTGAGAGCTCCTTCATAAATAGCCAGGGTCATCGTCCCCAGCTGTTGTGCAGCTAGTTAGGCACATGTTGTGTGCATGGGTGGATGAGTTCGAGTTCACTGTAAAAGAGGAAGGAAGGTGAGAGAAAGGAGAATCCAAGGTCATCAATCTCTACCCCTTTCAATAAGGGGTTATTTACATCTCAAGTTTTCAGTCAACCTCCTAATTAAATCGCTAAGATATGAATCCAAAATTTGTACAAGTCTCAGCAATATCTGCAATTATTGAACTACAAAACAAAAAACGAGTTGATAGGAAAACTACATAAGCCTCAGCAAAGCTTCGGATTGGCTGCTTTAATATCACTTAGATTTGTTATGTACAAAAATTTCATACTTCAATCACCACATTGCAAACACCAGCATTAACCAAACATTATGAAGTTGCAGCCAATATGAATAATCAGATCCCAGAGCCTTAGCTTGCAATTATTGAACTACTACATCAAGGAAAATGAGTGAGAAGTTGACAGGAATATAAGTCTCCACACAAAATACTGATTGCTTGCAATCACAATCACATACTGCCACATAGTTTATCCAACAATCAGGAGAGAAGCATAGGTAATAGAGCATGGAATTACCTCGCCAGCGATGCCATATTTTGCACAGTCCATTGCAACACGGGTTGCCCGACCTATGCTGTCCTTTGTCCTGGATAACGTTTCAAGAACAGCCTCGAAAGACTTCCACACAGCATTTGCTTCTGGAGCATCATTCCATTTTCCTAAGAATTTCTGTCTCTCAGTTGATATCGAGTCAAATCTTCCTTCACAATCCATTTCAGGTACATGCACAGAATTCATCTGGTGCAAATCAGCACCAGAACTTCTATCTCCACATTCTTTCTCTGCCCCATTCCTATAATGCCAACTCATACATCATTCCAAGCATATTAGACAAACGCCGCAAAATAATAGTACAAAAAATAAAAATGTGACATGGAAAAAGAAATTCTGAACATATGTTTTCGTTAAATGTTAGAAAAAGTGTATCAGTGGCTACCAACATGCTAAGCATCATAAACCTTACATCGTTCTAACTTTGCTGCTCTCAACTGTCTGAGACATAGTCTTCATAGATTTACAAATATCACTTGCTATTGAACCCTCATTAGTATCCAATGTATGCACCCCACTACCATTTACAGGCAAGAAATTACCAGCATCGTCAGCCTTTGAAGAAGAAAATGGCCTCTCAAGAATAGGATGGGAGCACTCCTGTCCTTCTGGCTTGTCTGCCTGACAACTGGCATCCTCCCCTTTATATACATTATCAGAGCAGTTCATTGATGGTTCAGCGTTCATGGTATTTCTTTCCTCCATGGTACTTCTGGAGTCGGTGTCATTTTCAATAGTATGAGTACAAACAGATGAGCCATCAAGATCTTTGGCATCCACAGTTTCCACCTGTGTAGACATTTTTTTGCAGTCATCAAGTCTCGGGCCGCTGCTTTTTTCCTCAACCAGTTCATCAGGTTTTTCCATTGTGTTAGTCTTTGCCACTTCGTTAGTAATAGGGGATGATCTCAAGGACAATCCCAGAGTAGTGTTGCAACCTGAATTATAATCAGAAGAGAGCATGACCTCTTTGGCATCCACAGCAAGGCAAAGGGAACTCGCCTCAGAATAAGACCTACACACATTTGATAAAATTTCCATGGTTCTCGGGACTTCAACACAACCAGTTTCAACCAAATTGGCAGACATAGCTTCTAGAGCTCGATGCAAACGTTTAGATGGAGGCAAAGCTGCTTCGTCACCGAGTAAATTATTTCCTTTCGAAATCAGAGGATGAGTTTCTGTAGTATCAGTATGAGCTTTTGAAGGGGACAAGCTATTTACAGCTTCTTTAACCTCCAATGAGGTACTATGAGCAGGATAGCTATCATCAGAACTGAAAGATGTGGTACTTGAACAATTTATCAAAACCTCATTTACAGGCATCTCTTTAGTAGCCACAAACTCATCAACATGGGTTTTCTCAGGAAATGGGTTGCACATTCGAGCCCTAGCTCGCTTTACCAATGGTAAATGTGCATCACCATCTGCCTCATAAAATCTCACATTTGAATTTTCACAAATATCAGGGGATTTTGGAAGATTTTTGCTCAGCCCTGCTTCCATATATGTCCTCTTGTCCAATTCAGCTTGTGTTACAGTACCATTAGTAACTTGTTTTCTGTTTGGTTTCCTTCTTTTCTTAAGCAACATTGTGTTGGTATGTAAGACTTCTTGCCTTCTGCTTGTCTCAACACCATTCTCTGAAAAATCAGTAACAATCTCAGAGTGTTCAATTTTGTAACCCGAGTCTTGTGTGCTCCCTTCATCAAAACTAACAGCCTCAGATTCTGTTGCAACTATTTCAGACCCAATATCTTCGCTGCTGCAGTTAAAAACAAAAGCTGCCGAAATTGAGCAATCAGATGATTTCCTTATGAGTTTGCTTGTCATAGACTCATCACTTATTGCATTAGATGCGACGTCTGCAGAAGACTTCACAACATCAGCTACTGGCACAACCGGCTTATGAAATTTAGAAAGATCGGCCCTTAATGAACTCCTAGTCCTCCTAACTGATGGGGGCCTTCTCTGAACAACATAGCTCTGAAGCAATGTCCTTTTCATTGGCTCCTCAGATACCGTCTCTACATCTTGCAGAACATCGGCTTCCATGCAGATCACAGGAGTTTCAACAGCATTGGATGAATCACTTCTACCTAAAGACGCATATGATGTTTCTGGCTGAGAAGGTTGCACCAAAAAGGAGCTTGGAGTTTGACTCTTCATTGAATATTTTCCCTTGGAACCTTCGGAGCTTCCATAAGTACCTTCATCACCTGAATTGATCTCATCCTGGTTCTGATTCTTTGACTTTTCATAGCTGTCAATAATCTCATCTACAGCACGAACAAAATCAGCCCCCTTGCCCTGACGCTTAAGAGTTTTCTTTTTCTCCTCCGTAAACGCTTCAACATCAGCAGGATTGCAAAATCCACTATACAACGCAAGCACATATCAGCAAAGAAGTTGATATAAATCAATGAAGCAGATAATGTTCATGCTTCTCAAAATATAAAAAATAAATAAGTAAATGAATGATGTTCTTCATATACTAATCAAACTAATTATATATGAAAAATAACAGTGTGGATACAATAGGACAACTAGCAAGTCAGTTTTGTTCAACTGAGAACTTACCACACCTATGGTTCAAAATATCTACCGATATAAACCACGTATTGATTCGAACTGACACAATATTTTGATGTTAATGCAGCATCAATGAACATTGGTAAAACATCGGCCTATGACCAAATTATCAGCCGGCACAGGTAAGAAATTCAAAATATCTGCTAACAATCTTATTTAATGTTCTTCTACTTTGCCCTCTTTATTAACCTAAATTCTATGAAACTTCATTTTTCTAAATAAAGTTCATTGCTTTGGTGCAATGGAAAAGGACTCAGGTGCCATGCGAACACAGATTGGAGACCTACGAGCAGCCACTTTGAGCAAATTTGCAAAGGTTAGGTCTATCTCAAGTCTGGACCCTCCCTAACGTAGGGAACAAGCCAACTCCTCTATATAAGGATGTTAGGCCTCATTATAATGGAATGCTTATTATTATCAATGACATTTCTATAGTATTTCTTCTCATCGTGAATGTGCCCTAATGGCTGAATCCATGTCTAGATTCGATCAATCCCTTGGGAGATTGGTATATTCTTATTCTTAGGTTGTGCATCATGACTGTTGGAAACAAGCGATGCAAGAAGAATTGAGTGCGCTAGAGCAAAGTCACACATGGGATGTTGTGGATTGTCCCTCCTCAGTCAAACCAATTGGGTGTAAGTGGATCTACTTGATCAAACTTAAGCCCAATGGAACCTTTGATAGGCACAAATCTTGACTCGTGGCACTTGGAAACAAATAAGAATATGACATTGATTATGAGGAAACAGTTGCTCCAGTTGCGCAAAGATGACCATTGTATGGTTGATTCTTTCCATTGTTGCTTCTCAATCTTGGCCATTGTACCAAATGGATGCAAAGAGTGCCTTTCTTCATGGTGATTTGAAGGAAGAAGTCTATATACATGTGCCACAAGGTGTCTCCTCTCGATCCAGTACGTTTCTCGATTGAGTCGATCTCTCTATGGCCTAAAGCAAGCTCCTAGGGCTTGGTTCGACAAATTTATGTCAACTCTCCGTCAGATTAATTTCTCTCAGAGACCTTACATTCCATCGCTTTTTCTTTGACACACATCTAATGGTGTAACTGTTTTATTGGTGTATATTGATGATATTATTATTACTACAGGTATTGATGCCAGCATGACTAAGTATCGTTAGTATTCACTAAGTGATTCCTTCAATATGAAAGATTTGGGCCCGCTAAACTACTTCTTGGGCTTCATCAAACTCCAAACGGCTTATTTATCAATTAACACAAGTACACTTTGGACCTCATTGATCTTGTTGATCTTCAGATTTCGACACCCGGTGACACACCGCTAGAAGTCAATCTCAAATTACGGAAGGATGACGGCGATCTGTTAACAGATCCACATATGTACCGGCGATTAGTAGGAAGTTTGATCTATCTAACAATTACAGGACCGAACATATTATATGCCATCAACCTCGTTAGCCAGTTCATGAATGCTCCTCGACACCTTCACCTAGCCGTTGTAAAACGAATTATCATATATTTATTGGGAACTTCCACTCGGGGTCTATTTTTTCGTAAGGGCAATCATCTCATTCTGATAGCCTACTTTGATGCTGATCGGGCTGTTTGTCCTGACAACTGTCGCTCCACCATTGGGTGGTGCATGTATCTAGATGATGCGCTTATATCATGGAAATGCAAGAAACAAGAACGCATCTCAAAATCTTCGACCGAGGCTGAATATCATGTAATGTCCTCTGCTTGCTTTGAAATTCTCTAGCTTCGCAAAATTCATTATGCTCTTGGTTGTGCGCAAACTTCTCCTACTCCTTTGTATGCAGATAATACCAGTGCTATCAGAATCACCGAAAACCCAATGTTTCGTGAACGCACAAAACACATTGAAGTATATTGTCATTTTATTCATGACGAATATGAGTGTGATACTGTGATGTCATCAACCTCCCTCGCATCCCTACCGAGCTTCTAGTTGCTGATATCTTCACCAACGGACTCCCTCGGCCTCGCCATCAGTTTCTAGTTTCCAAATTGATGTTGTGTGACTCTCCGGCATCAATTTGAGGGGGTTGTCAATAGAGGACCAATAATCTATGCCCAAGCCCATTAGTAAAATTTATTCACAAGTGAGACTCGGTCAAGTAGCTACATGTACATTACTTTCTTTGGAGATTTATTTGTACATTAGATCTTTCCTATTTTGGTAGATTAGCTAGGATTGTGGATCTTATTCATTGCAATATTTCTCTAGCCTGATTACGGGCATGATTGTATCCTATGATTAGGGGCGTTCATGGATCGGGCTAGCCTGAGACCGAGCCTGGCCCAGCCCGGTTTGGCCCGGGCTTGGGCCTTAATGTTCAGCACTCGGGCTGGGCTTGGACCTAGTGGCAAAGAGCCCAAGCCTGGCCTGGCTCGGCTGAAAAAATAATTACAAGTAAGATGGGAATTGAACCCATGATACCTTGCCAGAAACTCTACAAACAAACCACCTGAGCTCCCAAGCTTTCATGGTCAAACTAGCTTTTTATTTTATAATGTAAACCTGGCAAGGCTCGGGAAACATTTTCAGGTGGGCTGGGCTCGGGCCAGCTAGTTATGGCCTGAGTCGGGCTTGGGCTGGGCTTGGATTTAGAGTTTTTAAGTCAGGCCGGGCTTGGATATTCCTTGGCACGGCACGGCGCATGAACACCCCTACCTATGATTGAGCTTAAAGCCCCTATATAATGAATACTCAGTCGGTCCTTAGGGGAGACGACACTTTCATCCAAAATCTGTTTCATCTTCATCTCGTAACATCTATACATAGTAAATGGGGTATAAGTTCTTTGAATCATGTCAAAATTACTCATTCTTGGACTTGTTGAATGGGTAACTGAATAACTCATTTAACGGTCTTAATTTCATGTCAGTCAAATATCATTTGATGCATGAATTTTTCCCATCTCTAAATAACACTGAATTCAGACTCTAAAAGATTTACTTACGTAGGTTGTAAATAGTAGAATGCAACTTATCCAATGAGATCATGGACGAGTGGACATTACCGAATTTACTTGTGACCAATTCTGTCTCTTAAGCTAGGAAATAACTATTTGCTTTATTTATATGGTGACTTGTGGACCCCTTTTCTGAATCTCAAGTTGCCTATTTTGAGGACGTCTAGGCCTGGGAAATGCTTCTTGAATCAGATTTGAGTGAAACTATATTTGGGCTGCACCACAAATACAGAACAATCCTTTCTATGAATAGAGCTGAACCACATACAAAACACTCCTTCCTATCAATAAAGCACGTGATTATTTCTTTACCAAGGTGACATAGTCACGTGTCAATTTGGTAATGTTATGCAAATCTTAGAAAAGACTTTCTTGATGTAACAGGCGGTTCCTACCCTCTAAGACCTGTTGAAGTTTCTCTTCATTATCGACGTTTGAATGCCCAAAAAAATGTTAATACATATAGACGTTGTGCCCATGGTTCAAAATCGTGGCATTGGTGGGCATCATGGTCGGCATGAGAAACCAATACGTTAGTGTTCGTGACTCGTTGTGCTCTAAAAAGATCTGAAAAATATCCAAAAAAATCAGAATATTAAAAAAATTTAGAATCCAATGCTTGTCCCCACTAGGGCACACTATATAGAAAATTATCGGTCCCCTAAAGTCAATTAACATTGTGTATTGTTGTTTTATCTTGAATTGTTTAGTTTGTTTAAATGTAATGACAGTGTGAAATATATTTGCTAAAAGTTGTAGGGATATTAATATGACAACCATTTAAATTATGCAAATAAAATAAAGATATTTAATCAATAGCCAATTAATTATTCAAAAAAAATGTATGTTTATATGGTAAGTTAAAACACGTAAACTTTTTCTTATGTAACTTGAGGAAAACAAATGATTTAAAAAACTCTCAATTTCCCTTAAACAAAGAATGAAAAATATCATTTTATCACTCAAAATCAATAAATCTGAGGCAAACTAACAAACTAGAGCCAAACCAAGTTTAACATATGCAATGCGAATAGGCATAGTTTTTTATTTTATTTAGGAAAATGAAAAAAAAAAAAAAAAGGTCATTAGCTGGTGCAAGTCACACCGAAGCAGGGTTCTAGAGATTCAAGAAGAGCGAAGCAAATTATCGCTTTGAGTGGGACCATTTGTCAGTGGACGTTCTTGAGGTTGCCGACCTATAGTGGGAGCTTTTTCCCTTCTATGATACATATGATTAGGTTTAAACCTAGAAAATG
This sequence comes from Camphora micrantha, assembly GCA_003546025.1. NCBI lineage: Eukaryota > Viridiplantae > Streptophyta > Magnoliopsida > Laurales > Lauraceae > Camphora > Camphora micrantha. The sequence continues at coordinate 5,376,419 of QPKB01000011.1, read as the reverse complement.
TTGTTTCATTTGAGAAATTACGCAATAGAACTCTATAAGGAGAGTCAGGAGGTTCAAGACAATTTTGAAAAAAAATACTGATTTAAAATATTAAAAAAAAAAAAAAAAAACAACATTGCTCGATGTCCTGGTGTGTCGAGCAATAGGATCATAATAGACAAAGCCCTTTCGATGAGCAACGTAACCTATAAAGGCACACTTAGCAGACTAAGCAGTTAATTCGTCCTTTCAGTAGGAGGAAGATAGACAAAACAAACATGTATGAAAGAACGAAGATGATCAAAGGGAGGATTAGTCTTGTGCAGTTCAAAATAGGGAGTTTGATTATAAATTGTAGGGGAACCTATTGATGAGATGAACTGCAGTTGTGAGAGCTCAGCCCAAAAACGAGTAGGAATTGAAGATTCAAGTAGAAGTGTCCTAGTGACATCAAGGAGATGTCTATTTTTTCTCTCAGCGACTCCATTTTGTTGTGGAGTGTACGGACACGTCCATAGCCATTTTTTCTATCATTTCCCATCTCCTTTTGATTCTATTTCCCTTAAAGGAAAAATTATTTGATGCTCATTTCTGAAAATTAACCTTTGATCTTAATTTTTAACTACTAATGGTATGAATCTTATGTATTTTAATGCAAACAAACAGGACCTAAGTACTGTGTTGGGTCATTACAGAATCAAAGCTTTCCAAAATGTAAAGGAGAGTCGTGAAGAAGATGATCATATTTGCCAATTTCATTTTGTAACCCATTTTTCTTTGGCTCCAAACTAAAATGTTTTGGCCAAATTAAAATTTCGGTGAAACATTCCAGAGTTCTATTTGAAAAAATAAATAAATAATGCAGATATGTATTTAATTAATTCTTTTAAACTAATACTGCAAGACATTATTTCCACATGCCAAATGAATAATTTTTAATGGTTAGATTTTTCTGAAGTAAGCCCACTAGAAGGCAGACGTGAAAAGAAAAGGGCCAAATACTCTAAGGCTCAAACTCACAAGAACTTTCAAGGCCCGTAGTGGACCCGCCATTTTACAAATATAAACAGCTCAATAAATTCCAACCCCACCCACCCCCTGCTCCTCCCTCTCCCACCATGGGATCTAACAAAATTTCACTCAAATAGGAGACAGGTCCACTATCAAATTGATCAAATTTATTCCGATTAATTTACAGTGATCCTATTTCTTATTAGATAGGAAAATGGCCCCATTGTGGAACCAATGAATTTAATGGGAGTCCAAATATAAAACGATTATACAATAAAAAATATTAAATAAAAGGGCATTAGCCCCCGTCCTTCGTTGAAATAATATGAGAACAATGCCACGACTCATCCAATAATGGGAGTCCAAATATAAAACGATTATACAATAAAAAATATTAAAAAAAAAAAAAACCTATAAAAGGGCATTAGCCCCAGTCCTTCATTGAAACAATATGAGAACCATGCCACGACTCATCCAATAGGAGGAGAAGACATTGTAGCAGGAACTCTCTCTCTCTCTCTCTCTCTCTCTCTCTCTCTCTCTCTCTCTCTCTCTCTCTCTCTCATGCTAAGTTAGTTTCTAAAGCGCTCTCTCTCCCCCTTTGTTATTCATTTTCGGTATAAAAAAAATCCAAACAATTCCCAAAATTTTTTGAAAGAGCTATCCAGTTCAGATCACTAGCATAATATGAGATAAGAGTACAACTTGTTTATAAATAAATAAACTTTAGAGGCTTACATGTAATTTGAAAAATCTGTGTGGGGGTTTTTGTAATTTAAAGAAAGTCAATATAATTATAAATGGTTGCGGTTGTCCAACCCTATAGACCACGACCATATCATTCTTCCTACTCGTTTCTTCTTCATTCTCTCATTGCTCTATTATAAATGGTTGGGGTTGTCCAACCCTATAGACCACGACCATATCATTCTTCCTCCTCGTTTCTTTTTCATTCTCTCATTGCTCATCCTCTAATGGCTAGATTGAAGATTCATTGGGTTTCTTTAGAAGTTCCAGACCAATTGAACATCCGTGAAGTTCAACTAGTCTTGGAATAGGTCACTTACAAAGAAAAGAGGATTGAAACAACTTTGGGGCATAGGTTTACAAGAGGAAGAGCCATCCAGCCTCTAATGTGAAGATCTGAGAAGAATCACAAGGTTTGAAGCCCTAGCCAAAACTAGCAATTGGGTTGTCCAATAGAAAATCTATTTGACTGTGATTGTTCCTGGTATATCACATTCTGTTTTAACTCCAGCGATTAATAGAGGAGATTTGGAGACAAAAAGAAGCCAATAGATCTTTTTTTTTTTACCCTCCTTCCCATCTAGGGCTGACATCAACACCCGTCACCTATACGGACACAGTATTGAAGGATTTCATGTTGAGGTGAATGTGTGGTAAAACTAAGAAGGATAAAATTAGAAATATGCGATTTAGAGAGCATTTAGGTGTAGCATCAATGGGGAATAAAATTAGGGAAACCGGTTTGAGATGGTTTCGGCGTGTCTAACGCAGGCCGGCAACGGCGCCGATAAGAAAAAGTTTGATGGCCCACCAAGCGGAAGGGGTAGGCCAAAGAGGAATTGGATGGAGGTGGTAAAAATAAATCTAAAGAAGTGTGACTTATCTAAGAATTTGGCTCAAGATAGATCAAAATGGAGAAACAGAATTCATGTAGCTGACCCAAACATAGTTGGGACAAGGCTTTGATGATAATGATGATGACTATAGTTCAGCTTGATTCATGGTTTAGATCAAATTTAAACATGCATTTGGATGATTTTTTATGAAAAAAAACCCTCTTTTGTGTAATGGAACATCCGAAGACTCATATGTCTGACTTAGAAGCAATTTTTTTGCTCAAATCAAGTTATCAAGGTGTTGGTTTGCATTGCTTAGAGGACTGTATTCTACAACCAAGAGTATTCACATTTAGGGTTTGATGTAGGATCCAAGGGAGGGGAAGAGAGTTCAACAACTCCTTCCCAACAATTGCCTAGTGTTGTGTATCCAAATACAAGGATTACACCTAATCTACTGGATGGCAACTACTATAAAGATTGGGCTGAATTGTTATGGAAGGCCAAAATACTTGGATATATCAATGGAAGGATTTAATAGCCACCAAAGAATGATCTTAAATATTCAGATTAAATTTCTGAAAACATATTAATTAAGAATTGGATCCTAAATTCAATGAAGGAGACTACTGCAGCCAATTTAAAATATTATAACAAAGCCATGGAGATTTGGAAATCTGTTAAGGCGACTTATGCCCAAAACGGAAATAATCCTAGGATACTTAAATTAAAAAAAGGAAATTGCAGGATTTAAACATGGATACATATCCATTGCTAACTACTATGCAAAATTTATGGCCCAATTACACCTGGCCGAAATTACGACCAAGCTGATCGCATTAAGCCTGGTCAACCAAGTGGCTGGTCCATTAAGGTGCACATACAGGAGCTAAAGTCCTAGTTAAGTAAGACAATTCGTTTTTCAAGAAACAAGCAGTTTCTAGTTATGACTCTTTCCTACTGGGTTTCTTTATAATAAAAGATGAATGAAGACTCCTTAAAGTAGAAGGATTTGAAGAAAGAAAGATCTACAAGCGACATGCTCCAAATAGGAATGCAAATGCTGCAAGAATATTAGAAAATCTCTTGTTCAAGTCATCTCTAGCAATAGATAATTTTTCTTGGGATTCTTTTGGGTTGTTTCAATATTAACTTTCTATTGTTATTAAGGTCAAATGGATGGATCTGATTTAATCATAGGTTTTTAGGGCTTTAAGTGTACTGGGGCATTATGTAGAGGCATGTAAAGGGGTTTTTTAAAAAATTTGTTACCTTCCATATATTATCAATAAAAATTGTTGATTATGCACTTATATCTTTCCTTGTCCTTGGTCGAAGCCAGCTCCCATTGGAATGAAGACTATATGGTGGATTGGATCGCTAATCGCTAAGTGGATCTACTATTTGGTCTCCTTGTGATTACTTGGTGTTTCTGTTGATTGAGGATTTGGGTTTGATTTCATGAAAGATCAGATTTGGCTTCCTTGACTGTGTCCACCATCTATTAGTCAACTTTGGAATCACTTCATTTGCTTACGTGGTATCATTTGGTGCATTTCAAGAGTTTCAAGGAAGGTAGTGAAGCTGTGCAAAGGAGGCATATTTCCAATTTGCTTGCAAATTATGTCAAGTTCATTATCTATGCCAGATACTTTGTGGTCCATACGGAAAGAAAGGAATGGATATTCAATGGTTTACAGAAATGGAGGACATGAACATCGCGAAAGTGACAGCAGGAAATTTGCTGTGACAAGAAAAGAATTCTAACACGATAGACAACCTCATATAAATAGACAGTGAAAAGTAATGGTTGTATGTCAAAACCAATGAATAATATGCGGCATAAAGTTAAACCAAAGTGGCATTTGGCCTGTCTGAAAATTTGACCAGCCCAATATTTCTGCCACAACTTGATCAACATTAGCCCACCACCAGATGAGAAGGATTGGCAATTCTTTTCATCAGACTGGCTTTGGGTCAGATTAAACATAAGGTAACATGTATAGGCTCAACTTGAACCTAACCTATTCGTCAATCAAGTTGAAAATCCCAATCAGGACCCTCAATTAACAAGTGGAGTCAGGTTGGGTTGACAGATCATTATAGTGCAACTAGTTGGGTTTAGTTGGGTTCGAATCAGATTTGTGGGCCAAATAGGATGTGTGTACTCAATAGAAACCCAGCTTATTTGTTAATAAAGTCAGAAATGACAACCTGAACCCTCAATTATAGAGTACAGTTTAAGTCAAGTTAGTGGGGTACGGTCAAGAATTGCCAACCTACATGTGTGGTCTGAAACTATGACGATCTATTTGTTTCATGGAATTTAATCCCCCAGGAATGATAACAATTAGAAACAAAGGTGAAGAAATACAAATGGCTATTAAATATTTTCTCCTTCGATGGAAATTGAATCAAGGGAAGATGAAAAACTAATGCCCATACCTAGTAAATCTCCAACTCTCATCTCCAACTCTACTTAGCCTTCACCACTCATGTCTTTAATATTCTTTTGTTGTAGCCCATTTTACCATGAATTCCTAAGAACACAATTCCATGCAAACAAACAAGGCCCCAAGGTTAAATGGGTGGGCTTCTAATTGAATCCACATCTCTATTCTTGTAGCCTTCACAACTCACCTCCTAACAACTCAATTCCAAGCAAGGAGAAAAACTCAGACTCGGGACCCAACTCGGTCAGGGCCAAGTCCAAGTCAAGTTGAGCCGAGTCGCATGGAACTCAACCGAGTCGAGCGGAGTCCCAATTTAAAATAAAAATAGTTGGCCGAGTCTGATGGCCGAGTCCCATAATTCAAGTCCGAGTCCCATAGGACCCGACTCGTTTAGGGCAGAGTCAACTTGCACGGCCGATTTTTTTAATCCATGATTCCAAGCAAACCTACAGGCCCAAATAAGTGTAAATGAGTGGATTTTTGAATGAATCTATGGTGGAGCTTAGGGGAGAAAAGAGAGTACAAAGGGAGACTGAGAGAAGTAGGTAGTGGTGAGAGGAACAAAACCGAAAAATATGTGAGTGAAGGGGAGATAAGGAGAGATTGGAGAGAGATTATAGAGAGCGAGATTGAGAAGGAATAAATAGAGAGGGAGAGGGGAGGCAACTAAGAGAGTGAAGGGAGGGATAGAGAAAGAGAGAGCGGGATAAAACTGAGAAAGAGAGATGGAATAGAGAAAGGGGGAGAAAGAGGGGGGGCGATGGAGAAAACGGTTGGTGATATGGCACGGATAAAGAGGAGAAAGAGAAGGGGAGATCGAGAGATAAGAAAGTTAAGGGGGTGAAACTGCCCCTCGACCCCCGACCCCCAACCACCAACTTGGCCCCACCCCTAGGTCTAAGTTACAAGGCAAGCGCTAAGTGTGCTCAAAGAATCAAAATCAAGGAGGTTTTATGTGGAGTATGTCTTCTAATCCTATTAATTGTGGTTGTTAGAAAAGGGGATGGAGCTTGGAAGCTGTACTTCAGTTTTAAAGAGATTGTGGGACAAAACGTAGACTTCCATAATTATTCAGAGGGAAACCACTCCAATAGCAATTCACTAGACAGGTAAGGAGTGAGTAGATTTGGTATGTATTTCTGCTTGTTATTGCCTCATTAATTTTCCCTTTTTTTTTTTCTTTTTTTCATTTTTTTAGAGTTATCAATCACCTCTTCAATAATGTCAAACAAGTACCAAGGGGGTTTTGATTTCTCCACAACCCATTGGATCACACAAAAATATTCACCTTTAATGGAAAGATGAGAAACATTGAAATTCTTGGCTTCACACAAACCAATCATCAACGCCAAAAGCTCCGCTTTATCGATACTCGTTTCATTGAATCTTACGATTCAAGCGATTCGACTAAGCGAGAATGGCTATAACCAATAAGCTAATATTAATAATCTTTTACTTTTTTTCTTTCTTTATTCTCTCTTTCTTTTATCGCTTGTATTTTCCAAAGGTTATTTAGTAGTTAACGAAATCTCGTAAGAATTTTTTACAACTTTGATAAGGTTTTAAAGATGAGTAAAGAACATGAATTTAACTAAAGCATTCGACTGTACGTATGGTGCTTGTTTATATCTTCTTCTTTTTTTTTTTAATCTATTTTGGTTTTGTTTCTTCATAAACACTTTCTTAACTTTAAGAGATATCCTACCGTGTAAGATTGATGGTTTGGATTTTATTTTATTTTTATATTTTGATTTAAGATAATAAAAAAATATATATTGATACTTTAAACTTATTTAACTATTTAAACATCATTTATTTCATATATATGTGTGTGTGTGTGTGTGTGTGTGTGTGTGTGTGTGTGTGTGAGTCATGATGTTCTTGATATGATTGTATGATAGACTTACTTGTTATTATATTTATACTACTATAAACAGAAAAATGGATGGTTATGAATAATTACTTTTGTCCTTTTCTTATAAGTTTTAATTATTTTTCATTTTTATGAGAAAAATAAAAAATCATACGATTCACGATATGATTCGCGATTCGACTCGATTCATGGGTATGCACGATTTGCGAAATGATTCCAATTTTGAAAACTATGCCTACTTCCAATGATTTCTCTCTTGAAAAAAATTACTCTAGGGCCTTGTGTCATTGGCAAACTGAAGACGGCTAATTGCAAGATTATCCGAATGCGACTTAAAGCCAGCAATCAAATTAGCATCAGTGACTGCATACGACATTCGAATGAGAACTTTAATGAAGATCACAAATAGAAAGGGGGAAAGCAGATCACCCTGACGAAGGCCTCTAGAAGGGGAGAGGTAGCCTTTAGGGGATCCATTTAAGAGAATAGAAAAGGTGGTCAATCTCAAACACTCCAAAATCCATTTTCTCGGGCCAAAGCCCATTCTTCTCATCAAATAGTGAACAAAGTCCCAATTGGCCCTATCATAAGCCTTCTCCAAGTGGAGCTTGCAGATGCCTGGTCTTCTTTCCCTGTTTCTAGAATAGATGCATTCATTTGCTAATAAAACACCATCAAGGATTTGGTACCAGTGAATAAAAGCACCTTGAGCTATAGATATAAGATTCGGAAGAACCTTTTGGAATTTGCTGGCTAACACCTTAGCCAATACCTTATAGATAGAACCTACAAGGCTAATAGGCCGAAAATCTTTAATGGATCCAGTGCCCTTTTTTGGCAATTAAAGCTATAAAGGGGCACCAATATGAAATCAAAATCCTTCATAAAACTCATGACATCCTCTTTGATATCATCTCAAAATTCTTGAAAGAAAGCCATAGGGAATCCATCAGGGCCTGCAGCTTTATCCCCTCCTAAGACGAACCAGCCGCTTTAACTTCCTCTTCACCTAACTCCCCCCTCTAGCAATCTGCATTTTCCTCACCAATCAAAGCAAACTCTAAGTTATCCAAGGTTGGGCGGTTCCGCTCCTCTTTGGTGGAAAGATCTTTGTAGTAGTCCAGCACATGTTCTGTAATTTCCTGTCTCTTCTAATCTTCTATCACCATCCATAAGAACGAAAATCTAGTTCGTTCTGTTCCTAAATTACTCAAAATTATGAAAAAACTTCGTATTTTTGTCAACCTCAAAAAAGGAGCATCTAGAGAGTTGTCTCCATTTAATCTCTTCCTTGTTAGCTTTGCAAAGAAAACTCTGCTTTAGGTTATTACGTAAAGCAGCTTCTTTCTCTGAAAGAAGACCAGTTTCCTTATTAGTATCAATATCCTTTATCTGATGCAACAGGTCAGCCATAGTCGTCTCTACATTGACAGTTGTCTTTTACCCAATCTTTAATGGAAAATTTGAGCTTCTTTAATTTCATTGCAAGTCTGTAACCTGCCCACCCATTTTATCTGAAAATCAGACCAGCATGTGCAAATAAAATCCAGGAATCCCTTCTCTTCTAACCACGTGAGCTCAAACCGAAAAGGCTTAGGGCCCCAAGAATCCTTCCTAGAGTCTGACACAATAGGGCAGTGGTCAGACGTAGGTTTTGGCAAAGCCAAGCCAACTAAGAAGAATCTGGATACAGATCAGCCCACTCTCCCAAGATCATAAAATCATCCAGTCTATGCATCATTGGAGGAGATTGATGATTTGACCAAGTCAAAGAGGCCCCATTAAGTTGCAAATCCAGTAGGGCATGACTATTTATACAGTCGGAGAAGGATCTCATCTCTTGAGATGACATCCACCCAATTTATCCTCAGGAAATCTGATGGCATTGAAATCTCCTCCAATGCACCATGCCCCATTCCATCCATCTCTGACACTATCCAGCTCTTTCCAAAGGTCTGGCCTTCTTTGATTCACATTAGAACCGTTAACTGCAATTATGATACAACCTACATTATCCTCCAAATCTTGAAAAAGGACAGACACATAAAATTCACCCACCCAATTATCCATAGATCTCATACTTTGGTTGTCCCAAAAGACAGAAATACCTCCGGAAGAACCGACAGCCATCAAATTTTCCCCCCACCCAATATATCTTTCACGATTCTGTCCTCTCCTGAATTGATTTTAGACTCTTGATTTTAACACCACAAGAGCTTTCTGACTGTGAATAACATGCATGATTATCACCCTCCATTGCAAACAAACAACCCAAGCCCCTAACATCCCACAAGACAATCTTCATCCACGACATTTACCTAGCACCTTACTACTATGAGAATTCTTATCTTAAGATTTTCTATCATCTTCTTTAATGGCTCAAACTCAAAAGCTCCCTAACAACCTTTTTCTTGGATCCGTCCTCTTCCCTTGCAACAGAGTTGAATTCCTCTCTCTGCTGAGCAAATTGGGTTAGATTATCCCGACCATTAGGGTCATTGCCAACTAATAGACCCACAACTTTCTCACAATCAATCACTCTATTCTTCAGCCAATTACTGTTGTTCGCCTTATTCGTCTAAGGAGGAATCTAATACTTCACCAACTCTAAAGCTGCCGATGAAATTTCAGAACCTTCCAACCTATAAATCTACAACTGGTCAATGTTTCTCTTAAAATTCCCGTGAGATATTCTTTCAACCTGACAGTCACCGCTAGCCCCAATCTCTGGAGCATGTATAGAGACTCAGACTAAGCTCAGCGGGGATTGGATATCCACATTCCACTTGATTTTGCATGGAGATAATCAGCGCTTATTCAATTCACCACTTTTTTTTTCTACAGATACCCAACCCTCGTTAGATACTCTACCTAAGCAACCCTGACAGCCTTGATTGCTTCCAAATAAGGTTGCGGGAAGGCTGGGAAAGGGATTCGGGTTCTTCGGCTGAAGGTTAGACGAGTCCACCATGCCTGTAGCAGAACACCCCATGGTGTTCCCTACTAGGATGCAGCATCTTTGATTCACAGCAAAGAGAACCCATCGATCCCTTTGCCAGCATATTTTTTATGCGAGAGCAGCAGGAAGGAATCCAAATTTCTACACTCAGGGGAGCGATCAATTTGCCTCAGCGGAAGCTCTTCAAAGTTCAAACACCACCATCTCCTTTGAGGGAATCCACATCACCAGCCCTAGCTTCTAGAGGTTCCTTTTGAAGGTTCTCGAAAGTTCTTTTTTCCTTTTTTGGCAATATAAATCTTTCATAATGATTTTTCAGTAATGTTCCTTGTATCTTTTGCCTTGGAATAGAATTTAAACAATTAATGATCAAGAAACAATGTCAAAATTATAAAGGCTCCAAAAACTAGACATGAAAAAAAAAAATGCACAAACCACTAATCAGATGACAACCTCTTATACATAAATCAATAAGTTATTATAACATATACACACCCTCCATAGTGCGAGGAAGAACAACCATGGATCTAACTACTTACATTTGTTTAGTCCCATAGAAGCAAACAAACACTTTCTTCCTATCTCTGGAGTAGCCCCACTTCTCTGGTTCACTCACCTGTCATTTGCAAGTGAAAATAATTAAACAAAATAAAGCAAATAATTATATATGATTTACTGCTATAAATAAGAATTAAAACTCCAACCAAGTTGTAATTCACCCTCAGAAAAGAAGCCACTAGTTGACTTGGAACAATATTGAAAATTTCTGCTAACAATTTCCAATGCCACCACATGGATTGAAAAAATAAATTTAAGAAAAAGGACAAAGGCAAAAACAACCATTCCAGATATTTCACGAAAAATGCAATAAAGGAAAACAAAACAAAACAAAACAAAAAAAGCAATTGAACCCCCCAACCACCCCCCCACCCCACATGCGCACAGATCAAATCTATTTATCATATGAGTCACTTTGCAATGATAAACTAAAGAAACGCAAATACAAAATTAAACAATACAAAACCACAAAATGATAGCACTCAGAGAAACAATATGTTAAAATCCCTAGCACTCAGAGAAACAATATGTTAAAATCCCTTTATCAAGTACTCTCCTTTGCAAACAAGAACAATATATATATATATAATCATGTCTATTCACAACTCACTATCTGTAACAAAGAAACCTTAAAGAACACAATATCACACTTGGGAGGGCAAAATGACTCAAACACGCGGCCTCATGGTTGAGACAATGTGCATCTTCCAACTGTGGTGTGGGTTCCTATCAACACTGAATATCAGACTCACATCCAGTGTCCAGCATTTGTAGGGAAAACCCTAGAACATTGAAAAATTAATAAATCAATAATTTCTTAACTTACAACTCACTATCTGGGACAAAGGAACCTTAAAGAACACAATATCAGACTTGAGAAGTACCTTGATGCTCACTTGACAAGGTTCGTCCAAGGGGGGTGGACTGATACATGATTTTCTCCTCACATTGCAGTGGTTGTCATGGCCACATTACACATTCATGCAAAACAGGGGTCCTATCTTGTAGTGGGTCCTTACCAGGATCAAATGGTATTTCTTTTTTCTTTTTTTCTTTTTTTCGCCAATTTGAATTAGTTAAAGTCCCCAAGAAAGTGTACTCTCACATTGGGTAATTGTTGGAACTACTTCCAAGTGGAGATAGTCCTTATGAGTTATGTAACTGATGCAATTGAGTCTATTAGAGTCATGTATTTATGAGACAACCTTTGAATAAAATTATCATCTTGAATTATCTACCAATGTCAAGTGCGATCTCCCTTTCGAGGAGATCATCTATTGTTTTTCCTTCTTTGAGCAGTGCTTAAGCTTCTGAGCACCATAGCTCGAGGTCTCAACAATCTTTGATGCATGTTACTTGCATTAGACAAAAAGAAAAAAAAAAGAAAAAACCCAGAAAATCTCAGACGGCACAATCACATATGGATTATAGAATTTGTAGAAAACCCCCCAAAAAAAAAAAAAAAAAAAAAAAAAAACACACTCCAAAAAAACCCAAAAAAAACTCTAAAAAACCCCAAAAAAACTCATACCCACTCCTCACCCGTGATAACGATCAATACCATAGTCCATCTAAAACCCTACAAACACACCACCATCCCCAACAAAAAAAAAAAAAAAAACCAAAAGGGAAAAACGAAAAAAAAAATCCAAAAGGTTCAATCTTGATGCATGTTAAGAGAAAAGAAAAAAAAAAAAGAACAGATAATGTCAGACGATACGATCACATATGGATTTGCAGAAAACCCCTAAAAACTCGAGGAAAAAAAAAAAAAAAAAAACACAACTGCAATAGTCATCTAAAACCCTACAAACTCCCAAACAGAAAAAAAAAAATCCAATCTTGGACGCGTCTCATGCCTTGTTGAACCCTTAGAAAAACCAAACACCAATCTAAATCCCAAACCCAATCAAAACCCATATTCAATCAGAAACCAATCGTATACATAAACCCTAATCAAATATCGAATCAAGCTACGCACCGTGGCAGGCCAAGCCGGAAACCCCTTGACCTTAGCAAGTACGAGATCGCCGACCTTGTACTGCTTCCTCGCCGCCGCCGCCGCCGAACCGCTTCCTCCCCCTTTCCGGCGCGCTGCCGGCATCGTTTGAGATTGAGACTACAACGGAGACTTCAGATTGAAAGATTGTGATGAGCAGAGAGGGAAGACACAGTTTTGAAAAAGGAGAGGTTTTTGGAATGGGGTTTTTGCCTTTTGGTCATGGGAAGATTTGAATAGAAATAATAAGAGAGAGAGAGAGAGAGAGAGAGAAAACAATGTGTCATTGTAGGGTTTTTTTTCTTGTTATTTATCTTGGCCAAGTGTGAGTTATTTCCAGATTTTGTGGAATGGAAGGTCAAGATTAAAATTAATTAATAAAACTTAAAAAAAAAAAAAATTTCTTATCGCAGTCGAGAAATGCACATTAGGGTTCATCTATTAAAATCTAAAACTTTCGAAATATACCTTATTGATTTTTATAGGGTATCCTCGATTTTTATGACAGTCTGAGTTTATTCAACCGTTGGATTAAGTGTTCGGTAAAAGGTTTTGAAATTAACATTTACAATAAGATTTTGGTAGGTGGAGGGTGTTTACTTTGAACGGATGTGATTTAGATATGTGGGACCCTCTGAGGCTCAAAAGATCCAAATCCCCTCACAACCCGCCCCCATGAGAGCATCTTGTTGTAGCATGGTTGGAAGGGGCTCATTGTTGCATGTCCAAGTTAGGTCACCTAAAACATGAGAGGATTTATTCCATGAGCTCACGTTTTAGATTGTTGTAACCCTTTATTTAGGGCTTTATATCTTCGAGAGATGTTCTTAGTGCCAAGGATGGTTCACAACTTATTTAGCAAGTGCAGAATCCACATTTGTTTGATTCGGTATCCTTTTTAAGTGGCCTAAATTTTATTCCAACTAGAGTAATATAAACCATTTTATTGATGGAATAGAAAACATGATTATACACAGACATTTTACTCCATTATGGGTGATATTGTGGTCAGTTTATATGCATAGAGCCCTGCTACTTGTCCCGGGTTCCGGGTTCCGGACCGAACCCGGGACAAGTAGCTTTTTCCATATGCATAAGTTGTGATAGGAATGAGATAGCTTAAGTAAAGGTGGGCCCTACAGAGGTTAATATCAAGCCTTCAGCTGTTGTTAGTGCCATATTGATGACTGGGGGGGTCAGGTTAGGGTTATATTGGTGTGTCAAAGCTTAACTCATTTACAAATGGGTCTTCTCATTCATGCTAGGCAAAAATTGAAAGGCCTGAGCCAAAGACTGCACCTAGTAGCTTAAAATGACAATTACTTCTTTTCAACATACAAGTTAAATGTGCAACTGTGCACATAAGGGGCCATTTGTTTGCAATCATTACCATATATAAACGATTTGTTTGTAATAAATTTATTTATATGCTAGTCAATGAGTTGTGAAAATGATTTGTAAATGAAGTCATTTAACCCCTCCCCCTCCTAAGGCACCAACACACTTCCTGTCCCCGGTTTCAAGTAAGGCACCAACCAATACACTTCTCACAAGATGAGATTGCATTTTGTAGGCCCCGTGAACCACCATTATATTTTCATTCTTATAGGCCTCATATTTGAAATCCAAACTATTTACTTTGTTTATTGAACTAATACTATCCAAGATATTATCTTAAATCTTCATAAATCTTGAGTAATTTATGAAAAAAGTACAAATCAATAGATCTCATTTCTACACTTTTGTGGGCCCCCAATTCATGATCCACACTATACAACTTTCTTGTAATAATGATGAATATTAGGATGTTCTTCATTAATTTGGAGAAATATGTGAAAATATCTAGAAAAGTCAAATAAATCTGAAATTGTTGGATGGACTCATTTACTCATGTGAAATGGTGATTTTGACAAATATGAAAATGTATTTCACATGTTTAATATTTGCATATGCAGCATATTATGTATCTAACTCTAATTTTCCAATCACATGTGTTCAAGGAAAACGACCCGTAAAAGGCGATTATAAATGTATAATATTATGTAAGGGTATAAGACCAAGGAACAAGGGAAAGGGAAAGGGAAACAAAAAACCTCAGGAGGTCCAGAGAACAACCAAGAGAGTTGAGTGGGGAAATGGAACTCTCATGGCTAGGAATGCAAAAAGTCATCCGATTCTTCGATTGTCCAAAGGTTTCGACCCATAAGAAAGAGGTTTGGAACCTATTTTAGATTCTTCTTAAACGGGTTTGGGTCCAAAACTAGATTTATATTCCAAATGCTAAACAGGTCTGATTCTATATTCATATAAGTTCCAACCCATGGTCCTAAGACCAAGCATGTTGATGAGTTCTGAAAAGCGCACATTTCCATACACATTTTGAACCATTTTAAGGGCTTATTAATATTAAAGAGCTTTATTTAGTGTCAAATTATGTTTTTATGCATTTAGGGTCCATTGTAGTGCATTCATGCGTAATTTGCTAAAAAAATCACACTTTTTGCATAAATTCACGAAATCTGCTATTTTTGGATATTTATTTTTGGAAAGTCAGTTATTTGGGGTGCATCAAGTAGAGTCCCAAGCATTGTCCATTTAAGTTCCTTACATAGAATTATTCTTGAATCCATTTGTTTTAATTTGTGTAGGAGAAATCAAGAATGAGACCGACATTGGTGAAATTTGAGAGAGATCAAGGGTTTGACATCTTTCATGCTGAACCCACATATCTTGGTATTTTTGAAGAATTTGAAAAGTCAACAATGGAAAGCTGGATTTGTGATTTCAAGATCAAGAAAAGAAACTTCAGATTTGGTAAGATCTAATTTTTACTAAGTTTGAAAACTCAAAAATCAAGAAAGAAATTCAAAAAATAAAAGTGTACTAGAAGAGTTTACATAGAAACAAACCAAAGATGGAAGGGGAGGCAAGAAACAAGGAAAGAAAGATCCCAAGATCCCTTTGGACGTCTACATGGGTCCTACACACCCAATTACAAGACTTTGCACATTTGTCATCTAGAAGGGGTGTGTGGGACCCATGTGGGATGTCCACATGGGTCCCACACACCCAAAGGTGTAGTATGTGATTGTCATTGTTTAATTTTTTATATCTTATGTAAGGCTTTACATATTAGTAAAATTATTTCTTACTCTTTTCAATTTTTATTTCTTGTCCTTGGGTGATTGGTGCTTGTTTTATGTTTCTTTTCTTGTTGGTGTTTGGATTGACAACAAAAAGGCCCTACGAATATGATTCAAATTATGACCTTGCTTAGAAAAGAATTTTGAAATAGAAGAATACACTTCCACACAATTAAATTTATGTTCTTCCACACAATTAAGTTTCTGTTAAAACCACACATTTACTTTTCTTATTTTCACCACACATTTTAATTCTTAAACTTTTGTTTAATGTCTTTATTTTTATGATCAATTAAATTTTATGTATGTTTTTGCAAAGTTTGTTGTTGGAACTAGTTAGCATTGCATGCATATTCATATTGGTGGTGTTTAGATATGTTTAAGTTGCTGGTTATTCGAATATTCAAAACTAAATTTAAATTTGGAATCAGAGTTGTGACTTGAAAGGATAACAAAAATCAGTAATCTAAGAATCTTGGCCAAATATTTTTTGGAAATTCGGATCCCATAATAAAGAGCACAATTATGAACATTGTTGCAGAAATTTCAGGATAGATTATGAGTGAAAAGTTTGTGATTAGAAACCTGATCAAAACACAATATTTTTTATATGAAACTTGGGAAAATTAAACTTTGATCAGTGTACTTTCAAACCCAAGAATTTCAAGCAAAAATAATTTTGGAAACATGGTGAACCAGTGGCTCAATCATGGCTGGTCGGATCCAGCTGTGTGCATAATTTCTGCACAGTTTCTGTTTTTAAGTCATGTTCATGCACTCATATCTCATTCGTTTTAAATCAATTTCCACTTCCGGTTTTTTTGTATTTGATTCATGAATCATTATAGTTTTAATTCCAGCCATTAAACTCAGTTTTATGTTGCATTAGATTAGGAGAAATCATGCATAAAACAACTCATCATACTAGTTTTCCGGACATAATTTTTTTAGCATAGCATAGCACATATTGCATTACTAACATTGCTAACTTTCTAACTTAAGTTTCTTTTGTTTCTAAGTTAGTTTCTTAGTTTTATTTTTGGTATTTTTTATTCTTGTTGTTCTACTTTGCGTGTTCTTTTGTAGCAATTTTAGTTTTTAGTTTAGGATTTTTAGATTTAGGAAGTTTTCTTTTCATTGGATTGTAATCAATTTAATTTTTGGAAAGTTGGAATAATGGTTGTAACTTTTACAATTTATTAGGCTAGATTTATATTTTTAATTTAGGGCAGGTACAAGTTGAAAATGAACCTTAGTTTACATTGCTCCCTGTGAATTGACATGGTCTTACCAGTTTATTACTACATCACGGCTCTACTCTTGGAGCTCACGATCACATGTGACTCTTTAATGTTGCAAACTATAACTCAAAATCAGCTTTGGGTGCCCAAAGGTAGTAAACTTGATGCATTGTAATAAGTTGAATAATATTCTTATTTTAAGAAGAAGTTCATGATATAAGTATTGACAGTAAGACATTCAAACCAAGAATGGAAAGATTTGATTGGGATAATTTTTCTTATAATCCTAATCCACACGTAGCCGCCCACACACCCCCTATGATTGGCATGCATCCATGTGCCCCTTAATAAGTTTCTCAGTATAAAAAAAGGAAACTATTCAGGATTGGAGACCCCCCCTGGTTATCTTGGTTGAGCTTTATACAAAGAAAACCAAGTCTGGATCCAGTGAGGTAAAACCCCAATGCTGACCTTGAGTGGATCATTTCTGGTCTGCCACGTCACTGCAGGCATGCAGCCTGCCATGCATCTAGCCAGGGGCTGGCCGCAGTGACGTAACGAACCGTGAGTGTCCACTCACGGTCACCATGCGTATACCCACTGGGAGGATCCCAATTCAAGAAAACCATGTGAGTATAAATTGAAATAACATGACTATAATTTGAATTTACCACTCAAATGTCTTAAATACTAGACCTAGACCAGCCACTATGCCCAGTGAATCCTGAGGTGTGGTCATACTTGGTCCAACTGGTGTTACACTCGGGTCTGACTGACATCAGCATGACATCATAATCATATAAAAATAAATTAAAAACCAAAAATATAATCAGAAACTATCTTTAAAATCTAAAAGAATCATACAAAAAGTAAGTTCCCAAAAAATAATGGTTACATGAAATTTCATAAGCAAAACAAATAACAAATTTAGGTTTTAATTTAGTGTCAGTTTTCTTTTTCAATTTTACCCATAGGTCAGCCAGCTTAAGCAGTTACAACGGTTTGAACAGTTGAATCACATGGCTCACACAATTCAGTTAAGAGTGAGCAGTTTTGGTTGAACCAAACTGCAATAAACAGCAATTCGATTCAACTGAGTGGCTGGACCAGCTCGCCGATCCAATGTTTAAACATCGTCTACCAAGTCACTCGGAATTGCGAGTCGAATCAACTCAATCAACTTAACAATCTTTTTTTTTTCTTCTTCTTTGTTTTGCCCCTACATTCATCTATTTCAACAATACCTGATTGGCTTTTCAGCTTTTAAACATGATTGCAAATAGGGGATCATGATTCATGGGCATGCATGAGACATGCCCAGCCTTCATTTTTGTTGATTCGCAAACCATATGAATCTATCTGAAAATACTAAGCACTGGATACATATATGCTTTTTGGTAATTGAGTGAAATCTGTTTTGATACCTTCTAACAATATAAGCATTGAGACGAGTATAATTTTCTTGGTAACAAAAACTTCAAGACAAAGTTACTGAAACAAAGAAAATCACATAAATGCACTCATCTTCCTACAGAAAGTATGATGTGGCCTTTACATGGTCAGTTCAGGCAAGGCTGACACTATTACAAATACTATCAAACTTGATTCCAAGATTCCCCTGCTAGGAGGTGCCTAATCACTGGGCCACTCATGTTGTTCACCTCAAATAACTATAAGAATAATACTGGCGTACAACTTACAGCAGCTCATGAAGAGAGGAAAAGATAATGATTGCTGTCAGATGAACAAAATTTGATGCTTATCATATGAACCATCAGCCTAAATGCTTTAGATGCCAACTTCAGAACTAGAAATCTTCATCCAATCTGAAAACGTAATTACCCCCCTCGTCCTGGAGGCTAGACATCACAGAAGCCTTCTGATAATCTCCCACCCTTCTCTCAAAGAAGTTTGCTTTTCCTCTGCTCAAACAAACACAAAAGAAAGTGAAACACGGATAATGTTGAACTCGAACAAATGTAGACATACAAACACTGACATGAAGACATACACACGGATACTGTTGAACTCGAACAATTGTAGACATACAAACACTGACATGAAGACATACATCAATGGATACAATAACTCCCTTTTATTCAGGTGTAACCCAACATTCAAAATTATGACAAAATATAACCCTTTTATTGTGTATGTCAAGTTTAATGAAGGATAGTATGATTCAAGGACAATGTGGCAATTTCATAAATAACAAGGACCCAGTCATGGACGCAAGAATGCCGAGTTCCAGTCATGGTCCACACATGGGGCCCACAAAAGCCTGGCCTACATGTCTAGGCCCATGCATGGGACCTGAGTTTTGGGTTAGGCCTGCTCAGGTTCCGAACACAGGTTTTTCTGGTTTCCTGGATTGGATCACTGAGACAGAAGAAAGTGTTTGTATTAGTAATGTAATACGGCACTGGCAACAGCAGAGCTAATATAGTTGACAAAAGCACATTAAAATTGTGATTTCCCCTGTGGAGCTTGGAAGATTCACATAATGGATCTGCAATCAATGTATCCTTTGATTTAACAATTTAACCCAAAAATACCTTGAATTTAGTGAGGATAGACACGATAAAATGTGGAGTTCAGAGAACATGACCTTAAATATTGAGTACAAAATTAGAACTCACAAAGCCAACCTAGACAGATGGGATGAGGGTACAATGATGATGATGATGATGATAAATAAACCGTGTAATACATATATGTCCAAATTTATGGCTTGCACATTTGCGGCTATACTGAATGTACCAGAAAAAGCAAGTGGGTGTAATTGGTATGTTTTCTGGTTTACTTAGTGTATTGTGCTGTTTGAGTGTACAAAGGCTGATTTGGTATAAAATTATGTAGTGTATTTGAGCGCTGACATTTCAGTGATACTAAACAGGCAAATGGTTCAATTCTGACCATTGAAGTATCCCAAGTTTGGCGATCTGCCAAAGACAATCTACAATGGCCACCCTATGTTGGTTAAATAGCTTCTCAGATGACAAAATAGTGGGAAGTGGCACCTGCATAATCTGCTTCTGAAAAGATGCCCGAGGACATTCCTTTGTTTGATGAGGAGCTTCATCTGGAGAGGGAAATATTGAGAGGGACCAAAATCACCAACCAGTGATGGAGGTAATGATAAATTCCATGAGGTTTATTATTTTCCTTTTTGCATATAGTTCTTCACCAAAGTTGCATCCGTTCCTCAACCACAAAGGTGGGCTCCTCAGCACCTTTGGAACATGTTCGGACTGGACTTAAAGTTGAGTTTGGGGATGTGCTGGGGCAACTGGTTGCTTCTTTCGTGGCACCTAGTGAGGCAGTTGATGCAAGAGGCATCTAAAGAAGAAGGTTGCGGCTTGTCATCTTTCGCAAGCCCAGGTTAGCCATTCTGAAGACTCTGATTACTCTTTGGAGGAAACTGTCCAGGTATCTGTGAGTTTTGGAGTTGCTTCTTCATTTTTCTTCTTTGGTTGTTTTATATACTACATATTTTAGTCATACTACAATTCCGGAGGTGTTCTTTGATGCAGCCCTTGGACATAAGGCCGACATAGGGTCCACTAAATCACAATTCAATTAGAAGTTTTAACTTTCTAAAATTTCTCAAATTTGAATTGAGAGATTCATCTTAGAATCTTTTATTATTTGGTAAGTGTAATTAGAAGTCCTTAATGAGAAGTTGTGACAAAAGAGTTGCCAAGGGTTGTGGTGTTGGGAAGTCCCACATCCCACATCGCCTATGTAATAGGCTTGACATGTCTTAATATACCTGTATGGGCTTTCCACCTATCGGCTTAAGCTTTTGGGTTGGTATATGGTTTTTTTACATGGTATCAGAGCGGGTTTCAATCCCGTTGTTCTTGTGTAGCCCACGTGGCCATTGTTCTTCTGTAGCCCACGTGACAGGCCTGTCCATGAAATCCATGAAATCTAGTGGGCCTGCACGTGAGGGAGAGTGTTGGGAAGTCCCACATCCCACATCGCCTAAGTAATAGGCTTGACATATCTTAGCCCATGTTTGGGAGGTCTATTTCAAGCCTCTATTCCTCTAAATGTCTAAAACGACTAGAGGATTGAAAAATAGAGGTGTTTGGCATAAGATTTTTTCCTCTACCAACTTTAGACTTTTAGAGACAAACCCTCTAATTTGCAAAAGCTTCAAATCGGTGCACCTGGAAAATAGACCTATTGGCCCTTAAAAATATAGAGGTGGAGGCATTTTTCAGACTAAAATACCCTCAGACGGTTTTTTATTTCCACCGAAAATCCCTTCTACAAAACCTTTGATGGTTGCTATGAGACTCCCCCAAACACAATTTCGCCTTTTGTCTCCTGCAAAACCCAACCCTCTCAGATCTCTACCTCTCTCGCCCAGAATTTACAGCCCCCCATCTCCCTCCATATCTCCTCTCCCATTTCTCTCCATCTTCCTTTTCCAAACGCACTCAGCAACCCCTGCCAAACGCACGCAGCAGCCCCGGCCTCCACACAACACCCTCATCTTCCTCCTCTGACCCACGCAACATCTCCCCCCTGCAGCACCAGCGCAGCCTCCTCCTCACCAACTTCCTGTCCAGGTAGGCTTCCTCACTCCTCCCATATCCTGCTCAAGCATCACCCATTCCACCCTCCACAAACACAACCTTCATAACCCCACAGTAAAAGTATTGTCGATATCTTCTTCGATTTTTTTTTATTTTTTTTTTTTGTTTGGGATGTGTAATTGCGATTGGGTTTGAATATTTTGGCAGGATGATTGGGATTCTGTTTGGTTTTGCAATTGGGGTGGCATGATTTTTTCTTCTTGATTTCCCCAAAATTTTGCTGATGGAAAACCATCCATTTTGACTGAGTTGAATGTGATTCTTGATCATTGAGTTGAATGGATAACCATCCATTTTTCTGCAATTCTTGATTTGGGGCACATGCAAATCCTTCATTGAGAAATGGGTACCTGGAATACACCCTCCTTTGATCTTAAGGACTTCATTGTCTTTGTCCCATTTCATTCCATTAAGTTCTTTCTGCCATTTGAGGCATCTGGTTCATTACTTTGCAGCTTTCTTCTCATTCATTGCATCTTAATAATTTATGCTTGTTCTATATTCTTGAACCTGTTTTATATATGCAGAGAGAGGAAGCCATTTAAAGCTTAGGAATGGATGGGTCATCCCTCATGGGGACTTTATATTTGTTTCATCTTGGTTTGTGTATGAATGTTTTCTTTCAGGCTTCAGTGCATATCCTTAGCTTTTTTAATAACTTCATAGTTCTACTTGAGCTTTCAGCTGATTTGGATGCCACATTCAGTGCATTTTTTTAGTGAACTGATCTATATATTTAGCACAATGGATTTTATGGATTCCGGGAATTTGATTTTGTGAAATCATCATATTTGTGTCTTGTGAGTTATACTATTAGCCATGCTTATGAGATTGCCAACTTGATTCTAGTTGTTGCCCATACAAGTGAAGGTTTATTTGCAGTAAACTTATGCATCAACTAAAATGATTCCAATTTCTTATTCTCCTATACTAGCTAGATTCTTTCCGTATGTCCATTTCCATATAAGAGCATTGTCATTATCTGAAAGTTACATATGGGCCTTGTTCCAGTATGCACTGTCTATTTTGGAGCAGGAAAGGGTTCATAAGGTCTGTGCTAACTTCGTCAGGGATTTCTGGGTAACTCCCTTGTTTCAAAATCGCACATTTTTTAGGACTCAAGTAAACTTGCTGATGTTGTTTATTTTCCTTGCCAAATGTGCTTTCATTCAAATTATGTGTAATTAGGTGTGGTTATCATGACGGATAAAGGAAAGTCAAAAGTGACAGATGACATAGATTGTGCTCAATGGTCCGATGGCATCAGAAAGTGTCTCGTTGACATTTGTTTGGAACAAGTAAAATCTGGAGGTCATTCGGGGATACAATTTAGCTCAAAAGCATGGAAGATGATCATAGAGAAGTTTACTCAAAGGATAGGACACAGTTTTAACCAAAAACAATTGAAGAATCAATTGGATAATCTGAAAAAAAACTCTACAATGCTTGGTTGCACTTGACAAGCCAAATTGGTATAGGCTTCAACCCACATACAGGATGTGTGGAGATGGAACAGGACCGATGGACGGAATACCTGAAGGTATATGTATTTTGTAGTTGTTTTGGTATTTATAGGATAGGTGAAAGCCTTTGGCATTTATCATTAAACTTTATTGTAGACCCATAAAGATAACAAAGTATTTTAAGTCCAAGCCCCTTCCTTTTCCTGAAGACATGGCTGCCTTATTTGATGGCACTTCAGCAAGAGGGGATGATAAATGGGCTCCAACAATGGATGGTGTGCCTGAAGATATCACAACGGATGTGGATTCAAGTTTTTTTTAACTTGGATCATTATGATGACACTCCATCCCTGAACCTAACAAATTCCCGGTCCTCCATCTTGCCGAAAGACTTAGCCGCTAGTGAAAATGCTTCAGATGCCATGATGGGAAATATTAGGGGAAAGCGGCCAAGGCCTCCTAAAAAGCAATCAATGGCAAGTAATGATGCAATAAATGCATGCATAATCGACCTCGCAGCCTCAGTTAAGGCATCGACACAGGTAGTTACTCCTTCAGATCAATCTGAAGGACCTACCATAGATGACTGCATTGACGTATTGCATGCCATGCCCAAAATTTCAGAGGCTAGCCCACTGTATTTGATCGCTCTTACGTGTTTTATGGTTAAGGATAAAAGGACTATCTGGATGCAATTCAGGACAGATGAGGGCAAGATGGCTTGGCTCAAACATCAATTGCAGTTAGAGAAGGGGAATGCTTCTGGAAGTGATAGTGGCCGTTAGTTGTTTAGGTTTATATTTGGGTTTGAAACATGGATGCTATCTCTCTTGTTTTTGAAATATGGAGGTTTGAAACATGAATTTCATCTCTCTTTTTGAAATATGGATGTTTGAAACATGTTATCTCTCTTATTTAAAGAATGTTCATTTAGTTGAATGTGACTTGTCATACCCTATGGATAAATTAATTTTTTTTTTTTTTTTGACATTTATACAGTGCGTATGGATCAAGTTTTACTTCAAAAAATCATGCGTATTATATTGTTGTACAAGAAGCGACAACGATGCTTGATTAAGGAACCATGTAGGAACTCAATCCTAACGGGATATGGTCATATCCAAATAATTTTGAATGGTAACCCCATTATCTATCATCAGTTACTATGTATAGAACAACATGTGTTTTGACGTTTATGTATGTATTTTAGAGAAAAGATGTCACTGAAAAACAATAAATATGTACTCGTGGAGGAGCAGTTGGCTATGTTCATGATGGTCATTACGCATGCCCATACGAATAAAGTGATACAAGATAGATTTCAACACTCAGGGGAAACAATTCATAGACACTTCCGTCAGGTACTGATAGCAATGATGGTATTTGCAAAAGACATGATAAAGCCACCTCCTCTAGAAACAGTGGCTAAGGAAATTTTCTTGAATCCACGTTTTGAGCCATATTTTAAGGTATTGATCTCTGTTATTCTTGCAACTAATTTTTTTTCTTTATTCTATATAACATTACGTTTTCTCATTGTTGACATCTTTATCTTTTTATTTTTATTTTTTTATAGGATTGTATTGGTGCTTTAGCTGGCACCCTTGTACATGCCATTATCCATCCAGAGAAACAAATCCCTTATAGAGGTAGAAAGGGGGATTGCATGCAACAAGTTATGGCAGTATGTTCGTTTGACATGCTCTTTACTCATGTGGTATGCGGATGGGAAGGTACAGCTCATGATCAACGGATTCTCCTCGATACCATTTCTGATGAAAAGCTTAAGTTTCCACATGCCCCACCCGGTAAGATAGCATTTAAAGTGCTTTAATTTCCATCAAATGATTGCTACAACATGTTTTGACATGATCTTTAACATTTATATATATATATATATTTTTAGGTAAATATTATTTGGTTGATGCCAGTTACACAAATATGCGAGGGTTTCTTTCTCCATTTCGAAATGTTCGTTATTGGCTTCGAGATTTTCAAGGTGTTGCCATTCCTCGTACTAGAGAGGAGCATTTTAATAGATTACATTCATCCTTAAGGAATGTGATCGAGCGCAACTTTGGAGTATTGAAAGCTCGATTTCCTATCCTCAAGCGGATGGCTCATTACCCATTTCCTGTACAACGGAGCATCGTGATTGCTGCAATGGCAATGCATAATTTCATTAGGAAAGAGTATATGGAGGATCAATTATTTGCACAATTCTCAAGTTTCGATACACAAGTAGAGTGTGGCACTAACTTTGAGGAAGATCTTGGAGAAAACACTTATACTTTTGATATCACGAATAGGACAGAGATGGATGCAAAGAGGAATTCAATTGAAGATGCCATTTGGAGAGATGCATCTTCTTAATTGTGTTTTGTTTCAAATGTTTGATGGAAATGTTACAGGCTAGACTTTGATGGAAATGTTTGATGACAGGTTGTTTCAAGATTATCAGAAATGGGCATGGTTTGTCTTGTCTTTGCTTATGTGACACACCAATTACATGTATAAGAGTGTGTTCCCCTTAACTTCTCATTTTTATGGAGAACTTCACTAGATACTTGATCAGAATTTTGAAAGTACATTAAGCTGATGCATTTGAATAGAATTGTGACCCACCAATGATATAATTAGGTCCTGTTTATTAATATGGAAGACCAATGATATAACTAGGCATTACTTACTAATGTGGAAGACGCAAAGTGAACTAGATCCATCAATACATTTAAAGCATTTTAAAAGAATGTACCCATTAAAGGAATGGATGGGATCACATCCACTGTATGTAGATGTGGCTGCAGGGGTTGGCAGTGGACTGGGCAGTTTGTGGGTTAGCAGGTGTGGCTGGTTTGCAGCCAGTGTGTGGGTAGGCAAGTATGGCTGAGGTTTCAGGTGGCTAATGGTGATGATGGTGTTTACTAGTGGTGGCAAAAGAGGATAGGAGGAAAAGAAGAAATATGATGTTGGTAGGCACTACTGTTTGTTTCATCTCATCCCCTACATTGGTAGGCGCTAGTTGTATTCATTGCATGCTTAAACTACATATACCCAACTCACTGATTCCCCAAAGGAGGTGTATAACCAGCTTGCTACTCATTGTTGGCTCTGGCTCTTTGTTTTCAGTGGTGGTTATGTCTTGCTCGAAAACCCAATTTTATGACATTTCTGAAGCCCTTTTTTTTTTTTTTTTTGTTTTGTTTTTGTTTTTGTTTTTTAGTCCTTCAATTATAGATAACTGAGAATGTTTACAAATTATTTATGGTGTGGATCGATTATGGATAGACCATTGAGATGAATATTGGTTCTTTCTTAAGCCAACATAATTATTTAGTTGTGTGTATATATATGAAGGGCAGTAAATGTTGGGATCTATCTTAAGCCAATGAACCTTTTAATTTGCTAATTGATGAGGGTGATTTTAATAGTGTATTAGATAATGACGTAAATACCCTTCTAATAAGAGGCAAAGCCCTCTAAAAAGAGGCAACTAAAGGGCATACCAAACGGTCTATTTAAAATAGATTTGTGCATTACCAAACATGTTTTTTTATTTTAGCCTTTTCTTTGTATGGCTCTTTTTTTAATGTCTCTATTTTAACTGGATCTGTCATAAGAAGAGTAGAGGTACCAAACATGGCCTTAATATACCTATATGGGCCTTCCACTTATCTGCTTAAGCTTTTGGATCGGTATATGGTTTCTTACATATCTATTAGGATTTGTAATTTATAACTTTATTGAAGGGGATGTATGCACAAGAAGGATTTCAGTTCTAAATAATGGAATTTAATATTGTTTTATGAGTTGTTTAGTTTTATATTTTTGTTGTGAGCCCTGCAAATGTGGTGCAAGATATTAAATGTTGCCGCAAAGGTGCTAGGACCTCCATCTACTTGCATCATTCTTTTTGTATCTTCCCTTATCCCATTCCATGGATTCCCATTTCTTATCTTCCTTTATGTCTATGCAGAAGTATCCTATATTAATAGATGACTTATGGGATCATGAAGTCTTACTCAGATATCAACAACCTAAATAGATAGTTAAAAAAAGAGGTCCTAATTCAACTGAAAATAGGCCTAATATTTACAAAATCTTCAAATTTGAAAATGTGCAGCCCACCAAATCAGTGGTATGGATAAACGTCACAGAAACATGCATTGGACTGGGACGAAGCAAGGGCACATTTAGTAAGTTGTCGAGAAACAATTGTGTCTATTTGTAATTCTGGGTCAATGGGTTTATTCCAAACTTTGAGAGAAGTTTCCTAAATTAGGATTAGTTCAAATTTGAATTATTTTAAGCCCAGAACTGTGATGGGATTAAAATTATATTTCCTACTTTGAGTTGACATCTTTCGTTGGACAATATAATTAGTCATTGGCTATTCTCAATAATATATATCAAAATAGTTGTCTTAAGATACAGCACTAAAGTATCAACTTGGTATCAGAGCTTAGCTTTAATCTTGTTCATTTAGTCATGAGAAGAGGACTTCATGGCATTTGAGAAAAGGTTGTATAACTGGATGAGCTCATCTAGTCTCGCTAGAGTCTCATAGTGATTGCAGGGCCCTGTCGAAGTTTGTTTTTTTTAATCTGTGTAGGGAGATTGAAAGTAATAAAGGGATGAAGTTCTTGGACTTCCATAGAAAAGTTGCTTGGGGTTTCTTCACTCACAGATCAACCATGGAATTCCATGGCAACGCAGGTGAAGACGACAGTAGTTTGAAGCAAAGCAAACCCATCTGCACATGTTTTCAAAATCGATCTCTGCTACAAGGGCCACTCAATCCGGTGAAGCAGACAACAAAATCAAAGAGTTCGTTGGTCTTCCTCATCTCCCATCTCCTCAAACTCCAACCCCCCCCCCCCCCCCACAAAAAAAAAAAAAAAAAAAAAATCTGTCCACCTCTCCCCTCTCTCCAACCTCGTCTCTCCTAAAGAAGAACATGTGAAAGGAAGGGACCTGCAGTTCGAAGTCCACAAAAAGGAAAGAAACAATTGGAAGAAAGGCACTGTGGATTTCTGCAGAAGAGGGAAGAAAAATCTCGCAGCACTAAAGAGCACCAAAAGAGATATGCTTAGAATGGGTAGGTTCATCATGTGTGCAATCTTTGTGGGGCCGGACTATTCACACAATGGGCCCATTATGAAGGTATCTCTAGAAGCAGTAGCATTTTGTAGGGATTTGATGCAAGACCGCTGTACAGCCGCAGTTTATGAGAAAAACTTAAGTGAGACTACTGTAGATGTGCCAATGTCATGGGAATAACAGTCAATTTACGAGCAACCTGTTCTAAAGCAACAGAGGAGAATTTTTTTTACCTTCAGTGCTCTTATTTTTACCAAGGAATAGAGGCGTAGAATTTTCTGATGGTTCTGCTTGGAGAGGTTCAGCAGTGAGTATGCAATAATATCTCATTGATCCAGGTTGTTTATTCATTGTTTTGTTAAAGATTTAGTGAAGTGTTTGAGAAGGATAATCCTTTAAGTCGGGTGTTTGTGTGAAGACTTTGAGAAGAATAATCCTTTAAGTTGGGTGTTTGTGTGAAGACCCTAAAAGTTGTGATATTGTCTTTTGAATCAGAATATGTCAGCATTTGGCATTCAGAAGCTTTAGAAGGGCTGATTCTTAATTATAAGTGGTTGAGAAAAATAAGGTTTAGGGTTTCCAACAGACTTTAGGAAGGGTGAAATTTTCTGTGAATAAGTTAAGAGTAGTGTGCACTGTGCAGTAAAAGAGTACTAGGCCCATCCAGTAAACCTGTTCAGGACTTTGAATCTGGTGGTATGTGGATGTCAGGTTGTGTTTTCATTACAAAAGGCAAGTCAATTAAATCAAGGGTCCACAAGGCTATTCAATTCAGGGGCAGAAAACTTAGTAAGCACTCCACAGTTACTTAGTAGTGTGAAGTGTGAACTCAGGTGATCGGTGAGTTATGGGTGAGTGTTCAACCACTAAAGGGTTGTGTGTAAAACCGACTCCCCATTAAGGACTGCATAATGCCATGTAGCATTCTAGCATCTTTAGATTATTACAGAAACTAAAAGGAGACGACAGTATTGAGATATGAATTCGATGATCAATAATGACAGCATCGACTGTCTTAAATATCTATTCTGCTATGTACATTTACACTTAGTATAACCCTTGATTTGGGTGATATTCAGATATTAAAGGAAACTAATCTAAAGATTACAATAAAGCTAGCTGTACGCAACCTGTCCAATGACTAAGTCATTTGAGCCTGTTGTTTTAGGTTTGGACTGACCCAATAGGCTGAGTTGAACCATATGGGTTACTCCTGTCTTTACACCCCCTCTCAAGCGCTGGATGAGAGAATGTGAGCATCGAGAGCTTGTGAACCAGATTTTAGAACCTTGATGATGTCTGAGTTTTGGTGAAGAAATCTACAGTTTGATCAGTGGAAGGGATGAAAGAGAGTTGGATTGTACCATCTCGAACATGTTGGCGAATGAAGTGACAATCAACTTCAACATGTTTTGTTCGTTCATGAAACACCTCATTAAAGGCAAATTTCCTAGCACTTTCACTATCAGTATAAAGAGGTGTGGATTTGGTAATAGGAACTCCTAAATCTTCCAGTAACCACCGAAGCCAGATGATCTCAGTAGTGGTGTGTCCAATGGCTCGATATTCAGAATCTAATGACGATCTAGAAACCACTTCTTGTTTCTTGCTTTTCCAGGAAATCAACGAAGAACCAAGGAAGATAGCAAAGCCTGTTGTCGAGTGCCTATCACTCACATCTCCAGCCCAATCAGAATCAGTAAAACCATGCAAGTGAAGACTTGAACGGGAAGACATAAGGAGGGCTTTGTTCGTAGTCCCCTGTACATAGCGTAGAATCCGAAGATGAACAGATTTAGGATGAGCAACGAACTGACTAACAATATGAACTGAGTGAGCAATATCAGGCCTGGTTGTGGTCAGATATACCAAACTACCAACTATCTCACGATAGCGAGTAGCATCCACAAGAGGGACACCTTCTGTAGTGTGAAGTTTGCAATTGTGCTCCATTGGAGTGGAAACAGATTTAATATCAGTTAGACCTGGTCGTTGAATAACATCATTGCAGTACTTGGTTTGAGAGAGAAGATATCCAACTAGAGAATAGGTACTTCAACCCCTAAAAAATACCGAAGAGGACCTAGATCCTTCATTTCAAACTGCTGATCTAAAAATTCTTTAAGGGAGACAATACCCAAACTATCATCACAGGAAATTATCATATCATCAACATAGAGTAAAAGGAAAACACAACCTTTTTCTGAATAGCGTGCGAATGAGGCAGAATCATGAGCACTTTGATGGTAACCAATACTAATAATAGCAATGCTGAAACAATCAAACCAAGCACGTGGAGCTTGTTTAAGGCTGTAAAGTGCTCGTTTAAGTTTGCAAACATGATGTGGTGGACGAGTAAGACCAGGCGGAGTAGTCATATAAATTCCTTCATGAAGAAATCCATTTAAGAATGCATTTTTGACATCAGTTGATACAGAGGCCATTGTCTAACGGCTGCCACCGAAATAAATATTCTAACAGCAGTCATCTAGGCTACCGAAGCAAATGTTTCTTCATAATCGATGCCATATTCCTAGTTATATCCCTTTGCAACTAGGCAAGCTTTATACCGATCGATGGAACCATCGGACTTGGTCTTAATCTTAAAGACCCATTTACACCCAATAATATTTTTGTCAGGAGGTGGAGGAACAAGTTCCCATGTATTTGTTTTCTGAACTGCAACTAGTTCTTCCTTTATGGCAGATCTCCATTCTGGGGTGGTAATGGCTTCTTTGTATGACTGTGGTTCAGAGATGGAATGTATGGCCGAAAGAAAAGACTTATAGGAAAAAGATAGGTGATCAGTGCAAACAATGCCAAAACGAGAGACAGGTTTCGGGTGCGAACCGGATACCTTCTATCAGGAGGAACACTTGCATCGGGAACAGCTGATCCAGGCATAGGTACATGAGAGTCTCCTTTCGAGCGACAATGATAGACTTTGAAGATTGGTGGTGGAGGCGGCAGAGATGACTGCTCAGACAGAAACAAGGGAAGGGATCAAGTGGACGACATGTATTTGTGGCAGGAGCAGAAGCATGTAAGGTATAAAAAGGAATCTGTTCAAGAAACATGACAGTACGAGAGATTCGCAATCTATTTGATTTAGGATCATAGCAACGATATCCTTTTTGTTTAATTCCATAGCCTAGGAAAACATAGACAATAGACTTGGGTGAAAGTTTTGTCCGTTCATTGTTATTGAGAAGGACAAAGCAGGTGGAACCAAATACTTTTAGGTAAGAAAAATCTGGTTTTGCAGAAAACAATTTCTCATAGGGTGAAAGCCCACCTAAAACGGTTGAGGGAGTTCGATTAATTAAATAAATAGAAGTTAAAATTGTTTCCCGCCAGAACATCAACGGAACATGAGAGGAGTAGATCAAGGATCGAGCCGTCAAGAATATGACGGTGTCTCCTTTCCGCAACACCATTCTGTTGTGGAGTGGCAGAACAGGACAACTGAGCTTGGGTGCCTTAAGTGCATGGTTTAAAATCTCGACCAATACCAGTCCATATCTGCCGATATAAACTGGTATCGGCCCATACCGCGACGATATTTTGCCGCGATACCGAGTCAGGCAAAATATCGGCAAAATATCGGCCAATATCGGACGATATGGTCAAAATATTGGTTCAATCGATATCTCGGCCGATATTTCCGATATCTCAGCCGATATTTTGAAAATATTGGCCGAGATGGAGTAATGTTCAAAAACCTTGATTTTTTGTAACTTTTTCCCTATTTTTCTATTTTCTTCTCCTTTTCCCTCATCTCCTTAGAGTAACCATGTCTCCATAGCTCATTCTCTTATATATTTCCAACTTCCAACACTATTTCTTGAAGAAATCATTTTATTTAGCAAGAGAAAATCAAATTAACTCCCTTATTTTTACTATTATGTTTTTTTATTTTTAGATAAAGTATAAAAATGAATGAAACGATCATTGGCATGTCATTTTTGGGTTTGTGTCGTGCTATTCACTTAGATCTACACACTTTCATGCTAGATCTACTTATAAACATGATTTTAGGTGTAGAAAAATGATTTTTTTTAAATCTTCTACTTTTAAAAAAAAATTGTTAGAGTATTTATGATACTAAATAGTCAATACTAATAGCTTATTAATAATGTATAGATAATTATTATGTTATCTTTATTTTCTTATATTTTACACTAATAAATTGATCATGAGCATCAATAATGGTTGCATTATATGAAATACTGGAGAAGACAGCGAACTGCGACATAGACATGACTCATAACTTAAGGTGACCGAGATTTTAATTTATTGTTGTTACTAATGGGAAAAAAAAAATTGTTTTCCATCATTTTCTAATATTCTGGATTTTTTTGGATATTTTTGCGATTTTTTTTTATTAAAAAAAAATTCACACCGCGACGGATCGATATTCGCGACCGACACCGATATCATATCGGTTTTTCGGCCTGGCCGATACCGTGACCGAGACCGAGATTTTAAACCATGCTT
This sequence comes from Camphora micrantha, assembly GCA_003546025.1. NCBI lineage: Eukaryota > Viridiplantae > Streptophyta > Magnoliopsida > Laurales > Lauraceae > Camphora > Camphora micrantha. The sequence goes on along the minus strand of QPKB01000011.1, from coordinate 5,343,953 downwards.
GAGTGTCTAAAAAATTCCGGAATCTATGACTAATGTATTCCCCACCAGAATCTAACCTAAAGATTTTTACCCTTTTATCAAATTGTTTCAAAATCATAGTAGAAAATGTAGTGTAAATAGAATATATTTCAGGGGAAATTCTATACGCATCCCTATTTTTGCTAAGCACACCCACCTTTAGAAGACAAAAAATTACATATGGAGAAGGAATGTGGGTGTGCTCAGCAAAAAGGGTGGGTGTATATAGAATTTCCCATAATTCAGACCTATGTTTCATCAGATAAATCCATGTAAAACAAGTAAAGTCATCAATGAACAATACTTAATAAAAAGCCAAAAAAACAGATTGTCGACCTTCTCTAGGAGGGCGAAAGCAGATCAAGTGGGGCCCAGATGATGATCAAACAGGGATCAGCTCTTAGAGCAATCTCACCAAACAAAATTCGATCCTTCCTAAGTGGATTATACTCCAGACAAACAAGAAATAAAGAAGTTCAACAGATTTGATGAAAACCAGAACCAAAAAGTCGACAACCTCAAATCAGGTCTAATGGCCTACCTCTGATGGATTAAAAATCTTGAAAAAATCTTCAGAAATCGCAGAATATTCAGATGACCCAGAGAATGCTGTTTAGGTTGGAATGATCCCAGGTGGGCCACACCTGATCACAACCAGTTATCTGACAGTATCGAGCCTTTTCTGGAGCATGCAGACACAGAAGTTTGCACTGATCTTTTTAAACAGTAAGATGATGGACAGTTGAAGATGGAAAGAAGATCTTGTAGAGTCGGAGAGCTTGATCTAGCTCTGATACCATATTACAGAAACTACAAGGAGACAACAGTATTGAGATATGAATTCGATGATCAATAATGATAGCATCGACTATCTTAAATATCTATTCTGCTGTGTACATTTACAGTTAGTATAACCCTTGATTTGGGTGATATTCAGATATTAAAGGAAACTAATCTAAAGATTACAATAAAGCTAGCTGTACACAAACTGTCCAAAGACTAAGTCATTTGAGCCTGCTGTTTTTGGTTTGGACTGACCCAATAGGCTGAGTTGACCCATACGGGTTACTCCTATCTTTACATAGATATGTTGTGTAGCATACTAAGATGCAGTCTAAATCAGCAAGTGTTGCTGTGGTGTTTTTATGGTGTGGAGCATATTGGAGGTTCTTTACAATCCTTCCATCACAGAATTGAATATCAAGTTGAAAAAGTTTCCATCAGAGAAATCAAGAAAGTAGATTAATGGTGTTTATTCTGAGCTGGTCATGATACAAATGTACCAGCTTGAGGGGGACTGCCGAGAAACAATTAGGTTTATTTCTAATTTCAGATCAATGGGTTTATTTGTAAATTCGACAGCAAGTTTATTAAATTGAATTAGTTTAAATTTGAATTATTTTAGGCTAGAGTTGTGAAGGGATGAGGATTAGGTTAGGTTACTATGAGTTGACATCTTTGGCTCTACTTTATAAATAGCAATGGGCTCTTCTCAATAATATATATCAAAACAATTGTGACAAGATGTAGCCCTAAAGTTTCAACTCACAAAGGTTGATGAGGACCAATCCAGATTGAAATAATAGAGTTCGAAAAGCATCAACAGAAATAAAGCCTGGCTAAGATGTGGAGTGGAGTTGATGCAGACAAAGAAGAAGCTCACCAAGAAAGCCCACACTCAAGCATGGAGACAATTCATCCCAACATCTTTTACAAATAGTGATGTCATTTAGAATCTCGTCATATATTTTAGTATTTTATCAGTCGTTTTTCCAAATTGTTATTCATTAGTGATCATTTAAGAGTTTTGTTGTAAGATTATATTCTTCAATTGTTTAGATTAGGTAGAATCATTTAAGAGTTTGTTTCCTCTTAGGATTGTTTAGATTGTGTGGTACTCGTGTATAAGTATCAATACAATTAACGAGAAATATAGGTTTGGGATTACTATTTCAATCTGAGATTGGTCAATTTGGGGTTTCCCTCGTCTCAATCAAGCAATTATTAGCTTGGCTTAGTCTAGGATTACATAGCTATCATCAATGGAATCTCTACTGAGATTAATAACCGACATTAACCTTATCAATCTGAAATACGATTCGACAACGTCGGACCCTCTCTTTAACAGATTGGCACAGCTAGTAATTTAGCCAGTAATTTCCTGATCTACGTAAGGAGTAGATCAGACAACATAGGGGTGCATACAGTTTTAACTCCTAATATGGTTAGGTGTTTGGATCTTTATTCATCTAGACATTCGCAGCCATGATCACCAAAAGATGGATGAGTTATGAAGTACTGACCAGTGACCAGTCATGACCTACACATTTTTCTTTCTACTATTTTCTCCATATCCACCCATCTATTTATGAATTATTATTATCATTGGTGGCCCACAAACATCCACTATGCATGTAATATGAGTTCAAGCCAAATGGTTCATTCATGAGTTTTATTTCAATCGGAATGAGTAATCTATACTAAACCACCACTACCACAATAGGGGTCAGGTACATGAGTAATCTATACATTCATTGAGGCTCAGGACCATATAATTCCTCTCTTCCCCACAGGGTCAACCTCTACTAAAAAATATAGGTTAACACTCACTCATTAGAAAAATAAGGGGGGGTGTTGTTTACGACCCAAATAGAATAAATGCAAAAGAAATCAAATAATAACTTCTAGCAGTTTTATAGCATTAGTCGGAATCTAACAGAGAAATAATGTAGATACTCACTGCAAAGAGATGAATTCCATCCAATCAAATGGGTTCTCCACATTATATTTCCTTTCGCAGCCTAAGGAAACCTGGAAACAGAACATGTTTAGGCTAAAATACCATATATATACATATGTATATATCAGAGCCAAAAACTAAACCAAACAAATAGTTTTACCAGTAGTCTATCTGCAACATATTTTATGTACTGGCTCATGAGATCTGAATTCATGCCAATCAGTGCACATGGGAGAGCTTCACAAACAAATTCAGTCTCTATTTCAACCGCGACATGCACAATTTGGTGCACCCTTTGCCAGTTCAATGGTTTACGCAACAAGCTGCAATTGCAAATAATCACCTATTTATTGCAGTAAAGGAAAACCCCCATTTGAACCATCTCTAGTTTCGAATCTCTTTATATAAGTGACACAGCTTACCTGTACAGAAGGCAAGCAAAGTCGCAGTGGAGACCCTCGTCTCTAGAAATGAGTTCATTCGAGAAAGTCAATCCCGGCATTAGTCCCCTCTTTTTCAGCCAAAAAATGGCACAAAAGCTGAGAACATGACCGTGAAATGTAAAATTGCAATCTTGTGAAGGTAAATAAATAAAATTTGGCAGATATAAGTATTACTACCTTCCAGAGAAGAAGATTCCCTCAACACAAGAAAATGCTACAAGTCTCTCTGCAAATGATTTGGAGCTGCATTGTGGAAGTCACCAAGGATGAGAAAATTCGGAAAGCACAAAACTGTACTTCTGGTACAACAATACTAGAAAGACAGAACTGAAGTTGTTAGAATGGAATACTATCACATGGATGGTTGATTAATAATGGTCTCTTCATCATAGATGGGACTCACAATAAAAAAACATATACCATGGGCTAACTGGTGGCAGGAAGGATTTTTAGAGCCAGTAGAGGTACAATATCTTAAGTCCAAATGTGGTTATTAAGTATGTTCACGAAAATAAGGAAAGAAAAGAAAAGTAATTTGATTAGATATCCTGGCAGAACATGAGATTGGAGAAAATACGATCCTAGTATACGCAGCACCTTTCCATTATCTCATGTAGAGTATGTCTGGCTGAATAAAATGAAATTTCACCATAAATGACTTCAAAATGGCAAGATCTCTTTACCTTGTTGATTGTTTAGTCAAGAGCTTTTCAACAGTCGTACAATACTTGGAAATCCAATATATGAATTAAAAGATATGGCCTCTGGAAGATAAAGAGACCAAGAGAGAGGAAAACAAGTGGGACTAGACTTACATTCAACGCCCCTAAGGCCTAAATCCCATGTAAATATCTTAAGATAGGTAAAGTCTCACCACCATACCGCAATTTACTCATCAAGTGCTTTCAACGGTCTATAAAATGTGAAAATCCAACAACCTAGGACCTACAGAAAGCATCAGAGAATCACCTGGGACCAATGTCAAGAGCACTAGAAGGTCTCCCATGAAGTGGGGTTGCCTATTTTGACCTAGAAGCTTCCCAAAGCTGTTATCTTGCCATCCAAAGCCATTAAACTCATGGGAAGCACAGTAAGTAGGGGTAGGGAGTATGCCCAGGCATCAATCAAGCCAAGTAACTCAGGCCTTCCTGAAGAGATTAAAATCTCCCAAAAGACTAGAAGACCTTCAAGTTGACAACGTAACAAGAAGAGATTCCAGGAGAATTGATTTGTGCCATTACAGAAGGATTGTAAAAGCATTATTGGAGGTTCTTGACCTTCAAATCAGGGATATAGAAACTGCTTAGTGCCATTGAACTGAAAAAATCAAATGTTTAAAAAATATATTCATTTCTTCTCTCTTTTGCTTCTTTTTACTTTAAAATTTTATTTTGTTTAATTTGGATAAATTGTCCAAGATTTTTTTTGCAAATGGGACAAACTCTTTGATTTGGCACAACAATCCCTCTCATGGCACATCTCTGATCGTCCCTTCTCCAAAGAAGAAGTCTGCATAGGTCTTTGACGAGATCAGATACAAGCATGATTGGAGGCACGCTTTCACCATGAAGGTTTCCAAAATAAAAGACGAAAAAGTCAATTTTCAATGTCATGGAAGGAGAAAAAAGAACATAGGAGGCCAAAAATCAGAAGTTCAAGAAAGTGGCCCAGAAGAAGAGTAGCATCCGACATTCGGGATCCCCTTGTGAATTGCAATGCAAATGGAATTATGATTCCAAGAGATCTGCATCCTTTCTATTGCCCATTTTGGTTCTCTAGGGCCCTTTTTTTTCAAATCTCTGTACCTCATGTCACTCATCCCAAAGACCTCCCTTTTGTAGGAACTCCCAGATTCAAGTCTTTAAAGATATCCCATCATGGAAAAGCAACAAAGTGAAAATAAAAAATAAAAAATAAGAAAAAGAAAAACACCATTGGATGCTGCCACAGATGCTCCAATCTTGAAGAACTAGAGGGAAAATCTTCCCCATTATTTGAAACATTATGGTCTAAGGCTTTACACATGCTTCACTCTCTCCAAATAGGAAGCATGATAGTCCCCTTGTAGTGCTAAGTCACAAACACCATCCCAGCTTTCAACCTAGTATGAATACAATACCCACGTGTTCATGCATCGGGAAAACCCCTGATGTCGTGAACACGCTGTTGAAATTCCAAAGGACAAGGGAACAGCTTGGAACTTTATGCTCAATCCTACTCAAAGAAAACAAAATTCAAGCTTCTTGAAAATCCAAGCAGCTTATGCTCCTAATTCTGGGAGCGAGTTGCATAAGCAGATCACTAAAAGCACACCCTTGACGAGAATTTGCAGGGACTGACTATCTTCCAAATTATGATGATTTTGGAAGGGAAAGAAGACTTCATGGTTTTGATTCTCATGGTGCAATAACTTTGAGATGAAGCTCAAAACTTAAAGGGAAAAGAGAACCTATAAAATACTGAACAAAGCCATAAGTCAGGGGAATCAAATGTTTAAAGTTGTCCACAAATGGAATCCAAGGGAACTAAATTCACCTATTGTCACAGTAATGATTAGTGGAAAAAAGAAGTCACCCCTTTCAGTCCCTGGACTCTTCGGGCCTCATATATGATGGCCTAGAAATTGAAGCACCACTAATAATGATTCAAAAAGCTCTGTTTGCTCCTCCAGACCACCTAATGGGCCAAACCTCTCACTCATCATACTTTGGACAGGGACATCCTTTGAGTTGTTTTCACCCAAACATGATGTTGCTAAACATCTAGACCCTAAGCATATATTCACCGGTGATTAGGCCAAACTAAGGGAAAATGCAACATGTTGTTCAAGTAATACAAGACTCCATTGGTAAGTTCCCAAGAAATGAACCGCCAGTAAGGGCAATAATGATGATGGTCCTGAAGATAATATAGACGATAGCCAAGACCACCAAGACAGACGAGGGAAAAAGATAATATAGACGATAGCCAAGACCACCAAGACAGACGAGGGAAGTGGCCATGAAGACAATTATAACAACAATCATGAGAAATGCCTAAGAAAGGAATAGACCATGACTTCCCTTCACAACTGTGGGGATAACCTTAAAAGGCAAAGGAAAGCAAAACGATGGTCAAGGCAAGTCTAGCTATTCAAGCACACTTATTGTGACTAAAGCTGAGATAAAAAGGATGATCGCCCAAGCCAAGGGATCCGCCTCCATCTTGTTTAACTCAAGGTCTTACTCTATTTAGATTGAGAGCGTCAAGTTCCTGCACAAATTTAGGCGACCTGACTTACCCACCTTTGAAGGGTCAAGATCAGGTGAGCAACACCTTTGGATATTCGAGATAAGAATCCTCAAAAGTCTTTAAAATGATACAGAAGGATTATGATCTTTGGGAGCATTCTCATCTACGTGGCCTATAAATGGATTTGCATATTGATTGGAGATCCATAAATATGTTGGAACGACCTTAAGTCCCATTTTCTCAAGCAATTTCTCGAGTCCAAAAGGTTATGGCAAGCATCTTAATGGATACAAAACAGGATCAAGGTGAGCCGGTTAAAGATTTTATTCACAATGTAGAGCATAGGCCATGCTGTGCAATGAGCTCCAATCAAGGGTTGTTTTTTACTTGTGCATTTGAAGTATGGACCTAACGTATCAAACTTCATATATAGAAAGGTTACTTTGGTCAGATCGAGGAGATTGCACAAATCATTGAGGTAATGGATAAGTGCCACCAAGATGATAGAAACAAGAAAAGGGGAGACGTCCTCTACCAAAAAAAAGGGAACACTCACAATTACTCTTCCATCCTCATCTAGAAAGAAGGAAAAAGTGGAAGCAAGAGAGTAATTGTGAGGATGGAACATGTCATCTCAGCATGTTAGTAGGCTCGCCAATGGCATGGCAAACGCTTTAGCCAAGAAAGGAGTTGACCGTCTTTTCACCTTAGTGCTTTTATTATGTAGTTTTGACAGCATGTGGTATTTTGCTCCTATACATGTGCTCTTTTGTTGTGTTGCTTAATTGTGTTCAGTTGAACTTTCATTTTATCAATAATATATTTCATCAATACCTGATAAAAACAAGTAGGGATTCCTTCAGACAAATCCAACTCTGTATATTATCGCTATCAAGGTTGCAATACATATTATGGCTAACTGGTCTTCCACAAGATGAAATCGAACATAGATACAAAATGCCAATTCATTTGAGAAAAGGTCATAGTTGGGATAATCTCTACCGCATTTTAAAACTCAACTGAGTTTGAGTCGACTCGGACTCAATCATGGCCAAGTCACTTCCTAACGGACTCGACCAAGTCCTATGGGTTTATTACATTTCCTCTTTGTTTCCCTGGTGCAAATTCAATGTGCTGATGTAGCCACTGAAATATAGGCGTGTCCATTCATATGATTTAACCATGTATGACATGCACCTCTATCTTTGCTTCGGCGCAGCAGAAGCAACTGCTAAACTGGGATATGGGCATGTCTGCACTCCACTGACATGATTTGGCCAGTTATGATATGCTCCTGTGGCTTTGCTTCTTTCCTGCAGAAGCAAAGTGCTGAAAAGAGACATGGGCCTGTCCACTCATGTGATTTCACCACCCACACAAGACTCTCTTACCATAAGAGAATGCTTCCCTTTCCTTTCATTGTTTTCCTTCCTACAAGTAACAGCCTTGACTGAATAGACAGGGGCACAGGATTCTTACCATAAAAATGCTTCTTTTTCTTTCCTTGTTCTCCTTCTTACAAATAATAGCCCTCATTATCACCACAAACCCCCCCCCCCCCCTCATATTACATCATCTTTTTATTTTTTAAAGATTTTTCAGAATTTTTTAGGGACAAAAGAATCAGGTACCTGGCGTGGCTGAGTCGTATCCAATGGCCAAGTTGACCCAACCTTGGCTGAGTCAGGATTTAAAAAATTGATCTCAACAACACTTCACTTTTTACATGTAAAATCCATGTCCCTGCCATATCCACAGAGTGTCCCTACCGTATCCATGCCACATCAGGGCATCATAGTATCTAGTTATCTACATACAAGCTTGAGAGGGAGAAAACAAGCATTGTATCACAGGTGTGACTATGCCACACGTTAAGGGATCTTGGAAACTATCCATACATGAGGACTATGTAGTGTTTCTGTTTTACTGCCTTATTATTTCCCACTTTACTATAACAAGTCATAATGCATTAACTTTTACCTTGGTGGTATCCTAAGAGATTGAGGAGATAATAAGATGAGCTGAGGAGATTAGGGAGAAAACATTGCATGGGAGAGATAAAGGTGCATCAAGCTGTCTATAAATACCTAGAAGGAGATGTCATTGATCTCACTTTAATCTTCTCTCCCGAGTCCTGACTCAATCACCACTGCCTTTTTTTTTCTTTCATCATTTTCAATGTTGTTTCTCTTTTAACCCTTTTGTGTATAATATGTGGCTGTTTCAGATTTGATTTAGGAGCTATGGCTCATCCAAGGCATTGTAACATATATTGTACATGAGATAATAATGGTAGAATCCTTACGGTAAAATAAAAAACTTCAAAAGTTTCGGTTGTTCTTGGGGATGAGGTATTAACAAGAAATCTCTGAAAAATAAATAAATATTAAAGCATAGCATATTAATTAAAGAAAAATAAAATATGGATATACCACAAAGTGCAGTGTATGAGGATCCCCAAGAGTTCTCACCATATGCCCACTTTCCTCATTTCAAACTGTTGGATCAAACTGTGTGGTGTATCCAGATACAACAGATTGTTTCTCATGATTAAATTATTTAAAATTCTATAAAATATAAAAATTAAAAACTATATGGATCTTGGGTAAATCTCACTAAAATATTGTGATATTTAATGTTGCAGCAATATTATTTTAGTCTTTAGTCTTTACTAATATTTTCAATATCCAGTGATGTTTTGTATTATATTTGTTTAAGGAAAAATGTTAAAGTGATGCAGCAATTTCAATATATTGATGACATTTATGAGAATGATCCATGGTAGGAAGTACAGAATCACTGGTTTGGACATTGTAGTACAAATATGCCAAGTTGTATAGAACAAAATCACTGGTAACTCAAGAAATAACAATTGTTAAAGAACATAGATTTTATCAATGGAAAAAAAGTAAGCATCTTTCTTATGGCCACTTTGGAATGCCCATTAGAAAATTCTAATGTTAGACAAGGGTGACACCTTTTTCACTTAAAGTAAAGGATCTTTAAATCCTTAATGAATAGAATGATCAATTACCTCTCAATCCACTCCAAAGTCCAGTTAGCCTTCTTGGCAACACAAGTAATGTTTTCTATTGCATTGAATAACCTATGCTTCTCCTGTGTATCCTTAATGTATGTTTCCAAAAGTAAGCTGTACATCTCTAATAAACCACGAAAATCATCCAAGTCAGGCAGTTAGAGTATCTCCGGCATCATACAAAATCCACAACTTCACTTAAAAAAATCTCTACCAGAATGAATATTCTCCATTGCAATTTGAAAACCATAAAATGCTCGAGCCTACAAATAATGGAGAGTGTAGTGTTAGAAGCTGCCAACACACCTAAATCTCTTGAAATCTAAGTTAAGGGGAGTAGTACTAAGTTACTGTATAAAATAAGTAACCACATCAAAAGAAGAAGAAATCATGGAAAAAATTAGGAAACTTATAATTTTTTTACCGTATCAAACATGAAAAAGGAATCACCATTGACCACATCTGATGAAATTAAGAATGTGAAGATGGCAGTGTATCAAGAGGAATTACTAGGTCCGGACACATTAAGGTATGGCTACATGTTGATGGGCCAAACTTCATGCAAATGAGCCACATCCCAGCACTCAATTGAAGAACACCACAAAATAGTCTAGAAGACTACCATACCAAGGAGAGGATCAAACTTCTTGTGCAGATACAAAGTACCTTATTGAAAGTATTATCTTAGAAAACTGTAGTATATCATAGTTGATTGTATCATATCATTCATGATTGTAATTACCCCAATTTGGGACTATAATTAAGTTACACAACTCTATATGAAGAGAATGAGCTCCTACAATAAGGATCAACAATTTCCACCAACTTTCTGCCTTCTCGTAACTATTCATCAATGACAAGGAATCAAAGAATCAAATCCCAAATTTTGAGTTCTCATCACCATCACAACCATGTTGACTTTCCAATTAACTCTTGGCCCTCATTATCCAACTCAATCGCCACAGAATCCAAGGCAACTCATACACATCGGATGCATCTTTTGTTTGAGTTGCGTGCATTTATTCCTAGAAAAACAATATAACATGTGAACCACAACAGCTTAAGTAATAATCATGATAAATCAGTTTCAGGTTATCTAGCTCATCTATATGAATGAATAGACGAACCATCCATAACGCATTTGCAAAGTTGGGAATAGTAAAATGATAATTAATATGGCCTACATTACTACAATCTTGTTCTTAAAAACAATCCATTGAAAAAAAAAATAAAAAATAAAAAAAAATAAATAAATAAATAAAAACAAAGTGATAAAGCCATGGTGTGTACCATCTCTCCAAACCCATCGGGAGTTGTGATATTTAGAAAGAAAAGAAGGGTTTGATTTTCATCCTTTCTCGAAACAAATGCATAAAATGAACCTTACTGCATCCTTGATAGATTGACGCAGTTGGGAATTAGGACGGAATCTGGTCCAGATAAATGTGGATACTAACTCATATTTTTATGCAGGGGTCAAGGCGGATTGTTGGAAGCCCAATGCCTCTAAGGTGTTTCTCATGGAGTCTTTTTGCGTCTTTCTTGTGGCTTCTCCAATAGTGATTGCTCTTGCATTTAGCTTGGTCTTCTCCATCCCCCTATGTCATCTATTTCTTTGGTGTGAAGTGTGAATCTCATACAGCCTCTGGAACTTTTTTCTTTATGAATGTGGCTTGGAATGGTGCATCCCAGTTTCTTTGTGGTTCTCTTGGAGAGCTGACCTTTTACTATGTTTTTCTTTTTTTTTTTTTTGCGTGGGTTGGGGGGGTTTCTCTATTTGGAAAGAAAGAAACAACAAGAGCATCAAGGGACGGAGGCTTCTTTAGATCATATTTTGAATGCAATTTCTGTTAAGATTGGGAAACGTAATTTGCTTAGAAATGACTGCCTAAACCTGAATCTAGATATCAATCTTCATAATCAGGAGGTGTGTTTAGGGCATGTACGTTTTCATGTGTGAAGTAAAGGTAATGTGGACGTCACATCATGGAAAAAGTAAAGAAAAAGTAGAGCTACGGTAAAATGTTTGTTTAGATAGTATGAGGTAAAGTAAGAAATATCACATCACAATAAGAGGTGAGCAAGGGAGTGTGTGATTAAAAAGCACTTTTTGTCTAAAACTTAACTTCACCATACTTTATCAAAAGAAAAGGGGGGCTTGTAGAGGAGTAAAGGTTAGATATGTCACATCATAAGTTTACTTCCACATTCTACTTCCCAACCAAATATGATATATTAAAAAAAAGAAAAAAAAGCTCACATCTTAACCAAGATCAACTTCCCCTTTACTCCTTTACTTGCTAAGCAAACATGCCCTTTGTCAATTACAGAACTTTAGGATGAGAGAAGAGGACTTTGGAATATTGGATGATCCTATCGATCACTCCTTGCTTTATTTATAAAGACTACTAGCCTTAATCAAGGCATTTACAATCTATGTACGAGGAAAGAATATAAAGAATATATGATACAATCTTTTATACATGGAAAGGGAATATAAACAGATTGGTCAACTAATCCCACGTGATGTATGAGAATGAGGCTTGTGGGCCTATTGTACATGGGCCTTGTGGGTCAGCTGGTGCTAAAACCCTTAAGGGGTGTAATACTAGATAGGAGAGGTGCACCCCCGTCCCCCTCCTTTAGGATGATTGAAACTTAAGAGTGATTGGGCAAGAAGGGGAAATTGGCAGGTATAGGCAGAGTACTTCACAATTTTGATGGTGATGATTTGTTCCCATTTTCTATATTCATCAGCATTAAAGACTCTAATGAAGTTGATATAGTGGTGATCTTAGAAGTGCTAAAGTTTTATGTGGGTTTCCTTTCAAGATCCATTGATAATTGAAAGCGGCTCAAATAATGCTATTTCTTAGGCTTCAAGTGTGATTGGGTGTCCCTGGAAGTTTCATTTTTATCTCAACAAATCAATTCTTTATCTTTTTCTACAAAGGTGGTCTTCCGGCATGTTCTTCGCTAAGGTAATGAAGTGGCTGATGGGTTGACTAAGCAAGGAGCACCAATGTGGGTTTTTAAAGGTTCTCTTTCTTTGTAGTTTCATTTGCTGTAACTTGTTTCAGTCTTGTTGCAGATGGCGTAGGGTATTATGCTCTTATACCTTCATCTCATCTTGCAGCGGATTCTAGGTTTGTTTTTTGTTATTCCCCTCCTATTTAATAAAAACTCTCTGTTGTTGATTAAAAAAAAATCACAATTTTCTCAGCTTTTTCCCCAAAATCAATCAAATCAACTTAATTATTCACACTTACAATCATTAACTTCATCAAAATTTTAATTTATTTCTTTCTTTCTCTGTGTCACTTCCCATCTTTGGAAGCACCTCTAGTTTGTTCCTTTTGTGCTTGATTTAATAAAAAATTTCACTGTCATTAGGAGAGAAAAAAAACCTTCAGAGTCACAATCACATGTAAGTACTTATATTTACAAACTACAAGCAAGCCCTTAAACATTAAATTCATATATATTTTTTTAAATCTTCAACAATGAAATAAGATTTTTGGCCAGCTCAGTCAGGTCGATACTCAGTATCAAGTTGTATTAGTTTTTAATCAACCAACTAACCGCAGACATAGAGATGTAAATCTTGCCTACTACAGATAAGGAATGCCCTTGTTCTGTTCATTTGCCACTTATATTTTTTTTATAACATTTGCTACTTATATTTCTTTAGTCTATTCATTAAGGGTTAGGAGATTACAGACACTCTATATTATTTTCTTTACATTCATGGTTGCACATTAGATAAACAACTTACATCAGCAAATAATATGGATTGGCCTGTATCGACTGTTGAAGACCATGTAGATCTTGAAGATCACAGTGAGGGCCAGGCCATGGCATTTTGGATAGATTGGTCAAGCCCATGGGATTCCTACTCAACATGATGGATTTAGGCAGGCCCAACTGTAGGACCCATATTAACTAGATAGCAGGACTAGGTGGACTGGACAGCTGAACCATCCATTAGGGTGGACCGTACAACCCACTCAAATGCAACCAGATGACCAACAGACCCAACCGAGTCCGTTGGGTCTCCGTAGCATGTGTCAGGCCCATATGGGCCTTATAGCCTACTGGTTTGGGTCCATATACAATTAGCCAGCCCATATGGATAAGACAACCAGCCCACAGGCTGTGCATGAATTATTTGCAGATTTTGCACAGCTTAGTTCTTCCTATTGTTTCTCTTTGTTTGAAGTTTAGCAATGGGCAGGATTTAGTCTTATTTGGTTAAATATTAAACGAAGGGGTGGGATTCTTCGTAGGCTTAAAGGCTTTTGTTTAGCATGTTTATAAGAAGAGAAATGGCCAGAAGCTATAATCTGAAGTTTGTCCTCTTGGACATTTGAAAGTGAAGAGACCTAGGTATGACATTACAAACTCCATCTTATTCCTTGTGAGATCAATTTGGCTGAAGGTTCCTCTCCGTTTTCTTCTTTCTTTTCTGTTTCATTGGAGTTTCCATCACACGAACTGCTCTCACAGCAGTCCCTTGGAGTTGCAGCCCCATTTGAAGCATCTGGGAATGCATGTTGAGTCCTTATGTCCCATAAGTAGGAATGGATGTATATGGAATTATACTTTGTTCTTAGGTAACACCGACCACAACCAAAATCAGTCATTCATGTTGTTAACATTCAATTCCAAAAACTAAATCACAATATAAGAATACAATAGGAAAAATTAGATATGGGAGTATAGAATTTGCATCAAGAAAGAGGAGTTCCAATCAAGTGACCTCTGGAATTTGAACATCTTTCAAAAACCTGGCTGCCAAGTTTTCCAAAACAATGCCATCAGCTGCAGCAAAAAATGCCAAGACATGAGTTATGAAGTGCTTCTCGGAACTGGACAAAGTTTCCCATTGCTGAACATCTTGCGAAAGATCAACTTCCTCTGCTGCAATTACATCAACATGTTGTCAGACAAAAGATATAAGGAAAGCGAAGAAATGATACATTTCAGGACATTTGAATTTACCACAGATCAAAAGTTGAACATTTTGGCAAAATAGACGCATCCTTTTGTGTGTCAGGTGGATGTAACATACATTTTGAAATATAGCATCCTGCCTAATGTGATTTCCTATTTCCATGCTACTTAAAAACATAGAAGAAACATGTAACATTTCATTTCGCCCTAAATGTTAAAATACGAATATAAATTTAAATAAAGATTTAAAAGAACAATGGCATTGTGGATTTAGAATACTATGGACGAACTATTTTATGACCACATGCTTATATAAGTAGTTCATTGTGTACTTTTGGAGATATTATATCATTAATAAAGAAATGTGTTCTTCTTCCTTGTAGTGTGCTTAGATCTTAGGATATAAACCTAGAACAGAATGGTGCAACAATAGGCTTGGAGGTGCCTTTGATTGGGCTGATCCTCTTATTTGTCTAGTTTGTATGACTGCCATCTTATAAAAAAATGCCCCTTTTAACTGAAATGACTCTCTCAATGATCGAACTCTAATAGTTCCACACCTTGCTCTAATCCTATTTGTTACATGGCCCTCCATTCTGTTATATAATTGGTCTTCAATATCAAAATCTTTTACTGTGTGGTTTCAAATTGGACCCTGTCACTTTCTCTATTATGAGAGCCACCAATATTTCACTCCATATAATTTATCTTTGATCTGATAGTTCATGACCCACTTGACACAAATGCCTTTCTCCTAATTCCCAGCTTACCATTGCTTGCTTCCTTGCATGGCCAGTTGGTCTCACAATAAATATGAACACATACACCGCAGAACTTCATCTTGGATATATGTAATCACTAAGTTTTACATGCTCTTTCTTTTTCTCTGTTTATCTATCTATGTATGATCATATGCTATGGCAAGTTTTCTAGACGACCCATTTATTTTTTACCCCTTATTTGGGTAACATACGGGTCCATCTTTGATCAAACAAATCTCTTCGCACACATCGACCCCCCTCGAATTGGCACCGATCCTAATTTAACATTGTTACAAACGTCAGTCATTGCTGGGATTTATCAAAATAAATTTGCACGATTTATAGCAACTAAACTCGTAGGACCTAAAGGATAGGATCATTTGATTGGCCTGATGTCTCACATTCTACTAATCCATGTCCAAACCTATTGATAGCCGTCCTTCCTTTGAGTGTCAGGCATCCAAGTGGGCCCCACTAGAAGTGGGTGTTTTCTACCATCCTCTCTCCTGTATAAATGTATGTATATGATAATTTCCTCCAAAGGGGTGTCTCTTTATAAACAATACAAAGGAGACTTTGTTCGGCCCAATACGAACCCCTCATGATAAATCCAACTTGTCCACACTCACTAGCAGCTAGTGCCATGAGCACATGAGTTGGGCACTTAGCAAAGCGACATCATCATTCAACACACTTAATGTTAGATTGGAACACCCCACATTTCATATCCTTTCACCATTACTTATTTAAGGCCTTATAATATAAACCTGTCGAGATCAAATAGGTTAATTTTTTGAACCCCTTATCCATGCATAGGCATTCCCATCCCCCCACTCTCTTCTATTGGTATTGGCTCTAAATGGACTCCACAACATCGACGTCCGTTAGAAGAATAAAAGCCTATGTACATATATAGGAGCAATATTCTAGAGGGCATGATTCCTTTTCCGTGTCCTAAAACACGAAACTTCCATAGGCCCCATGTGGACGCTTACCAGCAAGGGCATTAAAGATTCAACCCCAATATAAACTGATTAAAAAAAAAACTAATTGTTTATATTAGTCTGCCAAGTTAGAAGAAACTGGAGGTGAATGTCAATACGTAGGAGTTGGTGTATGTGAGGGTTCAGAATTTCGGATTCATCATAGGTGTGCTGTGCCACATAAAAAGTTCCTTTTCTAAAATGTCAGGAACCGGTTCTCTCTTGAGAACTCCCCTACGTGTGTGTGTGTGTATATATATATATATATATATATATATGCCTGTGCAAGCACTACCTCCTCACATGACTCCAACAAACTTCATGATTCCCTTAAATCTCACCCTCTCTACCATTTATAATCCTGAAGGTAATCCACACTAATAGCATTATCCTTTCATTTCTGTGGGCACAATACCCCCATCTTCAACCTAATCACTTATCAACCACAAATTAAAAACGTGAATTACACTTCAACAACATCTAGTAACTTTTTACTTCATCTTTAAAGAAGGGTCACAACCCACCCAGTCAAAAAAAAAATATACAAGAAAACTATAAGACCCAATTCCAAGAAAGAAGAAACACAACAGAATATACAAAAGAAACACACAGAAGAACTCAAATCCAGAAACCCAGATATAGAAATATTAAAGATAGATAGATAGATAGTGATAGAGAGAGATGGGTTGATTAGTTACCAGTCCAGAAGCTAGCTTCTGCTTTCTTGTACATTTCCCATAACTGCTTGTACCTGATTGGGAACATGCAAAATCTCTGCGAATTCTCCATCAAAATCGGTTCTTTTTCCTCTGCTTCTCCTCCTCCTTCATTCCTCAGAGAACCCATCTCACCAAATCCTCCAAACGGTTGAAATTCTATTCACCTTTATCCCAAAAACCCTACCCAAAAACCCTGGAATGACGACAAACCAAGACCCATCAGGGAGAAAGAACCATAAAAATAAGATTTTTGGTCTCTCTGTCTTCTTTATGTTATGGTTGCAAGAGGTTGTTCTCAAAGCGATATTACTACGATATCGAAACTCACGTCAAAGCGACTCTTGTGACGAGTCGACCACTCTTTAATTGGTGGGCCCCACCAATTAAATATAATATAGTGGTGTCAATTTCGGATTAGGTATCAATCATCATCTTGGAGATGGTGATGATAGCATGGTGACCGTCCATCTACTTGGCCTTATGGGTTTGGGAGCTAATGCAAGGTTTTCATCCTTTTGGGGATATCCAAAATCAATGGGGGAGGTGAATGAATTGATATTTGGGCCTGTTGGATGATGCATTGGGAAATTAAGAAGAAGGGATTTAGATTTTGGATGTGACATTTGGATATAATAATTTTGAAGGAGAGGGTACATTTGAATGTCAATGGAACAAAAGATTTACAGGGGATACAGGAAATAAAGTGTGATAAAGTAATAGATTTGAGAATGTTGTATCCACTGTTCTAGCCACATCCCAAAGTTGTGTTTGGAAAATAGAAGAATGCCCTACAAATCTCTTTAAAAGGTATAAAATCTCTAAAGAAGTGGAAGATTTTCTCTTTCTTCTAGGGATACTGATTTTCGTGAAAACTTTCAAATTGGACATTATAATATTTGTGTTTAACATTATTGTCTTATATATTAATATAATATGATAATATTTAATTTTGCATGTATTCATACAAGCCCCTAGAATAAAATAGTATTGGATGGAATAGTGTAATTTTTAAGATTTTGTAATAGTTTTGTTAACTAGTGGATTTAAGAATGCGATAAATTTTAAATTTAGTTGTTTGGTAAGTGTTACATATTATAATATGGGGAATTTTACCGAAAAAATCCCCTTAAAGTGGTTGAAAACCAAAAAGATCCTCAAACTTCAATATAGACCATAAAAGGCCCTCTAACTACTTTCTTTTTCTTATTTTACTGCGCTACTCGTTTCAACTAAGTTCGAGGCCGCTGCGACAAGATTGATTCGCTCCTAGGGCTTCTGATTATTCAAATTCTTTCTCAAAGATAAATATCTGAAATTGAAATAAAAGCCCTTATCGAATTTGATAGAAAGAGAAAAGAAAAGGTGTAAAATCTTTACATATTTCACCAGCTTCTCATCGAATTCATAAGTAACTTGAGAAATCTGACCGGATTGAATCAAGTTCTTTACAAATCTTTCAAGGTCTCGATAAGGGTTAAGGCTTTCAAAGTCTTTCAAACCTTTCAAACTCAAAGTTGGAGCACTAGTTCACATTTGCAGAAATCAGAGTGTGTGGAAGATGAAGAATGTTGGTTGGTGTTTGTAGGAGGGTGTTTGGCAGTGGTGACCATATTACAAGAGGTTCGGTCAAGTTTGTTTGGTTGTTTGATTTGTAAGTTTGGAGATGATTTAAAAAAACAAGGTGGGCCCTTACTCTGTTGAATGGGTGAAGAGTGAGCATAGGAAGTGGAGAAGAAGGTAATGCAATATAGGTAAACAGCGATATCGCTATTCAGTATAAAAAAAAGAAAAAAGCCCCAAAAAGGGCCTTTGAGACCAGTCCAGTACATAAAAACTTTGAGGACCTTTTTGGTCTCCACCAAATTTTAGGAATTTTTCCAGTAAAAAACCCTATAATTTATATAAAAAATATTTCAAAATAACAACATATCAATATTATTTATTTGAATAAAATTCATTATTAGATTAATCACTTATAAGACACTTTTATTTAGGAGTAATTTATCACTTCAAATCATCAAACCTTTAAAATTCAAACTACTAAAATTTAGTTTTCTATTTTGTTTAATCATTAGAAAAAATTTCACCATCACCACCACCACCATCTTCATTATCATAACCATAAGCTC
This sequence comes from Camphora micrantha, assembly GCA_003546025.1. Classification (NCBI taxonomy): domain Eukaryota; kingdom Viridiplantae; phylum Streptophyta; class Magnoliopsida; order Laurales; family Lauraceae; genus Camphora; species Camphora micrantha. The sequence goes on along the minus strand of QPKB01000011.1, from coordinate 5,324,939 downwards.
ATCATCACCATCGCCACGACCACCATCGCGATCAACAACATATCATCATTATCATCATGAACACCACCAAACCATCATCATCTATAATTGTTATCACCATCCTCAACTTCATCATCATCACATCCCCTGTCATCCTCATCATCGTTACCTTCACCATCACCGCCATCATCATGGTGATCACTACTATCCACCACCACCATCGGCAACGACAATATCATCACCATCACCACTATCATCATCATCATGATCATCACCACCCATAATTAGCACCACCACCACTAGTGTCAGACCCAAGCAAGCAGTTGTGTTTTGAGAGCAAACCAAGGAATTTTCTTGTGGGTTTTGGGGGCGGACTCAAGACTTTCATGTGAATTGTGAAAGCTAACCCAGAATATTCATATGGTTTTGGACCCACGTTAGACGGGGCCATTCACCCCAAAAGCATATACGTGGGTTTGCCCTTGACCACCACCATCATCACCGCCACTCGTCATTATCACCACTATCATTAGCATCATCACCACCACTTAACATCATCATCATTAGTATGACCTTCACCATGACGGCCATCTAGAACATCACCACCACCACATTAATATCATCATCCTCATCACCATTGTCATCATCACTTTCCAAACGAGCAAACTCTCCTTAGAAGAGTAAGAGGTGAGGGATTTTTGTGAAAACACACTTTAATAGACTTTTATATTATATAAAGTTTTCTAAAGGGGAGAGTTATAAAATATACTAATATCTAGTCATTTGCCAATAAAATGAAAAGAAAAATTGAAGGCATTAAACATTTTTAGTTATCCGATCTAAAGTTATAATATAATGGTGTAAATCATTCTACACTAATCATTATATATATTAAAGCAGCAGTCCTCTTTGTGGTAGAGCGACACGTGCTCCCTCTTGGGGTTTCGCAATGACATGTGGCATACCCTCCTTATAAATAACTCATAACACATTCGAGTGTTTTCAAAAAACTTCCTTAATTATCTCCATTTTACCTCCACCAAATTTAATTAATATCTATCCCTATTATCTTTCAAAATCAAATCCCCAGTTTCCTTTTATCTTAATATCTTTATACCAATCTCTACATAACATCCCTAATATCTGTAAATACCAAAACGGAAGATACTTGCATATCATCTATCAGGATTTTATTAATGTCGGCTAACTCATGGGTTGGACAAAACTCTTGGTCCATTTAAGTTGTAATTTTTTATTTATTTTAGATATAGACTGTAGTTGAGCTGCCAAAAGCGTTAAAGCGAAGACTGAAAATTTTTTGGACTTTCAAGAGACCCCTGCTCACTATAGCGAGCGAGGCAGATGAAGCCTGGTTGGATCCGAACTCTTAGAATTTTAATATGACTTCAATTATGAGTGGATTACGATTATGAGTCTTATGCACGGATTTGAAGCTATATATTGGATGTTTCTTTCAATCGAAAGGAACACATTACCTCTCTCATTAATCTGAGTAAAAGATATCTTAGAGAGAGAATTATTCTCTAGAGTCATTAAGAGATTGTTCTGAAGGGCTGCTCATAAAGGTTTTGTTGTCTCTACTCTCTTGTAGAAGATTGATCATCTTGGTTGATAAGGTGTAACGAAATCAAGTAAGAAGAACGGTGCATGGCAGGGAAGTCATGGCAGCGAAAGTTATGCAAGAACAACTACAGTCCTTAGGTCGAGATGCTGACTAAGGTAAATGAGCTGTGAGTATATCTTGTAACTGTTTGTAAGTTCTTGATTTATAGATCGTGAATTTTCTCCCTGAAAAGGGTTTCCATGTTAAATATTGTATCTTCGTTCTTGTAGTGCGTAATCGGTAGATTTATTTGTTAGTTCTATCTTGTTTGGTTAGTTACATCCGCTGCATTGGTTTGATTAAATAGACTAGCATTCATTCTAGTAGGTTTTGCGGAGCTTTCGTGATTTATTTGAAGATGTGTGGTAGAAGATCGATCATAACATGATATATGGCTGGTGTGGTCCTGCAGTTGTAGTGGATGGAACCCTCTATGTTTAATATTAGAATTTTGGAACTAAGCCAGTGATGTGGGGAGGCTGACAAGGCTTCCATGTCACCTTGTGGCCATTGGGAGGACTATTTTTAGTTATTATTATTTCTATTAAATATAGTGGTGTCAATTTCAGATTAGGTATCAATCATCATCTTGGAGATGATAACATGGTGACCGTCCATCTATTTGGCCTTATGGGTTTGACAGCTAATGCAAGGTATTCATCCTTCTCGGGATATCCAAAATCAATGGGGAGGTGAATGAATTGATATTTGGGCCTATTGGATGCATTGGGGAATTAAGAAAAAGGGAAAATTACAAGAAAGCAATAGACTTGAGAGTATTATATCCACTGTTCTAGCCCCATTCAAAAGTTGTGTTTGCAAAATAGAACAATGCACTAAAAATCTCAAAAAAGGTATAAAATCTCTGAAAAAGTGGAAGATTTTCTCTTTCAATTAGGGATACTTATTTCCTTGAAAACTTCCAAACAAGACATTATAATATTTTGTTTTAACATTATTATGTCATATATTAATGCAATTTGATGTTATTTAACTTTGTAAATATTTATTTTTGCATGTTTTCAAACAACCCCTTAAAATAAAATTGTATAGAATGGAATAGTGTAATTTTAAGATTTTGTAATATTTTTGTTATCTGGTAAATTTTAGGGATAATGATTGTACCGTAGCCTTTATATCCGACAATTGCCCCAAAACTGTTGAAAAATACATAATTCCTGCAGAGATATTTCTTACGAGAATGGATGCTCTGAAAGTAACGACTTTACCATTAATCTTGCAATATCCTATGGCTGTAGGATATCTCTTGGTGCGATATCTTGTGGCTATAAGATATCACATAAATCTAGAAAATCTTATAGACTCCTCATTTCTACTTAAGAGTGTGTAGCTTTCCAATTAAAAGAGACAAGCGAATGTGGTAAAAATCCTTTTCACCTCCATTCTCATTTTCGTCAATTCTACTTGGTTTTCCTTCATTTTCATCTTACCATCTTGCTTCCAATATGGCAGGAATACAACCTTCCATTCTATTCTCCTTCTTCATTGTTTCCTTCTTCTTAGATCTTCAATGGCTTAGGATTTCTATGCATTAAAAAATGATAGTGCCTACATATCTATTGTGATGACTTAAATGGATAAACTCTGGATGATAGGAAATCTTCAGGAATCTGAACATGTAGAAACGAAGAAGATAAAATAGAAATTTGATTTTGTGGTGAAAATGTGCTTTGGATTTGGGTGGGAATGGGTAATTTTGTGATATCCTACCGCAATAATATATCACATAGATCGCACCATGAGATATCCTAACACTATTTGATATCACTAGATTAAGAGTAAAATCATCACTTTCAGAGCGTTCTTTCTTGTGTGAACAGCTACTCTATGAGAATTATGAACTTTTCAACAGTTTTGAAGCAATTGTTGGGTATTAGGGTTGTCTTACGGTCATTATCTATTGATTTTAATAATGCAATAAATTTTAAATTTAGTTGTTTGACGAGTGCTACAGATTATATTATATATAAAAAGAACTTCAAAATAATAACTTTTTAATATTATTTAAATGAATAAAGTTTATTATTAGATTAATTACTTATAAGACACTTTTTACGTAAATGTAATTTATCACTCGCCGCCATTATGGTCAACAACAGATCAACATTATCACCATGAACACCACCACGCCATCATCATCATCCATCATTGTTACCACCATTCTCAACATCCACATCATCATCATCATCATCATCACATCCCCATCATCCTCATCATCATTACCTTCACCATCACCGCCATCATCTGCATGGTGATCACTACTGTCCTCCATCATCACCACCACCACCAATGTTACCGCCATCATCAACACCCATCATTATCATCACTAGTACCACCCCTACCAACGACAGATCCAAGATGTTTGTTTGAGGGGCAGTCCCAAACAAGTAGTTGGGCTTTGAGGGCAAACCGAAGATTTTCCTATGGGTTTTGGGAGCAAATCCAAGATTTTTGTGTGAATTTTATAATCAAACCTCATATCGTTTTGGAAGTGGTCCTAGGTCTGATGGGGTGATTGGCCCAAAAGCATATACATGGGTTTGCTCTTACCACCACCACCATCACTACCACTCATCATTATCATCACCGCCACCACTTAAGATAACCATCATTGGTATAACCTTTACCATGACAACCACCAAGATCATCACCGTCACCACTTCACCATCATCATCCCCATCACCAATGTCATCATCATTTTCTAAATAAATAAACTCTCCTTAGAAGAGTGAGAGTTGAGGGATTTTTGTGAAGCCACAGTTCAAAAGACTTTTATATTGTATATATAAAGTTTTCTAAAGAGTTTTATATAAGACACTAATATCTAGCCAATTGCCAAAAAATGATAAGAAAAATTGAGTCCATTTAATGTTTTTTGTTATCTGATCTAAAGTTATAAAATAATGGTGTAAATCACTCTACACTATAGGAAGTTAAGCCAGTAGCTAAACACAAGGAGATGTGTGATGGGATCAGCTTGGTCTTTGGCCCCACTCACATTAAATCAAGCTGTTAGCAGGCTTCAATCAAAGTGTTGGATCATTTCTCTTAAGGGTGCTTATGGGCCCAACGCGGCTTCGCAGAAGTTGTCCAGGCCCTGCCCGTTCATTTATTAGGCCAATTTCAATCCCCAATCTTCCTAATGGGTCTTGGAGGTTATGCCTAGGACTAGCCCATTTGCAAAATGTGTACAGTCCTTTGTGTTAAATATGTTAAACTAAGTTGGGCCTTTGCACATGAATAAGCCTGGAAATGATCCATTCATGATTGCACACTGGGCTTGGGCTTGCCCTTGCCCAGTCCATGAGCACCCCTCCCCTGCAACCATTTTGGAGTTTGAAAAGCAAATATTTGATTTTGACCCCATGGGTTATTACATAAGCAGTGATGTCATATGTTTGACCATTGATACTATATATATATACTCAAGTTATTCCATTTCCATTTCTAAAAGTTATCGCCTCTTAGATTTAAGATTGGATAGATTACAGAGAAGCTGAGATGGCAGGCTCTCAGTGCTGTGAAAATCCACCGACACTCAGCTCCCCATGTGGAGGTGGGACTGTAGAAATCCTTGGGGGCCTCAAGACCTACATCACAGGTTCTCCGGAGTCCAAGCTTGCAATTCTACTCGTTTCTGACGTTTTTGGTAGACACCCATCTCCCTTGGCTTCATGCTTGCAGCTTGCATGTATTTGTCTTTGAATTTTTTTTTTTTTTTCTCTTTCATTTGTAGTTTTACCATGTGGGTTTTGTTTATATGAAGTCCTGACTTTTGGTTGAAGAGTAATTGGTTTTGGGTTGTGGAAATGTTGGTGATTTCAATTGTAAGATTATATTCTGATGTGTCACTAAGTTGTTTTTTCATGAATGGTTTGGCTAGTTGTCCTGATGGTTGGCGTTTTAGTAGTTGATTCAGGGCCGTGGAAGTTTTCTAGGGAGTTTTATTTTTCTTGTGAATGCTTTCTCCCATAGGAAAAATATGATTTTGATAGAGTTTTTAACTTGAGTGTTTGTGTTCTGTTCATTTTTATGTTCATGTTGCTGTCACTTGTATTGTTATCAACATGTCATCATCTTGATGCTTGATGTTTTAGTAGTAGATACAGGGCTCTGGAAATTTTTGCTTGGAGCTTATATTTCCCTTGTGAATCTCTTTCCCCATAGAAAACATGATCCTGTGGATTTTATAAGTTGGGTATTTGTTTTCTGTTGCTTAGTCTGCTCAGATTGATGTCACTTCTATTGTCATTGTCATTGTCATTGCCATTGCCATTTCGTCATCATCATCATGGCCATCCTCGTTGTTACATTTATCTATAGAGTTAAAATAGAGCTGCAAAGGTTCTCTTACAAAATCTCAGGCTTGTATGTTCTGTTGGGAAAGTCCCACATCCCACATTGCCCTAGTACGGGGTTTCCCTTCCACCTATCAGTTTAAGCTTTTGGGTTAGTATGAAATCTGTTGGGCCAGCATATGAGGGGGATTGTTGGGTGGTATCTTACATGTTCTCTCCAAAAGATGAGAAGATGGGAGTCTGGGAATTATGTAGCTGTCTCTGCGGTGAAATTCCAATTTTAATTTAAAGGGCTAGAAGCCTTGAATCATTTGAACAAACTGATATTCAGCCTGCCCGTGATCCTTGTCTAGACCTACTCGGTCCCCTACTGTCCTTACTTTCTAAGTTGAATATTTGCTTGAAACATTGCTGCTTCTGTCACCATTGATGGCATTTTTTCCCCAATTGAATTTGTTGTCTTTTCTACTGTATTAGTTTTGAAATGAGTGTTTGGACATTATCCATTGCTATTGCGGGTATTTGCTTGCTCTTTTCTCTGATCATACTTTGGGTTTTAAACTTTTGCAGGTTATGAAGCACCAAATTTGAGGTATTGAAAACTCTCTTCCACCATTTTGTACTTTTTGCTATAATTTTTACAATCTACTCTGGTAACTGATCGGCATTATCTTTGTGAAATTCATGTGGTTAGAGTCTCTTAGTGCAGTAATTCAACATTTCTTGAAAATTACCATGGTGCTGAATTTCACAAGACTACTTTGCTAGGTTTCTCCTGTGTATAAAGAAAATTATTATTATTTTAAAATCTGCTAAATAGCACCTTGTTCAGCATTTACAGAACACAGCTGTAGTGGTTCTTTTATAGTTATATTTAATAAGGAAGTTAAACAGCTGCAACAGTTTTCAATATCCATAGCACGATTAGTGCGCAAACTGCAAGCATGGACATAGGAATTCAATCAGTGATTTGGACCAAAAGCTGGTTGGTGTTCATTTATAGACCTAATAAAAATCTGCCTTGTTCCTTGTGAAGTATTGTAAGCAAGCAGGAGATGCAAAGACATCATATAACCTTAAAGCACTGAAAGAAACTAATGCATGATATTTGATATGAGTTGATATTGGATGAATTCTTAGAAACAACAGGCTACTTAATTTTTCTAGGTTTGCAAAGCATTGTTAAAAGTTCTCATATTCTCCTTTCTAGTCCATCACATATATAACGGTTCCAATTTCTGGGATAACTCAAGCGGTCAAGAGCATCCCTTCTCACCCACAGTGCCTTACCAGGGATCGACCCTGGCACTGGCAGAGCATAGTCCCGGGGCAGAGGATGAGGGTGGTGCATACTTGGGCAGAGGACAAAAGGCGGAGCGTTAGCGTACTCGGGTGGAGTAGGCAGCGCATGGAGGACCTCAGGGATGACCCCTGTGCTGATAAATTAGGATAGTTTATAATTCCATCTTATGTAATGGCAAAATATATAAGGGTTCCAATTTCTGGAGCACCATTCAACAACATTGAAGAACTTCGTTTTCCAATAAGGGCATTTCTGGTAATATAGGTACACACCAAGGAATTATGACTCACAAAAAACCACTTTACCTTGCTTCGATGTAGATCGAACAAGTTGCCCTCTTGCTAAATTCATATATGTTTTCTGGATGATACAATGCATTACTTGTTTCTTTTGCAAAGACTGAAGTATTCATAACAATTCTGCATTTGCATGTTGCTTCAAAACCTCATTTTGAACTTGGTCACATCATCCAGAACACTGCAATAAGCCAATAACTGTAACTTCAACAAATGCATCATAATTCACTTTTGGGAAACAAGCATTGGAATGGACTAAACCATCCTTAGAACGACAGTCATAAATGTCCATCTTTAGATTGCTGTGATAATGTCAAGTTCAACTTTAGATAGCCATTTTACAATCTAAGATGACATTGTAGTTTTTTCATTTTCACGACCTTCGTTCAGTTTTGGGAAGGGTAGCTTCATATATATAGTGTGTATTATAGATATTTTATAGTGTTCATTTTTTATTTTGTACATTTCTTGCATTACTGAAACACAGCTACCTATTAAGGAAGATGTTCGAATCTTGCATTCGCAAGTTTAGCGTATCAAACTGAATATTTGGGTGAGATTGATCACCCTTGAGTCTGAATTGATTTGGTGATTCTGGAAAATAGAAACTGTTGATCATGTTATATGTAAGGTATATAGTTCTCAAGGGCTTTTGATGACCAATCTGAATGATACAAAAAGAAAATTACATGGCTGTATTAGGCCTCAAATCATCTCCAGCCATAAAAAGAAATGGAAAAGGGTGGGAAAATTTTGAAACAAACCTTTCATGAGAGAGAGAGAGAGAGAGAGAGAGAGAGAGAGAGAGGCCTTTTCCAAAGCTGATGAAAGCGTGCCTAGATATACTCCTGTCTGAAGTCCAGATTTGTTTGTGTTTCACCTAAACTATAGTTCTCTTCTCTTTATGGTCTTTTGAGTGTTCATTCTCATACATACACACATTTACAGAGAGACATCACCTCTTTCTTGTTCCCTAGTCTTTTTTTTTTCTTTTTTTTTTTTATAGTTTGCTTCAAATATTTTTGTAGATTTCTTTTAGCTGACTCCCGATTGATAGGATAATACTCAGATGGTAACTGTAGATTTATTCAAGTTGTGCTCGAAGATCCTAGTTCAAGTAGCCTTTAGGGCATGTTTGTCCAGCATTGTGGAAAACTGGATCCGTGGAAAACCAAGTCAACCCCACCCATCGAAAAGTGTTTTATGCAGAATCACGGGAAAATTAGTTTTTTTTTTTTTTTGGAAGATGAGTATGTATATTCCAAAGAGAAATGAGCAAAAAACAAATTTTTTGTTTTGGGTGTGGTGGGGTGAGGGGACCCCTACAAAGGTTGCAACCCAAGTAATAGGAAGCAACCTATGGAGAGCTAACCGCAAAATGAAAACCAAAAGAAAACCCACAAGCTGGGTCAGCAAAAAAGAGAAAACCCAAATCTCGGGCAAGCAAAAGAAACCCACAGCTTGGGTCTAGCAAAACACAGCAGCAGAAGCAGCTACAGCAGAAATAAAGAGCACCAACAAACTAGATGGTGGTGGCATCTAGTTTTGCTCCACATGATAATGTCCTCTGTATAAGAGTGGCAGATGGTGGCATTGAGAGTAACAGCAACCGTAGCTAGTTTCCTGGCTTTGAAATGTTGGACCCAATGTGAAAGGCCTGGATCAGTCAACCTTATTAAGAGCACTCTGCAGTCTGTGAGAATGGTGATTTTTTCAGGGTCTTTTACAGCTTCATGAAGCGAAATCATAGCGGCCTTGAAAATGTCTTCTTGGTCCACAGTTTTCGACCAAAAATTTTGAGCTCCTTTTTCTCTATCAGCCCCACAGCAATCCCATTCTGAGATGAAATGAAAAAATTCCAATCAGCTTTCAGGCCATCAATTTTTCTCGTAAACTTCAGCTGGGCAGTTGGAGGGTGGTCCCATGAAGCAGCTAGGTGTTCAAACACACTCAAGTTGAGGAAGATTACCCTGGTTTTAATCTGCTGGAGGATTTCGTTCATAATTATTTCTCTAGGCCTCTTTTGGTTCCAAAATAAGCAGTGATTTCACTGTTTCCAGATTGTCCAGACATGGGCCGGGAAGCAAAGCTTGGAGATGATGGAGTTGCCTTCATTGCTGGAATCACATTGGGTTATGTAGTTACACCCATGAAGTCTTCAGTGGAGCTGCATTGTTGATAGTTGACTCTGAATTTCGAAGAGAGAGCATCCCAGATATGTAGGCTGAAAGGGAACTCAGTGAACAAACACATGCAGTCTTCATTATTACTGTTACAAAGAACAAAGACAGTGTTAGCAATATAAATCGTTGTGGCCAAGAAAATTTTTGTTTTTAGGCTATTTTGGATAGCCATCCAAGCACAAACAGAGTCCTTTTTAATATTTCCTTTGAACCAAATCATTCCACTCCAATCGACTGGGGCAGGTCCTTGGAATTTAGTTGCAGAGCTGAGAGTGAATTCACCTTTATCTGAGATCTTCCATGCCACTTCATCATTAAATTCAACATTCGGCTGGGGGGAGTTAGCTATCAGTTCATTTTCCGCTTTTCCTCGCGGAATAGTGGCCACACCAAACATGGATTTCACTGTAGTGCAGAAAGGTGTTTCTGCTTTCCACACATTTTCCGTGGAAAAGTGGTTGCACAAAAGCGCGTTAAGGCTTAACTAATATTTGGAATCTTAAGTAGTTAGAGAGAAAAAATTAACCAAAAAGTTACTCGATTGTTTGATAGTTACAAAGGGCCTGAAAAGGCTAAATAAGTGGTCTGTTGGATTGTTGGTTCCAGCAGAAGCAAGAATGCTGCTGGCGGGTGTCAACGTGCACACATGGAACTACTTCTTGGAACAGAGTTAACCTCTGCATAAATATCAATTTAGGGTTGGGGAGGGGTTGTCCCACAATACATGCTTTCCTATTAGAAATGAAAGACATGTTTGTTCTGGGTTATTAAAGTCACGTCTCATGCATCGAGTTCCATCTCAGTGGAACTTGTAATTAGCCCAGCAAATGAACTTTGCCATTGACTGTCCAGTGCAAGTTGCACCCCTGATTACACTGTTTATAGAAGTGCTTAAACCCTTATGATTTGGGCCCCAAATCTGACTTTTATAACTAAACAAAGAGAGGGTCTTGTTTCTATTCTTGAATACCTCTTTATTATTCTTCTGTGAAAGTGGACTGCAACAATTCTACTTTAATGAGATTAAGGAGCTATCTTCTCATTTGCATGTGGTATTCTGCCATGATGTTAGGTTGGACAATAGTATGATGGATGATTTAGCTAAACACGTCTGGATAGAGTTTCTCTGTGGGTGGCTTATACTTTGTAATTGTGTTTCAGCTCAGTTTTATTTTGTGTGTGGGGTGTGGTATAATGCTCTTGTACCCTCTCTTTCTTTGATGTGCTGTGTACTCTGATTGGCGTCTTTCTAATAAATTATTTTCCTGTTACAGTTAGAAAGAAAAGAAAAGAAAAACAAATCTTCTACATGCTTTGAGGTAGCTCCTGGAATGAGCTATTAAGGTTCTTTGAAACCTGCATTTAGGATGTAGTGCATCTTGGTGGTTATGATTTCCATATAAGTCCGACATATGTGCTTCCTCTTGTTATGATTTATGATTTTGGTTTGGAAGTTGTCCTTGTTGAGAATGCTTTGTAGATGAATTGCTAACTACATCATTAACAGTTCCATTAAATTTAATTTTAATATTCCATTTTTTATCATTGTGTCACTATGCTTCTGTTTAATTTTCTACTTGTATGCATAAAATATTTGAAGCTGATATCAGCAACATTTTACTGTAAAGGACGCTTGCAGACAAAATTGCAGCTGCTGGATTCTATGTGGTGGTTCCTGACTTCTTTTATGGGGATCCTTATGCACCTGATGATATTCAGAAGCCTATTCAAGTTTGGATAAAATCTCATGGGACGGTTGGTTTCTTTTCTCATTGACCTATGGCTTATGATTACCCTTGGATTTTGAATGGAAGTCACATGTTGTGCATTGACCAGTTGGTATGAGTTGCTTGTAATACGGGGGCAGGCCAGAACCTGCCCGAGCATGTCCCACTTTTTTATGGGCCTAGTATTCAAGTCCAAATCCAAACCCATTTGCATTGTTTTAGGTCTGTTATGTTCAAAGTATGCGGCCTAGGCCAGGTCTTTTAATTGGGCCTTTATGAATACTTTTAGACTCTGGTCTGGGTCATCCAGGTATTTCTTGCACCAGAAAGTCAGGTCAGGCCTTGCCCACAGGCCTAAAACACAGCCTAAATCGGGCTGCTCTTGGGCCAGGAATCACCCGTGTGCAACCCAAGTTTCTATCTTTGAGACATGAGATCTTTATTCAGGTTGAGAAGCATATATGCATGACTCCATGGTTGTTTGTGCTTCATCTGGATAAGCAGAACTTTGATGAAGTGAGATTGCATAGCTTTGATGAAGTATTTTTTTTATTTTTTTTTGGCCAGTGCTTGAGCCTTTATTAATGTATCTTCTAGCATTTAATTGCAGTTGTTTCAATGTTCATTTATTTCATGTAAATGATAAGAGTCACGTAGGTGACATGGTTGTTTAAATTGCAGGTATTTATTGTCCCATGGACAACAGGTTCAGTGGTACATTCACCATTTGTCAAAATGTTCCTTGGGGCCCGTTTGTTTCATGTAACTGAATTCATTGGTATTCTAAGACTTGTATTTCTGCAAATGATTAAAATTGAAGGAAGAAAGGTGGATATTAAAAAATTACCCTTAAATAATCTCCTTTCAATGGAAATGAATCAAGGGGGAGATGGGAAATGAATACCCAACCACCACCCTTGCAATTCAAATCCTAGGAAAGTCGAGGGCCATCTACATCTCCACCTTACATCCTTCACCCCTCACCTCTTTATTTATCCTTTGTTAGAGCCCATTTGACCATGAATTCCTATGTATTTAAATCCATGCAAACAAACAGGCCCTCAGTGTCTAACATGCTGCTGCCAATAGGCAATAGCTATAAAGTTAGACACAATGACCTTTTTGTATGCAGAAAAATAAAGAACGAGGAGGAGAAATTTAGCAGACAATTCAAATTCTAAACTAGAATCAATAGATTCAATAAGATAAACTAGAATCAATAGATTCAATAAGATAAAGGAATTAGTTAGAAAGCTACACAGCTTGTGAGCATAGATCAATAAACAAAAGATATGGAATCCCCTTTCCAAGAAGTGGAAGAATAGAATGGTAAATCTTCATTATGTGAGCTTTGACATGAAATGGAAACTTACGAAGTACATAAATGTAATCATTATTCTGTCTTATTCTTACAAGCAACACAATGGCATAATTTTGGCATAGAACTCCTTATTGTTTTTGTCCTTACATGTCTGGTTGTGTTGAGGAGTGTTCCAAAGTATAGGCATACCAAAGGGAAAAAAAACGCGGATGTTTCTAATAAATTTATGAACTTGAGACAATAGGAGCTTCTAACTTTTTGAGTTATCTTACTGCCCGGTTGGTGAGGCTCAAAACCATTTTGCTCAAGACTCCAGTTTTAGACCTTGCCTATTCAATAAAATACAGATACGGTTTTTTTATTTACTGAAACTGTTGTTTAATTCTGTCTTAAGTGCAACACCATGACATGAATTCAGCATATAATGCCTTTTTCATTTTTTCTTTCTGGTAGGATAAAGGATATGAAGATGCAAAATCAGTTGTTGCAGATTTGAAAAGTAAAGGAATATCTACAATTGGAGCTGGAGGCTTTTGCTGGGGCGGTTAGATTTTTCTCTCTATTTGCATAATGAGAGTCTGAGAAGCTTCATACTTCATATTTTTGTGTGATCTCTTAAACATATGACTTCATATTTAGTATATAAAAGGTTGTTCAGGGGCTTGAGTTAGTCCATTCAGGGTCATGCTTAGGTGATCCAGACCATTTATCTTATGGGCAGTTGATATGGCCCCAGAATAACATCAATTAGAATATACTACTAGCACCATGACATTAAGTGTTTTTTTTTTAAGTAACAATAACTTTCATTATAAAAAAGAAGGAAATACAAAAGATAACAAATGGCCAGCCAAGAAGGATTGTAAAAGAGGAGGTATAAAATCATTATACCCACACCAAACAAGAAAGATACCACAAATAAAGAGCAACCAAAACTACAAGGAAAACGCAGCGAACAGAGAGAATTTATCCACCCCTTGCTTAGCCATTGAATCGGTGTAGCCATTAGGTGATCGCCCAACAGTTGGAATTCCACCAAAACCAAAGAAGACAACACCTTAATCTCGTTGAGGTAAAGCTGTAACCTCCAAGGTGGCAAGGCATGAGAAGACACCCAAGAGATGTCATTCAAAGAGCCACTTTCCACCACTAACTTGGAGTGAAAAGAAGAGGTAAAAATCAGAAGTGCTTCCAAGATAGCCACCACCTTCACTTTATTGGACTCCATGCAACCGACATGCTTTGAGGACAATGCATGCATATGCCATCACTATTGCAAAGCAACCAGCTTCATCACACCAGGGATAGGAGGATCCCAAGAGGCTGAATTCCTCGCCTTAGGAACCCCACTATAAAGAAGAGGCCTCCCAATTGAACAAAACCTATCAACCCTAAGCTATCAAACTCCTCTACTAGAAACCCACTTTGTTATATGCACAAACACCAAGTGCCCATCATCCTACACAACCATCAATACTGTCTTGAAGAACCTATCATTCCTTTCTTTCTACACCGAACGAAGGATAGAAAATGGAATAATCCTCGACAAGGAGGAGACATTCTCCATGCCTCAAACAAACCCACCAACAACCCTTGCAGGCACCAAGAGGCACCACACTTCACAAGAAGATGACACCACATGCGATAAGGAGGTCACAATATAAAAATAAATGATTAATTTACACCCCACCCCACCCCACCCTCCCCCCCCCCCCCTCCCCAACACACACACACACACACACACACACACACACACACACACACACAAAAAAAAAAAAAAAAGAAAAAAAAAAAAAAAAGAAAACAAAGCAGGCATTAGACTGAGATATCCTCCATCAAGATGCCTCTCGTCCTAACATATCCGCAATGGAAACCTTCCCTGAAACTACTAGCCAACAAAAAGCCTCTACTTTCAGAGGAACTAAGCCCATCCACACAAGAGCTATAAGGCTTGATATTGGGCACCACTTCTAAGCCCCTCACAAAAGAGTTTGAGTAGAAAAACTAGATGGGCATGGCTAACACATCTAAAGATCTGGCTGATTTGAAGATCTACCTTTTACTTGTAAATAAGAACATAAGAAGACTTAATAGAGACCTATACTCATACTTTTTAGGCTGACACAACCTCCTCCTAAAGGACATAACCCAGGAGGCCAGGACACAAAACCTCCCTCACCCACTTAATTGTCTTTGACTAAAGACAATTTATTGATCACAACCCTCAAATAACCTAGGAAAGACCAAAGACGAAGGACCTCTAACAGACTCAACTCCTCCCCCCCATTGAAATCAACCCGTTGCTAGATGCCACTCCCACAATGAAGACTCGTCCTCGACTCTCAACATATTGCTACAAAACCCCAACTTCTGATGTCTAGGGACTCTACAGTCTACACGGAACTCGACCCCACTCGTCCTTAACTAAATTTTGCCACAATGACTTCTCCACAAGGCCTCCTTATCTTCACCAAACCTCCACCACCACTTAGCCTACAACACCCAATTTTTAAACTTCTGATTTCCGATCCCTAAGACTCCTGCAACTTTCGGTTTAATCACAATATCCCATTTTATAAGATGTATTCTACTCCTCTTACTGTCCTTCCCATTTAATAACCCTCAGAATTTGGTCCAATTTCTCCCTCACTACAACTGGCATCAAATGAAGAGACATGCAGTACACCAGATTTGTAATGAAGCTTTTATCAAAACAATTCCCCCATCGAGAGAAAGATAACTTCTCTTCCAAGCAGAGCTCTTCCATTCAAAATCCTCAACAAGGGGGTTCCAAATCACTATTGATCTAGAATGCAGCAGGCTGAGGTACAAAAGCGGCAGCTTGCCACCTTGCAACTGAACTTAGCAGCTAGAGGTCCAACTACCTCATCTAAGCAACCCACTCCCACCGTCATTCTTTTGGACAAATTAATCTTTGACCTGAAGACACTCAAAACACCTAAGGATCCAATTCAGAGCCACAATTTCCTCCGTACTCGACGAACTAAACAAAATGATGTCATCAGCAAACTGAAGATGGGTAATATCCAAATTACCTCTCCCAACCTCAAAACTCCCCAATTGTTAAGTAGATTGGTCTTCCATCTCTTAACATCTTAAGCTTTTTGGGATGTATTAGCTAGTTAGACTTGTCATGGTAATCAGAGCCATGCCAGGTCTTGAGTTTGAACCCCAAGGAGGCGTTGTTCCTCTAGGTCGCATGAGCAGGTACGTATTGCGTGGGTAGACACATGTGGGTTGCAAATTCAGACGGCATCCTGTGCTAGTGGGGATGTTTAGAAGATTGGTCTTCCGCTTATTAAAAGCTAAGTTTTCGGGATGTATTGTCTAGTCAGACTTGACACTGGTAAGGCCACACTCTTTAGCTTTCCTAACATTAAGCTTTCTAATATCAAATGTGAAATAGCAGTGCCTATCTTTCTTAACCATCTATTTTTGTTCCCTCAATTGGATTGTTAAAATTTGTGTGTGGGGGCTTACTGGACTGGAGAATTATAATTTATAAGCCCATTTTTAAATACATAATCTTAGTATCAAATGGAACAACAAAAAAGAAGCATACAAGGGATCATTGTTAAACAATTCCTACTCTCTACTAATTGGAAGACAAACCGTTTGATTACTTTAAGAGAGCCATAATTACTCCCGCTATTTACCCATGCTTGGCTGAATTCTTTCACCCTTAAAGAACATAAAATTATTATATTTTTCACCTTGTTTATGCTAATATTAGACTCCTGCTCTTGGACTTTTGAATGCTTCAGTTTATCATGGAATGTATTGCCACCAAACTCATTCTTCTGAAAACATAAGCCTTTTGTTTAGTAGTATACAATGTTTTTATTTATTTATTTATTTATTTATTGAAGAGAGTAGTATACAATGTTTGGTTGGTATTAATGTTTTAGTACCGTCTAAATGATGGAATGCTCTGCTACAGTTTTACTGAAACTGAAGTTCGTATTCTGTGTATACTAAGGTTGCCTTCAACAAATACTCAGGTTTAGGTTATGTGTACTAAGGTTGACAGAACGAAATACTGAAGTTACAGTGAGAACATAAATCACTCTGCTGAAACTTCTTTCTCTCAATAAAAATGAAGTATGGAGATTCAAGAGAAGAAACTTGTCCTCTTGATCTTAACAACAGAAAAGAAGACTAGTGGATAGACCAAGTATAGAACCTTAAGATTTCACTCTAACTCTTTCATATGAAAGAGAATACATGACTCTGCTTATAGACTTCACTTCTTAACCGGAATTGAACAATAATCAATTCCTTACAATTTCCTAAGCAACAACTTAATAATGAAAATGCATGAATAAACCAAAGGACACATAGAATACCCAAGACACAATGATGCTACATATAGCCAATAGACATGTTTGCATAGAGCAGTGAGCAACATTAAATTCTTGCAGCTGCATTGGGCAGTCAACCAACTGCATTGAGCAGTGAACAAAACATGGAATCTAGCTTGCTTCTAACACTAAAGCACAATTCTTTTATAATTTCCTTTGTAAGATACCTAAAATACTTATATATACTGTTGGTCAATTTTTTCCATTTTTCTCAGCCAAGGTAGTCGTGGAATTAGCAAAGTTAAGTGAGATTCAAGCTGCAGTTTTGTGTCATCCTTCACTTGTCACCGTCGATGATATCAAAGGCAAGCATAATTACTCGAGTCCTTCCTTGTGTAGGATCTGATGGTTTGAAATTTATACGTATATAGAAATATATCAGTTCACTACCATTTTAATCTAATGAATACTGTTCTGTGTGTTTCCAGTGGTCAAATCTCCTATTTCTATATTGGCTGCTGAGATTGATCAGATGTCTCCTCCAGAGCTTGTGAAACAGTTTGAGGAGGTTTTATCTGGAAAACCAGAGGTAAGGAGTTTTCAGATTTCACTGGAATAATAGGGCATTGTGTTCTTTTGTAGTATTATGTTATTTATTTTTCATCCTGGATTGATTCAGAATTGTGCTGAATAATTCCGTCCTTGTGAGTTAATCACATCATCTGTGCTGGTTTAGTTTATTAGTGAAAGTTATTATGTTTAAAGAGATCTTCAGTTCTCTCACCAGTCATGTAGGGGAATTCTAGGATTGGAAAGGCTCTCTCTCTCTCTCTCTCTCAATTGAGGAAGCAAAAAGACATGGGCCCAGTTGAAAAAAAAAAAAAAACCCTCTGTAGACTGCCATTTAGCAGTTGATACTATTAATGTTTGAGGAAGATTCTGAAAAGGGCTTCCATGTTGGGATTCGGAAGACACAAGTTTGGATTCTGATGCCATTAGAGAAATAACAATTTCAAGAAGAAAGGGATAAATTTTGAGAGAGAGATTCTTATGCAATTCCAGTGGTATCCCCAATCTTTTTTTGCGTAGGACCACTGTTTTTAAATCCAATCTACTACTAGTTCCTATCTCCCATGAATTTCAGTAGGGTCATATTTCACTCCATCCATTGTGGCCCCACACTGTTTGACTTGTCATGTGTGCAAATCACGAAGTCAGATAATGGTTGGGTATTACTATAATTTAATTGAAATTTGAGCCTTGAAAACGCACTCAACTGCAAGTGAGGGTCTGGTGATTAGGCTGGTTGGTTTCAAGAACTTCGAGTCTCATACATGGATTTTGGTCACACTGACAAGTTTGCTCCATCTAATCATCTTCTAGTATGTTTGTCAATTACCAGCTAAAACTACTGCTGTTTCCACAGGTGGATAGCTTTGTGAAGATCTTTCCTGGTGTTGCTCATGGATGGACAGTGAGATACAATCCCGATGAAGCAGCAGCTGTGAAGGTTGCTGAAGAAGCCCATCAGGACATGTTGGCCTGGTTTGCCAAGCACATTAAGTAGGAAGACACAACCTCCAGGGTATGATCATGACTCATGAGCACCTATTAGTGCAGGTACAAGTCATGTAGTGAGCTGTATTTTTAGATGCCAATTGTGAGAATCCAACACTCATCTTTGAATTTGTTAGTCAAGGTGAAATTCCTGTGAGTCAGTTTTCTCCTTGTCAGGGTAAATGATGTTTGTGAATGTTGGGTTTGTTTATGTTTCAAAACAGTACAATAAGGCATTGAAAACTTGCCCATATGTTTCTTTTCTTGTACAGTTGTGGTTTGGTTTTCTAGTATGGGACGAAAGTCTCACATCAGATTTGTGGAGTAAAACACAGAGACACCAATGGATTCTTCTTTAATGTCTTTTTCCATAGTACATTTTGGGGTCCTCAAATCAGAATCAGTGTGACTAATTTGATGGACACCAAGGGACTCGATGGTGCACCCATGCACACTTCACATGTCACTAAAAAAAAAAGACTAATCTCATTGGCCATTGCTTTGCTAGGTATCCTAGGCCTGTAAATTTAGCCCGTTGGAATGGGTACCCTGCCCGTCCCGTCCCGTCCCAAGCCCAAAAATACAGGGCTTTTAAAAAAACTTGAGCCCAGCAGGCTAAGCTTGGATAATTATATAAAAGCCCGCAAGCTATAGATTTATAAAGACCCAAGTTCTAAATTTATATCTCTGCCACACCAATCCAAACAAGTGTCACATGACGCTCTCAATTCTCTAATCATACATTTTTGCATTACTTACCATGAGCACATAACTCACGACTGTGATCAGCGAGCTAGCAATAAAAAAATTAATTAGAAAGTTAATGCAACAGCTGCAAAGTACATCTTCCAAAAGAAAAATTACTATTCCCCGCAAAGTTACGTGTCAATATAAAGATGTAATGACAAAAAGAGGCATTAGATAGATTTCAAGGCAGCTCGCACTGTTAGTCCCAAGCCCGGAAAATATGAGGGTTTAAAGTCCGGTGACATATAAGAATAATTAGAGAATGTTGATCTCATATTCAAGATCGTGCTAAAGTCCAGGCCCAGCCTGGGCCCAGTCCGAGCCCGTACGGGATGTGATTTGACAGGCTCGTTTAATTTAGGGCCAGGATTGGATAACTCCCGGCAGGCCCGTCCAATATTCAGGACGGGATTAGACAACCCATGCCCAGGCATAGCCCATCCCATTGACGGGCCTTATCCATCCATGGGAGGTGTACATGCTGGCCACCATTTAGTAAATTCTGGCTAGTCAGTTATAAAGGACTCATTTATTAGGTTATGTCTTGTATTTTGGGTTAATTGAACCTGTCAGACCCAATTTGGGGTTTATGAGTGCTTTGATGTTTGTACCAGGCTTTCATAGGGCTACTTGCGATGCAACTTGAGACCCTTATCTAAAGAGGCAAAAGGAAAAGAAAAGAAAGAAGAATGAATCATACTGTACCACTGTATGATTGATTAATATGTGAAAACATGATATTAAATATGGTATGCACACAGACCAAACCAACAATTGATTGATAGTTTGCTTTGTGCATTTTCAGGGAAGGGTCAGTGGTTTGAATGGTTTGGAATGTGGCATCCCCTTGGGTAAAACTAGGGGTGGCAATGGATTGGGTTGCGGGCTCGGGGCAAGTTTGGGTCGATTGAGAATATGGATACCTCAAAGAATTCGATCAAACCATTTATTAATTGGCTTGAATATGTCAGCCAAATCTGAACGTAGAAGTTAAAAGAGTCAACCCAATCCCTTAATTAACAGATCGGATTTAGTGCAACTAATTTGGCTTGGTCGGTTTGGATAGGCTATCAGGTCAAATGGAAAGTATGGGCTCAACCGAACCTAACCCGTTTATTAGAAGGTTAGAAATATCAACCTGAACACAACTCAAAATTAAAGAGAGTCAGTCAACTCAAACCATAAATTATCAGGTCCAGATTGGCAGATCAGGTTAGAACTTAGAAATCTCCATCCCTAGATTGAAAGTACAATTGCACCAAATGAAGATCAAATTAAGTCCAGCAGAAGAGGTTCCAGTGCAGAGAAGTTTGTACTTTTCATTTCTCTTGTGCAAAAACATTGTTACATTATAAAGGAATGATTATATAAGGTTGATCATATGATGTGGTCAAGTAAGATTGAATAAAACCATATGTGGTTGGTATACCTGTAAAAATCCAAACCGTTCAAATGATGTCCCACCCGCGTACCTTTGTAAATCCATGATTCACTAAGAAATCAAGGTTTCGCTTAATGGACCGTTTGGATAACCAAAAGTTGATATCATCATGAACAAAAGTTATTAATATGGGGATGGCATGAGTTTGTGTTTCCAAGCTAAGATTTTTTTGCACTGTGCCATCATTCATTTATGATTTTTCTCTTGCGGGCGTTCCCACATAAAGACAAGTGACGTCCGTGGCCGTGAAATTCAAGGGGTCCCACGTTATTGATGGATAGGAGAATATTTCGTTTGAAACTATGGTTCTAAAATTCACATCAGTGCTTCTTACTTCACTTCTTTAATCGAAATAAGATTCAAAAGGGGTTCCCACGTTATTGATGGATAGGAGAATATTTTGTTTGAAACTATGGTTTTGAAATTCAGATAATCGCTTCTTACTTCACTTCTTTAATCAAAATAAGTTTAAGGGCACATTTGGCAATCATCCACACTGTAGATTCCTCTCTGTTTTTCCTCGCTTGCGAGGAAAGTTCAGATTTGACAACAACTAACACCATATAAGAACTCCAAAATCTGAGAAAACAAAGGTCGGACCTCTCCCGTCTCATTTTGGAAATCGACACGCTTCAGGATTTTGGGATGAACAATGAAATGGGTGACAACCTAAAAGTTACTCCTTTTTTTGCTGTGGAACCCACCTCATGGATCTTACAATCATGATCTAAATCGTTAATCATATTTATAAGGTCTAAAACGGCTAGTAGGTTAAAATCAGCTACTAACTTTCTAAATATTTGGAAATATTTTAAAAAAGTTCAAACTGTTGGATCATAATTTTTTTTGGACTTCTAAGGGGTCCGTTTTAAAAATCCAGAACTGTCAGTCAGTCTCTTTAGAAAGCCTAAAACAGCTAGAGGGTCAAATATGCTTGATTCATTATGGATAGTGAGAAAATAGCAAAAACTGGATGACGGACCTCTTCAGATGGAAAATAACTACTTTGGAGGAACAATACATGGCCATAACTTTATGGTTACTGTTTTCATTGTGGAACCCTATCTTATGGATGCCACTTGCAAAATCTGAACCGTTAATCTTGTTAATAAGTTACAAAAAACGGCCATACGGTCAATTTCCAACGGTCAATTCACCATTTATATATATATATATATATATATTGAGATATTTGTCAAAAAAAACCCACACCCAAAAAAAATAAATAAGATTTTTAATTTCTGTGGGACCCACAATGAGAATCTAAACCGTCCATCATTTGTTGAAGGCCAAAAAAAAAGGGCCAGGGATTCAAATTTTAGGACTTGATTCATCAAGAATTGTAAGAAAATGGCAAAACAACTTAAGATCATTAGATGTAGCATATGTAAATCCACAGAATTAAGGGTGTTGCCAAACTTGGATTGCACCCAATCTTCTTAATGAGCAATCCTCTGTGAAGAAAGCATTGGATAAGAAGATTGGAGGAATCCTATAAAGGGCAAAAACACCACATCACAACCTACTTTTACTCCTCTTTTACCACTCCTTTTGCTGAACAAACTTACCTGGGCAGAGATTCAAGTAGATGCATGCTTATCAAAAATCTTAATGGCAAATGCAGTACAACTTAATGCCCTTGAGTCAAAATTTTAATGACTTGACTCTCCTGTTGCAATCATAGCCACTAAATAATTGGTCCTAAATGAAAGGCGGTTTGCATACAAAGACAAAGACAACCATTTAATTAAGATTGAAGACTTTTGTTCGGACCCACCCAAGTTGACTGATAAGCTCAATAATTCATTGTTGAATGACTACTTGGCTAGGCTTGGCATGGCATGGTGGCCTTCTAACTAAGTCAAGAGTCAGGTTTTCATGATTTTTAAGGGTATGGGAAGCCCCTTTTTCTACACATTTACTTCCTCCCCAAGTTTCTCACAGGAGTAGGTTTGGAATCCTATTTCAAACCCTGTTGTTTTCTTTTATAATCATGTTGATAATGACAACAAGAGTAACCTATTTCAGGTGTCTGCTTCACCAAATTTTGACTCTTTTTTTTATTTTTATCGGTAACTAAAACTTTCATTAAGAAAATGAGAGATTACAAAAGGACAAACAACAATGAGGCAAGAACACAAGAAAAGAAACAGAAAATAAAAAAGAAAATCAAACTAAAGGGTATAAGAGCACTGTACCCCACGCAACCCCAATTACATGATAAAACCCTCCCAGGATAGCTTCTCCATGTTGATAACGACAACAAGAGTAACTTGTTTCAGGTGTCTGCTTCACCAAATTTTGACTTGATGATCAAGATAAGTTTTGAAGCAATTTGGTCCATCTATTTATTTTTGCATGCTCCTAATTCTATAATCATAATAATTGAATCATGAAACTTATTATCTATGCAATTCACATTAAATTGAATAACATTCAATTTTATCTTAAAAATTTTTTTTTTTAGCTTTTTTTCTTCTCAATGCAAGGTCTGTGAAAACCTTGTATTCTTTTATTAAGAAAGAATTAACCAGTTTAAGGGCTCACCCTTGTTGGATATGACCCTCCCTCCCATTCAAACATTATAAACTATCAGATTGGTTATATATAAAAACTCAGAATCATATATTTCATATATGGCAAATGTTTGTGCACATATATCAAGTATCGTAACCTGATACGAGGTAGCTTGAAACCATCCACACACATAGATCCTCCCTAAATTACATTGCATCTCAGGGGTTTGCACCCGTTTGAATGGAATGTACTGTTGGATCGATGGTCATTTAAATTTTTGAGCCATAGCTCAAGGGATTAGAGGAATGAGATTAACTTCTTTTTTTTAATCCGATCCCGTGATAAGTGGGGTCCCAATTGGGCTCCAATGAGCTATCTCATACTAAATTATTGTACATATACCTCGTTATGTAATTGGGGCTGTAATGGGGGCTCATATATATAGGAGTGCTAGAATACTTCTGAGGACTTTTTTTTTTTTTAGAAAATGCCCCTCTTAGTGGGGCCCACTATTATTTATTGTCTTTCAAAATGCCGTAAGAAATGAAATGTCACAATATTTTTTTCACGTATGTCCAGTTGATGGAAAACAAATAATATCTTTTACATATCCACCCAGTTTATCGATTTTTTTGGAAATGGTGCAAAGAAAGATGTCTTTGTGTACGACCGAAAAACTATCCCCCCGAAGATCTGTATAATCATTGGGTTTATACCAATGAACAAAAAAGGTACAGCTTGAACAATGAATTCATAAACCGAATAGAAGTTCTAAATAAGGGATCTCTTACTATGGATGTGCTTGAAAAAAGGACCAGATTGTATAATGATAAAAATAACCAAGAAGATAAGAATAACCAAGTCTAGTCACTTCTTATTCTATTCAAAACAAAAAGAATAGATAATAGATATAGTAAATTAATAAAAAGACGGATACATATGATAAATATACAAAGAGATAAGAAGAGATTCGCCCTCCCCCACCCCCATGCAATGATGTTGGATGGAAACATATGGATAAGATTTACCTATATTTAAAATTTCAACTCTCTTAGATCATCCGAAAACCATGATCAATCACCGTAAAATTTAATGATCTTAGAGGCATCATTTTCTTATATAGGACGAAATTTATAGATTTTTATAGTCTAAAAGTTTATAAACATTTTTATATATTTATAGAGTCAGTATGAGAATTTCGGTGGGGCTCATTTGTGGGTTCCATATAGGGATGAAAAGATCCATGTGGGACCACCCCAAATGTCAAGTTTGAACCATTTAAACGCTCTTAATTCTTTCATCCGGATCCATGAATTTAACGGCTTCATATTAAAAAAAAAAAAAAAAATTTACCCTCCATCGAATATTCCTGCCCATTTGGATTGGTGCCAAAAGTTTCTAGGACTAAATTTTAGTCTCTTCTTATGCATTATTAGAAGAAAGTGGGCCCAAGTGAGGATAAACAGTTATATATATTCTTCAGCACCTCCCTGATCTTCCAAACATCTCCCACTACTGTTAAATTGGAAACAAAGTACGCACTTTTCCAGATAAGCAGAGATGGCAAGCTCTCAGTGCTGTGAGAACCCTCCAATCCTCAGCTCCACGTGTGGAGAGGGGACTGTAGAAAACCTTGGAGGTCTCAAGACCTACATCACAGGCTCTCCACTTTCCCACCGTGCAGCCATCCTCATTTCTGATGTTTTTGGTACAATACCCATGTTACCTTTTCTCATTTTCTGCATGTTCCTGTTCTTGAATTCTCTTCTTTTTGTGGTTTTCCCATCTGGGTTTTGGTTGGTTGGTTTATTTATTTTTTTATTTTATAGGTAACCAAAACTTTATTAAAAGTGAAAATAAGGGCTTATATGATACTCATGTTGCTTTATCAGTATTTTGAAGGCCTTGACCCTCCATCCAACGGTCCAATTCATTTGGATTGGATGCCAAACTTCGGCATTAGTGACTAGCATGTTCCCTATAGTGGCCCCACCCCACTAATAGTTCTCATGGAAGCATGAGGAAAACTAGTTCTCACTTCATGGGCTGTCCTAAGCTTCAGCTTATATTATCCTAACCTGAAACTGCAAAATCATCTCTATCGTAAACTACCTGAAATCATCGTCTCCAAATCAAGATAAATTCAATTAGAAATTAATTTTCTAATTCCATCGTACCAAAAGCAGAGATAGTTGACTTTGATTTGTAGGACTAGCACTGTTTCAGCTTAAAATAACATAAGTTGCAGCTTAGGAGAGCCCACTCTCTCTCTATGTAGTTTTTGACATGATGGAACTGATATGTTATCATAAGCTAAAACAATATTGGTTCTACAAATCAAAGTGCAATATTTCTGTTTTTTACAATGATTTGAGGTAGTTTTGGAAGGAGATGATTTTGCTTTCCAATTCCATCATGCCAAAAACAGAGATATTACAATTTCATTTGTGAGACCAGTACTGTTTCAGCCTAGGATATCATTTGTGAAACCAACACTGTTTCAGCCTATGATAACGTAAGCTGCAGCTTTGATAGAGGGCTTTCACTAGAGTTTTGGATGAAGAATCTCACATGCATCTGATTTAGAATGTATTATTATATAAGATTTTTCAAATAATACTCAGATCCTTAATCTTCCTCTAATCAGGCCTTAGTCAAGGCTAATTAAGATTTTTAGAGTAATACAAGATTTTACTGGCGTGTATGATACACTGCATGAGCACACTTTCATAAATACTCGCTTCAAAAGGATTGTGCTTTGGAGTACAAAATGTTATGCACTCTTCAGCAGTACAAAGCCTATGGTAACTTGTGTGTTTTATTGGGAATCAGGGAGGGGGAGAAGGGTATCTATAAACTTTCCAAGATTGTGAAAAGGAAGACTAGGATCTTGATTATGCAAGGTGCAAAAGATGAAAATGAAAGGCTTTTGACAGAAGAAGAGGCAATAAATATAGATGGGGATATATTTTAATGATCTAACATAATATGCAAGTGACGTGCTGGAAGAGAACTAAAAGACTGAAGACAATCTTACAAGATGAAGAAAAATATATCATCACAGGTTAGATGGCATGCTTGTAGAAATATGGGTTTTGATGGGTGAATTGATATTTGATTAGTCAGACAGATTGTTTAAAAAAACAAAAATTCAGTACAAGAAGAATGCCCAATGAATGGAGAAAGAGCAATATGGTCCCTTTCTATGATAACAAATGAGATATTTAGAGCTGTGCAAGCTACTGAGTATCAACCTTATGAGTTATGGACCCCAGTTCCATGCTATGAAACTTTGATAGTGAGTAATTGAGTAATGTCTATGGTAAGAATTAAATATTGTAGAGACCAGTTTGTGTCTATGTCAGGTCACCTTTGAGTCGAGTTGACTTGATTGAGTCGGACCAAATAGCATCCTTGGTCCAATAAAGTTTAAAATATAGCTTTGTGAGTCTATAATTTTAAGACTACTTGTTTTTCATTTATTAGTAATGGATTTAAGTTGGTATAGGCACATACATTTGTGTTTCATACAACCAGATGAATATTATTACTGTTCTTCAAGAAGGAGAACAGACAGAACACAAAAGGGAGGCCTTGATGCTTCTATTTTAATGAAATAATTCTTTACCGTTTCAAAAAAAAAAAAAAAATGTTCTTCAAAAAAAAAACCGTTTCAAAAAAAACCGTTTAATCTTCTAAAATCATTGCAAAACATATAGCTTTTCCCAATAGAAAAATAGGAAATAAGTGTGTTTAGAGACCAAAACCAATGGACTCAGGTCAACTATTGGGCTTGGGGTCACTCAACTTGGCATGCGCTGAGTGCGAGTTAACTTGGACTCTGACTGATTTTAGATAGAGCTATTATGGAAGCTATTTTCCTCTTAAGACAAACGGATTGCAAACTTTTAAACAGAAAGGAAAAAAAAAAAAAACACATATGGTTTGTGTTGATTTAGAAAGCCAATAATAAAGAGTTTTATTGGTGATTATTGGTGAGAAGGCCTGAGATAGCTTTTAGTTTAGTTGAATGTTTGCTTTTAGTAAAAATCTTGATGCAGTTCAAAGAGGTTACACCTCCATCATTGAATACGTTGCTCAACAAATCATCAAATGAACCTCATTGTCAAGGGTTTCATCACAATTATTGTGGGGCCCATCCACATTATTCTAGTGGGGATGTCTAACTCATCATAAGGAATGTGTGGTGTTAACTGTTTGCATGCACTAGTTGCTTAGTTTCAAGTGGGTCAAGGTATCCAATGTGACATTGGAAATATTATTAATTTTTTTATTAGAAAGTGCATTAGTAGTTAATGTTTGCATGTAGTGAGCCAGAGAGTCTTAGATATTGGAGTGCGTTTAAATGTTTAGGGGAATATGTGCCAATAGCTAGTGTGAGAATGTAGTAATGAAAAGAGTCTGATAGAAGATAAAGAGTGCAATTGTTGCATTTACAAGAATGCATGCACGTCATGTGTTGTAAGTTATAATGAGTATGTTGTTAATCTGTCTTGTGTAATAGTCTATTTGAGTTCAATGAAGTGAAAGAAACTGCCAATTCTAGTTGTGTTCAGTTCTCTTGTTATGTGGTCCTCCTTGAGTTGGAGCTTCAAAGTCTAGTTTGTGCGAGGCTAGTTTCAAGTTGCAACTCTAGAGTTTTTGCATTGTGGATTTTTTTTTTACTTTCTGGGTTGTGGGGTTGTGGATTATGGGGAGTGAGGTTGTGGAATTGTTTGATTCCTTTATCTCTTCTTGTGGTTTGTTTGACCAGGCAAGGTCAAGTCTACTCGGGTAAAGTTAGTATTAGAGTGGCAATTTAAGGATTCTGCAATTCTCTTAGTAATGGTGTTGAAGACAATGCCTTTGAAGTGTGAAAGACTGAAGGCTGATGGTATGAAGGATGTTCTGGTGACTAACAAGATCTGTGGGATGCTCGAATTGACCTTACAGAAAGGCTCCAATATCTCAACGACTAAATGCAAGGAAGGAACCTTCATTACAATATGGAAGTTATCAAAAGATGGAGGGAGATTATTATAACCCCTTCAATTGGCGTGCTTCAGAGAGGGCAACGTATGTTGGGGATCAATTGGAGTATATTCATATGGTGATATCTGATCAATCCATAATACAGACCTGAAAGAGGAATATCCGCTTCTCTATGATGCATATCCAAATGAATAGTTTTCTGAATATTGGCAAGTGGATGTTTGCATGGTGTTGTGTTTTCTTTTTCTTTAATGGTGTTGTGATTTCTAATGTCTCACCTGGTTGTAACCATTATTTTGACAACTTGATCCAGAACAATGGATCGAACCACACAAACAATCCATTAAAGATTTCATCACTGCACACTGGATTGGAAGATTTTTAACTATTTAGATGGATGCCAGTACCAAGCATCGTCTACTTATCATTCAAATTTGTTGATGAATTCTCTTTTGAGAGGAAGAGAATGATGCGGTTCCAAGAGGTTAAACCTTCTGATGATGCCAAAAAGTGTCTTCGGGCACCACCGGTCAAGTAGTAAGTAATTAATGTGAAAATTGAGAGAGAGAGAGAATTTATAGTGGTTCGGTCAATGTGACCTACGTCCACTTGAAGGTGATGATTTTACTTCTCAAGTGTGCAGAAATTAAAGACTTAGAGAATACAGATGAGATGTGCGAAATACTAATAGAAAATTGCTTGCCCCCCAGTATTGGTGGGGCTCTGTGTTTTATAGTCGTTCCCTAACAGATAGGGACGACTCTTCAACAGCGGATGCTTCGTTTTGGCGGAGCCTTCGGACCGCCCTCAACAGACGAGGCAGATAGGATCCCCTCCGCAGGACTTGGTAAAAGCAGGTAGAAGGGAACGACGCGCTGACTTCGTCACTTCGTAGATTCGGACCCGGACCTGGCCCATGACGAATGGATTTGGACCTGGGCTCAGCACGGCATCGGGTCACTCAGACCTGAATCACCATCTTGAACTGAATCTCTTGGGCCTAGCCCGTGATTGTGGACCGAGTCATTTGGACGTGACCCATCATTTGCCCCTCAATGCCTCGTGCCAAAGAATCTTTGAAAGCGAGGTATTTCAAATATCAAGTACTTTCTCTCTTTCAAAATCTTCTTCTTCTTCTTCTTCTTCTTCTTCTTTTTTTTTTTTTTTAAATCTTCTTCTTGTATAGCTTCTTACACCATATGATCATCCCATGCATATATCAATCTTGAATGTTATTAGCAGATACATGGTACTGAATTCAAAACTTGACACAATCCTTCTCTACTAATAATACAAAGGGCCTATAAAATGCATGGGAATTGATTACTACGAGTTCAAATTCACTTGAAATGAGCCCCACTGCTTGAGATAAAGATTTGAGGGGGGATCTTTAGTCTGTCCTTCTAGAGCATTCAAAGATGTATAGTGTCAAAGAACAAGTCCAACCAACCTTTTGACTATCCACAGAGTAATTATGATGCCAAAGAAGACACAGTTAGTGATGGCAATTAATGATACGATATCTTAGAGTGTTCTCCCACTAGAGCACTCCACGTGAGCAACATGCAGTCCAGCTTGTGGGCCCACATAAGATGCCCTCAACGATTACAAAGATTTTGAGCACCCACCAGGGCACTCCCCGCTCGGGGCGCCCCTGCTGCGCGCGATGGACGACTGGCGGGCGTCCCTGCGGGTGCTGGAGCGGGCGCTGCAGCCCAGGACGCCCCCTTGGGCGCGGGCAGTGGACGGGGTGCCGTCCCTGCTGCGCGCGAGGGCGGCGATGGAGAACTGGGCAGGGGCGCCCCCGCTGCTGCGGGTGTGGCGCTGGTGGGCCCTGCTGCGCGCGATGGACAGGGCGCCCAGGATCCTACTGCTGCTTGGACGAACGGCCTGCTGCATGTGTTGGACGGAGCGGGCGCCCAGCCTGCTGGTGTGGAACGAAGGGGAAAGGGCTGGGGCGCCCCCTTGGGCGAGCAGGCAGTGTCCTGGGCGACCTGGAAGTGACCTGGGCAAGCAAAGTGGGCGAGCCAGAGCCGCCTTGGGAGCTCTGGGCGAGCCTGGGGGCTTTGGGCGCTATGGAGGAGGCTGGCCTTGGCGTGCAGGCATCAAGAGACGCCACTTTGGGCGAGCTAAAGGAGGTCTGGTTGCCCTGTGGATGATGGGTAGACTCATTTGGGCGGCCAGACAGTTGAGTACGCTAATTTAATGTAGTCCCCTCGGGTTGCAGATGACCTGAGTTTCAAGATCCTTTTGAAACTGTGTTTTTGGCGCCCCATGAGAGAGCCGCTAAGTTGGAGATAGGCTGCCTGTTTGAGAACAGTACAGAGGTAGGCCAAGCTTTTTTGGCGACCCGCGAGAGAGCCGCTAAGCTGGAGATAGGCAACCTGTTTGAGAACAGTGCAGAGGTAGGCCAAGCTTTTTTGGCGACCCGCGAGAGAGCCGCTAAGCTGGAGATAGGCTGCCTGTTTGAGAACAGTGCAGAGGCCAAGCTTTTTCGGCGACCCGCGAGAGAGCCGCTAAGCTGGAAGTAGATTGCCTATTTAAAAACAGTGCAGAGGCCAAGCTTTTTTGGCGACCTGCGAGAGAGCCGCTAAGCTGGAGATAGGCTGCCTGTTTGAGAACAGTGCAGAGGCCAAGCTTTTTCGGCGAACTGCGAGAGAGCCGCTAAGCTGGAGGTAGATTGCCTGTTTAAAAACAGTGCAGAGGCCAAGCTTTTTTGGCGACCCGCGAGAGAGCCGCTAAGCTGGAGGTAGATTGCCTGTTTGAGAACAGTGCAGAGAGGCAGGTTTAGCTTCTGAAAGAGAAGAGCCAATGTATACTCTTCTGTCCTGATGTTTTTCAATTAATACAAGAGGGGTGAGTCATCCTTCGGGTCCAAGATTTCAACTTGCAACGCTTCCTGCGTCTTCTTGACCCTCATCGAGGAGACGTAGCATTCCCTTGCTGCTACCTGGTCCCCTCTTAATTCTCCGATTCCATTCGGGGTTGGAAAGCGGAGGATGAGATAATAGGTGGAGAGGATGGCTCCGAAGGCATTAAGAGCTGGTCGCCCTAAAATGATATTATAGGCTGATGGGCAGTCTATCACCAGAAAGTTAACCATTGTAGTGGAATTTCGGGGTGCTGCCCCGGCAGTGACTGGTAGCGTGATTGCTCCTAGGGGATATACCTTCTCCCCTGAAAACCCGATGAGGGGGGATTTGACAAGCTGCAGTCTCTCCCGGCCCAGCTTCAGCATGTCATAAGCTTCTATAAATAGGATATATGCAGAGCTTCCACTATCCACCAAGATTCTTCGCACCTTGAAATTGGCGACAGTCATGGAGAGCACCAGAGGGTCATCATGGGGGTGTTGGATCCCTTCCAAATCTTTATCCGAGAAGGATATGATTTCGTTAGCTTCATGCCTGGGCGCCTTAGACGGGTGTGCTTCATCAGGATGTCTTGCCTTTCTGGCATGGGCCTTCAAGGCGGAGAGTGACTCTGCTAGTCCTCCCGAGATAGTTCGGATTTCCCTAATCGGCTGCGGGTCCTCGATATTTCGAGGTGGTGGCGGTGGTGGGGCTTGCCCTCTTCCAGCAACATATTGGCGCAGGTAACCATGCTGAATGAGATCTTCAATCTGCTTCTTGAGTTCAAAGCAGTCGTCAATGTCATGGCCATGGTCGCGATGAAAGTGACAGTATTTAGTCAGGTTCCTGCGATTTGGAGGGGACTTCATCTTCCCAGGCCATTTCACGGAGGGGTCATCTTGTATTTGGAACAAGATGTGCCCAATAGTGGTGTTGAGAGGAGTGAATACTTGTCTGTCTCTGTGTGGAGCAGGACCGAGTCGGTCTCTAACGGGTACCCTCTCTGTCCTGCCTCGCTTGTCGCTGGTGTCCTCCTTTTCATCTCTGTCTCGCTCCTCCTTTCTCTTGTCCCCTGTTCTGGAGGACTCTCCCCGCCTGGCTCTGGTTATGTCTTCATCGTTCATATACTTCTAAGCCTTTGCTAGTAGCTCTGGCATGTTCTTTGGCGGACGTTTCATCACCGAGAAGAGGAAGCTCGATGAGCGAAGGCCTCCTAGAAAGGCTGTCATTGACACCTTGTCATCAGGCTCTTCGACCTGAAGTACCTCCTCGTTAAAATGAGTGAGGTAGCTCCTGAGGCTCTCATTTTTGTCCTGCTTTATGCTGAGCAGGTGTGTGGCAGGCTTTTGGTGGCGGCGCCCTCCGATGAAGTGCGAGACGAATGACTTGCTCAACTCTCCAAAGGTGGCGATGGAGGCTGGGGCGAGGTTGGCAAACCATTGCCGAGCGGAGCCCTTCAATGTGGTTGGGAATGCCCCGCACATTATCTCGTCAGGGATATTATGCAGCTGCATTTTGCTTTTGTACGTCTCTAAGTGGTCCAACGGATCCTTCCTTCCATCGAAGGTCTTCACGGATGGCATCTTGAATTTCCGAGGGAGTGGGTAGTTCACCACGTCGGGCTTGAACGATGTATCCGTTCACCCTACTAGGTAATCTACTGTTTCCGGTGCCTGCGCTTTTATGGCGTTGTGGACATCACCTAGTTGATCCTGCATTTCTTTGATCGTTTCCTCCCAGTGATTGCTAGGTTCCCTGGATCGATAGTAGAAGTGACTCCCCACCTCTATGCTTTGGTTTTCGGCCTCTTCCTCTTGGAAATGAGGTTCCTCTCTACTAGAAACAGAGGGAGGAGGTGGAAGCCCGCCATGATTCGCTCCACCTGAAGGTAGGGGTCCTCCAACTTGAGCTCCACCTTGGGGTAAAGGGGCTCTGTGATGGGCGCGACCTTGAGGGTCGACCAATAGCACTCCGAGAGGGGGGTTATGAGGAACTCCCTGGGCGCCATGTGGATGGTCGCCCGGGCAAGGCGCTCCCCTGCGAGGAGCTCCCTGGCGAGGTCCTCCTTGTGGTGCTCCTCCAGTTTGCACTCCTCCTTGCCCTCCTTGCCCCGCGAGCATGAGCTGTAGAATCTGCTGGTTTTGGGTTACCAGCTGCTGCATTTTCGCCAACATCTGTTGAGGAGTGGGATCAGGAGCGGTAGCGTTTGGAGGAGGATTATTTGGTGGAGGATTGTCCTCTTCCTCTCGCCTGGAATTGTTTTCTTGTCGCCTTGTCGATCTGGTGGTGGTCACCATAGTCTTTGAAAATGAAGTGAGAATTTGTACCTTTCCCACAGACGGCGCCAAACTAATGATGCCAAAAAGTGTCTTCGGGCACCACCGGTCAAGTAGTGAGTAATTAATGTGAAAATTGAGAGAGAGAGAGAGAGAGAATTTATAGTGGTTCGGTCAGTGTGACCTACGTCCACTTTAAGGTGATGATTTTACTTCTCAAGTGTGCAGAAATTACAGACTTAGAGAATACAGATGAGATGTGCAAAATACTAATAGAAAATTGCTTGCCCCCCAGTGCTGGTGGGGCTCTGTGCTTTATAGTCGTTCCCTAACAGATGGGGACGACTCTTCAGCAGTGGATGCTTCGTTTTGGCGGAGCCTTCGAACCGCCCTCAACAGACGAGGCAGATAGGATCCCCTCCACAGGACTTGGTAAAAGCAGGTAGAAGGGAACGACGCGCTGACTTCGTCACTTCGTGGATTCGGACCCGGACCTGGCCCATGACGAATGGATTTGGACCTGGGCTCAGCACGGCCTTGGGTCACTCAGACCTGACCCACCATCGTGAACTGAATCTCTTGGGCCTGGCCCGTCATTGTGGACCGAGTCATTTGGACCTGACCCATCACCTTCCATCATTGAATCCCTCATCAACAATTTATCAAATGAGCGTCATTGTCAGGGATCTCACTGCAATTGTTTTCAGGCCCATCCACATCACTCCAGTGCTGGTACCCTACACTTCATTAGAAATATGTGTGCAATATTATTAGTGTCAAGTGTTTGTCTGTAGTAGTTGCTTAGTTTCATATGTTTGCATTAATGTCTGCATGTGGTGGGTCAAAATATATTGTAGGAGATTGGAGTATGATCAATATATTTAGGAAAATCTGAGTTAGTAGTTATTATATGGATGTAGTAAGTCAAAGAGTCTGGGGCTGTGTTTTACTTGCTCCTTCTCTGCTCGTATTTGGAAATGGTTATTAGTTTGGGCAGGTTCTCTTGCTGCTTCTTCCATTTGGATTTTTATTTCTGTCTACTCTTCTAAGACAACAAAGATGAGCTTAGCTGCTGTATTCTTCATCACCATGTACATTTTATGGAAGCTGATAAACGACTGTATTTTCAATAATAAGATTGCTTCCGATAATCATGCTATCAGCCCCATACAAGAAGAAGCCACTCACTCTCTTGGCTGTGTCACTAAAGTCTTCCAAATCTACTCCCTGGACAACATTTTCCTCCTGGCCAATCTGCAAAAAGCCAGCTGTTCTATAGATATGCTTGCTCTGTTTTTCTTCCCCTGTTTTTATATTATATATATATTTTTATCTTCTTTTGCTTTCCTTTTGAGGAATTCTTTCTGGCTGTATTATTTTGGGGGTTGTCTCTAACATGCCCTTGTACATCATTCTTTCTTAATTCCATTTGCAATTAAGAAAAGAAGGGGTCAAAGAGTCTTATGGGGAGATAAAGTGCAATTGATATGTTGAAGGGGGGATATGCATAGTTATCAGAATCTTGTGATTAGTATCCTGATTCCTAAGGAGAATGATTGATATCTATGCATCCTATTCATAGATGAATCTTAGGATTCTTGTGTGAAACTTATGATTCGATACTCCTTTCATCGAATCTTACGATTCAAGGGATTCGGTTGAGCAAGAATATTAACAATCTTTTTATCTTTTATCTTTTTATTAGTCTTTCTTTCTTTTAGCGTTTTTACTTTTAGAATGTTTTTAAGTAGTTAACGAAACTTCTTAAGATTTTTTTTTGAATAAAAATATATGCATTTAATTAAAGCGTTTGACCATACGTATGGTGCTTCTATCTATCTTATTTTTGTTAATCTTTTTTTATTTTTTCCTTCATAAATACTTTCTTAACTTCAAGAGATATCCTACTGCATAAGATTGATGGTTTGGATTTTATTTTTTCACTTTTATATTTTGACTTAAAGATAACAAAAAATAAATATATATTGATACCTTAAACTTATTTAACTATTTGCACATATCATTTGTTATATATTAATACATATATATATATATATATATATTACGACATTCTTGATATGATTGTATGATAGACTTATTTGTAATTGTCATAAATAGGAAAATGGATGGTTTTGAATTACTTTTTTTTCTTTTTTCTCTTAATTTTTAATTATTTTTTATTTTTATCAAAAAATAAAAAATCCTATCATTTGCGATATGATTCCGATTTTCAAAACTATGGGGATATGTGCCAAGAGGCAGAAGTAGTGATTGCATATAGTAAGTCGAAAGGGTTTTATGGAGATTGGAGTGCAATTATTGTGTCCAGGTTGATGTGTCCATGCCATCAAAATGTTGTAAGTTCTTAGGAGTACATGGTTTTAAAACCACCTTGAGTCCGAGCTGACTTGGCAATCACTAGGTCGAGTCACCCTTGGTCGAGTCTTATGAGGAAAAGGCTAAAACTAATATGTATTTCCCATTTTCTTGTTGTGAGAAGATGTTGGAGGCTTTTGGGGTATTGTTCATTCAATTAAGTGAACACCAATGGGAATATGTTATTACTACATTTTTAGCGTTTCTTTTTCATTTTCTGAATTTTTTTAAGTTTTGGTGCTTCAGGGTGCAACTTGGTCCTGCCCAACCAAGTCACAAGTGACTCTGCCTAGTGGGCTCGACTCGAGGGTGACCAAGTTATCCCATGCCTGAGTTTTAAAACCTTGCATGA
Source organism: Camphora micrantha (assembly GCA_003546025.1). Classification (NCBI taxonomy): domain Eukaryota; kingdom Viridiplantae; phylum Streptophyta; class Magnoliopsida; order Laurales; family Lauraceae; genus Camphora; species Camphora micrantha. The sequence goes on along the minus strand of QPKB01000011.1, from coordinate 5,288,755 downwards.
GTATGTCATTAACTACACTTGTATGTAACAAACTAAAAAAGCTCAATGACATAAAAGAAAAAGAAGGTTCTAGCTATGTTCATGTATCTTGTTATGTGATCTCCACAAGTGGAAGCTTTGAAGTCTAGTCTAGTACTGATGGGGTTAGCTTCAAGTTCTTTAGCTTGGGAGTGCAGATACTCTTTGCAGCTCTAGAGTATTTGCATTGTGATTTGATCACTTTCATCATGAGTGAGATTGACTTTTTTTATTCCTTTTCTCCTCTTGTATGGCGGTTGGGGCCAGCTCAGGCTGACCCAGGCTGCATTTGATCTCCATTAATGGTTGTCTTAAATATTTATTATTGCATGATTTATTTTCTTTATAAATGTTTTGGTAGTTGTTATGAGATGGTGTTTGGTTTCATCATCATCATAGTAAATATTTGCTTGTTGTTATCTCTTATGTGCTTGCCTTTTTTTTTTTTTTTTGCAGGTTATGAAGCACCAAATTTGAGGTACCTAAAACTTTCATTAGAGTTCTTGTACTTGTTGCTGTAACTTCTACTGTTCTACACTTGATACTATAAGCTTATGAACATTATTTCCGTGGATCTTTCAAGTTCTTGTGGTTTTGAGTAAATTGGTACAATGATTGAGCTTTCTTTACAAATTTTAAAATGGAGAATTTCTCAATGCTGTTTTGTTTTTTTCTGCCAAATAAAAAAAATATTATTGCTAATATTTTTTATGACATAAAGGACTCGAGCTAATGCACTTACACTCATCTCCCAACCAGCAGAGCTACATCTGGGGACTATTGTTAATAATAATTTTATTATTATATATATTCAATATAGCACCATGCTCAACATATATAGTATAATGGTAGATTATTGTTCATCAAGGAGTTCACATCCACCATTTAGCGTATAAAGAGAATATAGGAGTCAAGTAATTGATTAGGACCAAATAATTGTCTGTATTGATTTGTAAACTTGAATACCTTCCCTTTTCTCTGACCAAAAAATTTTTTCCTTGTTTCTTTTTGGTGCACAATAATATAAGAAGCAAAAGATGCATAAAGGCATCATGACCTTAAAGTCCTAATTGAGACTAATGCTGGTTTTTCAATATGACTTATAGTGAGAACTGAAGTATTAATAATAGTTTTTTGTCATGTTCAAACCTGAGTTTTGAAACTTGGTTACATGATCCCTAATGCTTCCATAACTCTATCTTCAACAGATGCATCGTATTTTATTATGAGAACACAGCTTTGGAACAGACTGCCTTCTCCCCGCAGTTCTCTGTGCTATGGACTGACAGAATCCTGTCTATGAGATGAACAATCATCTACATTTTCGATGATATTTTTGTAGATATTCTCAAGATCTGACCGTGGATTGTAAGATCATTTATGGCTGGCAGATGGTCATGTTTCTTATGGATTAATTTGCTGAGAATAGACTGTGTGGTTGCAGTATTTGACATGTCAACTACTGACCTGTCCGTTCAATTTATTGGAAAAACCTATTTTATACAAGAGATTCCTTTTCAGTATTTGTCTGACGTAAAGATCTGTTGGCCTGAGTGATGGAACTGAAACAAAACCGACCAGTGCATCAGAAGTTAAAGAAAAAAAAAACTTAGGCAGTGAACAACGCTCAGGTTATATGCTGGATACTGAGCTCAGTTGAGTTGTATTTTGCCTTAATCTTAGGTCCTATGCTACTGACTTAACATGTGGAACTATCTTAGAAAGGTACATCATCAAGTTAATAAAACAGGATTCCTACTAGAATGTGAAATAACTATATTCCATCAAGGTGAGCTGATCAACCAGGATTACTATATTGTTTTAAATTGTACTTTGGATTGATTACTGATCATTGGTCTGTATAAAATGCATAGACTCCAGTTTTTGATGAATCTGTATGGGAGCTTCAAAGTTTGAAATCATTTGGGCTGGTCTTATGAGAAGGGGTCACATCGCCAATCTTGCCACCATGCAGAAGGAACAAAGATGCCGCTACTAAAGGATATCACAAAGAGCCACTTTTATAACTTTTAAAGTGATCTTTATGCATAAGAAAAACCTTAGACCGAGTAAAATTTGACGCTATTCATCAAAGGAGTCTGGCCATTTTGAAAATCATTGTCAAATGAAGTTTTGGAATTCATCAGCATCATCAAAGCCTTGTTCCAACTATGTTGGGGTTAGCTACATGAATTCTATTAAAATGCCAACATACTACTTTTACTACAAAAGATGTCCATATAACAGAACTCCTCGGGCGCCAACTCACTATTAGAGTAGTGGTAAGGCACAACCCCTATCGAGGAAGAGTAGGGTTTGAATCCTCGTGTTTACATTAAGAGGAAGAAAAACCTTGCTGGTGAGGCAAGTGGCATGCCTAGCAAAGAAGAAAATAACTCCTCGCTCATAACATGTGGCTATAGTTGATTACTCTTCTCAATACACTCTCTCTTGTTTCACTTTAACTTTATTAAAAGGTCTTCATCCCAATTTATACAGAGAGAATAAATTCAAACTTGGATATCCTTAATCTCTCTCCTCATAGCTGTCAAGTCCAACTGGTTAATACATCCCAAAATCTTTAAGCTGTTAGGAAGCGCGAGGCCAATCTACTTAACACCCCCCTTGAATTGGACGTTGTTCAAATTTGCAACCCACATGTGCCAACCCACACGGTGCATGCCTGCCCACACAACTTGGGGTGTGGTTCTGATACCATGTCAAGTCCGACCAATACATCTCGAATGCTTAAACTATTAGGAAGTGGAAGACCAGTCTACTTAACAATATCTATAAATTCTTATGTCTCCTTGATCTCTCTCCTCGTGTTTCCCAACTCTTTCTCCTCCTTTCTTTCCTCATAACTCACCTCTATCTCTAATAAATCATCTTTTCTTCAAATGAAAACAAAAGGTACCTGTCCCTTTTCTTTCTTTAAGTGCACAAATTGGCCAAAGGGTTTTTGTTAATTAGCACAGTCATATTCCGGAGATTATTGCTTTTTCCAGATTGACAGATGATAATCAAGCTGCCGCCCTCCTTGTTAAGCACTGAAAGGGTGAGGGGAATCTATCTCTAATGCTACAGTCTAACAATAGCTTATGCTGCTATATTTTTTCCCACACCAACTTTATGGGAAGTGAAAATAACGAGTCAGGGTACCATAACACTGCAGGAAGCAGTTTCACATGTGCATAAAGCGTACCATGTCATTATAGCCTATCCAGAACATCTGTACCAATATGATTAGGATTTAAATTAGAATGTAATCAGATATTACCAGATCTAATTTAATTAAGATCTAGCCTAATGTATTGGATGTAGCTGTACATGATGAAAACTATTAAGAGAGGCCTCTCACATGGAGTAGAGAATTGATTCAGATGTAAGTCTCTTCCTTCCACATTTATCTTTCTGTGAAGATTACATTGATGAGGATATGAGAATTTTCATATTGGCTCAGCAGATGTAGGTAATGGAGAGGAATTACAAACTTCACTATATACAATACATAATATTGTTTTTTTATCATTATGCTAATTAATAACCTGCTATTTTTATGTGTAAATATATTCATTAGAAGCTGATAACATCAACTTTTTCAGGCCTTCATTTTTGAAATTGTGCTTTTTGGTTGTGACACATTTTCATATCAGTTGCATGTATTTCATGAGAGAGTGTCATGGAGATGAAATGTTAACAAAATCATATACAGCTTTTCACTATATTTGGCTCTAATTTTCCTTTATCTATCATCGCGCCATATCCTTCTATTCGTAAGCATAAGATATATTTTCATTTGATCCTGATATCAGCAACTCTTGATTGTACAGGAAGCTTGCAGACAAAGTTGCAGCTGCTGGATTCTATGTGGTGGTTCCTGACTTCTTTTATGGAAACGCTTTTGTATATGGTGATCCTGTTAATCTCATTCCTGTTTGGATGAAATCTCATGGGACGGTTGGTTTCTGTTCTTATTGACCAATGCTCAGCATTATTATTGGATTTAATATTGAATTTAATGGGAATCTACATGCTACTAATTGGATCATTTGACTAGTTGTCATAAGTTTCTTGTAAGGTCACACATAGGCCAGGCTGACGCTTGTCCAAGCGCCGACGTAGTTGTTGGGATTCAGGCGTATTACTCAGGCCCATTTTGATCTGTGGGCCTAAAAGATTGTAAAAATGAGCCACCTGACTCTCGTCATGGTTCAGGTATGGTAGTATCCAGTGGACAGCAGTGAGATGAGGACTCCCAACTAGTCTTATGTAGATAGTAGGATCTGGAAGAAGATTGCCTTCTTTTTTATGTGGTTTAGAGTTGAGCCCCATAGGTGTGTCAAAAATCTTGGAATCCTTAAAATGGGCCAGAGATTCTTTTGGCTAATGCAGATACTATTGTGACGGTGGGAGATCTCCAACCCAAGAAAGTAAGTTAGATGGCCATGGTCCTTCTTGAAATTATGCAAGAGATATGATTCAAGGGCCACTACAATGGGCCTGAGCCTTAACCATGACCTGAGTTGGTGGCTCATTTTTACAGAGATAAGGTCTTGTCCTTGCCCGCTTTGCTTAGTATTAGGTAAGTTTTTCTTAAGTATAATTGGGCCCTTATGAATACATAGACTCTGGACCATCTCCCTTAGCTATTGCACCAGAAGCACAAGCTGAAGTGGGCTTGAGTCCAGGATAGGTCAATGTGCATCCCTAGTTTCTTGTTTAGAAACGTTAAATATTTATGAAAGTTGAGAATGGACACATGCATGACTGCTTGGTTGATTTTGCAGCGACTTGTGCCAAAGAGAGGTTACATAAATTTTCCATATTGTTTGGCTAATGCTTGTCTTTACTAATGGAAAGTGGCATGATTGCCAACTTGCCATTAGTTAAAGTGTTCCCCCGGTGTCTGCTTTGTTGCCTCCAATTGTATAAAGTTGTATAGATGAGGACATTCTTGGGCAAGACTAATGAAGTATGAACAGGGGAATATAATCAATGAATTACAATACTGTATAAACTTGAATTAATAAATTTAGAAAGAAAAGAACACTGCAGAAACAAGTGCCTGAAAATTGTACGCCTTATGAACATAATGGAGAGAACAAAAGGATATGGTGCCCCTTTCTTAGATGTAGTAACATATAACAGAGCGGTAAATTTGTTGTGCAAGCTTCAACATAAAATGGAAACTCCCAAAGATACGTGCAAATCAACTTTTTCTTCTGAAGAAGTGTAGGCATTTTATGTTCAAAACTTCTCACTCTGAGTGCCAACAGATAGTTCTTTCAGGACTAGTCTTGATGTCTAAACCTTGTCCTTTCATGTCTGTTGGTGTCAAGGAATGTCCCCAAGTATTGGCATGTCATAAAAACATGTTGATGTGTCCAAATAATGCTACCCATGAAACTGGAGATTATAACTTTCTGATACATCTAGCTCCCCGGTTGGTAAAGCTCAGAATCACTTCACTAAGAACTCCAGTTTTAGGCCCTGCTTACCCATGAAAATATAGGTTCAGTTACTATATAATGAAAGTTTGAAGCCTGAGTTTTTGTCCTATGCCTTTAGTGCAACACTATTACATGAATTCTTCACCAAATGCCTTGTCCTTTCTGTTCTTGCATGTAGGGGTGTCCCAACGGATGGCATGATAAATTAACAAAATGTGGATGTGTCCTAGGCAACATCATATTGCACAAAAGGAGCTTCTAATTTCTGGAATTACCTTGCTTCCTGCCTGGCGATGTTAAAAACAACTCAACTTCAATTTAAGACCTTGTAAATCCAAGACAATACAGTTCCATTGAGAACGTGGGATAGCTCAAGTGGTCACAACTCACAAGCATCCCTTCTCATCCACAGTGCCAGGGATCGACCCCTGGCATTGGCAGAGCATGGTCCCGATTATGCTCGGGCGGAGGACGAAGGCAGAGTGTACTCAGGCGGAGCAGGAAGCGCATGGAGGACACCAGGGTGGCCCCTGGGATGATAGATTAGGATAGTTGACATTTTCATCTCATGTAATGGCAAAATAAATAAATAAAATAAAATAAATAAAAATTTTCAGTTCCATTTATTATATGCTGAAAACTATAGTTTTATCCTCACTTTACTGCAACGTTACGATATTAATTCAGCATGTGAGTGCCTTGTCCTTTCTTGTAGGATAAAGGATATGAAGATGCAAAAGCAATTATTGAAGATTTGAAAAGTAAAGGAACATATGCAATTGGGGCTGCAGGCCTTTGCTGGGGCGGTAAGATTTTTTTTTTCTTCCATTTGCTTAAAGAGAAATGAGAAGCTTTATACTTTGTGAAATATGATCCTGGGATGAATAATATAAACTTTTGGCTGGGGCCTTGAGTTTTTACATCGGAGTTCCATGGTTTGATGGTTTAGACTTTAGACCATGGATGACATGATTTATTTATCCATTTGCACTGGCAAAATGAGAATCTTCATCCTTGGTATTTTGGTGTAATATTTTAGAATGGATGTGTGATTCTTAGATGCAGATTATGAATTTAATTTGTGCATGCGACTTGTGAGGCAAAAAAAAAAAAAAAAAAAAAAACCCTCTAGTATTAGAGGACTCAATTTCTGAGGAAGTATGTATTCCTTTTGGTTTAGATCAACTGGTTGGCTACTTAAATTATGACCATAAAGTATCCTAAAGCAGTGGGAGAACTGAAAAATGGTGAAGGACCTGGCGTTTTTTCAGCATTTTTCACCAAATTGAGGTTTTTTAGGAGAGCCTGAAACCTTAATTCTTCCATTATTTCCCAATATAACTTTAATACAGCAATGTTGGATGCCTAAAAGATACAATTTCTTACATCTATCTCAGCCAAGGTTGTTGTGGAATTGGCAAAGTCTTGTCAGATTCAAGCTGCTGTGATGTGCCATCCATCATTTGTGATTTCCGACGATATCAAAGGCAAGCATGTCTAATTTCAAATTCTTTCAATCATGCTCATCATTTTATTATCTTCCTGCCTTGTCTAGGTTTTGATGAACATGAGTTCGCAGAGTTTTATTGTTTTTTTTTCTTTTTCACTCTACTATTGTTGTTTAAATCTTATGAATAATGGTTTGTATGCTTTCCAGAGGTTAAATCTCCCATTTCTATATTGGCTGCTGAGATTGACAATTACTGTCCTCCGGAGCTGGTCAAACAGTTTGAAGAGATTTTATCAGGAAAACCTGAGGTAAGTAGTTCTGGAATTTCAATAGATTACTTGGGCGTGTCGCTCTTATTTAGTAATGTGTTTGTCTTGTCAACATGGATTAATATTCACTGTTAATATCATGGAAATGAATTAATCACATCATCTGCACTTGATCAATTTATTGGGGGAAGATTTGAGGTTTTGAAAATCTCTCTCTCTCTCTCTCTCTCTCTCTCTCTCTCTCTCTCTCTCTCTCTCTCTCTCTCTCTCTCTCTCTCTCTCTCTCTCTCTCTCTCTCTCTCTCTCTCCATATATATATACAGAAATTTATATATGTCTAGAAAGAGAGGGATTCTTGACTTAATATAGGCAATTGGTGGTCAACAATCCTGTGGGGGCTTACCTAGATCATCATTTAGGGATGGAATACAAATGTGGATATTAAGGCCCCCACATCAATGGTGGGAAAGATATATATATCTATATATATCTAATTCTACCCAAAATCCAATGGTAGATACAGTTTGGATAAGCAACAAATTGAATAAGGGAAGGAGAGGTGAGGACACACGCCATCCCCCACCTTTCAAAGAGGTCTCAATACTCTTGGGCATAATCCCTATTTAGGATATTTAGAAAGTCTCCTTTAATCCAACCACGCCAATGAAGTTTCTCATCCAATTGGGAATGGGACTCTTTTTTAAGATGGGCCCAGTCATGTAACCAATTTACAGCCTCTGTCTGTGTTCTTGCTCGAGCATGCAAAAAAATTTGTGTTTGTGTGTGTGTGTGTGTGTGTGTGTGTGTGTGTGAGAGAGAGAGAGAGAGAGAGAGAGAGAGAGAGAGTTATTCATGTTACATCATATCTGGTACTCTTTTTTTCCTGATCAGTAACAAGAACTTTCATTAGAAGAGGAAAAAATACAAAGAAACAATCATCCAACCACCATCTGAAGGGGAATATCTGGTACTTCATTTATGTGTAAAATCCATGAACCTGTTGTTCTCATGCTCATCTCCCACCATAGATTCCAACCTTTCACATGCTACACTTTCATGTGTGTTTTGCTGTTTCTGAACTATTCTCTGTTGTTGTATCCCCTGTAAATTCGTCATTGAGCCAAATTTCACTCTAATAAGAGTGGTCCCTACTGTTGGACTGATCATGTTCAAAACAAGAAATTAATCATGTGATTTACATGTTATAACACTATGGTTGGGCACACTCCAGTAAGAGTGAAACCTAAGCTAGTGAAAATTGACCTGGCAAGGCTTCATGTGATGTGCTTGAGTGGGTTGGTTTCAAGAATGCTGAGTCTCATATCTTGAATTGTCCTTGCACATCCATGTAATCATCCTCCTAACGTTGTTTGTCAATTATACATGCTGAATTCACTACTTTCTGTTTCCACAGGTAGATAGCTTTGTGAAGATCTTTCCTGGTGCTGCTCATGGATGGACTGTGAGATACAATTTAGATGATGAAGCAGCTGTAAACCTTGCTGAAGAATCGCATCAGGACATGTTGGCGTGGTTTACTAAGCACCTTAAATATGAAGAAAGAACCTCATTGATATGATTAGGAGCACCTATCAGTGCAGGTTCCAGTCATGTGCAATATTTTTTTCAGTTTCTAGTAGCAGGCAGGCACATTGCACGTTCACACTACTGCAAATTGGGACTTTAATAATTAGGTGCCTATGATTTGAATGGAATTTGACAATTGTAGAAGTTAAAAGCTTTTCTACTGTTGTAAGTGTGGGGTTGGTTGTACATGTACATTCCAGTCCTGTTAATTACTGTTTATGTATTTTAATTCATGTATAATATGACCTTGCAACTTGCAAGGACTGTAGAAAACTGAAATTCTCTCATTTTCTCCCAAATTACATGATATCCTAAAGCAAGAATAACCTTATAAAGAACAGGAACAGTTGGACGCCAAGATTAGTCATTTCCTGTCAAATGTTTACTGCTTTTCTAATAGACTTAACACTTTGCAGCCTACTTCAGGCACTTGCATGGATGGTTGGATAGGATGGGCAAGCCACAGATTACATATGAATTAATTTCTATTGGGTTCAATTATCTTAACTGTTGAATCAAGATGAACGGCTGGACCGAATTGTTCAAGCTACTTATTTTGCAGGCTCATCATGAGGTGGTTGTGATCGCCAAGTCAAGATGATGATGGTGATGATGATAATGACGAAGACGGCGACCACCTGGGCCCTGGGCCAAGCAAGGAATCGAATGCAGGTCCAGTCGGGTGCATTTAGAATAAAGGTTGGGCCGTGCTGACATGGATGTTTTTGTCATATGCTCAATCTGGGGTATGATCCATTCCTATTAAACTAAAATTTGAGGATATATATTCCTGGAGGGGATGGAATTCATTTTGAACGGTCGGGACGTTTTGTTCTTGGCAGTGCTAAACGTGGAGTTTGCAAACAGTGACCATAGCACAATAAAGCAACACCCACCAGTCATAACAATATGCCTCTCTCAAAAAAACCCCATCCTCCTCACCTTTTCAACAGTATTTTACAAGAATGGTTCCCAAGCTCATCATGTTTCCAACAGAATCTTGTAAGGTGTTGTAAAAGGCTTCCATCCTCCCTCCCATTTTACTGAAGTACAACATCTCAAACCTAGTAGTGATCTTTATTGCACTGTATTTTGTATCTACAACTGCATGCAGCAAATATTCATACATGTTTTTCTTTGTCAAGATTAGTAGTCAGTTTTGCAAGCAGATCATCAACACAGAAAGAGACAATGCAAGAAGAAATAGATTTGATCTCAAAATTCAGGGTTGATCCTTGTGATTAATCTCCACGTGGTTGTTACTCTTTTGGAATGATGTATTTGTTATATGGTGTCTGCTAGGGCCTCTGGGCCTTTCTAAATGCTTTGTATCCTTTTCTTAACATACATCCCTCATCGTTTAAGGCCAAAAAATAGAAGAGCAAATGCACATCCAATAAACCTACATCACCCATCTCAAACGTCTACAAAAGCAGAGTAGACTAGACTGAGGGCCTTTTTTTTTTAACACCCAGGTCAGGGGGAGGGCACCCTAGCACTCTAAGCCCTCTGGTGAGGGAAGTACACCTCGGGTGAGGTGAGAGAGCCCTCAAGTGAGAGAAGAAGACCTTAGGCGAGGTAGTACAGCCCTCAAGGGAGGAAAATTGGCTGCCCAAATTCGAACCTTGGGCATCCAAGTAATAACTGATGCCTCATGGCACTGGGGTAAGAGGCCTTAGCCTTTTAAAATAGACTCTCAAATATAAATATAACTCAAATTATTTATACCCTTCAAATATATATAAGGTTTTTAGTATGTGAATGTAATCATCCTAAATCAAGATCCTCGGCTTGTAACTTACAAGGACGCGGTTCTAGAAACGGATGTTCCAGATCCGGATATGAATTTCCTTTAAGATTAAAACATAAGTTTTATAAACCCCCCCTTTTTTGGAAACTGAATACCTGGATGCTATGGATAATTGGATGACCATTTGCAACCTTGAATCGCATGAAAACCCAATTACCAGCCTTGAAATTGATTTAATAATTAACAAGTTGATCTTTTGATAATGCAGTACTTAAAGACGAACATATCAATTGAATATATCATGAGCTAAACCCTAAAGGGCCCGTTTGTTTTGCTCTCAATTACATGTATAAATGAGATTTATGCTTGTGGTGAGTTAGTAAGGTTATGTCAAATGAGGTCATTTTCACACCTCCACATTCCCAACCAAGGAGTCGTCCTCCGTTTTTTGACAAATGTAAATGTTACATATGTAAGTGGAGATCTTACATATACTAGAATCATTGGATGTACTCACTCCATTCATGTTAAAATGGTGACTTTGACAAACTGAATAGTGTTTCCCCAGTATCATATTTGCAATGTAGCAGATTCACATGTCATTTACATATGTAACAATTGCATACCTAAAAAACTAATGACCCTTAAAATGATTCAACTAAGGACCCTTGAAATGATTCCTTTTCCAAGCCTGGCCAGGGATCGTAGGCCTCAATGTGCCACATTTTGCTCTGATCTAAGCTAAGTCAACATGCAGAACCCACTTGCATGATAAGGACCTTACACAAGGACAGAGATACACAGTCATTTCTGATCATTGGTTTAATTTCGTATTAGACGTGCTCCGAATCAGACAATGTGCTGCACCATATCTAGAACACCCATTTTCAATCCAGTTCTGTGCTACAAGGATGCACCCACCCAAGGCGGGCACAATTCAGCCAATGGACAGGAACAGGAGAATGGAATATTTCAGAACAATCAGAGTCTCAAGCTTATATTGTCATGAACCAATAGTTCTTATACACACCAATAGCACCACAACCCATCTTGCACATGTGAATACTGTTGCTGACTGCAGCATGACTATGGAAACCAAACAAGGCAGAGATGGCAGGGGGTGCATGAAAAAACTACTATTTCAAAATTATGAAAGAGAAAAAAAAAAAAAAAAAGAACCAATCACATTAGAAGAAAATCCATGGGACACTAGTTTTACATCTTATAGAAGAAAAGGGGAATATGGTTAACCAAATGTAAATGCATCTCTAACCATATGCACAGAAGCCATGGCCAATTGCAGATAGTCATATTCTTTGTTTCACACGTCTTCCATTGACATCACTGCCATCAAACACTTCATTAATGTTTCGATTGGTGATAACAGAATGTTCACTTGCTTTGGCTACATATGCCAGGAGCTCCGTCAAAAGAGAGGGACAACTCGCCTTCAAATACTCAAACCCGTCCGTCTGCATCACCGCTGCAGCAAATACTTTTATCATAAGCACACATCTTAAAAGAAAGATTTTGCACACTAGTATGCACCTCAACCTTGGATAGTCTGCCGCATTTGCTATGCTCATGCCATTTGATGTTACGAGTAGGGTATGAGCTTATTGATTTTCCAATCTGAGATATTATTTGGGTCATGAGTCCTGGACTATAATTAATCATCATCATCATCAGCGTATAAAGGTCTACTTACAAGGTTTTCATACCGAGGTCAATGGTTAATATCCAGATGTAGTGCATGACAGATATTGAGGAGGTCTCTTCCTTCTCAGATGCTAGATTTGGTTTCATTTTTATTTATTTTTTCTTTCCTGATTAGTGAGCACCTACCAACAGCGATATGGATTCATCCTATCAGATGCTAGACTTGCAAACCTGTCACATTGCCGATAGTCTTTTTTCCCCATTTTTCATCCCAGCAGCAACTGACAAGGTTCTAAATGCAATTATTCTTCAATGTTATTAATTATTGGTACAGAGGGAGAGAAATTAAGTTACCTCTCAGGTTTTCAGGCAATGCAACAAACTTGAGACACACAGCTTTCAACTGGAAACAGTGGTGTTGTTCCGCCAAAGCCAAGGTGGTGGCAACTGTGTTTATTGCGACTTCTACACAGAGCTTGGCTTCACAAAGCAACCGAAGCCTCTCCAATCCATACCGATCTGCAGCTGCAAGCAAATGCTGTGCCATCAATGTTGAAGCCCATTTCATGTTCAAACCTGTAAGCTCTTCCATGTCAGGTAAGACATCCCAGTACATGAAATGAAGCAAGGCCTGCAAAATGAACAAATGAATAACATAGTTCATTAATAAAAAGGAAGGCACTAGTGGATAACGGCCTATATGCTTTTGACATCCACTGTTCACCTGTAAATACAACAGGGATCAATTTGCATATTAATATGCCTAAGATTGGGTCTAAAGTGTTACTCATGGTAACAGGGAACATTTTCCCCTACCAGCTTTTTCTTTATTGATAAAGTTCTCCAATATCCAAAAAATTAGCATATATTACAAATTCTAAAACCCTAGGTTGACAGAAACCTAGCCTTCAAAACACCAGCCACAGTTGACCAAAATGTACAATTCCAGCCTCGAAAACACTAGTGGTTGTTATAGTTCTGAAAATCGGAATCGTATCGCAAATTGTTCATACCCATGAATCGAATCAAATCGAATCGTGAATCGTATCACGAATCGTAGGATTTTTTATTTTTCTATTAAAATAATAGATAATAAAAATTAAAAAAGAAAAAGAAAAATAAAAAATAGTTATTCATAATCCATCCATTTCCCCAGTCATAGCAATATAAATACAATGACAACTAAGTCTATCATACTGCCATATCGAGAACATCAAGACATCTTAATACATAATAAATGAGATGTATAAATAGTTAAATAAGTTTAAGGTGTCAATATATATTTATTTTTTGTTATCATTAAATCAAAATATCAAAGTCAAAATAAAATCCAAACCATCGACTTTACACCGTAAGACATTTCTTGAAGTTAAGAAAGTGTTCATAGCTGTATGAAAAAATTAGTCAAACGCTTTAATCAAATGCATGTTCTTTATTCATTTGTAAAACCTCCCCAAAGCTGCAAAACTTCTTAAGGGATTTCGTTAACTACAAAATAACATTTTAAAAGCAAAAATATAAGAAAGTAAGCATAAAGAAAGGAAAACAGTAAAAGATTATCAATATTAACTTATTGGTTGTAGTTATTCTCACTTAGATGAATTGCTTGAATCGTAAGATTCAATGAAACGAGAATAGTGTTGTAAGATTCACACCTGAATTCTAAAATTCATATGTAAATGGGATTCATTGGATAGAAACATATAATAATCCTTAGGATTCAAGATATGAATCGTAGGATTCTGATAACAATGGTCGTTGCACAGAAAAGCAAGACCATGTTTAATGCAAATGTCCATTAAAAAGATATATTAATAATCCTAAATCTTTGGCCTTCTACAATAAAAATACAGACACCTACCCTGCTTTATTTGCTAATTTCCAACCAAGTGCCAATGTTATGAACTAGGAATTAGTATTGCAAATGAAAGACTACCTAGGACCCATTAGTCCATTTAGACCCATCGCAAGAACTCACTGACGAAGGATAGCTTTTTCCCACAATCATAGTTATGTCCACTCAGTGAATCCTCACAAGAAATGTAAAATCTTGGATGTTCCTCCTCCATTGGCAATTTGAATATGTTTGTGCAAGGCAAGGATTCCTCTATAGACAGGAAAATTATTCTAATTTTCCATGTAGCCAACTCTTCCGTCATTTGGTGCAACACCTTTCTCCATACATGAAAAGAAAAAGAAAAAAAAAAAAAAAGAACTGATTTTCCTCAATAGAGAGGATTTCAGTTTCCTATGAGAAGGATAAGAACGCAAGATTCCCCTCTCCCATGAAAACGAAAATCCGTGCAAAGCGGAATCCTCTTGTTGCACAAACACCAATTAGGATAAAAAAATCCAGTGGAATCCATTGGTAGGATGGCTACGTAGTATGGCTCAATATGAAAGAATCTGGACAGCAAGCATCTAAAGTCAAACAAATCTCTAGATCGAATGCAATCCTCCACATACAAATCCAAGTGGTGAAATGAGAGAAGGCAAGGCAAAAAATAATGCAAAACCCACACACACACAGAGAGAGAGAGAGAGAGAGAGAGAGGGGGGGGGGGGGGGGGGGGTGGGCACGGGGAGGGGGACACGGGCAAGAGAAAGGAGAATAAGAAAATAAGAAGGGGGCAGAGAATGATAAAGAAGAGAGGAAGAAAAAAATAAGAAACTTGGAAGAAGAAAAGCCAACTAAAATAAGGAGAAAAGAAAATGAAGAAAAAAAAAAGGTTTAAAAAAACAGCTGAAAAAAGATCCTGCTCATTCAACCAAAAATGGGAAGAGAGGAGGAAGAGGAGAAAACTAAGAAAGAGTTGAGACTTGAGAGCAACAATAGAAAGATGACATCACACTCAAACATTCAACCGAAAATGCGGAGTAAGAATTAAAGGGAAACTGAGAAAGAGTCGAGAGAAACAGTAGAAAGTAAATGAGTAGAAGAGCAACATCAGCAGCATGCAAGGAAAAGTAGGAAGAAGAAGATGAAGAATGACCTAGGGAGCTAAGTAGTTGAGTGAACAATCAAACAACTGAGAAGCCAGCCATCTCACCCTCTTTCAGCAGCACAAGACAAGGAAGAAGAAAAGCAAAAAGAGAATTAACTAGGCATCGTGTGCGTTTGTGATGCAAGCCGATCAAAGACCAAAACAAGACAAAGTGCTGATGCGGATAGTTCCATTCGCCATATGCAGCAGGTTCATGAAGAAGTTTGACGCCATATTTCAGCAAGCAATAATTCATATAAAGAACATGCAGATAAGCGTCTTTGTTTCGTTCAGTTTGAGGAAGGAGATACGGTTATGCTTCGTAATCGTCCAGAGCGCCTTTCGCCGGAAACCAACAAAAAGCTGCACCCCCGCAACTCCGGACCGTTCAAGATTCTCAAGAAAATTGAATGCATGTGTTGGATTTGCCCGCAGATCTTGGTTTGACTGCTACCTTCAACGTTGAAGATCTTACACTCTGTAAGGGCCATGACCAAGACAGTCCATCGGAACAACACGAGATTCAGCTACCACTTTCAACCCCAGCAGATAAAATTGTTGATGTGCTTGATGATCAGATTATCTCCACTAGACAAGGGGGGTTTCAGAAGTTTCTTGTTCGCTGGAAGAATGGTCCAATTTCCAATGCCACGTGGATTACGGCTACCATTTTCCAACGTCTTAATCCCAATCTTTATGAGAGATATCAGGCCATTAACTCACCGGAGTCGAGTTTTTCCAAGCTGGGGAGAGTTGATGCAGGCCGATCAAAGACCAAAAACCCGCAGGCCCTGATGGACCCGCTTGATGGGGTCCACATGATCTCTAATTTGGAGATCCCTATCATTAGTTTTGATAGTATCTAAATTAGTAGAGTTGATTAACATATTTGCTTCCTAAATTCTATTAGGTAGTTTCTTATCTTAGAATGTCTTGGTTATTAAGAAATGGTATTATTACTCTATATATAGAGGAGTCTCCGATTGAAATAGTCATGCTACATTGCTAATAAGATTTCAGAATTTTCTGTCCTCGTGAGTTCCTTGGGAGTTCTCATCTAGTTGACCTTAGGGCTTGAGTCTTAGGGCTCAATCTCACCGTTGGAGGTGTAGATCTTCATCAGTCTGACCACATTAATCATCAAAAGTAGTCTATGTTCCATGGGTTCTTTGGAATGAGCCACTTACCCTTGTATGGTCAAGACCCCTTATCGGGTTATTCATAGTGCTAATTTAAACTTATTCTACAAATGATAAAGTATATTATGACTTACTTCTTTTGGAAGGAGTCTATGTTGCATGGATTCTTTGGAATGAACCACTTAACTGTATGCTCAAGACACCTTATCAGATTATTCATAGTGCTAACTTATAAATTATTCTACACCTGATAAAATATTTTTATCAAGACAAATCAGAATGGAGAAACAAAATTCGTGTAGCCGCCCCAACATAGTTGGGACAAGGCTTTCATAATGATGATAAAATACTATTATGACTTTTCTTCTTTTGGAATCCAAGTAATACATTGCCATGACTATTATTATATTATACATGATTGTTTAGAGTAAAATTTGTATATTAATTTTATTAATCTAATATTTGCATAACCAGTATTGGTCAAGATACAAATTTTCTTACTCTAATTTGCTTTATAACCCTAAAGACACCATGAACCAGATTTCGAATGTACAAGCTAAAATCAAGAAGTGAGAAGAAATGGTAGAGTGGATACCTATGGCTATGTACAGGGGAAGCGGAAGAAGATCGGGAAATGGGAGGATCTGGTATCATTGATTCATTGTTATTTGGTGGATCACATGCAAGAATTACAACAGTCAAAAGGTTGCATGCGGCTTTTTCAACTTACAAGAGGATCTTTGATGCATTCAATTAAGAGCAATTAATTGTGGAGAGCAACTAGATGAAAGCAATCTCTTCGGTTACCCATGATGAATTTAGGCCTTGGAAATTCAAGTTTTACTTTAATGACATTAAAGAGTTCTCCTCTCTCCACTGTGATATTTCATGATGAGGTGAGTTTCGCTAATGGCAAAGCAGATAATTTGGCCAAGTGGCCGAGTAAAGGGTGGATATAGTGGATCCTCAGGTGGCTTCTATTATCAATGTAACTGTTTCTTTCTTCGATGTAGGGTATAATGCTCTTATATCCCTTTTCTTCTTTCTAGGGGGGCCATTTCCTTTGGTTGTATTCTTCTAAATTTAATAAACCTCTTATACATAGCGGGAAAAAGATTTGTAGTATATGCATATAATTTTATTTTATTTTTTTGTTAAAAGTACCACGACCCATAAATCCTATATTTTGAGAATTGTCTAATCAGAAACCTCAAAACAGTGTTGGATTCCAACACATATGCAAGATGCAACTTAGCAAATAATATTAGCATCTTGTGGATCTTCAAGCAGCACTTCAATCAAGAAACATTTTTATAAGATGGATAGACTGGCTTTGTTGTATAGAGTTGAGCATCAGGCAATGAAGAAATGATAAGCTAAGATACGTGTGGCTGAGATTCATATATCAAGATAAATGAATGGATTTACAAGAAAGGATGGAATTAGGAATCAATTAATAAGAGAAAACCAGTAAATATCTCCAATAGAAGGGAGAACCAAGAAATGCCATTTGAGATGGTCAGCAAACATGCACAGAAACCACCCCCCCACCCACACCCACACACACACACACACACACACAAAGCGCTGAAGTGTTACAACTTACACGTTCAAAATAGTAGAAGGAAACACAGATAAAGACATGCAATTAAATAATGAGAGAACACTTGGTATTAGCGTATTACAATTATAAAGAACATGGCTTTAAATCAGGCCAAGTAGAAAAGTACAACTTATAAAGCCAGCCCAAACAGATGGAATAATGCTTTGAGGATGATGAAGGTATTAATCTGATCTTAGACGATTCTCATGCTCTGCTATCCTTTTTCTTAGTTTAAAATAAGGGAAAGGGAAAAACACATGGGATTAACGATGGCAACAGGTCAAGTTAGGTAGCTGTAGTGGCATGCCTGAATCCATCCCAATTCACACTACCCTCCTCGTACCCGACCTAACTTGTAATGGGTTTTAGATTTGCAATACCAAACCTGCCCCATTGCGTGTACAACACACTCACTTTTAAATTGTCTAATACCAACTAGGCTAAGAACTTTCGTTTATCATATTCTACCAAAGAGGTGGGGTGGGTCAAGGCAGGCCACCTGTTTAACCCAACCCATTGCCAACCCCAAGGAATAAGACCCCAATCACATAAAGCATATGCAGAATTCATGGATTAGCCGCACAAAAAAATGTAACATCAGTTTTCATAATGTCAAGGAGGACAAATATGTAGAGAACGTGAACAAGACAACTTTGAGATGCAAAATCCTGAAATTCAACAAAATTCCTAAATTTTACATGATACCTAATACTTCTGTTTTAGCAATGATTCAAACTTCTCGTCTTATAAAATGTCATTCTGGCCTAAAACCCTTTCATAATCCAAACTACAACCAGCTAAGCATTTCTATCTGTCTTCTCTTCCTTGTCAGGATTGTGCAGAATCTGTTCATGTGAATGTCATGCACTCAGTTTTCTGCTGAGGCTAGGAATGTACACAAATCATGAACCCAAGTTCAACAGTGCAATGATGTCAGAGAGAGCATTTCAAGTTTGAAGCATATGGGTAATATTTAAAGAAACTTTCACCATCTATTCACATCATCCAACCTAAGAAATGCTGTGTTCCCAGTGGAGGAAGTGCAACAAAAAAAATTTTGTTATGTTTTGTGCACACATACACAAGTGTGTTTGTGTGTCTTGAAGTGATATAAATCCTTGATTACAAGTTATATGCTTACACTAAGCATCACAAAAACAGTTTGAATGCAACTGCATTGTTCAAAAAGAAATTCACCAGAACTAAGCATAAAATTTAACACTAAAGTAGAGGGAATTGAATAACCTTAAAAACTGGAGCTTCCATGTCTTCAACTTTTATGCACTGGGTGTTCTGATCCTTCATAGGGCCAAAAAGTTGTGCTCTGAACACAGGTGAGCGAGCAGCGAGTACCAACTTATGGGCAGGAAATATCTCCCCATCAACTTCAAAATTTACATCAGTTCCCTTTCCAGTATCCAAAAGCTGCCCAAAATGCTGGCCAATGTTAGAAGATGGCACCGCAATGGTGTAAATCTTGGGTCCCTCCGTATGCGATTGAACAACACCAACACTACAATGAACTGAAAGGCAATCATCTTTTAGGTAGTCTGAGACCTCTAGAGCAGTTCTTTTAAAAAAGCGTTTATAACCCCTGCACGATCAAGTGTTGCAACATTATAATCACCTATTAAATGAGACAAAAAAATATAAACATGCATACCTCAACAATAAAATACAAAATAAAAAATCATTTAGCAGGAGTAGACCTGTCAATTTGGCCCGGCCCTCAAAACGTAATGAGGGCTTTTGTTTCTAAGGAAAAGCCCTAGGGCCGGGCTTGGACAAATTTTTGCAGGCCCTGAATTTTGAGGGCCGGGCTTGGACATTACTAGCTGATGCGGGTACGGAACGTTAAAAGGGCCAGGTCCAGCCCTGGCCCTCCTACTTTTGTGTGTGTATATACACTAAAATGCCCACATAACAGTCACATAGCAGTAATAAAATGGGGAGATGAAGGAAATTTCATGCCCATATGCCCATTACAAAATGCCCTAAAAACTAATACACATACATACTTCGTTCATTTCATCTCTATCTGATTATTTAAGTTATCTAGAATGCCTAAAGCATAAGCAATAAGTGTTACACGGTTGTTTCCAATCCCTTCTAGCTTTATTGCTTCTTTTTTTTCTTTTTCTTTTTTGGTAAGAGCTTTATTGCTTCTTATTTAAGCTTTTTATATTGTTTTAATATATTCTTGCTAGTGCAAAAGGGGTGTACTCTTGTTAATAAAGACACACTTTTTCCTCCTATAAAGTGATTTGGGATGCCAACTGATTTATAAAGGTAGTTTGTATATGCACGGAACTTCAACGATATGGGGTGATATAAATATAATTCTAATTAGATAATTATAACTCCTAATTTTTTAGAGTCTAAACTAACAATGATTTTTTTTAGTGCATTTATTTTGTGACTGAAATCCAACAAAGTCAGATCAATGTTAAATTGAAAATAATGTCAATTAATAAAAGGCAGGTGAATGTAAATGTTTTAAAGTCAAAGATAAGACTCTGTTGGAATGATTTGGTACATGAAAATTCCTGCAAAAGGTGTGGAATAGAGCATACTCTTTAACCATTTTCTTTCTTTGACAAAATAAATAAAACCGTACGTCTAGAACCCAAGTCACCAAAGCATGTATGATTTTGTTCAATAAAAGAAAATTTTTAAAGAAACAACTTCTATTCTCCAGACGTTCTCTTAGTGGTCCCTTTGCAATAGAGGTTAGACCAAATAACGCTTGGACTATATTTGATACTTGGTGGTCGTCGTCATCATCATTATTAAAGCCTTATCCCAACTATGTTGGAGTCGGCTACACGAATTCTGTTTCTCCATTCCGATCTATCTTGAGCCAAATTCTTAGATAAGTTACACTTTCTCATATCCATTGTTACCATCTCCATTCATGTCCTCTTTGGCCTACCCATTCCCCTTGATGGGCCATCAACCTTCATAGACAAACTTTTCCTTGCCGGCACCGTTACCAGGCAGCCTACGTTGTACATGCCCAAACCATCTCAAACGAATTCTCTAATTTTATCCCGTATTGTTGCTAGCTCTCGAAAGCGCTCATTTCTAATTTTATCATTCCTAGTTTTACCACACATCCACCTCAACATTCTCATCTCTACTACATCCATTTTGTGCATATGCTGAATCTTGATTGGCCAACATTCTGTTCCAAGTCATAGCTAGTCTAATCATTGTCTTGTTAAATTTTCTCTTCAATCTCGTTGGCATTCGTCGGTCACAAAAAACTCCAGAAGCAAGTCTCCACTTCAACCATCCAGCTTTTATTCGATGTTCGACATCTTTATCAATCTCCCCATCATTACTGATTATAGAGCCATGGTAGCGAAAAAGAATCACTTTGTGGTATCTCCTGATCATCAATTCTCATAGTACTTTCAACTCTTTCTATATGCCCACTGAAGTTATAATCTATATATTTCGTCTTTATACGGCTTATTCCAAAGCCTTTTGGATTCTAAAACCTCCCGTCATCTCTCGAGTTTTGCATTCAAAGCATCTCTTGATTAATCTACCAACACAATATCATCTACAAATACTTGATACTTGGTAACAATGTCAAAATAAATAGAGAGTGGCCACCTACACACTACAAACGACTCTCTACACACTGCATTTAAAAAATAAAATAAAATAAAAATTCCTAAACTACCCTCTCCCTCTCCTTCCCTCTCTCCCTCCTCCTCGTCGTCCCGCCCGCCGCCCACCCTCTCCCCTTCCTCTCCTCTCCCTCTTCCTCTCCTTCTTCCTCTCCTTCTCCCTCTCTATTTCCCTCTCTTTTCCTCTCCCTGCTCGTGGCCGCCCACTGCCCGCCCACTCTCCTTCTCCCTCTCTATCCGAACAAACTCGATTTGTTCAGCTCTGTGTCGCCGAACAAATCAGATTCACTGATTTCAATGGCAATTCTTTTTTCTTTTTTTTTTTTTTTTTTTACATCCAAAGCATTTGCTTGTCCACCGTGAGAGGGAGAGAGGAAGGGGAGAGGGTGACAGGGCGGCAGTCGGCGACGAGCGGGGAGAGGGAAATAGAGAGGGAGAAGGAGAGGAAGAGGGAGAAGGAGTGGGCGGGCAGCGGGCGGCAGCGACGAGCAAGGAAAGGGAAATAGAGAGGGAGAAGGAGAGGAAAAGGGAGAGGGAGAGGGAGAGGAGGGGAAGGGGAGAGGGCGGGCGGGCGGATGATGAGGAGAAGGGAGAGGGAAGGAGAGGGCGAGAGTTGTTTAGGAATTTTTTTATTTTTTTATTTATTTATTTTTTTTTTTTTTTAATGCAGTGTGTAGAGAGTCGTTTGTAGTGTGTAGGTAGCCACTCTCATAAATAAATAATGTTTTTCTAGTTTTGAGGCCCTCAAGGGTAGGGTTGGGCCCAGGTAGTGCAGGCCCTCCAAGGTCTTTGGCAGACCCGGGCCCGGACCTACATATATTGAGGGTAGGGTAAGGACAACCATGGGCCCGGCCCTTTGACAACCCTAAGCAGGAGATCAAGAGTGGGGAAATTGGTACTAGATTAAGTGAATCCATCCAATATATTCACCCTGCTCAAGGCAAGAAAGGGAAATGCCAGATGCCTTCACAATCAAGAAATATGAACCAAGCTAAATGCGTAAAATAAAAGCCATCAGAAATTCAGAATCAGGCAAACATGAAGTCACATTCAGGCAGGACTAAGTAGGTGGATCCAGAAATCATGCTCAATAATTTATCTGCAGGGATTTTAAGTTAGCTCCTCAACACTATCCATAGCAAATCTCCATTTTCACATATGAAAAGTATTTTCATTGAAGACTCCTTAACACAAATCTAGGATGTTGCAATGTTTTGAAGCAGTATCAAGCCTGAGAGTAAATGTGGTTAAAAGTTCAGTGGCATGAGTGGGGCAGCAAGCAACTTGGACCTCAATTCACTTGTAGCTTCTATGAGTTGTAAATAGGTATAATTTATCTTGATCTTCCTTAGGTGTGAATAATAGGCCATCCCTCCGTGTGGGCATCCGGTGGTTGAGAAATTTAAGTTAGCTTTGTGGAAGAAAAGCATATCCCTCTCTTGGCAGCGCACCACTGGTTAAATCCTTGCTCACTTTGCAGAAGAAATTAGCTTTCCCTCTTAAGATTCTGGTGAAAATGGAAAATTTACTGGATAACATTCAACGAAATTTTCGGTAGGGTGGAAGGGGGACAAGAGGAAGATTCAGTTTACTATTTAGTAAACTGGAGAGGCAGTATCCTTACCATTAGAATGGGGGGTCTAGGTATTCGAAGCATGAGGATAAAAATGTGCTCTAAAATTTAAATAGTGGAAACCTGGGGAGGCAAAATAGGCACTTTGAAGGAAAATGACCAAAGTTAAAAATGAAGAGTTGGAGGAAGGGTGGAAACCAAAGGGGTGGGTGGGTATAGAAGAGGTCAGTCACAGATTTGGAAATAAGCCAAGGTTGGAAAAGATAAATTATGTGATTTGATAAAAAAAAAATCCGTAATTGTGCAAGGGCGTTCCCCGCTATAAACAATGCACTGCAGCAACACCCAATTGCAGTGAAAAGTAGGCAAAGGTTACATGCTAGGGCATGCTCTGCTATAAAGGATGCACTATAACGGCACCCGATTGCAGTGTAAAATAGGCAAGGGTTCCTACACCAATCTAGATGAGTGTAGGAAAAGTTACTCTATAAAAAGAGGAGGATTCAACTTGTTACATGAAATATAGGGACTTTGACGGGCAAGAGCATAGAGTTGGTCAATGCAATGAAAAGAATACGGGCTAATGTAGCCTGTCTACAGGAGTCAATGGAAAGGGGTAAGCAAAAGAGCTCACCGATCCGTACCAACACAATAAAGCGGGAAAGAATGCCAAAAATGGAGTAGGTATAGTAATAAATAAGGATTTAAAAGAAAAGATGATGGGTGTAAAGAGGATGGGTGATAAACTTATAGCAATTAAACTAGTGTCAGAGGAAGACATAATGCACATATTAGTGCCAACGCACCTTAAGAAACAATTTTGGGAGGAGATGGATAATTTAGTACAAGAAATTCCAGCTAGCAAAGAGATTCTCCTAGGAGGGGGACTTAAATGGGCATGTAAGAAAGGTTACTACAGGGTGCGAGAGAGTGCCTGGATGACAAGGACTTCGACAAAGGAAGGAGTTAGGAGGGCAAGGATTTGGAAAAAAGAATGAGTGTGGAGATACTATCTTGGAATTTGCGCTAGCATTTGACGACCTAATAGCAAAGACCTACTTTAGAAGGAAAGAGAAGCACTTAATTACCTATAAGAGTGGAATTAATAAGAGCCAAATAGGCTTCTTCCTACCTAGAAAACATGATTGACTAGCTTGTAAAGATTGTAAGGTTATTCCTGGAGAGACATAGAATAGTAGTTTTAGATATTTGCGTTAGAAGTAGAAAGAAAGGGGTAGTAAATAAAATGTGCCCTAAGACAAAGTGAGGGTATTTGAAAGGGAAAAGGGAAACAACATTTAAGAATAAAACGACCAAGAAGAGAGAATGGAATTTGGAGGAAGAAGCTATGGTAATGTGGGATCAAATAGTTCACTACATCAGAATTGTTGAAAAAGAGGTAATTGAAATGTTGAAAGAGAAAAAAAAAAAAAAAAACACAATGATAAAGAAACCTAGTGGTAGAGTGTAGATTGCAGAGGTTTAGGAATTTGTTCGAGAGAAAAGACACTGCTACAAAGTTTGCCAGGGGACTAAGACTATGAGTATGGAAAGCTATAAAATGTATAAGAAGGCAAAGAAAGAAATTAAAATAGTAAGGGATGCAATATCTAAAGCATATGATGACCTACATAATAAGTTGGGAACAAGAGAAGGAGATATATTTTCAAGCTTGCAAACATGAGGTTGAAGATGATACACCAATTTTATTGTGTATCAAGATTATCAAGAAGAGAACACATTATTCAATATGAGTACTTGCATGTAGACTTTGAGGATTCAACTATACATGGAGAGCATATATGTGAGAGGCTTGATAAATCACAGATTTATGATGAAGGGTGTAATTATCAGTTTCTTGGAGAAATTGAGAATTTCAAGATTCCAAAAGGAGAGATTCAAAATTGATCCAAAGTTTGATTGCACGAGATTGGATTGGGTCACATTGGACACATCGAATGAATGTGCTACACACAACCCTTACAAGTATTCCACAAAAAGACAAGTGCAACTTGAAAGACAAGCAATTCATGTGAAGGAATTGAAGCAGAAATAGAAGCAAGCGACATGTAGCTCACATCAACTCCAGGAGTCTTTTCCAATAGGGGTAGTCCAATGTAGGAGTAGAAGACCACATCAGCAAAGATCTAGCCTTGGATCAAGCCTTAAAATACTTGGATCGATTTGATCAATCAAAAGGAGTTTTACTTTTAATCCATCCATGTAAGAGCCCAATCAAGGGAAGAAGGTGAGCCCAACCAAGAGAAGAAGGCTAAAACCTAAACTGGATGGCCAAAGGGGGCCTAGTTTAAATTCCCCATTAAATTGTAGTGCTGAATTAAAAGACAGACTAAATCCGTACCCTAACAAACAGCCCATAAAGTGCACCCAAGTCCCAAGAGGTTTGGCTGTCCAAAGAAAAAGAACAACAAACATGTTGGATTCGATCCACCAAATCGAGGCTAAAAACAAGTCCAGGGCCCTTCCAGGCCATAAGGGGCCACAACCTATGTGGTGGCTTAAACCTGGTGCATAATTTCCAGCAGCCAGCTGGCCCAATCAGTCCTTGTGTGGGGCACAATAGTTCAAAATAGCAAGTTCATCCAATGCAAAAACCAAATCTCTCTTTTTGCTTCATTCGGATTATTCTTGAGTGATTTCATTCCTATTATTGTAATATACTCTTTTGCATAGGAATCTGTTATGATTCAAATGGATCAAGTGGCTGGCATTTCAAGTACAGCAAGTGGGGTCCACAGTCCCTAGAAAATCTCACATTCAAGAGAGACCAAGCACACATCTTTATGCTTTCATTATTTCGGATGTTCTAGGTTCCTATTTATAGCTATTGAAACTCCTAAAATTCAAGGATCTTGGTGGTTTGATAATTAAATCAATAATTATAATTTAGCTAGGGTTTTTAATTGTTTTAGGGTATTATACAAGCCACTTAAAAGGGTCGACCAGCCCTTCTTTTTGTTACATCTCATATATTTTAATAAAAAACTGCAATTTCTGCACTTTGTTTCTTCTCCACTTGGTTTTGGGATATCTCCCATTGGATTGAAGATCTATGTGGTCGACTTCCGCGACAATTGGTAAGCGAATCCCAAATTCTACTTGATTTATGTTTGATTGAAGATTCAAGTTTTGGGTTCCCAATCAATCGAGGAATTGATTTATTTTGGCTATGTCAATGTGGATGAGCTCTTCTTTACCTTAGGATAGGACTTAATGGTTAAAATGTCAACTTGGTAGGAATCTAACAATTATAGATTACAAACATTTTGAATGGATGGCATATCTAGGTCTGACAAATCAAATTGACTCCTAATCTCATACCTGACAGGACCACATAATGCTATGCCTCAGCAACGTAGCCCCTCATAATCCCTTATTTTTTGCTAAGGTGCAAATGATTTTGTATTAACAGAGGGCCAAGACCCACAAAAGAATACAAGCATCAGAAGAGAGAAGCAGACCAAGAAGAAAGAAACAAAAGCTTTACATGGAAGACAGAGACGGGGGAGGGGGACACAGAGGACCCAGTTATTCATCTATTCATGAGGAAGAGGAGCATCCTTCCTAAGGTAGAAAAATAAGAGTCCTGCAAAACTGTCCGAAGAGACTCTTTGAGGAGATAATTGCTGTAACCATTGATGGCTTGTAATTGTTAAATATCCATTTGTTCCTAGTTAGCCAAATGGAGCACACAATGATGAGGTAGACAGAATACAGCCCCTTGTTAAGGAGATACAGGTGGAACAAGCAGAGAAAACAGGGGGCTGAGTGCAGTCAGCACTGTCTAGAAGCCATCTCCAGATTTGACAGGCAGAACGGCATTCAAAAAGGTGTGAATCTGTCTCGCTACAATTAAGACACATGAAGCAGCCTGAGGCAAGAGGAATGCCAACTGTTTGGGGCCATGAGGACGTTGGAAGCCTTTGTGAAATAACTTCCAGGCAAAAATAGCAATTCTGATATCCAGACCATGGCAGTCCAACGCTTCTTGAAGCCTCATAATCCTTTATTTAGAACATTGATATGACGCTTAACTAATACAACTTATGTTGCCTTGTCTTCAAGGGTTCTACAGGTTCCTTACCACATGTTCCACATAAAGTCAAATAGCAGAAGTAAACGATTTTTGTCTTACCAATAGAAGGCCCCCACCCAACCGTCCATAAGGCTCAAGAAATGGTAGTCATGCAACTCAATAAATACAAAACAGGAAAATCACATCTGACTAGCCATCAAACAATGCAGAAAAGGTTATCCACAGAAGATAACAAAAATAACCACAATTTTTTTTCATGGTCTAGAAATTACCTTCACGTGAGGTCTTTAAGGGTTGAGCGTGCAACTTTCTTTTCCTAGTTCCTTGAATAAGTAACCCTTCAACATGTTCTACATGGTTCATCAGGTCCTTTGTGCACATGCTCATACTATTACCAATGACATTCTCTATTTTTTTCTCCCTTATTGGAGCTACCCACAAGTTTCTTCTTATATGTGAATTCTTAATTCTTGCGTTTCTTGCGGCTCTACACATCCCCTATAGCATACATATCTCCGCAGCATGAAATGAATAAGGATGGTAACTCTTTGTGTGAAATATGAAAAGAACTAGGAACAGAACCCATTTCTTGGTAAGGCTCAAGATTTAATAATCATAAAACTACCTCAAGATTTAATAATCATGGTATTATCCTTTTTCCCAATTTTTCCATGCAAGACAAACCAAGAAACCTTCTAGTTGAAATGAATCAATATCAAGCCTAAAACCCCTCCAAAATGCCAACACCCAACTGACAAAAACTAAATTACAACTTAGGATAAAATTATCAATTTCCACAAAAAATATATACATCAAAACAAACTATTGCAATTAAAACCTGCAAAACAAAATATAACAGCAACTGAATCCCAACAACTATATAATGAGTAAGAAACATATGCAATAAACAGCCGAGAGAGACACCACCATACCACATGCTCCCTCTGTATTTAAGGGTATACGGGCCGCTCTCCAGCGTCCTCCCAAAATGACTGTGGACCTTGTGCCTCTCCTTTCCACTCTGATCCAATAGAGTCAATTCAAAGAGCGCCCTCACATCGGTCCCATCACTCGCGAGCGCAATGAACAGCGACACATATGCCGCATTGTCTTCAGGGCTCTTCCCGTCCGGGTAGAAGTAGATCGCCCAATTGTAACCCCCAACACTGAAAGTGTCCGACGCAATGTATTTTCCAATTCCAATTCCCTTCGACAAGGAGTAACCGGTGATCTTGAACTGGTGAGAACCGTTTACAGTCTGCGTTATAGACGTCGATGTCGTTAAAGAAGAAGAAGAGGGCTCGGACGTGTTCCTACAGACCATGTCCACACCCATTTGACAGAAACGAAGAAATTCCCGATTCTTGGGTTCAATCAAATTGGGTTTTTCTTAGCTTGCAGAAATATCAAATCCCTCTCTTTTCCCCCCACCCACAAGAATCTGAAATGGGTATGATTGGAATCAGAGCTTCAACGGATGTTTTTTTCTTCAGAATTCCAGGAAATGGGAGGGTCGTTTCTGTTTGTAGAGAATCTAACCTCACTTTTCTTCCCACAAGAATCTGAAATGAATTGGATTGAAATCGGGGGGTTTTTCTTCTTCAAGATTCCCGAGATGGGTTTTCGTTTTGCAATTCAGGGGTTTTTTTGGTTTTGCAATTCTGGGGTTTTCTCAGGACGAGATGAATTGAATTGGGTTGGTTGGTTTTGAAAAGATAACCCTGAAATTATTGCAATTATCTCTGTAAACGGTGGATTCGATCGGAGAAATCTAGGGTTTTCTGTGCATCAACAGAATTTGGGAGGGAGGGGGTACGGATCGTACGGTCTATCTGTAAATCTGAAATGGTTGGGTTTGTCTGAATCTCTGATTTTCAGGGATTGAACGTCGGAAGAGCGGTGAAATTCATTGCGGCCTTTGTGGTATTGGAGATTTGAAATTCTAGGGTTTGCTTGATAGAGATAAATGAAGAAGGATAGGATGATTTGGAGGGTTTTTGAGGTTTAGAGAGAGAGAAAGAGAGAGAGAGAGAGAGAGAGGGGATCTGAAAACTGCAATGGAGATGAGAAACCTGGTGTTTGATGTTTGATGGATGAATGAATATATAGAGGGATCGATTGAAATGTGAATGTGATTTCGTGCCGAAAGACGCCGGTCGACTTATATTTAAATTTATTAGTTATAAAGTGTAGCACAAACATTCAAAGGAAGTTTTAATAAAAAAATTAAGATTTAACTCTTAATTCACGGTGCAATAATTAAAGAGTGGTAGCACAGTTGGCTAGGACCATGGCTCGAAAATCGAATGTAATGGTTTTGAACTCATGCTCTCCCCTTAGGGCCACTTGTATAGGTAAAAGCCTTACTTACCCGATGTAGTTCTCAGAGAGATCAGATATCCTTGTCCGCAAAATAAATCTGCATTGTAGAAAAAGAACCAACTTGTTTATTGAACTAATAAACTCGGGCCTTGAAGCTAATTGCCTTAAATCTTCATATATCTTGAGAGATTTTTGAAAAAGCTCCAACTTATTGATCTAGTTTTCTACATTTTTGTTGGCCCTCAAACTATGTTCTGAACCATTGAATATTCTTGTATTTATGGTGATCATCAAGATATATAGTTTTATATCTTCATTTTTCATGGAATTTGAGAAATTTGTGAAAAAAATTCAAATACATCTAAGACAGATGGATGTGCTCATTTACTAATGTAAGAAAGGTGATTTTGACCAACATGTAACACTTGCATATACGTAATAGTTGTATATGTGTGACATTTGCATATATCTAATATTTACATATAAGGGTGCATTTGGCATTATGCCATTTGGATGTTATCATGTTTCCACGAGATAAGGGTACAGAAAACAAATTTGGTATATGAAAATGATTGTTCATAATTTTATTTTCATAGGAAGGAATCTCAAAATCTTAACCCGCCTATAAATTAAGATTAGGTACTTGCCTGATGTCCGCGATTGAGGGAGACGGTCTAGAATTCCTACTGCAAAAGCCCAAAGTGCTAACCCAGAGAAAAGTTGGAAGAGAGAGAGTTGTGTATGAAAATAAAAGAGTGTGGTGGTGGTGTATAAATAGGGAATAAGAATAAGAGTTGTAGTCTTACTTAAATTCTTAAGGAATAGAGTTTGGGTTCTAAATAGATAGGGGTTTGGATTAGAGAAGGATTATACCCACTAAACTGGGCCCGGGTTAACTATGGGTCAAGATACCTATCCAACAAGCCTAACTCACCAACCTAAGTCTAGCGTGGTCCCCAGTTAGACTAATCGCATATTTAATTAAAATACAATCAATTATATAATAATAATAAATAATATATTTAATAACCAAAACGTCACATTAAAGTTGGAACAAAAAAATTTTGTTTTTTTTAAGAAACAACTTACTGGCATAATTTTTTATTTTTTATTTTTTTTAATTTTTTTGTCTCTTGTCTTTTAAAGAATATCATTGGAAGATTCTAAATCCTCTCACTTATCTTAATTGTAGGCCCCAAGTTCACAATTCCAAAGGAGGTGGCCTCACTTTATAATTCCTAGAGGTAGATCACATAGTCACAATCACAAATGGTGGGCCCCTATTATAATTCTATAATGGTTGGACCATATTATAAATCATTTATAAAGGTAGCATCAAGTTGTAATTTCTCTAGGTGGGTCCTGTGTCCACAATCATATTTTAATGGTGGCCCCATGTTTAGATTTCTAAATGTAGGTACCACATTGTAATTTTTTTAAAAGTGGGTCCCGTATTCACAATATACAAAAAATATGGCCCCACATTTTAATGATGGCCTCGTGTTCGGATTTCTAAATGTGGGTACTACTTTGTAATTTTTTAAAGGTATATCCCGTGTTCACAATTAGCAAAAAGGCGGCCCCACATTATAATTCCTAAAAAGTATGTACCCCCATGTTCTAATTTTTAAACGTGGGCACCACATTCTAATTTCTAAAGGTAAACCATGTGTCTACAAATATTATAAAAAAATGTGGCTCCATTTTGTAATTTTTAAATATGAATCACATGGTCTCGTTTACAAAATGTGGACCCACATTGTAAATCCTATGAATGTAAGCCTATATTCTAATTTCTAAAGATGGATCCCATATTTACATTTACAAAAAGTTTGCCCACATTATAATTCATGTAAAGGTGGTCCCACATTATAAATCTAATGGATATAGGTTCCATGTTCTAATTTTTAAAGGCAGGAACCACGTT
Source organism: Camphora micrantha (assembly GCA_003546025.1). NCBI lineage: Eukaryota > Viridiplantae > Streptophyta > Magnoliopsida > Laurales > Lauraceae > Camphora > Camphora micrantha. The sequence continues at coordinate 5,257,326 of QPKB01000011.1, read as the reverse complement.
ATAAGTTCTACAGGTGGGTCCCATATATGACAATAATAGTATTGCAAATAATAAAAGGTAGGGTCCCACATTGTAAATCCTATGTTTGCTCCTTGGAGCGAAATTTTTATAATGTTACCAAACAAGTTCCGTACATCATATTTTTAGTAGAGGAATTTAATATAATGTTGCCAAACAATATATGTAGAGTATAAACTCAACACAACCTAATTTCAGCATAACCTAATCCGAGCATAAAATTGGGAACAACACGAGAATGATGCCAAACAGGCTATAAGTTTCTCAACACTAAAGAGTTTAAATAAAGGCTAAGAATCTCTTCTGCTGGGAGAAAACAAGAAAGGAGATAGGGTCTCCTTGCCTTAGGCCACATTCCTAATTAAAGAAGTCACAAGATTCTTTTTTACAATTAGGGGTGCAAACGGGACATTTCCGGGTCGGAACCATACTAGACTTGGACTCAAACCCGTTTTTAATTAACGGTTTTAGTTCCGAGTCCGATTTTGACTCGAGAATTGTTTTGTTGGTTCCGGACCCAGTTCCGATAGGAAAAACCAGATCCAATTTCGGAACCAGGTCCACCTAGAGGGCTGGAATCTTATTTCAAAATCGACGATTCTAGTTTCTCTTCATTTTTATTTTTATTTTTCTTAAAATAAGCATATCATTCAAGTTTTAAATAGTGCATCAAGTCTATTACCTCTAGTATTATACATAAAAATGTCCACACAAAAAAATTGATTTTGAGGTACAGTCTGCAATATCAAAGGCTCATATGCCGGGTCCACAAGTCAGGACCTATATAGGCCCATAATCAAACTCGTTTATCAATCAGAGCCTAAAATGGGTTCCGAACCCGGACCTGTTTATGAATAAAGACCTAAAATAGGTTCCAGACTTGGTGTTTTGCGGATCGCAACTTCCGAATAATCGGAGAATTGGATATTCGTTTGAAACCCTATTTACAGTGACAGAGCCTTCTAGAGTACAGATGCACTCCGTAATGTTAATAACAAGTAACACTAAAGGCTCAAACTATTAGTGAATGGCATAACATGGTCTGAAAGACCCTAGAAAAAAGAAAAACCTACAATTTGAATGGTCATGGTTGTGTGTACCTATCAAGCACCCTAGGATCAAGCTTCTCGCTAGTAGGGATCTCCCCAAGATTACACTACTCATCATGTGGGCCACCTTTTCAATTAAATGAAAAGGGAAGGTGGGAGTTTCACTTTTCAAGGAGTTTGAATTTGAAATTTAAGTGCCAACCAATCAACCTATGCTGATGGGCTTACTACTTACAAGCCTCGCATGAATTCTGTAATGATAAACGTGCATCTCATGGTAATAAAATGGCACTAAGGGCATCTTAGTTCACATTACTAGTAAAGTAAGTGTCACATAATTGATAAAGGCGAGATGAAGTTTGTGCTGGAGTAATGTTTGTGTTTCTTTTATATGAGATAAAGTAATGTGAGTGGGAGAAAGAGATTGGTAAAGCAGGCACGTTTCATCTTAAGTTTACTTTACCAAATATTACCTTATTTTCATGAAGTAAAATTTTGTCATACCTAAGAATCTATGAGGTAAAGTGGATGGTGGTATGTTGGAGGATTCTTTCTCATTCATTTTTGTCAACTAAACATGGTAGAGGTAAAGTGGGTGGTGGGTAGAATTACAATTCAAAACGCTAACTCCTTATCCTTCATTTCATCAAAGATAATTCACCATGTGTTATCACTATTAATTACAATCAATATCTGTACTCAACAAATATAGAGAAAGAACTACTTGATGGTCGCGACCTGGGAGTCTTGATCCCCTTTGCCCCCTTTAGTACCACCCTTGCATCGCACAACCAAGCCACATGGCATGCAGGTGGGGAATTTGGATCCCCTGCTGCATCTACTGTACAAAAACTGTGTAGTGGTCTATAATATCTTTATATGGGCCCCATGATGGAGTTCCATGAATTTGTTACTTGGTTTCCGTGGAATAGTGGCATAACAGAAGCACAGAATAAAACAGACCCAGGAAGAAGATCACCGTCTTCAATCCGATATCAACACCTTAATTCCACAAGTTAGAGAGAGGGAAACCCTAAATGAAATTGTAATTCATAATATTCCTTTAAAAAAAGCATTACATCACTTTTAAAGAGTCCCGAAATCCTAAATTAATCGAAATAGCAAACTTACTAAAAATAATTAAAAATTACATCAATGCCCCTTGGCGATCCCTAAATAACTTTCTAAGACCTTCCACAATGACTTAAAAGCCTCCTAAAATATGCAAAACGACAACTTACAATAAATAGTAAGTTTACACAAAAACTGCATCTTAAACTTCGTAACGGCTGAATTTCGCTTTCGACGACTCCAACCACCTACGGTTGTTGTCCAGCGCGTAGAGCTCTTCAAAAGCTATGGTTATGGGCTTCGTGACAATACTCGAATCAAAAGTTAGGCTTTAGGTTTTAGTATTCAGGTGGGCTCGGATATTTTATCTGGTCCCATTTAATAAATGGGTCAGGCTTGTAGTAAGTTATAGAGAGGCCATAGCCTGAGCTAGCCCGATTGTAAAAAGAATAATGCGTAAATAAAGAGCAGAAATTTGAACAATGATAATCTCACACACATACGAGACCAAAATATTTAAGCTGCACTTAAGACATTGTAACCAAACTCTTTTTCTTAAATTATATAAGAGGTAGTTCTCCACACATGGATGCGAAACCATATTATTGATGACTAATATTAATAGGAGGGTGATTGATGGCTACTATTAACAGAGGTCAAAATTGGACAACAATCAAAATCAAATTTGAAATTGTCAAGAAATTGGCAATCGAAATCAGTCGGCTTCATATATAATATAATAATTGATTAATTCGAAAACATGTGACTAGAATGAGCATGATTAGCACATGAGGGGGATTTCATATTAAGGGTCTACAATTTTACTGATGGACATACCTAGAAGCATAGGATAATCCTCACAAAATGAAGGTTCTTTAGTAAGGCTCTCTCTCCATCATTAGAATAGAAGGTGGGCCCTTATTTTTTGGAAGACTCAATTGATGATTGACTTTAGCTTTCACCAATTTTGACTAATGACTTAGCAGGAGCCTCCTTTGCTAGAGAGGTGGAAGAATAATTTAGTGATTTTTGATAAAATTGCCCATAAAGTGTGAAAGGCTTTCTCATGGTTCTTTATTGAATTTTATTCTTTTCCTCAAAATTATTAATGTCTCACTTTTTACTCACGGAGCCTTGCTAATTTATTGACATTATATTACAATCCTTCTTCCTAACTTAATTATCTACATGGTTTAGTAACTTACGTAGCGTTTGATTCGTTGGAATAGTTTTATACGGGAATGAAATAGAGAGTGGAATGAATCTGCCATACGATTTACCATCTCTTTCAACCTTCTCTTCCATACGATTTGCTGCCACCTTTTCTTCAATAAGAAAGGAAGAAAAAAACTAGAACTAGAAATTTGTCACTTTAAGAACCCATCAAGTTTTCTTTTCCAGCATTTTTTTTTTTTTTTTTTTTGGTTTCGTCAGTGAATTTCTAACTTTTCAGTCCACATGTGTGGCTTTAAATTCGTCATGCCCAAGCTTTATTGTTTTTTTTTTTCCTTTGTAATAAATGTTAGCTTTCTAGAAACTCCAAGATCATTGGGTGTAAACAAATAAAGCTGGATGGAGAAGATGGAGGTTGGTGAAGATGCAGGTGATGGATGGAATGGATTCTGTTTGGTTGCAAAGATGGCAGTTTGAGGGTGAGTTGGGTGGTACAAAGGGGTTTTGGTGAGGCTTGGTGTGAGGGTCAGTTGGGGCCACATTGGATTCAGTTGATTTTAATGGTTTTTGTTTGGCTATGTTGGAGTTGGTTTTGGAGGCTAGGGATTTGTAGTTCTTTGGTTACAGGTGGTGGAGTCATGAATGGGATTTGCTAAGAGTGTGAGATGGATGGTGATCATGCAAAGTGAGGGTGGTCAGATGGTTGGTGATCATGCAAGTGGTGGTGGTTGAGAAGAAAGCATGACCAAAGATTGTGGTGAGGTGAGATGAGGTGATCAGATGATGAGAATTAAACCATTCATATAAGTCTTTTCTCAACCATGTGCCTTCCTTTTGATCCTTTGATGACGGTGTGAAATGAGACACTAATAACCTCTTGAGTGTCTCATATTTCTCAAAAAAAAAATTTTGAAGGGATTTTTTTAATATATCATTTTTCTTTCCAATTATATTTAATAAAAAAAATTAAAATTTAATTTATTATTATTCTTATCGCTTGCGGTAAGCACGGGCCTTTGTTACTAGTTGACGTTTACGTGAATATGCAATGAATCGTAAAAATGTATTGGTTAAAAACCAAAATAGTTTGATTGAGTGTTTGGAGAAACGAAATCTATACAATTCATTGGATTGTTATTCTTTGTGTTTCAAGACGGTTTTACGAGATATTACAACAAGGGGTTTATCCATGACTAATGATGGCCATATGGGAAATCCCCCTTTTTCCTATTTCAATCCATTGATCAGTACCATTGGACTTGGTGTAAACATATGGAATTTGTGACATGCAGGGTGATCATGTGTGACAAGGGTGAGATTGATCACAGGGTGCCCCATATAGGGCCCCCGTGTTGTCTCAGATGATGCGAGTGTAGGGTAGTAGGAGTGTTCATAGGTCGGATTGGGCCAGGCTAAGCAATATACAGCCTTGGTCGGAGTTTTAAGAACATTAAATCCTTCCCAAATATTAAATGGGACCAAATTTTAGGATAGGTCGAGCCGAAAGACTAAACCCTAAGGTCCAAACCCAGCCCAAAGTGGGCTCGGCTCTGGCTAGTCCAGCCATCAGCCCCACTATTTGTTGGTGCTAAGTAGAGGTGATTGTGCATTCCACCAGAGGTCTTCTCATTAATTTGATGTTGACAAGAGGAATAGTCTATGCCCTATGGTTCATAACACCTTGTGCCTTTTAATTCAGATTTGGATTTCCAATAATCTGATTTTGATCTATTACTGATCTAAAATTGGGCCCATGATTCCAACAGTGTGGATTGATGTACATGTATCACCACATAATATTGTGGCTATGCTCTCTCAAAAACAAAAAAAAAAAACAGGGTACATGACCTGCTTGCACAAGTATCCAAATCATCCTCTTCAATATCCAAAGGATAGAAAAGTGTATTCAAAACATGAGAGGCCTGTGGCCTGAGACCCCATTTATCTTCCATGTGTCTTACATGCTAAGTAGAGTTCCTCTTCTACCCAACTATAAATTTATAAGTGGAAGCGTGCCTTTAAAACCCAAATGTTTCAAAAATCTTGATTTCATCTAATTTTATCATTTTATTTTAATTAGAGTAATATATTATACATTAGCTTAATCATATTTAATATTATAACGATGATTGAATTAGAAAAAAATAAGTCAAATCACATATTTTGTACGTCATCAATCAATGGTGTGGGTCATATTTAAAAATATATAGAATTGGCCTAAGAGAGTTGTCTAGTCCTGTCCTTAGGTCATTTTGGCTGTACCCCACCACCCACATAAAAGGGAAAACAAAATATTACATCACTCAATACAAGCCAATAGATCAAGTGGGGACCACCATTTGATGGTAGGATGAGGCCTTCTAAGATCATGATTTACTGATAGGCAGATGCTAGACTGGCTAGAATCTAAAACATCTCATGTACCCAAAAGCCCTACACCTTTGATCTAATACAGTCCAAATTTATTGGTCAAAATAGAAGTCAACAAAGACCAGCATTCTTCAAACAATAAAAATAAAAAAAAATAAAAAAAAAAAAACACCCAAAAGACCAACATTCGTTTTGTGATGTGAAAAAATTGGATGGTTAAGAATATTCATGATGAGCCCGGGTTGGCTCAAGTGGTTTTAGGACGTATCGTCATAAAGGTTTCGAGTTTGACTTTTGCCCCCCGCTTATCATGCTTACTCGCTTCTAATGATCAACGGGCTATTGTCGGGCATAAGGACTAATTTGGCCATTAGGACGAGATATCCTGAGTATTAAAATAGAAAAAAGAAAAATAGGAAGATTATTCATGATGGTGGGCCCATCATCAACTAGATGGGCCAACTAGGGCAATGTAAGGCTCGCACGAAAAGCTTGGATCGAGTAACATGTGGTTCCCATATGGCTGTACCCTATAATAATTTCTGGAGGAGGAAAATTATGGTATTCCTAGGTACCATCAAAAGATAGTGCTCCTTAATCTCCATGGCTCAAATGAAGGAATGGTGCATCCCATGCAAAGTTGTAGGCCCTTGACCTGCTAGTCTTTTTACAATGGCATTGAGCAATGGCGAATCAGTGGTAAAGCAAGTCCCTCTCCACATGGACAAGGTAGACCCAGAAAACACAAACTCTTTTTTTTTTTTTTTTTGTGTGTGTGTGTGTGTGTGTGTGTGTGTGTGTGTGTGTGGGGTGGGTGGAGGGGGGGGGGGTTTTTGTGTGTGTGTGTGTGGGCGTGGGGAGGGGTTTGTGTGGTGTTGTGTGTGGGCGTGGGGGTGGTGGGAGAGGGGGTGTGTTTTTTTTTTTTTTTTTTTTGTGTGTGTGTGTGTGTGTTGCGTGGTGGGGGGGGGGGCTCTCAAAACCTACTGCGGGGGGGGGGCGCGGGTTGTTCATAATTCTCAAAAACTACTGGGCCTTTCTATTTATTTTTTTTTACTTTTTCAAGTAGGACTCTGTACCAAGGTCTGCCCCTACACATGGACAATAAGGATCAAACGTGGCTATTGTTTTCTTAGATACAGACTTATGTAGAGTGTGTGGGTGTGTGAATTGAGTATTTTATCATATAAAAAAAATGCTCAACTATGTTTTAGGTGGCCACAAATATGAAACAACTTTGCTCTTTTTTTTTTTTTTTTTTTTTTTTTTTTCAGATTTTCAATTAATAAACCAGCTAGATTCATGACATACTAACCAATATCATTCAAAAATATTTCTTGAGCTATAGGAGCAAGTCCAAATTAATAAAATATATGAAAAAAAAATCATAAAATATGTATTTTTAATGACATATATATAATAATATTTTATTTAGCAGGCGCATTGTATGTATATTATATGTATAATGAAAATCTTTTGTTGAGAGGTATCTCTCATGGTATGAATAAGAGGTAACTATTTTCAACCCGTTATAAGACCCTTTTCATCCATCCCACTCCATCACACTCACTGCCCTAGGTGAGTTAACACTCACTCTAATTTGACCTTAAGTGATTCTATATTAGGTCGACCTAAAAATAACCTAACTCATCAATTGAGAAAATTTGAACTTTTTTAAATAAAGGGTAAAGGGTTAGGATTATTTACTAAGCTAAATCTTTTTTTTTTTCCCATTTTTAGTTTATTTCTCTAGAATTGAATCTGTTCCGCTTATTTTTTTTTCAAGATTGGCATAAATCCAAAGGAGGCATATGAGGAAATGAAATACCACGCCTTACGAATAACTTGAGAAGTGTCTCTTCCCCCATTAAATTATCTTTAAATACAAATACAAATACAAATAAGCTTCACATACATGCCTAGGGATCGATCATTGTATCTTCAGATAAAAGGTATCACTCAGTAAACAAATAAGGCAAAAAAAAAAAAAAAAAAAAAAAATCCTAATAAGAGTCCATTGGGCTTGGGATGGATCTAGACCATTAAAGTTTTTTTAAATACTTTAATTCTTTAAACATGAATCAAATCCAGCCCATTGGAATTCAATGAATTTCAAGGCCACCTAAACTAACCCAGATCACACATCAATGTGGACCTTATTGAACCAATAGCCTCATCATGGACTCTAGGTTTGGGTACTCCTGCAGACTTTTGAGTTAATGTGGACCCAATGAACCGCAAGTAGCGCAAGCAATCCAAAGGAAAACGTAAAATCTGAAAGCAATACAAAAAGATTCCAAAAAGGAACACGACAAGGACCTGCTGTGGCCTCTCTTTTCAATCCCAACCTGGATTTCCAATGCCTTCACAACCACAAGCTCCAATGGAAAGTTCTCGATCAAATCCCCTCCAAAACCCTGTTTTTATTTTCTGCCACAACATGCAATTTACCCCAGTTTTTATATATCTGAGAATGCTTTACAGGGCATAAATTTTGGCTGTTTTGACCCCCAAAACAGGAAATCTCAGCTAGAAATCCTTCTTCTGAATTGGGTTCTTCTCAAACATGGTGGAGGCCTCTGTCATAGCATCTGCCACTTACCCTGCTGGGATCTTTCATGAACAAGGCCTCTGTAGGGCTGTTAAGGTAGTGAATTACATAAGAGACTCTGATTTTTCCATTTCTTCTATTTGGGTTTTTTTTTATTTATGTTGTGATTGGAGAACTGGTGATAGGAAACATAAGTTAAATCAATTTCTATTGTTTGGGTTTTTATGTTGTGATTAAGTCCATTTCTTCTATTTGGGTTTTTTATTTATGTTGTGATTGGAGAATTGGTGATAGGAAACATGAGTTAAGTCAATTTCTATTGTTTGGGTTTTTATCTTGTGATTAAGTCCATTTCTTCTATTTGTTTTTTGTTTTTTTTATTTTATTTATGTTGTGATTGGAGAATTGGTGATAGGAAACATGAGTTAAATCAATTTCTATTGTTTGGGTTTTTGGTTTCTATTGTGATTAAGAAATCTGTTGTGTTGAATCTGTGTTTTTGTTCCCCTTCTTGTGGTTTGATGCTTGTTGGAGTGTTTGGTGTCTGGGCTATTGATTTGCATGTACTGGATTTTTGGTTGGTTTTGTGATTTAAATCTGTGATTGGGTTTCATATGCTGTTTAATGAGTACTCCTCCTGAGGTGTTTTTTCCAGTTTTGGCACTGCCCAAAGGCGCAATCAAATGCATGTAACATCCATTTTGCTGGAATATTTATATCAATTGTTAGGGCACATACCGGAGTTTTTTTATTGTTGATTGCTGCTGGTAGACTCTGACTGTCTAGGAGTATGTGCTTTGATTTTGGAGGATGTTTTATTTTTTACTTTGTTCTTCAAAGATAAGTGGAGGGTTGGATGGTTTTTAGCTGAAATCAATATGTTAGTTATTTATAAGGATATCAATTTGATGCAGAAAAGGCAGAAAATTTGGGATTCTGAAGTAGGTGGTTCCTGATTTCTTCAACTCTCCCGAGCACACAGAGGAAGGTGCTATCCTTTCTGCAGAGATATCTGCCTGTGTGTGATTTGGGTTATATTAAAGCTCAATTTGTAACTTCTATTACATGCCGGATATGCTGAAACTGTTATGTGGGTTTCTTTCAATATTCATATTCTAAATCTGATTGCTTAGTTATTGTTTCTGCACTTGGTTCATTACCTACGTTTTTATTAGTATCTGATTAGCACTTTTGTGTTTCATTTGTTTCCCTTTTCAATTGAGTTTTCATGCCTATGATTTTTTTGGGCTTCTTTCTAAATGTATCTGTGTTGTGATCCGGAAATTTCACTTTTTTTAAGGTATTGCTTGGTGAAGGTTGTTTCTTTTAGTTGCATTTGCAATTGACAGTTTTTTAATCTCTATGCCCGTTCTTGATTCCTGTTTGATTTTCAACTGTGTTTCTCGACTTCTTTGTAGTATTTTTGCTGAAGTGCAGCAGTTGCACTTGCTAGTGTCTGCGTGGCAATGTAATGACCATTTTTAAGTGGGACAAGTGGGACATGTGATTCATATGAGGGTGTGGACAGGGTGTGTGTGGGTGGGAGGTTGTAGATGAGGCCTTGTGGGTGGGAGAAACAAAGCGATATTAAATGGAGAGAAAAATGTGGTAGATGAGTAGTAGGATCTTAGGCTAAGAATAAGAAAGTGAGCATCTTCTGGAAATTAGAGAAGTTCAAAATAGGACAAAGTCCACAACAAGGCACAGGAGAATTGTACCCTACACTGAAAACACAAAAGTTACAGTATGAAAGGACTATTCGTATTGACCCCTCATTTAGCCAATGAATCTTCCATTCCATCATTGACCTTGCCAAATGCAAACCAGTTGGATAGGTAATCTTCAACTCATAGTGCTCAAAGGCCTTTGCATTAGTTTCTAGCTTATCATTTTCTTGATAGTTTTTTATTAATTACTACCACAATAATCCACAAACAGCTACACTAAGGTACTTCATCTCTGTTTTATGAGCCCCACATCACAAGTTACAATATGAAAGGACTATTCGTATTGACCCCTCATTTAGCCAATGAATCTTCCATTCCATCATTGACCTTGCCAAATGCAGACCAGTTGGATAGGTAATCTTCAACTGAGAGTGCTCGAAAGCCTTTGCAATAGTTTCTAGCTTATCATTTACTTGATTGTTTTTTATGAATTAGTACCACAATAATCCACGAACAGCTAACTAAGGTACTTCATCTCTGTATTATGAGTTCCACATTACAAACAACATACAAGAAGGAACTCCCTGGTGGATATCTGTTGTCTAGCTGTTCGTAACTTAGGCAAATAAAGTAATCTGAATCCAAGAAGAAACTTATTTGTCTCGACATTATTTTCATATGAATTACTTCTCCTTCCTCAACGTTTGCAAATTAGCTGTCTCGTCATAGATTGTTCTCCAAAGCAAGAAGAGAATAATGCACACACCCCTTTGATTTTGCTAAGAGAAAAAAAATGGATTGTTAAATCAGTTGTTGTAAAAAAAGACCTTTTAAAATGTGAGAAAAATTCTCCTTGGCCGTGAACCCTCCTCAATCTTCAGTTAAACACATTCTGATGAAAACTGATTAGATTTTGGTCTGTGGTTGCCCTTATTATTGCAAAAGGAGGAGTCTCTTTTTTAGAAATCCTATTTAAAAATATTTCAAATGATGGAGCCCATGTGTAGTTCATCACCACCATCCATCCCCTTTTTTCTTGTGGTCTCTCCTAGAAGTCAAGCGTTATTGCCTGTGGCTTCGATTTGGGGTATCAAAGCCTCTCCACTTGTGTTGGCCTTTGGGTGGTTGGCGTTTATGGGTGCCATCTTCACATTGGATAATCTTCTCACATGCAAAGTTATGACAGTAAATGCTTGTCCCCTACGTTTGAAGGACACTAAATCTGTGGATCACCTCCTCAACTGTAGGGCGGCTTAGTTTTTTTGAAGAAAGGTTTTTGGTTGGTTTGATTATAGTTGGGTTTTACTTAATTCCTTCCATGAGATTTTTTATGCTCGCAAGCAGCTGGTGGGGTCTTATAGGGGAAGGTTATGTGAAGGTCTCACTTTTGGTAGGTATTTGGACCTTGTGGAAGGAAAGAAATGCTAGATTTTGATAACAGGTATTCATCCTTGGAAGATTTGGTGGAGAATGTCAAATTCTTTGTGGCTTCTTGGCTTTCCTCTGTTCGTCGTTTTTCGGATTTCTCAACCATTTGCATCATGTACAAATTAAGGGAGGTGGTATCCTCTGCCTCATAATCCTCAGATCCTCCTGATTTGGAAACCTCCGTTGTCGGATATGATTAAGTTGAATTTCGACTGAAGCATGGTTGGGAACCCAGGTCACGCTGGTACGGGAGGCATTTTAAGATTGAAGGAAAGTACTACCGTATTGTTCTTCTTAGGGCCGGTTGGTTTTTTGCTTGGTCAAAAAGTGGAGCTTGAAGCTTGATGCATTAGTGAAGCTCATCACGCCAACCTTCATAGTCTTTTGGTGGAGGGGATTCAGCTTGTGTGACAAGATGGATTGTGGGCATGTGCCTTGCCCTGTAGGGCTTTGCAGATGCTATGGAGGAAATCTAGGAGTTAGCTAAGGATATGGTGTTCTTCTTTAATCACTTGAAAAGGAGCGCGAATTCGGCAATGGATACTTTGGCTTAAGAGGGAGTTACTCATCCTTCAATAGTTTTAATTTCTCTTGATGTTGTGTTTTGTTAACCCTTGTTTTGTGGGCTTAGTTTTTCTAGGTGCTTTTGGGGCCCTGTAGTATATTTCTCGTGCTGTTTGTGCCTCTTTAATAAAATTTGTTACCATTCAGACAACAACTTGCATGAATTTTTCGAATAGCTCTCTTCAAGAAAGAGCTTCCTTTTTTCCTTTTTTTTTTATAAATGGAACACTTAGGTGTTTTCAAAAAAGGCAAGCTAGAATTTGATTGAAACTCATACAAAAAGATCGACTAGTAATTAATAAGGTCTCTAAACATTTCAATGAAAGGTGGGGTGTTTTCACAATTATCGATTCATCTAGGGGTTATATTTATATATATGAAAATGATCCTGTACATATGCCATGCACCAGCTTATGGAACACACCAGCTTGTGGGGCCCACCTTATGGCCCATCCAAATAGAACAACCCCCCCACCCACCCACCCAAAAAAAAAAAAGGCACCAATCCCATGGGGTTTGCACCGATCTGAATGGATTGCACCCATGGATGGAGGTTTAATTTTTCTTTTTGATATAAAGCCGGTAAACTTGTGGGCCACGGATGAAGGGGTTAGGGGTGCATTAGATTGACTATAAATTTGATATCTGGAATGGTCCCACTTGAATCTTTGATCCCCCCTTGTTCCATCATCTATGGGGTTCAAGGTGGGCCCCACTGTAAGGATGTAAAGGAGCAGGGCCCTATATATATTTGAATATCATTACGTAAAATTTTCCACTGGTAACCATTCCAAAAGATTAAAAAAGAAACAAGGAAATCTCCAAGTTGTTTAAAATAGAAAAATAGTTTCTTTAATTGATCTAGGTGGCACAAATCCAAACTGGCTTTCTAAAATTTTGATTCTTTTCATAGGCTTTGCTCAATTATTCTCAGTGAAGTTTTCATTGTATGGATTGTCTGATGCCTTTATAATTTGTTCAGATTTGAATATCTCCATTATGCTTCCAGAATGAGACCATATCTCTCTTTCTCTATTTATCTGGTATTCTTGTACCCAAGATTTTGTTGAACAACAAGTTAATTTTAATCCATCATAGCCCATATTTCTATGGATATATGATTGGCGCAATGCTTCGTTTTCTTCATTGATTCTAGATATTTTGCTGAGAGAGAGAGAGAGAGAGAGAGAGAGAGAGAGAGAGAGAGAGAGAGAGGTAACTTTGATTTTTTGTTTGAATACACTTACGTGATCAGGGTCTCTAATTGTCATCTCTTTGTATGTTTTCTTAGTTCTACCTTTTGCTTCTTAGGCCTTTCTAGGTCTTCTATATTTCTTGTTGTCTGCCACTTCTTGATGATTGTTTTCTTTCTATCTGTAGCCTTTTGGGCTTTTGCATTCCATCACGAAGATATGCCTGATGGTAGTTAACATTTACTCGGTAAATCTGATGAAATTATTTACCTATGTAGATATTCCCTACCTTTTATCACTTAAGGGGTATTGTTTTATAGTACATGCATGGCAATTGAACACATGTTTTTTTTTTTGGGATGGTTGCACTATCTTCTGTTTTATTGGATACATTAATTCTTTGCTCCAATAGTGTTTTTTTTTTTTTTTTTTTTGATTGATTATTTATAATTTGGCTGGTGCAGGAGTTTCTCCCTCTACCTCTTGTATCATGTCAGAGCACCAAACAAGATATTTTGAGGTCGAGTTGCCTGAAGCTTGGGTCAACTCACATTGAGGATCAATGGAAATCAGCACACTTGTTGGCAGAGTCTAACCAATCAGTCATTATTGACTCTAGTGCCAGGCGACCTGTACTTGTTGATGTGCAAGGTTTGAATCTTTTATGAGTTATTCTATGTAATTGTGGATCTTTGGGCATGCATTTTTTGGCATTGTTATTGAAATTTGTGAAAACTGATTAAATAATTAATTTAGTAGTAGCTTTCATCTTAGGAATTGATTAAATTATCTCCCTCTAAGGTAGGTTAGAACAAACATATATCTGGAATGATTAATTAAGCTGCATTTGAGCTGAGGGCTGGATGTACTGCAAGAACTATGAGCTGAGTATTTTAACTCTGCAACCTATTATGAATTCTAATGCTTATTAGCCACCAATCTCAACAATAAAATATTGTGAACTGCGTTAATTGTTGTCCCATCCAAAAACGGCCTAGTTCTTCCATGTTTTTGCTGAAAATGCAGAAGGTTATCCTTCCTGAATTTTCCATTTTTTCTGCAAATTTTAACTGCTTGAACTATTGGAAATTTGAAATGATAAATCTGGTCCTTTTGTGTGTTAATTAAAAATTATACTTATGATTTCTACCTTTTATGGTTGCCAGATTTTGTGTTATTGTTTGACAACCAGAAATCTGGACTGCAGAGTAGGTACAGTTTGACCTTAAGACTAACAGCCTAAATTGTGGAAATTGTCCTTGTCACACACAGGCCTCTGTATGCACCTTTCAATCGTTGTTTTTTTTATTTTTTAATACTTGAGAAATATAATGATAAGGGTTTGGCGTCAACACTAATGACTAGTGGTAAAGAAAAACTAAACAAATCTTTGGAAAGAAAGGAAAATTTTCTGAAATATTGTCTAACAGTGATTTCAAAAACAAAATACGCGGAAGTCCTTTTCATTTGCAGTAGTTCACTCATGAGGATGGAATTTTGGCTATTTAAAATAAAATTTTTAATTTTTATAATTGAAATTAAAATCAGAATAACAGTGCAAAGGTATTAGTATTTGGACTGTGCATAAGTATATGAAAAAAAATCTTTGCAGCACAGATAGGAGGAAGTAATAAGTTTAGTCATGCAAGAGACTTTTCAAAACCACTAATGTGAAAAATTATTTTCTTTGTGTCATCATTTCCATTTTTCTAAATGCCCTTTAACAATGAGCAGCTGATATTATTGTTCCTCATATCTATAATAATCTTTTGTTAGGGGAGTGATTATGTAAGGTTGACACATGGTATGTCCACGTGAGGTCAAATCAAATTTGTACATGTCGGGTCCCCTTTTAAAGATCCAAAATGTTCTTGTGGCCCCACCCTCTTTATTTATAGTTGGCCTAACTCTTCTCCAAAGAAAGATATTTTAATCGTGAGATTCAAGAAAATGTGATTAAAACATTAATTAATGATCATTTATTAACAAAGTTAATTTTTTTTTACTCAAATGGGGCCCATATTTTGGCGATTTGAACTATCCATTAGATGTTCAATGGTCAATCTTAATTAAATCGGTGTGAAACTTGGGGTGTGTGCACTGCTGATGCATGGGAGGACTGAAGTAATGGTTCGGATCCATGTCATGGGCTATATTGAAAAAATCTTTAATTAAGAAATGTGATATATACTTGATATAACTTCATTTGTCCAAAAATTCCCAAACCAAACACTGATTGTTGCATTGAATCATCATTCATGAACCTTAATAGGTAAAACATAGGTGGGCTTTCTTTCAAACAGTTTGGATCTTTACAAAGTGGACTGCACATGTTCAAATTTTATTCAACCTTGATCACATGGTGTGGTCAACCTTATATGATCTATAAATATGTATGCTAATCTGAGATACTTTCGTTATGTTTCTGCTCTCTGCTATTTCTTTGCTCACGCAATCGTTTTGGGAACAGATGTCCGCTCTGACTCAGTAGTCTTTAGCTTTGGGATTGCTGAACAGTGTGCACGACATGAAAAAATCTTGCAGTACCTCATGTCAGGATCTAAAGCCGAAGTGGAAGGATTCCACTTTTCCATGTTGTCTAATCTTATGGGGCTTCATACTGTGGCAATTGACATGCGCCAACTGTCAACACATCCCACAGAAGATGAATTCTGTCTCTATGACATTGATGGCAATGATCATCATTCCTTCCTCTATGAAAAGAGTGGATTTTATGGACCAAAGCCTCTCTTGGATTTTGTTGGGGATTTGGGACGCAGCTCAATGGTTTCAGTTCATCCAGATGGCCGAGTCTTGTTCACGGGCACTGGGGCAGAGGTTAAGGACCTAATTTCAATTGTTTCTGAGTTTTATCCATCAAAGAACCCAATGAACTGCAGTAAACAAGCACTCTTGGTTCCTCACTTTACGAGGTACGGACACTTTGTAAATTTTGTATTATGAAAATTTGAGCTTTGCTTTATTATACTTTTCAGAAGTGATGGATTAATGGTGGTTTTATTGCATATTTCATTTTATTAGGCTTCATTGTGAGCAGTTTGGTTGATATTTCAGCATTGGTTGGCCTATTTCCTTGTAGATTTTCTTTTTCTCAATACTTTCGTACAGATCTTTATATATTTTTCTTGGAGATTTCAGTACTCTGCCAAGCTAATGATCATTTGGCTTGCAATCATATTGGAATTAATCTCTTATTTTTTAAAACATTGTGAATACCTTCCTTGATTTGACAAATAAAGACTAAACATCACCATGTCTTTAAAATCTTATGAATTTCAGAAATGTTGGCTACAATACAACACTGCTATTTTGATATGTTTGGAAGTTTTTCCATTAAGCCCTTCCTCTCCTTCAAATTTTTTTTTCTCTAGTACTATTGTGGCTATAGCAATATCAACAGCGTAAAATTGAGGGCTCATTTCGATTTAAGGATTCCTGTCATTGACCCCTCAAATTCATCGATTCATGAATCCATCTCAGTTTTCTCATGTTAGGATATATATGGACTATGGATTTGCCTCTTTGCAAATTCATGTATTCTTAAATCCTATATAAGTGTGGATTTGGCGAAAAAATATATCCATTCCCCAATAGGGCTGCACAACCGGAAATCCGGTCCGGTTTTTGGACTGGAATCCGGTCGGACCGGATTTCCGGTTGTAGTTAAATGGGAGGACCAGACCGGACCACTTACAAGTGGTCCGGTCCGGTCCGGTCCGGTCTGAAACTTTTTTTTTTTTCATAATCTTTTTTATTTTTTCATTTTCAACACTCATCTTAAGATAAAAAAATGTGAATTCATTTAAAGACTTGAACATTGCTGGCTGACTTAATTCAAAGTTTAGACATTTTGAACTTTTTTATTTTTTAAGTTTAAAGTTTTGTATTAAAAAAAAATTTTTAAAAAAATTTATTATTAATCCGGTCCGGTCCGGTCCAGACCGGTTCTTAAAATGTTTGGACCGGACCAGACCGGATATAACTGGTTTTTCAATCCGGTCCGGACCGGACCGGATTTGTATTGTTAAGACCACAAATCCGGTCCGGTCCGGTCCGGTTCTGCGGTCTGGTCCGGTCTGCGGTCCGGTTTTGTTCAGCCCTATTCCCCAATGCTTTAATTTTGGAATCCTTTTGCAAAATCCAAGGAGAGCTTTTCTATCATGACTTTGTCATTAGCAATTATGAAGTTTAAGTGGACCGTGCATTAAGTGCGTGGTGTCCACCATGATTCTCACCAGTTTCCACTTTGGATTGGTGTGCCCCATCATGATTCCATCATTAAGACAATGGGCCTGTTGTGATTCCTCGTCCTAGTCATGATACCATTCCATCATTAAATGGCTTGGGCTCACCTATTCCCTCTTTTGGGGCTGTAGCCTACTTTAGTTCTATTATTTGATAATGGGGCTGTGATGATTCCAGCATTAGGCGAGTGGACCCGGCATCATTTGATCAGTAGGTCCCTTCATTATTGTATCATTAGGCGGGCCCAAAGAGTGGATTTCTATCATGACTTATATTGGCAAGTATGAAGTTTGAGACAACTGCGATTCATGTGAGAGAGAGAGAGAGAAGAGAGAGAGAGCTCTTGCATTGAATATGAGAAAATTTCTCCAATGTCAAGCTGTTATATTAATTTAACATATAACTTAATAAACTAGGCATATGAAGAAATGATCAGACATAATTCAGTGGTGACATATAAAAAAAAAAAAAGGAATTTAAGGATAGTAGCATCTCCTTGGTAGAAGTCTGACAGATATCCCAACAAAATCTTCCATTTGCAAAATGTTATTCGGAATCTGTTGGTGAATATGGATCCAGAAGCCAAACATCCAAAATACAATCATATCCATCTCTATCCAATGATTGGTACTCTTGTTCTTGGTAATAATACGTATTGTGCAGAAATAAATATCAGTCGCTAGTTTTCACTTTACATATTCCAACAAAAATGCCCCTACTTCCACTGAGCAGATTAGTTGTCATTTCTCATTACTGTAAGCCAGGGGCTCAAAAATTTGTCACATAGAACCCCACCTAACCCATATACAAAATAAACAAAAGGGAAATTTTCAATTAAGGCCTTAAAATTTTGCCTTAATTAAAATACCCAAATTGCCCTTACTCCACATTTGCTGAGTTTAAGAGCATCAAAGAAGGTGGTGCACTGTGCACTTCACATTTGCTGTTCTCGTAGTGCATTCATTCACCAGTCACTTGCATCCCATGGGTTATCCAACCAAAATCCAGACTCTTGGAGGGACACGGATTTTCCAAATACTTGCCATTGATAGGATGAAAAACCCCTTCTCTGGATGCCTAGAAAGACGATACCGAGAAACATCGATCCGTTCTCCCCATCCAAAGTCACATGTCCATGCCTACATCTTTGATAGAAACTGAAGAGAATAGCATTAAGATTGCTTGGAGCTGCTTTTTCTATGCTTCCATCAAGTTCCTCCTAGAGACAGACCCCCATACCTTTTGGCAATTGAACCTCTCCAAGCATTCATACTATGACTATCTTGTTCTGAGCATAATAGAAAATCTGATTGCCAAAGGTCTATCGCCCACCCAAGTACCAAGCTAGAAACAACTTTTGTAGCAATTTTGCACTTCTAAACTAATATTTTCCATGAACCTAGCACAAATTAAGCCAATTCCCCACCGCACACTAGAGTGTTGAGCAGATGCCTCATTTCCCAGCCTCTTCAGGGTATGCAGTACTTGGATCCAAGGACCTTTTTCTGTAAACCATCAAAACTGTCACCTAACTGCCACAAATATTTTCCCAAGAAAGCTTGGTTCATCTCAAGAAGCAGCCTGATACCATCCTTTTTCCACAGCCCAATCAGCTATGCGGACTATCTTTACACTCTCCCTGGACTATCCATCTTTCATCTTGGTTTCCCACATGTTCCAGTTCAGTGTTTTGGTTCAGGAAGGCTATGTGTGCCTTGTTGCTGTCCTCGGGTTGGAGATGTGACTCCACATGTCTAGGCAGCTGAGTGTGAATCCTTCTCAATAGCTCATACTGCTTCCCATCTGTTGCCAACCTAAACAGATGCAAATCCTCTGTTTTCTCTCCTCTCCATCAATCTTCTTGGCGAAGTTGAGGATTTCCACTTGAACGTTGGACATAATGGCCTCTTTTGCTTCCTCCCACTGACACCTTAGCCTCATATCTTTTATCTAACTTCTTGTTTATTATAGATATCATCTCTGTGCCTTGTTTGTTTCTATTGTTATATTTTCCTACTAAAGTTCGAGTTTTTTTTTTTTTTTGCTTGATTAATTTCCTTTTCTCTTTATGCAATTGCCATTTTTGAATCATGCCTGACTTGGTGTTATGCTCTAGAAACACAATGGACGGTGATGCAGCGCAGGTTAGCGTTATGAGCTCCTCTCTGAAGCTACAAACTGTGACCGTTGCTCCTGTGAAGAGGTACTCTTTTGAGGCTTTGAGATTGGAACTTTAAAAACCATTTTTAAGTAATGATGTGGTCAGACTCTTAAAATAAAAAGAAGTAGGTACCATGTGATCACCCTGTATGGTGGGACCCATTAACATCAAGTCAGCTGTTTAAGTTGTGCATGCAGAATGACCTCCTCTCTCTCTCTCTATGTAGGCAGTCAGGTTAATTTACCATGTCATTCCTCTTGATGTAGATGTTTTTGTTGCAGTGTGATATATTATTATGATGCCACTAATTTGATATTAATAGTCAGTCAAGCAAAATTAATCTAGAATAGCTGACACATCACTACTCTTTAGTAGTAACTAAGTGAAGTAAGATGCAATAAATTGTGGAGTTATAGAGAACATGATTATAATCAGGGTTGAGTGAGAAGGAAGAACTCACAAATCCAGCCCGATATCGATTGGGATAACCACTGAAAGTTCACTATGTCATCATTTGAAAAGAAGTGTTAATATGTTGCCTTGTGCATTCACTTTACCACTATTGACTTGACTGCTCAGTATCTCTTTAGTGGCTGATGCTCACTGTTGGATGGAAATGGAGCCAGTCTCAATCCATGAACCACTTAACATAGATCTGAAGTGGTTAGGATTGTTCTATGGAATTTACGGTGCATCTCCTATCCCTCTTGGGATCCACCATATGAACAATTTGGATTATGAAAGATAATGTCTGGCATATACAAACTATCAGCCCAAGCAAATATATAATTGGACATTTTTATATTGTTTGTAAATAAACAAAAAATCTCTTCATTTTTCTTATTTATGACAATTTTGTGATTCCAGTCCTGAGAAAATCAAGTTAAAACCATCAACGAAGAAAAAGCAAAGTCGGAAAGCTGTCCGAGAGAGGGATCTCTTCAAGAAGAACTACTTCCATGCTTGTGAGAGCCTTCTATCCGTACTTGTACATAAAAGGCATGGGAAAGCGACAATACTCTCCCTAAAGAAATCTGGCCCCGAGCTGCCACAACTTCTAACCCAATTTTCAGCTGGGATCGCTGGAACAGGTCTTGCAGTAATTTTCTCTGTCATCTGTAAAACCGCTGGCGGAAGAGTACCTTTCTGCACTACCAAGCTGCTGAACACTGGATTCGGGTTGGGTCTAGTTTGGCTTTCTTGTGCAGTAAACAGACTGAGAGATACCATTATCCATATCAGTAAAAACTCAAGCAGGGCAGGGTCTAATGAGAACGAGATCATAAGAAAAGTGGACAGCAGTGTTAATGAAGTTTTCTTAAGGGCTGCAGCGATAATGGCAGTAGCTGTGCTGAGGCTTGCGTGATAAAAGGTTAGAAGATTTGAAGATGGATGTTTTTCTTGAGACCATGAACTTCCATCAGGACCTATTCAAAAGGTTTGAAAATCTTGAGGGTACATGGTTATTCTTGCTGACATAGATTCGATGGAAGTTGGTGTGCTCATCTAGGAAAGATTACATATCTTTCCTTTGTCAGTCTCATGTAATTAAAGCTTTGTTAATAGAACGGCAGCTTTTGATTACTATAGAATGTTTCTTTTCCCCACTAGTGTCACGGATGAATTTTGTAGCTTCAGAGAAAAGATTACAGCGGAGTTCTATTTATCTTCCATCCTTTTTTTTTCTTAAAAGCTTTTACAGTTACCGTGAATTCATTCATGAAGTGGAGAGGTCTTGTGTTTGACACCTATCTTCGTTGGCCACTTTCCATTGTTTTACATGGTGCATGTGGATAGGAGGGTTTGTAAGGATTAGTTCTTGGCTGTCCAAAATCAATTGTCTCTCGTTCTCAAGGCTAAAAGCTCCTGGGCTGGGCGGGGCGGGAGATGCTGGGGGTTATCAAGAAGAAAGTGTTGATATGATGAACAGCAGTAAGTTTAAGAGCAGCTCAGTGACAAGTGACAAGAAAATACCCTCAGACCAGCAAAAATGATGCCCCTTCTGATCTTAGTAAAGGGTGCCCACCTATGATGATTCCAATTCTACACCCTTAACACATGCCTATCCCCTTTAAATTGGCACTAGTCTTTGTTTTGACACTAATCCGGGCATTATCCACCAGTTGATTTAATCACAATAAATTCGAGCGAACGCTGAGAACAAAAAATGGATAGGATCATTTGGTTGAACTGATGTTGTGCATACCCTGATTTGCTTTTCACAAAATGTCATTTTTCGTGTTTAGTAGAAAATGAATTCACTTGCTTGTTGCGGAAAATGTACTGTACAGAGAAACAGATAAATCCCATGTATCAATCATATCATGAGATATGGCACAAAAAAGTTTTAAAAAAATATTGACTAAAGTCTAACAATGACATTATCTGAATTTCAGTCATGAAATTGGAAAAACCGAATTTAAGAATGACTAATATGTCATGGAGATGGTGGTGGCCATGCCATTGAGTATGAGTGGGGCACTGTTGTTAACATTAAACGCTGGGGAAGAGATGGTATCGAGGGTGAAAAGGGATATATCTAGATGCAGTTCAATTTGTTCTTCAAAGGAGAAAATCTGTTGATGAGCCCATCCTTCAACTAGATCAAGATGAGGGCCAATTTGGTCATGGTTATAAAAATCCTTCTCAACAATATCAATATGGATACCCATATGGACAGTATGGATATGGTCAGTCAGGGTGGTGGCTGTCAAGTTTATGCTTATGGGCGAGAAATTAACACCAACCACAAGATGAGTCAGAAAGAGGTAGTCAATTCATTGAAATTCTTTATCCTTTTTTATCATGGTTATTGTGCACAAAATTGTCCACCTACAAGAAGAGATTATGATGATAATGAAGATGATGAACAAAGGTTTCAACTAGCTCAATCCTCCATGTGGCATTGATTTGAGGTATGAAATATGAAATGTGAATGTCCAATAACAAATTATATTTCACTGTATTGTCATTTACAAGTTATTAACCCATGAATCCATGTAATATGGTGCTAATTTTCTGCTCTTCTAGTGTTTAAAAATGAATTATATGAAGTCATGAGCATTCCATAGCCAATGCTTTAACATTTGTTTGGAAACGGAAAGGAAATTCTATTAAAGATTTCGGGTGATAGAAATCCCCAAGAAACTCATCTTTAGTTGCAAAAGCCTCAACAATATACAAATAAGGACACAAGCAAATGAGTTATTTCAGGCTCATGGAATTCACATCAGCTACATATCATAAGAAGAAATGAGACCCAAAACACTAAAATTCTCATTTCACAGCCTGTGAATTCATATTAGCTATATATATCATAAGAAGAAATGAGACACCCAGAACACTTTTAAGGTTTCATCTTACAGATGTTTAGTTGACAACTAAAACATAACCTGTGTGATGCATGAGATGCTGTGTAAATAGCCATTGGGAATTGTCATCATGATTCTGAGTCCCCTTTAACGATGTGGCAACAAAAGATGGAAATATGGTGGCTCATCCAACAATCAAAGCTTAGCATGACCAATTGCTTTCATCAAATTTTTTTCGAACCAGTAACTGCTTTCATCATCTAAAAGGTCTAGTGTGAATTGTTTTGAACAGCCTGTCATTATCTTGCCAGAAAATGGTTTTCCGAAATATAAAACCCAACATTAACACACAATTTTTTTTTTCTCAAAATGGCATTGCCAATTGCAACACTAGAACCCTAGGTAAGCAGATCCTGGTGAGGCCTTCAGAGGGATAATAACAGTTTTCCCCCTTTTTTGATAAAGGGGTTAATGAACATAACTAGGTTCTCAAACCTGGGAGAATAGCGACCGATACCAGTAGTGCAATTTGTACCATTCATCATCCAATGGATCTAATTCATAGAGTGCCACTTTGATTAAATGTGTGTTTTTTTCTTTATTATTATTTTTTTTTATAACAAGCAGTTAGAACTGCTTTGCTGTATGGTGGGAGCTGAATATTGGATCATAAAAAGAAAAGGAAGAAGAAGAAAAACAAGTTGCAGGGATATGCATCAAGATGGAAGGGTGAAATTAGAAGGAAGAATTACATCAGGTACACACACAAAGGAAAACTAAAGAATCCCAGATAGATGGGGTAAATACCTAGATGATGATTACATGAGAGTTAACTTCAAGGATAATTCTATTATAAGGGAAATCAAAGAATGTCATTTGAAATGTGGCACGGACATAGTGAGAAGACTAATAGATATAGCCTCTTCAGAATGCATCGAAGGGTTCACCGAAACCAGGAAAAGGCAGCAAAAACACTAAAAGTAGCGAGAGAAAAAAAATGGATTGCAAAGTTGTATAGAACATGACTTCAAATGGGGTCGAGTGGAGAAGTATCCAAATGGATGGGACAAGACTTTGGGTGAATCACATTTTGGATGACCCATGTCTGGAAAATCGTGGAGAATTTCAGCTACCTTATTCAATGATAATTATTGCCAATATTCTCTCTAATAACTAGATGCAGAAAGACTAGTGGGGTTTTTCTACTACATTTTACATCTAAAGCAAGGTACACCAGATGTGACTGGTTATGGCTCACAGAGATTCTATTCACCAAAAACACTCAAGAATTCAAGGATAACTAGTTCAACATGAATATCTGCAAGCAAGAAGATTTAAGTGGGCAAGCCCTGTGCAGCATCAGAAATAAACTTCATTATTCGCAATAATGTTGAGTTAAAGAACTTCACTGACAGATCAAACCATGTCAAGAATTCTGCACTCTCAAATGCAGAAAAATGAACTATTTCAACAAAATGCCAAAATTTCACATGTCACTAAATCAGATGTGGGGTACATGTAAGAAATACCACGCGCATGTTTTGTTTGAACTGGCAGTATACGGTACTCAATTTTTGAACTTGTAGAGTGGACGAGAAAAACACTGAGTGAGAGCTCGAACAGTTCAGAAGATGAAATAATGGTGGATTCTCTTAACATTTCAGCTGATCACCTTGGACACTACACCTGCACCAACTGTCCTCCCTCCTTCCCGCAAAGCAAATCTTTGTCCTGTTGAAACCATCAACATGTTGGGACAACTTCATTAAACATTTAGAAATCACATAATAGCATGAGTTATTATCATTTTAGAAAGAAAATCAAAACGAAATTGTACTCAACCCGGAAACGGGAAGCTCTGTGAATTTAGTTATGGGATCTGGATCAGGATCAGCATAAGCCTCAAAACATTGTTATAAAGTTTGAATCTTGGGATTTTCTTGTCTTGTCATAATATTGGGAGGTTTGTGAACTTTCATTTTTCTTGGAATATTATTGGACACCAAAATAAAAATAATTAAAAATGCAAAGATTGGAAAATAAGTAATAAAAACATACTTAAAATATAAAATTAAGAATATAGAGATTCAAGTCTCTAAAAAACCGTCAAGGTTATTCAGTTCAGGAGATAGTTTGCAAATATCAAGATATTTAAGCTACAACGTTCCACATATTTCTAATTGAAATATAATTGATAATGTCAAGATGTCAGTGATAGTGTTCAAACTAGAACTCCATGCTTGGACTTGGTACTCAATTTTCAAAGCCTGATCCTTCTCAAAAAAAAATCCAAAGCCTGATTAATTAGAAGAAAGCAGATACAGAACCCCTTGTTCTCTAAAAGTTTACAGGCCTAATATAGTCATTTCTCTAAACAAGCATAGACACTGACTTCCTTTTAGATATAGTCATTTTCTTCAGACGCTACTGACTTCCTTTTCCCATATTGTTGAGAATTTGAAAATTCATACAATGCACTCGGCCAATACACATCTCCTGTGTATTATATAAGATGATTGACCTCATTCATGTTGACCATTTTTACAATGTTGGCTGAGCAGAAGCTGAATTTTCCCAACAAGGTGTCAATTAATCTTTTTTTATTTAATATTTTATCAGTGGTTTAAGGTAGACTTCTAAATATTGATCTAAAAATTAGAAAGTTACAAGGCAGAAGAAAATGAAAGGCAGGGGAACAAACAGAAAAAGAGCAAGAGTTTCCCGAGTCTGACATCCCTGAAATTCAAGACATGCCATTCCATTTCTTAAGCATCAGCATTTGAGTGACTTCATGACATTGAGGCACATAAGTTACTAATGTATCCAAAATTCATCAAAAGCACGTCAGAAATTACCTGTTTCAAGTGGAACAGGAGATATAAGCTCAAAAACAGCAGTCACATTATCACCAGGCATAACCATCTTTACATTTTCAGGCAATTCCACCTTCCCAGTAATATCGGCTGTACGCATAAAAAACTGAGGTCTGTAATTTGAGAAGAATGCAGTATGGCGACCACCTTCATCCTTTGTGAGCACATATATTTCTGCCTCAAATTTCTTGTATGTTTTCAAAGAACCTGGTTTACAAATAACCTGCAAATATAACATCAAGGAGAACAGTTGAACAAAATATCAGAATTTCTCACATTGTTAAGGGCGGCAGTATCATAGCTTTCAGTCCAGCAATCAATGAATCCGACTGGTCAGGGAATCAGGAAATTCATAGCTTCCGTCTTCAAATTTGTCACAAATAAAAGCAGACAGACCACTAATCTCTCTCCATTATGAATTCATGAAGAAAGTCAAGGATGGGAATGGTCTACTGATGTGGAAAAACCAGCATAGTATACACTGCAAACATTAAGCTGTTTTTTTTTTTTTCTTTTGCCTTTTGCTTACTATTGTGATAAATAATTATCCACGAGTACACCAAAGTGGACATTCTTTCAAATTTGAAATTCAATGTGATTAACTCAGTAATAATTCATAGTAGACGAGCTTGGGGAATTACCCACCTGTCCTCTTTGTACATCCCCTCGTTTTAAACCACGTAGAAGAAGGCCCACATTGTCGCCAGCCTACAAAATGATGGAACCATATAAACACAAGCTATCGGCCTTTCAAAAATAATCAGAGTTACTAAAGGCTGTAGCTCACTTGTCCATGATCCAATATCTTTTTGAACATCTCGACACCAGTTACAGTAGTCTTAATAGGACCGCCCTGAGAGGAAAAAGAAAGATGATTACATGAATATGGGAACTTAGGTAATTTGAGCTTAAACTACTAGCTCCAAATGATGTTTAAGGATCAAGATAGGTATGGTACAAATGTCAAACAATTCTGGCAACTACATAAATGTCATATGACATCCAAAATCAAGTATTACTTCAATGGAATTAAATGATCGAACAGAATCGGCGCGAACAGGAAATTAAAATGCCTCACAACAGTGAATCAAACCAGAACCTGAAATTAACCACATACCTGCATCAATCCTAAAAGCTCTACATCTTCTCCAACCTTTATAGTACCTTGTTCAACACGGCCAGTGACGACAGTTCCACGTCCCTGTAAATACAGAAGCAGCAGTCATGTGCAAGCAAAATACCCATCATCACTCCTGGTATGACTTTTTTGGTTCAATTTGATAGCCTATACTAGCATGTTTTTAAAGCAATACTAGAGAGAAATAACCAAGGAACTAGGGATTTCATTATCTATCTGCCACACAGAATGACATGATGTAGCAGGTACATAGTTGCTGATTAAGACATGTCGATCTCAAAACTCTCAGGGCATGAATATCACATGTAACCAAGTTCACTGAACAGCATCACGACAATATTGAGAATGAAACTCAGGCTGCACAGATTCTTCAAAATGAGAAACATAGTAGTTTACAGAACAAATCAATCACAACACGTTGGATTCTTCATGAGTTTTTCTAGCACTAATTTAAACATTGTTCTGCAGTTGTTAATATATTATTATAGTTCTTTTGAAATCTAACTAAAATATTACATATTCTATTGGATTTCTAGTGAGAATTGTACATTCTCCGTTTATTGCTGTTATTTTTGTATATTATTTAACTAAGAACAAAATCTTTTTTATTAAATATGTTCGAGATTTGCAAATTTGGATATCTCCTAGGAGAAATGGATACCTATTACCTATGCAAGTCCAGTTATGACTTATCATGAATGGAATTTCCCTTTATTTGAAAATTAGCACAATTAAAAATGAAAAGGTGAGAAGATATTTTTAATAATAATAATAACAGGGTTTTTACCAAAAGTATCCTCAAATACACATAATGCCCAAAAGCATCTTAGACAACAAACTTCATTTTTTTCTAGACCAAATTGCCCTTCACTTTATCACTTTATCTCTCGCAAGTTAGAGACATAACACTCAAGAGCTCGAGATATGACTTGCAAGTTCGAGACATAACACTCAAGAGCTCGAGATATGACTCGCGAGTTCGAGACATAACACTCACAAGCTCAGAATTTTGTGTCTATATATGTGCTCAATACCATTCGTGATATCGAGAAACAACTCGCGATGTCGAGAAAAGCTTTAATAGTCAAATAGTTAAAGTTAACAAAAATATGATACATAGAGGCATTTAGATTGACTAACAATCTTGAACTTGAAGGAATGATTTACGTAGATGAATGAGTTCAGCCATTCTATTATGAGAACACTCGCAAGCTCAGAATTTTGTCTCTATATATGTGTTCAATATCATTCGCAATGTCGAGAAACAACTTGCGATGTTGAGAAGTATTAACATGACTAAGTCGCGATGTCAAGAAACAACTTGCGATGTCGAGAAGTATTAACATGATTAAGCCGCGATGTCGAGAAACAACTTGCGATGTCGAGAAGTATTAACATGAGGGCTGGGCTGGGCTCCCATACAGCAGTGTAGTATTATAATATAATACATCACCGGATATCTTCCTATTAGTATTTGCCATGTGGACTGCAAACAAAAAAACTTGAAGGGTTATGACTCCAAGAGTTCCATCGTCTCTCATCTTTATTCAAAGTACAACTAAGCATTTTTTTTCTTACTTTTATTCCAAAATTACCCGTCTTGTATGTCTCTCCCGTCTCCATTTCTTTACGCCCAGTACGTGTCCCACCTCTCTATATAGCAATATGTACATTTAGATGATGAGGCCAAGATGATCCATCTAAATAACACAATATTATAGAGTTATATTAATAATATAAAGATCGTGGCCATTACGAATAAAGCCTTTCTAAATATCTTTATAGGACATAAATTTATTAGATCAGATTAATCTATTCATCTAAATAGGACTTGCTAGATAAAATTATTTGATCATCCACCAATCCAATGGTTTCATGTAGGAAGGGTAGATGTGTAGAATATGAGAGAGTCTGGATCTGGTGAGGGAAAACCCCACAGTGACCGTGAGTGGACCATCCACAACCCACCAGCCTGCCAGGTATCCTTGAGTGGACCATCAGGGCAGGAGCTGTCCGCGGTGATGTGGTAGGCCGTGAGTGGTTCACTCACGGTCACTATGCGTAAGGCCACTCAGAGGATCCCGACTCAATATGAGAGTCCCCTTTGGATAAGTACAACAGATAGGATGGGTAAAGTGGAATTTAAGTAAAAATAAGATACAAAAGGTCTTCATCCAGCGGCCCATAGATAGATAGGTATATAAGTGAATGGGCAAGATGTTTCAAGAAATTGATCCCACAAAGTTGTGTGGATTGATCAATCTAGTGGGTTTGACATGGATAGGAAAAATTGGATGTTTATATGATTTGATCTTTCATCTAATAGTATTTGTGTAATTCGTTGAAACCACTAGGTCCCAAAAAAAGAAAAGAAAAGGGGAACCACTAGATGAAAGATCAACCATCCAATAAAACATATGGCACCACCAAATGCAACAAACTACATGTACACAATTGGATGAAAAATACAACCATCTAACCATCCACCCATTTTACCCACGATGCCCATGCACCTCAAACCCACAAGATCAATAAATCCATCAATTCATGTAGGATCAACTACATGAAACATCTTGACCATCCACCCTTATAACGATCTACTTAGTGCTACTAGATCAAGTTCGTATGCATCTCATCTTCACCTAAATGGGACCCTTTAGTAGGTCTCGTGTAGATGGATAGATTAATTTGATTTAATTGATATTGGGTCCCACATAGATATGTCTATAGGCTTTACTTGTATACCCACAATTATTCCATCATTTACATAATCTAATGGTATCATATAGCTATAGGTTATACCTTGATTACACCATCCAGGCAGGTGGGCCCTACTATTAGTGTGGGACACTCGTGAAGTGCTGAGATACATCATAGAAAGGGGTAAATTTGGAATGAAATGAAAAGGATACGTGTGTTGGTGTGGGAGAAAGTCAACTTTTTAAACTCTTTAATGATAGTCCACGTGGCAAACTGTGATAGGGTGATCCGGGTGCTGCATTGTATTACAATGCAGAGCCGATGTATGGGAGTCCAGCCCTTAACATGATTAAGTCGCGATGCCAAAAAACAACATGCGATGAACAGAAAAGACTTAATATTTCAATAGTTAAAGTTAACAAAAATATGATACATGGAGGTGCATTTAGATTGACTAACAACTCTGAATTTGAATGAATGATTTATGTAGATGTATGAGTTCAGCAATTCTATTATGAGTTTCTTCAATATTGAAAGTAGTCACCGCAAGCATTCTCTTACTACAATTTGTGGGGATTTTGCTAAAAAAACCTTAACTTTTAATTTTTACAAAAATATATATGGGAGATGCTCCTGTGAGAGCATCTCCCAATATAAATATATATATATACGCACGCACACACAAAAGTTTGTGCTCCGCTCCATTCTCTATCTGTAACCCTACTTTTACTACAATCATAGAGAGGATATCCTTCAAAGTTGAGGATGTTTTTCCTAGACATTTATTGCTTTAGAATAAGGGTTTAAAATAAACGTTAACTACTTATGTTGTGTCTTGAATAAACTAGTGAGTTCGAGAATTGAAACAAAAGTAACAACTCTCGAAATACTTCAATCCGCGAATGCAGTCGAGTCTCGATGTCGCGTGAAAGGGGTTGATGGGCAATTTGGTCCACGAAAAAAAAAAGCATATGGTATAAGATGCTTTTGGCATTACATGTATTTGAGGATGCTTATTATTATTATTATTATTAGTAGTAGTAGTAGTAGTAGTAGTAGGCAAGCTGATCCTATATCTCTGTTTCTATTTGTGAAACTAGCAGAAGCTTTGGGTAGAATGGTAAACACGAGGCGGCAACGGAAGGTCTTCTAGGAGGATTTAAAGTGGCTGATGCAGTCCCTCTGGCACTCACTTGCAATATGCAGATGCTAGTTTGATTTTCTGCAAGGCAGATGAAGATCAGATAAGGAATGTCAAAGCAATTCTTCTATGTTTTGAGGTTGTGTCAGGCTTCAAAATTAACTTTTTCAAAAGTGAGCTAATTGGAATCAGAGTTGGGGAAGCACATCTATATCAATATCCAGATCTGCTGGGATGTAATGTGGGGTCCATTCCGGTTTCTTATTTAGGGTTGCCTCTATGTTTGGGATATGCTAGAAAGGATGTGTGGAATTCGGTGGTGGAAAGAGTTGAGAGAAAGCTATCCATATGGAAGGCAAATTACCTATCCATAGGAAGTAGAGTCACTTTAATCAAATCTGTGCTAGCAAACCTTCCGGTGTATTTTCTATCTGTGTTCAAGTGCCCGGTTTCAATCATCAGTCAAATTGAGAAGCTGCAATGGGATTTCTTGTGGCAAGGAATAAGTGAACAGAGGAAATTTCACTAGGTTGATTGGACCTCGGTTTGTAAATCAAAGGAGGGAGAGTTGGGGAATAGATCCCTTAAACAAATGAACCAAACTTTACTTCTTAAGTGGTCATGGAGGCTTGGAGACGAATCAGATGGTCTTTGGAAGCAATTGCCGATTGGGAAATATGGTATTTCTAGAAATGGATGGGATGTTCAAGATGTCCTATATAAAGCCTTGGCTATTTGAAGGGCATTCTCTCAGTCTAAAAGAGTTTCTTGGAGAATATTACATATCGAGTTGGTTCCGGTGAGGAGGTTCTTTTCTGGCATGACAGGTCGCTTGGGGAATGGCCTTTGGCAAGGCAATTCCCTGACATATTCAAATGTGCTCTCAATAAGGACGCAAGGGTTCGGTGCTATTTGTCGTCTTCTGGTGAGCAGAAGGTATGGTGGCCAATTTTGAGGAGAAACCTTTGAGGAAGACCAATTTTTTTCCCTAATCAATCTCTTAAGTGGGGCTTATATTGCATCCACAGATGGATTATTTTCAGTCTCTTCTTTTTTACTCAGCCTTAGCCAAAAGGGTAGATTTAAATGGCTCCGTGGGTAGAATTTGAAAAATTAAGGCTTCGCCTAGAGTTGTGGTCTTTGGATGGATAGCTCTTCGTAAAAAGAATCCTTACTATGGATAATCTAAGGCAAAGAGGGATGACTGTGGTCAATTGTTGTCCCATGTGGTTGGGGGATGAGGAATCGGTGGACCACCTCCTATTGAAATGTAATGTTGCTCAGGTGATTTCGAGATCGGTGGTTGACTGGTTTCGTTGCAGTTGGGTTTTCCCAAACTGCATCTTAGAGCTTTATCAAGCATGGTCTCCTCCAATAGGATCGCCCAAGGGGAAGGAGATGTGGAGATTGTCCTTCTTAGCAGACACTTGGATATTGTGGAAGGAAAGGAATTCAAGATGTTATGAGGGGAGGTCTAAGAATTGCGGATCCTTGTTGGAAAAGATTAAGTTCTCGGTTGCTTCTTGGGTAATCATTAACCAGCATTCAAAGGCTACGCTTTGGATCAAATTATGCAAAATTGGAAAGAAGTGGCTCTCTCTAATGCGGTGTCTTAGTTCGTTGTTGCTTCCTTTTTGTTTCCTGTTGTCTTTGGTGTTGTCTTGTTTTCTGTTTTGCAGATCCTGCTTCTCTTTTGTAAGCTTGTCAGTATAGTCCTCTTGTACTGCTTGCTTATAATGAAAAGTTATCAATAAAAAATAATAATAATAAGATGATGATGAAAATGCATTTGCACTCACTTGAATAGAGAACACATCTTCAATTGGCATGAGGAAAGGCTTGTCAAGCTGCCGTACAGGTTCAGGTATGTATGAGTCAACAGCTTCCATTAGTTTTAATATAGCCTTTTTCCCTATTTCGTCATTTGTGCCTTGCAATGCAGACAAAGCTGAACCCCGTATGATAGGAATGTCATCACCAGGGAACTTGTAGAAGCTAAGCAGCTCTGACAGAAACATATGATCATGTTAAGCAATTCCATCATAGTAAAGATACTATGAGCAAAAGGAAAGAAGTGCAATGCAATGTACTGCCATACATGTGGCAACAACACTGGTGACAGTAGTGGCCAGATATATGTGGCTAGTAGTCAATTTATGGCCATTTGAACAACTAATGAAACAGCAATGTCAGTGCCACGTAGCACCTGGGCACATAAAAAAATAAACATAGTGAATTGCTTCGATAGTATACCTCTAAGTTCCATCTCTACGAGTTCAAGTAGCTCTGGATCATCAACAGCATCGACCTTGTTTAAAAAGCAGACCAATGATGGAACACCAACCTGAATCACAATAACAAACTCAGGTCCCAGATAATTACTAGAGTCCCCAGAATTTCCTTCAAGATGGGAGATGTGGCTGGCCTGCTGGATAATCTAATCCGGTCCACTAACCTGGCGAGCAAGCAGAATGTGTTCCTTTGTCTGAGGCATGGGTCCATCTGGAGCAGATACCACAAGAATTCCACCGTCCATCTGAGCCGCCCCAGTAATCATGTTCTAAAATTCAAAGCAATTATCAAGGAAGAGAATGGTATTTAACCATGAACAATGATCCAATCCAAACAAAATCATAGATGAGGGCATAATTGACACAATTTACATTAACCTGTTATCATTACAGTTAATCAGGTGAATAAAAAAATGCAGTAAAATGGGAAGTGATAGGTGTAAAGTTGGGAAATACGGATATGCTTGGAATGGTGTATGAAGATCATAATCGGTTTGAATATTTAGCAAAATGGCTGGTTATTGCTATCTGTGGTGGTGCATAAAGATGTGTCTGCTTTTAACTTCTCGACTCCAGACAAATATTGGCAATTGGTGCTTGCAGTTATAATTTCTAGTACAGTAGGTCAACTATAACAGGGAGTTACCTGGTTGAGTTGAACAGGAGATCAGTGGTGACTAGGTGGCTAAGTAAATTAATTTTAGAATATTCTGTATTATAAATAAAATTTTTGAATGGTTGTAATAAATTTCAGAATAACTAAAATATAAAGAAACGCGTATATTTTTCAAAAAAAGAAAATCTACCTACATCTCATATGGATTCAAATAAATTTTCATTTATAAATTAATATGTAAGGATAAAGCGCCTTAGACAACCAAGCCAACTCAGCCAGACCAGGATAAGTGAAGCTGTCTCACAAGTTGACCAAAAGAAACAACCTCATTTCAACCAAAAATTGTCAAAAATAAGTTGAACCCAACCTATTCGCACATCATGTTACAGGGTCAAGTCAATTCAGCCACAGCAGGGGTGGAAGCTAGGTGAGCTAAACAAGCTAGACTACCTGATCGACAACTCAAGTTTGACTTGAGCTTGAAGAGCCAATTTCAAGCTCAGCTTGCCAAGCTCAAGTTTCATTATAAACAAGCCAAGCTCGATCTTGGGTGCTCCTCATACATACATTTTGTGTATATAAATAAGCCGAGCTTGGGCCTTAATATGGGCTTGGACCCATCTAATGTTAAACTTAATCGAGCCAAGTCAGAGCTCAAGCTTGCTCGATTAACTCATGAATTGAGCTTGTTCAACCCACTGCCAGCCCTATCCCCTATCACCCAGGTTCCTAGTGTACCCACCTAGTTGTAAAACTATGCTTATATGTGATGGAAATGGAGGCATAGTAATAGCATCCTGCTTAAAAATTTACGTAAACAGTATAACATGATATTTCATTCATCAATCTAGTCATCCTTCTGACAAATGTAAATCATAACTTTCGCTGCTGAGGAATTAAAAAATGTAATTACTAATGTTACATTCCAAACAAGGTGTTGACACAGCATATTTCCAGAAGTTTCTGAATATTTAAGTGAACCATAAACCAAAGGACTAAAGGAGTGCCAAACTTAAAAATTAGTTGATACAGAGGTCCATTTTTTTGGCACTTCCTTTTAGTTATGTTGCATTTATCTATTATTAGTTTATTACCATCATTTTTTTATATCAAGTTCCCTTTCCATTTCTATTATTAATCTTTACAGCTTCCTTGCAATTGTTGTCAGAAGCTATATTTAATATTTTACTGCAACTATGTCAGACATGTTCCATAACTTACTTTAACATAGTCTGCATGTCCAGGGCAATCTACATGTGCGTAATGCCGTTTAGCAGTCTCATATTCCACATGGGCCTGCAAAATCAGGTAGGTGACCAACATTTAGTAATCCCAAGAATAAAGACTTATTGCGCACTAAGAAACACTTATGGACTATGATGCACCGATACTTCCAAATAGGGAGTGTATCATATCGTATTGTATTTGATACTTCACTTTTTGTGTGTAAAATCTGTGTCCCCAAAATGTACATGGTGTGTCCCTGCTGTGCTGTATTTGAGCATCATAGCCTATGGAAGTAAGCATTGAAATGAATCTTTGCTGTAAAATGTTATCCAATGCAGAACTTACAATAAACATGGCAGGTAAAAATAATAAAAAAACAAAGTAGATTTACAAACCGTTGCAATGGTGATCCCTCTAGCTTTCTCCTCTGGTGCCTTATCAATTTCATCAAAAGCAACGGCTTTAGCTTTACCTTCATCTGCCAAAACCTGGAAAGGAAACAGCAAACTACTTCAGCACTGCACATAGAGTAAAAACCCTTCTTTTCTGAAGGTCACAGGGAACCAAACTTAGTAGACAATGCATGCAGGCACACAAACAAAAACAACAACATGCACACAGATGCAGCACATTGGCATGCACAAATAGAGGAGGAGAAGGTTCTATATATTACACTTATCATTATGTAAGAATCACATCTATTAACCATGATAAAACCTTGAGAAGAAAGCTTAATCACCATGTTTTGTGTGTTTCGCTATACATTATTCCTCTCATTATGGAAGAATAAAAAACAGTAAGCCCAATTCACCTTTGTAATTGCTGCCGTGAGGGTAGTTTTCCCATGATCTACATGTCCAATAGTCCCCACATTCACATGAGGCTTCCTGCAGAAACAATCATGTCAATAAGAATGAAGATGAACATATAGTCACGCTTGATAGAACACATGAACATTACTAGTTCTATGAAAACATTGAGGGTGACATGAACATCCCTATTTCAATGAAAACATCCGGTAAATCATTCCCTTTCCCCTTAAACAAACTACACACACCTCAAATCCAAATTTATTCTAGAATGGAAGAGCAGAGACACACTACTTGATGGATTAGTATCAATTGTGATTTGCTGAGATGTATAGAAAATGGGTGTCTAGACCTTAGATTTTGTAGGTACCTTCAGATCAGCTTGAGATAACTATAACAATAGATATGATGAAGCACAATAATCACATGCTAATATGCTACTTTATTGTCCATGTTTAGAAACTTCTATAATATTATCCTTATATTCTAATAACTAGTATCCATTTATAGTAGGGTGAACATAGCAATATTTGGTACTCTTTCTTAATCAGGTTGAAAATGTTAACCCAAACCTTTGAATGACAGGTTGGGTTAGCAGGTCATGCCGTCATGGACTCGGTGTGCAATTAGTTGGGGCAGGTCAGATTGACGGGTTGAACAGTGAGAATGGAATCAAGCAGGACCCAACTCATTTATTAATCAGGTCAGAAATGTAATCCAGACCTGAATTATTGGGTTGGGTTCAGGTCAGGTTAGCTGGTTAGGTTGGATCAGAAATAGCCACCCCTAGTTCTTTTGGCATATGGTGAAAGAATACCATGATATAGCCCATAGGAACAACTATGGTCTTCATTTTCAGAGGAGAAACAAAATAACCATGAATATAAATATACAGTTCCGATGCAAGAACATATTACACCTAAAGCAACTGCACTTTCTTTAGGTCAATGCATACCAGCCACACGGCCCCTAGCGTGCGAACCTGCATGTCTGGGCCTGTAGCCCCCTTGATGCAGGCCAACTCATGTGAAAAGGTCCGCACATGTATTATAGTAGGCCTCAAAATCACCCTGGTTGGATGATCTTAGCCAAAAATTTAGCAGCTAGAAAGATTTTATATCTTAAGCTTAACTTACACCCGGGGGCATTTCAATCCAAAGGTGAACCGCAAGCTGATTAGGGTACGCTATTTAAAGAGGAGATATTTTGATCCAAAGTTTCACACTCGCCTAGAAGGCCCCACCGTGGTTTTCACATAGGCCCACAATTGCACTGTTCACGTCTTCGACAATCCCCAATGACTATCCCATCTCCAGCATAAGTGTTGCCACCTTAATCACTTATGTAGGTTCCTTAAGGTGAGTTATAAGGAGTGACCCAGCAAACAGGAGCAAGAGCCAGGCTGTTCTGGCGAGTGACACAAAGGCTTGGGCATCATAGCATAGTGCCATATTGTACTAGCAAGTAGCAACAAGATAATGCTTCAAACCTTGACTCTAGAACAAGGCACTCATACTTAAGCACCAAAGAAAAGACTGCAGAATGACTACTAGAGTAGTAGTTAAAACATACTCAGATGTCCACATGCATGCAGAAATCTGGTTGACCAAATCAAAAACTAAACTTGATCAAGACTTGTGCAAATTAACTATGCTCAACTGTGTTTTCCTTTTTTTCATATTACCTACATACTAAGCTTCTATTTACAATACTGGGCAAATCGATACAACAAGGTGAGCTTTTCAACTGCATTGGGTTTTCAAGATTTCAAACTGAGAACATAAAATTGCCAAAAGTAATGAATCTTTTTCAATGTGACATAATATAATGAAGTGTGTGAGCCTAGAGGCTTGCAACTGCAAGTAATAAGAATTAGTGAAATTTTCAAAATAGGGCTCAAGTTTTGTCCAGTTTTCAAACCAGGACCAAAAAAGATTTAGATTTCAAAATACGGCTTAAGTTTTCCAGTTTCATTTTAAACCAGGACATCTGGTGAGATTTAGGGTTTTCCGGTGAGTTTTGAGGTTTTCCAGCGAGATTTGAGCTCCCCCTTTCCTCCTTTTTTTTTCTTCCTACCTAACCCTACTTTCATCTTCATCTCTTCATTCCTCCCCATGGGTCTCTCAAACCATCCCCATTTACCAACCCCCCAAATTCTTTTCTCACTCACCTACAGACAACTATAAAGAAACTGATGATACTGGTATTGAAAAAAACCGGCATTTTGGTAAACACCCAAATTTAATTTCACAAGAAACAAATGCTTCTTCGTTGATTTCCTGCACTGCGGTCGTGGAAGATGATCTCCCTGATAAAAACCCAGATCCCATTTTGCATGAATTAGATATTCCTCAAGATTACTTCCTTTTCCTTCTCATTTTTTTATGCTTTTTAGTTTTCCATGTGCTTTTCCAAATGGAATTCCAAACCATTCCGCTACAGAAGCAAACCAAAACAGCCTCGGAAATGAAAATTTTCATTTCCAGCTACGCTTTTCAAGACTACCATCGCTCAGACTTAACAAAACAAAGAAAACCAAAAAGGAAAAGAAAATCACCCAAATGCAAACTTTCATGATTTTCAATTGCACCCCACACGAATTCTAAAACATAATACACTACCAAGAAATCAAAAACCACAAACAGATGCAGTGTTGCAAATGTAAGAAAGAGATGGAATAACAAGGGATAGAAATAACAGATTGAAGGAAAAAGCTTGAGACTTTGAGCCTACGTCCGCGTAAATGTCGCAAATGATCTTCTCCACAAGAAGGATTCATCGCAATCAGTGGAAACCGAATAGAGAGATTCAGGAGCAGAGATTCGGCTCGAAATCAGACTCCGAGAACAGCAGGAGGAGGAATAGAGAGGAGAAGAGAAGGAGAGAAGACGCTTGAAATTAGGGTTTCTGAGAGCCGCAGATGCCATGGGAGAGGGAGAGGGAGAGGGAGAGAGAGAGGGAGATCTGAAATGGGTTTAGGGTTTTAGCCTTTTAGGCTACTTACTGCCGAGGAGTGGCTTCGGAAGAGGGGTTTTAGCCTTGGGGCTTTTCGAGCATTGAGTGCTCTCGGACCGGGTTTGGGCCCCAGGTTTTTAGTACTCGGGTCGGACCTGGATTTAAAAATTGGGCCCATTAGATATTTTGGGTCGGGCTTGGATTAAGCGATAGAAATGCCGGAAGCGCGGTCTCGCTTGAACAAGATTAGTCCACATGGAGGTGTCGGCTTGGCACGCCTGAACCTGGGGCACCGCGGTGCCATGGGCCTTGCTGGCACCACACGTCTCATCAACCGTGTCGTGTTGTGCTGGCACACCTAACGGCACAGCTCGGCCCAGAACGGCTCATGCCGTGCCTGGGCCGTGCCATTCATGCCCAGCCTTCCTGTGAGGCTTTCGTGTCAGGTTTCTAATGTATTGTGGTTTGAATTTAGGGTCATCGACTAAAAAATATTTAAAAGATGCATACACAGAAGAGTATGACATGCAAATTTAAGTTGTTTGGTCAAACTCGACATGCTCCAATGAAAAGTGAACAATTTGGATCTTTTCAATTAAAGGGTTTTCAACAAAATTACCTTCGAAATCTTTATAATTTTTGTAGATAATAAAAAAATAAAAAGTAAAAGACTATATTGGAGGGGTAAAATAATTAAATTACACAAATGTATGACCGTTTGCACAGTCGGGGCCATATCGTGCCTGGGCGGCACGCCCCATTTGACACCTCTAAGTCCACGACTTACTTCTTGCAGTTTAGTGCTTATGGTTTGGATGTCCTCGCCGTGGGTCGGACATGGGCCTGTGTTTCTAAATTATGGTTGGGCATATGAATACCTCTAATTTAGAGCGAGCCTAGTTGGAGAGGAGTTGGGCCCAAGATTATGCAAGCCCAGCTCATTTAGTTATCAAACCTAATATTCTGAACTCCTATAGTTCCAAATTTTGAACATGTGGCTCCCCATTAAAAAAAAAAATAAAAATAAGGAGTCAATTTGGAGACTTGGCCAAATGAATGAGATTGATTCTTTTTAGCCATGTAACTCTGTTAATTTCTACTGGGTTCAACTGAGTTTTAAACTATGATTGAAACCTAGAGGGACCTATTTGTATGAAAAATAGGCAAGAAAAAGAGAGCAATCATAGATTTTGTATCTTTTTGAGTTGAAATTGTTGAGTTTAGTTGGGCCCATAGTTAAGGATGCTAATGTTATTTTGGCTTAAACCCACTGTTTAGCAATTGAGCCAACAGTAAGCACATTGTGGATTAGTAGGTTGGACATGAAAAATGGGTGAAGGAATAGTTTTGTTTCTCTTCATAGTAGGTTGGACATGAAACATGGGTGAAGGAATAGTATTGTTTTTCTACTTAGAGCTTTTTGTATATACCCCTTATAAGGTTTGTAGGATTTGCAAATAGGCAGGTTTTAGTATTTGCAAATAGGCTTTTGTATTTTTATTTTAATACCTTTCGTATCCCATAAATCAATAGTCTTCCGACCAGCATAGGTTTTAGTGTGAAATGACACTTTTGTCCATGTCTTTTATTCCTATATGCATAATTTCAAAAACTTAGACTCAATTTTTTTTATAAAACTTATAACATTAACAATTACACTTAGTGGGAGAAAACGACCTACATAAATTCTTTTTTTTTTTTTTTTTCATTTCATTTTTTATCAACACATGTACTCATAATCAATTATGATTTATTCATCCAAACATGACCCACCATTGGATTGATAAAAGTATCAGAACACATGATTCTGCTTCATGTGTAGAGGGTGGGTGTAAAAGAAAAATTGGGGGAACGGGCAAATGTAAAAATAAATAAATTAATTTTTAGAATTTGTGAGGGGGGTGGTTTTGTCTCTATGTAAAAGAAATATTGAGAGAAGGGGCAAATGGTAAAAAATATATATTAATTTTTAGAATTTGAGGGGGTGGGGGGGATTTTAAACTTTTATCATATATGGGTGGGGGCTTCAGTCCTCAGGCCCTTGTACCTGGGCCCACCCCTAGTCATTTACAAGAGAGAGTTATTGATATAAATCATTGGGACTTGAGATAAAATAATTGATATTTTTATAGATAATAATATACTCATTTTGTTTAATGGATGTAAAGGTAGAGCTGTCATTTATATAAAAATCTAAGACAAATCTCATGGTGGTTGCGCATTCTTGTTAGGCATATTGATTTTGGGGACATGAAAGGTATTAAAAAGAAAAGGCAACGGCCTATTTACAAAATACAAATATTAAGACCTCAGGAGCCTATTTACAAATCCTACAAACCTTAAGTGGTATATACAAAATACTCTTTTTCTTATTCCTCTCTTCGCTCTATGCTCTAGCACTACTCACACTTTCTATGCAAGTCCCTAAACCATCAACTCTATGACTTGAATTGAACCTTGATCATTTCTATAGAGGGGAGTTGCCACTCTCTTGAGCCATACATAGATTTTCAACTAGTCCAAATCCTTGGAGATTTAGAATTGCCAATTTAGATTTTTCATATCCTCAAAAAAAGTAGGTGGCCAATCCCCAAGAATTTAGTTGTAAAAGAAATTACACACACCCAACATACACACACACATATATAAATGGGAGGTGCTCCTGTGAGAGCATCTCTCACCTTATTATGAGAGATAAAATGCCAACAACTTAAATACGAATGCCCCCACCTTATCTCCCATAGTAAGGTAAGAGCATCTCTCATAGGAGTATCTCCCTATATATATATATATATATATATATATATTTCAACTTTCAATGTTGACCACAGAAGCTCGTTGCCATAATAATAATAAAAAATTGAAAAAGATTTAGGGTTGGCATAAGGGGTTGAATTAGATGGATGGATTAATTTAAAAGAGGATCTAATCAATGATTTTACTATATTATCATATTTGGATTGCAGTTTAGATTTAGGGTTAGGGATAGAGGGGCTGAATTAGATGAAGGGATTAGTTTTAAGAAGGATTTAATTAATTGCAACGTTATATGATAGGGGTGATTGAGTAGCCCTATTTTACTGGGTCACTCAATATGCATCTTGAATAGGTTTGTCCATGAGTCACTTCAAACCTAAGTTGCCAATGGATCTAACTATAAGAAATATGGAGTCTACACCCAAGACTAGATAAGCTAATTAGGATGACACAAGGTATCCATTTAACCAAACCTAACATAGACCCAACCTATCAAATTGGCTCATCTCCATACTATAGGCCTAAGATTCAGTTGCTTCTTTTAATTTCTGAATCCCCATCTATACCTTATAGCCAATTTGGATTTTCTCTAGTAATTAATTTACATTCTTCCACTAATTTCTTTTAATTGATAAAATTTGATATATATTTTTCTAATGAAATATGTGTTATAATATTTATACGTCGGTATAATAACGACACAATTTTCTTTGTTGTTATTATTTTTTTATAACGTATTTAAGTGCTTATTTTTCAAAAATTAATTGCTTTTTTAGGCTAATTTGGCTTTTCAATTTTTTCTGGTGTTACTAATTTTCTAATTAATTGCTTTCAAAATGATCCATGCCAATGTCCAAGGTTCCATGCAAATGATTGGTCCCATTGCCCTCATTACTTATACCATGTGCCTTTTTTAAGTAGCAGCTAGCCCAGCAGGTACACAGAAGAAGAGAATGTCGCCATCTCTTTCAAAAGTTACAAAAACTTAGAATTCTTAATAAGAAAATAAAAACAAATAAAAAACTTAAGAAGTGAAAGTGATGAACTATATATATTCAATTTTCATTTGTCAACTTCTTTTTTTTTTTTTTTTTTTTTTTTTCTTTTTTTTTATCTTAGGAGGATTATGGATATGAAGAAAATACAATGGATATGATATAAATAAAATAAAATAAAATAATTAAGTAATAGCTGAGTCATGCTAGTTTCCACGCTATTTTCCCTTTACGCGGGCACAAACCAGAGAGAATGGTGAATTATGGCATCATGACCCAAGCCTGTGCCTAAATTTTCAACCCAACATTAGTTAAGACTAAGTCTAATTTAAGATCTTATACGAAACAAATTAACATTATACTTATCATAATCCAAAGATAGCTTGTCCATACTGCCTATCGTGAAAGGTTTTAAATTATACCAATAGGATTTAGAAAGTAGAATTGTTCTTTTAGATCTTATCTCATATTTACAAATTAACTTATCGATTTGGATTTAATTTAAACTTTGGATATAATTAATGTCTTAGAGGATTGTTAATAAATTTAGGTTCCTTTTGGCAAATCTTATATCAGCCTCTTATTGTCTTAAAAGCCATGTCAAATCTCAAATAGTGATCCGTTTGGTAACTGAAATAGTGATCCGTTCTTTGAAAACTCATCTGTTTCATATAGCAGCCAAAATTGGATGAATTCAAACGGATGTCAAACTCTACAGCGGAAGGACAACAGTGCAATGATGTTATTTTCAACATCACCATTTTTTTCTTTTCTTATTTTCTTAGCTTCTAAGAACCAATCCGAGCCGTTAGAAGTCTTAAGAAGACCAAACATGGCCAGGTATCCAAATTTAAACCGTTGATCTTTTTCGAATCTTGAGATATTTGCAAACAAACCACAGAATCATGGATCTATATTTTTGGATTTTTGTACGCCCCACATTCATGATCCAAACTGTTGTTCCTCTTTGGAATAGTAAAAACGGCTAGTAGTCCAAATTTCAACCAGCGATTAAGTGTACATCTCGAGAAAATTGTGAAAAACTAAGAGCCGTTGGATATGCACAGGTAAAAAAAAGTTGCATTACACGTGACTTTTCATCAGTCTGTTTTTTCTCTTTTTTTTAGAACTTATAAGACCCTAAATAATGATCTGAACCATTGAAACTCTTTACATACTCAGACACAATTATGTGTTGAAATTTGAACCGTTGGTCACTCTCGAATCTCGAGGTTTTTACAAAAAAAAAAAAATTGAAAACCATAGATTTGCGTTTATAAAATTCTATGGGTCCCCCAATTATGATATGAACCGTAAATCCTCTTTAGGATATTAAAGAGAGGCATGGGTCCAAATTTTAGGTTCTAAATCAATGTAGATCTCAAAAAATTAAAGAAAAACCCCGAGCCATTGGATTTTAAACATCTATTTCAAACACTTCTTGGTCCTACCAAACTGTCTATTTTTAAAACATTTATTTCAAACTGCCCATTTGAAATAGATCTATATCATACCGATGAGATTTGCCAAACAAGGCCTTAGGTTTGGGTGCAATTTATACGGGTCAACCCAACCCGCAATAACCCACAAGGATTATGCGGGATAATGTAGGTCGGATTAGGTTAATCCGAAGCAGGTGTGGGTTAGGAGTTTCTGACTCGTTTAATAAACGTGTCGGATACGGGTTAGAAGCACATAACCCGTTGAATTAATGGGTCCAA
Source organism: Camphora micrantha (assembly GCA_003546025.1). Classification (NCBI taxonomy): domain Eukaryota; kingdom Viridiplantae; phylum Streptophyta; class Magnoliopsida; order Laurales; family Lauraceae; genus Camphora; species Camphora micrantha. Next base: position 5,213,284 of record QPKB01000011.1, on the reverse strand, counting down.
CCTATTTAGCCCAATCCGACTCGTTTGCCACCTCTTGAGGGTACCTGATTGGTTAGGGCAAACCCGTCCTATTTGCATCTCTAATCGTTGTATTCTCAGTCAACTGTTTATTTTGATTCGAAATATTGATCGGCTCTAAGCCTCTAACCTTCGATAATAGAGACCAGCATGAAGCCCCCGTGCGATGCACAGATTCAATCTCGTGTGACCTAAATAATGTATTGAAACTAATATCCCTTTCATATAAATCCATTTATAACAAAATAATTAAAAATTCAAATCAACAAAAAAATTTATGAAAATCAAACATTTCTTCCCTTAATCCATGTCGGCATACACGTTTAATTTTAAAAACAAATGATTCATATGAATTTCTGCTCATTTTGACTACTATATAAAAACTTTAAAAATAACCTTAATTTATAGAGTTGGAAGGCATCCTTTGAATTGGTTCACATCCACACAAATGGGCCCACATTTTATTGAAAAGGTACATATGTATTTTTGAAAAGACACACTCAAGAGACACATTAGCAAATGGCCCCGAAGAAGCTGATGTGGCTTCTCCTAAGGCCAAAATTAAGTGTTTTTTTTTTTCCAACCGCTATACAGCTTTAAAGAGAAAGAATTTTTAAGAAAACTCCAACTGTATCACTGGGGCCCTTTGTATTTATAGTTTGAGTGCAGGTAACTTGATTACATGAAAATTCAGATTCATGCATTTGAAATTTGGACAACTATGATGCTGCAAAATGTATTTTATTGATGATGTGTGTGGTCCACCTTTCAAAATCCATGAAGTTTACAAAGGCCAATACCTATTTTATCAACATCATTCCAGTCTTAAAGAAATGAACAGAGTGAAAATGAATGAAGTTAATCATGTATTGATCATGTAATCAATCCAACCGTGACCATGTTCAAACTGATTTGATAAAAAAAAAAACTTCATGTAATGCTGTTAAAAAGTTTGGTAGATGCTGTAAACCTTGGATTTTTAAAGGGTAGGCCCCGCATATGAGATTAGTAGGGGTGCTGCACTTTAATAGAAAGCAGTTTTCTAAGCTTGAAATAGTTCAAGTTTAGTCAGATCTATTCAATTCTTTATAATGGCTAGTTATAGGTAAGAAGAGTTGCAGTGGATTGGTATTATTATATATACTAAAGATCTTTTCTCAAATCATTGAAAGCTCCCCATTTATTTAAAGATAACATGATTGTTTTATCATCTAATTAGTGACGCACTTGAAATGAATTATTGGTGGTCCCTTATTTCATACAAGTAGTCCCTTGCAATGGCTCCTTGCTAATAACTCTTTGTGGTTTTATTTGACTCTTCTTGGAGAATTAATCTCTGACTCTTATTTGATGGTTATTTTTCTAACAAAGAACCATGGTGTGAGCTTTATATTGTATTCCTCTCCACATCATATGCTGCTTGGGTCATGTGTGTCGCTAGGAATAGTTTTTTTCGCTGCATGTGAATTATTGACATCTAGTGTTCGAAAATGAATTAAAGGGAGATGAGAAATGAATATATACCTAGTGTTAATCTAATAATTCAAATCCTACTAAAGTCAATGTCAATCTTTTTCCTTTTTTGGCGCATAGGAGAGTTGAACATGCATTCCCATTCATGTACCTATGTCACAACAAGCTGAGCTACAGCTCAGGGAACAAAGTCAAGTTCAATCAAAATCACAAGCTTCTAGTTTATATTCTTCACCCCCCTCACTTCTTTAATAATTTCATTTTTAGTCTGATTAATCCAAGAATTCATTTGTATTCAATTTTTTGCAAAAAAAGTCACAAATCAAATTTGAGGCTATATTTGTTGAAAGTAACACACAGCTTACTCCATTTTGGCTGAACAAAAAAAAAGTTATGGCTGATATGATATGATGACCTGATTGTGGGCAACCAACTTCCAAGGATTCAATTAGAGCAATGGGGCTGTCGTAGCTGTCATACTCAATGAAGAGTTCAATGGGCCTACCATGCATGACCCATGAATACCTATCATCTTAAAAAAAAAAAAAGAAATAAATAAAAAAATCTGAGGCACTCATTTAATTGAAAGGAAAGGTTCCTAACTAGAGTTAACAACTAAACAAGCTTTGGCCTATCAAGGTGTTTTTTTTTTTTTTTTTTTTCTTTTTCCTTTTTTTGTTAGAAGAACAGGGTCTTAATACCCATCTCAGATTCTCAGTACATGGACCTGTTTGCTTGAGCAATTGGATTGGGGCATTGGAGTAACAGAAGCTTTTCAAGGAAGAGGGTAGCATTTTCCTACCATTTCCATGGGAACATTCCCCATCAGACCCAAAAGTGCACAACTGCTATATAGTGGTGCAAAAGAATATTGTCCAAGGCCCTAAACTTTCTTGGTCATCCAAATGTATCCTAATAAAACTTTCCTTTTCTCACTGATTTGGTTTAGATTTCTTTAGGTCATTTACCTAAATGGGTCCTTGGGTAGCCTTTTGTGTGGGACATTTCCACAATACCGAATACCGAGATTATTCTAGTTTAGGTATTAGTACCAGTTAGGTATGTCCCGATCTCGGTTTATATGTCTCGGCAGTAGTGCCAGCGGGGATATCTTCACCGTACCGAGATCATTCTAACTTCGGTGAAGGTACTAGCTAGACATGTCTTCGTCTCGATAAGCTTGTTCTAGCCTTGGTAAAAGTACAAACTCGACATAACGCATTTCAGCAACAATGCCAAGAGGCGTCCATATCAAGGTTGTGCTTGGCCTAGGTGCCATCATCAGTTCGGTTGACCGAGACGAGCACCGACCTTCAACCAGTGACAGTTCTACCATATTACAGAACATGTTGACCACGTTATAGAACGTGTCAAGAGATGATGACATGCACCGGATAGGGATAAGAGGTTATCATTATCCGATGGTTACGTCACTTCCAAGGTATCAGGGTAAGGTCCGATAGGACTCAACCGCTGACAGATCAGGGTAAGGTCCGATGGGACCCTACCTCTGGAAAACTAGAATAAGGGTCACAAGACTCTCAGTCTATATAAAGAAGGAGCAAATCCAAAAGAGGTACGCTCACGCTCGCGCACTCGCTCATATTTATACTTACAGATTCTTCTTTCCATTTCTTCACTCATCCTTTGTCTAGTTACAGAACTAATTTAGGCGTCGGGGTGCCTTCGGCTGAGAGCAGTTAGGGGCTCTCACCTTTCATTTCTCCTTCCCTTTCAGGTTTTAGGAATCCAATTCTTCCCAAAAAATTTAACAAGAAATTTTATATCCATATAATCAAATCCGTAATATTCAGCCACTTCCACGTTTATTTCACCTTTAAATCTGCTGTTGAAAATAAAAGTATTTTTTGTCATACTAATTTTTACTTTTGGTCACAGAAGCAATGAGACATGGTGAGTGGAAGTTTGCATGCAATTATTGGAAGATGGAGACTGGCCGCGTGGGTAATGCAGTTGTTGGGATTTTCTCGCGCTCCATTGGTACACGTGTCCTCCTCGTGAATCACGTACTGATTCTATTTACATGCATGCACATGCCATCCTTGCCTGGTACATGCATGCATGCGTGCATGCAGATTCATGCATACATGGATATACATGAGGAGGGCCCCACATCTACCAATTCACATGGTGTCTGTCTGTCTGACCGACCATGCCAAGTGGCTCGGCTGGACTCACGGCTCAGCTCGGCTAATTTGCAAAACAAAAAAAAAAAAAAAGGGTCTTTTATAGTCCACCTTAAATGGACATTAATCAAAAGAAGGATTTGAAAGTCTTCTTCTAGTTTCATTTTTTTTCCCTTTCTTTTTACCAATTGGGCTAGTGGTCGGGAGATATAGAAGCGAACCTGCCAATTTAGGGATTGATCCCTAGATGGAGTTAAGAGAGTGAGCGCGCTATATCCACAACGACAACTCTAAAATTCTTGAAGTCTTCTTCTAAAGTTGATTGTATAAAGAATGTGTATAATTTGATGATTCAACATCAATTCTAAATGCATCAAACTTCCTTGACTTTTTTCCTTTATACTCTAATCCCTTTGAAAGCTTGTTCACTTTGTTGGATCTTTTGTTTTTTTGAAAGTTAAGTACTCATACATTTACTCAAGAGACTATAATCTGTGCTACAGTAAGGGGTATTTAATCCCAAGCTCCAATGACTATAAAAATAGCCTTTTTAACAAACGATGAATAAAAGGCCCAGCTATATATGATGATAAAACCAAATCTTAGGAAAGTTGAGTCCCATTTATATATCTCTATTTTATATCATTCATTCATGTACTCTAAGGGCACTTAGTCTTAAGACCATCACATGGACATGGTGGAAAGCTTTACCACTAGTCTAATCAACAATAACCTTTGACCACCGGTTCCGTTCTTCAGAAATCAAAGGTTGAATCCACTAGTTCTATCATTTTGGGGTTACATGGGTGTTTACCTGGCTTCTCTTTAGACCTGGAGGGATTAGTCTAGCCCAAATAATTGAGAACCCTCCAATAGCAAAAAAAGAAAAAAGAAATCACAATCAACAATAACCCATTTCAATGTCACCTTTTTCTATCACAATCAGCATGCATAGAGGTGGGCCACACAAATGGGTTTGTCCAATTTGACATTTTATGAGCCAAGCCATGTTAAAAGGTGGATCAGTCAGCCAACTCACCACAAAACGGCAAGGAGGATAGAATCAACACAATGCTTCACTATAAAAGATATTTGATTAATTTGGTTGACTACAGCCATGATAGTTTTATAATCTAACAGTAGCTTGGACATTATTCCAGTTAGATACCAAGCCCATTACTTGTGAATTGTGATTGAAGAAAGGCAGCAGAAGACCAGATTTGAGCAACAAGACAAGGAAATCAAGCTTCATTTTCTCACACATTTTTATCATTGACTAGGTTTAGATGCCTTTTTTTTTTTTTCTGTTAGTTTATGTGTCTACATGGAAGCAAATGGCCTTAATTTTCTTGGTCTCTCCAGCTTGACATTAATGATTTAATTAAGGAGGGAGTTGTGAAAGGGTTTGTTGTCCTTCACCGTCTGTTGGTTTTGATTGGCTGAAATTGCAAGGACAAGTGGGTCGGTGGCCAGAAGTCATGATGGGTGATGCCCCAAATGGCGCTTGTGCCACGGTAGATATTTTTTTTTTTTTTTTTTTGCTATCGGAGGGTTTTCAACCCTTTGGGCTGTACTAATCCCTTCGGCCCAGAGAGAAGCCGAGTAAATTTCCCTGTAGCCCCAGTATAGTAGTGCAGACTGTAATTGGTTAGTGGCCAACGAATCTAAGAATGTCGAGTTCGGGCTTGAACTACCTGAACATGGGCTCAATGAAGTTTGTTAGACCCAAATTTGGATCCCATACCAGACGGATCTCAACCTATTAATTTCTCTTCTTCCCTTGATTGTAATGCATCCTGATAGACTTGGGTGTTTGTAGTGGTCAAGCCTGTTTTAATATTTATATAAGGATTAGGTCAAAATTCCAGTCAGGGTCCAGACCCTCGATCAAGTCGGTTTTTTTTTTCTATCTAGAACAATTCACACACCCACTCACATGCTCTAACCGCGAACCATGGTTATTTCTGTAGAGAGAAAGGTGCCTCTCCATTGAGCTAACAATGGATTGGCCCCCTCTATATTGACCCAGAGCCATTAAGTCAAATTTGGGGTCTGAGTATGGGACCCATGCTCTAGACCTGTGTTGGATCATCATTGATGGAAATTCAGCTGAGGTGAGTATTTGTGGGGCCCAAATGGATGCTTGGACATGAAGTTCAACCCACCAAAAGGTAGTGGGAACCCTCATGACAATGTCTTGACTAGAGCATAATCATCTCCACAATCCTTTTTCATTTGTGGTCATTGATCATCCCAGTCACCCAGGTTCACTATCCAGGAAGAAGAACCACACAAAATTCCACTTTCAAGTAGTCTATTTTTGTATCTGGACCAGTGTTTCACTTCTGCCTTTTCTCCTTCACCCACTATCTTGCTTTGAGATTTGGTGTCATTGATACTTCATTTTAGAGCTGAAAATAGGTTGGGATCAGCCATACCCGGACTACTTTTGTTGGGAACTTTTCTGATTTTTTGTCTAACTCTGGTCTCAATCTTAGGATCCACAACTAAATTGGATTGGGGGTTTGAAGGGAGATCAGGCCAATTTGTTGTAACATGTCTGACCCACCTTAACCCCCATGTAAACTTTCCCCCCCTAGAAATCTATTTAGTCAGGTATTACTGTGATGGATTTGGATCATGATTTCCTACATACTGTGAGAGTGTCATGTATGTGGAATTCTTGCCAATAATCTGAATGTATGGGCGGTAAATAATTCTCAAGGGACTCTTTGTTTCATGTAATTAAATTTCTAGAATTTGTTCGAAACCGCACTACCGCATTGGGCTACCGGGGATTTACCCAGCTCCCCCTAGGCCCGTAGGGATTATTCTAGCCCAACTAGATTTTATTTATTTATAACGGAGCGTGTCCCGGCCCTTTGGGCCAGAATAATCCCTACGGGCCGGGACACGCTCCGTTATAAATAAATAAAACCTAGGAATTTTAGGAATTTGTATTTCTATAAGTAATTAAAAATATAGAATCAAAGGTGAACATCTACAAAATGACTATCAAATAAAATCTCCTTTATAGGAATTTGAATAAGGAAGATAGGCAATGAACATTTAGCCATTGTCCCAGTAATTCAAATCCTATGAAAGTCAAGGTCCACCTACGTTACTATGTTATAATCTTCATCCCTCACCTCACATCATTCATACTTTTACCTCTTTTAATACTCATCAGTGGAGCTCATTTGACCATAAATTTCTATGCATTCAATTCCATTTTATTCTAATGCAAACAAACAGGCCCTAAGAGATTGCACTAGAAGATGGGATTGTAATGGGCCCCGTTAAACAGGGTGAACGTGCTCCTATTTGGGGCAGGTTTTTGTAGTGATTTTTCTTCGCTCTAGTGGATTTGACCCAAATTAGGTTTGTGGTAGATGCAAGGTTATGGATTAATCATAGGTTGGCCAATAGAAAACCGGATTATGGGCGCAGTTGAACCCCCATTAGATATCATCTAATGAACATAGTCTCTTTACAAAAATAAAAAAAAAATTGAACGGAATCATAGTCCATCAAATCTACTGAAAAAAGCACCCCCTCTACAAGTTACTATCACTTGAGTTATTAACTAAAATATACAACAGAAACTAGAATAATTGAAAAATAGTAAAAACAAGAAATCATACCATTAATGTACTAAAACACATATAATTTTGTAAAATATAGGGACATAGAAAACCACCACAAGAATATCTTCGTAGGGTCATGTTCTGAAAAGGAAAAACTCTAAACCCCTTGTAGGACCCACTAGGATGTAAGCCAATCATCTGGGGATAGCGTAATAGATTTTGGATGAACATACTCCAATCATATCATCAAAAATATTGAATATTGATTTAGGAGCCTTGAAATTTAATGATTTTTAAGTCACATCTTTTATGAAGTTTAGTTGGGGTTTTGACCATAAAGTCACCTTTATAGTCTAAAATGCCCTTCAACTAAGTAAACATAAAAAATTTCCCTAGCAGTACTCCGTATTGGCACCGTAAAAAATGCTTAAATGCCCAAACTATTGGGATATTCCCAAATTTTATGAAACTTTGGAATATTGTAAAATCACTTTTCAAACACTTTGTAAAATTTACTTGTATACGGGGCCCACCTTATTATCTATCAATGAAATTAGCTAATTACTGGTCCAAATAGGTTGGTTCTAGCTTGGAACACTCTAGAAATAAATGATAAACCAGGCCTAGGGTAGTATATCATATCATATGATCAATAATAAGGTGGCCCCTTGAGTAAACCTTGTTGAATTTTGCAAAGTTCGCAAAATCACTTTGCGCTATTGCAGTAATTCGAGCATTTTTGTCATTTTACACAATGTAATTACAATAAGGATTAATATTGCTTGGAAAAATCTTAATATTCACATAGTTGATGGCGATTTTAAACTATAGGGGCGACTGCATCGTCAATAAAAAAATATTCTCCTGCACGTTGCGCACTTGCACACAGTACAACCATATCACATGTCATATGTATTTAAGTGGGTCCCACTTTTTGAACAACTTGGATGTACGGTGCACAGGTGAATGTTTTCTGCAATCAAAACCCCATTTAATTTAATTGCGAGTATAATTTTAAGCCAAATCAAAATTAGATGATTTTACAGGCAGCTAAAGAATGTGAGCCAGTTTGGATGTATCCTATGGGTCTCATGCAGTGACAATAACATCATCATCTCTTGACGAAGCACATGATAGTTACAAGTAACAACCCAAAAAGAGAGAAGAAAAAAATCATGTGGGCCTGCAGTGCACCTTCCTCAGGCCCACCTCTCATCCTCTCTATTTATTACTCGAGCCCCTCACACATCCTATGACCATGCATGCATCCATTCATCCATGCATCCATACACACATTTTAAAGCTCTTTCACTTCCCCAACACAAACACACATAAGACGAGAGAGAGAGAGAGGAAATGGAGAGCTTTTCATCAGATTCGGAATCTCCCATTTCCCTCCAAAACAAGGAAATGGATTTCCCGGAAATGGTGGTAGAGGAAAACATCCAAACGCGACGGAAGAAAGATGTCTGGTTGGAGAAGAAGGAGAAGAATGGTAAAGGTCAGGTCTTTCTCGAAGGCTACGTCCAGAGGGACGATAGAGAGAGAGGGGATGAGCAAAAGAGCGTTTTGAGGACAAAAAGCCTCACAGACGGCGATCTTGACGAGTTGAAGGGGTGTTTGGATCTGGGGTTTGGGTTTAACTATGAAGAGATTCCAGAGCTGTGCAACACCTTGCCTGCGCTCCAACTCTGCTATTCGATGAACCAGAGGTTCTTGGAAGAACAACACCACAGGTCTCCAGATGCTTCATCACTTGCAGCTTCTGCAGCTGCTGCGACTTGTTCGAGCCCGATTGCCAACTGGAAGATCTCCAGCCCTGGTATATATGTTGGTTTGGGTTTTTGTTTTTGTTCTTTTCTCTCTTTTATGATGGGATTTGATGGGCTTGGGGAAATATTTGGTGACCCCAAGGATGATATGTTGTTTTGGGTTCGTCTTTTTCGCTCTTCTGTGATGGAATTTGATGTGTTTTGGGAGGTTTTTAGTGGGGTTCTATCGAAATCTGATTTTGGGTCTGTTTGGATGAGGAAACTGTCCATGAATTATATTCCCCACATTCAAATGACCCCAAAGGGTGATTTGTTGATTTGGGGCATCTTTTTGTAGCCTATTTCCGCGGAAAATGATGTGGTTTTTAACGAAAAACTACTTTTTCACATATTTAGCGCGGCAATTTTTCACGGAACTGCTTTTTCGCCAGGTCAGTTTTTTCCTTCTTAAACATGAAAATGGACTTCCTATGGGTGTATGAAAAGTCCATTTCCACGGAAAATTAACCCCCCATTTCCTCACTCCCACCCCCACTCCACCGAGCCACCCTCTTTCTTTTCCCTCCCCTCCCAACCCCACCCACCCCATGCACATATCGACCCACCTACTAAGTAGTTTTCGCTAAACAGTAGTTTTCACCATGGTTTAAAAAATCGGCTGATATCGGTTTATATCGGCCGCTATGAACCGATATTGGCCCATACCGAACAGATATTTGGTCAATAAATCGGTATCGGTATCGATTGGCAAAATATCTCCAAAATCTCGGTTCATCTCGACCGAGATGAACATAATATCGAAATTACCGATATCTCGGCCGATATTTTTAAAATATCGGCCGAGATGTTGTATGGTTGACAAAAATCCTATTTTTCTTATTTTTTTTTCCCCTTCTTCTTCTCCTCTCATCTAATCCCTTTAGAGTAGCAACAAGCATCCATACTCCATAGCTCATCTCCATCACTATTTTTTGAAGAAAATATTTTATTTGGTAAAAGAAAATCAACTTAACTCCCTTAATTTTACTATTATGATTTTTTTTAGATAAAGCATAGAAATGAATGTAAAGATCATTGTGTTTGTCACATGTGTTGTGTTCTTCACTAAGAAGTTAGATCTACACACTTTCATGCTAGATCTACTCATATATATGATTTTGGGTGTAGAAAAATATTTTTTTTTAGATATTCTGCTTTTAAAAAAATAATTGTTGGAATATTTATGATTCTAACTAGTAAATACTAAATACTAATAACTTTTTAATAGTGTATAAATGATAGATCTATTAAATGAAATACTGGAGAAGACATCGAACTGCGACACAGACAGGACTTATAACTTAAGGTGACCAATATATTGATTTAATGTTGTTACTGATGGAAAAAAATATTGTTTTTCAATATTTTCTAATATTCTGGATTTTTTGAATATTTTTGCAAGTTTTTTTGGATAAAAAAAAATTCACACCGCGACGACCTCGACCGATACCAATATCATATCGGTTTTTCGGCCCGGCCGATACCGCGATTGCAATCAAGATTTTAAACCATAGCTTTCACTAAAGAAATCTGCAACTGTATCAAACAACATTAGCACCAATTCATCGAGGAAAAACTTTTTGCACCAAAAATGACTTTCTAACTTCCTCAGAAAACCTTTTCTGAGGTATTTAAAAATTATAGAATTTGCTAATATGGCAATTTCATCTTTCTATGGAAGTTACCTCTACACAAACGTGCCCTTGGGTTTCTGTTTTTTCCTCTTCTTTGATGGAATTTGATGGATTTGGGGTGATTATTAATAGAAGAATCCAACAAGTCATATAGTCTGAGACGTGCCTACATGGGTAAGTGAGGATTTTTTTAGACACCAAAATATGTATGCTATTAAAACTATATTAACTTTCATCTGTAGCCTTTCCCTAAAACTGAACTCAATACTTGATTTTCCCTAGAAGCAATATGTTCATTCAGGCCTTGTTTTCTCTGACTCTTACCTTTCCTCATTGGGACAAATATTTTGCAGGTGACCATCCAGAAGAAGTGAAAGCCAGGCTGAAATTTTGGGCACAAGCAGTGGCATGCACTGTGAGATTATGCAGATGACAAGAGTTCAAACTTCAAACCAAAGTGTTAACTGTGTAACAGTGTAAATGGTAGATGCCTTTATGTAATTGATATGGGTAACTCAAGACCTTTATAGTAAGTTTGATAAGGAAGACAATATTCTGAAGATGGACTACAAGTCTGAGCCAAGTGCTAACCCATCCCAGGTCACATGGAAAGACCCATTCCAACTATTCCAATGGATTGACCCGATCAAATTCTAAGGTTGCTAAAAATTCTCCACAAGTTATATTATTCAGCCCACATGGATAGCATCTATCCAAGATTTCTATCTTCAGATTATCTTCCTTATCAAAGTTGAGTTCTCTACTCATTCCTCTCTGGATCATTGCTCCTGGGATTCCATGTTTCAGTATTCGCTGACTAGAATGTGTGATTGGTTGGCTTTTTATGCAAAATGATGATGGAGACAAGTATAAGAAAGTTACAAGGTCTGGGATTAATCAAATACCCAAATGCATGTGTACCTTGAGTGATGTATGACGTAATTATGTAGGTGTAAAATATCTGAAATTTTTTTTTGGCATTATTGGAAGGTTCCCAATTCTTTCGACTAGACTAATTCGTCCGGGCCGAGAGGAAAGTCGGGTAAACTTCCCTTGTAGCCCCAGTGTGGTAGTGTGGTTTCGAACATACAACCTCCGGGTGCAAATCGTGGTCCTACTACGTCTGGAGGTTAAAATATCCTGGATCTTATCATTGTGAGGCCCGACTCCAGAGGTATAAAATTATGTGATCAATTTTGCCCACTGAATCAAAGGTGGAAAAGTTGAGAGGATGATTGCCATAAAGTCAACCATTACATTTAGACAATCCCGTAGAGCAGGCACTAAACAAATGACAGGATCGGCATGAACCATTTTGTCGTCCTGATTATCTATGGGTTGAAGTCCAACCTGTGATCAACAAGCTTTTGTCAAGTAACTTTAACTCGCACTCGTTGCAGGTCAACCCGACTCCGAAAAGTATAACTTGGATTTGCTGCGGGTAATCTCGTTTAACCCAACTTAATGTGTAGAAGTATATCCCAAACCCAGTCCATTTCAAATATTAAGGTTCTATTTGAGTTAAATTGCAAGCCAGAAAAAGCCCAACACAAGCTGGGCTCATAACTTTTAAAATGTACTGTACTATATATACATCAAAATATTAAACCATCAAATTCTTTAAATGAGTTTATCTAAGTGGCTCAGCCCTAAACTAGCCCATTTGAATCGGTTATGCGGTTATGCAACTTGAGCAGGTTGACCCTAATCTGACCCATTTTTAATGTGGGTCAAGTTCTCATAGCCCATGACCAATTGTGCGTGTCAAATACATGTCAAGGGTCCATTAGGTATAGTAAATCGGGACAGATTCTGCCACTATGAGATATCGGGTGGGTGTTGCACTTTGCAACCAGAGTATGTCTTTCTTTTCTTTTTTTTTTCTTGATAACACAGGTATCCCAGCCCTTCAGGCCAAGATAATCCTTACAGCCCAAGAGAGAGAGACAGATAAAATTCCCCTGTGGCCCTAGTGTAGTAGTGCAGCTTCGAACCTACAAATTCCGGGTGCAAACCGTAGTCCTAGGCCAACCGAATTACCCCTCGGGATTACAGGGGTTACAACCAGAGTACGTCAAAAGCTGAAACTAGTCCAACTTGGAATGGAAATCCAGTCCCATGGTTGTCAATTTCAGTCGGAAAGATCGGAACTTTTCATTTAGGTCCTACAACAGAAACATAATGAGGGTCAAAACTTTTTGACTTGCATCCTAGGCCATTCCAACCGATTCTAGTCCATTTTGGTAGTCCATCCCAGTCTATTTCGGTTTATAGTAGGTAGCATTTGTAGTCCTCTAGTTGTAAAAACAATTTCCACTGGCCCTTTTATTTTTGTTCTCAATATTTATATAAAGAAACATGCATAATTTATATTTTTTATATTATTTTATTATATATATTTAATTCTTATTATTTAGAAAAGTCACTTTGAAATTCTAAAAAACTGAAATATTTCATCTTGGAGGATAAATCTAAATAGTGATCAAAATGGAATTGACAACTACTCCACAAGCCAGAACCCTAATTCCTTCCAAAGAAAAATCCAAAAATTCTGCAAAATCCTTATGGAAGTGGCGTGTGGTGAAAAGCCATGCATACTACAAGAGCGATCAAGGAAGAGTTCCTTGATTTGGTTTGAGAAATTCATGATACCATTCATGGCAGCTTAGCTTCTCCAGCTACCCACCATCCCATTTTGTATAGACTTCAAACAACCTGAATCCATGTTATATCTCCATTAACAAGAGTAACCCAAAGCCACTACTTCTATAGAACCCACAACATCTTTCTCTGTACCATCCAGACATACAATTCATATGATGGGTGCTTCCTATTAGAATCCCTTGGTCCATTTTATATGGAGAAGTTTCCCCCTGACGTCGAAGTGGTAGCTTGACATGGTATCAGCCCTTACAGTGCATGATGGATGCGCTTTTTTGTGGTATGCAAATGATATGATTTTATGAAGAAGAAGTCCCCCAGCGATACATTGCAAATGATGTATCATCCCTTGGATAGGTCTTTTTTTCCCGACCAACCTCATAAGCAAGGCTTTTTCTAGAATTTGCGGAACATTTAGGGCATGTTCGGAAAAGTGGACGATTTTCTTCGAAAAATTCATTTTTCAAGCGTTTGGTGCGGAAAAATTCCATGGAAACATTTTCCTTGATAATGGTAGAAATGAATTTCCTATGGAGGGATATGGGAAATGGATTTCCTCAAAAAACTTGTCCCTCTTTTTCTCACTCTTGTCCATTTCAACCCAAAACCCAACAACTCTTTCATTTTTTATTTCTTTACATAAATTATTATTTGATATTGAATAAATAATATACATGTTATGTTATTTTTATTCAAAAAATTATTTCAACAAATAAGAAAATTTGATTTTCTATAAGGAATCCACAGCCGCACTAAATAACATTAGCACTAATTCAACGAGGAAAAAAAAAATTGCACCAAACATAATTTTCTAAATTTTACGAAAATCCTTTTTCGAGGTTTCCATTTCTATGGAATTTGCTAACGTGGCAATTTCCATTTTTGCAAAAAGGGTGTGTACACAAAGTTTGTTTTTGCGCGCTTTTGCTTGTGGAAAAGTTGTCACACTAAACGTAAATTTTTTTTGCTTTCCACACTTTCCCTTCTTTTTTTTTTTTTTTTTTGTAGAAAAGTATGTACATAAAGGCTTTACTAATGGAGTTGAGTGAAGTAAAGATTATTTTGAAGAAAAAATAAAATATAAGTAAGTTATGATGATATTTTATTTTTAGTTGTTTATTATGGAATCTTTTTTACTTTTTAAATAGAAAGGTGAAGTTTTTTGTCTTTTAGTGGAGAAAGGAGATTGTTTTTTTTTTTAATTCTTTTTGAAAAATATGGCTGGAAATATAAATTAAAGTGCTTTTGATATGGTTTTTTTTTATAGAAATGACGGCTTCACTTTACTTGACTCTATTAAGTAGAGTTGCCAAACAAGAGACATGTGTGGGTGAGTAACTGTATGTGTGTGTGTGTTTTCTAATTTCCTATAGCAAAAGGAAAGAAAATTTCATGAAAAAGAAAGAGAACTATTCCAGTACAAAATAGGATTCCATTCTCTCTAAATTGGTCTTCTAGATCTAATCGTTGCAATCATGTACTCTAATACCAAATGTTTATCTTTGAGTAACATAATCTTAGTTATCTATACACAAAATAAGATAGATTTGAATAACACAACGTAATAATGAATTATAAATGCTCTAGTTTGATGATGGATGCTTAAATCTTTGCAAATCCTTTAATTTAGATAGAACAACTACCCTTTTTCCTCTTTTCTTACTAATCTCCTCTTCTTCATAAGAAGTGATCAAAACTCACTTATTTCAAGTAAAGAGTTATAATCCCTAATACTCTTTTTATGGGCATTATTAGAAAACTCTCCTTCCATCTGCCATAAAAACTGTACACCAAAGATATTCTTCCAAGAGTTTTTATCCAGTATCAAAGCCTTAATTAGTTTTTCTTACTTATTTCTTTCTCTTTTTGATACCCCAACAAGGGGGCTGAAACCCCGACCCATTGAGCGCTCGAATGAGGTAAGAAGACCTTAGGTAAGGTAAAGGGAGGCCTCGGGTGGGGGAAGAATAGCTTGGGTGAGAGAAAGTGGCATGCCTTTCTAGAAAACCTTGTCATCCGAGTGAACCCACCTTTGTGGGTTTGTGGTATTGTAGTCCAAACCAACCCAATAAGTTCAACATTCCACAGCTCAAATTCGTATCGGAGTTGGATGGATATTGGCTCTAAAGTCTAAAGTTCAAAGCCATGCACCTTTTGATATTCTTTCTCTTGAAAGGTGAATAACGGTTGGTAGGGAATGACTAATTTTGAGTGTAAATCGATCCAGCATACGGCCACGTCAGCATATGGGCCCAACTACTACCTCTTCAATTTGAAATTTGAAAATATAACTACCTCATTTAATCTAGGAGAGAAAGAATTCTTTCGTTTGTCCCTCTACATCCACACTACACAAAAATTGAAACGTTTTATTCGTTTCGACTTCTTCCCAAACAATCAAAAACTCAAATCTTGTCCCTCTCCTCTCCCCCTAAACCTGCTCTTCCTCTCTTTCCTTTTTTCTTTCTCTCCCTTTCTAAGTCTCCACTGCCTCTCAAATTCCAGCCATTCTCGGCCAGAAATGATGAGTTTTCCACTGCGATGTTCACATTGCCAATGGATCCAGCGGCCATCACATTCCTGCCTGGAATTTTCTTTTCAAAGAAATCTCAGTGAAGTCAAATTGTCATTGGATTCACCACATCCTGACAGGCTACATATGGGTCACAACTCCCAATATTGATTACAGAGGGAATAGAGTAAAACAATAAAACTTTATCTGTTAAAGAGTTTATATAGCAACTGAAGGCATTGAAATTATGATTTCAACAGTGGGATTACAATATGATAAGGAGAAGGCATGAAGGGATTAAAAACACTTCACTAAGAATTGAGAATCATTGGTATCTTGTCAACTAAATTTATGGCTCGATTTTTTTTTTTTTAATTTGTGGATAAATTCCTTAGTTGAATCTCCCCTTTTGATGGGTACATCAATTTGTTGTAAAAATCAGTTGGCTTTATCAATTTTTAGTTTTTTAGTTTGCTCATGTGGTTTGGGCCAATTCGCCAGTTTGATAAAGTCATAACACATATATGCCAACACATCAAACATGTTAGGCATTTTGGGTGTGTTTGGATGTATCTTGAACTAACAAAATGGAAGAAAAATGGATTCACTCTCCCAAATGGGCTGATAAGAGTATACATGTACAGAATAGTACAATTCTTTCATTCTTAATTTACTTTTTGTAATATTCTTTTTTATTTTTTATTTTCTAATATCTATTATAGTACCATTTTTACTATGTGATTTCTTGGGTTTTTACTATTTTGAATCATTCAAGATCCTTCTTGGAGGTTTTATTTTATGACTTTGGTTTATGCACTATATGCATATTTTTGTATTAATTGAATTACGGATTAATTCTATTTTAGTGATACCTGATTTCAATCGAATTTAGGGTTGAACTACTTAAAATTCTCATCGAAATGTAATCAGCCATGGTTTAATTTTCTCTGAGTTGGGGGCTTCTAAATTTAAATTCAATCTAAGTTTAAAATTTTTAGTGATTTCCTTTCATTTATTTAATTGCTTCTTAAAAATAACATGTTATCTATCTAACTTTTAACTATATCATTTTGTTGGTTCAATTAAGTATGATTATCTATTTTTTACTAATTACTATTTAAATTAAGTATAATTTAATTTTATTATTCAATTTGCATAAAAATTAACACATGCATCGCACGGAATTTAATGCTAGTGAAATTTAATAACACAAACCCATACCTCCAAATCGAATCAATTCAAGTCAAATATCCAAAACCCCAATCTACTTGGGATCAAGTAAAATATCCAAACCCCAATCTACTTGGGATTTGGGCGGTTGCTGCTGACCTACATCTCTTTGCAACGTGTTGTGTTGCAGCCAACCCCTCATCACATTTTCAGAATAAACTAATCCCATGTTTCCAAGTCATGGGTCTACTTCCTTTTTAAGGCGGCAACGCAACTGCCCCACGATGCCTGTCTGTTTCGTCATCTCCTCTTCAGTCCAAACACTATAAATCGCAAGAGAAGAGGTGAAAGAGATATACAAGGAAGGAAGGAAGGAAGGAAGCAACCAAGCAGCAGCGGAAGCAGAAGAAGAAAGAGAAGACAAAGACTAGAGAGAGATGAAGAGAGTTTTGGCGGTTCTTGTGATTTTCCATGTGGTGTTTGGGGGGTCGTTTGCGATTCGGGAGCTGAGAAAGGGGGCTTGTGAGGAGGTGTATGTGGTGAGGGATGGAGAGACACTTCAGAGTATTAGTGAGAGATGCAACGCTCCCTTCATCTTGATCGACAACCCACATGTACTTGACACTGATGATGTAGTTCCTGGCACCGTTTTAACTGTTAGATCGTCCAAGGTTTGAACTTTGAAATACTTCAATTTGTCCTCTTCTTTTTATGTACTGTTCTTTTTGTACTAAGTTTGAGGAAGTCTTTGGGTTAGTTTATACCTTATCAGGTGCTATTAAGGATGAGTTTGTCACTGTGTCTGTACATGTTTGTAAATTTTAGTTTGTTTGTATATCCCATAAAAGCAATAAAGATTGGTTCATGAAACTGAATCTCTCTCTCTCTCTCTCTCTCTCTCTCTCTCTCTCTCTCTCTCTCAAATCTATCCATAATCCCCTTCTCTATTTTTCTGTATTCCATATTCCATATGTTTGACAAATCCAAGCAACTGACACCTACCAAGGAATTACTACAAGGAAATATTTGACATTTATATATCTGGCCATTAACCATTGATAGATCCAATATCAAAAGTGAATACCCAAAAAATCATTGAATGTTAGCCTCTAACACTAACACCCTATTAGTTTGTATTAAAATATATATAGGAATTGAGTACATATATAGAGTGATTAAAAATGAAGATCAAAAGTGAATTTTCAAAAAAACGAACATTAAATAGCATCTTCTTTTGAGTTTATTCCTAAAAAATTGAAAATTTTGTTTGATGTTCATTTTAAGATTTTTATGTTTAACCTTCATTTTTTAACTATCCTATGCAATCAATTTTTATGTATTCTAATTCAAACAAATGGACTCTAAAGTTAGGATATCGAACTAGAATGATGACTTATTCTTATTCTCAATAATGTTTGGAATAATATTGATTAAAGGTGTGGTTTGGAACTCTATTGATTTAAGGTGGGCATTGAATTCAGTAGTGGAACTCTTAAGGAAAGAGTGTTATTATTATTAATATTATTGGGCTCATTTTCAAAAAGGTATAAAAGGTGTCGGTTCATTTTTAGAAAAGTAAATAAAGATTTGAATATTTTAAAAAAGCATAAAAGTTTCTCACAATTCTTTCTATCAAGTCATAAGTAAAATAATTCTGACAAATGACAAAAATATCCTTATGTCTTTTTTTCATAGTTTCTCTTTTAAGAGAAGTAATCAAGTCCAACCCAAATGACTTACAGGGGCCCACTTCAACAACCTTTAAGTGTGAATGGTTAACAAAAGGGAATTCCAAATTACTAAAAGACTAGATTCATTAAGGGTATTTTTGTCATTTCTCAATAAAATTTTGCGGAGAGGACTTGATTGAAAGAATTGTGAAAAATATACTTTTTTGAAAATGAGCAACAAGTTTAATGATTTTTTTAAAAATCTTCTTGATTTAAGCGATGATTTCAAGCCACTATATATATATATAATATTTATATTGTAATACAAACCCAGTTTGAGTTGGAAATCCTCATCAGGCTTTGGGATGATTTTGAAGTATATAATTGGAAACCTCATTGATACGTACATAGGGGTGTTCATGGACCTGGCTGAGCAATATCCAGGCCCGGCCCGGATTTTAAACGATGGTCCTGAGCCCGGGTCAAGCCCGACTCGGGCAATAAGTACCTGGCCCGAGCCCAGCCTGGCCCACCTAGAATATATTAAGCCCGAGCCTAGGTCTATTATTTATCTTATAAATAAAAGGGAAGACATTTTCTAACCCAACTTGTAGCTCGCCTGTTTAGGAGGTTTGTTTGTCTGTGATATGTTGCGTGTTTGACTCCTCTCTTCCCCGAAAAAATATGTTTTTAACTTAAGTAATGCCTCTCATCCAGGCTGGGCCGGGCTTTGGGCTTTCTACAACTCAATTTGCGCCCGAGTACTGAAAGCTAAAGTTCCCGATCCATGAGCACCCCTACATGTACATTTGTGGTGAAGGACATTGTTTAAAATCTATTGTCAATGGACCCCATAACGTTTCCTAAAGTACCATATAGAACCATTAATTTGCTTAGCATTGATTTTCTAGGAATCCACATTAAAGTAGGGGTGCCCAAGGCTGGAGTGGGCCGAGGCTCGATCCAACCAAAGCTTTTTTATGGTCGGGTTAGTACTCAGGTCAAGCCTAAATATTGGGCCAGTCTTAGAATGTGATAGAAAGCCAGAAGCTCGGCCCAACCCGAAGAAGAGACATATAGGATGAATAAATATATTTTCTTTGCTAATGTCAATTATACTGGACATGAATAATAGTGTACTTTTCTCTGTCTTACTATTATTCATACATTTTTTTTATTTTTATTTTTTTTTGCTATCGGTGGGTTCCTAATCCTTTGGACTGGACTAATTTCTTCGGACCCAGAGGGAAGCCGGGTAACTATCCCTTGAGGATTCACATAATTTCATTACGAAAGATTTTGTAAATTTTGGAGAGAGGCAGAGGGATCTGCACTATTAATTTTGTAACAATCGACATCCTAGCCATATTTAGAATGTATAATCCTTTTGGATGTGTGGGCTGTTGATCTTTTTATATCAGATGAATTAGTATTTTCTTCAAACTCATTTGTTACCTAGATTTGATGATAAGTACTATTTGTCAGACGAGCCCCAACCTCGGAAATAGATGGCAGGATCGATTTCCATTGTCTTCAGAATTTTAGGATCTAATATCCACCACAACATGGAATAGGATTATTGGTAGGGTTGCAAACAGGTATCCGATTCTCCTACTATCCAGAAGTTATGACCCGTAAAAAATCGAGTCTGCAACTTATTTTAGGTTCCGATTCATAAACGGGTCCGGATCCATATAGGTTCCGACCCGTGGACCCGGAACCTGACATATAAGCTTTTGATATTACAAATTGCATCTCAAAATCAACTTTTTTGAACATTTTTATGTATAATTTTAGAGGTAGTAGACTCGATGCACTATTATAAGTTGAATGATATGCTTATTTTAAGAAAAATGAAGAATAAAGAGAAATTAGAATCAATTTTAGAACTAAATTTCAGTCCTTTAGGTGGACCTAGTTTCCGAATCTGAGTCTGAAACCAACAAAACAGGTTTCGAGTCAAAACTGAATCTAAAATCGAAATTGTTTTTCATAAACGGATCCGGATCTGGATCCGGAACCACTATGGTTTCGAATCTGTTTCGTTTGCAACACTTATAGCCCATGGTATGAACCCCTCAAATCTTAGATTTTATATATAGCTTTTCATAAGATTTTATACAATATTTTGGACAACATGTAGCTGAATACATATCCTTTATAAAGTAGGCTGGTTCTGTAGGCTAGATCTATCTTTGGTGTTGGCCAGTCCTCTCTTGCCATGGATAGCTCATGTTTCTTTTCATAGCTGAGCACTCCTTTCATAGCTTGACACCTATATATCCTCCTCCCTTTGTTTGACCAATCTTCTTCATTGCCATTTTTTGCCATGATGTGATATGAAAGCAAATCTTCTCTTTGTTTGACTATAATCCTCCACATTGTTATTTTGTTCTTGATGTGGAGTTGGCCATGAGATTGTGAGCTGTATGGTGACTTGGCTGCTGTGCAAGGCTTGTGGAATGGATCCATCGATCCATATGTGTGACGACTTAATTTACTTGACTTAAATGGGCCAAGTTGGTGCCCACCAACTTTCCTCTTTTATCAGATTGTGGGCCCCACCTGGTCCCACTATGTCCATCCCTGAATACTCATTTATCCAAATATGATATATAAATAAATGTCAAATATCTAACAATAATTATAATGATAACATGAATGATGACGACGACGATGACGACGATATTAAGCAGATTTTTTAACATATTATCCTGGCAAGATTTTCACATGTCCAAATTTCAAATCAGAATGATCTTAGATGATCGAGATATGCACCTCCTTTCACCCCATCCAAATCAGTAGTTTTAAAGTTGGTGGGGTCATGAAATCCAATGGTGAAGCTCAGATGTGGGCTCTTGTATAGCACTCGGGTAATTAAAGCTAGCAATTTATGCATATAAAAGCTATTATCATTAAAGTGTTATATATGACTATAATTGGGCAAATGATCTTTGTCCAATTGCATTGGTTCCAAATCTTTTACCACCTTAATTTTTAGGCCTGTGCATTACATGGACATGAATTTGGATGCAAGTCTTTTACTACCTTAATTAAAAAGTCTTCTCCATAATTTTAAATTAAGGCATTTCAATCACTATAAAGAAAATTAGGAAAATGTATTTTGGGCGATAGGGGTGACCGCCGGAGATGACCTACCTAAAATCTTATCAAGTTTTTTCAAATGAAAAATTCATGGGATCCTTTTTGGGAAAATGCCTTTTCTTCAAAATAAAAAAAGTGGAGAGTCCTTTGTGATGACAAGGAGAAGGGGATCTCCAAGCCCCTTCACGAAGTGTATTCTTTGATTTTTATATATTTAATTCAGGGATGATTTTCTGTTGCATTCCTACACTCAGCAGTCCATACAGATTAGTGTCGGGTGTCACAGGGGCACCATGAAATTAATGGGGACTCTCTCCTTTGGATGGGGTACCAAAATAATTAAAGAAATAAACAAACAAAAAGGGTTGTCTTTAAATGATATGAACTAGTGGCAAAGCCCATGTAATGCGCATTCCCAAAAATTAAAGAAAAAGAAATTAAAAAACGACATAATATATTAGTTTCACCATGAACTTTCCACATTTGTAAGGGATGAAAAGTGAAAGAAGAATTAAAATGAAGTAAAAACAACAGAAAAATAGAAGAAAACTCAAAATAAAATGAATGAAACAGCAAAAGATATAAGAATAATCTATCAATGAAATTCCTTTTTTTGCTTTTGAACCAGTAAATCTTTTAATATAATATTCTTAATAGAATAGTCAACGTTAAAATATAATGAAAACAAAAAATTGAACCAAGAATATAATTACTCGTCCTAATGAGCACTGGATACAATAATGCCTTTTGGTTTACAAGTAGAGGTGGCAAAATATGACCCGACCAGCCAAATCGACCCGACCCGACCCGCGTATTACCCGCTTAACCCGACCCATTTGATAGGCGGGTCGGTCACGGGTCAAGTATTCATGACCCGCAATTAAGCGGGTCGGGTTAGGGTTGACCCGCTTGACCCGCATAACCCGCATTAATTCTTGTATTTAAGTCTGTTTAAGATTACCAATACTTAATTAGAATGTACGTGGGGGTTGGCAATTGGCATTAACTCTAACTCTAGGGACTAGGGACTAGGGGCTGTTTCACTACCACATTATGCTTACCATGAGTCACACAATTTAGAATTATTCATCTTACATGGCAGGTTTTTTTTAAAATGATTTGTGAACCACGATGTGCTTGTCTTGCATGAGTCATGCTTGTATTGTTATTATTTTCTTTTTCTTGTAAAGAAACTTATCACTCAATTCTATAGTATCTTTTTATTTTGATATTTCTTATTTTTATGAAAAAACTGTTTTATTTCTAAAATTTTTTCTTGTAAAGAAACTTATCACTCACTTATTCAAGTATACGGGTCGACCCGACCTATATAACCCGTAATGGTTATGCGGGTTTAAGTGGGTCGGGTCGGGTTGACCCGTGGTGGGTGCGGGTTAGGGGTTTCTGACACGTTTAATAAACGGGTCGGATGCGGGTTAGGCTTGTCTAACCCGTTTAATAAACGGGTCCGACCCGTTTAGCACAACCCGACCTGATTGCCACCTCTATTTACAAGTGGGAGGCACACTAGATAAAGATTCTACCATGATCAAAGGGCTTGTAATGGTTATTAATGATCCTAAATCCTTTTCCAAAGGAGATGCGATTAGGTGGCGTCTAAGAGACAATTGATTGTATAGTGGTTAAAGGTAGGATTTGAATTTGTCAGTGATTAGAGATTTAACGAAATTTTGGATTTTCAATAATACGGGCAATGTAATTAGTGGTAGTTATAATGTAAAGGTCTAAAATAAAAAAATCGATAGAAATAGTTTAGAGTATAACCCTAATAAGAAAATCAATGAATTATTTATTAGAGAAGATGGAGAAGAGGAAAGGGCTTGTGGCGTTTAAAAGTGGGAAATGTAGAGATGCGAATATAAACACAAAGAAAAGACGAAAGAGTTTTTGTAACATTGGATTAGTAAAAAGAATGTTATTAATAGGGCTAATATTAATAGGAGGATTAATGAGTGATATTAGTAGGAGGTCATCATTAGAAGAGTCAAAATCAAATTTGAAATTGACAGTGAAATTGGAAATCAAATCCACTTCGCTTCATATATAATAATTGAGATCATTTTTCAACTGAATGTTGTGGTGGTGAATTTATATTCAACGCATTCATTTATTTAAAAGTTTTACAGTTATATGCTTAATAACATTTCGTTCCCATCCTATATTGTGATTTGGGTATTTAATCATGAAATATCAATTCATAGTCATCTTAAATCAGATAACTAGCATGCAGATGCAATTGATTCTTGGTATATGGCTATTTGACAATTAAACTTGCATATTTTGTGTTGCCAATGGGTTTCACCAACATGCTACATATTCACTATTGTGGCAAATAAGGTTCCTATATGTTCCCAACAAATTCTTTAGAAAAATATTTTCAATAAATACGATTTGTTCTAGCATATCTCTCCTAATTTACATATGTTGAATATAAATTAACATTTATCAGCAAAGCTTGCTCTTGAATTGAGGGCATATATGTGCAAAAGTCGAAAAGTGGGATAAGTTATTTTTGCATTTTTCACATATTTCTCAAAATTATGAAGATATAAGATATGAAAATTCATGCGCCGGTAATTAACAATTCTAAAAGAATATTGAAGGGCATGGATCATCAATTGAAGGCCCACAAGAGTGCAGAAAAATAAAAAAAGTGTGCCTAAGTTGTCTATCTATTTTTAACATGAATCTTAAAATCCATGAAAATCTAAGATATAAATGTCATGCCTTGGGATATCATTTGCATAAGAACGTTGAACACTTTAAATAACGACGGGCCAACCCCTTGGTCAGGACCATGGTTGCTCCCTCTTCTGGAGCTAGAGGTCTTGGTATCGACCTCCGGTTCCCCCCTCTTTAGGAATCGAAAGTTAAGTCTACTTGTGCTACCACCTAGATAGGGGTTTTACTCGGCTTCTCTCTGGGCCCAGAGGGAATAGTCCAGCTCAAAGGATTGAAAATTCTCTGTTAGCAAAAAAAAAAACGAGTGCATGAAAGTGAGGAAAATAGGATTAGTTTTTCTTTTTTACATTTTGTTACATATTATATTTCTCAAAATCAATGATGATTAAGGTTGCAAATGGGCATTCAACTATCGAGTCCCCATCCTTTGCCTCAAGTATTGGTTCAAAAAGAGTTGTTATCATTGTCCCATTGAGAACCATAATGAAAGTGGAATGTGACTATCACCAATTCAGCAGTGATCCCACATCACATTTGTTCTTAATCAGACAACCATGCCTCCTAAACTGAAAATTTAGGTGGGTTTACTGAGGGACAGAAATTCCCTCATAGGTTTTTGAGGGCATTAGTGTCAGCATCTTGTAGACAAAGAGATTATGAGAGTGGCTACCAACACACCGCAAATACCCCTTCCACCATTTAAAAAAAAAACAAAAATCTTTTTTTTTCCTAAACTACTCATATCCCCCTCCTTCCCTCTCTCTTCCTCTCCTTGCTGTAGCAACCCCACCAGCCGTCGCCCCATCTCTCTCTCTTCCTCTCCCCGCTCCCGCAGCCCTATCTCTCCCACCAACCGCCACCCTTCCCTCTCTCTTTCTCTCCTGCGGCGACAGCCCCCACTTGTAGCCCCATCTCCCTCTCTTCCTCTCCCTGCTCCGGCAGCCCCCACCACAACCCCATCTCCCTCTCTTCCTCTCCCCCGGACCCCGCCAAGCACCGCCCTTCCCTCTCTCTTCCACCCGCCCTCATATCCATCCCCAGCCCTACCCCCACCACCCACAAAACGAGAGATAGGGAGAGGAAGAAGGAGAGCGGGAGGGATCGCATCAAGCGGGTGAGTGACGGGGTCGAGTGGAGGTGGCCGGAGCAGAGAGAGGGAGTGAGTGTTAGATTGTATGAACTCAATCCATCAGATGATGTAATAAATTGATTAATTTCTTCATTTATCAATAATATCATGCTTTCTTTTCATGAGATGAATGATGTTTTACTATTTAATGCACATGACCAATACATATGACATAATGGTTCATAAGATGAACTGGGTCCCATTAGTATATTAGATGTGATATATGTGTATGGATGAGATCCACACATGGGAGACATGTGTCACAAATATTATACTTAAATATCTTCACAACCGGTGATGAGACTGGGCATCTCATCTGATAAGGTTGTAGCACTTTGATCACTATGAGATAGTGTGATTTGTCTCGATCATCAGAATATAAGATTCTGGATCACGGTGCTGGTACATTGGATGTATTGAAGGACCATGAGTAGCACCTTATGGAATACTGTCTCGAGTTTAAGGTTTGCTCTCATAATTTCCTAGCAATAGGCTCTCAATCCTGAGACATTGATGAACTCAAGTTTCTATCTATTCATTTGCTTTGAGTCACCAATGAGTGAGGCCAACTGTAGGTTAACACCTCGGTGTCTTGGGTACGTAGTAGTAGGACTGTGGGAACTTCCAATGGTCAAGATGGAATTTATCTACATTATCTCCTTGTGCCAATTAATGGATTTGTCATTAGTAAGTGCACACTCATCTCGGTTAAGAGTTAATTGAATGGTACTGATGATCACTGTGATTAATTGGAGTTCAAGGATAATAAAATGTGGATTTAAATTGAAGGGACAGTTTTAGTCCAATTGATCCATGGATATTAATAGAAGGGCCTACTTGTGGTAATCAGGAAGTTTATGATCTTCATTGTAATTTATTCCTAAGACTGAAGTGCAATTGCATTTATATAGTGGTGTTATTTGCAATTAACTGTGGGCCCGGATTGCACATGAGATGTGGGGTCGCGGTGTCCCAGTTGGAGCCAGCTTTCTATGGAATCTCTAGTGGTCCCATGCTAGCTCAAGTTATTGGAAAGATAGTAATCCTACTAGAACTCTAAGATGAAGGAATTAGAAAGTTACTATTTTTATTTGAAGTGAGACTTCTAATAGCGGTAATAGTAAGGTTACTAATTTGTGTTAAAGTAAGACTTCTATTTCAATTAGTACAAGAGGAGGGAGGGAGGTTGCTTAAAGCTATAAAAAGAGAAGAAGGGGGCTGGGACAAACACACTCTTGGATTTCACGCCCAGCCCTCCCTTTTGTGCAAGAGTTGCACATCTCTTCTGGTTCTCTTCTAGTTCCTTGAGTTTCTTGAAGGGTTTTCTCTTGAAGTTTCCGCCGGTCTTCTCTCTTCTTAAGAGAGATATCTGATACGGGACATAGCGTGGAAGACTAAGAGGTCTGGGAGATCCTAAGTTGCTTACAAAAAAAGAGTTTCTTCAACTAGGAAGTCTTCTTCTCCATTAGAGCACAGCCAAGCTCTAAAGGTATAATCTACTTTTCTATCTGTTGTAGAATGGTATTGCTTGTTTTATTGCTGTACATGATAAATGAGTATGAGGGATTGCATCTTGGATATGATTTGTGGCCTTATGAGTACTTGATCTCTTAATCAAATGGGTCAAAAATTTTGAAATCTTATCGGCGCACCTATTCCCAACCGTGAAAGAGGAGGAGAAGGATATGGGTACTTTAGAAACTTTATTATTATCATTATTATTAGCGTGCGGAGAGGCATTTGCACAAACAGCACTCGTAGACAAAATGAGAATGCCTTCCACCTCACCTTCCATCTTGTTGAGGGCATTTCTGTCATTCAACAAGTCTCCCCAAATAAATACACCTCCTTACTATGCTTTCTTCCCTGTTCCTTCGTTGCCAAAGAGGAACAGAAGAAAAAGGAGAGAAAAAAGAAAGAGAAAGAAGAGGAGGAGCAGAAGAAGAAGAAGGAGAAGATGCATGAATTCACGAGAGTTAGCAAAGGGGATTTGGATTTGGAGGAGGGGACTCTCTATCCAGGAATCAGCCATGGAGAGAATGCTCTCAGATGGGGATTCATTCGCAAGGTCTATGGAATCCTGGCCGCCCAGATCCTCCTCACCACCATCGTCTCTGCTGTCACTGTCCTTTACACCCCAATCAGCGATACCCTCAGGTCTTCACCTGGGCTCGTATTGGGTGTCTCCATCGTGCCCCTCTTCTGTAATTTTCCTCTATCTCACATCCCCTTTTCCCATTTCATGAATTCTATCTATTCTATTCGTTGTTATTGGGTTTTTTTTTTTCTTCTTCTTCTTTTGGTTGGATTTTGGGCATGTATTGTTTGATGGGTTTTTGTATTTGTTTTGTTTATTGAAAGTTTCTTTGTTGTTGGGTTTCATTTTTTTAGGTGGGTTTGAATTTTAGGCATCTTTTGATTTTGTTTGTTATTAGAAGTTCATTTGTTATTGGGTTTCATTTTTTTAGGTGGGTTTGGATTGTAGGCATGTTTTGTTTGTTTTGATTACTCTTTAGAAATTGGTTTTCATTTTTTTAGGTGGGTTTGGATTGTAGGCATGTTTTGATAATTGGAAGTTTCTTTTTGGATATTGGGTTTCATTTTTTGTATGTGGGTTTGATGTTTTGTTTGATGGGTCATTGTTATTTTGATTATTGAAAGAGGGTTGGGGTTTGTGTTGTTTGTAGTTTCATTGGTGGTGGGTGCTTGGCTTGGGTGTTGTCCATTCTAGCTTCCTTTTTGAGATTTCAACAAATAGGTTGAATTTTATTTGTTTTCTTTTTCTTTTTGGGTGGGTTGCTGTTGTTTTGATTGCTTGGAGGGGTTTGGGTTTATGTTGTTTCTAGTTTTGATTGGTGGGGTTTCTGGATATTTCCTATGATTGCTTCTGTTTTGAGATTTCAATGAAGCTTTTGAGTTTTTTACTTGATATTGATACGTGGATTGTTATGCTGATTCTTGCCTTCTCTCTGGGGATTGGATGTCTTCCTTGTTGTTTTATGGTTATTCTTACTCTTTTTTCTGTTTTTCTGTTTTTCCTTCTTTTTTTTTTTTTTCCTGGCTAAGGTTTTTCTTTTTTTTGGGAATGGAGTGATTGTTTTATGAATTATGGACTTGGGCATGTGGGTTTTGTTTGATTGTCCATTTGCCAATAGGAGTCTCGATCTTGACAGGCTTTTGTAAGCACTGCTCTTTAGACTCTATTTTACATTTTTCAGATCTCTCTCTCTCTCTCTCTCTCTCTCTCTCTCTCTCTCTCTCTCTCTGTTTTCAGATCTATTCCTTGTATTTGTCGCTCTGTCTCTCGTCCATTAGCTTGATTGTTTTGTGAACTATGGACTTGGTCTTGTATGAGACATGTGAGAGGGAGGGTATTATAAAATATACTACAATGATTGGACAAGACTACGATAATGACAATGGGTATATAATACATTCATATGCGCATATAAAATTAATAAACATATGAGAGATGAGAGAGGGTATTATAATATATATGATGTTATTGAATAAACTTTGATAATGACAAGGAGCATGTAATATAGTACGTACATATTTACATACATATGTTAATTAATAAACATATTGCCTTGTATATGTACATGTATACTTTTAATATAAACTCCAGTTTGGATCTCTCGGCTCGTCCTCGCATTTGAAAGAACATGGACCTGGACCCAGTTGCTTTCAATACCAATGTAGTAAACTCGAACCTAGACATAAAAATTTGATGAGCCCAAAATAAGTTCCCATATGGAGAGAGCTTATTTTTATGGATAGGGTTAGGGTTGAGTCTAGGTAAATGAGTACCCATTGCACCCATAATTGCGATTAGTTGTGCCACACCATCTAGATTAAATTTTAAGCATTGAATACTCAGGTGGGTTCCAAATCTTGTTAATTTCCTTCTTTGTAGTTCTTCCTAGTAAAGTTCCCCGTTATGAACAATGAGAGCAGGAAAATACATTGAAGGAAATTTGCTTGATCCTCAATTTGATAGATCAATGCAGTGTTTAGATATTTTTTGTAAAAATCTGAACTGTTAATTAAGGGACATTACATTCTCCTGTGATATATTGCAATCCCTCATATTTTGCTACAAAATCATGTGCCTCTAGTATGGTACATATAGGTGTATAGTAGAAGTTCTCCATCCTTAGTACAATGTTCTGAAGGACTATGCTTCAGGAGTCTTTGGTGTTCTACACACCCCATTCCCAAAAATATTTGACTGTTGCACAAAACTCTTTCCTTGACAATGTTCATAAAGCTGATCTTGATCTTGATTTGCCATTTTGCACAATGTCTTCCTTTGCATTCACTTTTTTCTTGAAAGTTTGTCGTCTCTTTCCTTTTATAGTCCCAATAACACTACCAAGGGTGACTTCTTTGAAAGCAGCCCTTCCTTCTTTAACCCTTCCTTCTGTATGGAAAGGTCCTATTCAAGGAAGAGGCATTTTAAAATTACTATTCTCTTCGTGTAATTTATCCGTTGTAAGAATCTCCCTAGCTGTCGTTGTCTGATAGAAAGCTTCCACTCTAGGTGGAACTAGACCTGACCAAGCATGAAACATGTCAGAGAAGCGGACAACTAGGGAGCAAAAGCCTTGGAAAAAGTTATTGAAGAAATTCTTGAAGGTTCCACTGTCCACCCCATATTCTCCTATCAGGCACCTCCTTGCAATGGTAAGATTTTGTTAAGCATCTAATTGTGATGGTTCGAACATGTCCAATGCAAGCCATCATTGGCACCATTGAGGAAAAGCTTTTCTATGTAGGTTGATGGCCTACCAAGAAAAAGAGATAGGCCAAAGAAGACTTGGATGAAAGTAGCAAGGATAGATATGAAGTGCAACCTATATCTAAGGATTGGGCTTAGGATAGATTGGAATGGAGAGGCAAAATTCCTATTGCCGACCCAACATTGTTATTTATGATGATGAGATGAAAGAGACCAATTGTGTACCGAATCATAGTTAGACACCTTCTAAATGGCAAACTCCAACCACTCATACCCCCTATGACCACAAAACATTGATTGACAAAATGACCTTGAGACAAATTCCTATGTAATAAATGCAGTTCATGCTCCTATGGTTCTGCGAATCCAGCTGGATAAACATAGAGGTAAGCGAGGATTATTTAAGATTCGATCTCCAAGCTGGAAACTTCAAGATCTTCCATGTCTAGTGGACCCATTTCATATAGATTTCAACGTCTATGGAAGGAAGCAGCTAAACTCAATTAAATATTGTATTGTAATTGAGTGAATTTTATCAATCTATATAGAGGCTTGGTCACTGTCTACCCTTATTGTGCTGAGACAAAGACTTAAAACTTCAGAGACAAATCAAACTGCTAGTTTGACTCTGAAGACTCTTAACATCTACAACAACAGAACTGGACTGTACGATATCATTACACGGGCTAAACTTTCTGAAGTCGTCTTATATCTCACAACCTTGGGCTTGTTGGATGTAAATTACTCATCATGTATACCCTTTTTATAATGGATTGTACATACCTAGTGTGATGTCATTCAAACATCCTTGACTCATGAAGGGCTTGTTTGGCAAGTATTATCTATTTGAAATAGAGTTGTTAGAAATAGATCTGTTTGAAATAGAGCTGGTTCAATTAGACCTTCTTACGAATAGACTGTTTGGTATGTCTGATTCAATTGGAAAAAGTATACTTAGTCATACTTTGAAAGTTATATGGGCAAAGTTTTTACTGTAAAAGTAGTAGAGGCAAATTTGTTATAAAATAAAAGTAGTATAGGCAAACTTGTCATATTATAAAAGAGATAAAGGCAAACTTGTCAAGAAAAATGAGAAGTGTTTGATTGCTCATGCATTCATGTCTATATGAAATAGTTGTCTTTTTGATTTTTTTTTTTTTCTTTTGAAAAAGAGGCAAAAGATCTTAAAGGTTATTGGATCCGACATCCACATGAACTTTTCCAAACAATCTAAAGCACATAAATTATCTATTTGAATCAGATTTAAGTCAAAGACATGAAAAATAGACTTGCCAAATGGCACCTAAATTTATTGAAAAAATGTGCAATTTTGATGCTTACATGACATTTTTTTTAATGGTATGGATAATTTTATTGGAAATGGCCAAAAGTAATGATGCATCATATGAAAGAGGAGCCGGATAGATAAATTGAGGGTATTGAACATTGATGCGACAACAAACAATCCAGCGACACCAAAAATCAGAGGAAGATAGCTTGCAAACTCCGACATAATGAGGGCCCAAGGTATACTATGCCACTAGACCTTTTTGAGGCGCCTCCGGGGAAGCCGACTTGTATCAAAGAGAGTCCCCTGTTACTCTCTTGCTCAATTGACCAAAATGACCACTGAACTCTAGAGTGAAACTACAACAATATATAGCCTCTTCTACTTGGGAACCCAAATTGCCGTCATTCCAAAATGCAGCACTGAATTTGGTATAAACCCTTTTGACTCTAGATAGCTTATGAAAAAAAAATTCCATACTTGCCTCTTGAATGAGCAATTAATAAATATGAATTAAAAATATAGCCTCTTCTCTTATATGAAATAAATGAATTTAAGTTCTTCTAATCCACTCTTATATCTTATTGGACTTGAAATATAAATGGGGAATGAAGCACCCAGTTAATTTAAGCTTGAGGGACATGAATGAGCCCCCATGCAAAACGGTTGACTGGTTGAGGCGCTCTTTGGGTCAAATATGGTAAGACCCTATGCTTTGGGTGCAAGTAGTACTTGGGAAACTTAGACTATATGGGTCAAATATGGTAAGACCCTATGCTTTGGGTGCAAGTAGTACTTGGGAAACTTAGACTAGAAAGGCTCATTTTTTCAAGCCAAATGTCTTACCCGAAAGAAGCCCTTGAACCCCACCTAATAACTCCCTGATTTCTGGACTCATCCTTGCCCAAACAAAACAACTCCACCACCACCAACACAAAATATATATAAAAAAAAAGGGGGAACCTTTGTCCCTTCTTTCACCAATTATTTGCAAACCCAAAACCTAGAACCTTTGTCCCTTCTTTTTCCCCAATTATTTGTAAACCCAAAACCTAGCTCACCTTAAGCATAACAAACACTCATAAATGAATATTTATTTTAAACCCCTACCATTCGATGACAAATCCCATTTCAACTTTAATTTATTGGCTTTTGCAGTTTTGCTTCAGGGATTATGATCAGTGGTAGGTCATAAGCAGTAAATTTGACCAGGATGCTGATGAGCATCATTAACCACTCCACGGGACACAAGCACAAAAAACAACCAACCAAAAGAAAGACATCCCCTTTTTCAACCAACCAGCCAACCAGTCAAACCAAAACCAAACCAAGCCTTTTCCTACTAAGTGGGGTCGGCTATATGGATTTGATGACGCCAATCAACCAGTCACTTAAAAGAAAAAAAAAAGACATCTTCCCTTCCATGTCGCCTATGTTGATAGTGTTCTTTGTACCTCTGGATCCCTTGTCATTTTAGATTGTGGTTTACTTCTAACTGTAGGTCCAAGTTGATTTAGCAATTTATCTGCTTTGAACAACTTATAATATCCCCAGCTATGTTATTCCTTCTCCACGGAAACTACCACCTAAAAGTTTCTACTGCTGATATTGAGGCCTTGCAAATTAATTAAAAAGTGAACTAGGGATGATTGCTTCCATCCCCTAATTTTAATTTTAATTTTTTGTAAAGATATTTCAAAGCCTTAATTATATGTGCCATTGATTCTCTTCCCATAACCAAAACCTTCAGTGGCTATAGTGAAAAAGAAATGGAGACAATGAGTTTCCTTGTTGTCGCATTCATGATTCTCTGAACAAAGCAAAGGGGACACATTTATACACAAATGAGAATAGACCACAGACAAGCATTTCTTAATTTATCTCCTCCATCTGGCACCAAATCCAGTTTTGTGACACGTAGTCCATCTTCTCTTGATCCTTGCAGGAGTTCTCTTTTTATTTTTTCCCCCTTTTTGGTGATCCTTCCATGATAATCCTCATTGAATGGTTATCTTATGATTTTTTTCCTTTGTTATCACATAACAACTATATATCAGACATTGAAGTGAACACTTTCTTTTGTTGGATTGGTACTTCGGTCTTTATCCATGGTTTTTGTTTGTCTGGGTGCATGATTGTCTTCACGCCTAATCTAGGATGCAGCAGATATATTCCAGATTGGGGCCTATGGTTGAGTATCTACTACTGCAGATATGATGGGCCCTACCTCAGATCTGGAGCCCACCTTAAATATTCCAGATTGTAAGATACTGACCCTTTGTACTTGATAAAAGAAACCCTTAAGTCTTAACATTTCTTAGGTGGCCTACAGTCACAAGCAGTTTGTCACTTCCATGTTTGTTTAGGAATATGGAGTGAAGGTGAGGTGTGAGGTGGATTTCACATTGTAGAAAAAGTAAAGGCAAGGTATGTTGAAGTAAAAGTAGAAGTGTCGTAAAATGTTTGTTCGGATACTATGAGGTAAATTAAGAAATGTCAATGGTGAGAGGTGTGTGTGTGTGTGTGTGTGTGTGAGAGAGAGAGAGAGAGAGAGAGGGGTAAACTTAGTGAATGCCCAGTGCCTCATTCATTGTGGATCTCCTCATTCATCGTGGATCAAGGACATCCAAGTTGTTGTGCCTCATTCATTGTGGATCTCCTCATTCATCGTGGATCAAGGACATCCAAGTTGTTGTGCCTCATTCATTGTGGATCAAGGACATCCAAGTTGTTGTGCCTCATTCACCGTGGATCAAGGACGTCCAAGTTGTTGTTTTTCCACTCGCTGTTGATAACAGATTCTCCACTTCTCACTCTCCACTGGTTTCCCCTACAATATAGATTACATTATCTAGATCATTTACTTTTTAAGAAAAAATAAGCCGACTTGAACCCAGCAATCTTCTGGTTGCTATAATGAACAGCTTCCAACTTTGCTTGCCT
This sequence comes from Camphora micrantha, assembly GCA_003546025.1. Taxonomy (NCBI): domain Eukaryota; kingdom Viridiplantae; phylum Streptophyta; class Magnoliopsida; order Laurales; family Lauraceae; genus Camphora; species Camphora micrantha. The sequence goes on along the minus strand of QPKB01000011.1, from coordinate 5,178,692 downwards.
CCATTTGTTTCTTTTAAGACTTCCAGTCCTGATTGTGCCAGATCATTCATATGCTTATTTAAGGGAATCCAAGTAGCATTTTTATAATTTATGTCCTCATTTAACTTGGTTTTTCTTATCTGGCTTTCTTCATCCAGTTAACCATTTATTACTTACCTCATTATGCAGTGATGTTACCCTTGTACCATTATCAACAGAAGCATCCATTGAATTTCGTATTCCTTGGCTTGTTCACTGTTTTCCTGAGCTTAAGTGTTGGGATCGCCTGTGCAAACACAAAAGGTTAGTAATTTCCCCCCTTTACATTTTGCATAATGTTATCATCAGAAGTAATAGTACATTAGGACTTTAACCCTGCCTGCATATCTGATCTTTTTGCATTGGTGTTTCCAGGAAGAATTGTTCTTGAAGCATTGATTTTAACATCAGGCGTTGTCTTTGCCTTGACTGGTTATACTTTCTGGGCCTCAAAGAAGGGCAAGGATTTCAGCTACCTTGGTCCAATTCTGTTTGCTGGTCTGATGGTCCTTATCTTGACTGGCTTAATCCAGGTTAAATCTAATTAACATAAAACTTTCAACTTTTGTCTTTGGTCTTTAAAGCTCTCTACTTTCACTATGTTATGGTCTTTTTGGTTATTGTTCTAATCTGCTTTCCTCAATTTCCACCCTGCTTACCTGTATGTCTGTACTTTCATTGTTGAGAAAGCTGAAAACTTGTGATGAATTGTATGACCCTCTATTTGAGATTGTTTTTATTTTTTGTTTTTATTTTTTATTTTTAAAGTACTCTATTTGAGATTGTTAATGGTTGGTTTTGGCATATTATGTACAAGAGGGGAGCCATGTTTTGTTCTGGCAGATAGACCATTAACCAAAGGTTTCATATGTTTTGAACAATCCCAAGTCCAAAGTCTTTGAATTCGAATGTTGACAACCTTTAGAGACCTAAAAACTAAAGTCCTGCAGACAATGCAAGAAGGCCAAATAGGAACTCTCCATAACTCATGGAATTAACTCAGTATGTCACCAAGTTGGTCAAGTTGAATGAGTCTTGAGTACTCTGCTGACCTCACCCAAGTTACTTGGCTCAGTGGCCTAGAGAATCGAGTTTCTGAGGTTTTAAACTAGTGTATGGTCGAATACGGGGCATGCAAAATCAGTGAACACTCGTATGTACAAATCTCTAGGTTTGAGAATACAATATGTATCGAGGTCAAGGATCATATGGTTTGTTGCACCTTGTGAATTCTGAGGCTTTTAGCGTGTTATTTGTCTTTTTTTTCTAATGAGATTTATTAGATTTTTAACCATCGATCCCATCTGTACTTAAAGTAACCGTGTTTATGCATGTGATGGCATTGGTGGTGCCTATACCATTAATATCTAACCAAACAAATCTGTCCGTCTGCTGGTGCACAATGCAGATGTTCTTCCCTCTTGGGTCAGCATCAGTTGCCATCTATGGTGGTCTGGGAGCTATCCTTTTCTCTGCATACCTTGTTTATGACACTGACAACCTGATCAAGCGCTTCACCTATGATGAATACATTTGGGCATCTGTGGTTCTTTATCTGGACATCCTCAACCTGTTCATTTCCTTGTTACAGTTGCTGAGGAGTTCTGACGGGTAGAGTCAATTTAAAATCATCATTTCCTTAATTGCAAATTACTTTTACTGTCATATACTTTGTGTTCTTGAACAAAAAGACCAGCTTTATGTAATCTGATTGCGGCCAGGTGTGTTATGCGACGTTGGTGTCTTATGACTCCCTCTTATCTTTACTTGTATTTCTGAACTCTCACAATGAAAAGAAGTGGTATTTCTACTCATTTTAGTGTCCTCTCCTAAATTATTTGTTGATTATTGTAAAACCTTACTGTTTTATCTTAATAGATCAGACTTAAGTGACAAAAGCGTATGACTTGGACTGGTAATGAATTCATGAGACAGATCAGTCATGTTGTGTGCGCATTTCATGTCACATATGTTTTAAATTGAGTACATGCTTAAATTCCAGACTTTGAGGCAACAAGTCCATTTAGCCATTAGAGTAGGTTGGAAGTTTTTATTTCAATTATGTTTCAGATTGATTCAAATTCTGTTTTTCCAAGATAGTGTTCAATCATATGTCAAAATGTATTCAAGTTTAACTTGAAATTGGTTTCTTGAATGGGTGGTTCAGTTATCCATCCAGCCTGCTCAAGATTAAACAATTCTAACATGATTTTAAGAAATTACGGCCAGCTTTTCTTTTTCTTACAATGCGGCCTAGTTTGGAGTTTTTGTCAAGGGCTTGTTTGTTTGCATAGAATACATGGGAGTTCATGCCTTAAAAATGGTGAAAAATGAAGTTCCAAGGTGAATTTATAAAAATGACCATCAAATTCCTTTGAATGGAAAGTGAATCATAGAAAGGTGGAAAATCTATAACCAACCGTCTTTCCCTGTAATTCAATTCCTAGGAAAGATGAAGTCCCGTCTACATCACTACCTCATATCATTCACACTTCCACCTCCTTATTAATCCTGTTTAATACTGAATTTTACTGTTGTTTGACTCATTGGATATATGTGAAGAACTTAAACTTTGGGTCAGACAGGACTGGGGTTGATGATCCCTGATCTTTAATCCCTTCCTCTTACATGAGAGAGGGAGAGAGAGAGAGAGAGAGAGAGCCAATCGCTTATATGTATGAGTTGTCTCTTGCATGTGCTGAGCCAGCCCTCGGGACCAATGCCTTAGCTAAGATGTAAAAAAATAAATAAATAAATAAATAAAATTAGGTGTGTTTGATTGCACTTTTTAAAAACATTCTTTTGAAAAGCCTAATATCCCTTGGCCTGTTTCTTTATCAGAATTTATGACTAGAATTTGAGAGGTTAAGGGTTTTTAAATATGATGTGACATTTTGTCCCTGGCATTTGAAATGTTGCGTTTTTTTCATTAGAGTTTTAAATTCCAACCACTCAAAAGACTTTTTAAATTTTTTGAAATTCCACTCTATATACCATTTGTGAGAATTTCAAATCCTTTATAAAAAAAAAAAAAGAGGGATTTAGAATTCCACCTAAGGATACAACTTTTGGAGAATTTAAAATTTTTCTAGAAATGAATTTTTGGAATTCTGATAAAGAAACGATCTTTTTTTGTTTTCAATAAACTTTCAAAAGCAATTTACAAGAATCAAAACTTTCAAAAGCAATTTACAAGAATCAAAGCTATAAAAGCAATTATAGTAAGAAGGAAGTCACACCCACCCCACCCCTTAGAAAAGTAATTGCTTGCATTTGCATGAAGAATCCAAAGAGAGCAACATGTAGAGTGTAGACACCTCTTCCACCGGTCATATTTGGGCTGAAATGTCTTCTTTTCCTTTCTCTTAATGGGGTGGTGTCTGGTGTACTCTTTTTAACTTCCTCCACATTCCACAACCACCAATTGTGAAAGGGCCTTCTCTCTACACAAGAGTGAAAAAAGCTACTTACCTTTCAAATTTTACCTAAAACTTTCAAAAGGTGTATGTGGTTAGCATGGGCATTATAATTTAAAATTTTAAAATAATAGTATTTTTATATTAATTATATCAAGATGATCAGTTTATAGAAGAAACATTGTATGAATGAAGTTTTTTACATATGTTTTCAAAGAAGATACAGGTAGATTGAATTAACAAAAGGAATATCTAACTCATAATTTTAGTCATTTTCAAATTTCTCGACTCCAAACAATGATGTGAATGAGCAACAACCAACCCCACCCAACCAAAAAAAAATAAAATATTATATTATTCTCAATGATTTGAACAACCTAGATTTACAATTTTGGAGGGGCCCACAAAGTTTTTTTAAAAAGAATATATATTAATAACTAGGGAATTGAGCTGACTGGACCAAATTGCCAGGGGTGATCATGGGCTGGGCTAGCCTGAGCCCGATCCAGGCCCAGACCACTTTGTGCCAGGCTTGGGTAAATAATATGGGCCCATTTATTATTTGGGCCTGACTTGGGTTAAGTGATAGAAATGCCAAAGCCCACTAACAAAGTCATGCAATTTAGTGTATTTTATACAAATAATTGGTAGAAAGCCCGGTTTGTCCCGGCCCGGCGCAATTGACTAAATGGGTGGGCTTCATCCGGGCCTGGGCAAGTGTTTCTAAAGTTGGGCACGGCCTATGAACACCGCTCCAAATGGCATGTGATTTAGTCGAATGAACTCAACCCTAGCCGAGTCGTGAGCAGAGTCCGGGTTTTAATTTTAAAATTCTGGTTTGTAAGGAGCTACAGCAAATCAAATTGTCTTTTCTGTTATATTATGTTCTATTCCTCCTAACTTCAAGGGGTAGCTCCGTTGGCCTAAGAACACGGTTTGCACCCGGACGTTGTAGGTTTGAAACACATTAGGGCTACAAGGGAGTTTACTTGGCTTCGCCAAAGGGATTGGTCCAGCCCAAAGGGTTAGAAACCCTCCGATAGAAAAAAAAAATAAAAATTATTCTATTCCTCCTTATCTGATTGTTTGATCAACAGTGGGGGCCACCTCATCTAGTCTGAGCCACCCAACATTGCTGAAGATTATTGATATTTTTTCAGGCTTCTTTTGGAAGCATTAAACATTAAATTTTAATCATCCTCTCCAGTCAAGTTTTCTGCAACCAGATTTCATCTAAATCGTCTAAACATTTGGATTTGTGCCCTAGTTTTGGCCTTTTGGATGTCTATCATTTGATTGATGTTCTTGGATCAGTGAATCAGAACTGGTTTTTCGTTTGATTTCTGCTTTCCCTGCCCTTGCAGATGGTATTGCAATCCATTTTTAGGAAAAAATTTTAAACCCTAAATTATCTACTACATTTTCGAACTTTCCAATCTAATCTCTCATCTTTCTAAATTATCTCCATCGTTTTAGTTAGACAAGGAAATTATTATCCTTAATATTAATACAAATCCTTATCTGAGGATTGAGAATAGATCAACCATAGTTGCGACAAGGATATGATGCTGATGAAGGAAACTATTATCCTTCGCACATGTTTTGGTACAATACAAGGTCTTGTATCCCTTTAACCCTACGGTTTCATAATATACCTCCCTATTAGAGTTCCTAAGGCCCATTTGGCATCGTTCTTGTGTCGTTCCCAATTTTTTTCAAAGATCAAGTTGTATCCAGATTATACTCTTTAGATTGTTCATATGAAACTTATTTAGTAACATTATAAAAATATTACAAATAGAATTTACAGTGTTGGACCCACCTTTTATTGTTTACAACACTCTGGGGCCCAACTATAGAAATTACAACATGGTACCACTTTTAAAAATAAGAATACGGTGCCCACATTCATAAGAGTTACAATGTGGCCCACCTTTTGTGATCATGACCATATGACCCACATTTATGTATCACAAAGAATATTCAAAATTTTTGTAATTATAGACACATGACCCACCTTTAAAAATCACAATATGGTGTCCACCTTTACAAATTAGAACATGGGGACAACACATTGATAAGAATTATAATGTATGTCCATCTTTTTTATTAACTATGAACATAGGACCCGCTTTTAAAAATTACGATGTGTTACCTACCTTAAGAAATCCAAACATGGGATCACATTCATAGGATTCACAATGTGGCCCACATTCATAGGTTTTCCAATGTAGCTCCACCTTTTGTGATTGGTAACCATATGACCCAGTCCGTAAGTATGGATATGAGACCCACGTTTAGAAATTACAACCTGATGCTCACTTTAATAAATTAAAAGATGGGGCACATGTTCATAAAATTTATAATGTGGTCCCACTATTATATAATTATAATATGGACCCACCTTTTATAATTGTGGACCATGTGACCCACCTTTATAAATTACAAAGTGGGACCACCTTCTTTGATATTATGAACATGGGGCCTTAGGATAAGTGAGAGGATTTGAAATATTTAAATGACATTCTTTGAAAGGCAAGAGATGAGTAAGAAAAAACTATGTCATTCTTAAAAGAATAAAGTTTTTCCATTCCAACTTTCTTATGCCAAGCAGGTTAAGATTTTGAGATTTATTTCCATGAGATTTAATTTACACATACCAAATATGTTTTTCACATCAATCTCGTAAGAACATGGAAACATCCAAATGGGGACGCACCGTAAATTATATCCACATAATACCCTAAATTATCTCCTACGCTTCCAAACTATCTTGATTAATCTCTTATCTTAAGGATAATATTGTCCTTGAAAGGTTCTTCACACATACACATGCCCATGCTTTAAACATGGGTTGTTTAAGCTAGTGTTTTATTTATTGAACATTGCGCTTGTTACACATAACTTTATTTGCTTTTTTTATTTATTTATGACATGGGTAATTACACGCCTTTATTTGCCTTTTATTTTCTTTTATTATGATGTGGGACCCAATAGGACTAATCCCAAACCCACACTGGCCAAATCTAGGGCAGTTTCCAACAAAAGAAATGGGGAGCAAACTCACATCTTATGCCACACCACCAGCTCCTAACTCTTATTTGTCATGTGATACAATTAAGACACCAAGCTCTTCAAACAATTTATAAAATCTACCAAGAAAATTTGAAGAAAGTTTAATAAAAAAGAATAATAAATCCCTACATGCTTAAAGAAAAGCTTCAACAACTATTGAACAATATAAACAAGTTATCAGATGAAACAGACTAGCATAAAGATACTACTAATTCAATCAGCGATTGCCTTGAACAACAATGCAAAATCAGAATCCAACTGCATAAAATGTTCTAATCACTGAAAAAGAATTCATCCATGACCTTATAGATAATCAATCTCCCAGAAGATAAGAAAAATATCTTGAATGGAAAAAAATTAAGAAACCTAACAGGTCCTCCTATCAGGAGAAAATTTCTCTAGGACAAGGATATATTCATAAAATTGATCATATATTAAATAGACTTGAATCAAACTTGGAATCCCCGGACAACTCTCGATGAATATAGAAAGAAATAAATGACACTAAAATTAAGGTAAGAATATCAAACACAGAATTGAAATGTTAGAAATGCTATCTGAAGTTCATCTGTCCGTCAACAAAGGCAAAGATAAAGAATGTATTAATACAGTTGAGCAAGTCCCAAATAAAAAATGGTATTTCTAATTTAACTATCAAAGTTGACAGTAGAAATTTTGTACAAAAAAGAACACTCATTCAGGAGCAAATGTTAATCATATTATTTTGGATACCCAAGTCCTCAGTACTGCAAATGGAAAAAAAAAAAAAAAAGAGTACAAATATCTTTAAAGCTGCCCAAAGCTCATTTTTTGTGCCAATAAGATATGCCTAGAAACAAATTTTGTCTTAGGAAAAGACTTGGACAAGTAGTAATTCTGGGGACTCCTTTTCTACCATTTAAAATGATGATATTGACCTCCACACTAAAGATTGAGCAAAGAAATTACTTTCAAATTCAGTTAAAAGCGAAAACCAACGAAAATTAATTCTATTCTATCTACACTTCAATGTAAAGAAAATTTTGCTCAAGAATTAAAAGAAGAAGCATCATTTTATCATAATCAATCATATGTTTACAAAGATCTACCAGCAACTGTACTGCTAAGGCTATGTATCATAATCTAATATCTAATAAGAGAGAAATAATTTAGTAACTAACCAGGGAGCTCAGGAAAGCTAAAACCTGACCCACCTCTGATGGATCAAACATAGGACACATGCCTGCCCCAAATCCAACAAAACCACTACCAAACCCACCCCTACAGGTTGAGGTAGGTAAAGGCAAGTCACTCATTTAACCCAACCTGTTGCCATCCCTAAATCTAGCAAACTATATTTTTATCTTCTCTAATCCTTGCTTTGGATCTTTTTTTATTTATTTATTTGTAACATAATTGAAATCCGCTCTCTCTTGGTTGCAGCAACAAACACCTTCTGACTATGATACAGGCTCTCGTTTTTGCTAACTGTAACTAATAAATCCAACCATGAACAGTGTAATACTTTTGCCTACATCAACTTAAAGAAAGCCAAGAAGAAGAAGATGACGACAATGATGAAGAGGAGAAATGCAGCACACCCCGATGCAGTTGAACAGGTTGTTGGACTGCCCGTTAACCTTGACAACTTAGGCCTACATAAGTGGTGGTGTTCTCTCTATTCCTCGGTCAACTTGGACCCAGTCAGGGATTGAACTGTGCCTATTTTGGATCTTCTTTGATAGGTTCTGATGGGCCAAACTGATCAGTTTGAGTCTGATATTTTTAATGAAGGGTAGAATCATCAGGGATAGAAGATCAGTTGGCCATAGACTGCACCAGAAACCAAGTTGAAGTTGTAAACTATTTGGTCAGTGAAGACTTGATTGTGTACTGGTAAAAACAATTGTCACCTAAAGACAGATTGAGTCAACAGCCATTTCATTGTGTCTGCAGAAAAAGATTAAAGGGAAATACCAACAGTGAAGTGGATTCAAGATACTGAAATTCTAAAATTCCTGTAGGATCATCCATCACTAGATGAGATCCAACAGGTCCAGAGTTGGGTAAAATATGGTCACCGCCAAAGATCCCAGCAAAACATGGCTACGTAACTTGTCGACACTGGGAGTAAAGGATGCAATGAGACGATGAAGTTTCCCAATGGTTCCACAACTTTAAAATAGAAAAAAGGTTCTATTTTGTAGAAGCAGATCAGTTCCAGTTTTTTGTTAAGGGAAAATCAAAAGAGCAAAGCACACCAGAAAATACACCTCTAATAAAACTGACAAGGCTGTACTGGCAAGAACATAACTAAACATGATCTTCCTTCATAACAAACAGCAGCAAATTATAAAGAGATGCAGTGTATCATCATAAAAGGGAAGAACAGGACACGAAACTATCAATCACAATCAGTTCCTAATAGAATAAAGTTACTAGAATTCAAACAGATGCAAAAGGGCAACCATAAATTCTGAGATTTTAAATAAAAGAATCGTAAAAAACAATCCAAGAAAATCAAGACAAAATAAGACAGGTTGCATGAAAACAATTATTATCTAAAAATCACATTCTACAAGAAATGATCAAAGCATCAGAAGAACAAATCACTAGAGCCATAACATTATCATGAGAATGTCACAACATACAACAGTGGCAATAACATAAGAACCCTCAAATGACACAGATAAAAATGACATTCAGCAACAGAGTTACTTCAGCTTATAAAATGTTGAGAACACAGTTGTTGAGTATATTTACATACTAGCAATAGCCAAAGAAATCAAACAATGAACATCGAAAGCGAGTAACTAAGCACTGTACTGGAAACACTGAGGACCAGCTTGCCTAATTTGTACTAATCCCTAATTCATCCAAAAGGAGGCTGATGGAAGGAATATTAAAGAGATTATGAGGGAATTATCTATGGTAGATTTGAAGATGTAACCGGCACTTTCCCAGGATTTATTTTACCAAGATAGGTATGTAATTGTTTTCCTATCCAAAGAAAGGTCATGTCTCCCTCTGGATCCTCTCCACTTTCAGTCCTTCACTTTTAGCCCCTCCAACAGAAAGGCATTGGTCATAAATCTTAGGAATTCAATTCCCTTTAAGCAAGCGGACCCTGAAAAAAAAAACAAAGCAAGATGAAGAGGAGCACTGTGCACTGAAATTAATGAACTTTCCATACAGGATCAACCCTTGACAGGCTCATCATCTTCAATGTCCCAGCTAAGATCTTCCTCTTCATCTGCAGCACTGAGCCGCTTGCGCAAGTATTCCCTATTCGGGGTCGCTTCAGTCGCCACTTTCTTCTCATCAATGCTTCCAAGATCCTCAATATCATCCCATCCAAAGTCCTCCTCTTCATGAGCAGGCGGCTGGCTCGATACAACGGACAAATTGCTGTCTTTGTTTGATTCACCCACTTCAATCTTCCCCTCCAGTGTCATTTTATCATCTGATTTCGCCACAGATTCATCGCTATTGGATTCACCAACAGTTTGCTTGTCTACTAACTGCAACTTTCTATCAGACCCATCAACAGAAACAGGCTCCTTAGCAGAATCCATACCATCATTAGCAGTCCCTTCATGTGAACCAGAATTAGAATTGGAAATGGAAATGGAATTCTCCTCGATTGCATTCTTATCTGCATTCACTGCATCCTTCTCTGGAATTTCATCAATCTTCTTCTCGAGATCTAGATGTTTTGTATCATGGGTGGTCTCTCCTTGATCATTCTCTTCTACATCCCAACTCAATTCCTCATCATCTTCAATCGAAATCGCGCGTTTCACTAAACTCACCCTTGCTTCTTCTGCGAGCTTAAGCTTATGAATCCGATAAAAATACCGAATCCAGAAGGTCTCACGATCGACGACGCTCGGTACGAGCTTTGAATACATCCCATCCAGAGCTCCATTATCTCCACACAAATTCTCAATCTCTTCCTCTTTCTCTTCCAAAACAAACCCTAATTTCCACCTGTTAAACCCCTCCAAATCCTCCGGCTCATCGCAAAACGTCCCGGGATCAGACTGAATCCCCAACACCTGCGCATCGAATCGGCTGTAATGCGTGGAATTCGAAGCAGAAGCTGAGCTCCGATTGGGAGATTCGTCATCTAGATCGGCAAGGGCGTCCTTACCATGTGTGATGATCTCGGCGGTTCCTCGCCAGACGGAGCCGCCGAATTCGTCGATGACGTGGCCGACCGACTCGAGCTTCGCCTGGGCGGCGGCGGCGGCTGCGCCGGCGTCGAGGGAGACAGGGAGGTCCCGGACGGCGCGGGAGGTGACGTCGACGATCGCCTCCGTCTCCTTCTTGAGGCCGGATCGGAACTCGTTGAGATCGCGGCGGTAGGTCTCGATGACAGATTCGGATCTGGTGGCTATGGTTTTGATGAGGCCGCCGAAGGACCACGCGGACGAGGAAGAGGGATTGGGATTAGGGTTAGGGTTAGGGTTTTGGGGGAGATCGGAGGTTGGGGAATTGGGATCGGAATGAGAGGCATTTTGAGGATTTGGGGAGGATTCTTCTGATTCTGGTTCTGGTTCTGGTTCGTTTGAAAAGACGGATTTGAAGAAATCCATATGGAAGTGGTTTGTTTTTGGAGATTGTGGTTTTGGGGTTTTGGAGATTGGGATTTTTGGGGTATGATGAAGCTTTGTTTTTGGTCACTTTGAAAGGACAGAGATCTCAGTAAGAGAGTAGAAAAGAGGGAAGAGAGAAATGGAGACTGCAGTGTGAATGAGAATTGAGAAAGTGAAATTTCCAAGTTGTGTTTGGAAGAGGAGAAAATTCTTGGAAATGGAAAGACTTTGGAGAAAATGTTGGGACTTTGAGGATTTTCATTTTCATAACTCGTTTAGGTTTTCCTGTAAATTCCTCTAAAAGCTTTTTTTTTTTTCTTTTAATAACATGAGAACCGCGGACCCTTCTCTGGTTGGATACATAGAACCACTCACTAGCTCTATATATCTGGTAAGGTCTTGGGATTCGAAGGCAGGACCTCTACAATAATTGAACTTCCTAACCACACGAACATTTTAAGTGTGGGTACATTTTAAGTGTGGGTAAAGTTATTGCGTAGAATGTAAGTAAATGTCGTTTTAGGTTCTTTTGTGCCTTTCTATATTTTAGATTTTTTGAATTTCTAAAAAAAAAATGGCAAGTGCAGAAAATCGAAAGGATCGTATCTTAACTTTAACAAGAAATTAGGAAAAAAAAATTTATAAGACATAACTATTTTCGGCAGCGAAATCAAATTTTCATCAAACTTTAATTGTTCCTATGTGGTTTCTCCATTTAAATTTTAACATGGCAGAGAATGTTACAACTTACAACATAAAAGTATTGATTATCTATTTATATGGGGATTTATCCGCCTTTGGTTATCTCTTCATTTTTCTACGTATTAAGATTTTGCATTTATCATTTTTCTATATATGTAAATGGGTCTTTGGCATACAAATCCGTGCGCCTACAAAAAAATCTTTTCCTAGCCCGACCTTTGGTTTTCTTTAGGAAAAAGAAAGCTTGGCTTGGGCCAGACGCCCTCATAGAAGGGCCCGATTTGAAGCCCTAGCTATCGCTAAACATGGGTTTTACTAGCTTGTTAAGCCCATTAGCTTACAAATGATCAATCTAAATGGTTGATATTCATTGTCCTACATTAAAATTAGAAATAATATGATTTTTTTATTTAGACCTTTTGATTGACCTCGTAGCTAGTATCTATCTAGCTTTACCTATAACAACTAAGATTTGAATAAATTAGAGGCCCTCAAAATGGTATCCCTCATAATTAATGAGACAACTATCATTTTTCACATAACGGTAGGTCGGGAAAGACCTTTTAAACACCGTAAATACAACATATGCAATGCATCAAAAACAAAAGGCTAGCAAAGGAAAATGATGAAGTGGGGCTTACAAATTATGTCTCCTAGAAAGTATTTAGACCTTGGTTATATTGATAGCAAAAGGAGGTGACTAGACTTCCAATGGACATTATGTGGATCACCATGAAATGAAGTGAATAAGCTTAGTCAGCCCCACAAGTGTTAGTGTGTAAATAAGTACATAGATATCAACTAATTAAAGTGGTTGGCGGTGCATTCAGTGAGCATGCCAAATTTCGCTCTTATACCATTGTCAATTGGACTGGACTGTCATGGAGCATCTAATCAATGTAGCACGACATTTAATTGGACCAACACTTGTAGGGAAGGAGAAGTCCACAGCCATTTGAAGGTTACTCATGAACGAGACTCTTCCATGCTAAACCTCATTTATATTCATGCCCTCAAAGGCTCAATGGTTATTGTTGGAGAATATATACTGAGATAGATGCTTGAGCCACAAATCAAAATTTTCTTATAGTGCATAAAATATATAGGAGTTGAATACATCCGAATTCCTGGTGAAATAACTTTCGAGAAAGTATTATTAAAGAGGTAAATAGTGGGGAGTATAAGGTGAAGATGTAGATGAGATCTTAACTTTTGTTGATGTTGAATGACTAAGGTGATGGCTCAATCAGTATTCATTTCCCATAATGGATATGTTCAAATAAGATGCTCGTTTTGATTGGAAGCACCTGCAATGCTTCTTCACAGTATTTCTTAATTCACTTTTCATCAAAGGGGAGATTATATAGTTATTTTGTGTATTCACCTTGGATCTTTATTTTTAACTAAATAATGTAAATTCCTATGTATTCTATGTAAATAAATAGGATAATTGTTCATTATTTTCACATCTTTCGACATGCAAATCCAAGTACATTCAATCATTCACTATTTTTTGTAAATTTCTCAAAAACAATGATGTATTAATATATACTCGTAGAACTTTTGGGCAATCTAAATGGTATAAACGTTTCGGATTGTGAAAATAGGCCACACATAAGTCTGTAATAGTAGATTTTAGGTTTGAAAATCTTTTCAAGTATTTCAAAATCCGTTATGAATAAACAAATGAGACTTGACCTCTAGGCCATTTCTGGCCTTATGAAGAGGATGGATTGTTCAAATAATGATTTGGGCCCAATCTAGAAGTAATAGGTACATGAACTTACGCTGCAAAAGTATTCCGGTGGCTTCTTACAATGAGAACAAAATGACCAATGGGGAGCCCAATCAAAATTAAAGTTACCAAACGATATAATTCCGTTTTGGCCCTTTCAACATTTAATATATACCTACTATACCTACGAGAATAAGAAAATAGATAAAGCCAAACTGGGCCCAAGGGACCGTCATTTATACCATTTACACCTAATGATCCAACAATTTCTCATAGATTTCTTGGCAATTAATCAAAGCATGAAATTTGAACCCATAGTTATATTTTACCTTCTAAAGAAGATGAACGGTTTAGATTGTGAAGATGGGTACCACAAAAGTCCAGCATAAGAGATTTTAGGATTTGAACTTTTTCACAAATATATGGAAAACTAGTATGAATTAATATTTGAAATTTGGTCTCTAAGCCATTTTTGGCCTTCTAAAGAGTATGAACGGTTTACATCTTGATTTCCAAATCCATCATAACAGTTTACATCTTGATTTCCAACTCCATCATGTTAAAGAAAAAATTGAAAAAATTGATAACCCTATAGCTTTGTCTTTTTGGTTCTAAATACACACATGGTGTGATTCCATTTACTAGGGTCCCCCGCGAGTAAATTTTAATGTAAAAATGAGTTGATTTACACGCCAACTTCATACCTAATTTACACATCACATATATAAATGAGCATAAACAAATATTACAATGCAAATCTATTACACACGTGAGCAACCAAATAACTCTAAATATATAAAAGTTTGTACAAATGTCCCCTTTTATGTACAATTTTCACACCTTATAATGCTACTACACCATAAATGAGCAAAAATAAATGCTATGATCAAACCACTTCATTTATTATTTCAAATGAGGGCAATCAAACATATCTACATGCCTTATTTGGTTTGGCTAATGAGCACCTGTTTGGCAACCTCGCTAATAAGGTGAACTCGAGTGAATCCTTCATTTACTAGAAATGCATGTTTGGTAATTTTACTATAAAGTAAAAGTTAAGTAAAACCTCAAATTTTTAGACAAGATGTCACATAAAAAACACTTTAATTCAAATTTTCTTCCATATTTTTTTTTTAAAGTAAAAAAACAACTACCTTTATTCACTATAAAAAGATAAAGAAACTCCACTTTTCCATACAAAAACTCAAAAAGAATACAGACTAAACAACTAAAAATAAAATACCATTATTATCAAATTTTATTTTATTCCCTCTCTTTACTTCGCTTAATTTCACTTGATTTTAAAAATAAAATTACCAAACGGTGGTGTTCATATTAAAAGTAGAAAATTTTAAAATTTCCCCCTCATTCTAAAAAAGTGTCGAAAAGCAATGTTCTCAAAGTTACAAAGATCCATCCACTTTTTACCTAAAAAAAAAAAAAAAAAACAACTTGTTAAGCCACTAAAATTAAAAATCCATGATGGTTTTATATCCTCTCATATCCCGAATCTCTAGAGACCGCCTACCAAATGCAATCTCAAATTGAGACGCTTGTAAACGAGATTGTACAAAATTACGGCTATGGCGGTCTCTATGAAGATTCAAAAGAGGTGTTAGGATCATGGGTCCATGGAGAGAGTTCGAGCCTCGATTTTCTCGAGGACGTATACCTCTTTCTATTTATCCATGGGCCCTCATTTTTTCGAAGCCCTAGCGGCTCTTGCGCAACCATTCTTTTAGGATTGACCCTCTTTCCCGTGCCGTAGGACCTGTTTGGATGTATGGTGGATTAAAGTATGGTGAGGTGAAGCATTAAATCAAGAGAGAATAAAATATAAGGTGTTATGATGGTGTTTTATTTTTAGTTGTTTGGTATGAAATCTTTTTGACTTTTTGTATAAAAAAGTAGAGCTTTTTTGTCTTTTAGTGGAGAAAAGAGGTTGCTTTTTTTTTTTACCTTTTTTTTAAACAAATGAAGAGAATTTTGAAATTATGTACTTTTGATATTACCAATTGTCTTTTTTTGTCTGGATAATGGAGGCTTTACCTCATCTCACCTCATTTCATTACACATTCAAACACGCCCTAAAAGAGTCTCTTAAGACTCGTACTCATGAGACTCAAAATTGTGGCCCTCATCATACTCAAACTATCATTCTCTCTTAATTTATGGCTACACCTAATTTTGGCTCTTAAAATAATTTTAACAATTTGAGGACAAGATTCATACATCACACAAAAACACCCATGGCCCTTCAGTTGAGGAGGAGCATAATTCCAGCTGCTCCCGATCTCTACCATTCTCTTCTCTTTCTATAAATTCTCTCCGGCGGTTTGCTTCTTTTGGTATATTTCCCCTTTCCTGAAAAAAACCATGCACGGCTGTAGCATCAGAGCTCTGTGGATCCTCAACAATCAAGACACCGTCGTCTTCTCCAGGTATTATCATCTGCAAACTCATCTTAAACCCTAGGGTTTTCATCATCAATGCATCTTTATCTCTGGATCCCACAAAATCAAAATGCAGATTCTAGGGTTTTATCTGTATGATTCCTTCTTAGATCTAGGTTTTTGAGCTTTGATTCGCCTGGATTCCATCCAAAATCAGTTTTTTTTTTCTTTCATTGTATTGTGTGAAATCTAGGGTTTGCTCTGCCAGAAACTCTATTTTTAGATGTAAAAAGATGAAGAATTTCTGTTGAGGAAAGATTAGGTTAGGAATCGGTAATTGCGAACTTGGTTCTAAATAGCACATTGATGCGATGCCCGAATTCTTTATGTATTCGGCGATATGAGATATTTCACTGGTATGGGGTATGAGAGTGATACTCAAATTTCCTATGTATTGGGCGATATGCCGATACATGTTACCAATATTTGATATTGGTGTGATACCTGAGTTTCATATGTGTCCGGCAATGTGGGCGATGTATATATGACCGATATGGCTGCATTTATCAGGTCTATTGGCTGATGCTCTGCTGTTTTGCCTCGTAGAAGTTAAAAGATGTACAGCCCAAGTGTTGAGCACAGGGCAGCATTTTTGAATTAGAATTAGTCCTAGTTTGATCTCACACTAATTACCATTGGAGTTTGTCATGATGATTTTGATGATGGGTTGATGATTAAACTTATGAGGAACAAAGGGTTCTGGGTAATTTTATGATCAATCCAATTCTTTCACAAATGCTTACCCCTTTGAATTAGAACTAGTTATGCTTTGGTTCTAATGCAGATAGTTGCTGTTGAATTTTATCACAATAAATTTGTGTGATATGTGGGACTTTAAAGGAGCTAAAGGTCCTGTGCAATTCCCAATCTCTTCAAGTACCCCCTTTGAGTGGGCACTAAGCTAATTTTACAAGGTTTACATGAACCATCAAGCTTTTAGGAGCTTAAATTAATGGGTAAAATTATTTTATTGAACTGATATTGAGGACACCCAGGATACATTTCTGATCTACCACATCCTTGTCTTGTGATGGTCATGCATTCATGTGGATCCCACAAAGGAGGCATTTTTTAAAGGAAAGAGGCCTAGTTATGGCGCAGTGTGACTCAAAAGACAAAGGTATAGACCATTTTAATTTTACATGTGAGATCCATCTTGGGGATTCGGGACTATCACTTTATGATTGGCAATTTGGCATAGTTGATCATTTATTTCTGAAAAGACATACTTATCCAAGAATTGTTATATTCTAACTTACAACCTCAAATGAAAAAAAAATTGGTCCATAATTATGAAAACACACTCATACAAGAACTCAATCTACAATGTAGTGCACCTTAGCATAATTTACATAAACTTCATAGCTGATTGTATTTGAAAAAAATAAACCGGAGAGAGAGAGAGAGAGAGAGAGAGAGAGAGAGAGAGAGAGAGAGAGAGAGAGAGATTACTTAGAATCCGTCTCTTTGGAAATGAGATCTTATAGTGGTAGGATCAGGATGCAAAATGGGGTAGATAATCTCTAAAATTAAAAATTCCACCACTTTCCATTTTTCTAATTAATTAATTATTTTTTAAAATTTCTTTGATCCCTTTTCTAAATCACCCTAATATGGCTGATGTGCATACTATCATCTATATGGCTGATAAGTATCATTTTTTTGTAATATTAGCCTGGATACTGGTAAATGAAATCATGCTTACGAGCCCTTCCGAGGGGCCCATGCATTGATGTACAAGTAGGAATGGAGCTCTTAATGTGGATTAAAGGTGTGTTCAAAATCAACATGATTGGTCATGACCATCTAAGGGCCAAAAAGTCTGATGGTTAGATAGGCACTTTTGAAACCATTAACCTGTGGGCCTCTCACATGGATGGCCACAATTATGAGATACTTATACTTGACCTTTAATTAATACAAAGAGCTTCCAATCACATCCAAACCCATGATTGGAATGCATCAAGGTGTCCCCTTGATGGGCCTGCAAGTTTCGAAGGATGGTTCGCAGATCACTTTTCCTCCTGTTGTACAATATATGATTTTTCTGTGGGTCTTCAGTGTCTAACTGATTTTGTTATTTTATTTTTTTGGTTGGCTTGTTTCTTATTAGGAGGTTTCCCGTTGTTGAGAGAAAGTGGCATTTGGCCTGCAAGAGAGAGAATGAGAGCTCGAATGAGGAGAGTCTTGGTTACTCAGTCTTGCCATTGCTTCCAACTGATGCGGAGTTAGCTACTGCATTTGCAGAGAGGAAGAATAGGTTGGTCATGGAGCTTTTGTCATTTAGTGATTGTTTGGTACACTTTGTATTGAGTTTCTTTGAATAAATGGTGAAGTAGTTTTTATGAAGTATTAAAGAGGTGAAATCCTCTCCATCGAGGAAAATCAGTTAATTTTCCTCCTTTTCAGCAAGGAAATATGTCGCACCAAACAATGGGACTTCTCTCGTCCCACAACCACACCCTCAGCACTATTCGGAAGGCATTGCTTAGAAATCCTAGGAATTCTATAGCGAGTCATGCCCTTATTATTTTCTTTTTCCGGTTTTGTGGGTTTGCAGTGTGTTTGGATGTTCTTCATATTACAAGTAGTATGATTGTTTTAGCACAATGGTTCCTTTTTCCCCCTTAATAAATCAAATCAGGCAGGATACTGCTTTTAAGCTTCTTCTACCACGAGTCACTGTTGAAAATCCAGTTGTTGATTATAGATCATTGCTGGATAGGTTAGGGGATCATTATCCTTCCTAATGTGCTTTCTTTTTCTCGTTTGTTTGGTTTATTTGTTCTCTTTTCTTTTCTTAGAGAAAGATTATTATACTTTCACCAAATAATCAGAAGCTGTACAAAGAATTATAAATGAAAGCATCAATGCAGTCAAAAGGGAGTGTAGGTGATAACCAATTTGCTAACATATAGGAATGCAGGCTGAAAGGATACAATGTGAACATGACTGTGAGGATGATGGACTAGTCCACATATTTGGTGTCCATTGACATCCCTATCTAGAGGTAGTTATTTTAGCCAATCATTAAAGTGAAGATGAATCCTTAAAAATATACCTTGATTATACAGGACATGTATGGAGGGTGGCAGTAATATGTAAAAAATTTGCATAGAGACTTAGAGAGATCACCGGGCTTTCATATGGGGTTTTATGGAACCTAGTGTTTACTTTAAGCCCATATTTATTTGCCTTGATTTTGGTTGACTTTTTTTTCTTAAAAAAAAAAAAGATTTTGGTTGACTTATGGCAGAAATCTAGGAATTAGTTCGTTACTGATGTTTGGTTTGATGCTGACGAGTCAAACAAGAAATCAAGACAATAAATATCGGTTAAAAACAAAGGGGTGGGAGTGGGGGATGGATTGTGTGGAAAGCATATCCATAAATAGGGATGTGTCAAAAAATAGAACTCACAGAGCCAACCCTAGATAGATCTTCGATGATAATATGTTCTTGTGTGCATGTTTCATTGTGAAATCTTGGATCATGAACCTCCGGAGTTTCATTTCCAAATCCATCATTCTTTCTCTCTCTAAGAAAATTTTATCATGTTTTATGATATGTATATTCTTTGCTGCAGATATTTAAAACCTTTTCTTTTGTTTTTTCTGATGGTAATTAATTTCCTGAGATGGGCTCTGCTAAGGATTACATATTTGAACAAGCAATGACTAGGGATGAAATCGTAGCAGCCGATAAATCGGGCATAGCGGCTATTTATCGGCGCTCACATTTGTAGCCACCGCTACGCTATATGCTATTTATCGGCGCTCACATCCGTAGTGGCCCATAGCGGCCGATACGCACAGATACGTTACGTATCGGCCATTATAAGCAATGAAATGTAAAAAAAAAAAAAAAACTCTGTCGGCTCAGGGAGATGAAGAAAAGGAGGAATAAAGAAAAAAAAAAAAAAAGGATAGTAGCTGCACAAACATACCTGTAAGCAGTAGCAGCACCAGCATCATCAATAGGAGGCACCCGCGGAGCAGCAGTGCCACGCAGCACCAGCGGAGCAGCGATAACATCACCGCCAGGCAGCACTATCTCCTCCTCTTCTCTTCTTCTTTTCTTCTTCATTTTCTTTTCTTTTTTCCTTCCCTTCTCCTCTATCTTTCTTGAGCCTTGTTTTTTCTTTTCCCCAGAATTCTTGAGCCTTCTCTTTTGGGAAAAGAATTAGGGCAGCAAAAGCCCCGCTTTTGGTCCCTCCAATATTTACTAATTAGGGTAACTATGGGCCCTACATTGGGTTCACCTTATGAAAGATATAAATTTATATATATATTAAAGCAAATGGGGGGGGGGGGGGTCTATGAGGTGTGCCACCTCATCACCTACCTGAGTTCTCCTTTTAGAAAAATACTTATAAAAACACACAGAGCTTTGGGTTTAATGTAGGCCACTACACCTCCCAAATCTCCTCCCTAAATCTCTCCATTTAAATTAAGATTATGGTTTCAAAAACCTACATTTCTAAAATCCTTCTAATTTCCCCTAGAATCTCTATTTTCCTAACTTTTCTATTGTATCCTCTTAACTTAATCCTCAAATCACTCTCTAATCTTAATCCATCCTAAAATCTGTCTAACCAATCCTCTTATCCATGTGATTGAGATCCACAAGGTGGGCCCCACATAATTATTGGTATGTAATTGTTGTTAGTTTCCACGCCTTTTAGTTTTTACCTGGCTACATGGCTTGTACTACAGGCCCCACATGTGAGATTGCTACTTCACAAAGGCACGAAGCCTATTTGAAATGGCCCACCATATGCCGTTAGTCACATAAAAACTCATAACCAAATGATATGCATGAAGCTCTGAGATTTTTACCGTTGGAAATCTTATAAGAAATCCCTAAGCCCCACATGAGAGTTTTACTTCACAAAGGCTTGAAGTATGCTTGAAGTGGCCCACCACATGCCATTGATCCATAGAAATTAACCTTATTCAAGGAGGACCAAGGGAGTTGGATGATCAATTGGGAAACAAATAGGCCCAAAAAGAAAATAATATGCATTTGCGAATGCATATTATTGATCATGCTAATTTCTTCTTTGAGGCATCGCTAGGTTTTATAATAAAAGAAATGCACTCCTTCGGATTGAATTTAGGAAGGAGTTGGAGTTCATATGGTTAAAGAACTCAATTTAGGAAAACAAATGCATTCCTTCATACTGAATTTATAATGATATTAAGAGGATGGTCATCCTTCTATGTTTATTTGAGGGTTTGGTAAGCTTCGTGAATGGCTTGGATGATCTTATATTGGGATGGCAATGTGGTGGGTCAGGATTGAGTCATACTAATTTTATACCCACCTCATTTGACATCCTAAACCTATGCCACTTTATAGTTAATTTCAAACCTGCTCCATGATCTTCCATTGAACGCCATAGCCACACACACTTGCACAATATGTAATGGGCTGGGTTTGGTTAGGTGGTAAACTAATTGCATAAAATGCCACATTAAAGAAATAAAATATTAAATATATATTATATTATATATATAATAAATATAAATTATTTATTTATTTCTGTAAGATCTATTTTTTCCCAATAATACCTTAGAAAAGAATCACATATTTCATTATAATTTTTGAGCCCGGCCAGCATACCTATCCATTTAATTCTGTTAGCTTATGCTTGTGAGGCCCACCCTTGGTCCATCCAAATGAACCAAATACACGACCCCCATAAATCGCACATGTCCACTAGCTTTTAGTCAGATCTGGATTTAATGGACCGTTGGATCGACTGTGCACCAATCCAAATGGACTGTTGACCATTAAACTTATGGGGCCAGATGGAGATGGTAGAAACCACGGTTGGGACTGTTTTTTTTTTTTTTTTCCTTTCCAAAGAGAATGAAGGGTCCTATGGAGTCCTTGAAATCTCCCCATCCCCCACCCCATGTGGGCCCCACCGCACACTTGAGCGATCCTTATCCTAAGCTTTAGCTTAGGAGAGCTGTCCCATATAGACACGCATTCATACTTGTGTAATGGTCAATGCCTTTAAATTCAAGGGGCCGTCATGTTATGTAAGTTTACTTCATTTTATATTTATTTTCATTACATGTTAAAAGATTCTAATATTCAAAGATAATAAATTTCTTTAGTTTAGATTTATTTTATCTTAATAATATTTTAAAAGAATTCTTAAATTTTAATATATTTTCTTTCTAGCCCGGGCTTAGCACGGGCGTTTGTTGCTAGTAGAGATTAAATGGGCCCCACAGTGGCCCACCTTATGGAAGTTATAGATAAAAATCAAATGGGCCCCTAAGGTATTAAAATAGAAAAAATCATGGCTTAGCTAAATAAATAAAAATTAGGGGCTTAGCCAAATTTTACTCTAATTAGAAATAGAGCTCAATCAAATTTTACTCTAATTGGAAATAGAGCCATAGCCAACTTTGACACTAATTGAAAATAAAGTCTAGTCAAATTTCACACTAATTGAAGAAAGGCTCTAGCATAATTTTACTCTAATAGGAAATAGGGCTCAACCAAATTTCCTTTTAATAGGAAATAGGACCCTAACCAAATTACTCTCTAATAGGAACAACCTATGGCCCTAATCAAAATTTTCTTTAACAGAAAATTTTAAAATATATATATATACACACATTTCAAAATACAACTCAAAAATGTGATATTCTAAGCAACAATGGTGATAATATTTTGATGACATTGTTTGATTACAAACATGAATATATGTGAAAAAAAATATCATTACTATTATTTTCTATTCAGACAGCAATATAGGACCTCATAATGAGGGGGCCGCTACGCCCTCTTATCTTGGTTACTTTTGCAAAAAATAAAATAAAATAAAATAAAATATTTTCTATCATTTCCAATATTCTGGATTTTTTAAATATTTTTTTGACGATTTTTTTAAATTACACCGCTACACCGCTACGTAGCGCCCACTTCGAAGTGTTTTGGCGGTGGGCGTAGCCGCTATTTTCATCCTTGGCAATGACTCTTAACTTTACCCAAGCATAAGAGTCACACACTACAAACCCGTCATAGGATCAAGATGCATAAGTAACAGAACAACAGATTAACAGCTCCTTTTGCTAGCTGTTTTGTTTCATAATTGATTCCCTTGAGTGTGACAGAGAAACCCTGTTTGTTTATTGGTAGTTCGAGTTACTAAAAAGTTTTGAGTTGACCTACTCAACACTGGAGCGCTATTCTGCTCACCTTAATGCACATGCAGAGTCCCCACCAACATCTAGTGGAAATAGGTGGCGGGAATCACTTCCTTCGCTTGTTAGGATTGCTATGGTTCCAACTTTAATAATCCTTTTAGCAACTTCAATTTTCTGACGTGGATTTGATGAGCCTGCCTATACCAACAAAGCATGGACTGCTTCTTCCGCTTGTGTCAAAATTCAACTTGAAAGAACCTTGTTGAGTGGACCAGCTCAAGACGGTTGGCCTATACAGTGACCCGTCTTTGATGACCTCCAACCATCATAGCAAGCTCCTTGGAGCTGTTCTTTTTTATTTGAAAGGTAATGGGTAAATTTTATTACATAAAGAACAACATACAAACAACACCAAAGGGTTTAAGAGACTTATACCCTATAACAAAAGCACCTCCTAAGGGGAGGATCTCTCAACCCCAAACTTAACTAAAGAGTTGGCAAGCCCATTGGGTTATTCTAACCACATCATGGAACTTACATTTAGTGGGATATCAAAGCCTTTACTCACTGAAGCAAAACTGCAATTTCCACAGCTTGACCATATCAGAAGTCACCCATGAGCAGGGCCGGACCTAGGTGTTATGATGTGGGTGTGACCGCACCTGGGAGATTCAACAAAATTCCTTAAATAATACCCTTAAAAAATTTATTTTATTCAAGGTGGTTGGGGGGGGGGCTGGGGGGGGGGTGTTGGTTGTTCCGCCATTGCACCACGAGTAGGCTGTCAAAGTGGGTTTTGGTTGGGGGTGGGGGGAGCCCTTACCCTACCTTGTCATATGCGTGCTGGGCCGAAGTCAAGTGAAAGCTCGGCATCTTGGGAATGTCTACAATTCATAGGCCCTTACCCTACTCTCAAGGGCCAGGGCCAAAATGAAAAGAAAATTCTTTTTTTAATTTAAATATTTATAATTCTTTCCTATACCACTACCAGCTTGCAACTTGATGCTAACCCTCCTCCTTTGTTCGGGCTGGGGGACTGAAAATGCAAAAGGTAGCATGGTGGAGTTTATTTATGTATTTATTTGTTTTGATTGGTGGGCCGGTGGCATGGTAAAATATTTTTTTATTAAGAAAAAAACATAAAACAAATTACAATAATTACTTATAATGATAACAAATATATATATATATTATTTTATGGATTTAAGATTTATTTAGTTATTTAACCGTCTCCATCCAATGAAAGCAGTATCATTGTGTTGCTCCGAATGTATTCAATCTTGTGCACAAACTAAGACTCTAGCACTTTCGGATTTTAAATAACTCCTATACTCGTCGAGTACTCTTCCTTCAGTACTAAATGCCAACTTAGAAGCAACTGAGAAATTGGAATTGCTAAAATGTTGTGAGCCATTCTTGATAAAATTGGATATTTTGCTGAATTAACTTTCCACCAATCCAATATATTGAAAGTTGTGTATTAATATCTTGGCTCCTCCAAATAACAATCTAATTCAGATTTTTCTTTGACAACTGTAGTCTCGGTCATTTGTTCCTCAAACCTTAAAAAATCATCTTTAATATTATTATCTTTTTTTTTATTGAATCACCTTTATCCACTTTTAATGATGTTATATTAGGTGCACCATGTATCCCATTACACTCCGTATAAAGATTTCTAAAAGTTTTAGTAGTGTTAGCTCAATGAATAGCTAGATCTTCCTTTGATCCATTTGACTTTCTTAAAGCATGCTTTGAATCCATAAGCTTACGTTGAGGATCAAACATGGTTCAAAGCTGTGGTTCGTTGCACTTGGTCCTAAAAACCAATACGATGCAGCGTTGTGTCGTGGTTCACGACATGAATTTTTTTTACCCAAAAATGTTTGAAAAAATCCAAAAAAAATCCAGAATATTGGAAAATGTTGGAAAGCAATGTTTTCTTAATTATTTATTTTTACATGCTGTGAACCAAAATATTGGTCCTGCTAAAGTCATGATATCCTATATTGTTGTCTTGTCAGAAACTGTTCAAAGTTCTATCAAATTTAATGATTGATTTACATGTGGGTTAGAAGTGCTAGAAATATAATAAATTGGTAGTATTAAAATTAAATAATAAGTAGTTAAGTACTTAAATATCAAGTGAGCTAAACAATGAACTTCACAGAAATTTACAGAACATTAATAGTTTGTGTCAGTGTGTTGGATAAGAAGAATGTGTAATTTATAATTTTGTGTGTAATTTATAATTTTTTGTTAGATATCTCTGTAGATATCTAGTAGATTAGTGTTATTTTTTTTATCTCAGTGCTGGGCAGGCATAAAGTGCCATCTTTCATGCCTTATTATTATTATTATTAATTTATTTGAAAAAAATATTCAGCAGAAGCTTCTTTTTGTAGTTGTGTTATATTCTCTTTCCACTCAACTGTTGCTTCATTTTATTTGATGATAATTAATTTTGCTGTATGCCTTTATGCAGAGATGGTTCTGTTCGGGGTTTTGGCATACGCCTCAGCCAGTCTTCGCAAGATTCAGATTCCTGGGTTGATGATCCAATTACCCGTCATATTATCAGCCTTTGTATTGACAAAGAAGAGGGAGAGGACATGTTTTTGCTATGGCCCCTGGTTTTTCATATAAAAGGCCAATATTATATTCTTGTGTTACCTTTAGTTGAACCTCGCCACTTAAAAGCATATGATAGGATGTGTAAAAGGTCTGATTGTGGGTCCACACTTGGAGGAGATGAGACTCTGTCCTCCCTCTTGGTTGATCTTCCATGCATCACAGGGTATGGTAAGTTACTTGAATGTCATTTTCTCATTCATTTTATTATACTTGTTGCATGGGGATGTTAATATGTTTATTATTTCGTCGCTGCAAAAACCTTCTTGAAGTTACTCTGCATTTTTTTTTTTTGTTGGTTGGGGTTGGGAGGATTTGATATGTTAATCATTTTGATATAGTCTGCATGCTCATTGCATGGTTCAGAAGTTTGTCACATGGGATTGAGTCAGAAACTTAGACAAGTATTGATGCTGCCCAAGACCCATGTATGATGGGTCAACCAGCCTCATTGGGCCAGCCTGCAGGCCCAATTGGACCTACTGGCCAGCTACTTAATCCTATGGGCTGGGTGACGTGTCTGCTGGAGTTGGCTTCTAATTTTAAATATTTGAGTCCTAATAAGTCCAGGTGCAGCTGTAGTTTCTTATAAAATAGTAGTTTCTTTAGCTTCTATTCTTATAGTAGGAAAGGGAAAGGAAAGGAGAGAGGTTCTGTTTTATTTATTTATTTTTCATTTATTTATTTATTTATTTTTTTGGGGGGGGGGGGGGGGGGGGGTGGCGGCGGATGGTCCAAATGCACTATATGTATGTAACTCCCGTCCCACTTGTTCAAAATTCAAATTAATAAAAATTCTCCTCTTTCGATGAAACCCCTTAGTGATTGTATTACTTGAAGGTACCTATGTTTGGACAGATACTTCCACCAATCCGGGTGCGTCAAGTGTCTTGTCCTTTCTTCTTCTTATTATTATTTTTATTAATTTCATCAATAGAGTTGATCCAATCCGGTAGCCTTTCAATTCAAGTTTTCAAGTTTCCGTACTTTTCACTCAACTGCTGAATGTATTGGCATATCGACGTACAGAGGCATGTCGAACAGTGGTAGTAACAGAGTTAACGGCACTTTTTTTGCGTGTGGTACTAATTTTTACAATAATTAGTACTCCATCCTTTTCAAAACTGGCTTTAGAATTATTAAATTTATGTATGTTGCAGTTTCATTGGATATTCCTTTTCTGTTGCTACATGCAAGAGGGAAGAATAATAATAACCAGAATAAAAAAAAAAGTATCACTCTGAGCAGGATGAAATTAACTGCTGTGAACTTCTAATTTCGAGAGTGTGTCACATCCAGCTGTGAATGGCACTCTGGTCAGACTGATATCTTCTGCTTGCAAATTCGTGAGGGAAAAAAATATTATCCAAAGGTTTGGATTCATGTAAGGTTTCTATAAGACTGCATACTTCATGGGATAATAGGATCTCATGCATGGTTTAAAATGGCGGCCGCTACACCGCATTATTGGCCATAGCGGTTGAGGCCACTGTGCTATTTTGAAAATAGCGGCATTAAGGCCTAAAATCTAGTAGTGCCAAGCAATTTTAATTTAAAACACTATTTTTCTATTTGTTCTCCTTAATAACCTTTCCTGAAGCTATCTCTATACCCTTATATAGTTTCAAATCACTAACAAAACAGAAGATTGGTTGCTATATAAGATTTGAATTTTTTTTTACCACTTAAAAAACCCACACCGCTACATATCGCCCACTACGTAGCATTTTGGCCATTGGCTATAGGCTGCCGCAACCACTATTTTGATCTTTGATCTCATGATCATTGTTGATGATGGTAATAGGGATGTAAACATGTTAGTTTAATGGTATATCTAGACCCAAGCACTATTAACTGAGAGGGACCTGACCAAAAACCCAGTCCAGCATCCTAGAACCATACTTGTAAGTTGTACCCATTTGAATATTTGATTTTTAAGGACCCAGACTGCTGTATCTGCATTTACGACTTGAATGTGAACCTGATGTAGGGCCTGAATCTGAGACCTGTATCCAATTTACAGAAATGATTTCCTGTTCCTGTGTATCTAAAGATCTAGAATACATGGCATTTAATCACTGTTAAATGAATTTAGCTGAATAAAGATCTTTCTCCCAAGAAAGCGTTAAAAAAATCCACAATATGGTTAGAGATACACCATTTGGGTATTTGGGTTTGTGCATGTGGGTGTCATGGACCTGAACCTGACCCGAATTTTCTTCCGAACCTGGACCTGAAACTAGAACGGGCCCATAACCAACTTCTTTGGTTGGATCCTTTTGCTATTGGGTGATACAGGGACCCGAAGATAATCTTTCTAGCTATTGGTGAATGCGTTGGGATTTACGGAGGGATTCATTTTGTTTAGTGCGTAGTAGTTAGGAAACTTGCTATCCCTTGCAATTACCTATGATGCCTATATACAAGAGGGACTAGACATGCCATGTTATGACAGGGACATGGAAAGTACTGAATATGGCACTGTAAGATACGTTGCCTATCTTAAAGCATCTGGATGTCATATACATTTGGTGCTTCGATTTCTTGTATTTGTTCCACCCTTCCACATATGTAGATGTTGCAAATGAGGTGTTTCATGTAGTTGCTTCCTGCATTGATTCTCACTCTCTATTGAAGATAATCAGGTTAATGGTCCTTGGATTATTCTGTTTATTCATGGTAGGGAAGGATTTTTTAAAAGTATTCTATGCTTGCTGTATCCATTGACATTTTTATTTCTTTTCCTTGTTTTTAAAATCATTTTAGGGCATTTATGGTTGCACATGCTTTGGGTGATGTGATTAGTGGTGATATGCTAGATCCTGAGGTGGTTGTAAATCCTTCTCCTTCAGTGGGAGGATTGTTGGACTCTTTAACTGGTAGCATGGGGATATCAAGCATTTCTGCTAGAGCCAAACCTGTAGCTGCACCAGTTGCAGCTTCTACCACTTCAGGCACCACTGTGACTGGCGCTATTGTATCAGATGCTCCAAAGAGCAGTTTGAGACCAATTGACAAGGACACACTGCGGTCTTTTATAACCAGCTCGATGCCCTTTGGTTGGTACTTTCTGTTATGGTATTTCTCATCACAGATTTCTCTGTTTGTATTCTGTAGATATTGTAACTTGCAAAGCATTAGCTGCTACATGGATTGATTTTAATTTGCTCATTTATGATTTTCACAGGGACGCCTTTGGACCTCAATTATTCTAACATTTCTGCTATTAGGGTGAATGGGTTTTCTTCTTCAGATTTGCCTCCTGCTGACCTTAAACAACCTGCATGGAAGCCATATCTCTACAAAGGGAAGCAGAGAATACTGTTTATGATTCATGAAACTGTTTATGCTGCAATGTATGATCGGGATGAAATTCCAGACACTGTATCAATTTCAGGTCAAGTAAATTGCAGAGCAGAGTTAGAAGGATTGCCTGATGTTTCATTCCCTTTGACAGGATTGAATACAGCTCATGTTGAGGTTCTATCATTCCACCCTTGTGCTCAAGTTCCAGAGCACGGTGTGGATAAGCAGGCGGTGATGTTTTCACCACCCCTTGGAAATTTTGTTTTGATGCGGTATCAGGCTTTCTGTGGCCTTCGTCCTCCAGTCAAAGGTTTTTATCAACTTTCAATGGTATCGGAAGATGAGGGTGCATTTTTATTTAAGCTGCGCTTGATGGAAGGTTACAAGTCTCCCCTGACAATGGAATTCTGTACCGTGACTATGCCCTTCCCTAGGAGAAGGGTTGTATTCTTTGATGGAAATCCTTCTATTGGTACAGTTTCTACTACGGAACATTCGGTTGAATGGAAAATTATTACAAGTGGGCGAGGGGTTACTGGAAAAAGCATTGAAGCAACTTTCCCTGGAACAATTAGGTTTGCATCTAGGTCGACACAACGATTGTCGTCCTTGTCTAGGTCAGTTCAAGGGTGTTTAGCTGACGAAGATAGTGATATTGAGCCAGAAAGTTCAAATAATATGGTCAACATAGAGGAGTTCTTAGTGGAAAGAATGAACAAGGACCTGCCTTCAGTTGATTTAGAAGAGCCATTTTGCTGGCAGGCATACAACTATGCAAAAGTAAGTATCCTTCATATTTATACCAACCTTAGGTGCTCAAGTTTGTGGCTTATTTGAAACTATAGATTTTTTTTAAAAAAATATATTTTTTAAGGTAAATAATTTATTTTAAAAAAGAAGAGTAATACAAGAGGACTATTTAACCCAACAAAGAGAAACGAAAAGGCCAAGGTGAAAAAAATAGAAGAAAATAAAGAACAATCAAGCACAATTTTCGCTGGGCCCCCCAACAAAATTAAGCCTATGATGGGAGACCTAGATAGAAGATTGGCTTGTCTATACCATCATCTGCCTTCGCACCTCTCAAAAGTGTGCTGAAATCATACTTCCCAACACCTTTTTAAGTAGCGAAATTTCACTGACAATGAATTGAATTTCCATAGAGCTTCCCAGTTGGTCCTCACCCAACCAATGACATTAGAAAAATTACTCTTTAATAAAGTGGCCTTGGAAGTCTTCCTCCGTAGATCCTTAGAGACTCTTTCATGGCCAATATTTCTGCTTCATTTGATTCCCGAACCCCCACTGGAGCTGAGAAGACAAATAGCAACTCCCCCATGCCATTAATAAAGCGGACATCCTCCATACCTGTCAGACCTATTTAACCTTGATGGACCCATCCACTTTGAATTTGACTACTCCTAGAGGAGAAATCTAATATACAATTGTTCTCAGCCTGGAGAGGGAGCAAAGAGGCCCAAATTTGAACTGCACATTAAAGGAATGGCTTGTGAAATTGATCGTTGGAAGATATCCACTACTACATCATAGATTCATTGAAGTCGATTACTTCCGGCTTCTTCTCAAGGGATCACCTTACGAAAATTCACATGCTGCTCTCCTACCAGATGTGCAAAAAGCAATGATCTCTACATGAACCTGTCTTTGGAAGGAAAGGTTCCATAACCATGCAAGCAAATGAGCCTGTAATGACTGGAAAACACCCACTTACACCACATCTGAGAAGAAAGAAGCTCCATAATTGGTGAGTGAAACTAGAGCAAGTGGTTTATGACTTGCTCCCTGGTACACAAAGGACAATCAACAGAAAGATCATGAGGGGAAATGCTTTTTCTTGGAAGATTCTTCTTTGTGGAGATCTTCTATGCCACCGCAAGCATGCAAAAAGATCTTCACTTTGGGTGGTGCATGGTCATTCCAAATTGGAGAGTACTCAGGCCAGGACCCTGAGTACCTTTTCGAAAGATTTTGATGAGAACTTCCTACAAGGACAAGGATTCCAAACCAGTTCAGATGAAATAGACAATAAAGCAACATAGTCTTCTTCCACATCCTAGAGTTTTCTATGGAGCGACACATTCCAGACTACATGGTCTCCAGTTCTTGTAGCGATTGATAACATACTCTTGTTTAGATAAAGCCACACTATAAGCTTGGGAAACGAAGATTTGGAAGGCCCTTTACCCACCCTGTTATCCGTGCAGAACATAACATGTCTTTGGATCCTATCTTGAACCCCTAGTGAATCACCTTCCTTTGATGAAAACCTTGGCAACTGCGGAGTTACTTGTGCAAAATCTCTTTGTTGCTCATCTCTTGAATTCGGTCACCTTTCTTTCTTTATATAGTTTTCCTATGGTAAAATCATCACCTAATTTTGGAGTACTGAAAATGTGGTATACTTTTTAAGCAACTTATATAGGGAAGGTATATGATGTGGAGGATTATGTATTTTTAATCTCTATTGACTTGTTTGTCTTCTGCTCTCTAGTGTTATATATATATATATTACCATAATCTTTTGAACCCATTTTTTTTCTCCTTATGATGAAAAGTCATCCATACCGATCGATTCAGCTACTTGCCTAGTTGGCAGTTATTATATCTGTAAGCTACCTTTTAATGGCTGAAAAAACTATCCATAGAAAGTCCTCTTTAGTCTTTTCTATTGTTTCCTTTTTTAATTCTAAATGTGAGGTAAATGGTTAGTGTCTTCGTTCAGTTTGACTGTTGAAACCCCTTCACAGTTCACATTTCTGTTTTCCATTCCCCTTCCAAAATAGCAACTACACACACAAAAAGGAAATGTGTTTGGGAATATGTTATTAGTCTAATCATTGATCTGAGAATCGAAGTTGCATCGCAAGTTGTTCAAAAGGTCGAATTGAATTGAATCGTGAATCCAGTTATAATTTAAAATGAAATAAAATACTAAAAAAAAAGAAAAAAGAAAGATAATAGCTATTATACTCCATTCCTTATCCATCAATCATCATCATCTAAGCCTTATCTCTACCATGTTGGGGTTAGTTGCATGAATTCTGAGTCTCTAGTCCAGTCTATATTGTGCCAAACCCTCGGATATCTTGCACTTCTTTATATCTATCCTTACTACTTTCATCCCGGTCCCCTTTAGCCTACTCCCATTCCTTGAGGGGACATCTGCCTGCATAGAAAACCTTTTTTCCCCCACTGGTGGTGTTGCTGGCCTGCGCCAGACATCTCCAAACCATCTCGAGTGAGTCTTTCTTAATTTTTCACCTATTGATGATGCCCCTAAATGCTCCCGAGTGTGCTTGTTTTTGATTCCGTCTTCCCTGGTTCTATCACACATCAATCTCAACATTTTCATCTCTACTAGACCCCTTTTTTTTTTTTTTTTTTTTTGCAGATGTTGTTTTATGACTACATGTGTTATTTCGTAACTAGTCAACATTCTACTCAATAGGTCATAGCTGGTCTAATTGCTATTAATTTTTTCTTTCATTCAATCTTGTAGGTGTGCGTTAATCACAAAGCACTCAATAAGCAAGTCTCAACTACAACCATCTAGCTTTTATTTTATGTTCGATGTCCTCAATCTTTCCATCCTTACTAATTAGAGACCCAAAAATCAGAAGGAATTTCATTGTAGTATCTTCTGAGTTTCAAATCTCACAAGAGTTGCATCTCTTTGCACATCCTTACAGAAGTTGCAGTTTATATATTTTGTGTTTGTATGACTCATTTTAAAGTTTTTGAATTCTAAAGCCTCTTGCCATCTCTAAAGATTCTCATTCATGCCATTTATTAATTCATCCGCCGATATTGTATCATTTGCTAACAACACACACCGAGATCTCTCCTCTTGAATATGAGCAGTTAACTCGTTGCAGAGAGCTGACCCCTGATGCAAACCTATGGTCATTGGAAACTTACTATCTCTTCACACGTAGTTCTCACACTAGTTTCTGCTCCCTCGTATATGCCTTCTATGATGCCAATATAACCTCTTAGGACAGTCCTTTTATTTAAAACCCACCAAATCAAATCTCTAGGTATCCTTTTTTAGGCTTTCTCTAGATCGATGAACACCATATGAAGTTTTTCCTCTTCTCAGTAGCTTCCATCAATTATCTAGTGACAAGATAGTTTTCATTGTTAACCTTGGCATGAAACTAAATTGATTTTCAGATATCTTGGTCTTTTGTTTCAAGTGTGTCCTAGATCCCCGCCTCTCTATTAACTTCAAGCTCAATTTTGGTGGCAGTCTAATCGGCAATTTGGGTCAAGCCAAAATTAGGGGGATAATTGGAGATTAGATTGGCAGCTTGCATTATTTGCTTCTCTGGTGACTGGTCCGGATGTCCATTGCTTTATTAATGAGGTTGAAATGCTTGCTTTGAGGATCGTCTTTGGAGGTGATGTAATTGGGGTTGCTGTTACATCATTGCGGAAGGTGACTCTAATTGTACCATTAGCTGGGGATTTAGGCTCTTTTGTAGTGCCATGGTGGTATATGCGGGTGTGGTGGATACGGTGGTAGAGTTAGCTAGAAAGCTGGAGGGTGCAGATGAGTTGGCTAAGGAGGGCATTCATTAGCAGTCCTTGCACTTTGATGTATTCTCCCCAATGTTCATTGGCAGTCCTTGCACTTTGATGTTTGTGGCACGCTTTTATTGCCTTACGGGGTTTTTTGTTGTCTTTGCTTTTATTTTCTTTATTGTTTTGCTTTGCACTTCTCATTATATGCCTCTTAGTCTCGCAGGCTTTTCTAAGAAAATTTTAGTTACCATTAAAAAACAGAAGATGTCTTGGTCTTTGGTCTTTTGTCCATCTCTTCTCCTTTTGTTTCTCTGTGTGTGTGTATGTGCATGTTTTCTTTTCTTTTTTTAAAGTGCCTATGAGGTGTTTCATGGTTACCCTTGAACGATTTCTTTGTCAAATGTTTTAATGTGATCGTAAATTGTTTGGTGGCTTTGATTTTATACATTTTTATATGTTATGTTCTGTTAATATGTTCCTTCTGTGATCTATTTCCTTTAAATTTTGGTTTTGAACTCTAGCAATTGCTAACAACTGCTTCACAGGTATCTTTTAAGATCGTGGGTGGATCATTGTCGGGAATGTCGATTGATCCAAAATCAGTAAGTCCTTTTTCAGACTGGGTCAAAGGTTCCAGAACCACCAATTTTTGCCAATGCTAAATCCTGCT
Organism: Camphora micrantha; assembly: GCA_003546025.1. NCBI lineage: Eukaryota > Viridiplantae > Streptophyta > Magnoliopsida > Laurales > Lauraceae > Camphora > Camphora micrantha. The sequence goes on along the minus strand of QPKB01000011.1, from coordinate 5,144,396 downwards.
TATTTGTCACAATTGCTTTAAAGGTTGGAGTCCCAAGTTCAAGCCAATGTTTTAGAAACCAAACCAGCCAATTTGAATGAGTGAAATGTATGCTTCAGTTGAACCACGGGTATGACTGGGGGTTCATTCTGGTTGAACCGACATCATCATGGCATCATAATTTTAAATAAGATAAATACATATATAAACAAATTCTAAAAAAGATTTAAGTACAGAAATCAGTACAAACTGTAAAGTTGCAGAAATAATGGTTCAATTTTTTAGTGTTGATAAAGATTTTAAAGTTCTTAAAGTGAATTCTTACCCAAAAAAAAAAAGTTCTTAAAATGAAAGTAATAATGGTTTAATTTTGTGTTTAGCTTGTCATTTTTTTCTTCTTTAATTTCACTCATTGGCCTGTTCTTATAAACTGGGCCGTTTTGAACGGTTTAAATGGTTAGATGGTTTTGTAATGGTTTAAATGGTTTGATGGTTGAACCATATGGTTCAACAAACAATAAGCAGTATTGGTTGAACTGAACAGCATGTAGTGGTTCCGGATGAACCGGGTTTGATGGGCCAGTTTGGTCTGTGTTTTTTAAACTTTTTCTAGCACTTTCTATCTATTTTCCCCCTTTGATTAATTGAGGGTGGATCAATGTGGAGTCTTCCCAGATATCTTGAAACCATAAGTCTTCATAATTGGGGTTGCCTGAGTCTTCACAAAGGCTAAGAGAGTTTGATTAATCGCAATATTGGAAGAGAGAAAAAATGCTCATTGTTTTCTTTGAAACAACCTTTTATAGAGAGTAGAAGGCAACAATTTTGGCTCTCAATTAGGGATTAAGAGTGGTCAAATAATCTGACTCAGGTAGAGATTGGTAGTTTCTAATCAAGGATCCTAAAGATTTTGACTAATTCATCTTTTAATCAACTTGATTCTCTTCTGGCAGAGTTTCCTAAAATATGAGATTTGAAATGTGATATGACCACAATGTCCTTATTTAACATGTCACTAGTTAGTTACGTGTTGGCCTACATAGTGGACTGGGCCTATGGTGGTCTTCTTGGGCTTGTTTATGAGTCTTTAAGGATTCATTTTGCCCATGGCTTGCATCATTGATGTTCAAATTCTTTGAACATTTATTATTATTATTATTTGCTATGATGTAAATGAAGTGAAGTAAGAAAAGAAGGGGCTAGCCAAAAAAAGGCTGCTCCCCCCAAAAAAGGTGCTAACTTGATAGGCCCTCGTGGGGCCCACCTGATCAGCCATCCAAACGGAGCGCACACGGGGTACCCCTATGAATTACATTTTGGTCTCATGTTTTTACACCCATCCGAATGGATTGCACTGTTGGATTGATGGTCAATTTTTTTTAAGGGATGAAACCAAGTTGCTATTGATCAAAGGGTTTAGATGGTTAGGTGGGCCCAAATTTGGGGGGGGGGTGCATCTAGATCTTTGGATTAACAATATTTGTCAAAAACTAGAATACTGGGTTGAAAATTGAGCTTTGATCAAGGTGATCGTCCCGACCCCTCTTCTTATAGCTTGAGTTTTCTCATTATGGCAGGTATACAATTGCAAAAACTTTGATGTGGGGGATAATCCTAATCTAAGAGATCATATCGAGATTACAAGAGATATACATAGAGAAAGATGCACACAAGGGACCCAATCTTTTGTGGATCCCAGATCACACGTTAATAGCCTCCCTCATATTGATGATGGTAAATCAACCAACATCAATTTGCCGACAATGAACTAATGTTTGACATGTGGAAGAGCTTTTGTGAAGTCAATGACTAGAAGATTTGAAGTCACATAAGGAAGAGTAATGAGTTTTTCATCAAAGGCTTCATGAATGTAGTAGCAATCAACCTCGATATGCTTTGTTCTTTCATGAAACACAGGACTGACAGTAATTTGAATGACACTTGTGTTATCAGCAATCAAATGAGTAGCAATCTGCTAGGGGAAGCTGAGTTCCTTTAGTAAATGCCATAACCAAGGATCAAAATAGCAGTTGTGGCGGGCGTAGCGGCCAGTGGCCAAAACGCTATGTAATGGGCGATACGTAGCGCTTGTGGTGATAGTAGCAGTATATCGGTGTGAATTTTTGAAGTGGTAAAAAGATATGAATATTGCATAACGGCCATTCTTGTGCTTTTTTAGTAATTTGAAACCATGTAAGGGTAGAGACAACTTTAGGAAAGGCTATTGAACAGAAAAAATAGGAAAAACAATATTTAAAATTAAAATTGCTTGGCTCTACTAGGTTTTAGACTGTAGTGCCGTTATTTTCAAAATAGCATATCGGCCTCGATTGCTACGGCCGATAATGCTACGCAGCAGCCGATATTTTGAACCATGGCCGTAACCAAACAATTTTAGAGCAAGTAGAGGACGTGGAGTGATATTATGCTTCTGTAGAGGATTTTGTTACTTTATATTCGGTTTTTCATATTTCCAAGAGATCAAAGCATTGCCAAGATAAACACACCATCCTGCCATCTGGACAGCCGACCCAATCTGCATCATAGTAGGGAGTAAGGATTAAATTTGAATTAGCTGGATAGAAAATGCCACATTCAGGAATTCTCAAGAGATAGTGAATGATGCGCTTGAGGATAGACAATTAATGGTTCGTGGGCTGATTCATGAATTGCTGACAAGATGGACCGCATGAGAAATATTTGGCTGAGTGATCGTCAGTAAATAAGACTTCCAACAAGCTTCGAGTACATTGTAGGATTTGTAAGGTCTCTTATCATCTTTTTGGTATTTCACATTTAGTTCTAATGGAGTATCAATAGGTGTGGTATTTTGTAATCAAGCTTGCACAAAGAGGTCGTCGGTGTACATGCATATTGTTTAATGAATATCCCTCCCTTCTGTCATTGCACTTCCAGTCCCGGAAGATATATGTGAGGACCTAAATCTTTTATGTGAAAGGAACCATGAAGAACCCTTTGCAGTTGGATAATACCATTAGGACATGTTCTAGAGATAATGATGCCGTTAACATACACAAGTAGGATGGTTACCCCATTTGAAGTGTGACCAAGGAAAAGAGAGGGATCATACTAGCTATGTTGGAATCCAGCATGTAATAGAGAGTGTCTAAACTTCTCAAGCCAGGCTCATGGAGCTTGTTTCAGGCCATAAAGTGATCGGCGCGAGTCTCAAACACTATTTGTTGATGCATTTGTAAGGCCAAGAGGAAGTCGCATGTGCACTTCTTTCTGAAGCTCTCCATGTAGAAAGGCGTTCTTGATGTCCATTTGAATTAAGGGCCACAACTGAGAATTAGCAAGGGCTAAAAAAATTCAAATTGCAGTCATCTTAGCAACTAGAGCAAAAGTCTCATCATAGTTGACCCCATATTCTTGGAGATTGCCCAAAGCCACTAGATGTGCTTTATATCTGTCCAATGACCCATCTGATTACGGCTTGACAGAGTAGATCCATCAATATCCAATAGGTTTGGCATGAGGGGGACAAGGAACAATGTCCCACGTATGATTTTGTTGGAGAGTGATGAGTTCTTCTTTTATAGCCTGCTGCTAACAGTCATGCTTTACAGCCTTGTGAATAATTTCCATGTAGATAGTAAGATAAAGGGGCAAGCCGTAATGAATGAGAGAAGTAACCATAACAATCTGGAGGACGGATGGATCGAGTAAACCTTCCAAGTACTTGAGGACCAAGAGGAAGCATTTGGGTCAGTATCAGGTGATGCAAGTCCGGTGATTTGCATTAAATATATGGAATTGCCAATGATAGAATTGTGACAAACACAATACATTCCTTTCTTCAGAAAATATTAGGGTATTTTTTTTTATTACTTCAGGGTTGTCTAGTGATATTATTAGGAAGATATCAATAAAATGTAATAATTTTAACTGAAAATATGTAACATTTGCTTAAGATTTATAGCTCAAAGTTGCAGAGTTGGTTAAGATTTATAGCTCAAGTGTTTCGAAAGACTTTATATATATATATATATATTTAACATATCCCTCAGGATTTTTTATATTTATTTATTTACATAAAGGCCTCTCCAACGGAAAATATTTAGTTCCACCACTTTTGCAGAGGTTTTAGGTAAAGTTGAGCTGCTCCACTCTTCAAGGCAGATTCCATGATGATGTAGCGTACAGTGTCTCTTAATGGATATGAACTCTGTGGAACTGCTATTCCTTCCACTGCTGTGGATTGTTTGGGATCCAAATGGCCCCATGGAAATGGTGAACATGGCTAAATCGAACAATAACATGATCTCCGAATCATAATTTTTTAACTACCTATACTACCTTCAGATCCCTGTTTTGATTTGAATCTTCCATGAATTTGATACTTTGATTTGATTTTATCATCGTTGAAGGTTATTATTTCTTTGTGATGTAGGTCAGCATTTATCCGGCTGTTAAGGCTCCTGTAGAGTTCTCAGTCCAGGTTAGCCATTGACTAAAAAAAATTCCTAGCATTCATTACCAGTCTTTAAATAATGACCGAGTTGTCTTGCATGAGCTACCTTTGTAGATTTAGAAGGAGATGTTCATAGTGTTTCTTTTTTCCTGCTGATTGCAACAGGCATCCTCTGGAGATTATATACTGTGGAATACTTTGGGAAAATGCCCCTTTGCTGTGTCGCTGAAAATGTAGGGGGTGATTGGGGGTTGAAACCCCACTCATTGTCTTCCAATTGTGTCTCAATGGAGCTTCATCTTCTTCGAACTGGATGATTTTGGAGTGCATTATCATATTCCCGGAAGCTGGGAGTGATGTCTTTACTGCCTTTTTTTTTTTTTTGGTGTCTTGGCTATAAGATGTACTCACCCCCAGTAGTAGCATCATCTCTTTTGCAGTCAACTGGTCTTTAATCCAATTGCTTGGTTGTCTTTCCTCCCTTGCAGGCTTCATGCAATGATATTTGTGTTTGCATGTTAACCATGATGCATCGCCTTTGCAGATGAGTCTTGTTTTTAATCCAAATTCCTATTGCGTGGTTAGCTTTCCTCCGTTGCAGGCTTCATGCAATAATATTTGTGCTTCCATGTTGACCATGATGGATTAAGAAATGCATTCATGATGTCCTTGCTTAATGTTTCTTTTTTTCTTTGTACAACTCTTTAAGTCGCACAGGGAAGGGGATACTGTCCTATCTGTGGCTGTTTAATTTTGTTTGTAACAATTTGCGGTTGTTTAATTGTGTAAGGTTAGAAGGGTTAATGGGTGGTTTCTTGTGTTTTCCAGACACACAAATGTAGTGGGGATGAGTTTTTTGTTTTGTGTTTTTCATTACCCCTCCAGATTGCTGAAGAGTTTGTATTACAACTTCGGAGGACCTCAGATTTATGTGATGGGGCTCGACGACGACGACAATGCAATTGGCAGGCATCTACATTTATTCAGTTCGATTCTTACAGGCAAAATAAGGACTTGTTTATGGGCTGAGAGGATCTGTGTGTTTTGGGGTATTTTGTTTCCATGGGAGATATAATCCTGCAACTCTATCCCTAAATAAGAAACGAAAAATCGGTTTTTTTTACCTTGCCTTTCTCCAAATGGAGAATTTATCACTCCTATACTTATAATTTTTCTGTATTGCAGAATCCTCTTGTTATAAATATGGTGATTTTGTGCAAGAGAGAAATTTGCAATTCGCTGATTTCCCTTCTTGCAGTAGAAAAGAATCCTATAGTCCTACTTCTCATGGAAGATCAAAAGCTTCTCTTAGTCCTACCAAATGATGGAAGAGGTGGGCAGCATGGAAATCGGAGAATCAGGACAATTTTCCTCTATTCATGCGACGAGAGGATTCTATGCTTGCGGATATATATTTTCGAGGAGGGGAATCGGAATCGGAATCTATTTGCAAGAAAAAAATGATTCAAACCAAACAATGGGATGGTCAGGACAATTTTCTTCATCCTAAGTAGAATCCTTTCATCGCGCAAATGCACATTGTCATTAGGTTTCTGCTTTGGATTTGAGCCCCGGTGGTAATGGGATCCTGCAAAAAAGTCTTTTTTTGTTCTTTTGGGAGAATCTCAAGTTTGGGTTTGGTTGGTGTGTTCAATAGCGTGTAAAGCGTCAAATCCAACATTAAAACCACCCTTTTATTAAAAGGGCCTGGAATTATTAATCTGAACCTGGAATTACATGATTTGGTTTGGATGTGCTTAGCATGCTACCCACAATAAAGACGGTGATTCACCAAAGTCATTGTGCTAAAGAAATTAGGGACTACATTTTGACCAATTCAGTGTGATATTTTATTGAGAGTATAGAAGGGAACATTTCAAAGAGGAATAAAACTCTCAAGCTCATTTTGAAAAAAAAAAAATGTAAAGAAGATTTGAGTATTTCAGAAAAAAAATATATAGGACTTTTTCATTCAATCAAGTTATCTTCATAAAGAAAATTTGAAAAATAACAAAAGCAGCCTTATGTCACAAAATTATTCTTTAATAAATGATTTAAGAGAATTCGTCAAGTTCAACCCAAATGACCTAGTGGGGGCCCACTTCAGGTACCTTGTTTGCATGGATGGTTAAAAAAAGTGAATTCCAAATGACTAAAAACTAGAGTCATTAAATGGTTATGACAATCAAAATTCAAATGACCAGTTTTAAAGAGAAAAAAGGTTGAGAAATGATAAAAAACCCTTATAATGTAAGGGTGTTTTTGTCATGTCTCAAATTTTACGGAGAGGACTTGATTGAAAGAATTGTGGATAATTTTTTTATATTTTTGTACAATATTCAATCTTAATGTACTTTTTTGAAAATGAGTAAATTTTTTTATATTTTCTTGAAAATCTTCCTTCTATAGAATAGACTAAAAACTATTAACCCAATATGATCCTAATCACATTATAAATATTAAATATTAAGATAATCTATTCATAATAAATCTAATTTTAACTCATTGCTATATCATAAAAGAAATCAAACCTCTTGTATACTTTGCTCAAAACTCACTCTCACACCCGGTCAGGTCATATTCGGCTTTTATGCAATTAAGTTTTACTGTTAGATTGAATACATGTAAAACATATTATTCGTTTCTCATATTGAATATTTATATTTAATCATGTGATCAACCTAGCAATGAAATTTTGCCTATTGCTAAAACAATGGAACAGCAGGTGTTCAGATTTTCAAGGAGGTGGGGCTCCAAGAAGATTTCGATCCGAGAAAGAGCGAGATTTAAGAGAGAGAAAAAAAAAAAAAAAAAGTTCTATGGATGCTAAAAACACTATGCCAAGTGTTTGTTAAAATGACCAAGTGAGAATAATGGGTATGAGGCCATTCTCAATCTTGCATAGATAAATATCTGCCTTTTATCCAGTTTAAGAGCTATGTCTTCCACATTCATCATCACCACCACTAACCATGAAACCCATTTCAAGATCCCACCAACAGCATGAACAAATTGCTGCTGCTGCTGCTGTTGTTCTTCTTCTTCTGATCTCCTTTTCTTTCTTCTATCCAACCCTTGTAAGCAAAACAAGAAGACCCACAAACCCATGATGAAATTGCACTCAAGTTTTCTGGGTTTCTACTATCTCTTCAGACATGCTTCAAAAGGTAGTGCCAGAAGCTCTGGTCTGGAGCTCTCTGCATGGCTTTGTTGTAGGGCACAAAAGACTCCAGGTTTTGTATTTGACTTGCTGCATTCTTGATTAGTTTGGTTTTGAGGAAGAAGATTATTGTAAATGAACCTTCCACCTTTGAATTTTTCTTTAGTGATAGCTATTCACCTTTGTCTTTGTGATTGTTTACTTATTAGTGTAGTGTGGGGGTGCATGAAAACGAGGGAGAATATTATTAATCCACCTGAAGTAATGAATCCTAGAACTTACATAAAGTTGTGAGGAAATCTCACAAATTTGGGAATACAAATTGATGAATTTAATTAAGATTTGTCTGCATTGCCACTATATATAACAATAAAAATGCTCCAAACCCCACTCGATTTCGAGTTGCAGAAAAAAGTAGTACGTTTGCCTGATTAGGCCAATCCATTTTTAGCTCAACAGGGAAGCACTTCCCTCTCCACATAAGCCACGGAGTTTCATGCCTGGCTGTAGGGCTGATCGCTGGGGACTTGTGTGGAGTTGTACTAGAACAAAAAAGAAAAAAAAGATGCCTAATTAGACTTCAAACTATACAAGTAATGATTCCTAATGCACTTAGTAATGTATGAACTATAATTTGACTAAATTACGATTACTATTCATAAAAACTCAAATTTGAGAACCCCCAACCCACGCGCACACAACTGAAATCTCGCAATGCTGGCCCAAATGTGTATACCTCATAATGACAGCTTTTACAGTCAGAATGAAAGTTTAATTATGTCGTTTGAAGCTTTATTATTAATTTACTTTTGTTTTCGATTGTCAATACTATGTGAATTGTTGTGTAAAATTTATATTAGGGCAAGGCGGTTATCCCCATAGTTTTGAGACTCTGAGCCTACTTGAATTGGTTAATTTTCGAGGCAAGTTGATTTTTTAAAGTAAAGCTTTAGCTCATTTAAATAGAAAATAGAAGGATTCTTTTGGGAGAAATATGATCATTTGTATTGGACTTTGTGGATCCCATTATTTTGTCTTTATTGAGTTTCATCATGATCACCTTCATCGTGGTTTATCACATTGAACTGGGGTTGGTTTAAAGTGTTCTACTCGAGTAAAGAAACTACAATGGTGAACGAGAGTGTACTCTCTCTCTCTCTCTCTCTCTCTCTCTCTCTCCCCCTGATACACGTAGAGACAGGTGTGAATGCAAATGTGTGCGAAAAGATAGGTCCAAGATAGCTTCATTCCCCTTTACTTTGGGTTGCCTTTGTGAGTTCTGTTTTTACAATCAACCTTGTTAAAGATAATATCCTCCACATCTTTATTGTCTACCATGTCTTTCCTAGATACTTCATCATCATCATCATCATCAAAGTCTTGTCCCAACTATATTGAAGCCGGCTATAAGAATTTTGTTTCTCCATTTCGATCTATCCTGATTCCTAAGTCAAATCCTCGAATAGTTTGCACTTCTTCATATCTATCTATACTATTTTCATCCATGTCTTATTAGGCCTACCTATTCTCCTAGGTAAGCTATTAACCTTGCCTAGAAAAACTTTCCTAAGTTATGTCATTGCTGGCATGTGTTGAACGTGACCACATCATCTCAGACGAGTTTCACTTAGTTTATCACCATTTCTACCCTTAAATGTTTTCAAAAGAATCATTTATGAGTCCGTCTTTCCTAGTCTATCATTCCTCACCACTTCATCCAAGATCTTAATTGGTCCACCTCTTCTCTTACTTCCTTGCACTAGAATCCATTTACTACATCTAACAGGATCTAATTAAGGCCTTCTGTGCGCATACAAAAACTGTCTCCAACATCACTCCTTGATTTTTAAGAAATAATAAAGAAAATGATTCTTGAACTTTATGGTAATTTGTTTTGCTTTCATGTATCAGTTCATGAAGTGGCTGACCCCAAATTGATGGGATAAGCCTCTTTTGATGATGATGAGGAATGAGGATGATGATTCTAATTCATTGATACCTTTTTACTTCTTTATGTAATACAGTGCCACATTATTTAGATAGCAAGTTAGATCTTCCATTCACCACCATCAAATCCTTTAGTTAACCTGACCTGACCTGAGTGGACATCCCGTTGAACTCTGTTGCTTTGTGTTCTTTAAGATTAAATGTGTATGGGCTTGTTTTCTTGTGCAGTTGCTACTCATTTTGAAGCTCATATATTATACTGGGCAGTCTTCCTTTAAAAAAAAAAAATTTTTAAAATATCACTTTGCGCACCTTTTATCAGATCAAGACTTTTTTCTGAGCAAGAGTTAACTAGAAGGATTTTATAGATCAAAATGGTTTTCCTTGTACAAGTTCAAAATATCCATTCCTCTTCTCTGCTGCCTATTTTCTGAATTTGCTGAGGGGTCTGTTTATCCAGGTTAAGTATTATTTACATTAATCAATTTAAAAGTTGGGAAATTGGTATTTATAAATTTTCTTCTTTTTCTTTTTTTATTGATAAAAATTTGTTTAATGGTTTTAGGCAGATCAAAGTTAGTACATAATATCGTCAAGGACTCAATCCTGAGACCCAGCTCCCACAATCGGAGGCGCCAAACCGGCATGCCAGTCCCCTGTTTGAGACCTGATGCTTGATGAAACTGCTGGTAGATTCTCATGCTTATGAGTCTTTGTTTCTGCACAAACCATGTCTCACATATTTTCATGTCTGAATTGGACAAACAGTAAAATCCAAATAGAAAAACCAATACAGTTCAAATTGTAAATTATGCGGTTCATAACTGATTTATATCATTAATGGGAACTCTCTGCAATACAAATCATTGATTATCATATGAATTTCAGATTTTGATTGTATGATTTTGATAAAATGGATTCTCTTGTAATTTTGGAGCTTGGTCCATACTATCTAGCTGAAGAAAGATAATGATTAAACCAATGGATGAAGAACGTATATGGTACATGCTAGGGCGGCCGTTGTTCTTCTGGGAGGGATTATATTGTTCAGAGGCTTTGCAACTAGAATTTCAAGCTTAGGGTAGAGATAATTGACCAGGTGTTCTTAGAAGTTCTTGCCCAGTTTCAATCACATTCTTCTCTTGTTTCTGAAGCTGCACCAAGAAAAAGGAGGGTTGAGAGGAATGGACGAAAATTACACTTGGTAATAATTAGGAGGAAGCACATGGATACATTGCTGTAGTGAAAATTATAAAGGCTAATGGCATCTGTGGAAATGTAAATTTATAAAAAAAAAAATGCAAAATACTTTATCAATTGGATCAATTTGTCACCATATGAAATTAGTATAATTTGAAATTAATGTCTGGGAATTGTCATTGCCTGTTGAAAATGCTACTTCTGAGATTATTTATATACACATGGTCACCATCATTTGGCTCTTTAGATGACAGAAAGACTTTTTTTTTTTCTCTTTTTTTTCTTTTTTTGTTGTGTTTCTGTTCCTGTTTTTGCCATCATGGCTTGCAAAATTTGCGAAACAAAATTGCAAAACCCTAGCAAAAAGATAATAACATTTCTCCCTCCATTCCTTTCATGCAGAGAGAGGCCCAAGGACATTTTCATGAATCCATGGTTACACACCATATGCAAACCCAAAGTTCTCCTTCCCCCAGCTCTCATAACCATAGAGAAAAGGCCTTAAAGCCACCTCCCTGTGACGGTCTCTGATCCGGTGAAACCGGTTAGAAGTTGTCTCACAGACCTGACTGCTGCATATCTTTCTCCTCTGATCTCATTTCCCTTTTTTCATCTTCTTTGCTCGCCTTCCTCTCATTCTTCAAAGGTGGACAACGAAGAACGATAGAGATCATAAGGCGCCCAAAGATGGTCTACATTACATGGCTTCTTGGAGTCCAGTCTCAACCATGGCTTCCCTTTCCCACTCCAATGTAGGAGACTGACTGGACCAGGGTGGAGCTTCCTACATCTTCCTTCAAGGTTGTCGCCACCTAACCCATGTTGGTTCCATCTGTGGTCCACCCCTTTGATATCTCCTGCAAATAGTAGCAAGAAAGGGGGCAAAGATCCCAAATTGTATATCCTCTTCTGCTTTTGGACCCCCATCCACTTCTCAACCTTCTTGGTAAAACCTCCATCTCTCCATCTATCAACATCCATGACCATAACCCCTGTATTGAAGTAACAAGGCTTCCTACCTTCAAATGTTCTGGCCAATGCAGGATCAGACCAAAATGCAGGAGTGAAATATTTGGTGAAGTTTGCATGGCAGTATTCAGGTGCAGCCACCACCTTGTCACCCAAGTCAACCCCCCACAGCCTCCCAATGTCATCTACCACGATGACATCGGAGTCCAGGTAGATGACGCGGCCAACATTGGCCGGAACAATGTCTGCAAGATAGATGCGTGCATAGTTCAATGGTTGGTCCAACGCCTGCCTTATGGACTTAGAGATCTTCCCTCTTACCCGGTTTGAGTCAAATTGATATGACTTGAAATTGAGGTAAGGGAAGGTGGACTTGATCGTCGCGAAGAGCTCAGGTATGTACCTGGCATAGAGGAAGTGGAACATGACATTCTCCGGGCACGAGGTGTGCTGGAGGATGGACAGGATGGCTGCCATGGTTCCCCTGAGGTAGTTGGCATCGAGCGTCATGGCCACATGCACCTTGTTGGAATCATGGGAGCCACATTCATCCCCATTGCGGAATTCGGGTGCCTCCCAGAATGCAGGTACCTCCGGGGTTGGCTTTCGGATAAGACTGATGCGGCGATTGCCAGAGGCGGCGGCAACGGTGGTCAAGACATGGTGATGGAGGAGGAGGAAGGACAGGAGGCCAAGGAGTTGCAGAGGGGTGGGGCTCCAAGAGGCCATCCTGCCTTATGTTTTGGGAGGAAATGAATCTGGAGGAGATCAGAGAAGAAGAGGGAGATCAGCCATAGAGGCTGATTAAGAGAAGGCTTGGGATCATTTACACAAATGTGCATTAAAAGGAGAGGAGGAAATTTGCTGGGATTGTGAGGAAGGGAAGAAAGCTCGGAGTTGTTTGTGTGGCAAGAATCCATGTGAGAAAAACAGAATATATATTTTTTTTCATTTTTTGAAAATAAATTTTATGAAAATGATTTTGTTTTAAAAAAAATAAAATTTAACAGGAGAGTGATTACGTAAGGTTGGGACCACATGGTATGATCAAGTGTGGTCAAATTAAATTTATGCATGTAGGGTCCACCTTTTGTGAACTCCTCTTTCTACATTTTGCAGGGCTTGCTATGTTCTCCAAGAGAAAGCAATACCAACCATTGGATTGCATGGTTAAGAGTATCAAATTGAAGAAAAATGTAATTAAAGCTCTAATCAGTTTTTTTTTCTATGCACCATGGGTCCCACAATTCTTTCATCAAGACTTAAATGATTAATCACAATTGGCATTTCCTTTGATCCATTTGGGTCTTTATAATGTGGATCAAACGAGCACCGATTTAATTCGATCTTACTTCACCACATCTTGCAATCAACCCGAAGTTTCTATTTAAGTTACATTAATTTTTTGTAATTTTTTTTCCTTGTAAATTTTCCCTAGTGTCGTTGAAAGTAGGAAGAAGAGGTCTGTTGGCATCTCCTAAGTGCAAGGTGAGGTGGTTTGGATTGGTTGCATTTTTGAAAGTTTGTTAGGATGGTTTTTCAAAGCCGGGCTTCCAACGGTCGTCTATCCACCAATTTCTCACGGATTCCTGCACGTGTTTGTAGGGTGGAAAGACCCGCCAATCCGACCCGAACTCGAACCGGAAACTCATGGTTTGGGTTGATCTTTCTGCCTTGGATTGACATTTTAAACCACGACTCATGAGTAATTGCAATATGACCCGACAACCCGGCCTCAACCCAATCCTGTTGATCGATGGTTTCGATTTACATTTTTAATGCGATTACTAAGTAAGTTAGATTTGGATTTAATTAGCCTATACATGTTATTCATAGTCCTCAATCCGACCCAAATAAAGAGATAAAGAGTCATGTGGTGTAAAATTCATGTTTCAGCGTACCCACTAGGCCCGTCTTACTGGGTCAGGTTTGGGTTGTGTTGAATTAGTTGGGTTTGGCAGGTTTTGAGTTGGTTGGCATGTCGAATAGTAAGAATAAACTCTTAACCCAAATCTTGTCCATGAATTAAAAAAGTTGGACCCGGATTTGAGTATATGGGGATAGGGTTCTAACTCATGGAGCCATATAAGATTTGGATCCGGGTTTGAGTCCATGGGGGTAGGGGTCCAACTCATGGAGGCAAATAAAATTTGGATCCAGGCTTGAGTCTATGGATTTCACATCCAGAGGACCAGAAATCTGATGTAAAAGCCATATGTTATATATTTGTCTATAGTAGGAGAACATCTTCCTACTATATTAATATTTAGGTAAATTACTAGAGAATAGCCTATAGTCAAACTGACAGCCCCAAGCATCATAAATTTCAAACATATCCCAGTATGATGGTACTTATTTGGGAGGATGGTATTTTTCTGGTAATGACCAATGTTTATAAAACATTGTTGGAATTGCCAAAAAAAAAAAAAAAAAATAGAAAGAAAGTTAGGAAACTGTAAGAATATTGGGAAAAATGATAAAAGATTAAGAAATCTATAAAAATGATCTTTTATTGAGAAGTGGGCTCCACCCGAGGGGGAATATTGAAAAGTATTTCCGCTGCTTCTACTAACGCTTCGAAGTTTTGGTAGCAATGGTTAGATAAATAAATTTAATATGGTATTAAAGCCAACCGGTTGTGAGTTCGAATTCCAAAGGTACGACTCGGAGCAAAAAAAAAAAGAAAAGTATGTCGCCAAAAGCACGCCGGCCCCGTTTCTGCTGCCTCTACTTACGCCTTGTTTCTGCTGAATATATGATGTTTTTCTCCTTGAGATGATTACTTTCTCAAAATAACATTTGATCATACAATGCCACTAGTAATTCGGCTTGGACCTAGCCCTCAGGCCTCAGAATTAGGTCAAGGCTCAACCTATTTGCAGAATGCATACACCCCTTTTGTGTTAAAATAAGTTACGTAGGCCGGGTTCATCAAGTGGATCTGGACCGAAACCCGACCCATTTAGTTATCAGGCTAGAAATCTAGCCCAAATGTGCAGGCTAGGGCTGGCTTTGACAATGAGGGCCCTAATGTACATCAAAATCGAATCTTAATACCAATATGAATATGTATTTAAACCCCTACCAGACCCAAAGTATTGATCCTTCGGCCAAGACAATGGGCACCAAAAGCATTTAAGAGGTATGTCATTAACGTATAAATACAGTAGAGAGAAGATGGATTCTTATTTCTTAACCACTTCATACATGACATAAAATCACCACAAGGAAAAGCACAACACAAAATTTCAAGAATTAGCATACATTGGAATTAGGACATATTTGTGCCACTTCAAGCATCATTAATAGCATATAAAAGTAGGGTTGTAAACGGGTCGGTTCCGGTCCGGGTCCATGGTGGACCCTGAACCGTTAAGTAGAAGGCGGAACCGAATCTGGACCCGGAACCGATTTCTTGCTTTCGGAACTGGAACCAGATCCATATATGGGACGAGTCTGGATCCAGGGTTTGGGTTTAGGTAGAGAATAATATTAACAAAACATGGTTTTTAGGAGAGATTTTTTAAAATTGAGGTAATATATTGGGTCTCGGGTCCATGAGTTCGAACCAATGTGGAACCGGACTCTGACCCATTTACTTATCAGGGCCTAAATAAGGACTCAGACCAGGTTTTTAACGGGTCGGAACCTCCCGGTAATCGGAGAATCGGATACTCATTTACATCCCTACATAAAAGCCTATGATTTTCTATGCTAGTCACTTTCTTGTTGTTTACTATAACTAGGGGTGTTCATGGCCGGACTAAGAAATATGTAGGCTCAGCCCAACTTCTAAACTAATAGGTCCAAGCCTAACTTGGGGCATAAGTGGCTAGCCCAAGCTTGATCCGCCTGAGAAAGCTTAAGCCTGTGCCTAACCCATCTCAAAGTCTCTCAGGTGAACGAGTGCAGGTTCGGTGGGAGACGCTTCTATTGAACTGAAATTTGATGATATATCTTAATTTGTTTTTTGGGAATGACATTCATCTGAGACGGTCTGAATTATCACTATGTGCACCATATGCTTAGATGAGAAGTTTTTAAAGTATCAAGAGACTGGGAAGGAAATTTCCTATTTTTATGTGACCGTATGTCAAAAGCCAAAAGGACAAAAAGGGGCTGCTCTCTGTAGAGTGTAGGCTGCTCATATGAAAGAAGAAAGAAGAAAGAGGAAAGAGGAAAGAGAGAATAAAGGCAAAAGGTAGGGTTGTAAACAGGTTCGGTTCGGGTCGGGTACATGGTGGATCTGAAACTGAAACCGTTAAGGAGAAGGTGGAACCGGATACGGATCCGGAACCGTTTTTGAACCGGTTTATTGTCTTCGGAACTGGAACTAGAACCACATATGGGATGAGTTTGGATCTGGGTCCGGGTCTATGTATAGAATGATATTAAAAAAATACGATTTTTAGGAAAAATTTTCGAAAATTAAGGTAATATGTCGGGTCTGGGATCCAAGGGTCCAAACCGAGATGGAACCAAATCTTGACCCATTTACTTATCGGGGCCTAAATAAGGACCCATATCCGGTTTTTAATGGATCAGAACCTCCAAGTAATCGGAGAATCAGAGATCCATTTATATCCCTAGCAAAAGAGAAGAAAGAAGGGGAAGAAAAGAGGAGTGGAAGGTCTGGAAATTAGGAGTCCTCAGTCCTCGAGACTATTATTGCAGGCACCAAGGAACATTGGTTATTTACCAAAAAAAAACAAAGGAACATAGGTTGGGTCGGGTATGGGGAGTTCGGCTTTAGGCCAACCACTACATTCCTCTCCTTTTGCCTTTCGCTGTTAGAAATAGGGGTGCTCATGGGCCAGGCCAGCTAGGCCCTGACCGGTTCCATCCAGATTTTGGGCTGGGCTTGGATATATAATATTGGCCCATTTAATGGGCTGGGTTTGGATTGAGTAACAGATAGCTTGATGCGTGGCTCGTACTGGCCCATATAAGGAATGCTTGTAATCTACCGATAATTCGTCCAAATAATTGCTAGAAATCCCATATATCTAATAAAAACCTTGTTCAGCCCGGCCCAATTGACTAAATGGGTGGGCTTAGGCCTAACATTTAGAGCATGTGCCGGCCGGGCTTGGGCCAGATACAAGCATGTGTTCCAAAAGTTGGGCAGGGCCTGAATTTGCATCATTCCTCCCTGCCCGACCTTAAACACCCCAACTAGGTCTAGGAGAGGAGGGGGAAGGAATACGTCACAAGGAATAAAACCCACATGAAGATATAACATAACAAAAACCGCCATCCCAAAATAAAAATAAGTAAAACACATAAAAACATTAGGTTTTAAGCATTAGGTTTTTATACCCGGGATGGGCTCGAACTTTTATTTAGGCCATTTAAGGGCTTGGATTCAGTTGTAGAGAGCCCAAAGCCTAGCCCGACATGAATGTAAACATGTTAGGTGTTGTTTGATGTCTCTACTCGCATCGTAATTGAGCCATAAAAGAAAAGATGCTAAAATTAGAAATGCGTTTCTTCTCAAAAAAAAAAAAAAAAACTTGTGCTTCTACTTTTTTTGAAATCACACGACTCTTATTTTCGCAAGCGCAAAATAAGGGCTTCTCATTTTAAGAGAGTCTTCCAAAGCGGGTAGAGGGTAGAGTCTACCTACTTTCGACCAGGCAGAGGTTAAAAGTAGAGAAGATCCAAACACATTCTATGTAAAATAAGCACGAGTGACAAAATTAATTGACCTACAGCTTGAAATTGCACAAATAAACCCTTTTTTTATTACTATAAAGCCAACTTGTGCGGCCATAATATGTTTCGATTCAACCCAACTTTTAACCTAAACGCTTAAGCCTGAGTAAGATCAAAAGTAACCCGAGGGGTAGCTTAGTTGGCCTTGGACCACGGTTTGCTTCCAAAGTTGAAGGTTCAAAACTGTGCTACCACACTGGTGTTAGAGGGGATTTATCTGGCTTCCCTGGGCATATAGGGATTAGTTTGGCCCAAAGGATTGGCTCAGTAGGCCTAGGATCACGGTTTGCTTCAGTAGGCCTAGACGTGCAAGGGATTTACCCAACTTCCCTGGGCCCTTTGGAATTAGTCTGGCTCAAAGGACTTGGGAGCATGGATGAAAAAAATCAGCCGATATCGGTTCATATCGGCCGATATGAACCCGTATTGGCCCATCCCGATCCTATATGGCCCCGAGAGATCGGTATCTTGGGGCCATATATCCTGAATATCTTGGCCCATTTCGGCCGAGATATACTTCATCTCGGTTTTTCTGAGATCTCGGCCGATATTTTTAAAATATCGGCTAGAATCTCATAAAAAGTGTGAAAACCCTATTTTTTCTATCCTTTTCTCATCTTCATCTTCTTCTCCTCTCCTCTCCTCTCTTTATTCCTTAGAGCCAGCCATACTCCATCACACATCCTTCTTGCATATTTTAATCCCACATCTATTTCTTGAAAAAAATATTATTTAAGGTAAGCGAAAATCAACTTAAAGCATTTTATCATGTGTTTTTTTTTTATGTTTTATTTGATGATTGAGTTAGTATTAAATGATAATAAATTAATCACGAGCATCAATAATGATTGCATTATATGAAATATTGGAGAAGACAACGAACTGTGACATAGATATGACTCATAACTTAAGATGACCGAGATTTTTATTTATTGTTGTTACTAATGAAAAAAAAATATTTTTTAATATTCTAAAATTTTTAAATATTTTTGTAAATTCTTTTAAATTAAAAAAAATTTTACACCACCACTGCCGCAGCATGTTCATATCCACGAACGATATAGACGTGATAAGGGCAGCCCAATATAGCGACCGACCAGATTTTAAACCATGCTCGCGAGACCAACCCTTCAAAACAAAAAAAACCGTAAGTTGCTTACCAACCTAGATGTGGACAGTCTGATCACCAGCTTATTTGCCACGTGTACGGCGGATTTGTCGCCCCAAATCTATGATGTGTGCAAGACCTACCTTCCCTGCTATCCGTCCAAATCCATTTTTCTAGAAAAGCCTTTCTTCCGGTGACGTGCCGAATCCAGTTTGAATCTCCGTCCAAACGCGTCTTTTATCCAATTTCTGCAACTGGGTCTGGTCAGTTTCTGCTCTCCAATCCAATGGCCTTGACTGGTTCGGTTCAAAAGTCCGAAGATGAGTGGAGGGCAGTCCTTTCCCCAGAGCAATTTAGGATTCTGAGGGAGAAGGGAACCGAGTAAGAATGATAAAGATCCAATCTTTTCTACTTATTTGCTAATTCCTTTTCTGGGTTTCTTTGATTTTCGCTTCTTTTTAGTTATTGATGCTTCAATTCTGATAGATTGATCCAGTTGCTCATCTTTTGTGGTTTTGACTGCTGGTGTTGATGTTGAGGTGCTTATGCATGTTTGTTTATTTGAGGGTATGATTCTCATTAATCTAATCAGTGAAGGTTGCTGAATGACTGGTCATTTTTAGTTAGTAATAATTCACATGAATAGATTCATTGTAGTAGTACCTGCTATGCATTTACATGGGTCCATCTCCATGGCTTTCATCTGTTTTTCCTCACTGCCTTAAATGGTAGCTTTCATCTTGTCTGATCAACTATTAGTTTGGCAAAGATGATGATAATATTTAGTAATCAACAAAACAAGCTTTATGCGATGGGCGGCAGTTGGCTAGGGTGTTAGCAAGAATTTTATGTCAAATGGCATGATGGGGAATGTTGATGGGCTCAATGGCTTACAAAAATACAAGCCTTGTGGATTAGCTATCTCTTGAAAATAAGCTCCATTAGGCATTTCTAGCCATCTAGTTCAAAGGCAATTGATTGTATTTGTGAGAGAGATGTTCACTGTTTTTATTTTTTTTTACTTAATTTCTAGCCATCTAGTTCAAAGGCAATTGATTGTATTTGTGAGAGAGATGTTCCCAGTTTTTAATTTTCTAATTTACTTTTTAGGTTTTCATTTTGACTGCTTATTTCATGGTCTTGGTTTAGAAGGCTAAGTATGACCAACAGAGTCCATTTTCAGGGCATGGCTAACCCAATGTGCTCACTTGTATTTCGTGGGGCTAGCGAAACCATCGACATGGCACATGTGAAACCATGGACATGTCTCAAGTCTCTTGGCTAATTTTATTTAGGCAGCGTCTCATTGCCAAGTTATTGGGACTTTCAATTGTCTTTTAGTCACAGGTGGTCCTGTTCTGGAGAATCAATGCATTTCATTCAGTGGGACATATCATAGATGGGCCATAGCTCATAACTCAGAAAGACTGGATGGTGCTAACAAGATAACTCAGTTGAAATGAAGTGAAACAAAAGGTGAAATATAATGATCTTGTTTACTCCTTTACTCCCTGTGGGTTGATTTCTTACTCTGAGGGCTCTCAAAGTGTGGTTGATCAGCATTTTAAGGAGCCTAAGACTAATGAAGTATCAATCTAGTCTAGGAAATGGAAAGTTGTGGAAGTTGGAGGTTTATCTATGATGGGGTGCTTTAAACCATGGTGGTGTGAGTTTGACTCTTGCCAGTTGATTTTGGTTCGTTTCAGACTGAGTCCTATATAAAATATTGGTCTAGATTTTGGACCTTTTCTGCCCTGTCTCTAACAATTGTGACATGCAAGAATAGCTTTTGAATTGTCAAAATTTGTGTGTCTTTACATTGGAGATTTCCTCCCATTAAATAGAATACAGATGCCTAATCAAAGGCTACAAATTAGCTAATCTAATCTAATTACAATCTATTATTAATGAAAGAGACAAATCAGCTAATTACAATCTATTTAAAAGGAATAAAACTTGAGTAAATATTTGAACAAATCCAACGAGATTGGATTCCACCATATTGGGCCTAAATGGGCCTGAATGGTCTTTGTATTTGACACCCCCCCCTCAAATTGATACGGGGGAATCCACAAGCATCAATTTGCCAACCAAGAATTGATGGCGAGGTCGCGGAAGTCCCTTTGTGAGGATATCAGCATTTTGAAGATCAGAAGGGATGTGAGGAAGACTAATCACATCACGCTTGTATTCATCGTGTATAAAATGGCAATCAATCTCTATGTGTTTAGTACGTTCGTGAAAAACTGGATTGGCAGTAATACGAATTGCACTAGTATTGTCTGCATAGAGTGTTGTGACAGTATCAGCAGGAAATCCGAGATTGGAAAGCAACCTGCGAAGCCAGATAATTTCGGAACAAGCAGCAGACATGGCACGATACTCAGCTTCGGTGGAAGATTTGGAGACTTTATCTTGTTTCTTACATTTCCACGAAATCAAGCTATCTCCTAGATACATGCACCATCTTGTGGTAGAGCGACGAGTGTCCGGACAACCAGCCCAATATGCATCTGAGTATGCTTTGAGTGTCAGGGAATTATTTGCCGAATAAAATAAGCCATGGGTTGGTGTCCGAATTAGATATTTAATAATTCGTCAAACTGCAGCCAAATGAAGATGTCTAGGATCAGTCATGAATTGATTGACCAAATTGACTGCATAAGAAATATCAGGACGAGTTATCGTCAAGTAGATCAAGCTGCCAACGAGGCGACGATATAATGTAGGATCAGAGAGAGGATCCCCACTGTCTTGCTGGAGTTTAACATTGACTTCTACTGGAGTATCGACGGGAGCAGATCCTTGAAGTCCAGCCATTTTAATTAATTCAAGAGCATATTTATGTTGATGAAGTACGATGCCTTTTGCAGATTGATGAACTTCAAGACCTAAAAAATAGTGTAGAGGGCCAAGATCTTTCATGTGGAAAGATTCATGAAGAGAGGCCTGAAGTTTTTGAATCATGTCTGGATCGGTACCTGTAATGATGATATCATCCACATAAACAAGAAGAACAGTAATCCCCGTGGAAGCATGATGAAGGAACATAGATGGATCATAGGGACTAGGATGAAACCCCAAGTGGTTAAGAGCATACTGGAACTTTTCAAACCATGCTCGGGGATCTTGTTTGAGGCCATAAAGAGAACGACGGAGTTTGGCAACAGCACACGTGATGATAGATGAAACCCCCTGAGGAAGGCGCATATAAACATCTTCTCTAAGATCACCATGAAGAAAGGCATTCTTGACATCCATCTGGTATATAGGCCAGGATTGAGATGTTGCAATGGCAAGAATAGTCCTAACAATTGTCATTTTTGCTACAGGAGCAAAAGTCTCTTCATAATCAATACCATATTCCTGCCGATTACCCAGAGCAACAAGACGCGCCTTATACCTAGCTAGAGTCCCATCAGGGTTAAGCTTGATAGAATAGATCCACTTGCAACTTATTGGCTTAACATAAGAAGGACACGGAAACAAATCCCATGTATGATTTTGCGCAAGAGCATCCAATTCATCCTGCATAGCGGTATTCCAACATTCATGCTGCACAGCCTGGGAATAGGAGTTCGGAATAGAAGTAGAAGACATGGTGGCCAGCAAGGAAGTGTGGGTAAATCCATAATGAGTTGGAGGTACTGAGATCTGAGATGAATGGCGTAAAGGAGGGTCTCCAGTTGGACCAGAGGCAATTGGTGGATCGTTAGGGGGATTATGTGTGGTCACAGCTTTACTCCGCCTTTGATAAACAAAATTAGGATCAAATTTAACAAATGGTGTTTTATCTGAAAAACCAGGGAATGAAACAACAGATGATGACTCTACAGAATCAAGATGTTGTTGGAAAAAATATTGATTTTCAAAAAAGACAACATTACGGGAGGTACGAATGCATCGTATGTGAGGATCATAACAAAGAAACCCCTTTTGATGACTAGCATATCCTAGAAAAGCGCATTTAGCAGATTGGGCAGTAAGTTTGTTACGCTCAGAAGGAGGTAAATGTACAAAACACACCGATCCAAAAACGTGTAGATCATCATAAGACGGTGTAGTTTTGTATAATCGATAAAAAGGACTCTCATTTTCTAAAGAAAAAGAGGGTAATCGATTTATAAGGTGGGCAGCAGTGCTCAGAGCTTCGGTCCAAAAACGTGTGGGAACAGAGGTTTCAATAAGAAGAGATCGAGTAATATCAAGGAGATGCCTATTTTTCTTTTCAGCAACACCATTTTGCTGAGGGGTATAAGGACAAGATTTTTGAGAAATTATTCCTTTTTGTTGTAAAAAAGTTTGAAACTCTGCAGACACATATTCACCTCCCGAATCAGAACGTAAAGTTTTAATGCAAGTGGAAAATTGATTCTCAACATATGCTAAAAACATCTTGAAAACATGAAAGACATCAGCTTTAGAATGCAAAAAATAGACTCATGTAAATCTACTATAATCATCAATAAATGTCACAAAATATTTATAATGAGCATGAGACAAATGAGGAGCAATACCCCAAACATCACTATGAACTAAATCAAAACATTGAGTGCTATTGGAAGAAGAGACAGAAAAAGGAAGAGTCTTACTTTTTCCCATCTTACATGTAGCACAATCAAAAGAAACAAACTTAGAGAATCCTATGGAGTTTAACAATCCAGAATTAACCATGTGAGACATGGTTTTAAAATTAGGATGTCCAAGCCTACTATGCCATAATTGACAATTATTTTGAGCAGAAAAAGAAAAATCATTTGCTGCATTATTCCTAATTGGAGCAAAAAGATCAAGAGAAAATAAGCGTCCATGCTTAGGCCCCCTCGCGATCTCCCTCCCTGACATCTGGTCCTGCACAACACAACCAGAGGAAGAAAATGAAACATTATAGTTGTTTTCAACAAGTTGTCCAACTGAAAGAAGATTTGAAATTAAATTGGGACAATGATAAACATTCTTTAAGGGCAAGATACTGGAAATATCTTCAATGGCAGTGATAGGAAGGTGTCCTCCATCGGCTGTTTGAACATGAGTACTGCCAGTATATTTTATCAAACTAGAGAGTTGTGCACTGGAATGAGTCAGGTGATTTGATGCTCCGGAATCAAGATACCAAATGGAAGAAGAGGTTTTAGATGTACCTATGATGCCAAGTGCAGAAAATGCATTGACAATCATTTGTTGAACTAATTCGGGAGTGAGCAGAGGGGAAGAGGAACCAGGCTGTGAAGGCACAGATGTGGATGCAGCATCAGCAGTAGGATAGGCTGTCGTGGCAGCATAGGCATTGGGAGTCCGATTCTGTGGACGGCGGCGACATTCACTAATGATGTGTCCCTTCTTCTTGCAGTAATTACAGAATTTCTGGTTGCATTGGGTCGCAATGTGGCCATATTTTTTGTAAGAGTAGCATTGGACTTTGCTCATATCCCGAATCTGAGGAGTCGTAGAAGACTGTGAGACTGGAAGAGACTGAGTGTTCCCTTTGGCAGAGTATGCAACAGGACAAGTTGCAGTGTGTTGTTGTTCCAGATGGGCTTTTGTGCGAAGACGTTGTTCCTCTTGTAGGAGCTCATTCAAACAAACATCCAAAGATGGTAATGGACTCGGACTCAGCAGAGACGATGTAACAGTCTCATATTCAGGACGCAATTTCATCAAAAACTGGTCCCTGTGACTTGAGGCTTGAAGGTCTTGAATAGTTTTAAGAACATTGTTCGGAATAGATGCATATTTAATCCCATCGTATTCACTCCACAAATTGCGGAAACCAGAATAGTAGTCCTGAATGGACATGGTGCCTTGACTGTATTCTGCAATTTCACATTCAAGTTGAAATTGACGTGCATAATTGTCTTGATGATAAACTGTCTGCAAGTAACCCCACATCTCCTTGGAGGTCGTATAGGGTTTGAGGTTCAGAATCAGATAAGGTTTTACAGCCCTAAGAATCCATGTTTTTATTTTTGCATCCTTTGTATTCCAAGTAGAAATCTTTTTATCATCCTCTGTAGGCTTTGGATCAGCACCAGAAACAAATCCCCATAATTCCTTGGCCTCAAGATATAATTGAAATTGAAAAGCCCGTGCTGGGTAGTTTTTACCATCAAATTGAATCAATTTAACCTCAGACTTCTCCATTTGAGAACCAAATAAAGAGAAGTAGACAATACGAGGTTAATCCAACAGTGCACAACAGCAGACAGCAAAAAAGCACAAAAAAAAATGGTGCAGGCGACCTTTAAAATTAACTGAAGATTCCTAGCGTGGGGCCCACGATTTGATCAGATGGAGAATCAGATCAATGAGATGCAAGCAGTATCAAAATGTGTTTCCAGCAATACAAGTTTTACTAAAATCCATCCACAATCCAAGATTTTGTACGGCTGTGATTAAAATGATATGATAAAGATGGAAAATCACAAGTGGGGTCCAAAAGCCTACCTCTGATCCCGAAAAAATTGTGAAAAATCACAAAAAATATCAGTAGAGATGGTCAACCATGGCTGTAGAATTTCTTGAAGATGTCATGATGATCGCAGGTGGGCCACTGTTGATCATATCGTGACAGACTACTTTCTGTTTCCAATAACCTCAGGTCACTGATCTGGATGATGCCAAGATTACAGATCCTTGATCTGTGTGTGTCTGAAACACAAGATTGTGTCTCCCAAGAGGAGTAGAATAAATCACCAGCAGCAGTAGTATTGTAGAGAAGCAGCAGTAGCAATCTGATATGAATCAGATGTTCACAGAGACAAAAAAACAACCCAGACGACCTTCAGGATTGTGTCTGGATGAGCATGTGGGGCCCACAGAGGGATTGAAATGCAGATCAGGTGCAAGGTCTGATTGCCAGACTTAATTGTCTTCCTCGAGATGAAATCTGGTGTGCAGATTCCAAGGATCCAAACTTCTGGACGGTGGAGATAAAAACTACTGCCAGAAATGGGAAAATCACGAAATTGAGCAAATGGCCTACCTCTGATTGGCAAAAAATTGTGAAAAAATCACCAAAATTCCCTCCTGCAGTGGGCGACCAATACTGTTCAAGTTTCCAATTGAGTTTGGATAATCATAAGTGGGCCACTGTTGAATGGCTATGATCAGCAGTGGATGAAAAGACTCTGAGATGTCTGAAACAGATCCTAGATCTGTTCTTTACTTCGGGAGAGGTTGATTCCTCTCAGATCACTTGGAAGATTGCAAATTCTAGCTCTGATACCATAACAATCGTGACATGCAAGAATAGCTTTTGAATTGTCAAAATTTGTGTCTTTACATTGGAGATTTCCTCCCATTAAATAGAATACATATGCCTAATCAAAGGCTACAAATTAGCTAATCTAATCTAATTACAATCTATTATTAATGAAAGAGACAAATCAGCTAATTACAATCTATTTAAAAGGAATAAAACTTGAGTAAATATTTGACCAAATCCAACGAGATTGGATTCCACCATATTGGGCCTAAATGGGCCTGAATGGTCTTTGTATTTGACAGTCTCGCTGTTTTGGTTCAGATTTTAGTATCTTTTGTGCAAACCGGTCGAAATGACCAGATTTTGGCCGAGTAAGGAAAAATATGCAACCATCTACGTGGGATTAAACTTATGAGTCATAGTATGAAACTATGAGAGATAGTAATGGAGCAAAGACTTAGACAAAAGACCAAGATCTCTAAAAATCAATATGGTTTTATGCTAGGTGTGATTTAGAGAGAAGAGACACAGGCATAAGAGAGACAGAAATACAATAGTATTGTGCTGAAAACGTGCCTCTTGAGGGTCTACCATCTTTCATATAAATAGGGACTGAATGCCCTAATCAATTTACATAATCTAATCAATCTAGATCCTAACAATTAGCTAACTATCTAATCAATCTAGATCCTAACAATTAGCTAACAACTTTAGTATGTACATGTGGCTTTGACTAATGATAAATATAATGGATGGGCCTGAATGGGCCTGCGAGTTTGGGCTTGGAACTCCAACATTAACACCCCCCCTCAAATTGATGCCGATGAATCAACAAGCATCAATTTGTCAGTCAAGTATTGATGATGTGGTCGAGGAAGTGCTTTGGTAAAGATATCAGCAGTCTGGAGGCTTGAGGAGATGAACGGGAGGGAAAAATAACATCGCGTAGATATTCATCCCTGATAAAATGGCAAGCCACCTCGATGTGTTTAGTTCTCTCATGAAAGACTGGATTCTCAGTAATCCGAATGGCATTGGTGTTATCCGCATGTAATGGTGTGGGAGATTTCTGGGAGAAGCCAAGTTCCTCAAGAAGACCACGAAGCCATATAATTTCGGAGCATGCGGCAGACATGGCCCGGTATTCTGCCTCAGTCGATGATTTGGAAACTTTGTCCTGTTTCTTCACTTTCCAAGAAATAAGAGTATCACCTAAAAACATGCACCAGCCCGTGGTGGACCTACGAGTATCAGGACAACCTGCCCAATCAGCATCAGAATAGGCAGACAAAGTCATCTGAGAGCCAACAGGAAAAAACAAGCCTCTGTGAGAAGTGCCAAGAAGATAACGAATAATACGTCGAACAGCTGCTAAATGAAGATGATGGGGCTTGGTCATATACTGACTCATCAAGTTGACTGCATAACTGATGTTAGGCCGAGTAGTAGTCAAATATATAAGACTACCGACAAGCTGGCGATAATATGTCGGATCAGAAAGGGGATCACCACTGTCACTATGGAGTTTAATATTCAATTCTAGAGGAGTATCCACTGGTGTGGAGTTTGACAAACCTGCGGATTCAATTAAATCCAGAGTATACTTATGTTGATGCAAAATCAACCCCTTCTTAGAGTGATGAACTTCCAATCCCAAAAAATATTGCAGAGGGCCCAGATCCTTCATATGAAAAGATTGATGCAGAGAAATTTGGAGGTCCCGAATCGTGGCTGTATCTGTGCCAGTGGTGATGATATCGTCGACATAGACGAGAAGAATGGTGATTCCTGTTGATGTGTGATGCAAAAACAAAGATGGATAATAAGGACTCTGCTGAAACTGTAGCTTGAGTAAAGCATCTTTGAATTTGTCAAACCATGCCCTTGGTGCTTGTTTTAGCCCATACAATGATCGTTTCAGAAGAGCAACGTGATCTTCTGATGGTTTTGGGAAACCTGGAGGCAATCGCATGTAAACTTCCTCTTTAAGATCACCATAAAGAAATGCGTTTTTCACATCAAATTGAAAAAGAGGCCAGGATTGAGAGGCAGCAATGGCAAGAATGGTGCGTACAGTGGTCATCTTTGCAACAAGCGCAAAAGTTTCTTCGTAGTCAATGCCATATTCCTGTCGGTTGCCAAGGGCCACAAGCCTTGCCTTGTATCTATCCAAAGTACCATCTGCCTTTAATTTGATAGAGTAAACCCATTTACTCCCAATAGGTTTAACCGAAGATGGGCAGGGAACAGTAACCCATGTTTGGTTCTGCTTTAGAGCACTAAGTTCTTCTTCCATAGCCTGTCTACAGCATTCCTGTTTTGCTGCTTGTGAATAAGAAGTAGGAATGGATACAGATGATAAAGTAGCAAAATATGAAGAATGAGAAAACCCGTATCGATCCGGTGGACGAGAAATACGAGCAGAACGAGGAATCGCAAGTTGAGTGGAAGTTGATGCTGGAGCAGGAGTCTGGACCGGTTCTTGCAAAAGAGGTAAAGTAGTGGCATTTGTTCCTTGTCGACGAGTATACACCTTGTCCGGATGAAATCGCAAAGGTGAAGGAAGACATTCATCATCAAAGGATGGTACTTTAGAAAAGGAGATTTCTGGAGATGAATCAGGATAAGACTGAAAAAGGTACTGATGTTCAAAAAAAACAACATTCCTAGAAATGCGAATACGCTTGGAGGTGGGGTCATAACAAACAAAACCTTTTTGGTGGGAAGCATAACCAAGGAAGGCACATTTTACAGATTGTGCGGATAACTTGGAACGTTCATGTGTGGGAAGATGAACAAAGCAAACACAACCAAAAGTGTGGAAATTTGTGTATTGTGGTTCCGTTTTGAAAAGACGAAAATGTGGAGATGTGTTTTGAAGTTTTGGAGAAGGAAGTCGGTTGATGATATGGGTAGCAGTGGTTAAAACTTCTGGCCAAAATCTAGGTGGAACGGAGGATTCTAATAATAAACACCTGACCATGTCTAGAAGATGACGATTTTTCCGTTTTGCAACACCATTCTGTTGGGGAGTATAGGGACAAGTCCGTTGGGATATAATCCCTTTGTCTTGTAAAAGCTCCTGAAATTGTTTGGACACATATTCCCCCCCTGAGTCGGTCCGAAGAGCCTTAATACATGTTGAAAATTGATTTTGAACATAATTCAAGAATTTTTTAAACACATCAAAGACTTCAGATTTGGCATGTAGAAAATAAATCCATGTAAAACGGCTATAATCATCAATAAAAGTTACGAAATACTTATACTGTGAATGAGAAATAATTGGTGCAACACCTCAAACATCACTATGTATTAAATCAAAACTTTTGGTAGCAGAAGAAGCATGTAATGGAAAAGGCAAAGTTTTACTCTTTCCCAGCTTACAAGTGATGCAATCAAGAGCAACATCTGAAGATAAAAACTTCATTTTATTAATATGACCAGAATTTAACAAAGATAACAAAATGGTTGAATTGGGATGGCCTAATCTATTGTGCCACAACTGCACATTATTCCTAGAGACAACTTATAAAGCCAACAAAGACATATCTGGATTTGGTGTTACTATGTGAATAGGAAACAAACGCCCACACTTAGGCCCCTTCACTATTACCTTCCCCGTCTCCTGATCCTGCACCACACAACCAGAGGAGGAAAAAGAAACATTGCAGTTATTATCAACCAATTGACCAACAGAGATTAAATTGGTAGAAAGATTTTTGGAACAAAAAACATCATGTAACGGTAGAGAATGAGAAATATCACCGACAGAGGTAATTGGTATTGTGGTACCATTAGCAGCATGGACCTGAATCTGTCCATCATATGGTTTAATTGTGGAGAAGTTTTTGGAGGATGATGTCATATGATTGGAGGCACCAGAATCAAAATACCAGTGAGAGGGAGATTGAATTTTACCAGATATACCAAGAGTGGAAAGAGCCTGGAGAATCATCTGTTGGATCATTTCAGGAGAGACTGGAGCAGCAGAAGCAGGTGCCGAAGAAGATGTGGAAGATGAATTGATAGTGTCAGTAGCAGTAATCACCTGGTAAGCTTTCGGATTTCTGTTTTGAGGACGTTTGCGGCATTCATTGATTGAATGTCCAGATGCTTTGCAATAATTGCAGATCCGCTGCTTGCACTGATTTGCATAATGGCCAAAAGTTTGACACTTGAAGCACTGCACTTTACTCATATCTCTGTTTGGTTGCTTCCCCTTGGAAGAAGAAGTAACATTTACGGATGAGTTTGGTGATTGAAAGACAGTGGGTACACTATAGGCAACATCAATAGCACCCGAACTAGCTTGGTGGAGCACACCAGATTGCGTCAATTGTCTCTGTTCCTCTCGTAGTAATTCATTGAGACAGTCATCCAGTGATGGAGAAGGGACCCTACTCATGATATTAGATCTGACTGATTCATACTGAGGCCTTAATTTCATAAGAAATTGATCCCGATGACTAGTTGCTAGTATTACTTGCAATTCGGGAAGAGCTTGTGCAGAAATATTGGCATATTTGATTTCATTTAATTCTGTCCACAAATTCTGAAAACCAGAATAATATTCCTGAATGGAAGAAGTCCCTTGCATATAATTCGCAATTTCAAATTCTAACTGATACTGTCGAGCAGAATTCCCCTGATGATACACAGTTTTCAGATATTCCTACATATCTTTGGCAGTTTTGTAAGGTCTCAAATTCATGAAGAATTGTGGTTCCATGGAGCTGGGAATCCAAGTTTTGACCTTAGCATCTTTTGTGTTCCATGACAGATTTTTTTTTCATCCTCTGTTGGTTTTGGATCAGTGCCAGAGATATGGCCCCATAACTCTTTCCCCTCTAGGTAAAGTTCAAATTGAAAAGCCCAAGAGGGGTAATTTTTGCCATTAAACTTGATTAAGGTGATGTCAGATTTCTCCATTGATAATAATGACGCAGATGAACCAGCAGAATGATTATCAAGATAGGAACAGCAACAGTAACAGTAACAGTAACAGCAGCAGCAGCAGTAACCCGGTGATAAAAAATTGTCGGAAACAGAGAAGAAAATGGCACAGCAGTAACACAGCACGCAGAAACAGCAGTAAGCAATAGGCAGCAGGCAGAAACAGTAGTACAGCAACAGGCAGCAACAAATAGAAGATGATAACAGCAACAGGAAGAAGAAAACAGCAACCAGAAGCAGAAACGTGCAACACGTCAGTGGAAAGATGTCCACGTGGGCCCCAGTGGATGATCAGAGATCTGATCAGAGGTTGGGGATGAAAAAACAAGGATTTTTCGTAACTATTGGAAGAAGTTCCACTAGAAACGGATCAAAATCCACAATCTTGGACGGCTGTGATGAAAACTTTGTGATAAAACTGAAATATCACAAAAAATGCTAGATGGCCTACCTCGGATGAGACAAAAATGCTGGAAAAATTGTGATAAATGAGAGGAATAATAGGCGAGTTTGGTGACTGATTCCGGCAGTTTCTGGTATGATGATCTCTGGTGGGCCACGGGTGATCTGTGATGATCAGAGATGATCTGGCTGAAGAGGATGATCACAGATTATCTCAGAGGGCTTCCAATGCTTGGAAGATGTCTTTGGAGAGGATCACAGGTGATCGGCTGTGCTCTGATACCATGTCATTTAGAGAGAAGAGATACAGGCATAAGAGAGACAGAAATACAATAGTATTGTGCTGAAAACGTGCCTCTTGAGGGTCTACCATCTTTCATATAAATAGGGACTGAATGCCCTAATCAATTTACAGAATCTAATCAATCTAGATCCTAACAATTAGCTAACTATCTAATCAATCTAGATCCTAACAATTAGCTAACAACTTTAGTATGTACATGTGGCTTTGACTAATGATAAATATAATGGATGGGCCTGAATGGGCCTGCGAGTTTGGGCTTGGAACTCCAACATTAACACTAGGGAGGTCAACAATGGAAGCTATCTTCTCACTTAGGCAATTAATGAAAAAATATCGAGCAAAGAGGAAAAATCTGCATGTGGTTTTCATTGATCTAGAAAAAGGCTACGACAGGGTACCTAGAGATTTAATTTGGTGGGTTTTAAATAAAAGGAATGTTCCAAGAGGTTATATTGAAATTATTAAGGACATGTATTAAGGAGCACTAACGAGTGTGAGAACTACTTGTGGAGAGACAGAGGAGTTCCCAATGACCATAGGTTTGCATCACGGGTCAATCCTAAGCCCTTATCATCTCTTTGCATTGATTATGGACGAGTTAACTGCTCATATCAAGAAAAGGTACCTTGGTGCATGTCATCTGCAGATGATATTGTGTTGGTATAAGAATCAAGAGATAGTGTGAATGCAAAACTCGAGGGATGGCGGGAGGCTTTAGAATCAAAGTCTTTAAAAGAAGCCGTACAAAGACGGAATATATGGATTAAAACTTCAATGGGCATATAGAAAGAACTGAAACTGCTGTGAGAATTGATGATTATGAGATACCACAAAGTGATTCTTTCCGCTACCTTAGCTCTATAATTAGTTAGGATGGAGAGATTGATGAAGATGTCGAACATAGCATTAAAGCAAGATGGTTGAAGTGGAAACTTGCTTAAGGAGTGCTTTGTGATCTAATGCTAAGAAGATTGAAGGGAAACTTTTACAGTCATGACGAATGGAACAAAATGTTAGCCAATCAAGAATCAACATATGCAAAAAAATGGATGTAGTAGGAGATGAGAATGGTGAGGTGGATGTTTGGTAAAACTAGGAAGGATAGAATTAGAAATGAGCGCTTTCGAGAGCATATAGGGGTAGCAACAACGGGGGGTAAAAATTAGAGAAACCCGTTTGAGATGGTTTGGGCATGTCCATCGTAGATCGGTAACGGCACTGATAAGAAAAAGTTTGGCCATGAAGGTTGATGGCCCACCAAGGGGAAGATGTAGGCCAAAGAGGACGTGAATGGAGGTAGTATAAATAAATATGAAGAAATGTAACTTATCTGAGGATTTGGCTTAAGATAGATCGAAATGGAGAAATATAATTCGTGTAACGGACCCCAACATAGTTTGGACAAGGCTTTAATGATGATGATGATGATGATGAAGGAAAATTTTCCTATCTTTTTTTTTTTCAAACTTTTTTTTTCTAACAAAAAGACTCTTTAGTTCGATTTAGGTACCAATTTTCCCCATTATCGTGTAGTGATTATGTTAATGTGTTATTCTATATTATTTTAGTCTATGGAATTATTAATTATTGATGAAAGCTGAGAGTGGGTACTGTAATTTTATATTGTCTCAACTCTCAAACAAACATGGCTTATAAATTATTATTTGGCATAAAGAAATAACATATGACATTGTTGATGTAGTATATGGATTAAAGATGTATGGTATATATGCTAATTTCACCTTTTCTTTTACAATTTTTCATATATTTGGATTATTTAGAATTTTCTTAATGTTTATATCAAAAATGAAACTCCAAAAGTCTAAAGTCAAAACTGAACGCAGTCTAAAACCAAAATTGACGATATAGGTTTTATCCCATCCTTATCTTAGACTTTTTGTCTCCCTGTGAAAGGTAAGAGGAAATAATAGACCGCTGTTTTTCTTCATTGTGATCTTACGATAAGGTTCTATGGCCCTTTCCTTAGACTTTGCAGAGTAAAATGGTCCTTCCTCAAAGTTTCAGAGGGAAGCAGTACTTAGTTGGGTGAGCGATAAGCAGTCCATTCCCCAAAAAAAAAAAAAAGGTCAATTTAGTCGGGAGCTACTTGTAATGGCTATTCTATGGATTGTTAAAAATAGTGAGTGCTGATGGAAGCTTAGGGACCGGTGGACATTCTTATATTATTTACATAGGAAATTGGAGGAGTTGGAGATAGATGAAATGTAGAAGATAATTGGCAAAATAGTATGGCCAACAGTGAAGACCATCAAAACTTTACATATGGGGTTGGGTTCACTTTCATATAAGAGAGGATGAGAAACTATTTATGATCGAAGGTGGGAAAGTTGTTTGTATTTTCAATATCTTCATCAACAAGATCATAGATCTATCTGAAAATTCTCTAACAAAATTTGTCAGTTATCAGGGTTGACTTAGGGGTGAGGGTTCAGTACTTTGTATGGTGGATTCTTTCCTCCTTTTGGATGCTTTAATTCTAATCTAATCTATATATATATATATATAAGGAGATGCTCCTATGAGAGCATCTCTCACCTTATGATGAGAGATAAGGTGGGGGCCCTCATATCCATATCCAATGCCAACAACTTAAATGTGAGGGCCTCCACCTTATCTCTCATTGTAAGGTGAGAGATGCTCTCATAGGAGTATCTCCCACATACATATATCAATTACTGTTAAAACAAAAGATCCATGTGAAGGTTTTTCAAGTGGAATTTTGCCATAGAGGGAAGCAAAAAAGATGGTGGATTCATTGAAGGGTAGGAATGGATAGAGATATGTTATATATTGGCCAACTTTGCAAGTCCCAAGGAAGCTAGAGAGGACCCAAAGGAGAAGGGATGTGTATTTACGAGTTAAGAAACTTGGTGTGGTAGGTATGTTTGACTCTAATCTATGACTAATTGGGTTGCAAATGATGGATTTCAGCTGGAAAGAGGCCTACAAGGCTTCATAGTTGCACAATGAAATTTCTATGAAAATAAATTAGATGGTGAAATCACCTTTCTAAGGCTAAAGGTGTAGGTGTGATAGGAGTTACAGTCTCCAGGGTTGGACAATTTGGAAAAAACTGTTATAATCAGGTGTGAGATATCATTATTGCAACATGTCCATGCCATCATTATGAAACACCCTCTCAACCACATTTTTATATGTTTTTACGGGATAAGCTTTGGGAAGGATTCCCTTAGATGGAATCAGGATTGAGTTGAAAATGTCATTGTTAAATGTGTTTTTATGTAAAATGTTGCTCTGTGATGTATTGTTACTGGAGATGTTTTCCATGGAAATTTGTATAATTTAACCATCAATACTTCTATGTGAAGAGTATACTCGGGTTTTGGGGATTGGATGGATGTCTCATATGGACAGTGTGGATTGACTTTGGGGATTTCAGGATTCAAGACTTACTAAAAGTGATCAAATTAAAGCTACAATGGGGACACCATTGGTAATATCATGAGATGCTTAAAGGTGACAATAATAGGGTGTCTTCAATATCATGAAAACTCAGGTATATGATGAAACTGTATGTATCATTATATGTGATTTTAGACCGATATATAATGTACAATGACAGGTAACAAGTTGAGGATACTATCCTATTGTTATCATGGATCTTCCAAATCCCCATCAAGATTGTCCAGGATCATCATCATCATCAAAGCCTTTTCCGAACTATTTTGGGGGTCAAGTCCATGAATCCTGTTTCGCTCGGAACTCGTGTTGTAGTTGTGATAACTACTTGAGGCAACCCTCTTTTATTAGAATAACTTTATTGCATATTATCTTAATACAACTTTAATTATGGTTCCCACTAAAATAATGGGTATCTTATACATCCAAACATACCCTAAGGTAACACTAGAAGATTTTCACAGATGCAACAACCATTACAGTAGCAGCCATTGTTCTGAAAAGTTAAATTTGTATTGCAAATTGGTCCAAGGGGATGAACTGAATTGTATTGAGAAGCATATCGTGCATCTTTGGAGAGATATATATATATATTTATAAAAATGAAAAATAGTATTTTTTTAGAAAATATAAAATGTAGTTATCCATAGTTCATCTACTTTTCATTCATAGCAGCATCAGCAATATAGGCTGAGATACAATCATACGAAGAACATTGTTGACAATATAACTATGGCTATTCCTGTTTGGACGAATGACCTGAATCATAAGCTATGATGCCCAGATACGGCATGGCTACGATAGGGACACGGCATGGATACGGAATGAACATGGATTTTACACATAAAAAGTGAAGAATCGGATATGATACGACACGATACGTTGCCCATTTTGAAGTATCCGTGCATCATAGATCATAAGATTTGATAAAACAAGTATTGAATCATAAGTTTCATGATCACACCTGAATGTTAAGATCCACTTGTAGATGGGATTCGTCGCATAGATATGTATTTTTTTATGTAGGATTCTATTTGATATGAATTTTAGGATTCGAGATACGAGTCATAGGACTCTAACAACAATGGCTATAAGGTAATCTTGTTTAAAATGTTAGAATAATCCTCAAGAAGCCAAAAACCTTAGGTTGGTAAGTGTTAGCATATGCTAGAGAGTAAAAGAAAATCAATGCCAAAAGTCAAAAAGGAAATTTATATCATGCCTAGCACATTTTGACACATGACAGATAGATATATGGACACAATCCCTAACATGCAATCAAACACTCAACAAAAATCACATGGGACCAATCAAACAATCATTCAACTCGGACTTGGCCCCCCAACTCGGCCCCTTTCGGGTCGGGTCGAGTCAAGTCAGGTCAACTTGGCCGAGTTTAGTCATGTTTGGGCTTGGGCCTAAAACATCATTTTAATACGGCCGAATCCAAGTCGGCTCAAACTTGATTGTGTCTAATTTGGGTATTGTGCAACTTGGTAGAGTTACATAGTGAAGCGAACCAGCCAAGCTGCACAGTGAAGTGACCTAGTGTGAAACCTTAAACCAGCCGAGCTGCACAGTGAAGTGACCTAGTGTGAAACCTTAATCCACCTGGGTAATCCCGTGAGGCAAGATCAAGTTCAGTGATCTTGTGAGCCAAGAAAGGGGAAAACGTAGAGGTAATGGTGGAGTGCTTTGGTTAGCATCGTGAGGCTTTGTCCAAGTCACACATTGGAAATATCCAAGTTCTGACCCTGGGCTTATAATTCAAACCCCGTCCCAACTCAATATGACCCATTTTAAAGTAGTGCTTGCCTAGATCCCATACGAACTCCGAAGTTAAGTATGCTCGGGTGGGATGGGTGACCGCTTGGGAAGTCCTTGTACATGCACGTCAACCAAAGCGGACAATATAATGCTGAGTTGGGCGGGGTTGTGACAATTGGTATCAGAGCCGAGAACGATTCTATTTCCGGTGGGGGAGAGTGTGAAGCCCTAATCCACCTGGGTAATCCCTTGAGGTAAGATTAGGTTAAGTGATCCCGTGAACCAAGAAAAGGGAATTCGCAGGCTTTGTCCAAGTCCCATATTGGAAATATCCAAGTCCTGACCCTTGGAAATATCCAAGTCTTAACTCAACATGATGCATTTTAAAGCCGTATGGCCCCGGATCCCATAAGAACTCTCAAGCTAAGCGTGCTTCGGCAGGATCAGTACCGGGATAGGTGATTGCCTAGGAAGTCCTCGTGTGTGCATATGGGCCATAGCGGACAATATCATGCTGAGTTGGGCAAGGCTGTGACACCTAGCCAAATATTTAAGACTTTTTTTTTTTAATGGTAACTATAATTTTTAAAGGCTAAACAGGTGAAAATCTCTCCTCTTCCATATAAGACTTAAAAAAACGCTATTTTGAGCCCTTTGCTCTTCATGTTCTTGCTTGAGAGAGATTGGGAGGTGTGCGGATGTCCGCAATGAAAAAATTTGCATTGAGAGAGATTAATGGGATTGAGAGTATGATTTTCATAAATGGTGTAAAATCCATAATAGATTAATGCGGTGAAGTAATTAATGGGTTTGAGAGGAGTGATTGCAGAAATAGTTTGAATTTTGAAATTTGCCATAATTGAGAGAGATTAATGGGATTGAGAGAGTTGTTAAGATAGATTTTGTATAAGGTAATATTTTGAAATGTTTTACAATTTTTTTTAAATTTTCTTTTGAATTTTAATCAATGGTGTAAAAGTCCTTAAATTCTAAAAAAAAAGTAAAAAATTTCAAAATATTATCTCATACTAAATCTTATTTTAACAACTCTAAATCCATCGATATCTCTCAGTTATGAGAAGATTCCAAACTTCAAATAATTTATGTTATTAGTCTTCCCAATTTAATAATTTCTTCAGCCCCATTAGTCTGTCTTAATTATGGTTTTTTTTTGCAAATCACACCTCCCAATCCCATTAATCTCTTCCAATTATTGCAAGATTTCAAACTACTTATGCAATCACTCCGCTCAATCCCACTAAATTCTTCAATTCCATTAACCTCTATTAGTTATGGCTTTAACACCATTTATGCAGAACTCACCTCTCAATTCCATTCTCTTTCAATTTTGGCAAGAGTTCAAAAATTCAAACTATTTATGCAAATACCACTCAACCACACCCCCCGCCCCCCCGCCCACCACCCCCCCCCCCCCCCGCATCAATCCCTTTAATTTATTCAATCCCATTGTTCTATCTTAATCATGGTTTTTTTACTTTTTACACCATTTATGCAAATTATAACTCTCAAATCACACCTCTTAAGCAAGAAGATGAAGAGGGAAGGGTTTAAAATGGGTTTTTAGGCCTTATATACTTGGTCACTTCACTGAACGACTTGGTTGAGTTGAGTTGGACTCGTTCAAAAATATAATTGATTGACAAAGAATAATAAAATAATAAAAAGAGCGCTTTTTCCTAAATCAAGCCAATATCTGAAATGGATTCCGAAAAACATGACATCCATTAAAAAAGAGGGGAAGAGAGCCCTAGAATTTAACTCTTTCATTTTGATGCAGGAACCTAAATGTAAATTCCAAATTGATGCAAACATTCGCCCCTTTTATTCTCTCAGAAGATGTATGAACCTTATAAATTCAGGGGACCATGATGGGTTAGGTGATGCTAATGGGGCCCTTTAGATTGATAGCGATGGTTGCACTGGGGCTTTAGTTTGAAATTTTGCAGAGGGAGAGGGGCATTCGTGGCATTTCACCTCTTCAATACCACAGTTAGTAACAGTGCATGGCAAGTTAATTTAAGGGACCTATTTGAAAGCCACCTCAAAAACCTGGGGACATTTTTTATGTTATTAATCCATTGAACCGTTTTCTGATGTTAGTGCAGAAATTGGCATGTATTTTGAAATTTCCTTCCTTTTTTCCCTGTGTAAAACCATGTTTTATTTTTGCGGAGTTATATGAGTTGTGCTCTTTTGTCTAAACATACATTTCATCTCCGGGCATCTGCTAAACCTCTCCAGTTTCAGCCACCAATAATACAGTTTTAGGAGGCCCACAACCATGTTTTAGTTTTGCGGAGTTATATGAGTTGTGCTGTTTTGTCTAAACGTACATTTCATCTACGGCATCCGCTAAACCTCTCCAGTTTCATCATTCAAAAAAAAAAAAAACCCTCTCCAGTTTCAGCTACCAATCATACAGTTAAGGAGCGCGTACACACACACAAGGATAAAAAAATAAAAGGAACACAGTTGCACTTCATTCTCATTTCCACCAGTCTAACTGTTAATGAGGCAAGCTGACTTGAACCTGCAACCAACTGTAATTTCAACAATGTGTACTGTCCAACTGTGCTGAAGGCCCTCATTATTTCTTTCACATGCACTGTATACAAGTTTATTTTGTCATGCTATGCACTCATGCGATAAGTGTTGTGATCAATTACATGGTCTTGAAATCATTTATGTTATGTCTGTGCACATGCATGTATATATTCAGCATCCTATTCCTAACACAGTACTTTTTTACAGGCCCAGGGGAACTGGGGAATATGACAAGTTCTTTGATGATGGCGTATACATTTGTGCTGGTTGCAGGACACCCCTATATAAATCTACTACCAAATTTAACTCTGGCTGTGGTTGGCCGGCATTCTTTGAGGGACTCCCTGGTGCCATAAACCGCTTTGTGTGTATCTTTCTTCTTTCATTTTCTTGATGGACATGCCTCCAATCATATAATTTGCCTTTTCAAATTCAGCTAATTCCTTCCATTGTTTTAATGAGTTCATTGTATTCTTTCCCAGCCGGATCCAGATGGGAGGAGGACTGAAATAACGTGCGCTGCTTGTGGTGGGCACTTGGGTCATGTCTTCAAAGGTGAGGGCTTCCAAACACCAACAGATGAACGCCACTGTGTTAATAGTGTTTCAATCAAGTTCACTGCTGCCTCTTATATGTAATTGCAATGTTCGAAAAGTTTATGATAAATGGCTTTCATTGTGAACTACCGACAGTATCTTTTAAATCGAACTTTCGTCTAGAGTTTAGGAAGCTTTTGTGAACTTGGCACAAAAAGAATTTCTTGTGGAAATAAACAGTACAATTAGAACTGATATGCTGAATTGG
The DNA here is from genome assembly GCA_003546025.1 of Camphora micrantha. Lineage (NCBI taxonomy): Eukaryota > Viridiplantae > Streptophyta > Magnoliopsida > Laurales > Lauraceae > Camphora > Camphora micrantha. Next base: position 5,104,440 of record QPKB01000011.1, on the reverse strand, counting down.
TGATTGAATTATAAGTTTCATGGCAATCCTTGTAAATCTTGAAGTTCTATGTTTCCACTAACCATTTATTTGGATACTAAATTTCAAAATGTGAGGATGATCCATCTTTAGAGATTCTTGAGGGACCATCCTTTCACTGTAGGGCTTATCAACTATGATGCCCAGACACGGCAAGGACACGCCATAGACATGGCAGGGATGATGATTTTATACATAAAAAGTGAAGTATCGGATACGATAGGACACGATACATTGCCCATTTTGAAGTGTCCGTGCATCATAGCTTATCAGTTGAAAGTCTGGATCATTTAGCAATGGAGCTGACATGTATATTGAAATGATTGTATTGATCGCCCTACGACTATAAATCCTTTGTCTATGGTAGGGGTGTATTTAAAGGTGAATAGGGTCAAATTTCCATACTTGATTTATGGAAAAAGATTTAGCCTATAAATAGAGTAATGATGCGGCATGTGTCCCGTGGCCCAAATTTCACTCCCTTTTGAGTGAAGTGATATATGCTATTGAATTGATCATATGAAAAGAAACTTAGTTTCTTAGTTTCGCTTTTCCACAATCAATAAAAATGCTGCATATCGTTTTTTGATCATAATGATATCTGAGCTAGGCCTAAGAAAATAAAAAATTAGGTATTGAGATTGGATCATTTTTCGTCTGAATTATTTGGAGCTCCAAACTAGGGTGGTTGTGTGTCCAGGTCAGTTTGATCATGGTGGGTTACATGTATAGACTAAACTTGAAACTAAACCATTTATTAGCAGTGCTGAAAATGCTAATACAAGGCCAACCCTGAAGTTCAAAAGGATCAATGCAAACCCTTGAATCAACATGTTGGATTGGCAGGTCATGGTCCAACTAATCAGGTTTTGGATTGGGCTGGGTTGGTAGCTTGAATATGATGGGCTCAACCTGAACCTTGAATTACTAGGTCGAATGGGTTAGTTCAGGAATTACCACCCATCTTCTGACTTGGTTTTCCTGACTATGTTGGCAATTTGGCAATATTCTGTTGATTGAGATGTCCAGGGCCTCATATATATATATTGATCATGGCTAGTTTGGGCCTGGATTTTGAGATTCAAACTGGTCTTGGAGAAGCCTTAAGGTCTCTCTCATGTGCCATGGGTCCTTTGTCATCCTTTACCAGGAAATTGTCTGAATTGGAAGTTGGAGAAATCACATCATGAATCAGTTGTATGTTGATCATGGTTTAAAACCTTGAAAGCTCAAATCGATTCAATTTGGAAAGTCACCTACTTGAGTAACCTGGGCAAAGCCTCACCAAGTGACTCAGTTGTATTGGGTCAAACTCAGTTGACTTGGGGACCAGTCAGCTTGAGTTGTGACTCAGTGTCTAAACAAATAAGATAGCAGCAGAGGGTGTTTGGAAAAAAGGTATTTTTGAAGATTTTGTTATATTATTTAGTAGAATAGGTTATAATTTACCCACGTTAAACAGGATATGATGTATAAAATAATCTTTGGTATAGAAATCTTTAAAACACGGGTTCAAAGCTTTTAGTATATGACTTGTATGGTGATTAGCAACAATAAACGGACCTTAAGCTAGATTGGTCCCACTATGGTTACAAATATTTAGGGCTGTTCATGGGTTTGGTTGGACTGGTCTAAGGCATATGCAAGCCCGGCCGGGCTTTGGAGAAGTGGGCCAAAATCCCCCAAGCTTGACACTGGCCATCACTGTCGGGCCCGAGCCCGGGCCACATCAGATATGTTAGGCCCGCCTAGTTAGTCACTGGGCCAGGCGGGGGCTGCCGGGCTGGCATTATCACTTTTCTTTTCTCTTGGTCATTTTCTTATTCGCTTTTCTCCATTCCAAAATCAAGAGAACATAAGGTGTTTTTCCTTTTTTTTTTTTTTTTTTTTGGTATAACCCATGGTATCTCCCACCCAGTACAGCCCAGGAGCCTTTGGCCCTGAGCCCGATGAGCCCGAGGGACATTCGATTCTGGACAGTCGAAAATTAATCCTTAGGGGTACATGCAAACCTTCTTATCCACATGCACTGGGTAAAGTGGCCAGTGGCCAACAAAGGTAGGTGTTGAACATAAAAACTCTCTACTTTATGAGGCAGATAGTCCTTGGCTAACTGAGTTACCACTCGTTGGTTAAATCAAGAGAACATAAATCAAAATTCAAAATCCCCTTTCTCCTCTATCAAATTCAGAATGCCAAAGTAATACGACAATAAAAGCACAAAATCATGCAAAAAAAAAAGAAAAAGAAAAGAAGAAAGTAAAAAAAATCTTGCCCCATCTCTCTCTCACAGTTGTAGTTGCATCTTCTTCCTTTCTCATTCGTATCATCTGCATCCTTAAAGAAGAGAGAGGACACCATCTTGGTTGGGGTTTTAGAAGGAAGAGAAATCTAAGAGCCTTTTCAGTTGGGGCTTCAGAAGGGAGAGAACAAACAACCTCTTTACTTGGACTTAAAAGAAAGGAAATTATCTTTGTTGGGACTCGGGAAGGGGTGAAAAAAAAAAAAAACAAAAACAAAAAACAAAAGTGAGCTCATTTCACTAATTCAGGCCCGTCTGTGTTGGGCTTTCTATCCCATAATCTAAGCCTGACCCACATATTAAATGGGCTCTCATTTAAGATCCAGGCCCAGCCTGATTATGAAAAGTTAAGGGCGAAGCCCAGCACAAAGCAGGCCGGCCCTGGATCGGGCCCAATATGGCCTGATCCATGAATCATGGGTTGGAGATGAGAGGGGAACAGTGAGAGTTAGCTAAATATTACTTCAATCATATATTCTTATAGTTGGTTTTAGGGCCTTAAAATTTTTACGATTTCAGAATTTATAAGTATAATTTTTGTAGTGATTGAGTCCAACAATGGATAACTTGCTATAACAAAAAATTCATAGCAGAGAGTAAAAGAAATTATAAATTATAAATCAACTTAACAAAAGTTAGGTTTTAACCGTCAAGTAAAAAATTATCTATTAATAACAAAATCAGCCGTTGAAGTTTTACATGTATAAGAGCATGTTTGGTAACAAGCAAGAAATCCTTAGATCTGATTATACTTCACTATTACTGGAATAATGATTTCTCGCTGGAGATTTGTATAGTTGAAGATTTCACATTGATATTGGTGTGTATCGATGCATATAGCTAAAAAAAAATAGGGTTTAGTGTGCAAATTCACTTAAGTGAGGGTTTTCAAATCTTATGGGGGGTTGTCAGATCTGAAAATCCTAACAAATGAAGATTTTTATTAGTCCAAATCCTAACAATTGCCAAATATGGATTTACCATAGCTTTAGGGAAATCAGAAAAAATTCCCCTTAAGAGTGTTTAAAAGACTAAAAAGACCCTCAAATTTCAATATAAACCATCAAGTCCCTTTTGCCACTTTCTCGTTTGGCTGAGGAAGGACATCCGTGCTCCCCTACTTGCGCACCGCACTCTATCGTCTCGGGCATTTTGACAATCTTAAGACGCCGGGCTCACATCTAAATTTCATGAACCACATGGGATGCACTATCCAGATGTAGCATAGAGTGTAGAAGCACATATGAATATAATTTTAAATAAAAAAATATTTTATTTTTACTTAATTATTTTGTTTTACATTGATTTGATATTCACTTTACTTTCTCAAAAGTTAAGAAATACATGTATCCAGAGTCCCCACCCCACCAAATACATCACACCTTACGCACATGCTATGTCATTGCTTCCGTCATTATATTAGGTGAAAACTCATTGCACGTCTTCCACAATGCTCGCACCATTGCTGCAATTCATCCATTTTAAATCATAGCAGAGCTTCAATTGCCAATATAGATCCTTTGAATGTGAATGTTGACCTGTTACGGACAGACTATTTTAAAGAAATCACATGATCAATAATTCTAACCGTTCAATATGTGCCTAATCAAATAAGGACGGTCCATTTATTTTGAGGTGAAATTAGACTGGTTACCCTACCCCATGCTACATGCATAATCATATAGTTTTCAGTTGTAGCAGACGCACAAAGTATTCTGCTGTCAACTCAAGGATCTTTGGTAAAGACCAGACTCCCTTTCCTTTGAAAAAGAAAGAAGGGGAAACTTCAAATAAAATCTTAAATCTTTACTTTATTTCAAAAAAATGATATAAGTTTTTACGGTTTTCAAATTAGTCCCTAAATTTTTTAATAAGTTTTTAATTAAGGACATCCAACCATTTTGTAATATTTTTTTGATGACTTTTATCCTCAGTTTTTTTTTTTTTTAATATCGAAAGTACCTTTCATTTACGTGGTTCCAGCAACCACTTCATTTAGCTGATCACCGTATATATGCTAGTTGTTCTCGATCATTATAATGATGTGGTGAAGAAAATAAAGTAAATGAGAATTTTATTTCATTGAAGGGTGATTTGGGTAATTTAAAAATGATAGAAGAATGTCCACTTTCTGAAAAACTTAGAGGCTAATTTAAAAAGTTTTAAAAATTGTGTGTAGAATCTTAAGGCCTTATTTGAAAATTTTTCAAGCAAGAAAGATTAAAGAGAGAGACAGAGAGGACTAAAAAAATAAAATAAAATAAGAACAACTCTTGTCCATACATCTTATCTTAACTGATATTAACCCTAAAAAACCCTAATTTGCCACACTTTTATATGGCTATAGATCATCCAACAAGAGGAAGGCTCTTTGGATAATCGACAAGCCAAACAATAAACTAATTAGAACCATTAGATGAGATCCATGGCTTAATACTACAGTCATACTTAGTGATCAATGTTTCCATAATAGATTCAAACGACTGGTCTATTTGTAATTTTTTTATTTTTCAAAGCAACCGTTAAAATTCAAACTCTAGTCTTCTTATAGAGAGCGTGCGCGTCTTACCACTGATCTAATCATGGGTTAAGCATATAAATTAAATCATAAAATTATAACTCATCTTCGAAAGTTATAAGGCTGAATTGATTTGCGAATCTTGACCCATCTTAGTGAGCTAAATTTGGCTCAATTCGAGTTTTAGATGAGTTGGTGGACTCTTGCCCTATGAAACCATGGCCACTGAGACCTAGCTTCTCATCAAGCCCTCAGTTTTTCTTTGGACCCAAGTGACTCAACTGAGTTGACCAAGTCAGATTAGATCTATTGCCCATTCATGAGGTGGTTTATCAGTTGATGAATCCAAGCTGATCAAAACACACATAAATCAAAGGATCTATAGACTTCACTAAATGGTAGAAGACTCACACCTTATCCATTCTTCTCTTTTTCTTATTTTTTTGATGAAGAAGCCCAAGAAGAATCAGATATAATAGGGGATGTTGTAGGAACAAAAGGACAAAAGTATATATAATAAAAAGTAGCATATGCTTCCATGAAAGCCACATTGTTCCAATGCTTATCTTTACTCTTATGTGGCCCCACTCATCTCTCCCAACCTATTCATAAATTTCATTGTCTACACACAATGCTTTGAATTTTTTAAATAAATAAAATGAAAAGGGCATTTTTGTTTTTTTTAATAAATGTTATGCTCATAAATCCAGATGGCCAACAGAGGAACGGCTCTGATTATGTTAATGTGGCCCATGTTTATAAGGATTTGTGGAGTTTAGCACAAGTAAAAACAATTGACAAGCATTGTAGAGGTTCTTTAACTCACTATCTCTCTTAACAACAACAACAACAACCAGGAAAAAAAAAAAAAAAAGCCTCCTCATCTCCCCTCCTCCTGCGTACATTTCAATCACTGTGTACTTTGTGTTTTTTTTCCTTTTTACCCAGCTTATGGGGGCTGGGACCAACCCTCTTAGGAGGGAAGTGGACCTCGGGTGAGGTGAGGGAGCGCTCAAGTGAGGTGAGAGAGACCTTAAGTGAGGTAGGACAATCCTCGGTAGGGCTGCACAAAAAATCCGGTATCACTGCAAAACCGGATCGAACCGGTCGAACTGGGCGATTTGGATTGGTTTATTGTAGATCGGTTTGATTTATGCTTTGAAAATCATAAAAACCGCTTACATCGGTCAGTTATTGGTTTTAGCCCACGGTTAATTGCTTAAACCAAACCAACCGTATGCAGTGACTTAAGTATTGCGTTTTTACTATTTTAGCCTTAGGGTTTCGTTTTTGACTACTTTCATAGTTACATTCGACAACTCCATTCTGACATTAACTTAATAGTTAACATTGCATCAGAGGGTATCATGTGAAATGAATGTTTCACCGTAAGCTGGTTATTATTTTTTTGTGCGCTTGCGTTTAGTTCAAACACTCTTTTTGGAGTAGAATTATTTTTTAAATGCGTTTGGTCAAGTCTGAAATGTTGGGTTTTTATGTTTGCCATAAACATTGGAATAAATGCAAAGGATGGGGTATCATCATTTTGAAATTTTCAATGTCTGATTTTAAAATAAAATAAAATAAAAAACAACGGTCTAACTGATCAAACCGAACAGAACCGTTCGATTCCTCTGGGCGAGGAAAGGTGGTTGTCCAGTTTCGAACCCTGAGTAATTAGGTAAGAATTGATGCCTCTTACCATTGAGGTAAGGGACCATTCTTTATCATTATGTACTTTGTTGCTTGGATGGTTCATATCATCTCATCGGGGTATTTCTTTTTAGCAATAGTGAAGATTCCAAAAAAACAGTTTCTTTAAAGAAAAGGGTATGGAACAAATAATCACATTGTGGATCCATCTAAAATGAACAATTGGGAGCATGAAGGAGGATCCGAACCATTCAATATCATTGTGCAAATCATTGATTGGATGGCTAGCGTTATTCATCTTGGAGGCACCTTTCATCATTTGGCCCATCGTGAACTTGGGACATCAGATAAACATTGTAGATCCATATTTCTCTAGTTTTTTTTTTTTTTTATATATAAAAAGATGTGATAAATTGTGGTGTAATAAATTTTATGATAAAAAGTATTTTTACTCAACACTCTCTCTATCAACTATATTTTACTTCTTACTATCCAAATAAAGATTTTAATACACTTCTATTCTCTATTTTAATATACCTTATTTTTTCTTTCTTTTTTAATCATTTGACATCCGTCTTGCCTATACTCCTCCACACGTATAAAAACACTTCACCTGTAAAAAACCATTCATAAGGGTGCCAAAACATTGAAGACTCATAAAAAGTGCCAGCATGACAATCACGCGTATACTTATATTTAGGGCTTCTAAGATATCCAAATCTTTTTTGTTGGACAAAGTGTAATGGGTGGTATAAATGATACTTTTAGCGCTTTTGCCGACGTATAGAGGGGCATTTTTATCTCTTTGTCTGTCTCAATTTAAAATGAGGACTGCCACGCTACGAGAAAGTACGATGGACCCTAGGCTATAAAACGCAATGTCGAGGGACTTGTCGTAAAATGCCCCTAAATTTTATATGATCAACCGTAGGATCTATATTTACACCAATGAGTATAAATTAAAAATGTGAAGGGCTTAAATTGATCATAAAGGTGTGACAAATAAGCTGGACCAAAGGGACTCACCTTGCCATTCTAAAGCTAGAACGGGCTCAACCTGAATTCCAATTGGGCAGAAATTTTACAACTTGAGTCAGGTTTAGGAAGGATGTGGTTGGGTTTCACTAGGTCAAGTTCAAGTTTGGGGTTAACCCATGCCCTACCTACATTGTGGGTCAAACTTGAGCTGGGTTAATACCCGACCTGACCCAACCCACAGTGCAAGGATGTTTGACCATGGTTAGTTTCCCATGCATAATTAGGTAACCATGGTTTGCTTGTGTGGTTACAGCAAAAATAAAACCAAACCCCCAAGAGAGAGAGAGAGAGAGAGAGAGAGAGAGAGAGAGCTGGGACGGTAGACTCGATTCTCGTATTCACTTGTTCTTCCATTTCTTTTTCCGATCAATCGAATCGGCGAGAGTTGAAATTGGGTATGAACATAGATCGATCTCTGCCCATCAAGATTTGTTTTTTTATAATTATAAAATTTTTTGTAATAATCTTTTAGGGATCTTCTCTCTATTGCATCTTACAATTCTTATTCTGATCTGTTTCTTTCATTTCTTGTCTAAAGATTCTTGGGTTCTTTTCCTTTGATGCTATTTCAATGAACCCACTTTTTTCTTGGGGATTTTTTGGGGTAGATTCCTTTCAATTTGTTAATTTTGTCCTAAATATATGCATGTTGATTTGTTTCTGAATCTTCTGTTATAGATATATTAAGTTTCTATTGATTCAATTGTTCTGATGCAGGAAACCGATTTTGTCACTGAATCTTGGCATCTGAAGGTGTGAGTTCCTTTCTCATATTTCATTTTTATATGAACTACTGGCTTTTATTGTTTAATAGCTTCAATGATTTGTGTATATTTAGATTTTATATATTTTTTGATGATGGGTTGTTTGTTTGTTTGTTTCTTTTTTTCTCCACTTTGGTTATGTTATTATGATCTGGAAATTGGGATTTTGGTACTGCATTGAGGATTTACAGATTGTGATTTGAAAAAGGATTTGTGTAAAAATTTGTTGTGGATTTGTTGTTGTTATGGCAACAATGGTTGCTGCGGGTACTAGTCAGTTTTCTTCGTCGGTCTCGGTCCAAGATAATGGAAGTAGGAATAAGAGGAAGTTCCGTGCAGATCCGCCTCTCGGAGATGCGAACAAAGTCCAGCCATTTCCACAGATGGATTGCCCAACATTTGAATTTGGGAAATCCCAAAATGACCCGAGTACTGAACAACCTGATTTTAGTTTTTTGGGCACTCAAAGGTCATTGAATTTGGGGTGTGATGAGTCTAGAGTTGAATCAGAAGTAGAAGAAATACAAGATGTGTATTGGAGCGTTGATGTCGTAACTAAGCTTGAGGAACTCGTCTTGAGCAATTTGGATATATTTTTTAAGAGTGTGATTAAAAAGATTGCTTCTTGTGGCTATAGCGAGGAGGTAACAGCGGAAGCCATAATGAAGTCCGGACTTTGTTATGGGTGTAAAGATACTGAATCAAATATTGTTGAGAACACACTGGCGTTTCTCAAGAATGGGCAAGAGATGGTCTCTTCAGGAGATAAATATTTCACGAATTTGGAGCAGTTGGAGAAGTCTGTATTGGATGAGATGGTTCGTGTGCTTATGGAGGTGAGACCATCCTTCAGCAGAGGTGACGCGCTGTGGTGTTTGCTGAAATGTGACATGAACCTGTCACAGGCTTGTGCAATGGATGGTGATCCTTTGGGTAGTTCTGTTAGCGATGAAATTACCGGGAATTGTTCTGAATCTACGGGTTCGCAACTGAAACCAGAGGATAACAGTTCCCCAAGCACGCCCAAACTTTACAATCCAAAAACCAAGAAACCAAACCATATAGAAGTGAAAGAGAGTCCATATTCTTCAGCTGATGCTGTGGATGAATCCTCAGCTGTTAATGAGAAGTCTTTTTCAACTATTTCTCGGTCATCTTCATCTCAATCTTCGGCACCAGATGGGAAGTCAGATGGTGCTAGAAAGGGACGAGCAAATGTTTTTAGGAGAGAAGCCGTCCATCGGCAGAAACATTTTCATGTGGAGAAAATGCACCGAACATTTGGAGCCAAAGGAACTTCAAAATCAGGTAAACCAAGTGGCTTGAGCAGTTCTTTCTTGGATAAGAAATGCAAGTCCGTTACAGATTCTGCTACGTTGAATTTGAATGCTTCATTGAGCATTAGTAAAGCAATTGGTGTGGATCCATCTCAGACAGACAGTAATACCGATCTTTCTACTAAAGCAAAGCTTGCATTTGAATCAGGTTCTGATCCAGAAGCAGGTGACAGTGCCTCTGGATTACCCTTAGCCAGTACAGAACTTTCTCTGTCATTGCCTTCAGAAAGCAATGATGCTTCAAGGCCTGTGTGCCATGTTGAGACGGACAATTATTGTAGTCATGGTAGAAGTTCTTCAGATAAGATGTCTGCAAAACGGCTTACAAATGATAAGATGCTGCTCAAGTTAGTTCAGATACAAAAATTTGAAGAGTGGGGCAAGCAGAAGGTGAAAGAGGCTATCTATACGCTGAACAAGCACAAAGCCGAACTTAATACCCTGAGGCAGGAGAAAGAAGAAGTGGTGCGCCTCAAGAAAGAGAAGCAAGCCTTGGAAGAGAACACCATGAAAAAGCTTGTGGAAATGGAGAATGCATTGTGCAAGGCTGGTGGACAGGTTGAGAGGGCTAATGCTACTGTTCGCGTGCTTGAGCTGGAGAATTGTCAATTGAGGCAGGAGATGGAGAATGCAAAGTCACGGGCTGCCCAGTCAGCTTTGGGTTGCCAGGATGTTACACGAAGGGAGGAAGAGATGTCAAAGAAAATCCAGTCTTTGGAGAAGCAGAAAGCCTTGTTTCAGGAGGATCTTGTGACAAAGAAGCGTGAGTTTTCTCTGCTGCAGAGGCAACTAGAACAAGCTAAAGAGTTCCGAGATCAACTTGAGGTATGTGGTTTGTGGTGACATTTTGTGAGATTTGGATTTATCCTTAATTACAAGAGGTTGGGGATATCTGTCATGTGGTGCATTTGTGGCATTACACTTTGAGTTGGATACTGTTTTCAGCATTTTTACCCAAAATCATTTTCAGCAAGAGTGACTGATATGATTTGGGAGGTTGATAAGGTGGGAAAACATTATCTAATGTGCAACAGTTGTTGATATGGATTTCGGGGATGATATATTTCACATTATGCGATTTCTGAATTCTCTTCCTACTCCTAATCTGTATTCTTTGAGTGACCCCAAATATATATTTATTAAAATATTCGAAGTGACCTCAGTTTGGTTACATCTAAATGCCCTAAGAGCCTTTTTGGTTGCAGATTTATGCAATAATTCGACATTCTTTTTCATTTTTATTTTGGAAAAAAGCACATTTGCTTCCACTGAATTAAAAGTCGAACTGGTACCGGCTGAATTAGAACTCATTTTCTTTCTTTTTATGCATGAGTTAAACACCTTGGAGCATCCAAGTGAAAAACTCTTCCTCATTTTATTAGCTGACTTGCATATCTTGCGGTTTTGTGCTGCCACTTCTGCAACAAAGTATGCTTTACAATTCGTCATTTTGAAAATCGGAATGGTATCGCAAATTATTCGTATTCCAAATCATGTTTCAAATTGTAGGATTTTTTTTATTTTTCTAATAAAATAAAAAATAATTAAAAATTATAAAATAAAAGGAAAAAAAGTAGTTATTCATAATCCATCCATTTTCCTCATCAAGTATAAATACAATGACAAATAAGTCTATCATAAAATCATATCAAGAACATCATCACATATATTAATATATAATAAATGAAATGTGTAAATAGTTAAATAAGTTTAAGGTATCAATATATATTTATTTTTTCTTATTTTTAAATAAAAATATAAAATTAAAAATAAAATACAAACCATTAATATTACACCGTAGGATATCTCTTGAAGTTACGAATGTGTTCATAAAGAAAAAAAAAAAAAAAAAAAAAAAAAAAAAAAAAAAATGAAGAAAGAGACAAGCCCCCTAAGTATAGTGGAATAATTTAATCAAAGCATGTTCTTTATTCATCTCTAAAACTCCCCAAAGCAGCACTAATTCTTAAGAGGTGTCATTAGGACATTAACTACTAAACAACCTTTTAAAATTAAAAATGTTAAAAGAAAGAAAGAACAAAATGTAAAAGATTATTAATAATAACTTATTGGTTTTAGCTTAGCCGAAGTGCTTGATTCGTGAGTTTTGATGAAACGAGTATCAAATCATAAGATTTATACCTGAATCCTAAGATTTTGATAACAGTGCTTTATATGACTATTTTTCCTCGATTGAAGATTGATGTGAACCATTTAATAGGCATGAGGAATTCTTATGTTTGTATGTGGAAGTTGGGATCTTTCTAGTAGTATTTATTATCCTTTTTCTCTTTGGATTTGGTCTTCATTTGAGTGATACTGATTCCTGTTAGAAGTGGTTAATTTTACTCAATCGTGTTGTATTTTCTTTAAAATCACAGTCTAGATGGAAGCAGGAGGAAAAGATGAAAGAACAAGCAAGAGAGCAGCTCGAGGCTTTGGCAAAATCAAAGGAAGACATGATTATACCGAAAGCCGAAAGTGATTTCCAAAGATACCAAGATGATATCCGGAGGCTTGAGAAAGAGATTGCACAATTGAGATTGAAAACTGATTCCTCCAAAATAGCAGCACTGCATTGGGGCACCGATGTTACTTATGCTTTCCGTCTAACAAACAGCAAAAGCATTCCTGCTGTTAAGGAGATTGGTCCACATAATGTTTCTGAGATTGTAGATTTCCATGGGGATGTCGCGCGTGATCGGGAATGTGTGATGTGCTTGAGTGATGAGATGTCTGTTGTCTTCCTACCCTGCGCCCACCAAGTCGTTTGCATGAAATGCAATGAACTTCATCAGAAACATGGGATGAAGGAGTGCCCTTCTTGTAGGATTCAAATTCAGCGGCGTATTTGTGTTCGTTCTGCTGACTCTTAGCCCCATATTTACTCTCCCAACTCATTTCGAATAAAAAGTTTAAATAATGATTTTGTGCAACTTGGAAGCAAACACTGCATCTGAAGTGTCCTCCATATAGAGTGTAACCAACAATTCTCTTAAAATCAGTTTTTTCTTTTTCTCTGGTGCATGTTTGATGTCTTCATTGTTCTTCAGCATTTCATTTCAATTTTTTTTTTTTTTTAATGTTCTTATGCAACAAGTGATTTTTTCTCTCATTTTTTCCTCTAAACTATGTTGTATGTAGATTATAGTTTATAGGTGGATACTTTTTTTTTAGTTATATATATATAGGGGAACATTCATGTGCATCTATCCTTCACTATAGGGTGAGGGACTCTTCCATATATGGAGATTTTTAAGTACAAAAATGAATTTTCAAGTACATAGGGTGAGGTACACTTCCTTATCTTCATGTACAAAAAGGGAAAGTGCCCCTCACCCTATGGTGAGGAATAGATGCACATGAATATTCTCCATATATATATATATATAGATATTTGTGCCGATACATTTTGTTTGTACACGAGCCTGTAACACAGTTGTAAGGTGCTCATTGGTGGAACTACAAGGTTCCAGGTTCAGATCATGTTATCAATAGGGAATTTCTTTTTGAAAAAGATGCAATTATGGAAATATGCAGTTAGTGGAGATGGTTCTTAAAGCAATTCTGGCTTCATTGGTAGTATAGAAACAATGTCATTTCATATATAAAATCTTCTCTATGATTTCTTTTTAATGATTGACTAGTCATTTTTTCTTAGAACAAAACCTTTAGCCCTTTTAGGGCACGTTTGTGCAACTACGTTTTTTTTTTGTGAAAGGAGACCGTAAGTCATTTTTCGGTGTTGTTTAACATCCGCAGTTGGTTTCCTCTTATTGCATCTTTATGCAAACATGTATTTTTTCATTTTGTGCTATTTTAGAGCATCTCTGTTTTTTTTTTGGTTGCAATTAGAAGTAGTTTTTTTTTGGGTACTTTTACAATCAACTCTCTTCACTATCTTTTTCTTCGCTTGACACTCTATTTCATTTTTATGTTACTCTACCCGGCAAACAAACAGGGCGAGGTAACTTATGCATTGCCAACATATGATTCCAGGGAGTGACTCATTTAGTAGGGATGTAAATTTGGCAAGAGGTCTAGGGTAAACCATGGTATACATTATAATTAATGTCAACTGAGTTGATGATATCGTCAATTGAGATGATTTCATCCAAAAACATGTATGAACAACTATCTCGTCATTTTTCTTAAAACCATTTAATTAAAATTTTAACTTAATTTTTTCGTAAAAATTCCTAAAGATATTACAAAAAAAGGACTTTTTTGTGCCTAATTCATCTCTTGAAATCCATCAATCAGGCCTAGCGCCTACCTTTGAAATCTGAAGTACTCAAATTCAATTTCCCACATCTTTTTATCATTAAGGAAAACCTCACTCTAATTAGTGTCATGCCCCACAAATAGAGCATTTATTTCTATGATACATGATTAAAATAAAAAATAAGTAAATAGATGCTTTATACACCATTAGTTTGATTGTAGGAATAACTTTTATTGAAGTATTATAACAATGTGGGACACCATCACCACATCATAATGATCATCACATAAGATGATTCATCATGATACAGCTGACTCAAATTCACTCTCCTACTTTTTTTCTATCATTGAGGAGAACTTTTACTCTAATTAGTCTTATGTACCACTATAACATTGATCATGTTTACAACACATGGTTAAACTAAGAAATAGAATTCAAATCGTATAGTGTATCTATCATTAATCTATTGTTAGGAATAAATTTTATATGAGTAAACTTTTCTTGATGATATAACATGATGGCAAGCTATCTTCACTATCACCGCCATCGTCATTATAGTCACCATCTCCATCATCATCATCATCATCATCACGCCACCAACATCATAATTATCATCTTCACCACCACCACCACCGGCATCACAACTGTTAACATTATGATGACTGCACCACATCATTATCATCGTTATTAGCACTGCTGGCACCAGTAGCGGACCTAGGATTTTCATTTGGGTGGGGTAAATTTTTTTTCTAGAATTAACATTTGAAAAACAATAATTTTTAATGAACTTTGCTAGATTTTTATCACTTTGCCAAATAATACCTAAAGTTTTTCTTTAGAAAATGTCCAACTCGTGGAACTCAACTGATGCATGATAATTATTAAAAATTAGGCAATGAAGAAGTTAGAAACTAGGATGTTAATCAAAAGTACAAATATATATATTGGATGGATAAAAAATGTTTCTAACCTTAATCTTAGATACCTAAACTCACATCATCATGTTTCACTAAATTTATATGTCAAAATCAATGTCCAATAGAGATCACTACAAGTTCAAGGTGGGTGGGTGTGTAAGAAAAAACTAAATACAAGACACACATCCTTTTCCTTTTCACTTTCTCAAGACCTCCAACCTTTAGATAATGAGAGTGGAATTCTATCTTTAAATCATAGTGAGGCTAAGAAGAGATGATAATGGGAATGTTTGTTTATCTTTGGATTTGTTGATATGTTCAGATTTGATGGTTTATATCTTAGGGTTTTGATTAAGATTTAGGGACTCAGGATTTGAAATCAGGATTTGGAGATTAAGCGTTCAGATTTAGGTATAGAATGATTAAAAAGATCACACTAGATATGTTTGGCATATGAAGATGCAGTAGTTTATACAGTACATATGGACTGACAACGAGGAGCTCGATCAACAATCAACGCGAAGGGATTTCGAAAAAAGAGGCTGAAGAAGAGGGGGCAATGGGAGTTTTCTTTTTTTTTTTTTCTTTTTACCAAGAAGCTTTACATATGTGGGGTTATGTTTAGGCATATGTGGAGCGACAAGTTTAGACATGTGGAGCAAACTCCAAGGCCCATTCAACTCTACGAGGATTTCAATTCCGACCTGAGGCAACCGCCTCCAACGTAGGTCTACCTCCGCTCCAAAGCCCATCCAAACTCCATGTTTCTAAAAAAAAAAGAAAAGAAAAAAAATTCATAGAGATTTAATTTCGGACCTGGGGCGACTGCTCAACATCCATCTAACCTAGGTCCGCCCCTGGCTGTCATTAGCGTCTTAACAAGTGCACTCCTTCATCCGGTTCATTCGGGCAAGAGGTGAGGGTTTTCTTCTTCTTGTTATTTTTAATGCTTAAAATTTTTTTTCTAAAGGAGGGGGAGGGTGCAAGAGAAATTTTTTTTTTTTTTTAAAGAAAAAGATATTTTTTTCTTAGTATTCTTAGTTTTCCACATATGCATGATTTTTAAGTTTACAAAAAGAAAGATATGCATGATATATCTTTTTTGTACTTGTTTGTGTATCCAAATGATCCTTATATATGTGGCCCATCGGTTTTGGAGATTTCACCATTAACTTCACAACCATGTTACCATGGATAAATTATACTTTTAGATCAACCACAATAGATGGTGAAATTAAACCGAGCGTTTAGGAAAGTACTACTCAAAACAAGGATAGTCAATATATATAATTAATGAGAAACTTTTTAATAATAAGTCGATATGTCCGAGTGGTTAAGGAGACAGACTTGAAATCTGTTGGGCTTCGCCCGCGCAGGTTCGAACCCTGCTGTCGACGGAATTCTTTCATGTTTTTATTTTTTTTTGATATCAAATCGAAGGTGGGCCCAATGGAATAACAGATGATAACAAAATGTAAAAAGGGACATGCCGATGAATGGCAAGGCTGTAGTCTATCTAGGTGGGGCCCCACACTTAATAGTTGGGGAACGTGCAAATGTAAAAAAATCTTATTTTTTAGAATTTATGATAGGAATGGTGTTTGGCTTTATTTAAAAGAAATATTTGGGAAATAGACAAATGTAAAGAAAAAAATATATTAATTTTTAGGATTTGGGTGGTCGGCTTTAGTTATACTTGGGTCCACCCTTGGTCAAGTATATGAGAGAGTTATTTTTAGAGAAATCATTGGGACTTAAGGTAAAATAATAGTATTTTTGTAAATAATAATTTGCTCATTTTTATTTAATAGATGTAAGGGCAAAGCTGTCATTTATATAAAAACTCTACATAAATCTCATGGTAACTGTCTATTCTTATTACGAATATTGATTTTGGAGACATGAAAAGTATTAAAAAGAAAAGTTAGGGGCCTATATACAAATACTAAAACCTCAGGGCTTATTTATCAAACCTTAGTGGGGTATATACAAAAAGCTCTTTTTGAAATTCGATTCAAGGGTGATGTGAGTGAAGGTTCAACGAGTGTATGGTTAGGCTTGATGCCAAATCATGGGATCACACCATCACAATCATCCGAAAGATATCAAATCAAAGGTGGCCCAATGGTGTAACAGATGATACCAAAATGTAAAAAGGGCCATGCCGATGGATGGCAAGGCTGTAGTCTATCTAGGTGGGCCCCACAGTTAATAGGTGCATCCAACAAAATCAAATCTCATATCACGGTCGGTTGGGATTATGGAAAGGTCTCCTTAAGAACAAGTGGAAGCCAAGAAAATTAGCCTCACCAGATTATCCTAGCATTGATTTAAAATCCATAAAGTTTAACGGTGTCTTAATTGTAGCTTTTTTGAAATTCGATTCAAGGGTGATGTGAGTGAAAGTTCAACGAGTGTAAGGTTAGACTTGATGCCAGATCATGGGATGAAGATATAATCAAAGGAGCTGTACAAATCAAAGGTGGGCCCTGAGACCTGAGGAGTGTATATACAATCAACTCCTAACAAAACATTATCGGTACATACTATGTATCCGGTAATCTTCCACGGGATGCTCTTGTGAGAAGAGTCTCTCATCGTCTTTCGATGAGAGTAACCATGCCGAGGGCCCACCTTCCACCAATCCGAACCATCCTTGCGCACGGGACCCCCTGAATTACATTATTACTATCGGTTTACATCAATCCGAATAGATTGGACCGTTGGATCAAGGGTCAACTTCCTTTTCCTTTAATATGAGCTGTTAAATCTATAGACTATAGACAGAGGGGGGCCAGATAGAACCCATCATGATGTCTTTCATTGCAATCACAGGAGCATTTCTCAATTTATACAAGGGAGGTAGCTCTCACAGTTCCTATACAATGTAAAATGAACGTATTTTGTTGGACACATTAGAATGAGGGAGAGTGAGATGAAAAGGTCTTGCTGTCCCTTAGACATAGATTTTGACAAAAACCATGCCAAACATATTATCACAGCTTTAGTCTTAACAGTTTCTCACGTTACAACTTCAATGAAATTCAACTAAATAGGAAAAAGGAAGACATTTTTTTTATTTTTATTTTATGAGATAACCTAGTTCAGGCTTTGTTTTTGGCTTTAGACTCTAGCCAGTCCCACTTGTGGGGTTCATGTGTGGTTGGATTTGTTGTGGTTGGGATCTGCTCGTTTTTCCATTGTGCCTATCGTTTTGGATATAGCACAAGTGGGTTCTTCACACTTTTAGACTTTTAAGAAGGTCAGTCACGCTTGGCAAGCCTTGGGAAGGTAAATCACGCTTTCCAAGCTAACTCACACTTTTAGGAAGGTGTACCTTCTTCTAATACGATGATTATATATTGGCTATGCTAATGTAATTGCATTTGCACTTATATTTTTTTGTTGGAACCTATTTGCACTTAACCATGGGCTCAATGTCATTAGCAATTTCTTTCCCTTTCCTTGGCTGCTTGTTACATTGTCATGCCTTCAAATTAAAAGCTGAGATCGGGTTTGGTACTCCAGTGAAAGAATACTATCTGATAATGGACACAGCCAGTGATATTACCTGGATCCAATGCAAAGGCTGCGATCCTCGTTTCCTTCAAACCCAACCTGGACCATTCAATCCTCAAGAGTCAAAGTCCATTCTACTTCCAACTGAGAACCAGTTTTGCAATGGTCCTCGTATCCATAAAGAGGAGAATGTTTGCAGATTCAGCATAACATATGCTGATAAATCCATGGCAGAAGGCTTGATATTCCTTGATAACATCAACTCAGATTGGAGTTCGTCTGAGGAGAAAGAAACACTCAAAAACTTAGCATTCCTTGATTCCAAAAGCCGGTTTTCATACTGTTTGCCGCGCTCCGTGTCGACTGTCTACACCTACCTAACATTAGGAGATGACGCAGCAATCCATGGTCGAATACAGCAAACTTCAATTCTTCCCGGGTATTGTTATAATTATTTGAATATTAGTTTTTTTTTTTTTTCTTCCAACACAAATGTGTCTACGTCTTTTTTGTTCTTTCATTCATTCATCTCACCTCACTGAGCAGATCCCAACCATCCATCTCATCATCACCATCTTTCATTATCGGACTCAACCAAACACCCCTTACACATCTTCACCACTGCATGACCATTAGCCACCAGCACACACTTTCAACCATCCGAACCCATCTCTCACACAGTACACCAACAAATAAGAAACCATTGCCATCTCTCTCTTCCTTCTTCTCCAACCATCGGCCATCTCATCTCTCTCGCATCTCCTTCACTTTGACCAGATCCCAGTACCAAAACCAGAATACTATCAGCCTAACATAGCCGAACCCATAACCCACTTGACTAACCCATGCCTGCTGGATGCCCCACTCCACTCAGGCCCCACCTATGCATCACAGTGGCGGAACTGGACCCACTTATTGACAATCAACTCATCTACATTCGCCCAGCCATGTTAATAAGATATCAACTAGATTAAACCCATTCATATCAGAACTGCTAATTAAAGGGAGGAACAAAACAATGTCCCACTAATTAACTCATACATATAAAGACCACATTGTGAAAAATCCATCTTATCCACCTACATAGGTATAATATTTGAATATGTTATAATATATATATATATATATTTTAAATACTGAAAAGTGAGACCATTTTAAAAGAACCAAAATGCTTGATATGAATGCGAATCATTTCAATGGGCAACCAAGTTAGAAATTTGATAGAAACTTGACATCAATTCACATAATTGACATTCAAATGTGTTTACAAAGTTTTTCTGTTGTAGTATTTATTAAATACATACAATTTAAAATTCTAAGTATATTTGAATTTTGAGTCCATGAAGTTTAAATGAATATCTAATTTCTACCACAAGTCACATATGAACATGCCAATAGGCCTTAAAATCTTATATCATTTTCCAAACCTAAATAACCTTAGACTAGAATGTGAAATCATGGAGCTGGGAGTTTCATCCCTAGCCTGATGAGGAGAATCTGTCAGCATGATCAGATTAAACCAATGAGATACTTAATTTAAATATCTATAAATAGATTTAGGCCTTCTATTGGATAATTTCAATTGCAAGGAGTTCACAAATTAAGGATCAACTCTTATCACAGCCATCTGAAACACTTACTATGATTGGTTCACATTAGCGATGGACCCATGAAACTACCAATTATTATTCAAAGCCACACTAGTGTTTGATCATCTGCACGATCAAGGTGCATCAAAGCCACACATTATTCTTCTCCTTCCCAGGGTGATTTTAAGTAGTGGGCTAGGTCTGTGATGAAGGCACCAATCTATTTTTCGTACATCCTGTTGCTTGCATTAGATCAGATAGATTTACGTGTAAAGAGTGTTCATTGCTAGGCTAACTTAAAATCTTTCCCTTACATAGTAACAAGTCAGTCAGTCAGTCGAGGAAGAAGCAATTAACACATGCTGAATTTTCTCACCCATTTATTCAAGTACAGGGAAGATGGGTTCAAAGGAATCCGAGGACCAAAAATTACAAATGCTGATTACTCCAAAACTTGGGACCTGCTGATCTTACCATTGACCACTGAAATGCATCACCCAACCTTTGATCTCCTCTACATTGTAAAAGTAAACATCATCCAGAAACCAAGACAGAAGCCCCCAGGAGATTCTTTTCTAACTCCTGTTCTTCCAGTTACAATAAAATCCTTTTAGTGATGTAATGACTAATAGAATGAAGTCCTTAAGCCTTGGACCTTTTGAACTCGAACCAAATTTCATAATGATTAAACAACAAACTATCTTGTGTCTGCTTCCCAACATACTCTCCATTTCAATGTTCTCGTCTCGTTTCTCCCATTCTCTCTGTGTTTAGAATTACTTCATTTTGAGTAAATAATTTTATTTATATTGATTATAATAACATAAGAGTTAGATCTTATCTCATCATACTCTCTTTTTTCAGAGATATCTCCGGAGGCTATGTCGTAAGCCTAATTGATATTAGCATCGGTAATCATCGACTAGGGCTGCCTCAGGATTTATTTAAAGAGTCGGACGGTGGAGGAATGCTCATCGACACGGGGACCGCCATTACCAGAATGCATCCGTTTGCATATAAAGTAATTTTGAAATATCTGAGGAATTACTTCTCTGGGCTAAAACCATACGATGGGAGATTTGGAAAAGTTTGGGCGGATCTTTGCTATGACAAAATGGCACATATGCCCGAAATTCCACCAATCACCTACCATCTTGATGGGGCAGACCTGGTGGTTTCCGGAAAGAACTCTTTTTATGTAACTAAAGAATATTTCTGTTTGGGAATGTTAACTGAAAAAGAAGATAAAGATACGATATTGGGATCGTATCAGCAAAAGAACATTAGATTTTTATTTGATATTGAGTCACGTCAAGTATCTTTTGCACCGGAAGATTGTTAATCAAATCTCCGCATGCTTTGTTTGAATTAAGATAATAGAGTCAATATGTTATGTGCATGACTTTTGAGTAAGTCATAATTTTGAAAGTGTCTGGAGTCTAGAGTCAAAGCTTTTTTGCTAGTCGAGAGTTTGTTGTTAGTTTGTTGGAGGAGTTGCTAGTTGCCACTCCTTGGGAATATTTTCTCTTTCTGCATCTTTTGCTGTTGTAAGCCAATAAAAGGTGGTAACTTGCATTAAATAAGATTATGAAATTGAAAACTTAATTCATTGAAACCTTAGGAAATGAGACTCAATATTTTTATTTTGATTAATTGCTACAACCTGATAAATAGGAGAGGAGAGATGAAAGTAACGGCCTTAACTTCCCAGATGGCTCTTCCCTTGAGAAAAATTTGGGTTGTAAAGAAGTATTCCTCAATATCTGTCCATTAAAAAATATAAGGCAATTTGGACTCCAAATGGCTATATCAGTGGATTTACAAACTTCTTTGTTCTTTGTTGCGAATGCAGTTTTCCATGACTTAATTTGGGAATTTATATAACTCATTTGATCTTTATTGATTACTTGCCTTCAGCAATGTGAACATGGGTGATACCGTGACAGCTCTAGGGCAATGGCTAAGAGGCAGGGGAACACCCACATATGTGGATAGGGAGTGGTCGCCTTGTCAGACTTGGGTCAACCCCTAAATTTCACATGATAATTCCGGCTTCGCCCCAAAAACCCACATGAGAATCTTGGATTTGCCAACAAAATCCAACTAACTATTTGGATCCGCCCCACTCTAACGAAAATCCTAGGTCCACCATTGATAACATGAGGCCCACTAAAACATTGTTTGTGACAAAATCCAACCCAATCCATATAAAGATCTGAGACACTGAAAGACATCTTGAACTATATATGGGAATATGGACAGAAGTTTTTTTTTTAGAAAAAGAAATTCATTAAGTTAAGGAGAATAGTTTGTTCCTTCTTGTTCTTGTTCTCTCTATTCTTTCTTAAGGGGAATAGTTATTTCTAATTTTAATTTTTAATGCATCTATATTTGAATAGTTGTTTATTATTTTGTTTTTTAGTCTTTTCTAATTCAAACCCAGGCTTGGCAAGGGCCGTCTTCATGCGAAATGTTATAAATAGTGAATGAGTTCTATAATTTATATGGATTTTGCGATTTCCATGATTGACAGTTGTTCCCAACACCTAACTGTCAGCCTCACCAACTTCTCCAATGGCAATCCATTCTCATTACTGGCATTTACAGTTCCACTAACTACATTATAAGGCAAAATCTTTGGCAGCACCTAATACAATCATCCTCTACCGCTCTTCCTTGGTGCATCATGGAGATTTTAATGTCATTTTCCTGGCTTCAGAAAAATTTGGTCTAAGACCTGTTGCTGCTGCGGTCTATGACTTCATAACATGGTCTTGAACTCAGGTCTCAAAGACTTGGGCTTAAAAGGAAATCAATCCACCTGGTCTAATAACAGAAGTGGTGCTTCTTATGTGGCTGGGCAATTCGATAGAGGCTCTTTCTAATTCAAAATGGAGTGAGCAGTTTGAGGACCAATCTTACACCATCTTCCTCGCCTATCCTCTGACCGTTGTCCTATGCTTCTAACCCACAAAGCCACTTTCTCTCTCTCTGAATGGTAAACTACCCAATGGTGCTAAAATCTAAAATATCTAAAATTACGAAAAGCCCCTAAACTTCCCAAAAATTACGAACTACCCCTACTATACACAAACGACCTCGGACCTGGACGAAACTTCGTAAACATGATTCTAACAGTAAACTGGTCTTGTTTGGCATATAAATGAGCTTAATTAGCTAACATTGCAATGAACTAGGCTAATTACACACCTAGAGTTCTGGGACTTAACATTAAGTTACTTTCTTATACACACAAAATGAACTTGGACGAGAGAGAACCAAAAAAAGAGAGAAGTATCATTGGGAACCAATAGAAAAATGCACTAGAGTAATAAAGATGCTGTTCTTCCTCAAGGCACTTTACAAATGCCAAAGTTTAAAGTGAACAATGAGCATCGTTTCTTTATTGGAATTCATAGAAATCTTATCTGGAGAACCTTGAAGTTCACAGACGTGGTGGAATTCTTGAACGTTCCCTTATACCTGATCATTCAGGAATTCCATCAAAAAGTAAAGGGGGCTGGAATTCACCAGCGAGTTATGGTTCAAGAAAGCTCATACAAGCATGAAGGGAGCCCCCACATGTGGAAAGAGGTGGCGTACACAGAGTTTGAACCTTAGGCAGCCACACCAGAGGTGCCGCTCCTTAACACTTGGGGTAAGGAGTCGTTCTCACCACCAGCTTATATTTAAGAGGCTAAAACCGCTTATTGCTAAAGGTAAGTTCTAAATATGAAATGTCATTAGTGTTTAATCAAACACTCTAAATTATTAATAAGCTCTGAATATTTAAATAAGTGCTTATTTTTAGAGTTACCAAATAGACCCCTTGACATTTCCCAAAGACTTCTCCCTATTTTGACCGCATCTTGGGAAACTTAAGTCAGTGCCAATGATTCGGTCCATGGTTGCTAAATTTATTCTGACGTGCCAAAACTCGTCTTAGTTACCACTCTAGGCCATCAACTTGGGCGGGTCATATGACTCTCAACTGCCACACGGATCTACTGCAAAGCATGCCAGGACCATATGTTGATAATGCTTCTAGTGTAGGAATGAGTTGGGTTTAAACAGGGACTACCCTTCTCTACTCCTATTCGAAGTGAGTTTGGTAGGTGTTTTTTTTTTTTTTTTTTTTTGGTGTTGGGCAGGTTTGGGTTTTGTTTTTATACTCGCCCGCCCATATATATATATATATCACTATAGGTACAGAAAAAATTAATATATGGTATATGGTTTAAGGCATTAACTTAAGTCTTCTAGGAAGAGAAGGTAGTGTGTTCGATCTCTACCTCACACATACCTATTCATCTATTTATGTAAAAAATAAATAAATAAAGGTTTAATTTGACTTGACACAACCCATCAAGGGGTGGGTCCGGTTTGGATGAGATAAATTTGAGACGGGGCGGGTTTGGATTTACCCCAACCCATACCCAACCCGCCCCATTGCCATCCCTGCTTTGGTGAAAACTCCTCTTGCAAAAGGAATTGGGGGTGCTCATGGCCGGGCCTTGGATATGTAATTAGGGCCCATTTAATAATTGGGCCCCGTTCGAATTAAGTGATAGAAAGCCCAAAGACCTCCCCGCCCATCCCCATGTAAGGAATGCATGTAATTTAATATAATTATTCCAAACAATTGATCAAATGCCCACAAAAGTGATAAAAAGCTCGGTTGGCCGGGCCAGATTGACTAAATGGGAGGGCTCGAGCCTAAATTTTACTTCCTGTGTTGGGTTTGGGCCGAACCTCGGCCAGTGTTTCTAAAGCGAATACATAATGATTTATAGGCCTTCGCAAAATCCACAAGGTTAAAAACTTGTACCCACCAAAATAATGCGGGAACATCATTTTGGTGGATAATTTCCTTGATTTGGCCTTTGAAACTCTAATAGGCAGTTAGGATTTGTTACAGTGGAACAAAAAGTGAGATTTGTTGGCAAGTGGAAGAGGTGAAATGTTAGTGGTCGATTAAATGGAGCATTAGAGATGGTTAATGGGTTTAGTTGATAGGGATCCATGGGTGGACATGGCTTGAAATCTTTCGTTACCGTTATTAAAAAAAAAGGGTCATTTGCCCGAGTCCAACCCAAAATGCATGTCAACGCGACTGCACTTGGTGCTGTTGGTCAACCAACTTGAGACACGCAACTCCTATTATATAATATGAAGCGAAGTGGTTTTAAATTGAAATCAGTTCTAATTCTCTCGAATTGATTTTGACACATGGTATGTGCCAAGACTCGAACTCATGACAATATGGATTTCAAAGGGGCAACTCTACCACTACACCACATAGCATCTTTTTATTAATAGTTATTAACAAAAACTTAAAATCAGTTAATGAGGAATGGACCGAGCCCTACTTTGGAATATTGACAGGGAGTTGGAATTTATCTATGAGGTATTAATAAAAATAACTATATTTTTAGAATATTAGCCCCTATAAATACTGTTGTTATTATTTTCATACTCATGCATTATACTTTAAGCATGGGCGATCAAACTTTTGAAATAACTATTTTATATGATTTCCTATATAGTCATTAATTTTCTATGACAACTATTTTACAATATAACTAAACTCAAATATTGATCAACAAAAATAATAAGTTTCATAATTAATAAGAAAATGACAATATTATTGAAAAAAAAAAAAAACTCGCGATAACAGCGTGGAGCTAAAGAGGAAGCGGTTAACTTTCCATGTAACTAATGTGCTACCATATAACTGAGGCGTGAAGACCCCATCTATTAAAAATCACAATCATTAAGATAAGCATCCTTGCTATTTATGGGATACCTCAAATTTTCACCTCATTCTGGGTTATTTCTACGGTCAAATTGATTCTTTAATAAAAAATATAAAATACTAGAGTTTTCCAAATAAAGTTATTTATGTGATTTGGACTCTCCATCATGCCTTTTGTTTGTTAAGAAACTCCCAATATCATCCTATTTCTAGCAAGGCAATAGCATTTGAGTGTTAATAGGTCCCAGTGTCTAAGTGCCATTAATCTAAGGAATTTCAAGTGTGTGTTTGTTCTGATTATATGATTTTTTTTTCTTTTTTTCTTTTAGAATGTGAAATGCTGATTTCTTGGTTGTCTGGTTTATTTAATCTTTAGTCTTTTTTATTTAATCCACTCTCGGTTTTGGGTTGTCTGGTTTCTTTTTTATCTATTGATTTTGCTTGTACACTTTTTGTTAAAAATGCGGAACTAATGTTAAAAAAGAATCTCCAATAATATTGGTCCATCTAAATAAATAATTAAGCTTATTCTTATTATCATGATTTTCTACTTTCTCCAATATAATTCTATTTCTCTATGTCAACAAGAGAACTTCCATTTTTTCCATTCATTTACTTTTAAGTTCATTGTATTTTATTAGAGCAACTTCAATAATTCTTTTGTTTCTTTGTGTCTCCTTTTAGTACCGTCTCAGGTCTCATTTGTATGCTTAGTTTAGATTAGTTTTCAACCCATTTTAAAATGTGAGCATCTTGAGACAATTGGTGCAATTATTAAACGTTTCAATTTGAGAGGTAAACCTTTTTTAATTCATTTACTTTTGAGTTCATCATATTTTATTTGAGCAATTTTAATTATGTAATTTTAATATGATTTATACAAAATAATCATCATTTTAAAATTTCCATAGATTTGCAATATTTTTATGGTTTGTATTTATATGGTTTTCATAGATTGTGAGTTCCTTTTTTTCCCCTTTTTTGTTTCAACTTTTGGGTATTGGGTTCTCCTTGTTTTTTTTTTTCTTTTAAATCACTTCTTATCATGGGTTTTTTTGTGAATTCTCATTTTTCAGTTGTATTTTTTTAATGCTTATTAGTATGAGTTAATTATTTATTTTACTTCCATTGGAGTCTTTAAGTTCTCTTTGTGAAATCTTTTTATGGATTTGTCTCATTTATGTTGTGGCTTCATATTTCTATTTTTGAGTATTAGATTATTATAAGTTGGTTTGGTTCTTCTAAATTTCTTTTATTATTATATTGTCTTTGGATCTTTATTTATATATATTTTTATTGCCTTTTGAATAACATTTATTTCATTTTATTTTGTATTTCTTTTATTATAATTTCTCACTTGTGATGGGATTTTAGGTTTTTTTTTTTTTTTTTTTTTTTTTAATGATGATTTTTCATGAATTTGTGGGTTCTTTTGTCTTTGCCCTTTTGTGCTCCATTATTGATTTTTTTTTTCTCATGAGTGTTTGATTCTTTTAAATTGCTTATGTTATTGAGTTGATTATGGATTTTCATTTCTATGTTTTATTTCTATGTGTCTTTCATATTTTATTGGATTTTATTCAAAGTTTATATTGTTTGTTTGTTTTGATTTTATTTTTTAGTTTTCTTGATCATTAATCTTCAATTTTCATGGGCTTGTGTTATTTTTTTAAAATTATATGGTATTATGTATTGAATTCTTATGGACTTCTTTTTCTTTCCTCTCTCTCAGACTAAAACCTTTTGTATTTAATTTTAAAGGAGCTGATCATAAATTTTTTTAATTATAAATTTTAATATTATGATTATTTTGCCCGTGCTAGTTTAAGTTGATATGAACTAGCTACCCCATCTGCAAAAGCTTAGGCCAGACTCAAATTTATTCTACATGAGGCTAGAAATTTCAGTCACATGCTCATCATTGCATCTAAGGACTATAGTATAATAACAACAAGAGTAGTAATATGCAGACAATCAACAAGAACAAAAAGAGAAGTAATTGTTCAAAATATTATAAGTACTACTACAAATACAATTTGATACCAACCATAATATCGATGAGGGAAAAAGAAAAGGAAAGATTAACATGAGCTAATGAATGAAGGTCATATATAAATAAATTTAACTCAAACAAAAGACGGCTCTAATTTGGAAACATGCTGGAAGCATGACTGGTTCAAGATTAAAGATGAAATATATATCGGACTAACCGTTTCTATTACACGGCAGGGCAGGGGGGCATGACCCATATTGGTGGAGAGGAGCTATGACAAGCTTTTGTCAAGAAGAGTTTTTGGACACTCTTATCTTCCATATTGAAAATGCCCACATCTACAAATTTAAGTGGTATTTCATGGCCAAAACGTTCCATACGATCGTCTGTGAAATATATTCGATTCCCTTCCAATCCTCGGAATTGACTTGCCAGAAAAATCATAGAGGGATTTCGGCCAAGGAAAATTACCCGATCACCTAGGCTTTCCAACTCCACGGGATTCTTTTTGTAATCTCCCGTTTCCTCTAATCCTATCTCGAACACCTTAAAATCTGATGTAGTGATAAAAGACATACTGATGTGTGGATATTGCTGGATGCGATTCTCAGCACAACTCCTCAGAACAATAAAAAGGCTCTTACTCGCTGAGTCCGCCACCAAATAAGGATAAAATCTATCTACTATTATTAGTTCTGTTAGAATTTCTACATATGGATGGGTGGTGTCGATATGGACAACTCCTAATCTTCCACGAAAGGCAATGGCATAGAACTGCCCATTGTAATATATGACGTCAAAGTAGGCTTCACGGGTGGAAGAACTTACGTGAGTCCAGACATTGTCTCCGATTCTACAAAATGCCAATTTTGACGATCTTTCGTTGATGACCATCACAACTGCAGCATCATCAGACATAGCAGCCTTGAATATTCTATGGTCATGTTGAAAATAAGATACAGAAAAATAGGAGGGAGGGTATGCGTTTCCAGGTGGAAGGGTGGAGTAGTTAGGGAGTTGTAATTGGATTCTGCGCCAGGGGTGGAAGAGTTGCATTTCAAGATAATGGTTAACAATGGTCATGATCCATCCGCAAGCATCGGCATTGTTGAAAGACACGCAGCAACGCTTTCCAACCAGCTCTGGGAATTTGACAGGGTCGTAGAGGGTGTTCTCAGAAAGGTTGAAGAAGCTTCTAAATTCTCCCTCTTGTTTTTGTAACGATTGTGGATGGTCATCTTCCTTTTCTTCAGCTCTAGAGTCGGAATTAGGAAGCATCATCAGCCATGGCAGTTGAGGTCGAGCTCTTGTACTCCACCTAGAAACCGACAACCATGATTTGCATACCGCTCCCATGCGGATGGTGTCACGCAGGCTACATTGATTGAAGATCCGATACATCACATCTTCATCGAGGGCAAGCTCCTCAAGCTGCTTCTTATCCATGGAACTCTAAATCAATTAAAACTATAGATGTATTATATAGATTCACGATAAATAAAAGGAAGATATGGAAATAAGAGACACAAAATGAAAAAGAAAAGGAGAAGAAAATAAGTAGCAGAATAATTAAGAAAGCATAAATCAAGGCGCTTTTGCTACATTTTTCTTACTTTAATAACATTCCATTACATTCCAAAAACAAATAAAAAAGGAGAAGAAAAATATAGCATAACTTATGAAAAATTTGTACATCCGAGAAATTGTAAGTTTCTTCCATTTCCCAGTCCCCGAAACCAATAGCTTGATAGCCTTAGAATTGTACACCTCCATTGTTGATAAGTCCTTAAAAATGCATAATTTCACCATCATTTTAGAGTAATTAAGGACTTAATTTTCAAATCATGCACCATTTTAGTGAAAAAATCATGATTTTATGTTTATGGGCATCAAAGTTTGAATTCGAGTCAAAATTCATTGAAAAATCCCATTTTCACATAAAATCATGAATCTCTCTATTTCTTGGCATTGAAAGTCACAAGTTTCTTAACTTTTGATTCACACATGAAATGATGAATTTTCGTTGCACCATTGATTTAACTAAAGAAAACTTGATAAAATGGTGAAATCTTATGCATCTATTTAGTGTGAATTGGGGCATGCACCTTGTAATATTCTTTTCCTATATAAATAGATAATTCTTTGATCATTAATTATACTATTTGTATTTTTGTAGGAAAGTCCAATTTCTTGGGGCCCGCGGAAGAAGTAAATCATTTAAAGAATTCAAGATGGATGGCCAAGATTCAAATAAAACAAAAGAAGAAAAAAACGCCAAGAGAGAGATGTACGTCAAAGATCTTTCATTCAAGAATCACACATCCAAGTGGGGCCCATCATCTCTTACAAGTTGCAAACAAAAAACTGAATTTCAGATTTGGGTCAAGATCTTCCTGAAAATTCAAAAGTCTGAATTTGAAGGAGAATAGGCATGGACGTCCATGGGAGAAGCATTGCAAAGTGGGGCCCACCTTATGTCATGTGTGCAATGGAATCAATTTCAGATTTGAGATGCCTTTTAAGGAGAAAGTGGGCCCATGTTAAGAGATTCTCAAGCCATGAAGAAGTTTAAAAAAAATTCAAGATTCTTTCTAGCCAAGCAATCCAAGTTGGAAGATAAATCCAAAGAGTCCAAGTTTCCTTAAGAACTCTAAAATTTGGATTTCAATCAAGATATGCTTCCAAGATTTCAAAGTTTGCAACACAAGAATTATTCAAAGGGATGTGCACGTCCAAGCAGAGGCAAGCCAAACATTACACGTCCAAGAAAGTGTCCACTTGAGTTTCAAAGTTGAAAATCTAAGATTTGGCAATTTTTCTTAATCTAGGTGGGGCACAAGTGGGAAAGTTGCATGAGATATAAAGAATCCTATGAGATTATGTGCCAAGAAATCCAAGAAGATAACAAGATGGAAAACCCCTAGAAACTCTCTCAAAACCCTCCTAATCCTAATCCAACTAGGACCCTATACTTCAAATCCTTCCAAATCCAAATCCATTGCAACTAACCTTATCAAAAATATATAAAAGGAGTCACAAAGGGCTGGACGTGCAATACCATTCCCCCCCACTACCTTGGACGACCAGCAACATCTTCCCCCTCTTTCCATTATTTTTTCTCCATCTCACCTCCTTCCATCACAATTTCATCCAAGGCTTTCCCTAAGGCACACCACCACCTGGATTTCTACGCCATCATCGCACTGCCGCCGTTGCTACCGTCGCTCCACCATTGTACCAGCCAGTCATCATCTTCCCTTGCTTGGATTTCAGATTGCAAAACGAAAGCCGGTTGGATCGCCGTTCAAGACCGCGGGTCCCTCTCCTCCGTTTAGTATTTCATGTGTCTAGGGTAAGGTTGGATGCATTTTATTTTGATTTAAATAATTTTGTCACGGTTATTTTCTTGTAATGGGTCTTTCATTAATAAATCAAGTTCATGGGGTCTTGGTCTTCACCAATGGGTCAACATCGAATCTTTGTGCGTAGTGACAATGCGCACTTGGTGCGGTGTTCTTGATTTTTCTTGATGACATCAAGCAAAGTAACTATTGCAAAATTTTAGAATTAAAATCTAATTTTTTTATTCTCTGATTTTATTTTATTTTATTTTTATTTTTATGCATCTTCATAATTATTGCAATTGGTTGGACTGACAAATTTTATGGTAAATGCAGTAGTTAGATTAGGTTTCTAGATTAAGATTTTATTTTTCTTTGGTTGTAATTAATTTTATTCAGACTTGTAATTAATTTTTTTTATTAAAGTAGGATTTTTTATTTTTATATATTTTTGATAGGCTAGAATTAGTATTTCAATAGGACATGTTTTGCGCAATTAATTACTCCCTGTGGATCGACCTTGGACTTCAACGAGTTATTACTACAATCGCGGCATTGCACTTGGGGTTGACGATCAATTGTATATCTCAATCTCATGTCTTTTCATCAATTTCCATATTTCTCTCTCAATTTTCATGTTTTCGTCTCTTTTCTCTCGCTCATTCTTCCACCCTTTCTCAACCTACTGTTTTTTTTTCTCTCTCTGCTTAGAGGAGTTACTTTGTTTTGAGTAAATAATATTACTTATGTCTCTTAAATAATATAACTTATATCTCTTATAATGAGAGAAGAATTGATATTATTGGTAGTCTCTTTCTTTTTAGAGATCTCTCAAGAGGTTATATCAGTGGGGCTAACTGATATTAGTATCCGTGATCATTGACGAGGGCTGCTTCAAGATTTATTTAAATAGTCTGATAGTGGAGGAATGCTCATCGATACGGGGATCCCATTACCAGAATGCATCCCTTTGCATATGAAGTAATTATGGGATATGCAGTACTTACTTCTCTTTGTTAAAACCATACGATGATAGTTTATGACAAATTTCATTTGATCTTTGCTATTACGCACAGAAACATACATATGCCAGAATTTCCACCCATCACATACCATTTAGATTGGGATTGGGCAAACTTGGGGGTTTTGGGAAATAACTCTTTTATTGTTCATAAAATCTCCGAAGGCTTTGTTTGGATGTCAAGATAATAGTGCCGAAAATAAGTGCATCAAGCACTTTGAAGTCATTTATGTGTTAAACAAGGTGTTATTATAGTTTATTTACGTGTTAGTTTGTGTTACTTATTTACAGCTTGATTTATATGATTAGTTATTAAGCACTATAGTTAAGCATCTTTACCAGGCCTATAGATACTTCGTTTATGAATTGCATGATGGTACTCTCATTCTTTGATTCTATTTAAAGCACTCTTTTACAACTTGATTTATGTGTAATGCAGGGCTAGACAATAGGTCGGCCAACCCATTGGGTCTAGTCTATAGGCCCAAGGGGACATGCCTTTATTTAAGAGTATTATTTAGTAGTTTGATTTGATTAGAATTAATATTAGTTAGTTTGCTATTTTATTAAGGCATTATTCAGTTATTAGAAAGTATTGTTGCTTAGGGACCAAGCCAACTCCTCTATATAAGGATGTTAGGCCTCATTGTAATGCAGTACTTTATTTCAATCAATTAAAGTTTCTTTGAGATTTATCCTGTGAGGGTGTTTTCTCCTCTTGTGAGGGTGCCCTAGTGGCTGAATCCATCATTGGATTCGCTCAATCATTTGGGAGATTGATCTATTGTCCAGATCATGAATCCGGATTGCGCCAATGTGTTCAGTTGTTAAGCACTATAGTTGAGCATCTTTACCACTGCAATAAATACTTCGTGCATGTTTGGGAGGTCTAATTTTTCCCTCTATTTCTCTATTTCTCTAAAATGGATAGAGGTTTTAAAAAATAGAGTGTTTGGCAACACCTTTTAGCCTCTACATATTTTAGAGAAGTAGAGGCAATGGCTCTACTTTCCATAGCCCCCTTGATGAGGTAGTTGAGAAATAATGGGAAAAAAGAAGAGGCGGAGCTACATTGTTTATGCATAGTCACGCCCAGTCCCCTTTGTTCAATTTTTCTCTAAATCTAGGAGGCCCAATTAAGATCCAAACCGTTGCAAATGTTCACAAGGTCAAACACGGCCAAGTAACCAAATTTCAGCCGTTGAATCATCACCTATTTCGAGATATGTGCGACAAACCGTAAGCCATTGGATATAATTTATTATGATCTATGGGCCCCAAATACAAGATCAAAACCGTTGGATATGTTTGGGAGGCTGAAAACGGCTATGTGGTCAATTTTGATCACATAATACATTGTGAATCTCGAGATATGTGCAAAACAAAAATAACCATTGATGTATTATGCTCAATATTGCATTTGTCCATAAGCAGTAAATTGTTTCAATTTTTATCATAATTTAGGAGCGCGTAAAATAAGATCTAAACCGTTAGTAATGTTCACAATATCAAACATTACTATGAGACCAAATTTCACCCGTTGGATCATTACCAATCTCTAGATATGTGTAAAAAAGTGAGCCATTTGTTGGGAAGTCCCACATCCCACATCGCCTAAGTAATAGGCTTGTTATGTCTTAATATTACCTGTATGGGCCTTTCACCTAGGAGCTTAAGCTTTTGGGTTGATATATGGTTTATTATATGGTATCAGAGCGGGTTTCGATCTTGTCGTTCTTGTGTAGCCCACGTGACAGGCCCGTCCATGAAATCTGTTGGGCCTGCACGTGAGGGGGAGTGTTGGGAAGTCCCACATCCCACATCGCCTAAGTAATAGGCTTGTATGGTCCTTAATATTACCTGTATGGGCCTTTCACCTAGGAGCTTAAGCTTTTGGGTTGATATATGGTTTATTACAATGTCATTTAGAGAGAAGAGACACAGGCATAAGAGAGAAGGAAATACAATAGTATTGTGCTGAAAACGTCCCTTTTGAGGGTCTACCATCTTTCATATAAATAGGGACTGAATGCCCTAATCAATTTACAGAATCTAATCAATCTAGATCCTAACAATTAGCTAACTATCTAATCAATCTAGATCCTAACAATTAGCTAACTATCTAATCAATCTAGATACTAACAATTAGCTAACAACTTTAGTATGTACATGTGGCTTTGACTAATGATAAATATAATGAGTGGGCCTGAATGGGCCTGCGAGTTTGGGCTTGGAACTCCAACATTAACACCCCCCCTCAAATTGATGCCGATGAATCAACAAGCATCAATTTGTCAGTCAAGAATTGATGACGTCGTCGAGGAAGTGCTTTGGTAAAGATATCAGCAGTCTGGAGGCTTGAGGAGATGAACGGGAGGGAAATAACATCGCGTAGATATTCATCCCTGATAAAATGGCAAGCCACCTCGATGTGTTTAGTTCTCTCATGAAAGACTGGATTCTCAGTAATCCGAATGGCACTGGTGTTATCCGCATGTAATGGTGTGGGAGATTTCTGGGAGAAGCCAAGTTCCTCAAGAAGACCACGAAGCCATATAATTTCTGAGCATGCGGCAGACATGGCCCGGTATTCTGCCTCAGTCGATGATTTGGAAACTTTGTCCTGTTTCTTCACTTTCCAAGAAATTAGAGCATCACCCATAAACATGCACCAGCCCGTGGTGGACCTACGAGTATCAGGACAACCTGCCCAATCAGCATCAGAATAGGCAGACAAAGTCATCTGAGAGCCAACAGGAAAAAACAAGCCTCTGTGAGAAGTGCCAAGAAGATAACGAATAATACGTCGAACAGCTGCTAAATGAAGATGATGGGGCTTGGTCATATACTGACTCATCAAGTTGACTGCATAACTGATGTCAGGCCGAGTAGTAGTCAAATATATAAGACTGCCGACAAGCTAGCGATAATATGTTGGATCAGAAAGGGGATCACCACTGTCACTATGGAGTTTAATATTCAATTCCAGAGGAGTATCCACTGGTGTGGAGTTTGACAAACCTGCGGATTCAATTAAATCCATAGTATACTTATGTTGATGCAAAATCAACCCCTTCTCAGAGTGATGAACTTCCAATCCCAAAAAATATTGCAGAGGGCCCAGATCCTTCATATGAAAAGATTGATGCAGAGAAATTTGGAGATCCTGAATCGTGGCTGTATCTGTGCCAGTGATGATGATATCGTCGACATAGACGAGAAGAATGGTGATTCTGGTTGATGTGTGATGCAAAAACAAAGATGGATCATAAGGACTCTGCTGAAACTGTAGCTTGAGTAAAGCATCTTTGAATTTGTCAAACCATGCCCTTGGTGCTTGTTTTAGCCCATACAATGATCGTTTCAGAAGAGCAACGTGATCTTCTGATGGTTTTGGGAAACCTGGAGGCAATCGCATGTAAACTTCCTCTTTAAGATCACCATGAAGAAAAGCGTTTTTCACATCAAATTGAAAAAGAGGCCAGGATTGAGAGGCAGCTATGGCAAGAATGGTGCGAACAGTGGTCATCTTTGCAACAGGCGCAAAAGTTTCTTCGTAGTCAATGCCATATTCCTGTCGGTTGCCAAGGGCCACAAACCTTGCCTTGTATCTATCCAAAGTACCATCTGCCTTTAATTTGATAGAGTAAACCCATTTACTCCCAATAGGTTTAACCGAAGATGGGCAGGGAACAGTAACCCATGTTTGGTTCTGCTTTAGAGCACTAAGTTCTTCTTCCATAGCCTGTCTCCAGCATTCCTGTTTTGCTGCTTGTGAATAAGAAGTAGGAATGGATACAGAGGATAAAGTAGCAAAATATGAAGAATGAGAAAACCCGTATCGATCCGGTGGACGAGAAATGCGAGCAGAACGACGAATAGCAAGTTGAGTGGAAGTTGATGCTGGAGCAGGAGTCTGGACCGGTTCTTGCAAAAGAGGTAAAGTAGTGGCATTTGTTCCTTGTCGACGAGTATACACCTTGTCCGGATGAAATCGCAAAGGTGAAGGAAGACATTCATCATCAAAGGATGGTACTTTAGAAAAGGAGATTTCTGAAGATGAATCAGGATAAGACTGAAAAAGGTACTGATGTTAAAAAAAAAACAATATTCCTAGAAATGCGAATACGCTTGGAGGTGGGGTCATAACAAAACAAAACCTTTTTGTTGGGAAGCATAACCAAGGAAGGCACATTTTACAGATTGTGCGGATAACTTGGAACGTTCATGTGTGGGAAGATGAACAAAACAAACACAACCAAAAGTGTGGAAATTTGTGTATTGTGGTTCCATTTTGAAAAGACGAAAATGTGGAGATGTGTTTTGAAGTTTTGGAGAAGGAAGTCGGTTGATGATATGGGTAGCAGTGGTTAAAGCTTCTGGCAAAAATCTAGGTGGAACGGAGGATTCTAATAATAAACACCTGACCATGTCTAGAAGATGACGATTTTTCCGTTCTGCAACACCATTCTGTTGGGGAGTATAGGGACAAGTCCGTTGGGATATAATCCCTTTGTCTTGTAAAAACTCCTGAAATTGTTTGGACACATATTCCCCCCCTGAGTCGGTCCGAAGAGCCTTAATACATGTTGAAAATTGATTTTGAACATAATTCAATAATTTTTTAAACACATCAAAGACTTCAGATTTGGCATGTAGAAAATAAATCCATGTAAAACGGCTATAATCATCAATAAAAGTTACAAAATACTTATACTGTGAATGAGAAATAATTGGTGCAACACCCCAAACATCACTATGTATTAAATCAAAACTTTTGGTAGCAGAAGAAGCATGTAATGGAAAAGGCAAAGTTTTACTCTTTCCTAGCTTACAAGTGATGCAATCAAGAGCAACATCTGATGATAAAAACTTCATTTTATTAATATGACCAGAATTTAACAACGATAACAAAATGGTTGAATTGGGATGGCCTAATCTATTGTGCCACAACTGCACATTATTCCTAGAGACAACTGATAAAGCAAACAAAGACATATCTGGATTTGGTGTTACTATGTGAATAGGAAACAAACGCCCACACTTAGGCCCCTTCACTATTACCTTCCCCGTCTCCTGATCCTGCACCACACAACCAGAGGAGGAAAAAGAAACATTGCAGTTATTATCAACCAATTGACCAACAGAGATTAAATTGGTAGAAAGAATTTTGGAACAAAAAACATCATGTAACAGTAGAGAATGAGAAATATCACCAACAGAGGTAATTGGTATTGTGGTACCATTAGCAGCATGGACCTGAATCTGTCCATCATATGGTTTAATTGTGGAGAAGTTTTTGGAGGATGATGTCATATGATTGGAGGCACCAGAATCAAAATACCAGTGAGAGGGAGATTTAATTTTACCAGATATACCAAGAGTGGAAAGAGCCTGGAGAATCATCTGTTGGATCATTTCAGGAGAGACTGGAGCAGCAGAAGCAGGTGCCGAAGAAGATGTGGAAGATGAATCAATAGTGTCAGTAGCAGTAATCACCTGGTAAGCTTTTGGATTTCTGTTTTGAGGACGTTTGCGGCATTCATTGATTGAATGTCCAGAGGCTTTGCAATAATTGCAGATCCGCTGCTTGCACTGATTTGCATAATGGCCAAAAGTTTGACACTTGAAGCACTGCACTTTACTCATATCTCAATTTGGATGCTTCCCCTTGGAAGAAGTAACATTTACGGATGAGTTTGGTGATTGAAAGACAGTGGGTACACTATAGGCAACATCAACAGCACCCGAACTAGCTTGGTGGAGCACACCAGATTGCGTCAATTGTCTTTGTTCCTCTCGTAGTAATTCATTGAGACAGTCATCCAGTGATGGAGAAGGGACCCTACTCATGAGATTAGATCTGACTGATTCATACTGAGGCCTTAATTTCATAAGAAATTGATCCCGATGACTAGTTGCTAGTATTACTTGCAATTCGGGAAGAGCTTGTGCAGAAATATTGGCATATTTGATTTCATTTAATTCTGTCCACAAATTCTGAAAACCAGAATAATATTCCTGAATGGAAGAAGTCCCTTGCATATAATTCGCAATTTCAAATTCTAACTGATACTGTCGAGCAGAATTCCCCTGATGATACACAGTTTTCAGATATTCCCACATATCTTTGGCAGTTTTGTAAGGTCTCAAATTCATGAAGAATTGTGGTTCCATGGAGCTGAGAATCCAAGTTTTGACCTTAGCATCTTTTGTGTTCCATGATAGAATTTTTTTTTCATCCTCTGTTGGTTTTGGATCAGTGCCAGAGATATGGCCCCATAACTCTTTACCCTCTAGGTAAAGTTCAAATTGAAAAGCCCAAGAGGGGTAATTTTTGCCATTAAACTTGATTAAGGTGATGTCAGATTTCTCCATTGATAATAATGATGCAGATGAACTAGCAGAATGATTATCAAGATAGGAATAGCAATAACAGAAGAAATGTGAACAGCAACCACAAGAACCAAACCACAACAGAGATGCAGAGATCCACAGAACCCAGTAATAAAAAATTGTCGGAAGCAGAGAAGAAAATGGCACAGCAGTAACACAGTACGCAGAAACAGCAGTAGGCAATAGGCAGCAGGCAGAAACAGTAGTACAGCAACAGGCAGCAACAAATAGAAGATGATAACAGCAACAGGAAGAAGAAAACAGCAACCAGAAGCAGAAACGTGCAACACGTCAGTGGAAGGATGTCCACGTGGGCCCCAGTGGATGATCAGAGGTCTGATCAGAGGTTGGGGATGAAAAAAGAAGCATTTTTCGTAACTATTGGAAGAAGTTCCACTAGAAACGGATCAAAATCCACAATCTTGGACGGCTGTGATGAAAACTTTGTGATAAAACTGAAATATCACAAAAAATACTAGATGGCCTACCTCTGATGAGACAAAAATGCTGGAAAAATTGTGATAAATAAGAGGAATAATAGGCGAGTTTGGTGACTGATTCCGGCAGTTTCTGGTATGATGATCTCTGGTGGGCCACGGGTGATCTGTGATAATCAGAGATGATCTGGCTGAAGAGGATGATCACAGATTATCCCAGAGGGCTTCCAATGCTTGGAAGATGTCTTTGGAGAGGATCACAGGTGATCGGCTGTGCTCTGATACCATGTCATTTAGAGAGAAGAGACACAGGCATAAGAGAGAAGGAAATACAATAGTATTGTGCTGAAAACGTCCCTTTTGAGGGTCTACCATCTTTCATATAAATAGGGACTGAATGCCCTAATCAATTTACAGAATCTAATCAATCTAGATCCTAACAATTAGCTAACTATCTAATCAATCTAGATCCTAACAATTAGCTAACAACTTTAGTATGTACATGTGGATTTGACTAATGATAAATATAATGAGTGGGCTTGAATGGGCCTGCGAGTTTGGGCTTGGAACTCCAACATTAACACCATTTGGTATAATTTTGTGGATTATGTGGGCCCCAAATACAGGATCCAAACTGTGATTTCTTTGGAAGGCTGAGCACGTCCATATGGTCAATTTTCATGGCCTAATACCTAGTGAATCTCAAGAAATATGTGGAAAAACTCTCAACCAATGATTAGACCCTTGTATTACCAAACATCTCCTTTTATTTTAGCCTCTTTTTTCTATGGCTCTTTTTTGTATCGGTCTATATTAAATGGTCTTTAAGAAATAGACTAGTGGTCCCAAACATGGCCTTCGTCTATGAATTGCTTGTAAGAGTTGCAGAAGAGTCCTGTTTTTCTCTTGCTCTCTGTCACAATCTCGTAACTCCTAATAACTCCGGAATCTCTATCATAATCTCTTCTTCAAATCTCAATGTAACTCATGAGGAATCCAACAACTCTTTGATCCCATTTAAAGTCCTCTTTTAGAGGTGATAGCCAAGTATTCTTTCATCCCACCAAATTTCTCTATACCCAATTCTGTGTTCTTCCATCTTAAGTCCTATTTTAGTGGTGATAGCTAGCTATACTTGAATCCTAGCAATTGAATAATCCGCACTTCTCTGCACATACTTCCCAATGGACCCTTTACTTTATGCCTTTAGCCTATGCTAAAAAACCTTTTTGATGAAATTCATGCACTTAAGTGGTATGCAAGGTGAAAGATCTTAAGGGGCCCATCATGGAAAACCTTTTTTTTTTTTTTTCAAACATTCTATGGGGCCCATTGATGTTTGAGATTTTGCAATGGGTGCTGTTCTATGGCTCGATTTGTCTTGGACATATCTATTCAAGGGGTGGACAGACTAAATCTCTCCTATCCTAAACATCTTGACTATATGGAGGGAATTTACATGGTTTTTGTTTTGTTCATATGTTATCCTGATAAGTAGAGAGATATTGCAAATGAGACTCAATGTTTTTATTTTGATAAATTGTTGCAACCTGATGAATAGGAGAGAGATGAAAGTAATGACCCTGACTTTTCAGATTGCCCTTCCCTTGAAAAAATTTCTGGGTTGCAAAGAAGTATTCCTCGATATTCGTCCATTAAAAAATGCAAGGCAATCTGGACTCCAAATGGCTATATCGGTGGAGTGTGCGCTATTTATTTACAAACTTCTTTGTTCTTTGCTGTGAATGTAGTTTTTCATGACTTACTTTAGGAATAACTTATTTGATCTTTAGTGGTTATTTGCCTTCAGCAATGTGAACATGGGCAATATCTTGACTGCGCCAGGGCAATGGCTAACATGCAGGGGCATACCCACATATGTGGATAGGGGGCGGTTGCCCGGTCGGACTTGGGTCAACCCCCAAATTTCACATGATAATTCCAATTCCGCCCCCAAAACTTACATGGGAATCTTGGACTTGCCAACAAAACCCAACTATCAATTTGGATCCGCCCAACCTCAAACGAAAATCCAGGGTCCACCACTGATAACATGAGGCCCACTAAAACACTGTTTGCAATAAAATCCGATCCAATCCATATATAGTTAGTTCCATGTTATTCTTGTTCTCTCTATGATTTCTTAAGGAGAATAGTTGTTAATTTCTAATTCTAATATTTTATGCATCTATATTTAAATAGTTGTTTTGTTTAGTTTTTTATTTTTTTTGTTTTTTCTAATTCAAACCCTGGCTTAGCAAGGGCCGTCTTCATCCAAACTGATGTAAATAGTAAATGAGTTTTATAATTTATTTAGATTCTTCATTTTCCATGATTGGCAATCCAATCTCATTACCAGAGTTCACAGTTACACTAACTACATTATTAAGTGAAATCTTTGTCAACACCTAAGACAATCATCCTCTACCTCTCTTCCTTGGTGCATCATGGATATTTTAATCCCATTCTCTTGGCTTCAAAAACATTTAGTCTAAGACTTGTGGCTGCTGCAGTCAATGACTTCTATGACATGGTATCGAAGTCATGTCTCAAAGACCTGGGCTTAAAAGGAAATCAATTCACCTAGTCTAATAACAGAAGTGGTGCTTCTTATGTGAATGGGCAATTGGTTAAAGTTCTTTCCAATTCAAATTGGATCGAGCAGTTTGAGGGCCTATCTCACACCATCTTCCTCACCTATCCTCTGACTATTGTCCTATGCTTATAACCCACAAAGCTCTCTCTCTCTCTCTTTCTCTCTCTCTTAGTGGCGGACCTAGAATTTTCATTTGGGTGGGGCAAACAATGGTCATTTGAAAATGTCAAAATCAACACCAACTATTAATAATCTCGACTTATTGCATGGGTTTAAACACATGATTTTCCTTGTAAATTAAGTATAAATAACTCATATCCTATTACTAACACTCAATTCCTACATAATCTTTTTAATTACAACAGTATTTTTCTAAAGGAATTAGTCTTTTATTTAAATTAGCAGGATGAAAATCATATTAGCAACCACTCTACAACAATAAAAAAGAAATCATAGAGAACTGCAAAGACGTAAAATATTTATTATACGAAAATAATACCTTTTTTATTGTTTCCTCAAGCTCTTAAGAGCTCCTCTATCATATGAATCCAAATGAGACGAACATAATCATAAACATCATATCGTGATTCAAGAAAAAAATAAATTCAAGAAAATCTAATAACAAAGCAGCTAAAATTCAATACCCAGCATATTAATCAAACAAAATCCAAGGTAGGATGTTACGTGGGTAAATTGGAGTATTGGGTCATTGTAATTGAGAAGAAAAAATAAAATAAAATAAAATATAAATTATAAAAAAGCAAGAATCCAAAATTTAGAAATACAAAAAATATATCAATAATAAATCAAACCTTTTTAACAAAAACATCATATTAGCAAAAACCAAAATAAAAAAAAAAGACCATTAACATTATACAAATCAAATACCTCAATAGCAAGAATCGGCTATATAACCAAAATGCAACTAAACTATCAAACCAAATTGCATATGATTGGTTTCAATGTATGTGGTGTTAGTGCGTACCGCTCCCATGCGGATGGTCTCACGCAGGCTACATTGATTGAAGATCTGATACAACACATCTTCATCGAGGGCAAGCTCCTCAAGCTGCTTCTTATCCATCGAAATCTAAATCAATTAAAAGAATAGATGTAATATATAGATACACGACAGATAAGAGGAAGACATGGAAATAAGAGACACAAGGAAGAATGAACGAATGAAAAAGAAAAGGAGAAGTAATTAAGCAGCAAAATAATTAAGAAAGCCTAAATCAAGGTGCTTTTGCTACATTTTTCTTACTTTAATAACCTTCCATTACAATATTCCAAAAACAAATAAAAAAGGAGAAAAAAAAATATAGCATAACTTATGACAAATTTGTACATCCGAGAAATTGTAAGTTTCTTCCCTTTCCTAGTCCCCAAAACCAATAGCTTGATAGCCTTAGAATTGTAGACCTCCATTGTATCTCTCAATCTCGTGTCTTTACATCAATTTCCATATTTCTCTCTCAATTTTCATGTTTTCGTCTCTTTTCTCTCACTCATTCATCCACCCTTTCTCGGCCTACTCTTTTTTTTCTTCTCTTTGCTTAGGGGAGTTACTTTGTTTTGAGTAAATAATATACTATATCTCTTAAATAATATCACTTATATCAATAATATACTTATATCTCTTCAATAATATTACTTATATATCTTATAATGAGAGAAGAATTGATATTTTTGGTAGTCTCTTTCTTTTTAGAGATCTCTCAAGAGGTTATATCAGTGGGCTAACTGATATTAGTATCCGTGATCATTGACAGGGCTGCTTCAAGATTTATTTAAATAGTCTGATAGTGGAGGAATGCTCATCGATACGGGGATCCCATTAGCAAAATGCATCCCTTTGCATATGAAGTACTTATGGGATATGGAGTACTTCTCTCCGTTAAAACCATACGATGATAGTTTATAACCAATTTCATTTGATCTTTGCTATTATGCACAGAAACATACATATGCCCGAATTTCCACCCATCACATACCATTTAGATTGGGATTGGGCAAAATTGAGGGTTTTGGGAAATAACTCTTTTTTTGTAGTTTTGGGAAATAACTCTTTTATTCTGTTTAAGAATGGTAATAGATGAAGATAAAGATACGATATAGGGATCATCCAAGCAAAAGAACATCAAGTTTTTATTTGACATTGAGTTGTGTAAGTTCTCCTTTGCGCAAGAGAATTGTTCACAAAATCTCTGCAGGCTTTGTTTCGATTTCAAGATAATAGTGCCGACAATAAGTGCATCATGCACTTCGAAGTCATTTATATGTTAAAATGGTGTTACTACAATTTATTTATGTGTCAGTTTGTGTTACTTATTTACAACTTGATTTATATGTATAGTTATTAAGCACTATGGTTAAGCATCTTTACCAGTCCTATACGTACTTCGCTTATGAATTGCATGATGGCTCTCTCATTCTTTGATTCCATTTAAATACTTCTGTACAACTTGATTAATGTGTGGATATTTCAGACTCAATCCTATTTGGTTTTCTGGTAACACTAAGGCTGGATCCTGTATCTGGAAAAGGATCAGATCTTTGGCTAATCTTCTGCAGCTTGGTAGCCATTGGGAGCTGGGGAATGGTAAATTCATCCTGCCGTGGCATGATAATTGGATTGACAAAGTTCCAATTGCTCAAAGATTTCCCCTCCTTCAATTCTCTGGCAATAACTGAGTAGTGAATCTCATCCAGGGTAACTCTTGGTCCATCCCAGCAACAATTCCAGCAGAGGTCCGGAGCTATCTCCTTCAGCAGACCAATCTCCTTCCTCTCTCTGGTACCTCTGCTACAGACAATCTCTCCTGGATAGGATCAGCTTCAGGGGTTCTCACTCTTAGGATTGCCTGGGACACTTTGAGGTCGAGAAAAGCTGCTGTGGAATGGGATGGGCTAGTTTGGAACAATATCCTTAACCCCAGACTTTCTTGCTTCAGCTGGCGTCTTCTTCTCAGGAAAACGCCTACAGACTTCTGGGCAATGCAAAATGGGTTCTCAATGGCTTCTAGATGTTACTTTTGCCACAGCAACAGCGAGTCAGACCTCCACCTTTCTTCTCCTATTCTCTGGCTTACCAGTTCTGGCATTGGCTTCTTAGCCTAGATGGCTCGCCCTTAGCATTCACTCTTTCTGCCTCTTCAGTATGGTCTGCACTCATCAAGGTTGTAGATGGTCATGGAAGAAAATCTGCAGCAGCTATCTTCTTCCAAGCCATCTACATTCTCTGGTCTCTTCGGAATGCAGCCAAGCATCGCAGCATTAGGCCCTCCCTGAAGAAGGCGCAGCTGATTTTCTATGATTTCTGCAGTGGAATGTTTTGCTCTTCTTCAGGTAAGTCAACCCCCTATCATCCAATTCTGAGGTCCTTGGGGTGGGGTGTGTAGAAACCAGGCCCATCAGGCCCATCAAGAAAGGGCCCATATCAAGAAATAACTCACGTGGATTCATGTGAAGATTTTGTCAAATCATTGTATA
The DNA here is from genome assembly GCA_003546025.1 of Camphora micrantha. Taxonomy (NCBI): domain Eukaryota; kingdom Viridiplantae; phylum Streptophyta; class Magnoliopsida; order Laurales; family Lauraceae; genus Camphora; species Camphora micrantha. The sequence goes on along the minus strand of QPKB01000011.1, from coordinate 5,059,529 downwards.
TAGCATATCTTTGTGTACATTCCATTTCTGTATTGATTAGATCTTATAAATAGGCTGTAATCAGATTATAATTGATTGTAATTACAGCCCTTAATTGGGCCATCAAATGTATATAAAGGGGTGCTGATCCTATCTTGGGATATCACCAATTTCCCACAAATCTCTAGTTCATTCTGTTCTCTACACCTTTACATGGTATCAGAGCTAGGGTATCTTCATCAAAGGTCTCAACACATAAAGAGACTGCTGTGACGATTGATCTGATCAACAACAAGGCCCATCTCCGGATTGCCATCTCTCTTTGCATCAATAGAGATTTCTTCATCCTCTTTTCTTCTGTTCAAGCATTAGAATCAATTTTTCTGCAAGAGGATCTCCTTTTACACACAGTCACGTGACTGTTCTGTCAACCTGATCAACAGTGGGCCCCATCTCAGATAAGGGCTCACACCAGCAAGCTGCACCACCAGGGTCGCCCATTTATCCTTGATTTTTTAAGCATTTTTTCAAGATTTATCAGCTTCATCAGGTCAGTGATTTACCCATTTTTCTGGATCGACAGTTTTTCAAGACAGTTTTCCTTTTTTTCTCATCAAAATCACATCCAACCATTGGATCAGACTGGTTCTTCTTCCAATAGGGTCGAAAATCCATCTGGATGTTAACCTGGAAGACTGATTAGTGCATAAATCACTCTGTGAGAAGATCTGGTCATTCTAGTACATAATTTTTGAGCGTCCAGGCACTGTTAAAAAAAAAAAAATATCTACTTGAAGCATTTCTCATCTGACATTAAGTTTTGTGCTAGTCATGGAAAAGGTGGACATTATCCCTGTTAAATTGGATGGAACAAACTACATGAGTTGGTCCTTCCATCTCAAAAACTTTGTGACAGGACAGGGATTGCTAGGATATTTAGATGGCACTATCCTAGCACCGAATGTAGTGAATGCAACCGATGATTCTGGTGCCAAAACACTTGCAACCTGGAACCAGAACAACGCGAAAGTCGTCACTTGGATCCTCAATTCTGTAGATCCATCTATCTCTTTGGCACTTCAAGCCTATACAACGGCTTCTGAGATGTGGGTGCATCTCAAGAATCTGTACCAACAGGCTAACAAAGCAAGACGCTTTCATTTGGACACTGAATTGGCCAAATATTGTCAGAATGATAAAACTGTTCATCAATATTACAGTGGGTTCCTTGCCTTATGGACTGAGAGAGACCAAATGCTCCTACAGTCAGTTTCTGCAGAATTTCTTCCCCAGGCTCTCAAACTACAAGAAGAATTACATGTAAGCCAATTCCTTATGAACTTACGTTCAGAATTTGAGCCTGTCCGCGCTGCTCTAATGAATCGCGAAAAATCTCCAGACTTGAACACTTGTGTCCAGGAGGTTCTTAGAGAAGAAACCAGGCTTAGGTCTGCACAGTCTATTACTAGTGAACCGAAGATTTTTTTCACTAGTCAAGAGCCTGCACCAGTTGATGACATTGCTCTTCTTACTGCTAGAGGTCAGAAACCCCAATGTTATGAATGCAAGAAATACGGGCATGTAGCCCGTAATTGTCGCCAAAAACTATTTTGCAACTATTGCAGAAGAAATGGTCATGTCATCTCCGAATGTACAAGACGACCTCAAAGGAAACCAGAACGACTTCCGAAGCGTGGCGTGGACCCACTGCTCTTCAAGCTCAATCCAACATTCAGCAAACTGCTCAAGTAGCTGATAATGAACAAGTGACCATGACGAATGCTCAGATTCGGGATCTGATAAACTCTTTAGTCAATTCAGCCTTTGCATCAATGGGTATTAATGGTCTGTTCTTTCCTCATACTGCTTTACATACTTTTCATTCTGCTTTGTCTACATCTGTAAACCCATCTATTTGGTTCATAGACTCAGGGGCATCCAACCATATGACGTCAATAGAACAAAATCTGCAGGATACTCAAACTTATGTCGGCAATGACACTATAACCACAGCAAATGGTCAACAACTGTCTATTTCTGGCATAGGTTCCTTGGAATTTTTAACCTCTTCTAATAAGTCATTTGCCCTTCAAAATGTTTATTTTGTTCCACACCTTTCTGCAAATCTAATTTCCGTTGGACAACTTGTTGACTGTGGATATCTTGTTAACTTTTCTCCTAACGGTTGTGTGATTCAGGAACGGCAAACTGGGAAAGTGATCGGGACGGGGAGTAAGCACGGCAGGTTGTTTCTTCTGGACACGGGATATCGTTCTCTCTTTACTTCCTCTATCAATGCTTTTAATAATGTGTGGACCACTTGGCATAGACGCCTTGGTCATCAGAATAATGATTGGTTGATTTCTTTATTCAAACTGGGATGTCTAGACAGAACCTTTAACAATAAAATTATCTCTACTTTTGCTAAATCCAAATGCGAATCATGTTGTTTAAGCAAGAGTCATGTGTTGCCCTTTCCAATTCATTATTCACGTGCTACTAAGCCTTTTGATCTTATTCACACCGATGTGTGGGGGATTGCTCCTCAATTGAGTAGGAATGGGTATAAATATTATGTCAGCTTTATTGATGATCATTGTAGATATACATGGATTTATTTTTTAAAATCTAAATCTGATGTGTCTCAAACCTTTACAAAGTTTTATCACATGATAAATACCCAATTTCAAACACAAATCAAAGTGATTCGTTCTGACTCAGGTGGGGAATACACTTCTTCTGCCTTCTCCTCTTTTCTATCTGGCAAAGGCATTATTCATCAAAAATCATGTCCACACACGCCACAACAGAATGGTATAGCTGAAAGAAAAAATAGGCATATCCTTGAAACAGCTCGTACCCTACTTATAGAGGCGCTTGTCCCTCCACAGTTTTGGTGCGAAGCAACCCACACCGCAATACACATCATAAATCGTCTACCTTCTTCTGTTCTTCACAAGACGTCTCCGTATGAGTGTCTTTTTGGTAAACCACCATCCTATGATCACTTACGAGTTTTTGGATGTCTTTGCTTTGTTCATCTTCCATCCATTGAGAGGAACAAGCTTTCCCCTCAAGCAGCAAAATGCATGTTTTTGGGATATAGTGATGATCATAAGGGATTCTTGTGCTATGACCCTTGTGATAAGAGACTTCGAATATCACGTAATGTTGTGTTCTTAGAACACATTCCCTTCTACTCTCTGAGGTCTAACATACATCCAATTCAAGTGTCATATCTCCCGCATTTCCCAGAATCAACATCTCTTTCTCCACCTCTTACAAGGGTCTATGCTCGTCGTCCAAAAATTACACCGCCAGCTGCTCCTTCACTTGATCCACCCCCATTGCCGGCTCCTACATCCACAGGTACAACTCATTCTTCTCCTAAATTACGACACTCTCGTCGTTCATTTATGCAACCTGACAGATATGGTTTTTCTGCTCTCCTTACCTCTTTAGATCCTATTCCAGTTCCTACTTCTTATTCACAGGCCTCAAAATTACCCTGCTGGTGTGATGCAATGAATGAAGAGTTATTAGCTCTTGAATCTAATTCGACTTGGGATCTGGTTCCAACTCCTTCAAATGCTTCTATTATTGGCAGTAAATGGGTCTACTCTATCAAGGTTCGTTCTGATGGGAGTTTGGATAGGTACAAAGCACGGCTTGTTGCCCAAGGCTACAAACAAGAGTATGGGATTGACTATGAAGAGACTTTTGCACCAGTTGCTAAAATGACAACAGTTCGTTGTTTACTTAGCGTTGCTGCCATCCGCCATTGGCCACTCTGGCAAATGGATGTAAAGAACGCATTCTTACATGGGGATCTTCATGAAACAGTCTACATGAGACCACCACCAGGGTATGCCTGTCCTACAAAACATGTTTGCAAACTGAAGAAATCGCTGTATGGTCTTAAACAGGCCCCTCGTGCATGGTTTGACAAATTCCGCTCTGCCATTCTTCATGCTCAATTTTACCAAAGTCCAAATGACAGCTCTCTATTCTTCAGACGTACCTCTCGTGGTTGTACTATTTTGTTGATATATGTAGATGACATGATTATAAGTGGAAATGATGAGGTTGGAATCTCTGACCTCAAGACTTACCTCATGAAGACCTTCAAAATGAAGGACCTTGGGTCCTTAACTTACTTTCTTGGTTTAGAAATCTCTCGAACAAAAGAGGGTATTCGTGTGGGTCAAACGAAATATGCTGAGGATTTAGTTAAATCCGCCCGTCTAGAAAATGCAAAGTCCTTTGAGACACCCCTAGAGCTCAATGTCAAAATCGGAAGAGATGATGGCAATCCTCTTGAAGATCCAACACTCTTCCGTCGTCTAGTGGGCAGCTTGTTATATCTGACAATGACTCGGCCGGACATATCTCACGCAGTTCAGACAGTTAGTCAGTTCATCAGCAACCCTCATACACCACATCTTCATGTGGTCCATCGCATTTTACGGTACATTAAAGGCACTCTCAATCGTGGACTGTTTTATCCTTCAACAAATTCATTACAATTATAAGCTTATGCTGATGCAGACTGGGCCGGTTGTTCGGATACCCGCCGATCTACTACAGGTTGGTGTATGTTTCTTGGTAACTCTTTGATCTCGTGGAAATGTAAGAAGCAACCCACTGTTTCCAAATCATCAGCCGAAGCCGAATATCGTTCTATGTCTTTAGCAAGTAGTGAGATTGTATGGCTTCGTCGATTACTTAGGGAGTTTGGTGTATTTATTGTTACTCCTACTCCACTCTATGCCGACAACACAAGTGCCATTTGCAAAGAATACCGTTTATCACGAACGGACTAAGCACATCGAAATAGATTGTCACTTTATTCGGCAGCAAGTTGTCACTGATGTCATATCTTTGCCTCATGTTTCATCTCACGAGCAGTTGGCAGATGTCTTCACAAAAGCTCTCCCTCGCGATCGTCACAACTATCTATGCTCCAAATTGCTGCTCTATTCCACCCCGCACCAATTTGAGGGGGAGTGTAGAAACTAGGCCCATCAGGCCCATCAAGAAAGGGCCCATATCAAGAAATAACTCACGTGGATTCATGTGAAGATTTTGTCAAATCATTGTATATAGCATATCTTTGTGTACATTCCATTTCTGTATTGATTAGATCTTATAAATAGGCTGTAATCAGATTATATAGGCTGTAATCAGATTATAATTGATTGTAATTACAGCCCTTAATTGGGCCATCAAATGTATATAAAGGGGTGCTGATCCTATCTTGGGATATCACCAATTTCCCACAAATCTCTAGTTCATTCTGTTCTCTACACCTTTACAGGGTGTTTAAGTTTCCACTCCATCCCCTTCAAGCAGCTTCCCCTTCTCTCAGGTTGATTTCATTAAGCTTGGGTTTGGGCTACCTGGCTGGGGCCGTTGGTGGAAGGGCCAGTTGAAGTAGCATTTGGTTTTCTATGATGGCTACCGTTTTCTTTCCTCTATTTTTGGGCTCTCTCTTTGCCTCTATCGTCAGTTCTGGGTAGTTTTTGTTGTTTGGAGGAGCCCCTCTAGCTTTGTCTTCAGCTGGGTCACTGTCTTTTTGTTGGGCTTTCTCTTGTCCTGTCGTGTTTTCCTTTTTGCTCTTTTTATACAATGTATCCTTCTTTCTCCTTTTTTCTAGGGGCTTCTGCCCTTTCTTTCTCTTAATACCAATTTACCAATTAGCAAAAAACACTTGATTAATGTGTGATGCAGGCCAAACAATAGATCGGCCAGCCCATTGGGTCCAGTCCATAGTCCCAAGGGGACATCTCTTTATTTAAGAGTATTATTTAGTAGTTTGATTTGATTAGGATTAATATTAATTATTTTTCTATTTTATTTAGGTATTATTCAGTTATTAGAAAGTATTGTTGCTTAAGGATCAAGCCAACTCATCTATATAAGGATGTTAGGCCTCGTTGTAATGCAGTACTTTATTTCAATAATTAAAGTTTCATTGAGATTTATCTTTGAGGGTGTTTTCTCCTCTTGTGAGAGTGCCCGAGTGGTTGAATCCATCATTGGATTCGATCAATCATTTGGGAGATTGATCTATTGTCCCGATCGTGAATCCGAGTTGCGCCAATGTGTTTAGTTGTTAAGCGCTATAGTTCAGTATCTTTACCACTCCTATAAATACTTCGTCTATGAATTGCTTGTATGAGTTGTAGAAGAGTCTGGTTTTCCTCTTGCTCTCTCTGTCACAATCTCATAACTCCTAATAACTCCGGAATCTCTATCATAATCTCTTCTTCAAATACAATGTAACTCATGAGGAATCCAACGACTCTTTGATCCCATTTAAAGTCCTTTTTTAGAGGTGATAGCCAAGTATTCTTTCATCCCACCAAATTTCTCTATACCCATTTCTGTGTTCTTCCATCTTAACTCCTATTTTAGTGATGATATCTAGCTATTCTTGAATCCTAGCAATTGAATAATCCGCAACTTCTTTGCACATTCTTCCCAATGGACTCCTTACTTTATGCATTTAGCCTATGCTAAAAAACCTTTTCGATGAAATTCATGCACTTAAGTGGTATGCAAGGTGAAAGATCTTAAGGGGCCCATCATGGAAAACCTTTTTTTTTTTTTTTCAAACATTCTATGGGGCCCATTGATGTTTGAGATTTTGCAATGGGTGTTGTTCTATGGAGCTATTTGTCTTGGACATATCTATTCAGGGGGCGGGCGGACTCAATCTCTCCTATCCTAAACATCTTGACTGTATGGAGGGAGTTTACAAGGTTTTTGTTTTGTTCATATGTTATTGTGATAAGTAGAGAGAAATTGTAAATGAGACTCAATGTTTTTATTTTGATAAATTGTTGCAACCTGATGAATAGGAGAGAGATGAAAGTAATGACCCTGACTTTTCAGATTGCCCTTCCCTTGAAAAAAAAATTCTGGGTTGCAAAGAAGTATTCCTTGATATCCGTACATTAAGAAATGCAAGGCAATCTGGACTCCAAATGGCTATATCGGTGGAGTGTGCGCTATTTATTTACAAACTTCTTTGTTCTTTGCTGTGAATGTAGTTTTTCATGACTTAATTTAGGAATAACTCATTTGATCTTTATTGGTTATTTGCCTTCAGCAATGTGAACGCGGGCAATATCTTGACTGCGCCAGGGCAATGGCTAACATGCAGGGGCATACCCACATATGTGGATAGGGGGCGGTAGCCCGGTCGGACTTGGGTCAACCCCCAAATTTCACATGATAATTCCAGTTCCGCCCCCAAAACTCAAATGGGAATCTTGGACTTGCCAACAAAACCCAACTATCAATTTGGATCTGCCCCCCTCAAACGAAAATCCAGGGTCCACCACTGATAACTTGAGGTCTCTCTATGATTTCTTAAGGAGAATAGTTGTTTCTAATTCTAATATTTTATGCATCTATATTTGAATAGTTGTTTTCTTAACTCTTTTTTTTTCAAACTCGGGCTTAGCAAGGGCCGTCTTCATCCGAACTGATATAAATAGTGAATCAATTTAATAATTTATTTAGATTCTTCATTTTCCATGATTTGCAATATAATGTCATTACTTGAGTTCACAGTTCCACTAACTACATTATTAAGAGAAATCTTTGGCAACACCTAATAAAATCATCCTCTACCTCTCTTCCTTGGTGCATCATGAATATTTTAATGCCATTCTCTTCGCTTCAAAAACATTTAGTCTAAGACCTGTGGCTGCTACGGTCAGTGACTTCAATGACATGGTCTCGAAGTCATGTCTCAAAGACCTGGGCTTAAAAGGAAATCAATTCACCTAGTCTAATAACAGAAGTGGTGCTTCTTATGTAAATGGGCAATTGGTTAAAGTTCTTTCCAATTCAAATTGGATCGAGCAGTTTGAGGACCTATCTCACACCATTTTCCTCACCTATCCTCTGACTATCGTCCTATGCTTATAACCCACAAAGCGCTCTCTCTCTCTCTCTCTCTTAGTGGCGGACCCAGAATTTTCATTTGGGTGGGGCAAACAATGGTCATTTGAAAATGTCAAAATCAACACCAACTATCAATAATCTCTACTTATTGCATGGTTTAAACAAATGATTTTCTTTGTAAATTAAGTATAAAGAACTCATATCCTATCACTAACACTCAATTCCTACATAATCGTTTTTAATTACAACAGTATTTTTCTCAAGGAATTAGTCTTTTACGTAAATTAGCAGGATGAAAATCATATTAGCAACCACTCTACAACAATAAAAAAGAAATCATAGAGAAATCCAAAGAAGTAAAATAATTATTATACGAAAATAATACCTTTTTTATTTTTTCCTCAAGCTCCTAAGATCTCCTCTATCATATGAATCTAATGAGACCAACATAATCATAAACATCATATCATGATTCAAGAAAAAAATAAATTCAAGAAAATCTAATAACAAAGTAGCTAAAATTCAATACCCAGCATATTAATCAAACAAAATCCAAGGTAGGATGTTTTGGGGGAAAATTGGAGTATAGGGTCATTGTAATTGAGAAGAAACAAAAAAATAATAAAATATAAATTATAAAAAAGCAAAGAATCCAAAATTCAGAAATACAAAAAATATATCAATCATAAATCAAACCTTTTTAACACAAACATCATATTAGCAAAAACCAAAATAAGAAAAAAGACCATTAACATTATACAAATCAAATACCTCAATAGCAAGAATCAACTATATAACCACAATGCAACTAAACTACCAAACCATATTGCATATGAATGGTTTCAATGTATGTGTTGTCAGTGCATAAAATACAACTACTTTATTTGTGTGTAGAAAGAATGACATACATTTTTAAGAAGAAAAAATTAAATTAGAGATTCAATTCATCGAATCCATTTGCAAGAGGGCATTTTGCCCATTTCCTTTTGATTCAAGGGTAGAGATCTCATCACTATCTCTTATTTGTATAGAGAGAGTAGTGTTGTTGGTGAATCCAAGTGAGGAGGAAGAAAGAGAAGAGAGAATCATAGAAGAAAAAAGAGATTGAGAGAGAGAGAGAGAGAGAGAGAGAGAGAGAGAGAGTGGTCCTTTGTGTCATGCTATTGTATAAGTTGGACTACTTGAGCCTGAAGTGGAAGAAGGAGAATGATTGAGTGGAGGGTTGCGGGGTTTTTTGTTTGGGAGATCTTTGAGACCATGAGCAAAAACCTATTGATTTTTCAGACCTAGGGTGGGGCGACGACTTTACTACAATAGGACATGGGCCAGGTGGCCCATGCAACCTTTTGGCTTTTTTGGATCGTACTTGGGGCGACCACCCCAGGTTCCTATAACATAGGTCCGCCTCTGCTCTCTCTCTCATGGTAAAGCTACAATCTCATACCACAACTGCCCTTTCAAACTCGAGGAGATGGACCTTTCATCCCTCTTTTTTACAATTGGTTGTAAGCAATGTATATAATCCATACCCATGGACTTTTTAAAGATATAATAGATGACAAATAAAGCATTCCTGCCACAAAGCTCTTGACAAAGAACTCGCAAAGACCTGACCTACTCTCTACCAATGTTGCAACACCACTAATGAGATGGCAAGTTATAATGGTAAGAATACGGACCATGACCTCTTTATAGAGTCTTTGGGTGAGATGGAAGGTATCCTCATCGCCATCCTTTCATCTGCCAAAGACATCCATTTACAAAATTCACCACCAATATTCACTACACCTTACCGAGAGGTGGAGTTCATTGCGCCTTACCAAGAGCTAGTGTTTTGGTTTCTCAAGGAACGTTTGGCCTTCCCAACACAATTTACTACATGTGGTAGTATGGTAGTCTGAGGTGTACCATAGCCCCTATTATCCCAAATTGATCACAACCGTTAATGGGCTAGTCCGATATGCTCATCACAAATCAAGGGTCTAAATCTTGGTTTCGAAAGCGCCGATCTATGAAAGCTCATATCCATATAGAAAACCTAACATTCTCTCACTTGGGCTATATAGATCACAACAAAATTTTATTTTCTTAGGAAAAGTCCTTTTTAAATAAAAATAAATTCCTTAATAAAAAAAAAAAAAAAAAAAAGAACTGTCTTGGATCTTGTAGGAAAATACTTGACAAGTAGCCACTCAATGTTTGAAGGAAAAACCAACCACTGGATTTTAAACACCTCAAAAGATCTGGTTTATTAAAAATACTGACAAAGTCATGGCAGTCCATACATACATCATTTAGAAACATACGACCAATCCATGTTTACTAATACCACTATCTCAAATGACATAGATCTTCATGTGATGTTTGTGCAGTTATGGAAATGACATGCTCATTGTGATCATTCATGTCCATTTCAGCTCATAGGAACTGCCATTTGTTCACAACTGAAAAGCATAATCCCCATTGAAGAATACAAGACAAATTTTTTTTTTTTTTTTCATTAACCAAGTACATCAAATGACTCAATAATCCCCACTGAAGTAACATGTTCTTTAAATTGCTTAGGAGGTAAACCCTTGGTCTAAGGGGTCTGCCATCAACATATGTGTACTAATATCCACCATAGACACTTCTTTATTCCATAACAGTATTAATGAAAGAAGACCTTGAATTTCTAAGGTTTGTTTAATGGGGTAAAATAACTTTTCCAGATAGTAGTAAGAGAGAGAAAAAAAGAGTACCTTAATAGGGGCTGGTTGGGTCATGGGTGTACGAAAGAGATCCTCTGCGCGGGGGACGAAGAGAGAATAAAGAGTGATGCGACAAGGCGGAGGGAATAAGAGGGCTTAAATAGCGTGATGACAGAGAAACATAGAAGAGAAGAAAGGAGTACAGTTCGAGTAGGGGAGCGAGACGATGAGAATGGCCGAATTCGGAAGGGAGAGAGAGAGACGTGGGCAGGGCTTATGGAGGTTGAGACCGATTGATCGAGGTTTTTTTTCTATTTTCGTTGGATTTAGTTTTTTTCTTGTTTGCTGGTAAAACAGTAATATATCTAGGTACGTAAATGGGTATTTGATTCTCCGATTATTTAGAGGTTTTTATCCGTTAAAAACTGGGTCGGGTCCAGGTTCATCCTGATTTAGACCCGTGGACCCGAGACCCGACATGTTACCTCAATTTTTTAAAATTTATTCTAAAAACTATGTTGTTTTAATATGAGACTGTTGTTAGATCCGAGCTCGGATCCAGACCCGTCTCATATATGATTCTGGTTCCGGTTTTAGAGACAAGAGAAAGGTTCCGAAACGGTTCCGGATCCAGATCCGAGTCCACCTTGGACTCTGACAAGAACTGACCCATTTACAACCCTATATATAGCCTTAATATAAAAAAAAAGAATATAACTGGAAAAAATAAAAAGTATGGATTACATGATCCAAACAGATACAAAACAATCCAAAACAATAAATAAAACACAAAAACAATAATTAACCAATCGAGGGTTTTTTTTTTTTTTTTTCTGGCTTTGAGGATGTTTTAACTGATGCGAATAATATATAAACTCAATAAAAAAAAGAATAAAACAGAAAAAACTAATATTGCTTGGAAAGAAGTACCTTTCTTCTTTTGTTTTTGGGAACGATGTTGATAGTATGGAGGGTGACAGCAACTTTGCAGATGTAAGTGAAGAAGAAGATTTTAAACAAGGAATGGTAGAGAAAATGAATATTTATTGAAGAAAGCAGAAGTTTCTTCCGATTAGGAAAGATAGAGGTAGTCTTTTCTCATTAGATTTAGAAGTTGATCGTTAAAGGGTAAATTAGAAATGAGGAAAGCTACGGGGAGATTAGGGAAGTTATAGCATATGGAAAGAGTATTTAGTAAAGAAGGAGAGTTCTAAGGTTCTCATTCAATAGATAGACATTAGGAATAGAAAAGATTAAGTTTGACCCTAAACCCATGCCCCTTATCATTTCATTTGTGGCCCACAAGTTTAATGACTTCATATTAAAAAAAATATATATTTAACCCACGATCCAACGGTTCAGTCCATTCGGATGTGTGCCAATCTTCGGGATTAGTGACTATCAAGGGGTTCCCTATTTGTTGCTAAGTTTGAATGGGTTATTAGTTTGACCCCGCAAAAAAGTTCTAAAATATATAGGTGAGAACTAGTTTTTACTTGAATATTTCTCATATATATAGATATATATATATATATTATTAAAGGAGTTAAAAAAAATGAGGTTTGATTTCTCTTCACCAGTTTGAATGGGCCCCGCTTGGATAGATTCAATGACCTGGATGGTTTTTTTTTTTTTTTTTTTTGGGTAAAAAGAAACTTCATTAAAAAAAAAATACACAAAACCAAAGCCAAAACAACAATTAGAGAGGGGGCAACCAAGGCCTAACCAACTCTGGAACAACATCCTCCCTACAAAAACATCGATGTTATTAGTCATAAAAAATAGTTATTAGTGAGACAAATTTGGTGTGGTTCGGAGTGAAAAAAATAAAAATAAAAAATTGCAGGCTTGATTTCTCTGCACCTGTTTAAATGGGGCCAACTTGGATAGATTCAATGACATGAATGTTAATGATACAAATAGTATTGCATGATTAGGAATATAGGTCCCAAGTTTTCTAAGAAACTTTTATTTAGAGATTTTAGGATGAGATACATTTACAGTAAAAATCAAATGAGTGGAATTCTTGGGCCGATGTTGTTCCAAAGTGGGTTAGGCCTTGGTTTCCCCCGGTTTGGTTTTTGTTTTGGCGTTGTTTGTTTTCAATGATTCCATTTGGCTCAAGTCCAAGATGCAATTTGTGTTTGATTTGGCTAAGGTCCAATGGAGCTTTTTGATTAATTGGGTAAATGAGGTATCAATTGACAGCATTAAAAATATTTTTATTTCTGATATTAGCATATTTCTGTAATATAGTGGAGAACTTTTTAAACTGTTTTGATGCAGACTCGAAAATTCACTATTACGCCAACACACTCATGGCCGAGTGGTGTTGCCACCCTTAGTTATCACACACATATCCAGTCGTGATTCATCTTTAGGTCTTCAAGTTTATAGTATCACTCATGAGAGCCTGAACCAAGCCTGGCCCACATTATGCAAGATTGGGGCTATGTTGTTAGGCTTGTGTGTTGTACCTGGTCTAACTTCATGGCCCATTTATGAAATGGATTGGGCCTCTGTCAATACATTCTGAGAGTCCCAAAGGGCCTATGTATATACCACAAAAGGTGTTTATATTCACGAATGGGCTAGGCCTGGGCTGAGTATCAGGCCCATGTTCAGGATCGGGGCCTGAGTATTAGGCCCAGAAATTAAATGGGAAGGATAGGACAACCTTCGGCCAGTTCATGAACACCCTCACCATTGCCCCATTTATAATAGGAACCCACCGTGAATATACCATGGGCCATGGCTGACAAAACTCGGGCTGGCCAACTCATCAATGTTACCTCAATTTTTTGAAAATCTATCCTAAAAACAATGTTTTTTTTATATGATACTCTACCTAGATCCGGTTTCGAAACGGTTTCGGTTCCGGAGCCAAGAGACAGGTTCCGAAACGGTTCTGGGTGACCCGGATCCAGACCCGTCTTATATATGGTTCCAGTTCCGGTTCCGGAGCCAAGAGACAGGTTCCGAAACGGTTCTGGGTCCGGATTCAGTTCCACCTTCTCCTTAACGGTTCCGGTTCTAAGTCCACCGTGGACCCGGACCAGAACCGACCCGTTTACAACCCTATATTGGCACCCTTAGTTATCACACACGTATCTAGTGATTCATCTTTGGGTCTTCACACTTTCAGACATTTAGGAAGGTAAGTCATGCTTGGCAAGCCTTCGAAGGTAAGTCACGCTTTCCAAGCTCACTCACACTTTGAAGGTGTTCCTTCCTCTATCATTAATAAGATGATTATATAATGACTATGCTAAGGTAATTGCATTCGCACTTATTTTAACTATGGGCTCAATTTCATTAGCAATTTCTTTTGTTCTGCTTGCCTTGTTACATTGTCAAGGCTTCCATTTGAAGCTGATTAGTCCCGAATCCTCTCAGTCCCCTTTCTATGCAGAAAATATTTCAGAGATACAAAATGTGAACAGAGGATTTGAAATTACTAGAGCTGGACGGGGAAAAACGAAACCAAATATTACTGCTGTCCCACTCAATTATTCTTCTTCTAAATACATCACCCCTAGATTAGAATATTTCCGGTCAGATTATGTTGCAGTGATTGGCTTTGGCACTCCCGTCAAAGAATACTACCTGATTATCGACACAGGTAGTGATATCACCTGGATCCAATGCGAAGGCTGTCATCCTTGTTTTCCTCAAAACCAACCAGGACCATTCCAACCTTTACAGTCGCGTACCGCTGTACTTCTTCCAACTCGTCACCGGTTTTGCAATGGTCGTGGTATACATCGAGAAAATAACGATTGCAGATTTAGAGCAAGATATGCTGATGAATCCGTGGCAGAAGGCTTGATGTTAATGGATATGATTACCTCACATTCGAGTTTGTCGCAAGAGAGACAGACGGTCAGCAACTTTGCGTTCGGATGCGGCCTTAGTAATTCTAATTTTGAGTTTGAAGAAGGGAATAAGATAGCAGGGATTTTGGGGCTAGGATTTTCTGATGTTTCTCTTCTGCACCAGACCTCCAAAAGCCGGTTTTCGTACTGTCTGCCCCGCTTGTCCACCCCCTACACCTACCTGACACTAGGAGATGATGCAGCCATCCATGTTGGTCGAGTGCAGCATACTCCAATTCTTCCCGGGTATTGTTATCATTTGAATATTAGTTTTTTTTTTTTTTCTTTGCATCTGTTTTTTCTTTCATTCATCTCATCACTGCACACTACTGAACATTGTGGGGAAGTACTAGCAGGTCAGGTTGAATATTGGAAAGAACTAAATGAGAGAAACAAACAGAGAAGAATCTATGGAAACTTGGAAGAATCTTAGCTCTGACACAAGTGAAGATTATTGGTCTCTTATCATATATGGCGGGATGGTTGCAGTTACGCTGGTGATCACCAGCAACTCAGATTTCTCTAGACTGTATCTCAGGAATTAATACCATCACCTCAAACTCTACCCAATGAGATGATATATATCCAAATTGGTGGGCAAGTCACGAGTTGTTGGGGGAAACAGAAGCATATAAGATGGAGACCAATAATCATCACTAGCATCAGAGCTAACACATCCATCTCATCATTACCATCTTTCATTATTGGACTCAACCAAACAGCCCTTAACACATCTTCACCACTGCACCATCAGCCACCATTTCAACCACCACTTGACCAACCCAGCACAACCCCATTGCATCGGGCCACCCCACTCAGGCCCCACCTATGCATCACATTGGTAGAACTGGACCCACTTACGAAAAGTTTCATCCCACCGTATCCATTAACAATCACTCATCTACATTCGACCCCGGCCCATGATCAATTGTTGAACCATACCGCATTAACCATCTCGGGCTAAGACATCAACTAGATCAAACCCATCCACCCATCCATGTCAGAACTATTAATGAACAAAACAATGTCCCACTCATCAACTCATACATATAAAGACCACATTGTGAAAAAATCCATTTTATCTATTTGAATATGTTATAATATGTCTTCTTTTTTTTTTTTTCAATACTGAAAAGTGAGACCATTTTAACCAAAATGCTTGATATGAATGCGAATCATTTCAACAGGCAACCAAGTTAGAAATTTGATAGAAACTTTACATCAATTCAAGTCATTGACATTCAAATGTTTTTACAAAGTTCTTATGTTTGTAGTATTTACTAAATCCTTACAGTTTAAAATTCTAAGTATATTTGAATTTCAAGTTCATGAAGTTTAAATGAATATCGAATTTCTACCACGAGTTTAATGGGGCTCCACATATGAACATGCCAATAGGCCCACCTGATGAGGAGAATCTGTCAGCATGATCAGCTTAAACCAATTTGATATAAATATCTATAAATAGATTTAGGCCCTGTATTGGATAATTCCAAGGAGTTTACAAAGTATCGACTCTTATGACAGCCATCTGAAACACACACCATGTTTGGTTCACATTAGCGATGGACCCATGACACTATCAATTATTATTCAAAGCCACACTAGTGTTTGGTCATCTGCCCGATCAAGGTGCATCAAAGCCACGCATTCTTCTCCCTCCCATGGTGATTTTAAGTTGGGGGGCCAGGCCTGTGATGAAGGCACCAATCTGTTTTTTCGTGTATCCTGCTGCTTGCATTGGATAAGACAGATTTGCACATAAAGAATGTTCATTCCTAGGCTAGAACTTGGAATCTTTCCCTTACACAGTAACAAGTCAGTCAGTCAGTCATTCAAGAAGCAATTAACACATGCTGAACTATCTCACCCACATATTCAAGTAAAAGTACGGGAAAGATGGGTTCAAAGGAATCCGAGGGCCAAAAATTACAAATGCTGGTCCCAACTCCAAAACTTGGGACCTGCTGATCTTACCATTAACCACTGAAATGCATCACCCAACCTATGATCTCCTCTAGATTGTAACCGTAAAGATCATCCAGAAACCAAGAGAAAACAGAAGCCCCAGGGAGATTCTTTTCCAACACCTGTTCTTCCAGTTACAATCAAATCCTTTTAGTGATGTAATAACTATGAGAATGAAGTCCTTAAGCCTTGGACCTTTTGAACTCGAACCAAATCTCATAATGATTAAGCAACAAACTATCATGTTTCAGCTTCCCAACATATTCTCCATTTTAATGTTCTCGTCTTGTTTCTCTCAATCTCATTCATCCGCTCTCTCTCGGCCTGCTTCTTTTTTTTGTCCTCTCTGTTTAGAGTTAGTTCGTTTTAAGTAAATCATTTTATTTATATCTCTTATAATAAAAGAAGAATTGATCTTATCTCGTGATACTCTCTTTTTTCAGAGATCTCTCTGGAGGCTATGTCGTGGAGCTAATTGATATTAGTATTGGTAACTATCGACTAGGGCTGCCTCGAGATTTATTTAAAGAGTCGGACGGTGGAGGAATGCTCATTGATACGGGGACCCCCTTTACTAGAATGCATCCGTTTGCATATGAAGTAATTGTGGCATACCTGAGAACTTACTTCTCTGGGCTTAAACCATACGACGGGAGATTCGGATCAGTTTGGGCAGATCTTTGCTATGAAAAAATGGAACATATGCCTGAAATTCCAGCCATCACATACCATTTCGATGAGGCAAACTTGGTGGTTTTGGGAAAGAACTCTTTTATTGTAACTAAAGAATTTTTCTGTTTAGGAATGTTAACAGAAGGTAAAGATACGATATTGGGATCATATCAGCAAAAGAACATTAGATTTTTATTTGATCTTGAGTCGCGTCAGGTATCTTTTGCGCCAGAGGATTGTTAATAAAATCTCCGCAAGCTTAATTAAGGAGAATAGTTTGTTCCATGTTGTTCTTGTTCTATTTATAATTTCTGAAGGAGAATAGTTGTTTCTAATTTTAATATTTTATACATCTATATTTCAATAGTTGTTCTTTGTTTCTTCTAATTCATACCTGGGCTGAGGAAGGGCCGTCTTCATGCGAACAGATATAAATAGTGAATGAGTTCTATAACTTACATAGATTTTGCATTTTCCATGATTGACAGTTCTTCCCAACCCTAACTGTTAGCCTCACCAATTCCTCCGACGGCAACCCAGTCTCACTACTGGATTTTACGGTTCCACTAACTACATTATTAGGAGAAATCTTTGTCAGCACCTAATACAACCATCCTCTACCCCTCTTCCTTGGTGCTGCATGCATCACGGAGATTCTAATGCCATTCTCCTAGCTTCAGAAAAATTTAGTCCAAGACTTGTTGCTGCCGCGGTCAATGACTTCAATGATATGGTCTAGAATTTGGTTCTCAAAGACTTGTGCTTAAAAAGAAATCAATTCACCCGGTCTATTAACAGAATTGGTGCTTCATATGTGGCTGGGCAATTGGATAGAGCTCTTTCCAATTCAAAACGGATCGAGCAGTTTGAGGACCTATCTTACATCATCTTCCTAGCCTATCCTCTGACTGCTGTCCTATGCTTCTAACCCACAAAGCTTCCTTCTCTCTCTCTGAATGGAAAAGCTCCCTTCTCTTGCCACAACTTCCCTTTCAAACTAGAGGAGATGTGGACCTTTCATCCCACTTTTTTACAATTGGTTGTAAGCAATGTATATAATCCATACCCATTTACTTCTCTAAGATATAATAGATGAAAAATAAAGCATTCCAGCCACCTTTTTTTTTCTCTTTAAAGTGTCAGGATTGGTATCCCATGTTATTCTTGAATGTCATTGCACTTTTTTTTTTTTTTTGCCAAAAGGGAGAATTATATTAGAAACTATAGCTATGAAAAGTACAAAAGATTACAACCCACGTCCATATTAAATAAAACAAAGGAAAACAAAAAAGATCCATGGCCCAAGAACAAAACAAAACGAACCCAGAAGCAAAACCCATAAAGTTTGATCCTAAGACCAGTAGTCATGGAGGTTTGTAGTCTGAATCATCAGATATTAGAATAGTTATATGTGACGTATTTGAGTTTGTGTCAACATGATAGCAGAAGGCTCTAGTATATTTTGCTGCAGTCCTCAGCCCTTGGTACATTCACGGATCTTTTGCAATAAGAGATCCTCCAAATATGAAAGCTTGTCAGCAAACCTATTGTTTTCTTCTAGATAGGCATTATATCCCAAGCCATATTGACTGCTTGTTGCACAGAAGAAACCGCGACAAGGTTGTCCCACTTAATTTCAAGAGATGAAATCTCCAATCCGTTTCAGAATTCGAGCCCTTTCTCCATAGCCAATAATTCAGCTTCTAGGGGGTGCATAGACTTGACTCTACCAGCAAATGCAGAGAACATATTTCCTAGGGGATCTCTGATTATACCTCCAATACCAGCTGAAATTGAGGCTTGATTGAAGGAACCGTCAAAGTTCAACTTGAACCGTATTGGCGGAGGGAGCCATTTGTCTGGAGGAGCCCGCGTAGAATGCTGGATATGCATAGAATTGTGTTAAGTTCCACTGCAGAAGGTGAGTCATGGCTTTATTTCTTACCTGCTGGGCTGGGGGATGTTTATCGAAACTAAGGTTATTTCGGGTATTCTAGATATAGTTGGAGACAATGGCTCCTAATTTGATCATGTGTATAGAATTGCATTTAAGGAACGATTCCAATAGGTTGTTGTATCCAGTTGGGCTATCAACGGCACTATGGAAAAGTTGCCAAACCCTTAACGAAAAAGAACATTGGCAAAAAAGGTGGGTAACTGTCCCCTCTACTACATGGAATAAAGGGAAGAGGGGTGAGGGACCTTCCATCCAACATGGCAACTTATTACTTATAGGAAACCTGTCATGAAAGCATCTCCACAAAAAGGTTTGGAGCTTGGGAAGGATAGGCAATTTCCACACTCTCTTCCAGAGGAGTTGAGGACCATAGTAAGTACCCTCTCATCTTCATTTTTTGCCGTTGGAAGCTGAGAAATCATGCATTCTTTAACTTCCATAGAGGGGTTTGGCCTGCCTGAGTTGGCGTCTTATGCACAGGAGAACTCCAACAGAAGATTGGTCTCTGGCATCAAGATGCCACAACTGCTTCAAAAGAGAGGAAAATGATCTGCACCTGTTTTCCTCTTGCACCTTGGCCCGGTAGTTCTGGATCTGGCTTCTCAGCCCTTGTGGAGTTATGCCCCCCTCTCCTCTATCTGCTTCAGCTATATGGAAGTCAATTGCTAAGGAAGGACATGTCTCTGGAAGAAAGTGTGCTGCTGCAATCTTCTTGCACGCCATCTTTGTCCTATGGTACCTCCGGAACAACTCAAAGCACAACAATAGGAAGCCATCCCTGCAGAGAACAAAGGCAGTTTTCTTGGATCGATTGAAGAGTATGGTCACTTCAGTCCAAGGTCAGATTTCGGCCTTTGCTCCTCATCCCATCCTTGTCTTCTTCAGAGTGTTTATCTAGTGCTTTTTGATGGTCGTTTTGGAGTTTTTCGATCCTCAGTGTAATTTCCTTTTAGCCTCTGTTTTTTTGTTTGGAAAGGTGTCTCTGTTCGCCTCCCTGTTAGGCAATTTCTACTTCTGAGGGCTTCTCAGCTCTCTGTTTTCTGTTTTTTTGTTCTTTAATACAATTTTACCTTAAAGTAAAAAGATAAAATAAAACAATGGCATAAACCCCTCTAAGGAAGTTGCAAGCTCCCTAGAAAGATGATCCTCTCCCTTCGGTTTTCATTCTTTGTAACCAGCCTTCTCCAGACAACATACTGGGATCTTTATTTTTTTTTAATATTTTTTTTTTTAACTGTGCCTGCATGTTTTAAGTGGAGTTCTCTGTTTTTCTTTTGCATGCCCCCCACCTCCCCAACCCAAAAAAAAAAAGGTGCCTTGACCATAGTTGATAGTCTTACCCCAGCTGACCCACAATATCGTGGGATTGAAAAGTTTGTTATGGCTATGCCTCTTGCTTAGGCACTCATTGGAAGACCATCAGCTATTCTAATTAAAAGGATGGTGGAGAAAGGGATTCGACAAAGTTTTTTAGCGCTGCCATTGCAAGATGGTGGAGGAAGGGATTGCATCTCTATTGCCGAAGTGCCAAAGTGGTTGAAGAAGATATAAGGAGAAAAGGTTACCCATGATATCATGACTTCACCATCATAAATTCATAAAAGAAACAAGCATATCAACTTCAATTTAACATATGCACTTGCCTTGATTTGAGGAATACCCAAAATCACCAAACCCTAGCTCCAAAATCTCAAAACCTAGGAACTGAATCAAACCCACATAATTAACTATACAATTCTAGGATAAAGCATGCTAATAAACTAATCTAACACAAATTCTAAATAAAACCCCAACTACCTTAACCTAAATAAAGAAAGAAGCTTACCTAGAAAAGAGGAGATGAAAAATGATCTTGAAATTGGTATGGAAATGATCCTTGGAGCCTTATGATGAAGATGGAAGCGATGGATGGTGAAGATGAAGGTTGGATTATCCATTTGGCTAAGAGGTGTGGTGCGGAGAAAACAAAAGAAAGAAACAAAAGAAAAGGAAGAAGGAAAGAAAGCTGAGAGATAGAGAGAGAGAGAGAGATTGGAGTATGTTATAAAAGGAGGATTTTTGGGATATTTACATATAAGTTCAAGTAGAATTTTGGTCAATTATTTGAGGGTCCTCGACGGTCCGGAATAAGATGAGATAGAAAGATGAAGTTTATGAAATTAAAACATCCACCCAATGGCGCCGAAACCGCAAAAATCTAAAATCACAAAAAAGACCTAAACTTTCCGAAAATTGCGAACTACCCCCTACTATACCCCAACGACCTTGGTCCTGGACGAAACTTTGCACACACAATCCTAACAGTAAATTGGTCTTGTTTGGCTTATAAATGAGCTTAATTAACTAACATTGCAATTAACTAGGCTAATTACACACCTGGAGTTCTGGGACTTTACACCAAGTTACTTTTTTACACACATAAAATGGACTTGGACGAGAGATAACCAGAAAAAGAGAGAAGTATCATTGGGAACCATTAGAAAAATGCGCTAGAGTAATAAAGATGGAGTTCTTCCTCAAGGCATTTGTAATAAAATGAACTTGGATGAGAGATAACCAGAAAAAGAGAGAGGTATCATTGGGAACCAATAGAAAAATGCACTAGAGTAATAAAGATGGAGTTCTTCCTCAAGGCACTTTACAAATGCCAAAGTTTAAAGTGAACAATGAGCATCGTTTCTTTATTGGAATTTATAGAAATCTTATTTGAAAAATCTTTAAGTTCATTGACGTGGTGGAATTCTTGAACGTTCCCTTATACCTGAGCATTCAAAAATTCTACCAAAAAGTAAAGGGGCCGAAATTCACTAGCGAGCTAAGGTTCAAGAAAGCTCATACAAGCATGAAAGGAACCCGCACATGCAGAAAGAGGTGGCATACCCAGGGTTCAAACCTTGGGCAGCCAGGTCGGAAGTGCCACTCCTTAACACTTAGGGTAAGGAGTCATTCTCACCACTAGCTTATATTTAAGAGGCTAAAACTGCTTATTGCTAAAGATAAGTTCTAAATATGAAATGTAATTAGTTATCAAACACTCTAAATTATTAATAAGCTCTGAATGTTTACATAAGTGCTTATTTTTAGATTTACTAAAGGGTCCCTAAGACTCCTCATGCTCATCATTGCATCTAAGGACTAGAATATAATAACAACAAGAGTATAATATGCAGACAATAAAAAAGAACTAAAAGAGAAGCGATTGTTTAAAATATTAACTACTACAAATACAATTTGATACCAACCATAATGTCAATGAGGGAAACAAGAAAAGGAAAGATTAACATGAGCTAATGAATGAAGGTCATATATAAATAAATTTAACTCAAACAAAAGATGGTTCTAATTTTGAAACATACCGGAAGCATGACTGGTTCAAGATTAAAGATGAAATATATATCGGACTAACTATTTCTATTAAATGGCAGTGCATGGGGACATGACCCATATTGGCGGTGAGGAGCTATGATAAGCCTTTGTCAAGAAGAGTTGTTGGACAGTCTTATCTTCCATGTTGAAACTGCCCACATCTACAAATTTAAGTGGTGTTTCATAGGCATGACGTTCCATATCATCGTCTGTGAAATATATTCGATTCCCTTCCAATCCTCGGAATTGGCTTGCCACGATAATCATAGAGGAATTTCGGCCAAGGAAAATTACCCGATCACCTAGGCTTTCCAACTCCACGGGATTCTTTTTGTATTCTCCCGTTTCCTCTAATCCTATCTCAAACACCTTAAAATCTGATGTCGTGTGAAAAGACATATCAATGTGTGGATATTGATGGATGGAATTCTCAGCATAACTCCTTAGAATAACAAAAAGGCTCTTACTCGCTGAGTCCACTACCAAATAAGGATAACATGTATCTACTATTATTGGTTCTGTTAGAATCTCTACATATGGACGGGTGGTCTTGATATGGACAACTCCTAATCTTCCAAGCCAAGTAATGGTATAGAACTGCCCATTGTGATATATGACGTCGGAGTAAGCTTCAGGGGTGGGAGAACTTACGTGAGTCCAGACATTGTCTCCTATTCTACAAAATGCCAATTCCGATGCTCTTTCGTTGATGACCATCACAATTGCAGCATCATCGGACATAGCAGCCTTGAATATTCTGTAGTCTCGTTGAACATAAGATTGAGAAAAATAGGGAGGGTATCCGTGTCCGGGTGGAAGGGTGGAGTAGTTAGGGAGCTGCAATTGGATTCTACGCCAGGGGTGGAAGAGTTGCATCTCCATATAATGGTTAACGATGGTCATGATCCATCCGCAAGCATCAGCATTACTGAAAGACGTGCAACAGCGCTTGCCAACCAGCTCAGGGAATTTGACAGGGTCGTAAAGGGTGTTCTCAGAAAGGTTGAAGAAGCATCTAAATTCTCCATCTTGCTTTTGCAATAATTGTGGATAGTCATCTTCCTTTTCTTCAGCTCTAGAGTCGGAATTGGGAAGCATCATCAGCCATGGCAGTTGAGGGCGGGTTCTTGCACTCCACCTCGAAATCGACAACCATGATTTGCATACCACTCCCATGCGGATGGTGTCACGTAGGCTACACCAATTGAAGATCCGATACAGCACATCTTCATCGAAGGCAAGCTCCTCAAGCTGCTTCTTATCCATCGAAATCTAAATCAATTAAAACTATATATGTAATATATAGATACATGATGGATAAAAGGAAGATATGGAGATAAAAGACACAAGGAATGAATGAATGAAAAAGAAAAGGAGAAGAAAATAAGCAGCAGAATAATTAAGAAAGTGTAAATCAAGGTGCTTCTCCTACATTTTTCTTACTTTAATAAC
The DNA here is from genome assembly GCA_003546025.1 of Camphora micrantha. NCBI lineage: Eukaryota > Viridiplantae > Streptophyta > Magnoliopsida > Laurales > Lauraceae > Camphora > Camphora micrantha. The sequence goes on along the minus strand of QPKB01000011.1, from coordinate 5,035,653 downwards.
ACTCCATTACATTCCAAAAATAAGTAAAAAATGAAAAGAAAAATATAGCATAACTTATCACAAATTTGTACATCAGAGAATTTGTAAGTTTCTTCCCTTTCTTAGTCCCCGAAACCAATAGCTTGATTGCCTTAGAATTTGTACACCTCTATTGTATCTCTCAATCTTGTGTCTTTTCATCAATTTCCATATTTCTCTCTCAATTTTCATGTTCTCGTCTTGTTTCTCTCACTCATTCATCCACCCTTTCTCGGCCTATTGTTTTTTTTTTTTCTCTCTGCTTAGAGGAGTTACTTTGTATTGAGTAAATAATATTACTTATATCTCTTAAATGATATCACTTATAACTCTTATAATGAGAGAAGAATTGATATTATTGGTAGTCTCTTTCTTTTTAGAGATCTCTCAAGAGGTTATGTCGTGGGGCTAACTGATATTAGTATCCACGATCATTGATGAGGGCTGCTTCAAGATTTATTAAAATAGTCTGACAGTGGAGGAATGCTCAATGATAGGGGGATCCCATTACCAGAATGCATCCCTTTGCATATGAAGTAATTCTGGGATATGGAGTACTTACTTTACTTCGTTAAAACTGTACGATGATAGTTTATGACCAATTTCATTTAATCTTTGCTATTACGCACAGAAACATACATAAGCCCAAATTTTTACCCATCACATACCATTTTGATTGGGATTGGGCAAACTTGGGGTTTTTGGGAAATAACTCTTTTATTGTAATTAAAGAGATTTTCTATTTATCAATGGTAACAGATGAAGATAAACATAGGATATAGGGATCATCCGAACAAAAGAACATTAAGTTTTTATTTGATATTGAGTTGCGTAAGTTCTTTTTTGCGCAAGAGGATTGTTCGTAAAATCTCCGCAGGCTTTGTTTAGATTTCAAGATAATATTCCCGATAATAAGTGCATCATGCACTTTCAAGTCATTTATGTGTTAAACATGGTGTTATTACAATTTATTTATATGTCAGTTTGTGTTACTAATTTACAACTTGATTTATGTGTTTAGTTATTAAGCACTAAGGTTAAGCATCTTTACCAGTCATATAAATACTTTGTTTATGAATTGCATGATGGCTCTCTCATTCTTTGATTCCGTTTAAATACTCCTTTACAACTAGATTTGTGTGTGATGCAGGCCAGACAATTGGGTCCAGTCCATAGCCCCAAGGGGATATCTCTTTATTTAAGAGTATTATTTAGTATTTTGATTTGATTAGGATTAATATTAATTAGTTCTCTATTTTATTTAGCATTATTCAGTTATTAGAAAGTATTGTTGCTTAGGGATCAAGCCAACTCCTCTATATAAGGATGTTAGGCCTCGTTCTAATGCAGTACTGTATTTCAAGTAATTAAAGTTTCTTTGAGATTTATCTCTGACGGTGTTTTCTCCTTTTGTGAGGGTGCCCTAGTGGCTGAATCCATCATTGGATTCGATCAATCATTTGAGAGATTAATCTATTGTCCCGATCGTGAATCCGGGTTGCGCCTATGTGTTCAGTTGTTAAGCGCTATAGTTGAGCATCTTTACCACTCCCATAAATACTTCGTCTATGAATTGCATGTAAGAATTGCAGAAGACTTCAGTTTTCCTCTTGCTCTCTCTGTCACAATCTCATAACTCCTAATAACTCCAGAATCTCTATCATAATCTCTTCTTCAAATCCCAATGTAACTCATGAGGAATCCAACAACTCTTTAATCCCATTTAAAGTCCTCTTTCAAAGGTGATAGCCAAGTATTCTTTCATCCCAACAAATTTCTCTATACCCATTTCTATGTTCTTCGATCTTAAGTCCTATTTTAGTGATGATATCTAGCTATTCTTGAATCCTAGAAATTGAATAATCCGCACTTCTCTGCACATACTTCCCATTGGACTCCTTACTTTATGCCTTTAGCCTATGCTAAAAAACCTTTTTGATGAAATTCATGCACGTAGGTGGTTTGCAAGGTGAAAGATCTTAAGGGGCCCATCCTGGTAGTTTTTTTTTTTTTTCCAAACATTCTATGGGCCCATTGATGTTTGAGATTTTGCAATGGGTGTTGTTCTATGGCGCGATTTGTCTTGGACATATCTATTTAGGGGGTGGGCGCACTCAATCTCTCCTTTCCTAAACATCTTGATTGTATGGAGGGAATTTACATGGTTTTTGTTTTGTTCATATGTAAGTAGAGAGATATTGCAAATAGACTCAATGTTTTTATTTTGATAAATTGTTGCAACCTGATGAGTAGGAGAGAGATGAAAGTAACGACCTTGACTTTTCAGATTGCTCTTCCCTTGAAAAAATTCTGGGTTGCTAAGAAATATTCCTCGATATCCGTCCATTAAAAAATGTAAGGCAATCTTGACTCCAAACGGCTATATCGGTGGAGTGTGCTCTATTTATTTACAAACTTCTTTGTTCTTTGCTGTGAATGTAGTTTTTCATGACTTAATTTAGGAATAACTCATTTGATCTTTGTTGGTTATTTTGCTTCAGCAATGTGAATGTGGGCAATATCTTGACTGCGCCAGGGCAATGGCTAACATGCAAGGGCTTTCCCACATATGTGGATAGGGGGCGGTTGCCCGGTTGAACTTGGGTCAGCCCCCAAATTTCACATGATAATTTCAGTTCCGCCCCCAAAACTCACATGGGAATCTTGGACTTGCCAACAAAACCCAACTATCAATTTGGATCTGCCCCCCTCAAACGAAAATCTGGGGTCCACCACTGAGAACTTGAGGTCTCTCTGTGATTTCTTGAGGAGAATAGTTGTTTCTAATTATAATATTTTATGCATCTATATTTGAATAGTTGTTTTGTTTAATCTTTTTTTTTTTTTTTGTTTTTTTTCTAATTCAAACCCGGGCTTGGCAAGGGCCGTCTTCATCCGAACTGATGTGAATAGTGAATGAGTTTTATCATTTATTTAGATTCTTCATTTTCCATGATTGGGAATCCAATCTCATTACCAGAGTTCACGGTTACACTAACTACATTATTGAGTGAAATCTTTGTCAACACCTAAGAAAATCATCGTCTACCTCTCTTCCTTGGTGCATCATGGATATTTTAATGCCATTCTCTTGGCTTCAAAAACATTTAGTCTAAGACTTGTGGCTGCTGCAGTCAATGACTTCTATGACATGGTATCGAAGTCATGTCTCAAAGACCTGGGCTTAAAAGGAAATCAATTCACCTAGTCTAATAACAGAAGTGGTGCTTCTTATGTGAATGAGCAATTGGTTAAAGTTCTTTCCAATTCAAATTGGATCGAGCAGTTTGAGGATCTATCTCACACCAACTTCCTCACCTATCCTCTGACTATTGTCCTATGCTTATAACCCACAAAGCTCTCTCTCTCTCTCTCTCTCTCTCAGTGGTGGACCCAGAATTTTCCTTTGAGTGGGGCAAACCATTCTCTCTCCCTTTCTTAGTGGGGGACCCAGAATTGTCATTTGGGTGGGGCAAACAATGATCATTTGAAAATGTCAAAATCAACACCAACTATCAATAATCTTTACTTATTGCATGGTTTGAACACATGATTTTATTTGTAAAGTAAGTATAAAGAACTACTATCCTATTACTAACACTCAATTCCTACAAAATCTTTTTTAATTACAACAGTATTTTTCTCAAGGAATTAGTCTTTTATTTAAATTAGCAAGATGAAAATCATATTAGCAACCACTCTACAACAATAAAAAAGAAATCATAGAGAAATCTAAAGAAGTAAAAATAATTATTATACGAAAATAATACCTTTTTTATTATTTCCTCAAGCTCCTAAGAGCTCCTCTATCATATGAATCCAAATGAGACCAACATAATCATAAACTTCATATCGTGATTCAAGAAAAAAAAAAAATTCAAGAAAATCTAATAACAAAGCAGCTAAAATTCAATACCCAGCATATTAATCAAACAAAATCCATGGTAGGATGTTTTGGGGGAAAATTGGAGTATTGGATCATTGTAATCGATAAGAAACAAAAAAATAATAAAATATAAATTATAAAAAAGCAAAGAACTCAAAATTCAGAAATACAAAAAATATATCAATCATAAATCAAACCCTTTAAGCACAAACATCATATTAGCAAAAACCAAAATAAGAAAAAGACCATTAATATTATATAAATCAAATACCTCAATATCAAGAATCAGCTATATAACCAAAATGCAACTAAACTACCAAACCAAATTGCATTTGAATGGTTTCAATGTATGTGGTGTTAGTGGGTAAAATACAACAGCTTTATTTGTGTTTAGAAAGAATGACATACATTTTTAAGAAAAAAAATATAAATTAGAGATTCAATTCATCGAATCCATTTGCAAGAAGGCATTTTGCCCATATCCTTTTGATTCAAAGGTAGAGATCTCATCACTATCTCTTATTTGTATAGAGAGAGTAGTGTTGTTGGTGAATCCAAGTGAGGAGGAAGAAAGAGAAGAGAGAATCATAGAAGAAAAAAGAGATTGAGAGAGAGAGAGTGGTCCTTTGTGTCATGCTGTTGTATAAGTTAGACTACTTGAGCCTAAAGTGGAAGAAGGAGAACCATTGAGTGGAGGGTTGCGGGGTTTTTTGTTTGAGAGATCTTTGAGACCATGAGCAAAAACCTATTGATTTTTCAAACCTAGGGTGGGGCGACGACTTTACTACAATAGGACATGGGCCAGGTGGCCCACGCAACCTTTTGGCTTTTTTCGATCGTACCTGGGGCGGATAGGTCCGCCTCTGCTCTGTCTCTCTCTCATGGTACAGCTACAATCTCATACCACAACTGCCCTTTCAAACTCGAGGAGATGGACCTTTCATCCCTCTTTTTTACAATTGGTTGTAAGCAATGTATATAATCCATACCCATGGACTTTTTAAAGATATAATAGATGACAAATAAAGCATTCCTGCCACGAAGCTCTTGACAAAGAACTCGCAAAGACCCGACCTACTCTCTACCAATGTTGCAACACCACTAATGAGATGGCAAGTTATAATGGTAAGAATACGGACCATGACCTCTTTATAGAGTCTTCGGGTGAGATGGAAGGTATCCTCATCGCCATCCTTTCATTTGCCAGAGACATCCATTTACAAAATTCACCACCAATATTCACTGCACCTTACCGAGAGGTGGAGTTCATTGCGCCTTACCAAGAGCTAGTGTTTTGGTTTCTCAAGGAACGTTTGGCCTTCCCAACACAATTTACTACATGTGGTAGTATGGTAGTCTGAGGTGTACCATAGCCCCTATTATCCCAAATTGATCACAACCGTTAATGGGCTAGTCTGATATGCTCATCACAAATCAAGGGTCTAAATCTTGGTTTCGAAAGCACCGATCTATGAAAGCTCATATCCATATAGAAAACCTAACATTCTCTCACTTGGGCTACATAGATCACAACAAAATTTTATTTTCTTAGGAAAAGTCCTTTTTAAATAAAAATAAATTCCTTAATAAAAAAAAAAAAAAACTGTCTTGGATCTTGTAGGAAAATACTTGACAAGTAACCACTCAATGTTTGAAGGAAAAACCAACCACTGGATTTTGAACACCTCAAAAGATCTGGTTTATCAGAAATACTGACAGAGTCATGGCAGTCCATACATACATCATTTAGCAACATACGACCAATCCATGTTTACTAATACCAATATCTCAAATGACATAGATCTTCATGTGATGTTTGTGCAGTTATGGAAATGACATGCTCATTGTGATCATTCAGGTCCATTTCCAAATGGTCCTCTTAAACCGTCTTAAATTAGACAACAAATTAAACTCAGCTCATAGGAACTGCCATTTGTGCACAACTGAAAAGCATAATCCCCATTGAAGAATACAAGACAATTTTTTTTTTTTTTATATTTTTCATTAACCAAGTACATCAAATGACTCAAAAATCCCCATTGAAGTAACATGTTCTTTAAATTGCTTAGGAGGTAAACCCTTGGTCTAAGGGGTCTGCCATCAACATATGTGTACTAATATCCACCATAGACACTTCTTTATTCCATAACAGTATTTAATGAAAGAAGACCTTAAATTTCTAAGGTTTGTTTACTGGGGTAAAATAACTTTTCCAGATAGTAGTAAGAGAGAGAAAAAGAGAGTACCTTCATAGGGGCTGGTTGGGTGCACGAAAGAGATCATCCGCGCGGGGGACGAAAAGAGAATAAAGAGTGATGCGACAAGGAGGAGAGAATAAGAGGGCTTAAATAGCGTGATGACAGAGAAACATAGAAGTGAAGAAGGGAGTAGAGTTCGAGTAGGGGAGCGAGATGATGACAATGGCCTAATTCGGAAAGGAGAGAGAGAGAGACGTGGGCATGGCTTTTGGAGGTTGAGACCGATTGAGGGTTTTTTATATTTTCGTTGGATTTAGTTTTTTTTTCTTTATTTACTTATGTAACAATATATTATTAGGGATGTAAATGGGTATTCAAGAGGTTTCCATCAGTTAAAAACCGGATTTGAGTCCTTATTTAGGCCCCGATAAGTAAATAAGTCCGGGTACAGTTCCATCTTGATTCAGACCTGTGGACCCGAAATCCGACATGTTGTCTCAATTTTTGAAATTTTATTCTAAAAACTATGTTCCTTTAATATGAGACTCTCCCTAGACCCGAACTCGGATTTAGACTCGTCTTATATATGATTCTGGTTCCGGTTCCGAAGCAAAGAGACAAGTTTCGAAATGGTTCTAGAACTGGATTCGGTTCCACCTTCTCCTTAACTGTCCCGGTTCCGGGTCCGCCATAGACTCGGACAGGAACCCATTTACAACCCTATATATAGCCTTAATAAACAAAAAAAAAAAAAAAGAAGAGAGAATATAACTGGAAAAAATAAATAGTATGGATTACATGATCCAAACATATACAAACACAAATGCTACTGAACAATCCAAAACAAAAAATAAATCACAAAAACAATAATTAACCAGTCGAGGGTTTTTTTTTTTCCGGCTTTGAGGATGTTTTAACTGATGCAAATAATATATAAACTCAATAAAAAAAAGAATAAAACAGAAAAAACTAATATTGCTTGGAAAAAAGTACCTTTCTTCTTTCGTTTTTGGGAACGATGTTGATAGTATGGAGGGTGACAGCAACTTTGGAGATGTAAGTGAAGAAGAAGATTTTAAACAAGGAATAGTAGAGAAAATGAATATTTTTATTGAAGAAAGCAGAAGTTTCTTCCGACTAGGAAAGATAGAGGTAGTCTTTTCTCATTAGATTTAGAAGTTGATCGTTAAAGGGTAAATTAGAAATTAGGAAAGCTACGGGGAGATTAGGGAAGTTATAGCATATGGAAAGAGTATAGCAAAGAAGGAGAGTTCTAAGGTTCTCATTCAATAGATAGACATTAGGAATAGAAAAGATTAAGTTTGACCCTAAATCCATGCCCCTTATCCATTCATTTGTGGCCCACAAGTTTAATAACTTCATATTAAAAAAAATATATTTAACCCACGATCCAACGGTTCAGTCCATTCGGATGTGTGTCAATCTTCGGGATTAGTGACTATCAGAGGGTTCCCTATTGGTTGCTAAGTTTGGATGGGTTACTAGTTTGACCCCGCAAAAAAGTTCTAAAGTATATAGGTGAGAACTAGTTTTTACTTGAATATTTCTCATATATATATATATATATTATTAAAGGAGTTAAAAAAAATGAGGTTTGATTTCTCTTCACTAGTTTGAATGGGCCCCGCTTGGATAGATTCAATGACCTGGATGGTTTTTTTTTTTTTTTTTATGGTAAAAAGAAACTTCATTAAAAAAAAATACACAAAAACAAAGCCAAAACAACAATTAGAGAGGGGGAAACCAAGGCCTAACCAACTCCGGAACAACATCCTCCCTACGAAAACATGGATGTTATTAGTGATAAAAAATAGTTATTAGTGAGACAAATTTGGTGCGGCTCGGAGTGAAAAAAAAATAAATAAATAAAATTGCAGGCTTGATTTCTCTGCACCTGTTTAAATGGGGCCGACTTGGATAGATTCAATGACATGAATGTTCGTGATACAAATAGTATTGCATGATTAGGAATATAGGTCCCAAGTTTTCTAAGAAAGTTTTATTTAGAGATCTTAGGATGAGATACATTTACAGTAGAAATCAAATGAGTGGAATACTTGGGCCAATGTTGTTCCAAAGTGGGTTAGGCCTTGGTTTCCCCCGCTTTAGTTTTTGTTTTGGCCCTGTTTGTTTTCAATGATTCCATTTGGCCCAAGTCCAACATGGAACTTGTGTTTGATTTGGCTGAGGTCCAATGGAGCTTTTTGATTAATTGGATAAATGGGGTTTCAATTGACAGCATTAAAAATACTTTTTTTTTTCCTGATATTAGCATATTTCTGTAATATAGTGGAGAACTTTTTATACTGTTTTGATGCAGACTTGAAAATCCAGTATTATGCCAACACATTCATGGCCGAGTGGTGTTGGTATAGGGATGTAAATGGGTACCCGATTCTCCGATTACCCAGAGGTTTCGACCCATTAAAAATTGGGTATGGATCCTTATTTAGGCCCTGATAAATAAATGGGTCCAGGTCCGGTTCCACCTTGGTTCAGACCTGTGGACCCGATACCCGACATGTTACCTCAATTTTTGAAAATTTATCCTAAAAACCATATTTTTTTAATATGATACTCTATCTAAACCCGGACCCGGGTCCAGACCCGTCTCATATATGGTTCTAGTTCCGGTTCCGGAGCCAAGAGACAGGTTCCGAAACGGTTCTGGGTGACCCGGTTCCAGACCCGTCTCATATATGGTTCCAGTTCCGGTTCCGGAGCCAAGAGACAAATTCCGAAACGGTTCTGGGTCCGGATCCAGTTCCACCTTCTCCTTAACGGTTCCGGTTCTAAGTCGACCATGGACCCGGATCAAAACCGACCCGTTTACAACCCTATATTGGCACCCTTAGTTATCACACACGTATCCAGTGATTCATCTTTGGGTCTTCACACTTTCAGACATTTAGGAAGGTTAGTCATGCTTGGCAAGCCTTCGAAGGTAAGTCACGCTTTCCAAGCTCACTCACACTTTGAAGGTGTTCCATCCTCTATCATTAATAAGATGATTATATAATGACTATGCTAAGGTAATTGCATTCGCACTTATTTTTTTGTTGGAACCTATTTGCAGTTAACTATGGGCTTAATTTCATTAGCAATTTCTTTTGTTCTGCTTGCCTTGTTACATTGTCAAGGCTTCCATTTGAAGCTGATTAGTCCCGAATCCTCTCAGTCCCCTTTCTATGCAGAAAATATTTCAGAGATACAAAATGTGAACAGAGGATTTGAAATTACAAGAGCTGGACGGGGAAAAACGAAACCAAATATTACTGCTGTCCCACTCAATTATTCTTCTTCTAAATACATCACCCCTAGATTAGAATATTTCCGGTCAGATTATGTTGCAGTGATTGGGTTTGGCACTCCCGTCAAAGAATACTACCTGATTATCGACACAGGTAGTGATATCACCTGGATCCAATGCGAAGGCTGTCATCCTTGTTTTCCTCAAATCCAACCAGGACCATTCCAACCTTTACAGTCACATACCGCTGTACTTCTTCCAACTAGTCACCGGTTTTGCAATGGTCGTGGTATACATCGACAAAAGAACAATTGCAGATTTAGAGCAAGATATGCTGATGAATCCGTGGCAGAAGGCTTGATGCTAATGGATATGATTACCTCACATTCGAGTTTGTCGCAAGAGAGACAGACAGTCAGCGACTTTGCGTTCGGATGCGGCTTTAGTAATTCTAATTTTGAGTTTGAAGAAGGGAATAAGATAGCAGGGATTTTGGGGCTAGGATTTTCTGATGTTTCTCTTCTGCACCAGACCTCCAAAAGCCGGTTTTCGTACTGTCTGCCCCGCTTGTCCACCCCCTATACCTACCTGACACTAGGAGATGATGCAGCCATCCATGTTGGTCGAGTGCAGCATACTCCAATTCTTCCCGGGTATTGTTATCATTTGAATATCAGTTTTTTTTTTTTTTTTTGCATCTGTTTTTTCTTTCATTCATCTCATCACTGCACACTACTGACGGCCCACCACCATCCTGAACATTAAGTTCTCTCACCTCCCCTTTTCATTTCAAGCATTGTGGGGAAGTACTAGCAGGTCAGGTTGAATATTGGAAAGAACTAAATGAGAGAAACAAACAGAGAAGAATCTATGGAAACTTTGAAGAATTTTAGCTCTGACACAAGTGAAGATTATTGGTCTCTTATCATATATGGCGGGATGGTTGCAGTTACGCTGGTGATCACCAGCAACTCAGATTTCTCTAGACTGTATCTCAGGAAATAATACCATCACCTCAAACTCTACCCAATGAGATGATATATATCCAAATTGGCAGGCAAGTCACGAGTTGTTGGGGGAAACAGGAGCATATAAGATGGAGACCAATAATCATCACTAGCATCAGAGCTAACACATCCATCTCATCATTACCATCTTTCATTATTGGACTCAACCAAACAGCCCTTACAAATCCTCACCACTGCACCATCAGCCACCATTTCAACCATCAGAACCCATCTCTCACACAGCTTTGCCATCTCTCTTCCTTCTTCTCCAACCATAGGCCATCTCATCTCTCTCCTTCACTTGACCCGATCCTAGTACCAAACCCCGAATACTATCAGGCCAACATAGCCGAACCCATAACCCACTTGACCAACCCATCACAACCCCATTGCATCGGGCCACCCCACTCAGGCCCCACCTATGCATCACATTGGTAGAACTGGACCCACTTATGAAAAGTCTCATCCCACCGTGTCCATTAACAATCACTCATCTACATTCGACCCCGGCCCATGATCAATTGTTGAACCATACCGTGTTAACCATCTGGGGCTAAGACATCAACTAGATCAAACCCATCCACCCATCCATGTCAGAACTGTTAATGAACAAAACAATGTCCCACTCATCAACTCATACATATAAAGACCACATTGTGAAAAAATCCATTTTATCCACCTACATTGGTATATTTGAGACCATTTTAACCAAAATGCTTGATATGAATGCGAATCATTTCAACGGGCAACCAAGTTAGAAATTTGTTAGAAACTTGACATCAATTCAAGTCATTGACATTCAAATGTTTTTACAAAGTTTTTATGTTTGTAGTATTTACTAAATACAAACAGTTTAAAATTCTATGTATATTTGAATTTTGAGTTCATGAAGTTTAAATGAATATCTAATTTCTACCACGAGTTTAATGGGGCTCCACATATGAACATGCCAATAGGCCCACCTCATGAGGAGAATCTGTCAGCATGATCAGATTAAACCAATTTGATATAACTATCTATAAATAGATTTAGGCCATGTATTGGATAATTCCAAGGAGTTTACAAAGTATCAACTCTCATCACAGCCATCTGAAAAACACGCCATGTTTGGTTCACATTAGCGATGGACCCTTGACACTATCAATTATTATTCAAAGCCACACTAGTGTTTGGTCATTTGCCCGATCAAGGTGCATCAAAGCCACGCATTCTTCTCCCTCCCAGGGTGATTTTAAGTTGCGGGCCAGGCCTGTGATGAAGGCACCAATCTGTTTTTTCGTGTATCCTGTTGCTTGCATTGGATAAGACAGATTTGCACATAAAGAGAAAGAGTGTTCATTCCTAGGCTAAAACTTGGAATCTTGCCCTTACACAGTAACAAGTCAGTCAGTCATTCAAGCAAGAAGCAATTAACACATGCTGAGCAATCTCACCCACATATTCAAGTAGAAGTACGGGAAAGATGGGTTCAAAGGAATCCGAGGACCAAAAATTACAAATGCTGGTCCCAACTCCAAAACTTGGGACCTGCTGATCTTACCATTAACCACTGAAATGCATCACCCAACCTATGATCTCCTCTAGATTGTAACCGTAAAGATCATCCAGAAACCAAGAGAAAACAGAAGCCCCGGGGAGATTCTTTTCCAACACCTGTTCTTCCAGTTACAATCAAATCCTTTTAGTGATGTAATAACTATGAGAATGAAGTCCTTAAGCCTTGGACCTTTTGAACTCGAACCAAATCTCATAATGATTAAGCAACAAACTATCATGTTTCAGCTTCCCAACATATTCTCCATTTTTAATTTTCTCGTCTCGTTTCTCTCAATCTCATTCATCCGCTCTCTCTCGGCCTGCTTCTTTTTTTTGTCCTCTCTGTTTAGAGTTAGTTCGTTTTAAGTAAATCATTTTATTTATATCTCTTATAATAAAAGAAGAATTGATCTGTGATACTCTCTTTTTTCAGAGATCTCTCTCGAGGCTATGTCGTGGAGCTAATTGATATTAGTATCGGTAACTATCGACTAGGGCTGCCTCAAGATTTATTTAAAGAGTCGGACGGTGGAGGAATGCTCATTGATACGGGGACCCCCTTTACTAGAATGCATCTGTTTGCATATGAAGTAATTGTGGGATACCTGAGAACTTACTTCTCTGGGCTTAAACCATACGACGGGAGATTCGGATCAGTTTGGGCGGATCTTTGCTATGAAAAAATGGAACATATGCCCGAAATTCCAGCCATCACATACCATTTCGATGAGGCAAACTTGGTGGTTTCGGGAAAGAACTCTTTTATTGTAACTAAAGAATTTTTCTGTTTAGGAATGTTAACAGAAGGTAAAGATACAATATTGGGATCATATCAGCAAAAGAACATTAGATTTTTATTTGATCTTGAGTCGCGTCAGGTATCTTTTGCGCCAGAGGATTGTTAATAAAATCTCCGCAAGCTTAATTAAGGAGAGCAGTTTGTTCCATCATGTTCTTGTTCTATTTATAATTTCTGAAGGAGAATAGTTGTTTCTAATTTTAATATTTTATACATCTATATTTCAATAGTTGTTCTTTGTTTCTTCTAATTCATACCTGGGTTAGGAAGGGCCATCTTCATGCGAACAGATATAAATAGTGAATGAGTTCTATAATTTACATAAATTTTGCATTTTCCATGATTGACAGTTCTTCCCAACCCTAACTGTTAGCCTCACCAATTCCTCCGACGGCAACCCAGTCTCACTACTGGATTTTACGGTTCCACTAACTACATTATTAGGAGAAATCTTTGTCAGCACCTAATACAACCATCCTCTACCCCTCTTCCTTGGTGCTGCATGCATCATGGAGATTCTAATGCCATTCTCCTAGCTTCAGAAAAATTTAGTCCAAGACTTGTTGCTGCCGCGGTCAATGACTTCAATGATATGGTCTAGAATTTGGTTCTCAAAGACTTGTGCTTAAAAAGAAATCAATTCACCCGGTCTATTAACAGAATTGGTGCTTCATATGTGGCCGGGCAATTGGATAGAGCTCTTTCCAATTCAAAACGGATCGAGCAGTTTGAGGACCTATCTTACATCATCTTCCTAGCCTATCCTCTGACTGTTGTCCTATGCTTCTAACCCACAAAGCTTCCTTCTCTCTCTCTGAATGGAAAAGCTCCCTTCTCTTGCCACAACTTCCCTTTCAAACTAGAGGAGATGTGGACCTTTCATCCCACTTTTTTACAATTGGTTGTAAGCAATGTATATAATCCATACCCATTTACTTCTCTAAGATATAATAGATGAAAAATAAAGCATTCCAGCCACCTTTTTTTTTCTCTTTAAAGTGTCAGGATTGGTATCCCATGTTATTCTTGAATGTCATTGCACTTTTTTTTTTTTTTGCCAAAAGGGAGAATTATATTAGAAACTATAGCTATGAAAAGTACAAAAGATTACAACCCACGTCCATATTAAATAAAACAAAGGAAAACAAAAAAGATCCATGGCCCAAGAACAACACAAAACGAACCCAGAAGCAAAACCCATAAAGTTTGATCCTAAGACCAGTAGTCATGGAGGTTTGTAGTTTGAATCATCAGATATTAGAATAGTTATATGTGACGTATTTGAGTTTGTGTCAACATGATAGCAGAAGGCTCTAGTATATTTTGCTGCAGTCCTCAGCCCTTGGTACATTCACGGATCTTTTGCAATAAGAGATCCTCCAAATATGAAAGCTTGTCAGCAAACCTATTGTTTTCTTCTAGATAGGCATTATATCCCAAGCCATATTGACTGCTTGTTGCACAGAAGAAACCGCGACAAGGTTGTCCCACTTAATTTCAAGAGATGAAATCTCCAATCCGTTTCAGAATTCGAGCCCTTTCTCCATAGCCAATAATTCAGCTTCTAGGGGGTGCATAGACTTGACTCTACCAGCAAATGCAGAGAACATATTTCCTAGGGGATCTCTGATTATACCTCCAATACCAGCTGAAATTGAGGCTTGATTGAAGGAACCGTCAAAGTTCAACTTGAACCGTATTGGCGGAGGGAGCCATTTGTCTGGAGGAGCCCGCGTAGAATGCTGGATATGCATAGAATTGTGTTAAGTTCCACTGCAGAAGGTGAGTCATGGCTTTATTTCTTACCTGCTGGGCTGGGGGATGTTTATCGAAACTAAGGTTATTTCGGGTATTCTAGATATAGCTGGAGACAATGGCTCCTAATTTGATCATGTGTATAGAATTGCATTTAAGGAACGATTCCAATAGGTTGTTGTATCCAGTTGGGCTATCAACGGCACTATGGAAAAGTTGCCAAACCCTTAACGAAAAAGAACATTGGCAAAAAAGGTGGGTAACTGTCCCCTCTACTACATGGAATAAAGGGAAGAGGGGTGAGGGACCTTCCATCCAACATGGCAACTTATTACTTATAGGAAACCTGTCATGAAAGCATCTCCACAAAAAGGTTTGGAGCTTGGGAAGGATAGGCAATTTCCACACTCTCTTCCAGAGGAGTTGAGGACCATAGGAAGTACCCTCTCATCTTCATTTTTTGCCTTTGGAAGCTGAGAAATCATGCATTCTTTAACTTCCATAGAGAGGTTTGGCCTGCCTGAGTTGGCGTCTTATGCACAGGAGAACTCTGACAGAAGATTGGTCTCTGGCATCAAGATGCCACAACTGCTTCAAAAGAGAGGAAAATGATCTGCACCTGTTTTCCTTTTGCACCTTGGCCCGGTAGTTCTGGATCTGGCTTCTCAGCCCTTGTGGAGTTATGCCCCCCTCTCCTCTATCTGCTTCAGCTATATGGAAGTCAATTGCTAAGGAAGGAGATGTCTCTGGAAGAAAGTGTGCTGCTGCAATCTTCTTCCACGCCATCTTTGTCCTATGGTACCACCGGAACAACTCAAAGCAGAACAATAGGAAGCCATCCCTGGAGAGAACAAAGGCAGTTTTCTTGGATCGATTGAAGAGTATGGTCACTTCAGTCCAAGGTCAGATTTCGGCCTTTCCTCCTCATCCCATCCTTGTCTTCTTCAGAGTGTTTATCTAGTGCTTTTTGATGGTCGTTTTGGAGTTTTTCGACCCTCAGTGTAATTTCCTTTTAGCCTCTGTTTTTTTGTTTGGAAAGGTGTCTCTGTTCGCCTCCCTGTTAGGCAATTTCTAGTTCTGGGGGCTTCTCAGCTCTCTGTTTTCTGTTTTTTTGTTCTTTAATACAATTTTACCTTAAAGTAAAAAGAAAAATAAAACAATGGCATAAACCCCTCTAAGGAAGTTGCAAGCTCTTACTTCACTTTGGATCTCTCTCTCTCTCTCTAGAAAGATGATCCTCTCCCTTCACTTGCTCCGCTCTTTAAATTTTATTCATTCTTTGTAACCAGCCTTCTCCAGACAACATACTGGGATCTTGATTTTTTTTAAAATATTTTTTGTTTAACTGTGCCTGCATGTTTTAAGTGGAGTTCTCTGTTTTTCTTTTGCATGCCCCCCACCCCCCCAACCCAAAAAAAAAAAGGTGCCTTGACCATAGTTGATAGTCTTACCCCAGCAGACTCACAATATCGTGGGATTGAAAAGTTTGTTATGGCTATGCCTCTTGCTTAGGCACTCATTGGAACACCATCAGCTATTCTAATTAAAAGGATGGTGGAGAAAGGGATTCGACGAAGTTTTTTAGCGCTGCCATTGCAAGATGGTGGAGGAAGGGATTGCATCTCTATTGCTGAAGTGCCAAAGTGGTTGAAGAAGATATAAGGAACAAAGGTTACCCATGATATCATGACTTCACCATCATAAATTCATAAAAGAAACATGCATAGCAACTTCAATTTAACATATACACTTGCCTTGATTTGAGGAATACCCAAAATCACCAAACCCTAGCTCCAAAATCTCAAAACCTAGGAACTGAATCAAACCCACATAATTAACTATACAATTCTAGGATAAAGCATGCTAATAAACTAATCTAACACAAATTCTAAATAAAACCCCAACTACCTTGACCTAAATAAAGAAAGAAGCTTACCTAGAAAAGAGGAGATGAAAAATGATCTTGAAAATGGTATGGAAATGATCCTTGGAACCTTATGATGAAGATGGAAGCTATAAATGGTGAAGATGAAGGTTGGATTATCCATTTGGCTAAGAGGTGTGGTGTGGAGAAAAGAAAAGAAAGAAACAAATGAAAAGGAAGAAGGAAAGAAAGCTGAGAGATAGAGAGAGAGAGAGTTTGGAGGATGTAATAAAAGGAGGATTTTTGGGATATTTACATATAAGTTCAAGTAGAATATTGGTCAATTATTTGAGGGTCCTCGACGGTCCGGAATAGGATGAGATAGAAAGATGAAGTTTATAAAATTAAAACATCTACCCAATAGTGCCGAAACCTCAAAAATCTAAAATCACAAAAAGACCTAAACTTTTCGAAAATCGCAAACTACCCCCTACTATACCCAAACGACCTCGGACCTGGACGAAACTTTGCACACACACAATCCTAACAGTAAATTGGTCTTGTTTGGCTTTTAAATGAACTTAATTAACTAACATTGCAATTAACTAGGCTAATTACACAACTGGAGTTATGGGACTTTATACCTCACACATAAAATAAACTTGGACGAGAGATAACCAGAAAAGGAAAGAAGTATCATTGGGAACCAATAGAAAAATGCGCTAGAGTAATAAAGATGGAGTTCTTCCTCAAGGCATTTGTAATGAAATGAACTTGGATGAGAGATAACCAGAAAAAGAGAGAAGTATCATTGAAAACCAATAGAAAAATGCACTAGAGTAATAAAGATGGAGTTCTTCCTCAAGGCACTTTACAAATGCCAAAGTTTAAAGTGAACAATGAGCATCGTTTCTTTATTGGAATTTATAGATATCTTATCTGAAAAATCTTGAAGTTCATTGACGTGGTGGAATTCTTGAATGTTCCCTTGTACCTGAACATTCAGGAATTCTACCAAAAAGTAAAGAGGCTGGAATTCACCAGCAAGCTAAGGTTCAAGGAAGCTCATACAAGCATGAAAGGAACCCGCACATGTAGAAAGAGGTGGCATACCTAGGGTTAGAACCTTGGGCAGCCAGGTCGGAAGTGTCGCTCCTTAACACTTAGGGTAAGGAGTCATTCTCACCACCAGCTTATATTTAAGAGGCTAAAACTACTTATTGCTAAAGAGAAGTTCTAAATATGAAATGTAATTAGTTATCAAACACTCTAAATTATTAATAAGCTCTGAATGTTTAAATAAGTGCTTATTTTTGGAGTTACTAAATGGTCCCTAAGACTCCTCATGCTCATCATTGCATCTAAGGACTAGAATAAAATAACAACAAGAGTAGTAATATGCAGACAACAAATAAAAAAAAAAAAAAAAAACACAAGCAAAAAGAGAAGCGATTGTTTAAAATATTAACTACTACAAATACAATTTGATACCAACCATAATGTCAATGAGGGAAAAAAGAAAAGGAAAGATTAACATGAGCTAATGAATGAAGGTCATATATAAATAAATTTAACTCAAACAAAAGACGGTTCTAATTTTGAAACATGCCGGAAGCATGACTGGTTCAAGATTAAAGATGAAATATATATCGGACTAACTGTTTCTATTAAATGGCAGTGCAGGGGGACATGACCCATATTGGCGGTGAGGAGCTATGATAAGCTTTTGTCAAGAAGAGTTGTTGGACAGTCTTATCTTCTATGTTGAAACTGCCCACATCTACAAATTTAAGTGGTGTTTCATAGGCATGACGTTCCATATCATCATCTGTGAAATATATTCGATTCCCTTCCAATCCTCGGAATTGGCTTCCCACGATAATCATAGAGGAATTTCGGCCAAGGAAAATCACCCGATCACCTAGGCTTTCCAACTCCACGGGATTCTTTTTGTATTCTCCCGTTTCCTCTAATCCTATCTCAAACACCTTAAAATCTGATGTCGTGCGAAAAGACATATTGTTGTGTGGATATTGATAGATGGAATTATGAGCATAACTCCTTAGAATAACAAAAAGGCTCTTACTCGTTGAGTCCACCACCAAATAAGGATAACATGTATCTACTATTATTGGTTCTGTTAGAATTTCTACATATGGACGGGTGGTGTCGATATGGACAACTCCTAATCTTCCAAGCCAAGTAATAGCATAGAACAGCCCATTGTGATATATGACGTCGGAGTAAGCTTCAGGGGTGGGAGAACTTACGTGAGTCCAGACATTGTCTCCTATTCTACAAAATGCCAGTTCCGATGCTCTTTCGTTGATGACCATCACAATTGCAGCATCATCGGACATAGCAGCCTTGAATATTCTGTAGTCGCGTTGAACATAAGATCGAGAACAATAGGGAGGGTATCCATGTCCGGGTGGAAGGGTAGAGTAGTTAGGGAGCTGCAATTGGATTCTACGCCAGGGGTGGAAGAGTTGCATCTCAAGATAATGGTTAACGATGGTCATGATCCATCCGCAAGCATCGGCATTACTGAAAGACGTGCAGCAACGCTTGCCAACCAGCTCAGGGAATTTGACAGGGTCATAAAGGGTGTTCTCAGAAAGGTTGAAGAAGCATCTAACTTCTCCATCTTGTTTTTGTAATAATTGTGGATAGTCATCTTCCTTTTCTTCAGCTCTAGAGTCGGAATTGGGAAGCATCATCAGCCATGGCAGTTGAGGGCGGGTTCTTGCACTCCACCTCGAAATCGACAACCATGATTTGCATACCACTCCCATGCGGATGGTGTCACGTAGGCTACACCGATTGAAGATCCGATACAGCACATCTTCATCGAAGGCAAGCTCCTCAAGCTGCTTCTTATCCATCGAAATCTAAATCAATTAAAACTATAGATGTAATATATAGATACACGATGGATAAAAGGAAGATATGGAGATAAGAGACACAAGGAATGAACGAATGAAAAAGAAAAGGAGAAGAAAATAAGCAACAGAATAATTAAGAAAGCGTAAATCAAGGTGCTTCTCCTACATTTTTCTTACTTTAATAACATTCCATTACATTCCAAAAATAAATAAAAAAGGAAAAGAAAAATATAGCATAACTTATGACAAATTTGTACATCCGAGAAATTGTAAGTTTCTTCCCTTTCTTGGTCCCCGAAACCAATAGCTTGATCGCCTTAGAATTTGTACACCTCTATTGTATCTCTCAATATTGTGTCTTTTCATCAATTTCCATATTTCTCTCTCAATTTTCATGTTCTCGTCTTGTTTCTCTCACTCATTCATCCACCCTTTCTCAGCCTATTGGTTTTTTTCTCTCTCTACTTAGAGGAGTTACTTTGTATTGAGTAAATAATATTACTTATATCTCTTAAATAATATCACTTATAACTCTTATAATGAGAGAAGAATTGATATATTATTGGTAGTCTCTTTCTTTTTAGAGATCTCTCAAGAGGTTATGTCGTGGGGCTAACTGATATTAGTATCCATGAACATTGACGAGGGCTACTTCAAGATTTATTAAAATAGTCTGACGGTGGAGGAATGCTCAATGATACGGGGATCCCATTACTAGAATGCATCCCTTTGCATATGAAGTAATTCTAGGATATGGAGTACTTACTTCACTTCGTTAAAACTATAAGATGATAGTTTATGACCAATTTTATTTAATCTTTGCTATTACGCACAGAAACATACATAAGCCCAAATTTTTACCCATCACATACCATTTTGATTGGGATTGGGCAAACTTGGGGGTTTGGGGAAATAACGCTTTTATTGTAATTAAAGAGATTTTATATTTATCAATGGTACCAGATGAAGATAAACATAGGATATAGGGATCATCCGAACAAAAGAACATTAAGTTTTTATTTGATATTGAGTTGCGTAAGTTCTTCTTTGCGCAAGAGGATTGTTCGTAAAATCTCCGCAGGCTTTGTTTAGATTTCAAGATAATAAGTGCATCATGCACTTTGAAGTCATTTATGTGTTAAACATGGTGTTATTACAATTTATTTATGTGTCAGTTTGTGTTACTTATTTACAACTTGATTTATGTGTTTAGTTATTAAGCACTATGGTTAAGCATCTTTACAAGTCTTATAAATACTTCGTTTATGAATTGCATGATGGCTCTCTCATTCTTTGATTCTGTTTAAATACTCTTTTACAACTAGATTTATGTGTGATGCAGGCCATACAATAGGTTAGCTAACCCATTGGGTCCAGTCCATAGACCCAAGGGGACATCTCTTTATTTAAGAGTATTATTTAGTAGTTTGATTTGATTAGGATTAATATTAATTAGTTTTCTATTTTATTTAGGCATTATTCAGTTATTATAAAGTATTGTTGCCTAGGGATCAAGCCAACTCCTCCATACATGGATGTTAGGCCTCGTTCTAATGCAGTACTTTATTTCAAGCAATTAAAGTTTCTTTGAGATTTATCTCTGAGGGTGTTTTCTCCTTTTCTGAGGGTGCCCTAGTGGTTGAATTCATTATTGCATTCGATCAATCATTTGAGAGATTGATCTATTGTCCCGATCATGAATCTGGGTTCGCCAATGTGTTTAGTTGTTAAGCGCAATAGTTGAGCATCTTTACCACTCGTATAAATACTTCGTCTATGAATTGCAGGTAAGAATTGCAGAAGAGTCCGGTTTTCCTCTTGCTCTCTCTGTCACAATCTCATAACTCCTAATATCTCCAGAATCTCTATCATAATCTCTTCTTCAAATCTCAATGTAACTCATGAGGAATCCAACGACTCTTTGTTCCCATTAAAGTCCTCTTTCAAAGGTGATAGCCAAGTATTCTTTCATCCAAACAAATTTCTCTATACCCATTTTTGTGTTCTTCGATCTTAAGTCCTATTTTAGTGATGATATCTAGCTATTCTTGAATCCTAGAAATTGAATAATCCACACTTCTCTGCACATACTTCCCCATGGACTTCTTACTTTATGCCTTTAGCCTATGCTAAAAAAAACCATGCACTTAAGTGGTATGCAAGGTGAAAGATCTTAAGGGGCCCATCCTCGTACTGTTTTTTTTTTTTTTTCCAAACATTCTATGGGGCCCATTGATGTTTGAGATTTTGCAATGAGTGTTGTTCTATGGCGCGAATTGTCTTGGACATATCTATTCAGGGGGTGGGCGCACTCAATCTCTTCTATCCTAAACATCTTGATTTTATGGAGGGAATTTACATGGTTTTTGTTTTGTTCATATGTTATCGTGATAAGTAGAGAGATATTGTAAAATGAGACTCAATGTTTTTATTTTGATAAATTGTTGCAACCTGATGAGTAGGAGAGAGATGAAAGTAATGACCTTGACTTTCAGATTGCTCTTCCCTTGAAAAGATTCTGGGTTGCTAAGAAATATTCCTCGATATCCGTCCATTAAAAAATGCAAGGCAATCTGGGCTCCAAATGGCTATATCGGTGGAGTGTGCTCTATTTATTTACAAACTTCTTTGTTCTTTGCTGTGAATGTAGTTTTTCATGACTTAATTTAGGAATAACTCATTTGATCTTTGTTGGTTATTTGCCTTCACCAATGTGAACGTGGGCAATAGCTTTACTGCGCTAGTGCAATGGCTAACATGCAGGGGCATACCCACATATGTGGATAGGGGGCGGTTGCCCGGTCGGACTTGGGTCAGCCCCCAAATTTCACATGAAAATTCCAGTTCCACTCCCAAAACTCACATGGGAATCTTGGACTTGCCAACAAAACCCAACTATCAATTTGGATCCGCCCCCCTCAAACGAAAATCGGGGGTCCACCGCTAATAACATGAGGTCTCTCTATGATTTCTTAAGGAGAATAGGTGTTTCTAATTCTAATATATTATGCATCTATAATTGAATAGTTGTTTTGTTTACTCTTTTTTTTTTTTCAAACCCGGGCTTAGCGAGGGCCGTCTTTATCCGAACTGATGTAAATAGTGAATGAGTTTTATAATTGATTTAGATTCTTCATTTTCCATGATTGGCAATCCAATCTCATTACTAGAGTTCACGGTTCCACTAACTACATTATTAAGAGAAATCTTTGGCAACACCTAATACAATCATCCTCTACCTCTCCTCCTTGGTGCATCATGGATATTTAAATGCCATTCTATTGGCATCAAAATCATTTAGTCTAAGACCTATGGCTGCTGCGGTCAATGACATTGTCTCGAAGTCATGTCTCAAAGAGATGGGCTTAAAAGGAAATCAATTCACCGAGTCTAATAACATAAGTGGTGCTTGTTATGTGAATGGGTAATTGGATAAAGTTCTTTCCAATTCAAATTGGATCAAGTAGTTTGAGGACCTAACTCACACCATCTTCCTCACCTATCCTCTGACTATTGTCCCATGCTTATAACCCACAAAGCTCTCTCTCTCTCTCTCTCTCTCTCTCTCTCTCTCTCTCTCTCAGTGGCGGACCCAGAATTTTCATTTGGATGGGACAAACAATGGTCTTTTGAAAATGTCAAAATCAACACCAACTATCAATAATCTCTACTTATTGCATGGTTTTAACACATGATTTTCTTTGTAAATTAAGTATAAAGAACTTATATCCTATTACTAACACTCAATTCCTACATAATCATTTTTAATTGCAACAATATTTTTCTCAAGGAATTAGTCTTTTATTTAAATTAGCAAGATGAAAATCATATTAGCAACCACTCTACAATAATAAAAAAGAAATCATAAAGAAATCCAAAGAAGTAAAATAATTATTATACAAAAATAATACCTTTTTTATTGTTTCCTCAAGCTCCTAAGAGCTCCTTTATCATATGAATCCAAATGAGACCAACATAATCACAAACATCATATTGTGATTCAAGAAAAAAATAAATTCAAGAAAATCTAATAACAAAGCAGCTAAAATTCAATACCCAGCATATTAATCAAACAAAATCCAAGGTAGGATGTTTTGGGGGAAAATCGGAGTATTGGGTCATTGTAATTGAGAAGAAACAAAAAATTAATAATATATAAATTATAAAAAAGCAAAGAATCCAAAATTCAAAAATACAAAAAATATATCAATCATAAATCAAACCCTTTTAACACAAACATCATATTAGCAAAAACCAAAATAAGAAAAAAGACCATTAACATTATATAAATCAAACACTACAATAGCAAGAATCAACTATATAACCACAATGCAACTAAACTACCAAACCAAATTGCATATGTATGGTTTAAATGTATGTGGTGTTGGTGCATAAAATACAACAGCTTTATTTGTGTGTAAAAAGAATGACATACATTTTTAAGAAGAAAAATTTAAATTAGAGATTCAATTCATTGAATCCATTTGCAAGAAGGCATTTTGCCCATATCCTTTTGATTCAAAGGTAGAGATCTCATCAGTATCTCTTATTTGTATAGAGAGAGTAGTGTTGTTGGTGAATCCAAGTGAGGAGGAAGAAAGAGAAGCGAAAATCATAGAAGAAAAAAGAGATTGAGAGACAGAGAGAGAGAGAGGTCCTTTGTGTCATGCTATTGTATAAGTTGGACTACTTGAGCCTGAAGTAGAAGAAGGAGAACCATTGAGTGGAGGGTTGCGGGTTTTTTTGTTTGGGAGATCTTTGAGACCATAAGCAAAAACCTATTGATTTTTCAAGCCTAGGGTTGGGCGACGACTTTACTAAAATAGGACAAGGGCCAGGTGGCCACACAACCTTTAGGCTTTTTTGGATCGGACCTGGGGCGACCGCCCCAGATTCCTATAACATAGGTCCGCCTTTGCTCTGTCTCTCTCTCTCATGGTAAAGCTCCATTCTCATACCACAACTGCCCTTTCAAACTCGAGGAGATGTGGACCTTTCATCTCTCTTTTTTACAATTGGTTGTAAGCAATGTATATAATCCATACCCATGGACCTTTTTAACATATAATAGATCACAAATAAAGCATTCCTGCAGCAAAGCTCTTGACAAGAACTCGCAAAGACCCGACCTACTCTCTACCAATGTGGCAACACCACTAATGAGATGACAATTATAATGGTAAGAATACCGACTATGACCTCTTTATAGTGGCTTACGGTGAGATAGAAGGTATCCTCATCGCCATCCTTTCATTTGCCAAAGACATCCATTTACAAAATTCACCACCAATACTCACTGCACCTTACCGAGAGGTGGAGTTCATTGCGCCTTACCAAGAGGTAGTGTTTTGGTTTCCCAAGAAACGGTTGGCCTTCCCAACACAATTTACTACATGTGGTAGTATGGTAGTCTGAGGTATACCGTAACCCTCATTATCCCAAGTTGATCGCGACTGTTAGTGGGCTAGTCTGATATGCTCATCACAAATCAAGTGTCTAAATCTTGGTTTCGAAAGCACTGATCTATGAAAGCTCATATCCATATAGAAAACCTAACATTCTCTCACTTGGGCTACATGGATCACAACAAAATTTTATTTTCTTCGAAAAAGTCCTTTTTAAATAAAAATAAATTCCTTAATAAAAAGAAACTGTCATGGATCTTGTAGGAAAATACTTGACAAGTGGCCACTCAATGTTTGAAGGAAAAACCAACCACTGGATTTTAAACACCTCAAAAGATCTGGTTTATCAGAAATACTGACAAAGTCATGGCAGTCCATACATCATTTAGCAACATTCGACCAATCCATGTCTACTAATACCAATATCTCAAATGACATAGATCTTCATGTGATGTTTGTGCAGTATGGAAATGACATGCTCATTGTGATCATTCATGTCCATTTACAAATGGTCCTCTTAAACTGTCTTAAATTAGACAACAAAACTCAGCTCATAGGAACTGCCATTTGTGCACAATTGAAAAGCATAATTAACCGATCTCAAGGATCTATACAAGTATCTTAGAAGAATACAAGACAATTTTTTTATTAACCAAGTACATCAAATGACTCAATAATCCCCATTGAAGTAACATGTTCTTTAAATTGCTTAGGAGGTGTGTGGGACATTTGCATAAATTCCAAGATAATTCCTAGTTTCGGTAACAGTACCAACTAGATTTGATTAGACATCGGCTTCATGCAGCTCGGTAACAGTACCAGCTTAACCAAGCTCGAGCTCGCTTCGGTAACAGTACCATCTAAGCTCGTCTTAGTCTCGGCCTGACGCGGCTTGGCAATAGTGCTAGATGATCGCACCTTTTTCGGTTCGATCCATTTGGCCAAGATGAACACTGAGGGTCAAAGTCATAATTATACTCCCATGAAAGTACAGCGGCGTTGCAGAACGAGCTGACAGACAGAATTGGCACCAGACGTAGATAAGGGGTTGACCTTATCTGACAGCCGCAACCGCAGCCATATAAAAGATTGAGGTATGGTTTGATGGGACAGTACTTCTACCTACCCTCACTGAGGGTACAAGGTATGATCCGATGGGACAGTGCCTCCACCTACCTCCACCAAAGGTATTGTCTGATGGGACCTCCGCCTATATATATGCATGAGGTAAACCCACCAAAGGTATGCAAACGCAAATACACGCTGATACATACTTCCATAGCTTTCCTTTTTCTCCATTCACTCATCCTTTGTTTAGTGATTGCACTAACTTAGACATCGGAGTGCCTTCGGCTGACTGCAGCCAGGGTCTCTGATCTTCCATCTTCATTCCCTTTCAGGTTCCAGGAGCTACTGTCTTTTCTAGAAACTTTACAGCAATCTCACTTAATTAAGTCCGTAATATTTAGGCACTTACAGGAGGTAAACCCTTGGTCAAGGGGTCTGCCATCAACATATGTGTACTAATATCCACCATAGACACTTCTTTATTCCATAACAGTATTAATGAAAGAAGAACTTAAATTTCTAAGGTTAGTTTAATGGGGTAAAACACCCTTTCCAGATAGTAGTATGAGAGAGAAAAGGAGAGTACCTTAATGGGGGCTGATTGGGGTGTACGAAAGAGAACCTTTGCGCGGGGGACGAAGAGAGAACAAGAGTGATGCGACAAGAAAGAGGGAAAAGAGGGCTTAAATAGCGCGATGACAGAGAAACATAGAAGAGAAGAAAGGAGTAGAGTTCGAGTAGGGGAGCGACATGATGACAATGGCCGAATTCGGAAGCGAGAGAGACGTGGGCAGGGCTCTGGTACAGCCAGCTCTATCCAATAGCAAGAAACTTGAGAGTTGCAAAATACATAAACCAAACTTCTTTTTTCACATCTCTTTTTTACGTGACCAAAATATCAATGTATAAAATTACTTAAAAGGACATCTATTAAAATCTCTCCCTCCCCAACTTCTTTCCACACTCACCCACTCCCACTCCTGCCACCACTATCCCCTCCGACAGCATCGCTGGACATAGAGAGGGAGAGAGGGCGGCAATAGGGAGAGGGAGAGTGAGGAAGGGATAGGGAAAGAGGGAGAGGGAGAGAGAGGGCGGAGGGTTGAAGGCGGTAACAGTGAGAGGGAGAGAGACAAGGAGAAGGAGAGGGAGAGGGAGAGGGCATCGACATGGAGAGGGAGAGAAAAAGAGGGAGAGAGATAAGGAAAAGGAGAAAGAGAGGGAGAGAGGGCAGCAATAGGAAGAGGGAAAGAGAGGGAGGGAGGGAGAGGGAGGGAGACATGGAGAACGAGAGGGAGAGGGAGAGGGAGAGATGGTGGCGGTAGGAAGAGGGGGAAAGAAAGGAAGTGAACTGAGAATGGAGAGAATGGTATTTTGGAAACAATGGAGGTGTGTAGAGAGAAATTTTGAAAAGAGAAGGATGTGGAAAGAGAAGCTTGGGTTGTGGCATTAGTATCTCTCATGAAATTTTCATTTCCATTATGCCCCTGGCATATAAGGTTTGTACTTCACTTGAAGTGAAGAGTCATTTGAAAGAGAGAAAGAAAGAAGCAAGTCAATTTACAAGTGAGTTATAAACATACATTTTGAGGAATTGAAACGTGGGGACCGCCTTTTGTGATTTAAACATGTGGGCCTATTTTTAGAAATTATGATGTGGGTCCAGATTTATGAATTGTTGTGCATGAGCTCAAATTTTGGAATTACATTATTAGGCCCGCTTTTAAATATTACAATAGGGCTTACACTTGGTTATTACATGTGAGGCTCACTTTTATAGGAATTAGAGCATTGGTTTAGAAACTACAATGTTGGCCCCACATTTAGGAATGAAAACAATGACCCATACGGAAATTGTTGAACATAGGATCTACCTTTAAAAATTACAATATGGGTAGACCGACTTTAGGAACTTGAAGATAGGGGCCACCATTATAGGAATTATAATATTATTTAGAAAATGGTGGATGAATGGAGTAGAAGTGTACGTTATAATACCTTCCCATTATCGTAGGATTAAGCTTCTAGGTCACGGTATGAAACTATCGGAGGAAGTACTGGAGGAAATACTTACACAAAGCCAAAATTCTGAAAATTAATTTGGTTTCATGCCACGAGGTAAACTATTGAAGCTATCTTTTATTTTAGATAAATAATGAAGAAATACCAAGTGAAGAGGAAAAATCTCTTTATGGACTTCATCCATCTAGCTAGAGAGAGCTAGCCTAGACAGGGCACCTAAATGGACCACAATGCTTTCTCTATTCCATTGAAAATCTTTTTCAGTAAGTCTACTCTCGATATCAAATCCAATACTTCTATCTATAAAATTTGTCTATAATGCACTCCTTTCTTCTTTTTCTTTTTTTTCATCTTTACCAAGGTTGCATTTTCTTTTGCTTGAATATTTTAGTTTACCCCCTTGATCTTTTGGTTTTGTGTATGTCTTCTGTTTGCATTATGACCTAGTCTTTCAAATAGATTTCCATCTATCCTTTTCTCATCTTCATTCACCAATCTTGAATACAGGAACTGTGGAGATTGAGTGGTCTTGGGTTTGGTTGAGACTGATTGAGGGTTTTTTTATATTTTCGTTGGATTTAGGTTTTTTTTTTTTAATTAACTGATGTAACAATATATAGCCTTAATAATAAAAAAAAAAGAATAAAACTGGAAAAAATAAATAGTACGGATGATTACATGATCCAAACAGATACAAACACAATTACTACTGAACAATCCAAAACAATAAATAAAACACAAAAACAATAATTAACCAACTGGGGGTTTTTTTCTTTTTTTTTTCTGGCTTTGAGGATGTTTTAACTGATGCAAATAATATATAAACTCAATTAAAAAAAGAATAAAACAGAAAAAACTAATATTGCTTGGAAAAAAGTTACCTTTCTTCTTTTGTTTTTGGGAACGATGTTGATAGTATGGAGGCTGACAGCAACTTCGGAGATGTAAGTGAAGAAGAAGATTTTAAACAAGGAATAGTAGAGAAAATGGATATTTATTGAAGAAACCAGAAATTTCTTCCGATTAGGAAAGATAGAGGAAGTCTTTTCTCACTAGATTTAGAAGTTGAACGTGAAAGCGTAAATTAGGGATTAGCAAAGCTATGCTCTAGGGGAGATTAGGGAAGTTATAATAGAGCATATGGAAAGAGTTTTTTAGTAAAGAAGGAGAGTTCTAAGGTTTTCATTCAAGAGAGAGACATTAGGAATAGAAAAGATCAAAAAGATCAAGTTTGATTCTAAACCTATGCCTTTTTAACTCTTTCATCCGTGGCCCACAAATTTAATGCTTCATATTTAAAAAAATATTTAACCCTAGATCCAACGGTTCAATCTATTCCGATGTGTGCCAATCATCGGGATTAGTAACTATCAGGAGATTCCCTATTGGTTGCTAGGTTTGGATAAGTTGCTAGTTGGGACCCGCAAAAAAGTTCTCATATAATAGATGAGAACTAGTTCTTACTTAAATATTTCTCATATATAGATATATATATATATATATTATTAAAGGAGTTAAAAAAAAATGAGGTTTGATTTCTCTTCACCAGTTTGAATGGGCCCCGCTTGGATAGATTCAATGACCTGGATGGTTTTTTCTTTTTTGGTAAAAAGAAACTTCATTAGAAAAAGTACACAAAAAACAAAGCCAAAACAAAAATTAGAGAGGGGGCAACGAAGGCCTGACCAACTCCGGAACAACATACTCCGTACAAAAACATCGACGTTATTAGTGATAAAAAAAAGTTATTAGTGAGACAAATTTGGTGTGGTTCGGAGTGAAAATAAAAAATAAAAATTGCAGGCTTGATTTCTCTGCACCTGTTTAAATGGGGCCGGCTTGGATAGATTCAATGACTTGAATGTTAGTGATACAAATAGTATTGCATGATTAGGAATATAGGGTCCCAAGTTTTCTAAGAAAGTTTTATTTAGAGATCTTATGATGAGATACATTTACAGTAGAAATCAAATGAGTGGAATTCATGGGCCGATGTTGTTCCAAAGTGGGTTAGGCCTTGGTTTCCCCCGCTTTAGTTTTTGTTTTGGCATTGTTTGCTTTCAATGATTCCATTTGGCCCAAGTCCAACATGGAACTTGTGTTTGATTTGGCTGAGGTCCAATGGAGCTTTTTGATTAATTGGATAAATGGGGGTTCAATTGACAGCATTAAAAATATTTTTATTTCTGATATTAGCATATTTCTGTAATATAGTGGAGCACCTTTTAAACTGTTTTGATGCAGACTTGAAAATTCACTATTTCGCCAACACACTAATGGCCGAGTGGTGTTGGCACCCTTAGTTATCACACACATATCCAGTCGTGATTCATCTTTAGGTCTTCAAGTTTACAGTATCACTCATGGCTAGCAGTCCAACTTAGCAAAAAAAGAAAAAAAAAAAAACCTATTTCTATTTGGGAATTCCCAAAAACTTTACCCTAAAACACAAAAAAGCAAGATATGTATGCTTGTGAAAGATCCAGGCTCGTTCAAGATCTTCGCTATTTGTCGATGAGAGCACTCCTAGACCGGGCCTGTGTGAGCCTGAACCAAGCCTGGCCCACATTATGCAAGATTGGGGCTATGTTGTTAGGCTTGTGTGTTGCACCTGGTCTAACTGCATGGCCCATTTATGAAATGGATTGGGCCTCTGTCAATACATTCTCAGAGTCGCAAAGGGCCTATGTATATACCACAAAAGGTGTTTATATTCACGAATGGGCTAGGCCTGGGCTGAGTATCAGTCCCATGTTGAGGATCGGGGCCTGAGTATTAGGCCCAATAATTAAATGGGAAGGATTGGACAACCTTCGGCCAGTTCATGAACACCATCACCATTGCCCCATTTATAATAGGAACCCACCGTGGATATACCATGGGCCTTGGCTGACAAAACTCGGGCTGGCTCACTCATCAATGTGCTCACGTGACGTGTAATATTAGGGAAATGCCTTTGAATTCATCATGTTACTGTATTATTAGTTTATTACACATGGAGAACAGCACTTTGATTTTTTGGCTAATGGAGGGTTCCCAACCCTTTGGGCTGGACTATTTCCTCCGGGCCCATAGAGAAGCGATGTAAAACCCTTGTTGCCCCTAGGGGTGTATACGGATCGGATTGGTGCAGATTAGGCTAAATCCGTCTCCAATCTGTTACCTACGGATTAATGGATTTGGAATCCATTATCAATCCGTGACTGTTAAAATCCGATCTGATCCGATCCGTAGAGGACCGGATCGGATTGGATCAATCCGTTCAATCTGTTGAATCTAATGTTAAAGAAAGATCTAACAATCTATAAAAAAATACAAATTACAAATATATTTAGACCTATTAAGTTTCGACCTCTTAACTTATATTTAGACCCCTTAAGTTTTTTTTTTTTTTTAATTTATATTTAATATCAACGGATCGGATCGGATCGTATTGAATCCGCGGATTAATGGTGAAATCCGTCACCGATCGGTTGTTAATAGATTGCAAGATTTTCAATCCGTCACCAATCCATTTACCTTTGGATCGGTTAAAAATCCACGGATCGGATCGTGTTAAAATAATGAGGATGGAAGTGTATATTTCATTCACTGTAAAGAGGTCTTAAATAAGTTACATATGAACAGATTTTCCCTTGATGACAGGTATCTAAGATATTCAGTTACAACAAGATAAAGATGTGATAAGAAAAGATCACCACAGTTTTTGGATTAGATCTGATACTCTCCCTTCAAGATGGGATAATTCACTATGCAATCAGAAGAGGTGTGTACATCATAGAGACTCTTATTCTCTATTTATAATATCAGCCACAAAACCTTCTAATCACAGTACAAGTTGCGCAATCTAGGGGCCTAGTACCAAGGTTAATTAACTTCTATTCAGCCATATAAATTAACAGACAGCGGAAATACTTTTCAATAATAAGGTTTACAATGTTTTTGGGTTCCTCCTCATAGCATTGGTTCTTGTGGTGGTGGTCTGCTCCTTGGTATTGACATACATGCACCTTTGTGTGGAGGATTGGCAATGGTGGTGGAAATCATTTTTTGCATCTGTTTCAGTTGCTATCTACATCCTCCTTTCCTCTATAAATTACCTTGTATTTGATCTTCAAAGCTTGAGCAGGCCAGTTTCTGCTGCTCTCTATATGGGTACTCTCTGCTCATTGTTCTTGCCATCATGCTTGCAACTGTGACTGTTGGGTTCCTTCTTCCTTCAGGTTTCTACACATCCTGTTTTCATCTGTGAAGCTTGACTGAGAATGATGCTTCTATGGTTAACTCTTAAATGGTCCAATCACCAGATATGGCCATTTAGTCATTTTTTTATCCATTTCTGTTCTGTCCAGTGATTGGTTGATTGAAAAGTAGCATTTCTATCAAAATTTTCTTTTAATTGTGCATATACAATGTTCTTGAATTCATTTGTTGAAATTCTTACTTTAATGTATCAAGTAGCTAGTCTTCATCTGTTATTGCTGTTGTAATTATACTTCTGTTATTACTGTTTCTCTCCTTGGTACAATGTGTAACTACATTCAGAAGCTTTCTTCCTTCCTCATAAACTTTCTAAATGGGAGAAGGGAATGCATGGATATGCTTTGTATAGACTATTTCATCACAATATAATCAGAAAAAGGATGTATAATTTGGTCCCAATGCATCATGATGTGTTTTTGGAGACGTTCCATTTCGCACAACTGTGGCTGTTGGTTTGAACCTTTGGCCTAAAGCTAGATGGTTAAATTTCTTTTTAATTGAAAAAAAAGAAAGTAGAGGAAAGGATGAGAAAAGAAAGGCTAAGTCAGGACATCTTGGATCTTAAGATTACCTTGTACATTTTCAGGGCTTTGTGGTTCTGAAGGGCCTATCGCAGTATCATGTCAAAAATCGAAGTCCACCTTATTGGACAAGGCCTATGAACAGGATATACACATCCTCATGTCTCGGGTGCTATGAATAGGATATAAATTGTGCAACAGTTTGCTTAAAACAATGAAGTAAATATAAAAATCCTGCAATCACAAATGTCTATTCTTCTTATGGATGAGTGATCACATTCTTTTTAGTAACTTAGAATACTGAAAAATGTATCTAGAACATCCTATATAGATTATGGTTATTCGCTATTTTTCATTTCAAATCCATTTCAGCATTAATTGAAGGTTGATTAATATAGAGTCATTTTCAGGCTAAATCATGTGAAGTTGCTCAAATCACTCCACTATGATCGGTAGATGGACCGTCATTGTCAAATGATTCGAGCCTTATCCCATGTATATGGAGTCGGCTTCATGAATTCTACTTTTTAGTTCAACTTTATTTAAATCCATGTTCTCAGTAACCACACAATCTATGATGTGGTTTCTGACTGCTACATCTGCTATCTTTGCTTGTCTGTCCCTTTTCCTCCCAACTCATTCCTTCTCAAAACATGGAGAAACAACTACTTTTACAACTGAAGGTGTGTGAACATTCACTGATTTCAGTACTTTTTTTTCCCCAATCTATGACAGTTGTGAACAACAAATATCAAGAGAAAAAATATAAATGTAAGAGATCAGGATAAGATTGGAACAGCAAGACTCACATGAGAACAACTGTGTTTGAATTTATTGAGTTAGGACACAGACATATATGGTTTTAAAAATTGGCCAACTCTGAGTTTACTCTAAGCTGAGTTGCTCCCCCAAGTCCTTGAAAATTGACAAATTTATTATTTTTGAATTTCAATTTCATGTTGTGACAAGATATAAGAGGTCTAGGGAGGATCCTTTTGCTCTAATTTTGTAAGACCACAACCTCATTTTTGAAAGATTCTAGCAGAGGTACTATTCATTCAACTCAGTAAATAGCAAATGCGCCGCCCTTTTAATACTGTTTAAAATCATTCTAAATGGTTAAAACAATTGTCTCAAGATTTTAGAATCATTAGATATCATTTTCTATTTTTGATTTAATCATTTTCACAAATATTTTAAGGGTTCTTGAGCTCCAAGGTGGGACTTTGTTTGCTTGGTTGAGTCCCATGCAATTTTGGGCGAGCAGACTTGACTTGAAGGGGACAGAGTCAGTTCCTGAGTCTGTGTTTTAAAACCCTGCACACCCAGGTAGGTTGTCATGGGGGCCTAGGGAGACCAAATATTTTATAGGATTGGCCTAGAAGGCTTGATGAAACTAGTTCAAAATCCGAGCTTGAAGCAAACCAGTACTTGTGCAGGTCTAGATACATTATAATGTACTCAGAGGGCGCGCCATTCATAATGGTTCTGAAAGAAACCATTTGGGTTGTCAAGTGGGTTGATCTTCATTGGGGGTTGGGTTTATGAAGCAGAATAAGCAGGCCTGGACCTAAAGTCACAGCAGAGTCCTATACAATTGTTAGATCTGTTGAATTGGTACTCTCAGTGTAAACCATGGATTCCTGAAAAAAAAAAAAAAAACTCCAGATTGAAGGATCATAGCCAGTCCTTTTTTGGGCTTTTCTTTGGTTGTTGCATTTTTTTTTTTTTTACTGTCTATTGTAAGTAGGGGTGGTGGCAAAATTAACCCGACCCATACCACATTTGATCCGCAATACATTCGGGTTGGTCATGGGTCAAAAAAACCTGACCCGCATTTAAACAGGTTATGTTAAGTGTCAACCTGCTCATTTGCATAACCTTCCTAACCCATTTAAATTTAAATGGGTTGGGTTAGGGTCAACCCAATAAATTTGCACAATGTTTAATGACTTGAGTATCGTAACCATGTTATTTTACTGGCTGAAATCTCTTCTGCTTACTCTATTCTACTTAACAACTTGTTTTATGGGCTACTGAAACTGTTTTGAGTTTTGACTATAATCATTATTATATATGAAGCGAAGTGGATTTGATTTCCAATTTCAATGTCAATTTCAAATTTGATTTTAACTCTTCATGTTGACCTTCTACTAATATCACTTATTAATCCTCCTATGTTACAGAAATTCTT
Organism: Camphora micrantha; assembly: GCA_003546025.1. NCBI lineage: Eukaryota > Viridiplantae > Streptophyta > Magnoliopsida > Laurales > Lauraceae > Camphora > Camphora micrantha. The sequence continues at coordinate 5,000,961 of QPKB01000011.1, read as the reverse complement.
TCCTCTTCTCTTTGTGTTTCTATTCACGTTTCTATATTTCCCACCTTTAAATGCCACAAGTCATTTCCTCTTCTCCATCCTCTCTAATAAATAACTCATTTATTTTTTTTTATCAAGATTATACTCTAAACTATTTCTATCGATTTCTTTTATTTTAAACATTTACATTATAACTACCACTAATTACATTGCACGGGGGGCTTTCGCTAGTTACCCATTGATTATAGATTCCAATATTAATCTTCATTAGAATGCTTTGGAAGGGAGGCATCTCATTATCATTACCAATTAATCATTAAAACCCTTTAGATATATAGGAGGCATGTGATCACTACCATTACCCATCGACTTAACTGTTGTATATTAGTTTAAACACACAGAAAATCTTGCAAAGCACATAAAAGATGCAATGAAAGATGGTTATGCAAAAGAAAGAGAAAAGAGGGAAAGAGGAAGAAATGGAGAGTCCAGACATGAATCTGAGATAAAATTTGAGGGTAAAGGGACTTGAGCGGGAGTAAATGGATGGGCACTTTTAATGGGAATAAAATTTTCATTTTTACGAAAAACCCCTTGCACAAGTCCTTATTTATGCAAATTGAGTGGTGGGTGGGGGCTTTGCATGAGCGGTTGAGATGGGTAGGGATGCATAAGGAGTCCAGACCCGCTCTTGTAGCTATTACATGGGAACCATATAGCATGTTCTCCGAAGTCCATCTTAGGACCTACATAAGTATAATTTAGTCCGTGCAAGATAAATGTCATCCCCTCCACTAATAGATTCTCCATGTTCCGATAAAAAAGAGTGATCCCACCGTGTGATTTAGCACCATAACAAAAAGCAAATAACAACACACCAGCAAAATTGCCACATCAACACCTAGTCACATTTCTGTTTTGGTGTTGTTTAATTGGACGGTGGCTCCACTCCTTTTGAACCGGTCGGACTTGAAGATCTATAATCGAAGGGGATGAGATTCATCTTACACTATCTCTTTGTTGTATTTACTTTCTCCTCGATCTCTACATCATATATATATATATATATAGATCTTTTGTAGTAAAGGAAAGATCCACCAATTATTCTCAATTAGACTAATTACTAAATCAACAATTATAGCTACTAGTATCAATCAATTATAATGAATCCCACTAATTATGAGAGAGGATAAAATTGTGATAGGTAGAATGCCATATATTCCAACATGTCTAGTTGCAAATTTAATGGACGGATAAGACGTGTGTGGCGGCAAATTGTAATCATAATGTAGATGGAACTGTAGGTGCATGTCCTTCAACAAGGAAACTGATGCAGTGGCCCATTTTGCCTTCTCAGTTTCCCTCCAATCACTAGTATTAGTTAACAAAATTGAATTGTGGAGGGCGATGCATACCCAATTCAAATTTAATCAATAACTGGGGATTGGAAACTCGACCTCCCACTCTATTACCACGTTGACAACCAGTTAATCTAAAAGGTTAAGCTGATAGAATTGTAACTATGTATATTAATGTTACAATAAAAACTTCCTACTTCCTCTTTTCGTCAAACCAAAATTTTTCTCTCTTTTTAAAGGGCAACATTTGGTCCATACCTAACCACATTCCAAGCACCAATAATCATGATTACCTACTCCCGCTAACTCAGAATCTCTCTCCAAATATGAATAGAGATGATACATTTTCTGAAAGTCTCATCCATACAGAAGTAAAGCCCCTGTCCCTAAAATAAAAGTTACATCAAAAGGTTTAATTTAAAATTCCCATCATTCTTTTTTTAGAAAAATAAAAAAGCAATCTCCTTTTTCCATTAAAAGACAAAAAAACTCTACTTTTCTATATAAAAAGTTAAAAATATTTTATACTAAACAACTAAAAATTAAATACCATTATAACCTACTTATATTTTATTCTTTCTTCAAAATAATATTTACTTCACTCTACTCTATTATCACTATATGGCCCCGGGATGGACGTTCAAGAATGTGTTACACGGTTCCATGTAATAGCTGCGAATTCATGTAGGTACACGGTGAGACTTGCCCACTCAAAGCTCCAGAGTGGGGCCCCTCGGGAGATCCGGACTTTTTTTAAACTAGGTCCAATACCAAGTCACATGTCAGTGGAAAATTAAAAGTATAGGCATTCGTCATGATCTATATACCAATTTCCATGGGTTGAGTGTGAAAACAAAATCCAACTGAATCCCTATATATATATTCTCTTCACCTTATATTGTATATTGTTGTTCTTTTCACCTTATATTCTATATATATATATATATATATGGAAACGACCTAAAAGAGGAAAAAAAAAAAAAAAAACATAAGTTGAAAACCAAAACATTGGAGGAGCCATCCGGATGGATTTGCCATGGATGTAAACCAACCACCGTTTGATCCAAACAAACACCAAGTCAGGCAATGGTGGACCTATAATTTTTATTTGGGTGGTGCGGGCAATGATCAAGTTAAGAAGTCAAATAAGAAAATAAAACTTTTAAAAGTCTTATTTAAGAAGTTTATGAGATCTCGCGGGTGCGACATCACCAGCATATCAACACTTAGGTCTGCCCCTGAATTTAATCAGGTATGAGTTGTGCTTGTTGAATGCATCAATCAAAAGAGCAAACCTCATATATAGACCTCTCCACGCAACACAACAACTCTTGACACAACTCTTTATTCTAATTAGGAAAACAGTGGTATTATAAAGCCACAAGTCTTAACATATAGCAACCAAAAAACGGAAGGAGAAAGATGGGAAAAGAAAAGAAGAAGGTTGAATAGATACATTACATCAAATGCTACCAGTAACTTATTCAATAAATAATTAACATCCAATCACAGCATGATCCAACCAGTACTTAATGTCTACCAGCTCTTCCTGATCACTTCTTTTTTCTTACAAATGAAATAACTAAACTCCATGTACTGAGATTTGAGCACAACATAAACATGCTAATTATGAGGACTCGTCAGTAGTCTGACTAGAAGGGTATCCAATCCCATGGCGCTTATTGGGGAAAACCATGAAAACAGTACCTGAAAGGGCACCAATAGCTGGTGGCAAGGCCATAAGCAATGCCTTCTGGTTAGACTCAAAAGATGAATAGTAGCAAGATACAGTGTTGGCATCCAAGAGAGCCACAGCAGCAAACACAATCAATGAGAAGGCGGCATGAACAAAGTCCCCCAGTTGGAGCTTATACGCCGAAAGGTTGGTCGATCCCGAGTATGAACCAGAAAATACCCATAACCCTTTGATCGTCGCAATGCCATAGTAAATCCTCCCATCACTCCCCTTGAAACTATCAGTGAAGGATGCAAAACAGCACGAGAACCCGCAAACAAAGAGAAGGACACCAGTTAAGTACTTGTTAATGGTGGAACAATCGCCATAGTTGGTTAAGACTGGAGAGAGGAATTGGAATAGGAAGACAGTTCCTGTGGGTAGGAGATTGATAAGGTTGCCTACTCCTTTCAATGCCTTGTCTCCTACGGTTTTTGAGGAAGATGTGGAGTCTTTGGCCATCTTGGGGTTGAGTTTTTCTTTTGATCTGTCTGAAGTTTTTGGTTGCATGTTTGAGATTTTGTCCATGCATTTATAGGAGTTTTGGTTAGATTGCGTGTACGTTACGTTTGATGGTTTGTGTGACATTTTTTTTTGCTTTTACTCTTCGCATATACTCACGTTTTGTATTTTTTTCTTTTATAAGGTTTCTTGGTATCTTGAATTTGATCCCAAGATTTCAAACATGGCTTTCTTACAACTGCTGGTGGAAGTTGAATCTTGAAGTATTCTTTAATATGGTCTGTTTGGAAGACCACTGTGACTTTAAGATATTTCTGGATAAGTAAACTTTATTTTCAAGTGGAATGGGCTGTTTCATAGAAATTCAGAATGATGTTTGGATGGGTGTCATTTCAAGAAATATTAGATGCAAGAGAGAGAGAATGTTATTAAAAAAAATTAATTATTTTATACATCTAATATCCAATTAGTGGGAATATTTAGCGACGAAGAGACCAAAATACTAAATTATCTAATTATTAGATGTGAGGCCCACTTGGATACATGCAAGTCATAATAGTAAGGAAATTTGGAGGTCTCATTGGTGATTAGACGCAAGCAAAAAATGCTCATTTGATATTGTAACCATGGGCAGCATATAGCCATATACTTCTAATTAATGATTTTATAAGTTCAATTATATTCGTAAAGATTTGGATCCTTATAGCGAGGGTCACGATCTGCACATCACTGATATTTGGCACAATTCTAATTCGCATAACCATCCAATATTCTCCCCTATTGATGTCATTAAGCTCCTTATATTATTGTGCAGCTACTTCTAAGCGCAATGTTCCTCTTTAATGATTAAAAAATTTCTCTTAGTTGGGTCCCACGTGACGACCGGCACTTATCCAAATGGAATTCAAAATATAAGAGCGTAGAAGAAAATAATCCTTTTAATGAGATATACTATGGTTGCAAGGCCATGTCTTGATGATACGACGACACTGACCTTACTAACCACCTAATTCATGCATTACCCTTCTAAAAGAGAAACGTATATATCTCACCAAACTAAATATTCAATTCTACCCAAAAAAAAAAAAAAAACCCTAAATATTCAAAACATATGTTTTATTATTATATTATAAAGATATTTAGCTGACATCTACACATTTATTTTTATGGTGTCCCCTACCACTCAGCCCTCTTGCAATCAAGTCCCTGCCCTTTCCTTTCCTGCATTGAGTTGACAAAGCCCAAATTTGATACTCGTTCAACTATTACTTACTTTTACATGCTTTCTAAAATCGTTAAATTTGAAGTCCATGGTTCAAGGAGTTGGAATGATTTACTAGGGTTGATAATTGCGAACCGTTGGGTTCGTTCAGATCTTTTAGTCCATCATCTCCCAATGATTGGCACGGCCACCGATAGTGTGGTGGTTCAGCCAAGATTCATAACCCCTTCATCTAAACTGTTGAGAATCATAGTCTGATTAAATGGTTATCTTTTTAACGGTTTAGATGAAGGTGTTGTGGGCATGATGGGGTACTATATCAATTACCTTCTCTACAGGTGGGCCCCTTTCCATCCTTAGATGAACCTATGTTACATCGCACTCATCAAGACTATAAGCACACATATGTCAATCTTTTTCCAAAGGTACCACTCACAGTTCCTGTGAATATAGGAGAATAAGGTGATAGAAAGGTCTCATCGTGGAATAGATTTTGGGGAAGAATCCACCTTGATTTAATGGATTCAAAATTAACAATTTATCAAGTTATGTATTTTTAAGGCTCAATCAATGAGTATACGTTCAACTGAGTGTCAAGTTGGGGTGAATTTCAATTCATAGGATAGCAAAGGCATTGGACGATGATCGGGGAGTCCCACAATATGCTAAAATCATTTACTCTCATAAGAATCATAACTGCGAAGCTCGGCCTGAGCTCTACTGGCTTTGCTTGTGTTCAAGCCAAGCAAAATATGAGCAAAGTTCACATCAGCCTTAGCTCATTCATACCTCAATCTATAATGCAAAAGATACCATCCAACGAAAGAATGAGATTTAATGTCCCATAAGAAAATGTCCTTGTCATATAAAAAATCAATGTCCTTGTCATGTAAAAAAATCAGCCAGACCAAGAAGAAAGCTTTGAAATCATTTTATTCCATATGGTCAATGGATAAACAGCAGTGTTGAACGTTTGGAAGGGTTAAGTTAGTATTGTGACTAATATGGGATTCCAGCTGTTGCAGTTTCTAGGAGAGGTGATGTGAACTTGGAGATGAGTAGTTTGATTCAATCAGAACTCTGAGAAGTTCAACTTAGACAAATCAACCATGCATGGTTTCTCTTAAAACAGACAACAATGAAAATGTTGTTCTCACGGCCAACTTAAATATCAGTAATTAATCAGAATCAACGATACACTTTATCAGCAGTCTCATATGTCTGTTACCTACTAGTCAGTGACTGAAAAGTTTGCACTTTTGATTGTTAGTTGAGTACTTCTTAAGACCCTTTCAAAGGGTTCGCCTTTGTTTAATATTTTTCTAATTGGGGTATGCTGAAATTTTGATTTCAAGATGCAGACGTGCACCTCCACATTGGACAATACCATAGCCATCACGCCAGTCGTGTGGTTAGACATTTGATGGGGCAATGGATCCACGTGCAGATCATTTGAAGAACTAGCCGGCCGGATGGAAGTAGAACTGGAAACAAATTCAATGCATGTGGCGCCATTAGAAAGAGGTGTTCCAAGATGATGTTACAATAAGCAATGCACTGCTTCTGTAATCACTACAAATTCAAAGGGTCTTATCCAAGAGTCTATTGTAATCACTATAACTGAAAACAAATTAATTCAATACTTGTAGTTTAGCAGTCTATTGTCTTGCTCATCTTGTCACACGCAATCACTAAAGATTCCAATTCAAAAAAGCAAACCATGCATGCCTCCAAGACACTATAATTAAGTAGATCTTGCCCCACGCAATCACTAAAGAAGGATTTACCAGATTAAGGCTCTCCGATCTTTGATTGGGTCATCTACAGGGTCATGCACTCCATCCACCAAAAGAATACTAAGAACTTTTTTTTATTAATATTGCAGAACTTGGTAGAAAGAAAGAAAAAAAAAATCTAAGTGAAGAAGGGAAGATAGCTCCTTTTGGTAGCTCTACTGGTCCTGCACTCGGGTCAGTCAACAAGAGAAGGAACATAGAATGTGTATGGTCTATGATAACATTGTACCCATAATCTTGACTAAACCAACGGTAGTCTGATCTTGGACCAACAAGCAGCCAAGGCTTACCTTCACACAAGAACAAGAAGAAAACTCGTTTTCTATTGAGTTTAAACATTCAAAGAATCAACAGTGATCAATGATAGTTTCATGATTTATTAGTCATTGTCATTTCTTCTATCAGTACAGAGGTTTTGGAAGGTGCAGAGATGGTTCCAATCAATATAAGCCATGGAAATTCTGGGAACTTCTTCATTTATTTTTCAGCGCATGTTGTTAAGACTATCTGTGGTGGTAGTGGTATAGTAAGTGATTTTTTTTTTTCTTTTATGAATGGTAACTGAAACTTCTTAATTAATTAAAAGAAGGTTACAAAAAAGGAAAACAAAGAGGAAGAGATAATAAAGAACATAAGAGAAAGAGGAAACATAAAAATAGAAAAGAGCAACTAGATACAAGAGCATTGAACCCCATCGAAGCAAACTACAAAATAATACCCTCCCAAAGAGACATCCTCTCAATCCCCGGTTTAGCTAAAGGATTAATGAAGTAGTGGGCTGATCTAAGCTCATGGCAGAAGTGAACATTGATTGAGGAAGATAAAGCCCGAATTTCATTAAAGAGAAATTGGAATTTCCATGGGTTCCTCTTCCGATTAGTCACCCAAGCGATCGCATTAGAGGAGTCACTCTCCACAATAAGAACACCATGAAAGTTTCTAGAGAAGCAACGAAGAGCTTCCAAAATCCCTAAAAATTATGCTTCATTAGAGTCACAAACACCTGCATTCTTGGAGAACATGAATAAAACTTCTCCCTTACTATTTCGAAGTACCTCACCAATTCCTACTGGCTCCGGATTACCTCTAGCAGCTTCGTCGATATTGAACTTAAGAACACCAAGAGGGGGAGGAGACCAATGAATGAACTTCATCACCTTAAAACGACCGCACCTCATACAAGCTTCCTAATTGACTAATATGTCAATGAGACTAAAATTCGAGAACTCATTTCTAACCAAAGCCCAATTAGCAATCATCAAAGAGATCGAGGCAATCAACTCTTCTGAAGTAGAGGAGACATTTCTAAAAATTCTATCATTTCTTTCTTTCCAAATGCACCAAAGAAAAGCAAAAGGAATCAACCTCCACAGTGTACGCCCACATCCAACAAATGGACCTCTTGCCCAAGACTCTACTGCATCTATAATATTCTCCGAACTGCACCAAGCTACTCCACACATGCCAAAGAAATAACCCCATGTACCTGCTGCAACTTCACAGTGAAGAAAAAGGCGGTTCATTGTTTCCTCTTTCTTATGACACATCACACAAATGTCGGAGATGCTAGACGTTGTCAATCATCTTCTCTCAAATTGTCTGCCGTAGAGATGCACCTTTGTTGCAACAACAAGCCAATAAAAGACCTCAACCCGGGGAGGAACTAGCCTCATCCAAACCAAAGAAGAATAAAATCTGGAGGTATGGTTCCCCTCCAAGGCCAAGTGAAAAGATCTAGCCGAGAACTCTCCGGAGAAGGAAGGTTTCCAAATCCGAGAGTCCTTGTAATCCCTGCACAAAAATACATTAGAAAAAAGACTCAACAACACCCCATATTGAACCTCCTCTAACAAGCGAAGCCCTCTCCTAAAAGACAAATTCCACACAATTCCACCCTCCCTCACCTCATAACAATCACTAACAGCAGACTCCTTATTTAACACCACTCTAAATAACCTAGGAAATAACTCATAACCTCCCTTCCAATCATCCAACCAAAACCTGACCTCCCTTCCCTCACCCACCACAAAACCAACCCCTTTGGACAATACTTTCCCCCACACAAAAGACACATCACCAACTGAAGCGATGACGCCCCACACTCCCGACCTACGATGTCTAGGGCCAAGTGAAAGCCACCACCCGCACCTATCCTCCCCATATTTAGTAGCAATGAACTTCCTCCAAAGAGCTTCATTCTCTTCCCCAAACCTCCACCACCAAGACCCGAACCTCCACTCCACTTTGGTTTAATCACCTCACTCCACTTTAAAAGATGTAATTCTTCTTGTCACCCTGACCTTCCCATAAAAAGTTCCTACGGATACTATCCACATTGTTCACCACTGCCTTTGGCATTTTGAAAAGAGACATATAATAGACTAGGATATTAGATAAGTATGCTTTAATCAATGTAATTCTCCCACCCAAAGATAAGTATTGCATCTTCCAAAAAGATAACATTTTCTCAATTTTACGGATTAGTGGATCCCACAAAGCCTTGGATCTCAGCTTCGTCCCAATTGGAAGACCAAGGTATGAGATAGGGAGTCTTCCAACTTTACAATGGACAAAATCCGCTAGAGCATGGACAATATCCTCAGAACATCCTACTCCCACCAACATGCTCTTGGAGATGTTAATCTTCAGACCCGAAACCAATTGAAAACACCGCAATATCCTTTTAAGAGCCAAAATTTCTTCCTTGTTAGAAGAGTTGAAAAGAAGGGTATCATCTGCATATTGTCAATGGGTAATTGCTTTGCCATTCCGGATCACCTCAAAGCCACTAATGACACCTAACTCTCTCGCTCTTAATAGGAAAGAGTCCAACGCCTCCATGACAATAGTAAACAGAAAAGGAGATAGGGGACCCCTTGTCGAATGCCTCTCAAAGCTTTAAATAACTTTGAAGGAGATCCATTAACCAAAACTGAGAAGAATGTAGCAGAAATGCACTCGCGTATCCATCCACGTCAGGTTTCCCTAAAGCCAAATCCTAGCAACATATAATCAATAAAGTTCCAATGTACATGATCATAGGCTTTCTCCAAGTCGATCTTGAAAATAACCCCCTCGATTTTAGATCTCTTCCTGGAGTCAATGAGTTCATTGGCAATCAGTACTCCATCGAGAATCTGCCTTTCTGCCACAAATGCACTTTGTGAAGGACCAACAATGAGATGTAGAATACGCTTCAGACGGTTTGCCAAAATCTTTGCCATTAACTTATACACACACCCAACAAGACTTATGGGTCTGAAATCACGAAGCTCCACTATATTAGGCACTTTAGGGATGAGAGATAAAAAAGTCGCATTTATCTCCCTATTGATTATGCCCCTTCTTTGAAATTCAGAAAGCATGTCAGCAAAATCCTTCTTGATGAACCCCCAACTTGCGTTAATGAAAGTGAAGTTGAATCCATCCAGACCAAAGGCCTTATCCCCTCCACACTCCTTAAAAGCTAGAGCCAACTCCTCCTCCTCAAATTCCCTTTCCAACCAATTGCGAATATTTGTTGAGATTGTAGGAAAAAATACACCATCAAGCTTAGGTATGTAGGGAAGCCCAACTCTAGCTATGATGGACCCAAGACTCAAGACAACACACTCATACAAAATATATCCTTAACTATTTATTAATACAATTTATATATGTGGGTACATGACATACACTCACAGAACTAGACACATTGGATGGACTACACACTACAACTTGCACCTATGCAACACACTCAAGCACTCAAGACTTTCTTACTCACTCCACGTGTGTACACCTACACAAACTCACTCACTGGTTGGACACTTCTACACACTTTGGCTTGCACTCCTTACTTGCTTCACTCACTACTCTGTCTACTTGTACTGTAAACACATTACTGTCTATTTGTATTGTAAACACATTAATCTCACTGCACTTGCACTCTCACTCAGCACTCTACATACTCTTGCACTCAAGGACTTCTCTATGTGTCTTCCTTATGAGGCAGCCCCATCTATTTATAGGCTACATGTAGGTCGGTGGATATGAGATGTGGATGTGGAAGGGTCCACGTGTCCCACTATCATCCATTCATCAATGTCGGTGGAGAATTCTCATGAGATTTCTGGAAGTTGAAAGATGTAAGAGAGAAAAGGTAAGGAGACATGATGCTTCTAGATGATGCTAGAGTCAAGGGAACCAAAAAGGTAAGAGTGGGGCCCAGTGTTGCTTACAAGGTCTACAAAATCTTCACCCTTGTAGAGATCTTCAAAGAAACGAATAACCTCTTCTTTGATCTCAATAGGATTTTCAAGAATTGTACCATCTTGCCTTTGTGCCCCCAAGTAATTCACTCTTTTCTTAAGCGAAGCCATCCGATGGAAGAAACTAGTATTTTTATCGTCCTCCTTGAGCTAAGTGATTCTGGATTTCTGCCTCCAAGAAATCTCCTCCATACGATTGAGATCCCACATACTCTTAAGAGCATTTTGCGTGGTAACAACTTCCTCTGGACTCAACTCCCGATTCTCCCCTTCCTTATCTAAATCTTTCACTACTTTAGATAAAGCTTCTCTAGATTCCTCAATGTGACCAAACACGTCTCTATTCCTTCTTTTAATCTGATCCAAGCTTCTTACCAATCCTGAAATCTGCATAACCACTAACCTCCACTTGACTCCACACCAAGAGCGAGCCAAACCCAAAAATTGTTTATTCTCTAACCAACAATTCTCAAAACAAAAGGGTTTGGACCCCCAATCTACTGAGCTAGAACTCAACTTAATAGGACAATGATCCGAAATTAATCTCGGTAGTGCCACCTTAATGACTTCAGGAAAATGGTTGTCCCATTCCTTTGATAATAAAAACATGTTAATCCTTCTTAGAGCTGCATGCTCCCAGTTGTTAGATCATGTATACCTCCTTCCTTGAAGCGGAATGTCAATTAAATCATTATCATCAATAAACTTAAAAAATAATAGCATAACATGAGAAGTGGAGGTTCCCCCTTTCTTTTCAAAAGGAAATATATAATCATATTAAAATCACCCCCAAAAACCCAAGGGACTGACCACTGGGATTTAACAGTCGAGAGTATATCCAAAAAATCACTTCTCTCAGAATAAACTTCGGCCCATAAACATTGGCCAAAGCCCAAACAAAACCATCACCAACCCCACGAAATTTGATAGTCAATATCTTATCTGCCAAAAAAACATCTCCCACTGTTAATACCTCATCATTCCAAACAGTGATCAACCCTTCAGAAGCACCAACCGAAGGAACCTAGTTCCAACCACACCTGCTTTTATCCCAGACTTCATGGACAAAGTGGTGAATATTGGATGCTACTTTAGTTTCCTGCAACATCAAACAATCTATTTTGTATTTTCTGACTAACTTCCTAACCGCCGGCCTCTTCTCAGGCTTACCAAGCCCTCTCACATTTAGACTAACAATAATCATAAAGTAGAAAAAGAGCACCTACAAAACACACGAGCTATCAATAAGTAACAATCTTACCGCTAGTCTCCAAAGCCTCCACCTTGATGAGCTTTTGTATAATCTCTGCTTCCTTGTCCCCAATAGTGACCCCTAAGCTATTACCCAACTTGATGGTCTGATGAGCTTCATCCTCTGCAGTATCAAAAGCATCCTCTCTACTTGATTAATCTGCATCGCCTTTGAGATCACCGCTGTCCTCAATCATAATAGGAGCAACCCCCTATAGTAAGTGATTGTAAATGCAAGATTGTCACTGAAAGAATGGAAGATGGTATATCGTTCAACATTGACATCCATGCTATTAATATTTATGAAGATTAGAGATAGTAGTACATATTAATCTAGCAAGAATAAATTGATTACATACAGATAAGGGTGAGAATCACTGAGAATGAGATGGTCTTAACCAATAACCAAGGTTCGGGTTGGGTTTGTTGTCAAGCTCAAAAGGAGATGAGCTTAGCCTGACAGTTTACAAGCCAGCTCAAGCCCCACCACTAAAAAGGAAAAAAGTGACATAGCGGCTAAATAAGGTCATATTGTGGCGGTGCAATGGTAAAAGTCTCAAGTGCCATGCATAATAACGAAAATTTGAGACCTGCGAGTAGCCACTTTGTGTAAAATTACCAAATCTTAGGTCTGTCTCAAGTCTAGACCCTCCTAGGACCCGTTTTAGGTAATGACCTAATGGCATAGCGGCTAAATCCTTACCTATGTGGACAACACTAAGATCTGATGTAGTGTCCGGTGCTAGTACTTGTACCAATTTCCATGCTCCATGGGCCATTTTCTAATTCCTCTGGTCCTTTCATGGTCATTGTTTATTCTCAACTGGTAGAGGACCAGAAAAATGGATGTGTTATATATTGGTCTTGTTGGGGTTTGCAGCTATGGACTTGTTGGGTGATTGGGTGGAGAATTAACGGTTTGCAAAACTGAATCAGACTGAGTTATGGGTTGTTTTGGACCGGCCGACTATGACACAACCCATTTTCATCTATGATCATTGGGCTCCAACCTAAACCTATTACGTTTAGTGTGGTCTAGGTGGGGTCTATGGTTATGACCTACACCTGAGAAAAATACTTATTCTATTGAAAAATGCATCCTCATAGATGTGTGGGTAATGCAAACTAATACCCATGGATCCTAGACACAAGTGAAGATAGTAGTTACATGTGCCATGTATAATTTTATCAAGCAATACAATGATAGCAAGAAGATTTGTAAGGAGCATGCATATTAGAATACTAATGATGAAGACATTAATATTGCTGATAGTAAAAGAGAAGTGGCATTAGTTTCAAGTGAGGACGACAATTTGAATGTGAGTCAGAGACACACTTGCTCAATGGATGTGGAATGATCATTAGTCTACTTAATACTCGTAATTTGTTGGGCTTTGTTTTGGATGGTTTATGATTATAAGGTTCTATCATATATCATTTCCGAATGCTATGTGCTCTTTTGGTTTTTTTACAACACAAAACATTTGGGGATTGTAACATGTCCATGTGATGATTGTGCTAGCCATAATACATAATTGTTGGGATTCTATTGTTAACAACTGCAGGTTTCTCGTCATTAAAATTGGATAACGAACTCCAAAGAGGACAACAAACACATGATTGGTGAGCATTGGTAATAATGTTCATCCCAGCCTAGGGGCCTTTGGCCTTGAGCTTAAGGGACGCTTAATTCCAGACGGCCGATAACTAATCCCTAAGGGCACATACAAAACCCTCATATCCACATTCATTGGGCAAAACTATGGGATGTAGTCAACGAAGGTAAGTATTGAACACAAGACCTCTCTGCTTCCTGAGGTGTAGAATCATTGGCCAACTGAGCAACCACACGTTGGTTGATAGTTATTAAATATCCAATTGTTAGATCATCAAGGAGCTAAAGTGGAGACACACAAACGAATCTTCCCTGCAATGTAATATTATACCATGTTTTATATGGAGGGATCAAGTAGAAGACTACAACTCACAAAGCCAACCCGAATTGACACACTAAGTCTTGTCATTTTGATATTAATGATGATATCATAGCTATAGTGATGCCATAAGTAAACGATGATCACACCACTTAATAGATATGTTGGGATAAGGTGGAAATCCTAACTTATCTTGTGAGAGGTAGAAATCTCTCTTACTATAAGATTTTGTTAATTCTAGTCTCAACTAACTACTTGGCTGAACAAATCAGGTGGAGCTGACTCTAATTTGGATAAAGGGAGAAAATGTTGCCCATCCTCAACACCAGATAAAGATAAAAGGAAAGAATAAAAGAGAATAATATACAAGTTGACATTACAAAGGGACGTCCACAAGGACCACAATAGCTAGAATAATTTTCTCCGTAGGTCCTTGGACAACACTGGCGGTGCTGGGGTTCCATAGACTTGAGCCCATTATGCCAAACCCAATAAGCAGCAACGGTACAGAAATTCTGCAATAGTTCATGGGCAGGTTGCTCGGTATAAACTGTACTCTGGACCTAACATTCCATCTGAACTGTTCAATGTTGAATCCATCCCTTACAAGCCTTCTCAGTCCACATGGCCCCATGTAATCTTCAGAAAATGAAATTATGCGATATGATTCTATCTATTGCAAACTTAGGTAAATGCAAACATACCCTTCTTCTTATTGCATCATAAATAAAGAGTAATTGGAAAGGGGGAAAAAATCTAATTCTAACCAATGCTACTTGTTCATGTGCACAGTACCAATCCATATGACCAGCTAAAGAATCAGACAATAGAAAGAATCAATGCCCTAGCTCACTTCAGTTGCTGCTTAGGTCTCTATCATTTATCTGTGGAAGGGACTCCAGCATAATCATTGGATCCCACAGCCTACTCGGCTTTCGTCTCCTCAGACTGCACCACAAAGGGATGTTTGTGATGGATCAGCATGGTGTAGGGCCATTCTCAATGTATTGAACGATTCATCGTTTATTATGGGTATGTTACCCATCAAAAGTCCAAGTCGAACACACCTCATTGATCCATTTTAGCCCATGCATTGCCCTGAGTTTTTACTGGTCTAAAAGCGAGAATGAGACCCATGAAGATTGAGTATGACTCATGTCAGAAGTAAGTGTTTAAGTGTCTCATGGATGTGGTTCTTTGAAATACTTGACTCTTGAACGGGTTTATACAGGGAAAAAATTATTACCATTAGAAACCGAAGAACCTAATATTTGAGTTTGAGAATACACTTGAAACCAACAAAATCTTGATTACAACGAAAGAATTTAAAAAAAATGACTACATTTATAATATGGGTTGGATTGGTGAGGTACTTCAATGCAAGACCTCTACATTGAGAATCAAGAGAAATTTGGATGTACTTACTTTCCTTCCAAAATAGAAATATAATAAAATAAAATATTTTCTTGGTAGAGAGGATTTTTATTTCATAATATATATATAAATATATATATATATATATCCTACAACAGTGATACTAGGTCCACTCCCTAATATGATATAAGAACTAAAGTATTCTGAGTGGGATCCATAGATATTCTCAATGCGTGATCGTATGACTTATAAGCCATGTGGATGGAAAAAAAGGTCCAATGGGGCAACCTGTTATTTAATCTCTCACCCAAAAGTCATTGTTTATAGAGTCCAAAATGGTCTATACTTGGATTTTTTTTGGATTCGAGTCCTTTGGGTAATTAAGGTGGGGTCCAAAGTAATGTGGACACCCTCCATTATTAAATATATATATATATATATATATTCTTCTCTTTTTTTTGTTTATGTTGTTACACATTACTTTTCCCTATTAAGAAAAGATTTTCTTTATTTATTTCTCTATTTCTTTTTTTTTTTTTTCATAAGCACGAACTTTTGGGACAACCCAAACCATTATCCAAAATAATAAATTCTTTTATTAATTTTTTTATCTAATAATGAAAATTTAAGTGTGTTTCTAGTTTAATGTTAAAGGAAATGACAAGGCCGGATTGCAATGGATTTGGGTTTGGGCACTAACGCAGCTTTACTGCTGCTATTATCGGCGGTAAAGCTGCAAATGCTAGATTTCCTCCGCTCTGAGAGGAGGAAATCTGGCAAATGCTACTGTACCGCCGATACAAGCAGCGGTAAGGTGGAATTTGCAAGATTTCCTCCCCACTAAGCGGAGGAAAACCTACAAATCGATTTTATTATGTTTTGCCTTTTTTCACATCTTGGTTGGGTCACAGGTCCAGGCTTTGGTCCACACAATGAGGGATCAGGCATGTATAATTAACGTTTAAGCACAATACTATAAAATCACACAGTAAATCACTTGTTTTGTCAATTTAATTTACCGGTGAAGTAAAGTGAATGGTTAAATGCAAAGATAGAACAAAAGTAAAGGTTTGGAAAAATCAAAAGGCGAGAGAGTAACTCTTTGAATTTTTATTTTAAGAAGAGTTTTTTTTGTAAGGGTGATCATGGATATATAGGGCCGGCCCGCATTGGCCCGGTAATGGGGTTTAGGTTATAAAAGATGGGTTGTGCTTGGAAATTTTTTTATTTGGACTCAGTGGTTGAGATTTGGAATTCTTGCCCGACCCAAATATATATATATAATTGTAAGAGTGAGAGTAATAATTGGGGGACTCAAACCCATGACCTCTCATATAGCGTGATATGACAAGGCTAGTTGAGCTACAACCTAGGATGTTATAAGAATTTTTTTTCCTTTTTTGTTATCATATAAGTTAAACTCAAGATATGCTACGGCTTCATGATTTACAGGCGGGCCGGTCTTGGGCAAGCAACTTCTGGCCTGACCTGGGCTTAAGCCGGGGTCAGGCTTCTAATTTAGAAGTCGGGCCGAGCATGTACATTCCTCAGCCCAGCCCGTCCCATGTGCAACCCTAGTTTTAGTTTTTGTCATTTATTGTTATGAGAGAGTCTTTTTTTAACTTCCTTTTTTTTTATTTATTTATTTTGAAGGAAGATTTGATTTTTGAAATTTAGTATCGTTTGATGTGATCCGCTTCTTTCTATTGTCTCTTGAATTAACCATTTACTTGACATCACTGGTAAAGTAAGTTTACCAAACAGGAAATAGTTAGCGGGTGAGAAGTGAACACATAGGGTGGGGTCCACACTTGATTAAACACTAGTGTAAAAAATCAACATCATCTCGACTTTTGGGTTCAGATCCTTACACATGAAAAGTGATTTTCATTGTCGAATACGTAGGGAGAATGGGCTCTCTAAAACCAAGTAGAAGATGAACTCAATATGAAGAACTCATACGGTACGTGCTTGCATACCACAATTTAGGTTGAGTATGGGCTAACTTCATTGATCCAGTTCGGACTTGACCACTTTCCATCTGTAGGATAGGCATATCTCATTTAGCGAAAATGCTTCTCATGGTTTGATCCAACCCGAACCAAGAAAGGGTTTGGTGTGTTGTTAGATATTTGGGTTCAGTGTGTGGATCGTCGGTGTAGGGTTTAGAAATATTTATTGTTTAGGAAAGTAGAATCCTATTAGGAATGGAAATGTCCAACCATTTCGATAAATATGTAATCCCCCTGTTAGGAGAGTAGTTCATCATATTCAATAAAGATCGGTATGTTATGGTTTGTGGATTTGGGGGTCGGCATTTGGATTTGGATTTGGTTTGGTGGATATTTGGGTTTGGTGTGTTGTTGGATATTTGGGTTCAGTGTGTGGATCGTCGATGTAGGGTTTACAAAGGTATGGAGCGTATCGTCGGTGTAGGGTTTAGTGGGGTTGTTTTCGTTCTCGTTCTTGTTCTCATTTGGGTAAAACCATTTCTTGACGTATCTATTTCTAATTTCTCTTCCTTTCCATTGGTAGAGGCAAGAATAATTGCCGGTTGTTTTTGTGAAGATGGAGTTGCCTCTCCACTTAAGCTACCTCTAGATTGGATTGGTTTCCTTGTATTCCATGAAAGGGTTTAGTGTCTAGGGCTTCCCTATTTTTTTTTTAAGGTAATAATAAAATCATTTATAACCTTCAAATGAAATGGGTATCTTGATGTTTTCTAATGATTCGTTATATATATATATATATATATAATACACACCGATCCTAAGGATTGGCACACATCCGAATGGATTAAACCATTGGATCAAGAGTTGATCAGTCTTTTTTTTTTTTTTTTTTTTAATATGAAGTCATTAAACTTGTGGACCATGGATGAAGGGGTTAGAGGCATGGGGTCGGGGTCAAACTTGATACTTAAAGTGATCTAACATGGATCTTTCCATCCCCTTGTCCCATCTCCAAATATATATGTATCTTAAGTATATATTTATATATGGGGAAGTTTCAAATGCATCTATCCCTCACCATAGGGTGAGGGATACTTCCATAATTGGGAATTTTCAAATACAAAAGTTACTTTTCAAGTACATATGGTGAGGGATAGATACTTGTCTTCATGTGCAAAAAGGAAAGTATCCCTCACCCTATAATGAGGGATAGATGCACTTGAAACTTCCCCTTTATATATATATATATATATATATATATATATATAGGAAATAGTCCAGACATTTTCAAGAGATAATTTCCCCAAGAACAATATTCTTGACCACAGTAACCGTAAAGGATCAAAGAAGAAAATGTGTAGTGTAGTATGGCAAGTAGACCTAGTTAAAGATTTATTGGGTATCAATAAGCAATGAGAAGAGAAACTTAGAAGTGCATGCAATAACATGAAGGATGTGGTAGACATTCTTAAAATTAATATCCCACGCAACTCTAATGATGACAAGAGGGTTTGGACCTTCACTAGAAGTGGCCAAGTTGCCACAGAATCATCATGTAAAATACTTGCTAATGGAAATAAGTACGATAGAAACATGTCTATTAGTTGGAAATCTATTCAGCTAGAAAGTTCACCCTGTAAGATATTTTCTAAAATCTAAATTTACTGACATCAATGATCTTTGCCCCATATATGAGTTATTATTATTTTATTTTATTTTTATTTTTTATTTTTTTGCCATCGAAGACTAATCCCACCAGGCCCAGAGGGAAGTTGGGTAAACTTCCATATAGTCTCAATGTAATAGTGCAGTTTCAAACCTATAACATTCAGGTGCAAACCGTGGTCATTGACCAACTAAGCTACCCCTTGGGGTTACCCCATATATGAAGTGGGAGTGGAGATGGTTGGGCATTCTCTAACCCATTGCGACTCTGCCTGAGCAATTTGGCTTGGCTGGTGGGTTGGATTATGGCAGTGTAATGAGATGGCATTACAAGAAACTTGACATTTAGCTGTGAAAATTTTCGCGGCTACATGTCTTAAAGTTGCGGCTAAAAGGGAGTGAAAAATGGAGACTTTACTAATCTAATAAAGTGCCAAAGGGGATCTAGGGAAGGGTAAATGGGCTGAGTACATGGTTAAGAAAGGTGAAATTACAATCTTGTATATCCCATCAATGGAATTGGTGGCTAACCCACTCACAAGACTTTTGCCTAGGACACTTTTCAAAGGCATGTGATGTATATGGGACTAAAAAATATATTTGATTTATGTCAAATTCGTGCTTAGTTGTGAGAATGTTAGGAACATGTGAACCATCATGCCATGAGGGTCCAAACCAGAATTAAAACAAATTAACTAGATACTTCCATATTTAAGTCTTAATCATAATCGTTTAGGAGATCTAAATAGATTCCAACTCTGGTGAGATACAGAGGTTCCAATTGGGTGGTCAAATGAAAGAAGGGCATTCTTCTGAAAAAACTATTTAAGGGAGATACCCTCCTTGTATTGAGCATATTTCCATGTCAGGAGAAAAATAAGAAGGAAAAGGGTGAAATGCACTTTCATTTCTCTAGTCTATATTTTGTTTTAATTAAAAACCTACCCTATTGATCACTGTTTAACAGATACACTTGACAATTGGTCAAAGTAACTTTGACCAAAGCATTATTCACCTTCGAACTGTATCATGGAAATTATTATGAAAAATAGTCATTGAACTATGGAGGCCTATAATTAAAGGTAAAGGTTAAGATCATTTGATCGAGTTGATGTCACACACATCTTACATGGATCATGTATAAGGAGTACTCAATATCATTTCCTTCGTTTTCAATGATGTTGAAACTTGGGATACATATTATGAATGATTAGATAACAACCAACTATCCTCTCCTCTCCTTAAGTTGGAACTTCAAAGAAAGCTATAGTCAATAACTCTATCAGTAGCTTATTTCTAATCACTCAAAGATAGTTATTTCAATTTAAGATAAAACAAGTGGAGAAATTTGTAAGAGAGATACTAGTTTGAACCATGAGAAATTTTCTCTTCCTTTTCTCCTCTCTGAAACAAAGCCTAAGTATCTTTAGAGCAATCTTCTGGTGCAAACAAGAGCTGACTATTTGCCACATCAAATACAAACCTCATGTTTTGTTGCTGGAAAGCTCCCACTATTGTATGGTGGTTAGTTGAATACATTGCAAAGCAAAAGTAACCTTCTTCTGGGCTAATGAAGAAAATATTTTTTGGCGGCATCACAAGATCTGCATCTTCCAAATGGTAGGTCATTGATGGATAATCTGTCATATCTGCTTTGTAAACATAGCATAGATCCATGTCCTCTGCATACCCATAGTATCGTTCAAGGTTGTATTGTGCAAAGTAATGCTCTAAGATGTCACAGATTTTGCTATATGCAAAGGGATGCAACCAACCCAACGCGCTCCCTGAGTCAATTATCGTGCCCCCAGTGCCATCTGACTGCACATCGAACATTCCCGGAGGAAATGCCATTCTGTGATGGCCGATGCTGATATCATCCAAGTGCAAGAAGTAGGGTGGGTTCTGGCCATACCTAAGAGAAGCTAGATTATCATTAGATTGATTTTGTGTTATCAAAAGAAAGTTAAGGACACATGCAAATGTTCTATATGTAAATGTTATTGATACGTATGTTACATATGCAAGTGTACACTTGTGAAACTCATTATCATGTTTGCCAAAATCATCATTTGTATATGAGTAAATGAGTATATCTAACGGACGGTTTTAGATTTATTTGGTCTTCTTGGACTTTTTCACAAATCTTTTTTAATCAAAGAAAAATTATGATATGAAACATTACATTTTGATGTTTGGGAGAAGTCTAGAAAATAAGAAGTATAGGTTGTGACTTTTTTTCAGAAATTACACAAAATCTATGATGATTTAAAATAGCTAGCTTCAAGATCTTAGTATGGTTAATTAGTTCAACAAGCAAATTGAATTATTTGGATTACAAATGTGGAACTCTATAGGAATGAAAAAAATAAAGGTTTTCGACGAGTCTCAGTGAGAAAACATCACTGTGTAGAACCTGTACCGGCAACTTTTGCTAGATGTGAGAAAATGATTATGTGTAAATACCCATGCATCTCATTTATGCATCACATGTGTAAACTTTTACAGATAAAAATGACACATGTGCAATGGTTACGTATGTAAATCATTTACAGTAGCATAAAGCCCCTGAGCGATGCACAAGTTAAGTCTCATGCAACCTGAATATATAATATATTGAAACCAATATTTCTTTCATATAGATCCATTTGTAACAAAATAATTAAAAAATTCAAATCAACAGAAAAATTATGAAAATCAAACCTTTCTTTCCTTAATCCACGAAAGCATACACGTTTCATCTTAAAAACAAATGATTCGTATGCATTTCTACTCATTTTGAATACTATATAAAAAAATTTTAAATAACCTTAATGTATAGAGTTTGAAGGCATCCCTTGAATTGGGTCACATCCACACAAATAGGCAAGAGACACATTTTATTGAAAAGGCACATATATATTTTTAAAACGACACATTTACAAATGAGCCCCTGGAAGGGGCACATTTTATTGAAAAGGCGCACATGTGCTTTTGGAAAGACACATTCACAAATGGGCACCAAGAAGCTGACATGGCTTATCCTTAGGCCAGAATTGAGTTTTTTTTTTTTTTTCCAACCGCTATATAGCTTTAAAGAAAAAGAATATGTAAATAAGTGCAAAGAAATAACCCCATACAAAATCTTGTAGACTTAAATGGAAGCAACCCAGCCAACATAGACAGCATTTTGGTGATGTAATTGAGGATGTAATCTTGTTGAGTACCTATCCTGACGACATGCTGATCTAATCAAATAAAGAAGAAGAATATTTGGCTATTATAGTTGTCTCTTCCCTTAGTTTTCCACTTCAGTAGTTCTTTTCTACCCCCTCACGAATGACAACGGGCATGTGAAAGGGTTTCATGTGAGGCCCACTTATGATGGGATTCATCCCCAGTACTTTCCCATTTTAATTGTATGGAGATTTTTAGGAAGATCTTGATGACCCATTAATCAAACGATTAACCAATGAACAATACACGGGGAAAAATATCAAATTAAAAAAATCCAATATTTGTTGTTTGTTCATCCCCATCCTTTCTTCTAATTATATTGTTATTATCGGCTTTCTCTCCTAGGCCCGTAGGGATTATTCTGGCCCAAAGGGCGGAAACCTGCGCTATCAAAAGAAAAAAAAAAAAAAAAGAATTGTTGTTATTATAGTTTTCCAAATGTCTCAATTTGTTGATGATCTCATTTCTTCAACTCATTTTTTTTTTTTTCAATTCTTCAACTAATTCGTTATTTCAAGAATTATCTTATTTTATATTTTGTAATTTTTAACTATAATTACTCTATGCGTAAGAAAGGAAAAAAAAACATGATAGAGATTGCAAATTAATGAATTATGATGCATTAATTGCTAAACACATTAAATTCTGACTCTTGTAAGATTTATGAGTAAATCCATATGTATGAATTTGGTAATTGAATATTAAAATAATGTAGATTTCATTATATCAGTAATCTCATAAAAAAAATATTCTAATATTCAAATGAATGTTATAGCTAGCATAATTAATTTTTTTTAAAGTGCAAACAATTATAAAAAACCATTGTCAAACAAGTTTATCACTGGTCATTCTCAAAATAGAACCCTTTTCAATGCAACCCATTTTCATACTATATAAAACACTATTAAGAATGGTGTCAAATAGGCCCTTATGCTTCTGTCTTGGTGCCTATCAAATAATTGCAAGGCTATTCGTTAGGAAACAGGATAATAGGTCGGGTGTCCATGGGTTAAGTTGGGCCAGTCCGGGAATATGTCCGGGCTCGACTCGAATTTAGAAACATAGGCCATATCCAGCCCAAGCCTTAGAAGGCCCGAAAATGCTTAGCCCGAGCCTGGCCCACCGCAAACACGTCGAGCTCAAGACCGCATATTTAATCTTTCAGATCAGTAAGGGCTGGTTTTTATGTCACTTGCTTGAGCTTTCCATCACTTATTTGGACAAATAAGTTGTTAACTTCCAAGCACTACCTATTCAGGCCGAGCATTCTGGCCTTTGGGATTTCTATCACTTAATCCAAGCCTGGACAAAATATTAGAAAGACATAATATTCTTAGATCCATGTCCGGTCCAAAAACTAAAACCCTAGGCTTGAACTTAGACCAAAGCGAGTTGAGCTTGGGATGTGGGCTAGCCCAGGCCTTGAGCACCCCTACTATTAGGAGCAAGTTCTAGAAAATAATATTAATTAAGAGACCACCCATATTCCATGACAGATGAGCCCTGCACGTCCATTGTCTGAAAGGATTTAGATTGATTATAGGGGATTTGACAATTAAATGCCCTTTAGACACTCAATCTCCAAATTCATGACTAAAAGTCACTAAATGTCACCATAGTCGTTTGACCTTGGATCCCATGATATCATGGGTTTTTAAAAACCCATGATATCATGGGATCCAAGGCAAAAAAGTAAAAAAAAAATAAAAAAAAAGGAGACCAGAGTCAAAGGACTCTAATGACATTAGCTTACTTTCAGTCGTGAACTTGAGACAACAGTATTTAACGATCATTCATGTGTCAAATCCCCTTGATTATAAGTGTGTTAGGTTGGCACTACGAGCCTCGTCATGAATGAAAATGATGCAGACTCATGAACTATGATAATTAAAACCTATATCACAACAATAATGTACAGTACCTCATGAGTGGCGTATGCTGAAACTGGCCACTTAAGAATGCATCAGTGCCAAACTTCAAGTAGCTATGGAGGCCTGCTCGAAAGTCTTGCAGACAGTAAGAGAACCTGCCCATGGCATTTGACCCTAACTGTGACAACATAGATGTGTCCCCATAACCCAACCCCAAGATGCCAGCGATTTGGTTCGAATCATCATAAGGAAAGTCTATGTTGTCATTGCTACAACCAAAGGCGATGTTGGGCACAGTCTCTATATTATGACTACTTGATGTTGTGGTGATCGTCTCAGATGAAAGCACACCTTTTGTTGTAGAAGGCGTCCCATAGGTGAACTGGTAAACGCAGTCATCCCCAGAGCAACTAAATCCGATCCCACGACAGAGGGGGTGACTACACGGAAGCTTGGAGTATGTGTTGGACTTAGTCGGGATGAAGATTTCATAAGCTTGTGGGTAGCAGTTTATGCAGGGCTCGCATTGGATCCATGTCACATGACTGCCAGTGTCCATGACTAGGAACTGGATTTTCGACGGCGTACCAAAGGCAATTTCCACCAAGTAAATAAATTCATCATTTCCAATTGTTGGGGCTATTCCATCCGGATGAATCGAATTGTTCGCAGCCTCACTGATCATAGATCCTAGGTATGACATTCGTGCTCGCGATGTATGGATGCCTCTCTGAAGAATTTCAGTGTCTGATAGATTTCTACCGGAAAATAGAGGGGAGTGCATTGAGTCTCGGTGTATTAGCCTGAAGCTCAATGCATTAACAGAAAGCATGAATGAAACTGATAAGCAAAGGTAAACAAGGAAAGAAAATGAGGAGGTGTTTGGTGCATATAGAGCCATATCGTATGTGGGTTGAGGTCATATTAATGGAGAGTGTTGTAGCAGAAGCTCTTATATAAAGTTGGTAGAGATCAAGATTCAAGAGATAAGTTTGACATTAAAAGAGTAGTTAGCCTTAATTTCGAAAAATGAAAAAAATGAGTAATGGTTGTAATGTTGTTGGACAAAAATAAAATGAAGTTGCTACTAGGATAAGATTGCAAGAGCATGCTTTTGTCCATTACACATTGAGAGATTGCTTAAATGCAATTTCCTATACTAATATTAGATACACTATGAAAATATCATGTATTACAACTATTGAAGGCCTCAATTAACATGGCTCATCTTGAGACATAAGGATGATCAGATTGGTGGGCCACCTATCTCCAGTCCAGTTTTTCATGCTTCATACAATCAAGCTTTTATACTAGATAGAGCTGAGGTTATTAGATGCCCGATGACCAATGGCGGATCTAGGATTTTTATTTGTGGGTAGTGCGGGCAATGATCAAGTCAATAAGGAAAGTAAAAAAATTATTTGTTTTCAAAGGTGTTATTAAGGATCGTTTCTTGAATCTCGCGGGTGCGCGTGCACCCACGTACCAATACTTAGGTCCGCCCCTGCCGATGACCTAGTTTTAGTGAAGCTAGCTTGATAGATTGGGGATACTTTACATGACTAGATTGTCCTGTGACCGGGTATTTCAAGACCCTTGTAAAGGTTAAATTAGTTTCAGCTTAGGCCCAAATATTCAATCGCCAGATCCATTTAGTTTGTGGCTTGGTGCCAATCAGACCCATTTTCAATGCCTATAGACACTAGTCTTGAAAAGCCTCATGTGCCATGAGTACATTTTTATGGGCTCAATATTAAAGAACCACAAAATATTTAATGTTAAGAGGCTACAAGGCTTGGTCTTCTTTTATTAATCTGTTTGTTTGTTAAAGAGGCATATTGAAGGAATAAGATTGTTCTATTGATGTCGTGTAAGGAGGTGGCAGTGCAAGAAACCAAATTAAAGTTAGAAGCCATCTTTTTTAACCAAGCCAATCAGGAAATAAAGATAAAAAAATATAGAGAATTTTACGGGAGAAAATCCCTTAAATGTCCGGTGAACAAAAAAGGCCCCAATAGATATGTGCCGTGTGGGCTAGTTGTGTGTGCGTGTGTATTACAGTAGAAGCCCATATGTTGATATCGACACGCCTTTTTTACTCACTATGAAGTGGAACGTCGACCTCAGTGGGATCTCCTTCACAAAGTGCATATCCACTCAATCGAAATATTGCAAGAGCTTCTCCTACATCACTAATTCTCGGCCGGTGATGCAAATTGGCAAGCTGCTCCCACCAGAAGTTGAGGCGGCGGCGGAGCGAAGGCTGGAAAAAGGAGAAGATTCAGTAATGGTGTGAAGATTCTGGTGAAGATGATGGGATCGAGTTTTGTGATGGAGGTTGGCATGGGTTTGGTGGGGCTATTTAGACAGTGAGAAGAAAGATGGAATGACAATAGAGATGGTGAAAATGGATTATGCTGTTGGAGGAAGAAGAAGTAGGCGCTTGTTTGAGTTGAATAAATATATAGAATGAAATGAGAGATATGAAGATTAGTGTTTGGCGGTGCTGAGGATAGTGAGTTGGGCAAGAAATGGAATGGGAGATGGAGAAAGAGGAGGAAGAAGAGAAAGAAAAAAGAGAAAGAAGAAGACAGGAGCGTCGATATCAACAATCAACTATGCCACAAGCCTATATTGAGATCGACACTCAACTAAGAATAATACTATAACGAGCATTGATATCGACACTCAAGCTGAAAGGCGGAAAAAGTGACGGGAGGGCTTTTACTATCTGTGAAGATCATCTCTTGGGGCCTTTTTCATGCATGAGACATTTAAAGGGTTCTTCCCATAAAATCCTCAAAAATATAAACAAATAATCAAATAAAAACCATATAGCTTCGCTAAGAAAAGAAAAAAAAAGAAATGAATTTGAGTCAGTGTGAATTATAGAAAATCATTGTCAGTCTGGCTCATAGAAATTTCCCACTAATTAATTAGGGTTTGCATCAGAGGAAGACCTCCCTCCCAAATTCCTTTTTCTTTCCTTTTTTGGCCCTTATCCGTTGATGTCAGCAAAAAATGAACCTAAATTGAATCGAGGAGAATGAAAGAGAAGTAAAAAAAACAAGGAAAAGAAGAAGAGAAGAAAACCAATCTCCACTCCTTCATTGTCGATCACCTTCTCTGCTCCTTCTCCCCTCATAATCCGTTACCTTTTCCACTCCGCCTTTTCCATCTCACTAGGCATTTGTAGCCACTGTTAGAGGCCATCTCTACTTTCAAAACCCCTTTTATGGCATCTTGAGATGATGGAAAAGGTGGTGATGACCTTGAGATGATGGAAAGTCAATGTGTGATGCCTTCCATGTGCTTGTTGGAATGCCTAAGCGATTCTTGATCTTTTTCTGTAAAGAGTGCAATTTTTTTCATTGATGACTAGAGTTGAACTGAGGGAAGAAGAATCAGGTTTTCTTATGAAGTTAATTGCGAACCTTGTGATAGATAAAATGGAAGTGCAGACTTTGTAGAGTATTGATAAGGCAATGAAAGATCTAAAGATGATAAGAAAAAACACTAATGGGAGCCACATAACATGGTTAATTTGGTAAGTGGAGTATTTTGTAATTTTGTATTGCTCCTTTTGTGACATTTTAGGGGTCATTTTGTAAACCTTTCTTTTTTCTTTTTTCTTTTTATTTTTTGTTTTCTTTTCTTTTCTTTTCTTTTTTTTTTTTTTTTTTTTTTTTTTTTTTTTTTTGCTAAGTTGCAAAATTGAGTTAATAAGGGGAAATAGAAACAACTAAGAGAAAACATTAAGGGGGGGGGGGAGAAGCAGCTAAAAAATAAAAAAACATAAAAAAAAAAGAGCTCTATCTCAAATTAGGAGAGAGCTGATTACGTAATAAAAAGAAAGAATCAAGAGTAGAGCTATGAAAAGAAGATGTCATTTTACCAAAAGAGAGGGTTGCATCAGCCATAAAGAAATTGATTGCAGTCTTAAGAGAAGCCTTCATATTATTGAACACAACATGGCAAGATTTTTTACCTTCCATAAGCTGAAGAGGGCCACAATGAATACAGTTCCTAGACGATCTACTTTGATGCAAGAGTTAGCTGAAAAAGGGTTACATTTGATAGAGGCATAACAGGAAGGATGAACGTTCCTTGATCCTCAAACCAGGCCCAAAAATTCGAGGCAAAGGGGCAAAGAAAGAACATAATGTAGACTGTCTCTTGATGATTGCCGCAAAGGTAGCATGAAGACACCAGCTGCACTCCGATGGATTGCACTCATGCATTGGTAGGAAGTTTATTGTGGAACAATTTCTAGGTAAAATAAGCAATGGAGGGTTTGAGAAGACTGTTCCAAGCAAACTTTGACCAATCTCTAGGATGGCTCCTGGATCTTATGGAATCTCATTTAACCGAGAAGGAGAGATGGTAGGAATTTGAGCTCAACCAAATCAGCACATCTAGGTCATTTTGTAAACTTAAATAGGTCAATTTGTACTCTCAAAATTGATAATTTGTAAACTTGTAAAGGTCATGTGATTTATATGTTAATGGATGGAAAGTGTACAAGGTTTGACACCAAGTTAATGGTGTATGGAACTAGAGGTTATTGATGTCCATTACAGGTTCTATTTTAGGGACATCAAGGTCTCCGGGACCATGCAAGATTGAATGGAATGGTACCATACTCCGCACGCGAATGGCAATTAAGGACCTAGGACTAAATTGTAATGACTCCTTGACTTGTGATCGATCTATGAATTGATGAATACATTCCTTGTGGTATCATTTACATGCTCTCGAGTAAGTTTCTCCATTGTATTGTATTTGTGCCAGTTGTGAGTCAAGAATTAAGGGCTTAGTGTTTATCTAGGATCCCCCTTGTATTACCGACAATATTGATGGTTATTTTAGTGGCTAAAGGCTTAAATAGAAATATTTTGGATGAGGGATACTCGTGGAATGTTCTTGCTAGCTAGCTAGATCTTGATAGTCTTGATGACTTAAAGTAGTTCCTCAGTATTGATCGATTTGTTTACATCGAAGAACCTAGCCAAAAACTTTTGTCTTGTTATTCTTGAGTCAGGCATCACTCAGTTGTATTTAGTCTAACCACAACTTGGATACCCTGTGGAAAGGATTGCATTTTCATACCGTCTATAGACTAGGCATAGTATTAGTGGATAGGTGGCTTGGACATTGCTCACTAGTCGGAAGGTAGCATTGACAACATTCATAGGATGTTGGATAACAGTAGGTGGCTTGGACACTGCCACTATCCCTAGGAGGTGGCTTGGACACCATTAGAGTCAGACTTTTGGGCATTAGTAGGTGGCTTGGACACCATTAGAGTCAGACTTTTGGGCATTGGTAGGTGGCTTGGACATCGTGATCACCCTAGGAGGTGGCTTGGAAACCCTTACCCATTGTTTGGGAAGGGGGGAAAATGGGAGGAGGAAAAAAACGGGGAGAAAATGGGGGGGAAATTTTTTTGGAGAGTGTTTGGAAAAGGGGGGAGGGAAAATGGAGGGGATGGGGTGGGGGGAAAATAGGTGCAAAACTTTTCCCCCCAAAACTGGGGGGAAAATGGGGGAGAGGAGGGGAAAATGGCCAAATTTACTAAATTGCCCTTTTATATGTAAAAGATAATTTTAAAGTTTTTACAAAAGTAAGGACAAAACGGTAATTTTCTCTCTATCTCACAAACAAACAAAACCCTACTTTTTCACTTTTCTTCCCCCTACTTTTTGACTTTCCAAACAAGAATAGGTAAAATTAATTTTCCCTCCCCTCCCCTCCCCTTCATTTTCCTTCCCCCTCAAATTTTCCCTCCCCTCCCCTCCCCTCTCCCCTCCCAAACGGACCATTAGAGTCATTGTACCTTACATTGCATAATAATCAATTGTCACTCCAGTGCTTTACCCTACGTGGATGCCTCTTTGCTAGATTTATGTATTAATTATTATTTCACATGATTCTCATTATTGTGATATTTTGGCTTATTGCCTAGATGATCCTTTCCATTGGTATGCACATGCTTAATGTTCTTTTCATTTATTCTACGTTGGTGCATCGTGTCTTTTATATTATGTTTTTTCACATGCCTGACTATTTAACCTGATGATTCTACCCTAGTGCTATTGGTTACTCCACTCCCTATGAGTCGGAGGCTCAAGCAATTCAGGAGGACCCGCAACTAGTAGAGTTTCATGAATGGTGCGTCGATGACGTAATGTAGCATCGTCCGCAACTAGTAGAGTTCCATGAATGGTGCGTCGATGACGTAATGTGGCATCGTCATCCTGTCTACCGCATAAGAGCCTTCACTAAGATACAAATTTTGGGAGAGTTGTTCTTTTTATACATCTTTTGTTGGATGACCTAAGTTTTTGGGTGACCATTGTAACAAAAGTACTTTTGTTATCTTTCGTATAAATTTTAACTCAGAATGAAAGCAATTCCTTGTTTCTCTTATTCATTCAATCTCATTTTGTATTACTTATATTTACATATACATATATATATATAGGGAGATGCAAGATGTTCATATGAGAGCATCTCTCATCTTACTATGAGAGATAAAGGTGAAGCCCTTACACTTAAGTTGTTGATATTGGATATGGATGTGAGGGCCCCCACCTTATCTCTCATAGTAAGGTGAAAGATGCTCATATGAGAGATATCCCTCACCTTATATAAGAGATATGGTAGGGGCTCTCACATTTAAGTTGTTGGCATTGGATATGGATGTGAGAGCCTCCACCTTATCTCTCATAGTAAGGTGAGAGCATATCTCATATGAGTATTATATATTTATATAGCAGGACTCTCCTAAGCTGCAGCTTAGCTTATCCTAACTGAAATAGTGATGGTCTCATAAATTAAAGTTAATTATATCTGTTTTTTTAATGATAGAACTAGAAAATCCACTTTTGATTGGATTTATCTTTATTTTAGAAACGATAAACATGCAAAAAATAACGATAATTGATTCTTGTTTGTGAGACCAGTAATATTGCAGCTTAGGATAATTTAAGCTTCAGCTTAGGAGAGCTGACCCCATATATATATATATATATATATACACATATATGGAGATGTTCATATGAGAGATATCTCTCACCTTAAATGAGAGATTGGGTGTGGGCCCTCACATCCATATCCAAGGCCAACAACTCGAATGTGAGGGCCTCCACCCATATCTCTTATAGTAAGGTGATAGATGCTCTCATAAGAGCATCTCCTATATATAGAGAGAGATGCTCATATAAGAGATATCTCTCACCTTATATGAGAGATAAGGTGGGGGCCCTCACATCCATATCCAATGCCAACAACTTAAATGTGAGGGTCCCCATTCTTATCTCTCATATAAGGTGAGAGATATCTCTCATATGAGCATCTCCCATATATATGTATATATATATATATATATATATAATGGGCTGGGAAATTCAATCCATCATCAAACACACGCACAAAATGAAATAAAAAAGGAACCAAAGGTTCATATCCAAAGAATAATTAGCATCCCAATCGAGCCAAGTCCAATAAAGTTAAGACACTGCAAGATCACGATTTGAATTGTTCCCTCATATTCAAATAAGGAAAGGTACAAGCATTTTATCTAATTATTTTTCTTTCATTATTTTTTTTTTTCATGAAAGGAAAATAAGCTTTATCTGTTTATTCTTTATTCATTAAGTACTTGAACTCGCACATCTTCAGTCCCTAAAAAAGAGAGAGTAGGAAAGGAAAAGAAGCTTTATCTATTTATTCTTTATTCATTAAGGACTTGAACTCACACATCTTCAGACCCCTAATGGAGGAGATCAATATCCCTATTCTAACCAACTGTATTATTGCTCAGAATGAAAGAAGTTTTATCTCAATGAAGGAGAAGAAACAAATTTTATTTTGATTCAAAGATTTTTAAGAAATATCTTCCTACCAAAAGGGCTTAAATTAAAGTAAGGTAAGGATCCACAAACGCATAATATCCTCCTTTTATAGAAAATACCATTTATCACTTCTAAAAATCGAATCAAAAGAAGGTGAAAATCTATCTACATCATATCTTTACTTGCACGCTTGGCAGCTGGAGCCAGAGGATTTCTCCCTTCTTTTGATGCTGTACTATCCTCATCAAGATTTCTTGTGGAGAAGATTCACCTCACACCACATTTGGCAAACATCAAGAAGTTGTGGATTTACATATATTAGATCCAATGGGCACAAGTTTCTTGCAATTTTCTCGCAATCCATGATGAATCAAGCCCAAAAACTATAGATGGTTCAGATTTTCATTGTGGGTCCCAAAAATTAAAAACAATTATTTAGGGGTGTAGACTTTTTTGTAACCATCTCAGAATATAAGAGGAATCATTAGCTGAAAATTGATCAACTAGCTTATGTTAGACCTTCTAAATATTATGGACTATTCGGGTTGTGATTGTGGGGCCCATAAGGTAGAGTTTCAAATAAAAAACCTAGTACCACAATATTACACTTGAAACACTATTCATGCACAAATTAGAGACCTTTTCACTATGGATGGTCAGTGGTCACGAGTGTTTTGCCTTTTTCTCACTATCCACAATGAACTAGAATGTCGAATTTGATCCCATAGCTGTTTTAGGCCTTCTGAAGGGATTGAATGGTTCGGATTTTGCAAAAGGGAAAAAAAAAAACTTCAAATCTCATGATGAGTAGTCTGGACTTTTTTGGAAATATCTCAAAACCCATAAGGAATCATCAGCTGTTGAGATTTGATCACATACCCTTTTTGGACCTTCTTAAAAATGATTGACGGTTCGGATTATGATTGCAAGACCCATAAGGTAAGTTTTCAAAGTAAAAACCCGGTAACCTTTAAATTACCACTCATTTACCATTCATCCACCTTTCTTTGCAAGCCTGGATTTCTAGAATTCGATCGGGGGAGGTCCGACCGGACTTCTCTTCAATTGTGAGGAGCTTTTGAGTATTTTGAGGAATCACCTTATATGTTCTTTACTATGAAACCTGTTTAGCAGTCTTCATTAGACATACTTTACTATGAATCTCTTAAGAGTCCAATATACAAGCAGGCCATAATACTTCTCTAGATTTACATTTGTTGGGTTTATGGGCTTTGGCTCGTTTTATAGGCCCAATTCATTTGCATTAGGGTTGAGGGATAATTTGATCTTTGTTGAAACTACATATCATCTCTTTTGGTTGAAACCCTATATGGGGTGAAAAAAACTTTGATTAGTGGAGATAGAAAAGACGAGCTTTGGTCCGTGGACGTAGGAGTGAAATCACGAAACCACGTAAATCTATGTTTCCTTTTGTGTAGCTTGATTTATTTGCTTGTTGATCTCACGCTTCCACACACACACGATCACAACAACATTAATGGGAAACATAAAGTATTAGAGAAAAAGGAGATTTCAACATCTATATCGAGCTCTCATCAACCCCCATTTGGGACTCTTCATTTTCATTTTCTGTCATCTGGGTTCCCTTATGTTGCTCTATTTTATTCCCCACAAGTGAAGATCTGTTGATAGAAGCAGGTCTGGCAATGTAGGATGGATTCTCTTCTCCTGCCTTGATCACCACTACCTTCTTCTCAAGAGGCTGGGGTATTTTGACAGGTTCTTTAGTTGTTTTACTCATGTTGTGCATGCCTCCTCCTCTTCTTCTTCTTCCTCTTCTCTCTATGAAGTCTGAAAGGCTGAAGTGTTCCAAGCACGAGCACAAGAAGAGGAGAGCGATTGCTGTGATGCCCTAAATGCCCACGAGAACACCAAATAAGTATGGTTCTGTAGAACTCCATGGAGAGCCATGAGATGATGTTGTCATCATCTATGAGAGAGAGAGAGAGGGAGAGTATTTATAGTCTAGACCTACAGTGGGACAAATTAGAAATCTAAGGTCAGGCCTATAAAACCACCGTAGTGTCGTAAGCTTTCAAATTCAAAGGGGTTTTAACATATTATTCCTAAAATTCTGCTTTTCCAATAATATAACCGAAACTCAGATAACGTCGCTAGAGTTGCTTGACTCTAGTCAACAAATTTTTTTAACCTTTTTGCATCATATATCTCATTCTATCATTGGATAGTCTCATGATATCACAGGATTTATCAGTTCCTCAATCATACACTTTTTGCAAGCAGCAAACGAATTTGTCTTTTACATAACACGAAAATTGGCATTTTGTAAAAAATAAATACATAGTTGACCACCATTTCTCAAGTTATGTGACTAAGGATTTTTTTTTTTCCCCTAAGATGGTGCACAAAAGCCATGACATCATGGAACAATCCGAATATATCGAGGTAAATAAGTTTAAGAATTTGTTAACCAAAGACAAGCGACTCTTGTAACATTATCTAAATTATGGTCATTAAATGAGGATAACTGGGTTTAAGGATGACTAATATATAAAAACCCAGAATTCAAACAACTCAAGATAAATATCTCCTCACTTGCGTTAAAATTTGCACTCTAACAAGAGTGGGGTTCAACATCAGATTAATCACCTTATAATCCTAATTTGCTCCATTTTTACTAAAAACTTATTCCACACCTAATGCAAGGAGTGAAAAATATTGTCTTGAGCGGTTTGGAAATGACAAGGCGCCCCACCACAAGAATCAATAATAGGTTTTCTGTCTGACAGCATTTTTATTTTTTTTAATGTATAGATAGATCATCTAGAGATAAGCACAATTCAATGAGGCTATCACCATAAATTCATTGGTGAGACACCTATGAAATCCAAACTGCTTGAAATAAAGTTATCCCTATTGTCAGATTCATTGGTGATCTTCAGTTTATTTGTAACTGGTAGATGGACCCACTCCTGGATTTTTAGGATGGCATCAAAGAAATTTTAAGCCCTCTCTGAGGATATAGTTTACTAGATTAGTTTTCTCAAAAAAAAAAAAAACCAAAAAAATCCAAACATGCCTGAAGTATTCCATGTAAGTTTGAAATTCATAATGAACATTCTCTCCTTTCTGTAAATAAAGTCATCACTTATCCATAGACAAGCTAGAAATGGATGTACAAAGGTGTGTACAAATAAGCAACTGAGGTTCAGGGTTAAGTCCCCACCAAAGAAGTGCAAAGGGTGGATAATACGTCCGCAATTGAAAATTAGTAGGTAAGCTATTCCATTATTAGTCAGCTGTCACTCAAAGGACATAACCATGATTTTAAGAGTTCATTTTGGTCACAACCATGGTTTTAAGAGGTCATTTTGGTCACCAACTTGGGGATCATTGAGTCCATTAAGACTCTGCTGAATCAGACTGAGTTGTTCGATGCACATGCAACTCGGCCAAGTCCAAGCAACTCAGTAGGTACTGATATGAATCAGCAAGTTTTTTAGGCATGGACATAACAGAATTTTAGAGCAAAAAGATATTGCAAGCTGATGGAAAAAAAAAAAACCTTCACGTTTTCGTAAATGCTTGATTTGAGATAATATCTACTACAATTTATTTATTTTTTTTGCTTAGTACTACAATTTATTTTGGTATTGCTGAAAAGACATGTTGAAAGATTAAATGAATGAAAAATTATACATACTGTGTGGAATGTGTATTTACAACAAGAATTTCATTCATGAGAAGCAAAAGAATATAGAGGCTAAACCCTACAGAGGTATCTGCAGAGGTTGCATAGACACTGGTAAAAAGGCACAGTATTGGAAAGGAGTTGCTTACACATGAGAGCATAAGATTGACAGGTCAAGATGGATATTGCCTCTTGGGTGAATTAGTAAGCCTTTCAAAGCTCCCAACAAGATCACAAAATCACGTCAAAGATACAACGAAAATGAAAGACATACCAGTGGCAGCACAGTAGGAGCTGCCTACATGAGGCAACCAACATAGTGAGCCTTGGGATATTTCTTTTGTAGTTGTGGCCATTGGACAAAAAACTGATCAGCTAGGTTTGACTTGTACAGCAGCAAGCCACTTAAAGAGAGCTTCTTCACTCTTGCTATACTCTCAACATAAAAGATGCAAGACCATTTAATACCCACTACCTGCAATTTAATCCAAATAAACAAAGTTCAGTAATGAGCATTTCACTTACAATAAGATATCGAGTTTTTTTTTTTTTTTTTTTTCTTCCAGTGCTAATCATTCCTAAGATCACTATATCATATTTTATTTCTTCCAAGGATTATTACACTTCTAACTTTTGCGAATACTAATCTTTGAGAAAAAGAAGCAGGATATCCAACTCAAACAAATCATTCCTTTGATAAAAGAAATAAAAAAAAAAAAAATAGTAAAGAATAATGATTACCATGAGCACGAATTAAATGAAAAACTCAAGATTTAACAATCATTCAAAAAAAAAAAAAAAAAAAAAAACAAACAAAACAAAACAAAACAAAACAAAAAAACAAATTAGAAAGTAACAGGGGGAAAAGATGTAGAAAATAGAGGGTTTTACCCAAAAAATAACTTTATGTGGCTAGTGCACTGAAAAAGGAACTTTAGCCCAACTCACACCAAATAGGGAATCCATATAGAAAAATCAACTTTTTAACCATTTTTTTTGTAGTCAACATCGACCTTCATTTTCTGTGTTGAGAGTCGACGGCGACCCTTACTATAACAAGTGAGGGTCGTCGTCGACCCTGAGCAAGCATGTTTCCTCATCTTCTTCCTTCTTCCTCTCTTCCCCAAATCCAATCCAATGATGGAGAAATTCACATGTCCGCCCCAAGGATTACATGAAGATGAGATGGAGCTTGGCTGAGCCAAATTATCACAAACATTGATGGTTTGTTGTAAACTTGTAATCAAAGCAATCCTTTGATGTTTTGAAGTAATGTCAGAACTGAAGATGAATTTGGGCAAAAGCTTCATTCTTGGGACTAGTTTGGGTGATGCTCAGGTGCTTTCAGTTGCTAAATATTTGATGTGGTGTTCACTCCTCCCCTTCAATATACTTGGGGCTTCCTTTTGGGTCTCATGGTGGAACCGAAGTCTAATTCAGGATCCATTAATTGCCAAGTTTCAAAAGAAGCTCGCTACTTGGAAAAGGCTATACTCTTCATTAAGGGGTAGGTGACTTTGATTGAGGCTTGTTTGGTCAAGTTACCTGTTTATTATCAATCTTTATCCAAAAAGGTTTGGGACGATTTATTACAAGTTCTTGTGGGAAGGAATATGAGACGAGAAAAACAAAGGATACATCTTTTGAAGGTGGAGGAGGTTGTGAAACAGGAAGCCTAGAAATCATGAAGCTGCTAGGTATGAATCACTCTGTTTGGTGCTGGTGGAAGTTCGGGGAGGGGGACGGGCGGAACCAGAAAATTTTCATCGAGGTACATGCATGCAAAAAGCCTTACAATCTCCCCAGGCCCCTAACATTGTGATAATTTGGCTCAGACAAGCTCCATCTCCTCTTCATGTAATCCTTGGGGCAGACATGTGAATTTCTCCATCATTGGATTGGATTTGGAGAAGAGAGGAAGAAGGAAGAAGATGAGGAAACATGTCTGCTCAGGGTCGATGGCGACCCTCACTTGTTATAGAGAGGGTCGCCATCGACCTTCAACACAGAAAATGAAGGTCGACGTCGACCACCGAAAAGATGGTAAAAAAAAGTTGATTTTTATGTACAGATTCTATGTTTGGTGTGAATTGGGCTAAATTTTCACGTTCGGTTCAATGGCCACATAAAGTTATTTTTTTGGTAAAATCCTCTAGAAAATAAGAGACTTTTTTACCCAAAGCACAACCAAGACTGAAAAAAAAAAATGATGGCAACACAAGGAAACACATAATGCTGAGTCACAGACCGAAACAAAACACTAGCAAGCCACTTAATAGATAATTGGCATTTGATTCCAACAAAGTCTATATCAAGCCACTCAGACCATAGAATATTGTTTCCTGCAAAATCTATCCTCATTGCTTTTCATTTTACTACCAATTGAAATGGAGTTAATCTGCATTTTTATGGAACAAATAATCTGGTTTAGTATTTCCATAATATAACCTTTAGAAGAAATGCAGCTGCACAGAGAGGAATACAAGTCCCAGGTCCATTGCAAATTACCTGAAAAAATGTGGCAAACACTTGAAACTCATTTGATTATACCAGAAAATGCATAATTAACTTCTATTATATATATATATATATATATTAAATGATAAGTTCAATTCTGAGTTTAATAACTGGAATATAATGCAGGAGTTGGAATGGCAAGAATAATACCACTTGGGGCTTGATTTTAAACACTAGCCAGAGGGCATGAACAATGGCAACTAGAGTTGTTCCAACTGAGGTTAAATACGACTGACCCACTTCTCGACTTCGATAAATCTTCATGAACTGAGCAACTTCTGTTCTCTCCCTGGCACTTTCATGCATCTAAAGAAATAGGGTAGAGCATGTTTCAAGCCTATTGATCAGAAAGTAACCCGACTGATGTTGATATTTAACAATAGCTAGGTGACACCTTCATGTGGTTACCTGAATATAATCAAAGCACTGGCAAAATGAAGTAAACTTAAATAGAAAGAAATATATAAGCCTCTAATCTCTATCCTGGAAGTAGCTCAGCTATTTAGGGACATGGGTGTGTGAATGATAGTGCAGGAGTTCAAGTCCCTATGTAGCCAAAAAAAATTGTAGGTTCCCTAGTAACGGAAACTGCAGCTGGAATCTGCAGTCTGCATCCAGCATCCATATTCTTGTTACATGTATTTAGATCAGAGATATCTACAGGTTTATGCCACTTTGGATCTGTCTCCAAACGGACAGCAAGACCTAGATTTGGAACCCATTAGGTTGAGCTTGAAGGCCATACCATATCTAAATTCTGGTTTTCTCCAAGCCCTGGCCAACCACCCATTGATACCCCCGCACCCATTGGTTATTTGCATCACAAGACACCCATGGATACTTTGACGTGATTTCACCTCATAAATTGTAAGCAATCCTTTGCAAACATCTTTCATAATAATGTGTAATGTATGTCGTATGAGACCTGTTGAACTGATGCTTGATGTAATCCATACATGTTTCTGTTGATTGGGATTCAGGCAATATAGTTCAAAATGGGCCACAGGGCCATTACCACATTTCTATGAATTGCCAGTTGAAGTTTGAAATTGTGGTTGACATGTACAGGCTCCTTGAAAACTTTAATCCATGATTGAACCACCAGTAATTCAAAAGCTAACACTGATGCACCCACATAAGGTTCATCTGACAGTAAGCATTTTTATTTGACCAGGCAAATTTGACTGAGAAAGTAAGAAGAAAAAAGACTCTAAAAGAAATCCATCAAAGTTGATACCAATACTTCCAAAGAATAATAACTCATCCTTGTAGATCTTCCTCCTGTAAGTCCATGTCCTAATCAACTATTACCTCTTCCACTCTTCTCCTTTCAGATTGGCTTTGGTAAGATCACCCTACCCAAGTTTAAGGCACTTTGTTGGACAATTGCAAACAATAAGATATACATTCTCAATCATTTAAAGAGAAAACTTTGCCATATCAAATATAGGTCTCTGCTGGTCAAATGAAGAATTGCAGGACCATTCATATATTTTTCTGCAGCCTACTGCACTTTGGCTTACTTAATCTCTCCTCAATTTCATTGGTGTTCACTTCATTAAGTCACAATTAAGAGATCGTCAGCTGGTCTGTTTGGTTCAAGTGTCAAGTAAATAGGAGACTGGTGCCACCTGCATTTAGTTTTGAAGGACAGTGGTCACACATTGCTGTCTAAGAGAATCAACAGTGGCTCACAGCATTGCTTGAGGCAAACAAATTATTCGGGGTAAAAATTGTAGTTTTGCAAACAGAAATTAGAGGCCAATCAAAAAAGAAAGTCTACAATGTGATCACACTTGTCAGTGTAGACCATGGGATCAAAAATATCCCTGTGCATTAGAGTTTCTTTATTTATTTATTTACCAAAACCATAAAGTTGCCTGTATAGATAGATGGAATGATAAAAAATGACGGCTAAAAAATGCAACAGTGCCATTCAGGTGTGAGTCTAAACGCTAATGAAGAGTACCTGATGAGCCAATGATTCTTCCAATACCTGAGCCTTTTGGAGACTCATATTATCAGTTAAAGCAGCAATATAAAATCTAGGGGTGTACTTGTCCTTCTGAAGCACAGCTACTAGATTAAGCATCTCTGCAGTATGACCTCCTACATTGGTAGAATTAATGATTATAACTATGTTGGCAACTACAACCATATCAATGATGGCAATAGTGGTGGTGCAATGAATATACCTGAACCCAGAATGATAATAGTGCACATGGGTTGTCTTATTAAGGTGCGAAGGGGTTTGCCACTCCAATATAATACATATGCAACACGAGCTACGAATATAGAGATGACAAAAAGGATGATGTTGGTGGGACAACATAGGTGGTTGGCATTCTCCATGGAAAGAAAGAGTATTTTCAAACTGCTATCTCTTCTTGTTTAGCACTCAAGAATATGCCTCTTTTGAAAGGCCTATTTTCACAATCCCCAGTTTGCTAAAGAGCTCACTGAACAAAAGAAAAACAAATTATGTTAAAAATGAATGCAGTGGTTCATGTTTAACATTTTATAATGCATTCAATGCTTATTTTGTATGTTGAAAGTTTCTAGGAATCCTTCGCTAGAAGTTTAATGGTGGTAATGGCGGCAAATGTGATTGCCTAGGTGTCCGCTAAAGTGGATTCCTTGGAAATTTCAGTTTTCTTTGAGGGCATGAATGTATAAGACCAATTCCACAGGAAAATATTCAACTTTTCGGTGGATTACTACTTTTCCATGATTTGGTGCGACGTTTTTCTGTGTAGAATGAGCAAAAAAATGAACTATTTTATCTTGAGTCCACAGAACACAAGTTTCCAGCATTACACAACCATGCCCCAAATAAGATTTAGGCCATATCTGTTTCTCTTCAGATGGTCTCCTCTCATGTGGGCAGGGAGGCCAACAATGTGGCTGACACGTTAGCAAAACAAAGGATTGATATGGAAGCTCCATATGTTGGACCCTAAAGTAATTATTTTCTTCATGTTTGATGTATGTTTTTGGCTGATGATGTCAATCAATACAATATTGGATTCTACATGGATACCCGTAAGATAATAAATGTATACTTACCATCTATTCTTCTCGTAGCAGGCAATTCAAATTGAACCAAATCACTTTCTTATGTACCCACACAATTGAGTGTGATGAGTGTTCTGCTCATCTTATAGACTTTCTTATATGAACAATGGTTTAAATTACCGGCTCTTATATAGCTTAACCGACAATACATAATTTGGTGTTGGTGGTTACCAGTTACCACATAGATGTTTTACTCTATGATGCCCCAGATACAAATACGGGTATGGACATGGATACGGGGATCAGAGATACTACTCTGCACTTTAGGAAATCTAGGACACGGATATGGATACGGGTGTCCCAATTTTTCCCTTAGATCACATTTGAATTAATCAAATTATCATTGTTTATGTTCCTTCCTAATATTTTCTAGGTTGAGAAGTAAGAAAGTTTAAAGAACTAAATGAAATAATGGACTTCCTGAGTAGGATATGATAAACTTATACCCTAGAAGGATCAGTGCAGTATCAGGTACCAATACAAGTATCGTATCGGTCCGATACAGATACGTTGGGCTTGTACAAGTATCCGGGTATCATAGGTTTTATTTATAAATCAGTAATGGTCCATATCCCACCAAATTCACCAAAATCTTGGCCATCATAACCCGTAATGAATATAGCAGCCAAGCAACTCAGAACACAGAAAAAAGAGAGATATTCCAGATGGTAGAAAATATATATATATATATATATATATAGAGAGAGAGAGAGAGAGGGAGAGAGAGAGAGAGAGCTAACTGCTGCTGCTTTCTGCTCTTATTCTTCTTCTTCTTCTCTCCTTTCCTCCTTCCTCTTCTTCTGCCTCCTCTCCTCCCACACAGAAGAGGGGGCAGACAAGTGCACAAGAAAATGTATCTTTATCATTTTAGACCTGTAGACCCTACATTGCAATAATCCTTGATCTAATGACCATCTAATCCATTGATTTAATGACCATGACTACAATTTGATTGTTTTAAATGTTCTCCCCAAGCTCTCCAGTAACTGATTATTTTAAATGTCCTCCACCCCGCCTGTAACTGAAGACTTCAATTCTACCCGAGCCTTTCCACTCGAAACTGAAGCAACCTAACTCCTCTCATCTTCATCTCTGTCTCTCTCTGCGTGGAGACGTGGGAATTGGGATCCCTGCGAAATCCACCAGCTGCTCCAAATCATGGAGGGAAATCCATCAATCTCCAAATCCGGCAGCTTCTTCGAAATCGAACCCTCCAAGGACTCTAAAGCGATCCGAAGTCGAGACCAACTTGCTCAAACGCACAAGGGGCGGAAGCACTTTCACCAGACGGTATTCTTTTGCCATTTGATTTTTTGGAAATTGAATATTGGATATTAGATGTTGTAATAGTCTTATATTTTCAGGTCAAATGTAAGAACTTGTGGACATTGAATGTTTGGTGCATATGAATATTATGTTTTCATCTTAGATGTTCAGATGGAATTTGTGGTGATTTCATTTCAAATGTTTAGATTTTGTTTGTGGAAATTCCATTTCAGATGTTTAGTTTTTATATGCAAATTGCTTTTTTGGTACGTATATGTTTCACTAATACTTTGCACCTGATACATGGATTTAGAGGGTTGGCTCTTAAACATAAGATTAGTAGGTTACATAACATGAATAAGGAAGTGTACTATAATCCATATGATGCATGATGCAAGCCCTAGGGTTAGGACTTGCATGGAAAGTGCTAAAAGCACAATGGGTGCCGAAGCACGTGTCCGAAGGCACAATCAATCTCCGCAGAGAAAATAAACGAGGACGCACCTCAATGGGAAAACCCAATTTCATTAATCAACAACTGAAGTAATTCTTTACTACAATGCCATATAAATAAGAAAGATAACTTAAGCCCTAAGAAACCTTAATCTAAGAAACTAGAATCCTATCCTAATTACAATAAAATTAGAAACTATTGACATAAAAATAAATCCCTAAATCTATGTGAGCCCTACACATGTGGCCATGATGTCTACGCTGCATCAATGCATCAATCAAGTAAGAAAAAACTTAATTCTTCACTAACATCTAAATCAACCCAACGGTTCCAAATATTACAAATTAGAATGTTAATTTCATATCCTTTCTTCCGATGTTTTGTTTCTATCTTTTCTTCTAAGAGCCTTGGTATCTGCTTTTATCTCTTGAAGATATTATTTGATTTATCCTTCGGATGGTATCTTTCTCCTTGTGTTGATATCCTTCATGTAGATTCTCTCAAAACTTATCATTTCAAATTAACCCCATAAATTTATCAATGGCAACTAAAACGAATACGTCTGGTAACTTTTGAATTGAACTTTCTTTTTTCTCTTTTTAATTACATATTGAAATTCTTTTCTTCCCTGATGATTAATCATTATCAGTAACAAATTTTTGAACAAATGGCCTTATTATTTTACTATTGTACAAGGTGGTCAAAGGTAATGTTACTTTGAAGGCTTTTAAGAATATTAGATATTTTTTATTGATTGGACTTGGTTGTTTTATTAAGTA
The DNA here is from genome assembly GCA_003546025.1 of Camphora micrantha. Lineage (NCBI taxonomy): Eukaryota > Viridiplantae > Streptophyta > Magnoliopsida > Laurales > Lauraceae > Camphora > Camphora micrantha. The sequence goes on along the minus strand of QPKB01000011.1, from coordinate 4,957,279 downwards.
ATTTTACTTGATAGAGGGCCATTGCTTACCGACACATGTATCTTCATCAATTGTGTTATTCTGGTGAAATTAGTTACTTAATCAAGTAGATAATCTAGAGTTTTGTGTTTTAGGCTGTTATGGCAGTCATTTAGAATTCATAATATATTTATATTGACAAAATATTTTTTTAAATTGAGTTCCGTGTACCATGGTATAGTTTAAGTTTTATAATGTATTTTTAATATTTACTATTATGAATCACACTGCTCGTGCTTAGCACGGGGACTTTTCACTAGTCACATGTGAAGGCAAATGACTTCCAAATTATATTTCAAGAATCAAGGATTCTAATTCGCCTTTGATTGAGAATTCCTAGTCAAGGATTCCTATAGCTGAAGATTTCATATCACTATTGATGCATATGGCCGAAAACAATTCTTATAACATTTCGTCTTGGTTTTTAGACTTCTTTCTCATCACTCTTCATCTGTCTGCGAAGGGATATCCAGGTCTTCAACTCCTACCTCAACTCCTCTGCCTCAATCCTAGAAAGAGAAATTGCCAAGATCTCAACAATCGATCACGCAAAGATAAGAGATCTGGATTTTGAGACTTAGGTAAAACCTCTCTCCTTTATACCTAATTTTTTTATATCTTGAGGATTGAGTTTTGGTAATTGATCTGGATTGTAGGAATTCCATTTTTGGCAAAGCTTGATAGGAGAACTGTTCATCAGAAGTGTTTTTTTCCTTATTTTCCTTCTCTCCTTGTTCGGCTGGCCATCTGTGAAAAAATTTTACAACTAATTTTTACCAAACTCGACATCATCACAGTAGGGTTTTTCTTTTTCTTGGGCTATAGTTGGCACAACATCTTGTTTGATATAGATCAATGGAGTTTTGCTTAGTCAAGAGGAAGACATGGTAGGCATGGTTTGTGTCTCTTATTTTATGTCAAATTTAACCCATGGTTAGCAATACTTTTACTATTGTGGAAGGATCAAATGAAGGTGATAAGAACTGATTTTAAAAGGATGGCCCCTCACAATAAGACTTTCATGGTTTTGGAAAGTTTTTTTTTATTTTTCATATGATTCAAATTTGCTGTGCAAATTGATGGCCTGTGAAATGATTTCTTGTGTTCCAATGTACAGCTTTAGATTTTCTGTCACATTTTCTAAGTATGGGGAAAAACCAGGATTTAGATGGTAGGACATTCGCAACAATCACAGGATTTAGCTAAGTTTTCACTTCTTGATTATTTCATACCTTTAAGATCTATTTTTTTTTTTTTTTTCTAATGTTTTCATATTTTATGTTTTTTGAAACCAGATATGAAATCAAGATTTGTATTTTTAAAAGTTATTATCAGTTGTTTTTAATGTTATTACCAAATCATTATTCATATTGATAATAAGAATATTTCAGTCTTTTCCCATAATAATAGAGCTCTTGCATACAAAATTTTGATATCTTCAAACTTCTAAAATATGACTATCCTCAAACTGGCTTTTAAATATTATTTCTGTATTTTCCTATATCAATAGAATTTTTGCACATAAATTCCAACACTAAAAATCACTATTTCACCTTGAACTATATCACTAAAAATTATACTTTAGCTGGAGCTGTGCCTATCACATGCCATCAATTTGAATTTCAAATGTGGCCAAACATCATTTATACAACTTTCACTTTTCATCTTTTCTTTGCATTGTTCTCGTCTAAGCTTCTGACTTTTTGGATGTTCCTAAATCATTTTTTATTGCCATTTAGGATGAGTTTGGATGTACCATCCAGAGTGCATTAACATGGAGAAATAGGAGTTTGATTGGCATTCATGCATATTCTCAATGTTCGATTTGGTGAATTGATGAATTAATTGAGAATTTGGAGTCTCCTGTGCATGGTACTTTTCTTAGCTTCTTTGCAAGCTCTACTGCTTAATGTTTTACTATATTCTTTAATTTCAGCCTATTTGGATGCACATACAAATATATGCTAACCCATTCAAATATATCTTTGTTTTCATGCCTTATTCACCTATTTCAAGTTGGCCTAATGGGTGGAGGTTTAATGAGATAATAGCCAAACAAAGGAAAATCTAACTTTGTTTTCACTGAATATACAATTCGTGGGGCCCACCTGATGGATGGGGTGCATTGGGTCATGGATAGAACGCTCATTTGCAAACAGATGTGCTGTGTTTGGCTATTATGTCATTATGAATAACTACCTTTTTCTTTTCCTTTTTATAATTTTAGTTTTTTTCAAATTTTTTAGAAAAGAATCCTACAATTCGTGATACAATTCATGGGTATCAACAATTTGCGATACAATTCCGATTTTCAAAACAATGCTCCTATCTGAATCTAGAGAAGCCAAAACATTATTCCTTGCCCCTCCTGCTAGAGGCTGGAATGAAAGCATCCACAACTCCCAAAATGAGAAAATGCAGATCTAAGCCATTTCATAAAAACTTTCCGACATGTTGCCAACAAACACTGACCCCAGGCCATCCCAGATCTCCATCTGAGCTCTGTCGTTGAACTTCCTTTCAACTCTAGTCCACCTATATAGCCTCTTTTGGAATATACATTTACTTAACTTTTCCAAAAAAGAAAAAACAACTCAGGTCCTTCTCTCTCTGACACTATGGATTTGGTTTGAATTATACTATTATTTAGTAGCTAATGGACATTTATCATTAACAAACCCGCAACACTTCCTTTCTTCTTCTCCCTTCCTATTCTCTTCATTTTGTCATGTTCTTACAACCGCATACCACTATATCCTGGCTAATGAGTTCATGCTCAAGCCCAAGTCCAAATATGGGTTCCCTAAGTTAATTGAGTAAGGTGCAGGTACAAGTGCAACATGGACTGGAACCTTTTACAGCCCTATCAAAATGCAAGAAGATTGTAATCTAACAATCGGGAATGCCAATAGGACAGTCTGCTAAGGCATCTCTCATCCAAAAAGGGGGGAATTGATATTTTCCTGATTTCATGATGTGAGAAGATGTGGGAAGTTCAGGATCCTTCTGCACTGATTTTGAGAGATAGAGACAACTTGGAAGACTTTGACATTTAAAGATGGGAGGTATCAACTCAATGAAAAACAAATGTAACCACTTATTTCTACTTAGATTCATTCTTATTGGTTAAAACACGTCTTAAAGTTCTAGATTCATAAACAAAATTTCCTATTTCTTAAAGTTTTTTCATTTTGAAAAAAAAAAAAATTAAGGGTTCTTGTCTTGCTTTTTGGTGCAAAACAAAGGGATCACTACAAACAAATCTCATATTATGTTCTCTACGAACATTACATATTCCAAATGTAGTTAATGGGTACCTTGCATTCAGATGAAGTTACAGCACCAAGAGAACCTAAAGGATTACTCGTTGCTCCTCTAAGCCGTAAAATGTCAAGGACTTCAAAATTTGTAAGCACACCAGCTTTGGTATCTAGTCTGCAAAAAACTGAAGGTGAATTTAATTATTGCAAGCACATTCCTCAAACATCAATTAGGAAGCGACATATAGACACATGCATGCTGAAGAACAGGCTGCCATTGCTTTTCTTTTTTCTTTTTCAAATAAATTAAACATAAGAAAATTTCTTACCCATTAACAGTCCATGGAAATTACACCAAAGTGCAAAAGAAAAGGTCATCTGTTGAAAAAGAAGGTTATCCACTCTATTGTGGATTTTGAATGGTGAAAAGAAATGGAAGCTGTATTAACGAGAACTTCTTTCTCCACCTTAGTTGGGATACCAAAACAATATTAGCAACCTGAAACACAACTGATGTAAATTTTCACATCCACCTAAAATAGTCAGGATGGACTTACCCTTCCTCTAATTTTCCTTCCTCAACTCTAAGCTCAAATACTGACATGCCATACTGATATTTTGTAGATTAGATAGTTTAGCCTGAAACCAAACAGTTCACCACAAAACAGGCCCAGAGACAGTTTCTACAGCTAAATAGGACGAAGGGAAACTGCTGCAACATTAATGAGTATGCTACAAAGAGATTAGAAATGTCTACAGAGAAAGTTCATATTCATTCCATTCAAACTTGAGGCTTGATGCAACATGCACATTATAGCTGTGAAATATGCCCATCTTTGCCTGCCAGATTGAAGGGTTGCTGCAACAGCAACTTGGAACCCAATTCTTCAAAAAATGGACAAAAAGCTAGTGAACACATGCAATCAAAAGAGTAATAAAATGGAAAACATGCCCAAATATTGAAAATTCCAGCACTCTTACAAAAGGGACAGGTTTCCTGTTCAAACTTCAAAAACAGCCAGTACTGTCCTGGCCTGGATGTTGATTGTGTGTACGTGTATATTAAGTTCTCAAAGTAATAAACATTACAAAAAATCCAAATCACCACTCTCATGCTTAATATGGCCTGAGATGTTATAATCTAAGCTGTACAAAGGTTAATTAAGTGCAAAACGACTAAACTATCCATTGTTTTTACCGAACCAAAGAAATAAAAGGGAAAGGCCAAAGCCATAAGCTAGGCGAACGGCCCCAAAGGGCTTGTTGGCAGAACCTGGATGGAAACCAGTGGGCCACAAGGCCACATATAGGTCTGATGCATGGATTAAGAATGCCAACTACACATAGTTTGCCGCACACGGCACAGCCAATCCAAGTAGACAGCTGAGCTTGTCCATCTTGGACTGTTCGGCTGGCTGTCTTGGCCCACTAATGGGTCCAAACTCATCACAGGTGGGTATGAGTCCAATTGGCTCAATTGCAAACCTCCATTTATGCAAATGCTTGAGCTGCAACATAATTTTCATCATTTCCTATGCTTTCTTCCAGCTGTTCCACATCATTCTGCAGAACACTGTGTATTACATAATCATCCTAAACTAAATTAAGAGGTTGATGTAACCTTCTCATAAATTCTACACCTTATATTACATAATCATCCTAGAATAGATTAAGGTCACATTTGGAAACCAAATCCTTGGGGAAAAGATTTTCAATTTCCACCAAGTTGTGGAAAACCCCATTTGGCAATTGTAGATCTCCCCCGAGGATTTAGATCAATAGAAATCCTCATTTTTCAGGATTTTGAGGTTCGACCTCCCCCCATAGGATTTGGAAACCCTCGCTTTTGTGGATTTGTGCATTGAAACCAATTTTTCTTAGTTCTATGCATCAATATGCACCGATATCGATGTACAGTCCTCAGCTATACAAATTGTCAGCGAGGATCTCTGCTCCAGGGGCAATGAGGAATCCTTATACATGCGGGTTCATCACCTGTTACCAAACATGCCCTAAGAGATTGATGCAATCCTCTAATAAGATCAAGTCCTTTCTAAGGGAGCAACTGTACATGTACGAGGATGGGGCTTTATGTACAAAGGCTCTCAAGAATAGAAGGCACAGTAGCACAATTCCTCTCATGTTCTACTCTCTTTGATTGTAATGCATAAGGACCCAGAATATGGAAACATGGTGCCAGTTCCATGATTTTTGATCATCCAGACTCTTGATCCAAAGGCAAGCTTCAATCATCGTGTTTTTTCATTTGTAAGGAAGTGTTAACAAATGTACGTTCCACACAAAGGTTTTTCGACTTGCACTAGTGTCCAAACTAAAAATTCTTTCCACACAAAACGATTTTTGAAGCATTGATGTTCAACAGACATGTCTTCCAAGTTCCAACCTTATAGCACCAACTTTGTGCTGCACAAGGTAGTCACAGATCTTCGAGCAACCAAGCATTGGCTGCTTCATCAGGAAGAGCTACTTTCCAAAGGAGCTTTTTGCAACCATTCTAGAAGTTTTGTTTTCCCTGTGCTGCATAAATCTATGCAAAAATTCCCTACAACATGCAAATTTTCATTAGAATTACTTTCTGCTGGTTGTGTTAGACAAATTAGTCTGGTCATGTTATGGTAAGATCATGGATGAAAATCGCAATATCGACCAACCTCAAAAACCGATATTGGTGTGGTATCAATTGCGGTTCGCAGCCCGACATGGTCATCAAGGTGTGAATTTTTTCTTTACCCCAAAAGAATTTGAAAAAGAAATCCAAACGATTGTAAAATGCTAGAAAAAATGGTTCCCCCAATAATAACAAGTATAGATCAAAATATCAGTCCCTCTAAGTCATAACATACCGTATCGTTGTCTTATTTGATATTGTTAAATATGTTAAGTTTTAGTATTTAATTTTTAGGCCAATTCTTGCAATTTATAAAGATTATAATGTACACCATATTTATTTAAAGTTTAGACCACTTCAAATCACCATCACCCTAATATCAACTTTATGAAAAATAACCAATAGGATTTGTGCCCATCTTTAAATTGACTACTAAGAAACATCATTTTTTTAATATTTCATTCTGCATGTTTTATAAGTGACCAATCTGACAAGCTCCAATTTTTATTTAAGAAAAACTTTCGAATGGACCACTTAGGAGCGTACATTTATTTTGACTGGTTTAAAATTTGTTATAAGTGGGCCATATTATTAGATAAAATTAAAAAATTCCTACTAAATGATCATTTGACTTGGAGAAATCTTGAGTACAAGTGGAGCTCCACAATGGGGCTCACCTATTGAAAATCTAAGCTGCTCAAAATCAACATCCTCAAAGTATATGGGATATCCCCAAATTTTACTCCAAATAGGAGTTGGCCCCACCGTAGGATTGATCATTTGATTAAAAAAATGTGATAAAACAATCTTATGCATTATTCATTCATAATGTTTCTATCAAACCCTCAATCCTAAGTGAGACCAATTCCTATTGGAGTAAAATTTGAAGACACCCCATACAATGAGAGGGCATTTATTTTGATTGGGTAGGATTTTTGGTCCTAATGTAGAGTTCCACTTGTTCACATTAGAGTTTCCATAAACCAAAGGCCTCCGTAGAATCCAAACTCAAAAAAGTAAACCCTAGAAAGGGTTTTCGTTGGACCGAAACAAAAACGAGGAAAAAAAAGAAGAGTGGAGGAAGAGAAGAAGAAGGAGAAAAGAAGAAGAGAGAAAAAAGGAGGAGAAGATGATGTGGCAGTGGCAGATGCTCATGCTCCACCGCTGGTAGTCCAGCCTCTAGGTACTGTCCTCTCCTCCTCTCTTTCTCTGTTGATTTTTCTTTTCTTTTCTTTTTTCCCTACAACTGCATCTCTCTCTTTTTCCCCCTTTTTTGTAACTACATGCAATCAAGGTTTCTTTCCGCCTTCCTACAACTGCATGTACTATCTATTTCTCTGCGACCATGAAAATGAGAAGTACTTGAAGAAAAAAGGGTCATCCACCAATATATCGGTCTTGACCAACTTTTCAAGATATCGGCTAATACGGACCAATACATACATACATACATACATATATATATCGTAGAACACAACACACCCTCGACCTCTGAGGCACCAACCAAAAAAAAAAAAAAACACCCGTAATTGCAAATAAGAAAATCTCCTAATCAATACATTAAAAATCCAAACATACAAATTCCATGCAAAAGCTGGGAACATTCCCCCGAACAACAACTACCTTAAGGCCAAGAAAAATCATTAAAGACACATTACAAAATAAAAAAAATGCTCCTTCTCCTTTATCTTTGAAGGACCATTGTAGATATATATGAACACTTACCACCTTCCTTCACCTCCCAACATGTATTCTTCCATCTAATATTCATCTTTACCATTTTCAATTAATGGTCAGCCTAAATATCAATAAAATCTAGCCCCGCTGGACAACTTATCTCATCACTAAAATGATCTACCCATCTTGTACTCAAACAGGAATCATATTCGAAAGTCAAAACTAGAAAGAATCTCATCCTCATTCCCTCCTGACTCATCATCACCCTAAAACGACCGCCAAACTATTTATTGAATAACTTTATCCTTCTTGGAAACAAAGTATTTCACAATGTCAGCAATTTCCTAATACTATTGTTCAGTTTTTTCCATGATTGATCATCATCTCAATCATGTCATTGATCACCATTAGTGTATGAAAATTTTCTTCATATAATTAATAATAGTTCCAAATTACTTTGTCCTTCAGAATCTCCCTGTAGATTCAAAGCAGTAAATTGATTCCATTGTTAGAAAGCTGAACCACTCAGTCTTGGCACCACCTCGCTACCTTGTGCATTATTTGGCCCATCAGTCTTACATGGCACTATATAATCCACAATGTCAACCCCATTCCCATCCATATCAACCTCCAAAAAGGGCCCAAGAACTTCTCATCAATACAAAACAATTTCAATGAAAAAAAAATCAAAGAAAATTTTCCCTCAATGGCCCACCGCAGGCATGGCGCAAATAGAAGTCAGCATGCATATATATTAAAAATAAGGAAAAAAAAAAATGAATGCATGTATTCAGAGTAGCCAATTAAATGAATAAATGCGTACACTTGCATTGTCATTGGAGTATTGTTGCAACAAACCAATTGGAGATGCAAAACAACTTCAGGAACTTGTAATAAAAAATCACACAAAATTCCTGCACTCACTAACACAAAAATCTAATAATCGGAATGATTAAAGAAAGTTATAAAAAAATATTCAAAAGAGATGAATGCTATGAAGGGTATAGTCATGTTGAAGAAACAAGTTAATTCAGTTCTTCGAGCATCTCCAACAGATATGTTATTTTGGAGATGCCAAATTCCATTTGAAGGCTTAAGTGGCAATTTTAACATTTGGAATTTGGCATCACCAAAGTAGGAACTTAACCTGATATGGCAAATTTATTATTTTATTAAAAAAAAAATTCTTCCTATTGGACCCACATCATAAAATATATATATATATAAAATAAAAAAATAAAAAAAATAAAAAAATAAAAACTTTTGCATTCTTGCATTCTTGTGGGCCCCAAATAATCCAAAATAAGAAAAGGCGTGTGCTTTTTTCACGCTTCAAATTTGGCGTACCAATCAGCCACGCCAACTGACACATCACAAATGGCATGGCTGTTGGAGACCTGCTACATACCATTTATGATCGTCGCCATTGCCATGTGGCAAATAGCATAGCTGTTGGAGACCTACTATATACCACTTATGATTGTCGCCATTGCCATGTGGCAAATAGCATGGCTGTTGAAGATGGTCTTATCATACATGAAATGTAAATCATATAAAATAGATTAATAACATCGACGCAATAAAATCAGATTTCAAAAACCCTTCACAAGGAAAATTTTGAGAAAATCATATCCAGAAAGAAAAGCTTTGATATGAAAAAAATAATGTCTTCCTCTTAGCAAGAGCAATAACAATAGCAACACTATTAAACTAGCAAAATAACCCATGCCATATAAGGTGAAGAGCAATAACAATAGCAACAGGCATGTTTCTTTGCACTAGGAGACGAGTAGAGTAAAATAAAGCATCAAATCAAGAAAAAAAAGTAAAGGTAGGAGGTAAAATACACTAATTAACAAAAAAAAAAAAAAAACTACTACTCCTCGCGCTCAAGTTATATATATATATATATATATATTTTATTTTTTTTTGTCATTTAGTGACTTTTGCGAGTAACTTTTTATCATTTATTGTATTTTACCATCAACCACTAGATTTAACATTTTATTTTACTTCACTTCATCCCTAGTGCAAGCAAACATGCTTTTGGCGGCTTGACTTTGACCTAGAAGACTTCAAATAACCCATTTCATCTCAAAGCTATGCATGATGGTGCAAGTCCAGGTTGAGGTGGCCAACAAGACTTAGATGACAGTTCAGATGGCTTCATTGCTAATGCATCGTCACAAATAGACCAAGACCAATCCAAACCCATTGGACCCAAATCAAAGCCATAAATCCAAGAAGAAATAGAAAATCCAATTCAGCATTCAAACAAAATCGCACAAAAACTCGATATCACTCCCAAAACCTTAAGATTTATCAAAACTAACGGAATGATTACTTGCATTGGAAAATCTACCTGGTAATCTTGAGAATTGGGTTTTTTCAAGAGCTTGATATGGAGATGAAGAAACTGCTGTGAGAATGCGAAAACCCACAAACCCTAGTAGATAGGAATGAGAGCGATTTCATACATGGACGGCTTTCAGTTTAGGGCTGTGTTAAAGGGTCGGGCCGTTCTGGACCGGAGGTGGTACAAGCCCTCCCTATACGGGTCGGGCCAAGGCACCCTGAACTTTTTATTTTTGTTATTTTAAGTAAATTAGTTCTTCAATTTCTCAAATAAAAATATAAAAATGGAAGTCTATCGTATGAATGATTATAGAAGATATCAATTTAATAAAATCCATTATAGAAGATATCATCCAATAAAATCTTTTGCATGCAAGATATCCATTTAATCATCAACTAGCAACGAAGGCCCAGCTAAGCCCAGGCGAAAAAAATAAATTTAGAGTTTTTTTTAATACTATTCGTAAACAAATAATTAAATGTCTTATTAGGAAAAGGGTATAAAATAACTTTAAGCGGGTGTAGATGCATGGGTTTGAGTTTATTGTAAAGCCCGAAAAAATAAAAATTAAAAAGAATAGCCCCATTGCTTACGTAAAACAAAAGGAAATGGAGAAATAATAGGTTTGGCGGTCATTAGATTTGTTGCTTGACTTTAAATCTTCCAAATATACTAAATATGACATGAACACGAGCAATCTCGATCTCTGCTGGTACCAACTTAAATAAAGGCTCGTTTGGATGCTTATAGAATAAAATATTTACAGATTTAAATATTATAAGAATAAAATAGTATAGAATAAAATAATATAATATTATGATATTTTTACTATTTGGCAATTTTTTAACTATCATGTGTTTACCATAAGTTACTTTTCTTTTATCACATAAAGCCATGGTAAAGTATAGTAAAGTCAATACAATTAAACCCACTGTATAACTCTCTCTTCCATTTTGCTTTACCACATACTTCATCTCACCTTACTTTGCCTCACCTTTTACCATAATATGACATCAATCTTTATTTTACTTTACCACAACCGTAAACAAGTCACTTTTTATTAACCATATAAAACTACTATAAAATTTGATAAACTAAAGCAAAAAAAAAAAAAAAAAAAAAGAAGAAACTACTTCACCATTCCTTCCCACTTTACTTCACCATATACTTTATCCCAACTTTACTTTACCGTGCTATGACAGTTACTTTTACTTTACTTTACCATATATGTAAACAAACACATGACGATGGATTTGGCGAACTAAAATCTTTACTATACTTTACCACTTAGTAATCATTATTTTGAAATATTCTTATTTTGTAGAAAGTTTTCTAGAGAGCTATAGAAGAAAATATTGAGCTTTTTAAAAGGAAAGAATCTTTTCTTCAAAATTTTCTTGGGTTACCAAACACACAATAATTTCTTCTTTAGAAAATGAAAGATTATATGCAATAAAATATTATTTTCTTGTGTTTTCTTATGCATCCAAACAGGCCCTAAATATGCTAGCAATCTCAAGTTATCTCTCTACAATTCCAATTCTAATATTTCTTCAATTTATTAATTGATTTCTACTAAATTACTTGCATGCTTGAGAAGAATAGGGAAAGTGAATTCAGCTGGATACTTTTTCTGTTTTGAATTATCATTATTTTATTATTTTATTTTTTAATTAATTTTATTTTTTTTATTAGTTTGTTGAGGAGACTACCGGAAAAAGCCCCTAAGGAACCCCATGGATAGTTGATGACCCAGTATAATGTTGGAGACCGGAGAGGTTCCCTGGGCCCATTTTATTTTATTTTTATTTGTTTAATGAAATGGTCGATATCGACCATTATGACAATTTTACACAACTATTTGAACCTCATTTCTCCCTCATTCCACAGTCGTCTCCTTTCCCTTTTCTCTTCGTCTGTCACAATCGACATTTTCCCCTTTTAGGTCTGAATTCTCCTTAGAAGGAATCAATACTTTGGGTGGTTCAGGAGGCTGATGTATTCTTTATTAATAGTGCCAATGTAGTGTTTCTATCTCTTCATCTTCTTCTCCAAGGTCTTTCAAGAGCTCTGAGATGTCAGGTTCGGTTGGGCTGTTTCGTGAACAGGGGGAGCCCTAATCTTCTTCATTTTCCTCTCCAATGGATTTCAGTCTCTTTAAGAACTTTTCCATCATCCCCTTCATCTATGTTCTTATAAATATTTGAAGTGAAAAGCAGCTATCAGCTATTTTGAGAACACAATTCCTGAAATGAAGTGAATATGAGGGATTGACTTCAACCAAGAGATGAAATCACTGCTCTTGATTTTCTTCCTTGATCTTCTTAAAAATTTGAAAAAAAGATTGCAGTTCTCTGAAAGCCCGGTTCTTGAAATGAACATATGAAGGAAATAATTAGGTGAAGGATTCTTGGATAGAATCAAAACCTCTGTGGACTTTTATAACAAAAGTTAAAGTCAATTCTCTTCAAAAGCTTAGTTCTTGACAGACATATATGGGTAGTGGTTTTTTCTCGCTCTTGGTAATCTTTTAGTCATATTGTCGAACATCTGTTCTGCGTTCTTCTCACTCGCCTGCGGAAGAGAGAGAGACTGTTTTTGCCTTTTTTTAGCTTTAATGGTCGATATCGACCAATCTGTCAGTTAGATTTTTTTCTCAACTTATTCGTTGAACACGACAGGATGGTCGATATTGACCATTACTACTTCCTCCTAATGGTCGATATCGACCAATCTGTTAATCAGATTGTTTCCAACATATAACTATCTTATTTGCTGAATACTATAAAATTATTGATATCGACCATATCGCAAAATGATATAAAAAAAAGATTGAAAAGGAACTTGAGGAACTCTCCCGTCTTCAACATGTTACTGGGTCCTCGTTGATCCTATGGAGTCCTATGGGATTTTTTCCCGTAGTTCCCTCTAGTTTGTTTGAGTGCTTAATAATAATAGGTATGGAAATGGACTTCGAGATTTTCTAAAAACCCTATAAACCCTACCAAGAAGATGCATCATGCTATCAAAGGAGGAGCTACATGTATACTTCAGCCACTATGCTAACAATCCTAGGTATTGTCTATCTCCACCTCTCAATTCCAATTTTAATATTTCTTAAATTTCTTGTCAATTTCTACCAAAGAAGTTATTTCTATTTACTTAATTTTTATTCATGACCATAAGAATGTCATTTTGATCTCTTCACATGTATAAACCTCTGACTTTGGTTGTTTAGATTGGCTACATCTAGATATTGCTTGGTTGCAGAGTTTTTGTTTAGTTCTTGTCATTCTTGCTATTATTATTTTCTAGTTACTAGCCAGATTCTTTTTCTGCTTTCTTTCTCTTGAAATTATTAATCTTCATTCCCATGTATTTTCCTTGATCATCATTCTCAATATTCTTTTGCATTTGATCCATTGAGTGATACAATGTATTGACAATTTCCATCTAAAGCAGGATTGCATTATTTTATTGAACTTTTTGGATTGAAGAGTAGTTGACTAGTATGGGCTGCAGTAGTGATATTAGAATGTTTGCTCAGTTTTGGTCATTCAATCAAGCAAGACCAGTATCTATGATTATTTGATTAGTAAGAATTATATAATGGAATGTGAAATCAGTATTTGCCGTCGTGATGAAAAACTTGATTTTTTATTTATTTATTTCATGATTGCATTCCTGTCATCCGTCATTGGTACATTGACTTTAGACTAAAAACTATAGTATACTGATAGCTTGTTGGTTTGATGAGCATTAAAATTTTAAGATTTCTAATCAACATAATCCTTGTTTTAAGTAAAGTAGGGCTAAAGGTGAAGATCTATAAGGAATTTTTTTTATCAAACTAGACTTTTATGTGAGTGGGTTGGATTACTCAAGTATTGATGACATTATAAGATTGTTTTGTTTTCAGTTAAGTAATAGTGTTCAGTCAATGTCGATTGGAGTGAAAATAGAAGATCTTTTTTTTTTTTTGAAGAGTGAAGAGGTTTTTTTTTTTTTTTTTTTTTCAAAGGATGTTGAAAATGTGATGATGATGTTGATAAATCATGCCTCTCTCCTTTGTTTTTTAATTTACTTGTAAATTACATTGTTTTTTACTTATCTTTTTTATTTTTGCTAAATCCTGAAAGAGGCTTGAACTTTAGATGCTTGGGGTATTGTTTTGGACCTCGTGATCTATCTTATCTTATGATATGTTTTCTGATTATATGCCATGCCGTTTTGTTGATTCCCATCCAATATATTAGTGTTGGATAGTAACATTCGATGTTTAATTGTTTTGCTGTGATTTTGTCTAAAAGAATTGATCTTTCATGGAAGAAATACATAAGAAATATGGCAGATAGTCCACGGAAAAGGTTGTCTTAGCCAAGGTGTTAGTTATAGGGTCTTTTTTGTCATACAAAACAATTGCAATATCATGATCTTGATTTCTAAAAAAATCTAAATAAATCAATTAGTACGTAGTAGTGGCAATCAAATTGAGTTAAGTTAAACGGATGCAATTAAATCCTCCATTCTCAAGTTGTAAAGTTAATACAACTGATGATCGTACTTAAACCCTGTTGGTGATTTCTTACTTAGGCATTTGAATTATAGATCCTCCACGAATTATTAAAGGATTTTTTTTAACTTTTTCATAGTTCTTATGATATATGTAATGTTATGAATTACATTGCACGGGCACTCTTGGCTAGTGTCTACTGAATTTGAACATAAAGAAGACATGGGTATAATTATGTATAATGAGTTTAAATAAAAAGAAGATATGGATATGCCTATGTCTAATGAGTTTGAATATAAAGAACAAAGAATGTTAGATTTGCCTAAATCCTTAAATGAATGGGTTGTAATTCCAAACTTGTTGGACATAATTCCTAAACTAGTGAATAGAATTATTTAATCTTAATTGATCATGATTTTTTTTAGAGATAAGGACCGTACAACCGGTATTAAATCTGACAATCACCCCAGAACTATCGAAAATATAATTCCTGCAAAATTGTTAGTTTGTAGGGTATTACAATATTCTAGGGATATAGGATATTCCATTATTACAAGATATCGCAATATTACCCCTCCTTGCCCAAACGCAAATCATATTTTCATAAGTTTGGATTTAAACTCACGCTGCTTCATCATGTTGATTAGATGAGATTACTTAGATATTTTGGATTTAAAGTTTTGAATTTGATCCACAAAATCATTGACGATATTACTTGATTGGAAATTCGCTTTGTGGGTTGCCTGAAAAATCTTACAAGGCGATGGAGATTCATAGATAGGAAATCAGAGCGTGGACATGCAGGGCATGATTGAAAATCTGAGAGCAGAATGAAAGGGTGAAAATCAGTGAGGTGGATGGATAGATCTCATGAGATGATGGAGATTTGTAGGAAAAGATGGATAGATGTTATGAGATGATGGAGATTTGTAGGAAAAGATTTGTTCATGATAGGAAATCAGAGTGTGGATATGTAGAGTGTGATTGAAAATCTGAGCAGTAAAAAAATCCGAGCACTGCATCAAAATCCGAGCAGAACAGTTTTGCAGCTTTCACAGATTCTCGGTATCACCCAAACAGGCCGAAAATGAAAGGTGAAATATTCTCGAACGTGGCCCATCCAAATTCCGTGGGGCCCACCAGATGAACAGTCCAGATTGCCCCACCACGAATCTCCATGCATGCTCAATCTCCACAGATTCGACATCTTTTCCCCTCCGTCTTCTTCCCCACTCCATGAGGCCAAGCGTGAAAATCGCAGCTCCCCCCAGATTTCATGCACCCTCTTCACACGCCACGTGGGCATTCATCCAGACAAGCTCCCCGATCTTCTCGCACTTCCGCACGTGTCAGACAAACCCAACGGCAACATTCTTCTGTATTGCACCCAAATCAACAATCTTTCTTTGCTTTTCCCTTCCTGCTAATAATCTGATGATGATAGAAGATATCAAGGAAAGAACAAATGCCGTTTTTCAAGTAGAGAAATCATCTCAATTACACAGAAAGAATCACAGTTGTAGTGCAGATTCCATGAAATCCGTTATTTTCATCTCTTTTCTTCCATTCTAGTGTTTACGACCTTCTCTTTTTTCTTGCTAGTCTTACAAATCATGGCGGAGGAGGAAGAACCTCCGGAATCGGCTGCCTGGTATGTATATATATCATTGAGCTCTTTTAAATTCTCTGTCTTTGTTGATCATGACTGTTTTATTGAGATTATGGAGACTGGGTTTGGTTTGTTTTCCTGTTTTGTCTAATGGGATTTTCTCTTTTTTAGCAAATGTGGTTCTGGTTTGGTGATTTTGTTGGGTTTTAGCTTGTCCTGTATTCTGGGTTTTTGTTTGTGTATGATGGGGGTTTGGTAGCTGTTTTTATTGATTGCAACTGTTATATTGAGATTCTGGAAACTGGGTTTGGTTTGTTTCTCTGTTCTGTGAAATGGGGTTTGCTCTTCTTCTTCTTTTTTTCCAGAAAATATTGTGTTGGTTTCATGATTTTGTTGGGTTTTAGTTTGTTTTGACAGTTTTGTGTTCTGGGGTTTTGGCAGTTTTGGTGTTATTGTATGAGGCTCCATCTCTTTTACTTTTCTTTTTTTTTTTTTTTTTTTGAACTTCTGGAAATATTGTTTGGTTGGTTTTTTATTATTTCTAATGGGTTTTGATCTGAGCAAGTGTGTTGGTCTTTTGCTGAATTTGTTGGTTTTACTTCATTTTTCATTCATTTTTTTTTTTTTTTTTTTTTTTAAGTTTGTATGATGGATTGTTGGCAGTTTTGGTGCTCTTGTATGAGTGTATCCATTTTGCTTAACTTGATTTTTTTTTTCTCTCTTTGTTTTTGTTTCATAAGTGATTTAAGGAGTTATTTTTGGTTAACTTTCCTTTTTTGAAAAAATCTGATATCCCTTTCTCTTTCTTAGCAAATCTGTTGTTGTTTTGTTGATTTTGTTTAATTTTTGTTTGTTTTGTGTTTTGTGTTTTTATCAGGTTTTGTTTTCCTATGTCAAAACATTAGAATCATTATGTTTCCATTTCAATGCATTCTTTTTTCTGAATTTGATGATTGTTTTCCCTTGATTTTACTTCATATAGGTTATCTCCAATTTGTGAATATTCTATAGCATCTTTTTTGTTGTCTTTTCTCGTTTAAGGTCATCTCTATTATTTTGTCCAATCTTTCATTACAATGATTTTATTATGATGACAACTTTTATACAAATCTGCTTCTTGTGTGCTTTCTCTTTTATGTAAATATTCTTTAGAAGCTCTTTTGCTGCCTTTTATCCATCTTTTTCTTTCTTTATTGCTTTCTTTCTTTGATTCTTTCTTTTTTGTAAGTTCTCTTTTGGGCCACCTTTCATTTCTCAATTTTTCTGTAGTATCTGGTGCTTTATTTTCTTTTTCTTTAGAGATTTTCTAGCTCCTCAATTGGTTGATGATTTTGTTTTCAATTGTAAGTTTCCTCTAGCAATTTGATGTGTTCTTTTTTTCCTTCAGTGAACCTGTAAGCAATTCTGGAATCACTGATGTAGAAACCCCAGATGAAGAGATGATGCATCCTGTCAAAATCAAAAGGCAGGGGTCTAAGTCTTTACCCTCTGCTTCTGCTTATGGTAAGCTTCATTTTCTCTTTCTATACTAGGAGTATGAAATTTGCATACTTCTTCTTATTTTCTAATAGCATGGTGTTTGTGCGTCTCATTCCTCTTGTTAGACTTGAGATCTTTAGATATGGAGAACGAGAAAAAAGAAGCTCCATGTTCTCCTAGAGTTTGTGAGGATTGCATGAGCAGGGCTGAATCCGAGACAGGCTCCGAATCTAAAACTAGCACCTCCTATTCACAAGCTCCAGCGAGTCAATGTGCTGCTTCTCATTGGCATGGATTTCTCCACTTATGGAAAAAAAGATCAATGAGGCGCCTATACACCTTTCCTCCCTTTGGTATTCGAAGACACTCGAAGAAAAGCGATAGGAGCATAGAAGGCAACCACAATGACGACTCAAGGCCTCTCCTCAATGAAGCTGATCTCTATCACTTCTTAAAGCCTTCTTGGAAGAACTTCGCACTTGCGGAGCTCCGAGTGGCAACAAATGACTTCAGCTCCGGTCAGTAGTTTCCCAAGCCTTGTCCGGATAGGAACTTTTGTGAAATTGCTTATTTGATAAAGTTGAAATTCCTGGCTTCTCATTTGTAGAAAATGTGATTGGAAAGGGTGGCTATGGTGAAGTATACAAGGGATGTCTTCAAGATGGGCAACTTGTGGCTATTAAGCGGCTCACACGAGGGACAACAGAAGAGAGGATCAGTGATTTCCTTTCAGAGCTTGGGATTATAGTTCATGTTAACCATCCTAATGCTGCTAAGTTGGTTGGATTTGGAGTAGAAGGTGGAATGCACCTTGTTCTTCAACTCTCCCCACATGGGAACTTGTCTTCTGCTCTTCATAGTAAGCTGATGGATTTGTTTTTAATATCAATTTACCTGGTATGTTGGGCCTTGGATTTTCTCTCAATTTGCCTTTGTTTTGGGTTTTCAGGCGGAAAGGAGAAGCTGAGTTGGAGTATTAGATATAAAATTGCTCTAGGGACAGCTGAAGGTCTTCAGTATCTCCATCAGAGTTGTCAGCGACGCATCATTCATAGAGACATCAAGGCTGCTAATATCTTGCTTACTGAGGACTTTGTACCTCAGGTACCCTTGTAATTGAATTTCTGTATTTGCGTTATTGTAGGAGAACAGTTCTTTCCCATAGAATCCAATTTTGTAGAGAAGTTTTCTGGGAAATCATATTAGCTTGAAGATTTCTTTGAACTGAAACCATTTCCCCCCCTCTTTATTCTGTTTTCTCAATCAACAACAGGTCAGATCTCCTATGACAACTGGTACCTGTTTATCATTCCATGATCAAAACTATCCAGGTTACAATAACAGTTTTAGCAATAAATCTATATGCAGATTTGTGATTTTGGGCTTGCGAAGTGGCTACCTGATCAATGGACTCACCACACTGTGTCAAAATTTGAAGGCACATTCGGGTTAGCTTTGTTTGTCTGACAATGTTTGCATTCTTTGAGCTCTTTTAATGGCTATTGTTGGTTATTTTCCCCATTTCTGAACCGGAGGAATTCTTCTCCTAATTGTTTGCTCTTTGCTACTGTTGGGGTGGGAGAAAAGAATTTTCTCCCAATATTTTAGCCTAATCTTTTATACTGAATCTCAAGTACCCAAAATTAGGAGGAGAGTTCTGCCCCTCCAATAGAAGCAAAGTATCAGTCTCTGAATTATAAATTCCCAAACTTCAGGAAAAGAGTTTCCAGTTTCAATCTCCAGTTTCATAAGAGGCAGCCCATTTGACTTTCTGTTCTTTAATTCTCACCATTTTCTTGTGAAAGTCCTGTCCGGATGGCTTTACATTGGATGTAGACCAATGGCAATCCATCATAGAATTTCTTAATCAGAAAGAAAATCAAACTCCTTTATATAGACCCTACCATTGGGTTCTCTGCATCTAAATGGGACTAGAACTCCTCTGTTAAACAAATCGGCTAAAAATAAAGATATGCCTTTCATGGGATAATACACAGACTCTTAAGAGTTGAAATGCTAATTAGGAGACTAGTGGCATTGTCTAGCTGTAAGTGTAACACCCTCCTTGTCATGGCAGATATCTGGCTCCTGAGTACTTCATGCATGGAATTATTGATGAGAAAACAGATGTGTTCGCTTATGGAGTGGTCCTGTTAGAGCTCATCACAGGCCGTGAAGCATTAGATTCTTCCCAACAGAGCCTTGTGATATGGGTATGTTCATGCCATTTACAGTACAGCTTCTGATATTGTATTTGTTGGTTGTGAGTTTATTTATACTGTTAAAACTCATTTCTTGTTTTAGGCGAAGCCTTTGCTCGATAAGAATGATTTTAGGCAGCTTGTTGATACTTCTCTCAACAACACCTACGATCCTCAACAGATGAGCCATCTAGCCTTGATAGCTTCCTTGTGCATTCAGCAGTCGTCGATTTTACGACCTCGAATGAGTCAGGCAAGATTGGAATTTGAAATTACAAATACAATACAAACAAGCACATGAAATGAATGCATTTCTCATAATAACTGATGCCCACACAATGCATTAGGCTTCATATGTATCCATCATTGAATTGATATGCGAAACTCTGTGTTCTAATTGCAATATTTGGTATTCTTATCAAGGATCTAGGTCCAAATTGCAATTACGTTACTTTCAAGCTGGGCTTGAAAGCAAGTCAACTGCATTTGAGGGTGACTCCCTTAATCCGAATACTATGGAAACATGGCTAAAAATTTTTACCTCCCTGCTCAGTAATGCATTCAAGGAAATTGTGCATATAGATGCTGGTTTAATGGTGGGATCCAAGGATGGATGGCATCTTCAGTCTTCACACATCCATTATAGATGTCTGTGCTTTGGAGTCATCATTGTTTGCAACCTATGGAGTCCTCAAACAAGGAGAAACATTTGCTCGAATGCAATTATAATACTGAAAGGGAAAGTAATGTAGCCAAAAAAGTGAGAGGGAAAGTAAATTTTTACCAACTACATAAATGAAAGAATGCATGGGAATCTATGAAGAATTGGATGACACTAATGCAGATCCTGGACTTCGCTATTTCTTTTTTGGTACAACCTTTTCTCTCCATTAGATTATTATGCGCCCATCTCTTTTTTGAAATAGGATTTTTCCTCCATCTTTTATTGATTATACACAGCAATCAACCATCTTGCTAGGTCTAGAAAATCTTCATAAGATTTTATAAACTTAAAAAGAGTATAGATTTAAAAAATCTTCTAGAAAATTTACTGAGGAAGATTTTGTTTTTTTTTTTTTTTTTTGGGTTGGGGGGTGGGGGGTGGCGGCGGTGGGAATCTTCAGAGAAAGAAGATATAATTAGGCCAATTGGCTGATTGACCATGGGCTATGTCCAATGGGCCAATTTGTGGGTTTAGCTCAATGAACTAGGTCACTATGGTTAAAGCCCACTGGACTAGCCAACTGTGGGCCTATCTTGAGCCTCTTTTTGCAGATGTTAATGCCCATAACTACATCACTTGAACTACACAGACTGAGATTATTATGAGATTATTAATAGGTTGCTTGTCAGTGCAGATTGTACAACTTCTAAAAGGTGAGGGAAACTTGGAACCTCCAAAACTAGGTAGGAGATCAAGTGTCCAAAGAACCTACTCAGTGGAGCTGCTGGATGTGGAAGAGTACAACTCAACAAGGTATTTAAATGATCTTAATCGACATCGCCAGGTTGCCATGGAGTTTTGAAGGCATTCATCTCATTGAATTTGGAAATTCAAATTCTTTCAAGACCTTAGAGATGGAAATCACAATATGAGGTTTCCTCACCCATGAGAAACTTAAATATGGGGGGCATACACTTAGAAATGAAAGCTGGATTTAGCTTCTTAGATATGACTTTTTTGCTGATTTGAGCATGGGTTACATGTAGGGATGTGGTGATATGACATGTACTGACATTCATGTGTTAGAAGAGAAATAAAGACAGCCCCCATGTACTGAACATGCAAATTTTATCTGTATGTGGAGTAGTCATAGAATGTTCAACTAAACAAGAAATGGCTTTTCAGATTGGCCACCAGGTGTGCAGGTGGGGCTTTACAGCTCATTCAAAAATCATGAACATACAATGGCAATGGCATTGTCATTGTTATTATGTAAATGTAATCATGGTTGGAAAACTCTTTGAGTTGACTCTTTACTCTCTCGAGTATTTTCGTTTTGACGAAATACCGAGTCAAAAATAGGAGAGATTCGGCCGAATCATCTAATTATAATAAGTTGTTTGCATTCCAAACCATATAATAGGCATATCTAATTTTAAATAATTAAAATTCATTTATAATTAATTAGGCATGAGGATTTGAGTCAGTAATTTAAAAATGATGACATGAATGTAATTTAAAACTTATATTATTTGAGAATTGGACTAACAAATTATATAATATTCAATATAGATTTTTTATCCTCCTTATTGTAGTACTTTTCCAGCATATATAAATTTATTAATTTGAACTAATTATTATGAATCATGTAAATAAATGTATTTTTATATTTTATAAATAATCGAATTATTTTTAAATATTTTTAAAATTATTTAAAAAAAAACCACGGCTCTCCCGAATATCCGCATTGACTCTATCCGAGTCTATTTTTTTGCTTAGTACGAGTCGAATCTGAGTCACGAGTTTCCCAACCTTTAATGTTGTATCTCTACCGCTACGCAATAATGCCACTAGTCTTACCTCACAATTGGGGTGGCCTATAGGCCAGGAAGCTAACTGGACTTGATGGGCCTGTTAGGCATGTGTTCTTGGGTCAGGCTTAAAACTCATCTGCAAAATAATAGGTTGTTTAAGCCTGGTCTGTTTAGACCAATTGACCCATTAACTCTTCTAGTTGACTGGTATAACCACATAGAAAGCAAGCCAAAAAAAAACACAGTTCTTACAAAAGGGCTTCCTATATGTTCGCATAACCTCAAGAAGACCTCTACATGTTGTGTTTTTTACTAAAAAAAACCCCTTGATTAATAGTCTACCTATAAACAAAAAATGGTAACTACTCACCATTTTTTTTTTTTTTGGTTTTGACAGGTTCACCCATGAGAAAACTTAAATGAGGCATCTCTTGTTATAAAAATAAAATGACAGGTTTGCCAATAGATTATCCTAACATTGAGGAAAATTATTTTTATCCAAGGATAAGAATACAGTTTTACATAGTTTTTTGTGGGCCCCACAATCTAGACCTATATTTATTTGGCATAATTGAATTTGTTAGGTGAGGCCCACCAAGGAGTTTATCCATACAAGGGATGAATTTTGGGACTACAATCCACACAATTGAATTTGTTAGGGGAGTCCCACCAAGGAGTTTATCCATACAAGGGATGAATTTTGGGACTAAAATCCACATAAAGCAGGGTTATCCATGTTCTAATTTCTACATGTAGATCTCATGTTGTAATTTTTACAATGAGGCTTCATGTACAACAATTTTTAAAAGTGGGCCTATGTTGGAAACCTTAAAGGTGGGTCTTATGTTCACAATCACAAAAAGAAAAGATGAGTCCTACCTTATTTCTAAAGGTGTGTTCCATATTGGAAACAAGTGGCTAAGACTAATCAAAATAATTAGAAGCAAGAGTGGGAAGGGCAATTGCTTTTCCTCACACTTTCATAAACATATAGGGGACTTTTTGTTAAATAAAACTCTTTCATTTTTTAAAGATGTATTGAGATGATTATGGGAAAATCATGGTCTTCTATGCAGATTTTCAGCTATTTGGAACTATCTAATGTAAGCCCATCTAATCAAAACAAAACTGTAAGGCCCATCTAGTTGATGGACTCATCTAAATCCGACCATCCATAGTTAAGTTGATCATGGGCTGGGTCAGCCTCGACCATAACAAATTTCGTTTGGATTTGACTATCCATCTAACTAGGATCTAGGGCCTTTCTAAGGGGACACCATAAAATGTGAAGAGAATAATTATTACCTCCATAGTGTGGCCTATCTAATGGTGCCCTCAATGAACATTCCATTGTGGATCCATGCAAAAAGAACCATCCACCATGAGATTCATCTAATTAGTTCCATCAATCATGAGACCCTTCTACCAACATGAGCCATTTATTTTAGGACCAAATCTATTGAGGATCATCCACCAAAGAGCCTATTTGTTTAACACAATCCACCATTAGATGTGTCAAGGGAGTAGGAATGATCAGGATCGTATACCATGCAGCCCTACAGGGGTGGATCTAGGCAAAACCACACGGGTGCGGTTGCATCTATTAAATCACGGTGTGCTTAAAAATCTTGAATAAAAATTGAGGGTCTGCCCTCAAAATCCACATGAAAATCCTCGATTTGCCCCCTAAAAACAAACTACCTATTAAGGTTTGCACCCCATCAAATAAAAGTCCTCGATCCGCCATTGTGGCCCCATCTAACATCCATAGTGAGACCCATAATTAAACCATCCAAAAAGGCAATTGTTTGTTGGGTTTCAGAGAGAGAGAGAGAGAGAGAGAGAGAGAGTATTCACATGGCTTTTCATACACACCATACTCTGGATAAGACATACAAACACTTGTGTCACATGGCTTTTCATACATACCAGTCTCTGGATGCAACATACAAACACTTCACTTCTGTCACATGGCTTTTCTCATACATACCAGTCTCTGGATACAACATACATAACCTTTCAGTTATATGAGGACAGGCCTTGGACAGAGAACTCTCAACAAACCTATTTACCCTTTTTACACCATCTTCACCTCCATCCCTCTCCTATCTTGCCTCTAGCCTTATTAGAAGTTGCACATATAGCGGCAACATGCTACTACTCTATCATGGGGATTGACCCACCAGCTGCTAGGATTTGTTGCTCCAGCTATAATAAACAAAAAGCAAATGAAGTATGAGAGAGAGCACCAGCTGCTAAGATTTGTTGCTCCAGCTATAATAAACAAAAAGCAAACGAAGTAGGGGGGGGGGGGGGGGGGGGGCGGACCCAGGATTTTCATTTAGGTGGGGCTAAAATTTTGATAGACTTAACAATAAAAAAAAAAAAAAAACCTTTGCTATACTTTACCAGACTTTTTTTCATTTCCAAATAACACCTATATGTTTTTATTTAGAAAATGTCCAACTCGTGAAACTCAACTAGATGCATGAAGTTATTGAAGATTGGGCAATGAAGAGGTTAGGATATTAATTAGAAGTACCCAAAAGCTTTAGATGGATAAAAAAATAATTCTAACTTAGATTTTAGATACTCAAACTCATATTATCATGTTTCACTAAATTTATATGTCAAAATCAATGCCCAATGGACGTTGCTGCAAATTCAAGGTGAGTGGGTGTATGAGAAAAACTAAATATAAGAACATTTTGGGGACACCCATCCTTTCCATTTCTTTCACTTTCTCAAAGCCTCCAACCTTTGGATAATGAGAATGAAATTCAGTATTTGAATCACAGTAGGGGTACGAAGACAGGATAACAGAAATGAATTTAGTCATCTTTGGATTTTTAAAGATACGCTCAAATTTGGTGGTTTAGGGCTTAGGGTTTGGATTAGGATTTAGGGATTCGGGGTTTGAAAATAGAAATTGGAGATTAAGCATTCAGATTTAGATATATAAAGTGATTATGAAGAATTATTCTAAATATGTGTTGACAGATGAAGATGCAGTAGTCTACACAGTACATAGGGATTGGCAACGAGGAGCTCAATTTACAACCGGCGCACAGATGTTTCGAAAGAAGAGGAAGTGATGTGTTGCCGCAACATTTTCTTTTCTTCTTTTTTTATCAACTAAGTTTTATATATGTGGGGCTATCTTTAAATATATGTGGAGCAATAAGTTTGACATATGGGGCATGCTCCATGAGCCCATTCAACTTTGTGAGGATTTCAATTCTGACCTGGGGCGATTGCACCAGATCATGCCCCAAATCTATCCAATGGCCCTGCCCAAGGTCCCAGCTTTGAGGTAATTTATTTTAAAAAAAAAATAAAAAAAAAATTATGCCGCCCCAGGTCAAAACCACATGGGTCCGCCCCTTGGGGGGGGGGGGGGGTGCGTTGGGGCGCACCCATTACCATATGTGGGACCCATGGCCTATTCAAACCATTGATAAAATCACCCAATTTATGGAACAGGGAGAGGCCCACAAAGCACCCAAATCAGGGCATGTTTTCCACATGGATTTCTTGAATGAGATTTCTGTTATTACAGGTAAATTAATGTGAATCCAATGATTTTAAAAGTCAGTTACTTCCTGTTGATAGAAAATTTTGATTGAATATTTCCCTAGAGATCTCCGTTTATTATGCATAAAATTATCTTGTTTTGTTTAGGGAAAATTTCAAAAATACATGAACTTTGGACTCATTTTCAAAAAAAAAAAAAAAATATGAAGATTTGAATATTTCAAAAGAGTATAAAAGTTCTCCACAATTCTTTCAATTAATTCATATTCATAATTTTTTTTTAAATTGACAAAAATATACTTTCCTTATAACAAGTTTTTGCCATTTCTTATCCTCCTTAAAACTAACCATTTTGATTTTTATGATCATAACCATTTAACGAAGTTAGTTTTTTAGTCATTTGGAATCTCTTTTTTTAACCATTTATGCATGAAAGGTAGTTGAAGTGGACCCCACTAGTTCATTTGGGTTGGACTTGATCATTTCTCTTAAATTATTTATTAAAGAAAAATTTTGAAAAATGACATAAGGTTGTTTTGTACAAATTTTTAAAATTTTTTTTTTGGAGAGGACTTCATTGAAAGAATTGTGGAGAAATTTTATAATTTTTTAAAATATTTAAATCTTCATATGTTTTTTTGAAAACGAGCTAAAAGTTTTATACCTTTTAAAAAACTTCCCTTTTGTTTATTACCCAGAAAATTCCTGTAGGGTTTGTGCAACCATAGGACCCTTCCCTTCATATAATTGAGGAAATCTTCTTGTGCACTGCTAAATACCTAATAACACTTTTTTTTTTTTTTTTTTAGGAAGGAGAGGAGAAGAAGAAAAAAGTAACAAGGCCTAATTCTAGCATTTCGTTTTTGAAAAAAAAAAAACCTGTACTGTTGTGTTCTGGTCAGAACTATCTATCTGTAGCCACTGAACTAAAGTGTGGATTGTTTAATCTGGGATTTTTTCAGTTCATCCTCAATTCCATGCTGGGCCCTGAGGATAGTCCAATCTGGGATCATGGGTCCAATCAGATTGACCACGAGTATCCATGTGACATGGGTCCTACATATATAGAATGTATGCTAAGATGGACTACATATTTTTTTTAAGTGCCTGCCTGTTTGCTTGAAACTATATATGAACAGAATGCATACGAATTTATGGTCAAATGAGCTCTACTAATTAAAGATGTGGGGGACGAAGGATATAAGGTAGCGATGTAGATGCGACGTTGACTTTCTTGAGATTTAAATTACTAGGGTGATGATCTGGTATTCATTTTCATCTTCTCTTGATTCAATTTTCATTAAAGGGGAGGTTATTTATTTTTGAACATTCCCTTCCGATTCTTCTTTTTTCACCACTCAAAAAAATATGAAGTCTTAGAATTCCTACGATTTTAATTAGATGCAACAAACAGCCCCTACAGGATAGAAAAAGCCTTGACAGTTCTTCGTTGGTAGGAGGGTTCAAAGCAAATGTCAACTTACTCTGAATAAGGAATCAAGCTTGCTCTTTACCAAGGAGCACTCATGTTTCACTTGCTGTAGACAACTCAAACATCTATTACAAACATAAACAGAAAAGTTGATTCAATAAGATTTGAGGGCACCCAAAAAAAAAAAAAAAAGAATGAAAACTGCAATCAGTACTTGTTTTGCTCTTTAAAGGAACATGAAGAAACTTATGACACATCTCAACCCAAACTCACCCTTCTTTGTTCTTTGCGTCGCAGAACTTCCGAAATGCAATGCAGACATTCTTAACTCTCTGTGCTCCTATGCTGTTAAAACCAAGACCATTGTCAAATGATTTCAATTTTCAGCAGAACCCACATAGTAAACAGGAGTTTTCTTTTTCTTTTTTTTTTTCTTTTTTTTTTTTTTTTCTAGTTGAAGGTTTTGGTTAGTTCTTTCTTCAAAATAACTGAAGGTTATGATGTGGTGGTGTCATCTTATGTATAAATAGGTGGGCCTAATACTAGATACTCCCAAGATAACAAAAATTCACTAACACTAATGAGTGACATGAGTCAGTTAGTTTGAAGCTGTAGCTTGGCTGGTTGGGATATGGGTGCGTGCGTGATTGTGTGTGTTTGAGTCCCTCGTGTAGTAAAGAAATCTTCTTGTTGGTATTTTGGGTTTGGAGGGTGCTGTTGATTCAGAGAGAGAGAGAGAGAGGGAGGCAGATTTTGTTAAGAGGAAATCAAATCGGGTTACTGACAAGCTTGCCTCCAGGACAAAACATACCTGATCTTTGTATTTTGGACTGCAGTTAGCAGGACAGAAGACCAACCCTGAACACCAAATTGTCACACCCAGAACACCAGTTCCATAGACAATGGGCTAGCAAAAATGAGAAAGCCGAAGTAAAAATGGAATGGATTTGGAAAGTACGGGTGTTTGAACTGAATTGATTACAAGAAGTTCTTCATTTCAATCTTCATTTTTTAAACCTGCTGCAGCTTCAGTCCATCTCTTTATTCGACTGTATTGTACATTTTCTCCCCATCTTATTGCATTTATAGTCTTGTAGCTTCTCCAAGGAAGAAAAAAAAAAAAAAAATTCTGCTGTGGGGTTTTCTTCTAGAGAAGAAATGAAAGAAAATCAGCAGAGAGGATTGAAATACCTGGAGCTGCTGCCTTTCAACTGGTGAACATGGGCATCAACCTTTTCGAAATCTACAGTCTGCTGATCTCTTCGGAAACCAAAAACATTAACCAAACAAGATTGATTGAAACAATGAGTTGTTTTCCAAATAGGATGTAATCATACCATATGTAATACATGAGAAATCTAGTAAGAATGAAAAAGACAAAACAAAAGCAAAAATCAAGAAGCAGATTTCTCACAAAGCCCGGCCCAAGTCACTGAGAAGCTTCTCAGAATCATCAAAGAAAAGTGTCACAACTTCAGACACAAAATCTGGATTGCTCTCATCTTGCAATTGCTGCAGCTGTGTGAACTGATTATCCAGAAATCCCTTCTCATCCAACAACAAAATTCCATGATCAAAAATCAGTCCAGGGAGCTCAAAAAAAGGTCCAAAAATAGTCATCTGTGTCTTTTTGGCCTTTGCTTTTCAACATTTGTTATTTGCAAACTAACCTCATGAAAGAGAGATGATGTCAGATCAAACCATCTACTCTGCAACTGACCCACTTCCATGCCTTCTCCTTTCTTCTTCCCTTACTCCCTACCCTTAAAACACTTAAAAAACTTGTTCTTGTATCTTAAATAACAACTAAAACTGCAAGTGAGTAATGATAAGAAATAAACCTCAGAAATATAAGGGAATTGATGAACTGAATGTTATGAGCAAAACCCAGAAATCCAAAGTGTCTACTTCTTTGTGAATGTATGAATCTCCCCTTTCTTTGTAATCTCACGAGTCACACTTGTTCCATGCCACCACCTTTTCTTTAAAAGCTAACTACTTAAAAAGATCATCATATCTATTAAATGATGACATGTAGCTCTCATTTCAACTTTCTTGTTCTATCAGAAAATTATTGCTGCTGTGCTGCTTTCCTCTGTCTCTCCTTCCCTTTCTTTGTGTATTTTTATTTCTTCTATTGACTATAGCATAGCACCATTGGTTTGGTTTTTACAGTGACGTGGTAGTGACTGAAGGCAATGTCACCCAACAAAAACAAAGACATCTCTCTCTCTCTCTCTCTCTCTCTCTCTCTCTCTCAAAGAGAACGTAAAAAATTTACCCTTTAATCTCCGATGGCTAGTGTGAAGTTTCACCTGCTTTCTCCCTTCTCCTTATCCCTTCACATTCACAACTTTATTATTACTTTTTTCAAGGAGTATCCTGTTCATGCACGCCTGTTGTTATGTCGACATGGTTTGTAGTAGGGATGGGAATTGATGGGTCAGGCTAGGGTTTAGGCTTATCCAACTTATATATACGTTGCCCCATATTGACTTGATCCAGGACAGGTTTTGTCGTCTAGTGTTCCAAGCGCGTCCACAGCTTGGGTTTAACACTGATTTTTTCACCAAGTTGGGCTACTAGCCAGAAGTTGGTGCTATCAAAAGGCCTTTCCACTAATTCCTAGTCATAGGTGTGTGAAACCGAGGTGCTAACATCACTCAATTATAAATGTGCTGTGGGTTTAACAATGATTATTTCAAATATAGAAAGGTCAAAATGTTAGTAGAAGTTGAGCTTCTGCAATTATATACTTCATTCATTTCGACTTGTCCCACCAAAGCTTTGCACATGTAACTACATTACGATATGTAGGTACACTACAAAAACTCTCCTGACATTCTTCAAAGAAAAGCCCCTTTTCTAGGTAGTAGATATCCTATTTTCTCTCGGATACATTCTCCTATAAAAGTGGATTTCTTAAATATTCTCTTTTAATAGTAATAAATCATTGGCTGTTAGATAGAGGCAGAAACTCCTGTTTTGAGATGGGATAAGTTTTTAGAATATGTGTGTGTAGGGCTTTCTTAAGCTGAAACAGTACTGGTGCCACGAACCAAAGTCGATTATTTCTATATTAGGCACAATGAAATTGAAAAATTCAATTTTAATTGGATTTATCTTGATTTTGGAGACGATGTTTTGAGGCAGTTTACAATGAAGATGATTTTGCAGACAAATTTAGCTTAGAATAACATAAGCTCTCATCTCTCTCTCTCTACCAAAGATACCGAGGTGTTGATCTACAGTTGGCCTCATTCATTGGTAAGTTAAAGTAAATGCATTGTAGAAACTTAAGACCATTACTCTCTCAGGATTAAAAGCATATTGCTTGAAAATTATGCGAACGTTCCTTAATTAAAGACAATATTTTGTATAATGTGCTAATCAAGGTCTTTCAGTAAATCTAATGCACTAGCACAACAATTCAGAGTCTTCCACTCTGAAGATCGAGACAAACCATACTATGAGATACTATCTCATAGTCATTGTAGTGCTACAACCTTTTCAAATGAGATACCCAATCTCATTACTGGTTGTGAAATAATTTAAGTAAAAGACTTGTGATCTATGTCTCCCATGTGTGTGAATCTCATCTACACACAAGGATCACATTTAATATACTTAAAGGCTCATGTTCATTTCATGAACATTCATATAATTTTGTATTAATTATGTACAATCATTAATAGAAACATATTCATCTCACGAATAAAAGCATGAATTTATAAGTCAATAAAGATAATAAAAGAATTTATTTACATCATCCATTGGATTTGACATGCAATCTAACAATATCTGCTTCGTCCTCCTTCTTCATTCTCCTCATCCTCCTCCTCCTTCCACCTCTACCATCTAACCCCCTACCTGTACAATAATTTCCTTCATGATATGGTGACCTCAACAGTCTTGGACTTGGATGAAAGTGGGAGCTTATCACGAAAACCACTATATTCTCACATATAGATATTTCAATGTATAATTTCCTCGTCCTTCTTTCTTCCACAACTTAAACAAACCCATCTGAATCCATTCATCTTCTTCCAACCAAACGAATGAAACTTCACTCCCATTTTATATAACTCTCCTCTCTCTCATTCTTGAACCCATCCTTTTCTCTCCTTTCTTTTATTCTCCGTTTTTTTATTCTTTTTTTATTCTTTTTCTTTATTCTCCTCCCATTCTTGCTCTTTACGACCCACCTTTATTAATATCTTTTGCTAGTGAACAAACATTGCCCATGTCCATTCCACCTTTATCCCCATCATCATCTCATCTTATTCCCTCTGCATCCCCCTTCCCCACTAATCCAACTCACACCACCTAAACCAATCTCGTACCTATAACCAAGACTCATCTCTACCCTTTCACCACCGTCTTTTACTTCACCCATCATCACCATCCAACCTCCATCATTAGGCGACCACCATCCAAAAGAAGAAAGATTTTTTTTTCTTGAATCCGACTTGGGAAGCAATATCGCTACTTAAGTGTAAAGGAGAAGAAATGAGTGAGGATATCTCCGCTTGTGCATACGGCTGAGTGGGTCCTTGGGACCAGTGTGGCAGTTACATATCTTTTGGGTCTTCCCTGGTCTATAGTCTAACAGGATTTTTCAAGTAAAATCCTCATACACACACAGTGATCAAGCCCAACCAAAACCTCAACGTGACCCACATAACTTGCTTCCAACATGGGTTAACCCATTAAATTCAATCTGACCCAACCCAACCTGTAGAACTTTGGGCCATGCCCAAACCATTTCCGGAATTAAGATTGTATTTCAGGTTTAAATGTAGGTCAAAAGAAGCCCAAAGTACAAAAGTATTAAACTAGCAAAGCATTTTAAATCAATTTAGATGTGCCGGTCAACCCTAACCAGACCATTTAAATGAATTTTTCAGGTCAGCCCTAACCCAACCTCTTTTTATTGTGAGTCGGATTTCTCCGACTCATGAGCGACTTGTATATGATATGGATCAGGTTTGTGGGTCGGGTCAATTTGGCTCATATTCAAATATATAGACTATATATCTGCATTGAGACTACTAGATTATTATATAATAGATTTCCTTATCAATGGTAAAAGTCTCAGGTGCCATATGTGATGAGGCAGAATTTTTATGAAAAATTCTTATAATATAAGTACTGCCAACATTCATCTAAATGGCTGAAATTCTCTTTGTGGAGATGTGAGGTCTTGGGATTGTACACTTGTTGGAAAGAAAGCTTCAAGGTGTGGACCTATTCCACCAGAGGCATCTCTTTTCAAAATGCAGATGATAGCTGTGGAAAGGTGAAATTTCTCTTGGAACATGATAATAGGTTGCAGTTGAGATTCTTCTTTTCTTTTCTTCTTGTCATTGACTCCTTGGTAGAAAAGCAAATGAGTTTTCCTGTAATAGTGTTGTAAGTTGTAACCCTTTGGAAAGAGACCCTTCTGTGTGGGCCCCATTAATTTCAGCCCATGTCCCACAGAACCAATGGCCTCAATATATTGTTGAGTTTGCAGTTGAGAGCGCATTCATTTAACAGATTCCACTTCTCTTCCATAATTATGAATTTAATATACAGGAACCATATGATTAGGGATGTAAATGGGTCCTTGATTCTTTGATTACTCGAAGGTTCTGACCCGTTAAAAACCAAGTCTGAGTCTTTATGTAGGCCTCAATAAGTAAATGGGTCCGGGTCCGGTTCGACCTTGGTTTGGACCCGTGGACTCGAGACCCAACATATTACATCAATTTTTGAAAATCTCTCCTAAAAACCATGTTTTTTTTTTTGTTTTTTTTTTTTTTAAATATCATTCTCTAACTAGACCTGGACCTGGATCCAGACCCGTCCCATATATGGTTCTGTTCAGGTTCCAGAGCCAAAAAATCCGTTCCGAAACGGTTCCGTGTCCGGATCCAGTTCCACCTTCTCCTTAACGGTTCCGGTTCTCGATCCACTATGGACCTGGATAAGAACCGACCCATTTACAACCCTATATATGATAGCTCTAACTTGACCATCCAGTGGGCTCCACTTTAATGAGCCTCCTCAACCCAAAATATATGCCTGTGGGTGATTCTAACATTTCATATGTTGACAATTGCCCCCAATAACAAACCATATGTTTTTTTTTTGGTAGCCAACCTTCCATGTGTTGACAAGAGAAATCTACAGAGATTTTTGTGACTTCATTCAATATGGAATTTTTCGCGTTCAAGCAGACCACATGCGCCTACTGAAAGATCTTTAAACTTTGAGGCTATTAAATCAAAAGGCCATATTAAAAGGAGAAAATTCAAAGGGGAAAAAAAAATCTAATATAGTTGATGTTTTGCCTAACCTTTATCCATGATCTATGATGAGATCTTTCCATCTTCCCGATCACTCTACTAATAGGCATACATCTGGGAGGACCACATATGAATAGTATGTGATCTTCTTATTAGGAGAAAGTTGGCTGCAATTTATGGGGAAGAGTGGGTTGTCATTAGCAGAAGCAGTGGGTGTGGATTGAGCATTGTGGGTAACATGTGTAGGCTCCACTTGAACAAGAGCTATTTATTAATTGCATTGGAAATGACAAATTGAAACGAATCTAGAAGTTTGAAGTGTCAACTTAACCCTTAATTAACTTGTTGGTTTGGATTGGGTTAGTGGGCCAAAGAACAAGTAATTGAATTGGGTCAGATTAGGCAGGTCATAGCTCAAGAAAAGGGGGCATTTTGACAATGTGTAAATGCCACATGTAATTGTAAAGTAGAGATCCAGTGGAGAACATGGATTTGTTAAAGGATTTGGCAATCAAATATCATTTCTCATCAAAGAGGTAATTTTTATGCTCTCTTTACATATCTTCACTTTAAATCCTTACAACTTAGCCCTAGATTGAAGCACATATCTAGGAAATCCTGGGAATTCAAGGGTCTACATTTGCATTCTAACCATCTTCCTCAAGCTCACAACGCGCTAACAAAAGCATCAGTGGTCACAAACCAAGTATCCGCAATAAGATCATGAAGATACTAGCTAATAATAAAGTGATAGTCCACCTCAATATGTTGTTTGATTGCCAAAGAAGCATAAAACTAATTGAAAGCTTAAAACATACACACCCTAGTGATATGTGCACCAAATGAGACATCTTACTGGGACCCATGAGTTCCTGTAACCATGTGCAAGTCATAAAAATACAAAGGTGTGGTCTGTATCACCAAAGAAAGCAGTAAATAGAGACTAGAATACCATTTCCATGTGATTGACCCCCACAAAAGACAGGCTTCAAATACCATTTCCATGTGATTCCATTCCAATTCCCTGTGAAAAATCTCCTTCCGCCCATCAAATGGAATGACAGTGATGCCTGTTTATTGTCGTGCAAGGTCTGAAACAAGTACCTACACTGTGAGATTAGGCCATCAAATTAGGTGGGCCCTACTCTATGTTCTCCATAGTTTTATGACAGGTAATTTTCTCCTGCAGAAGTTCTGCCATACAGATGGTGACTTCACTGTCGGCAGAGTGAAATTCAGGGGTGTCCCAGTTACTGCAGATGTTCCATAGGATAAAATTTCACATTATATAACAGTTTCTTCCATGCCCTTTGAGACTTGCTCCCTTGATTTTGTTTTTTATTTTTTTGGGCTAAGTTGGGCCACTGGTCAAGATTGAGGCATCCAAACTTGAGGATCTAGGGATTGATCCTCAGGACATGCGCGATAGTACAGGGCCAACATCACTCAACCATGAGTGTCTTGGCTTGTTCCCTTGAAGAAG
Source organism: Camphora micrantha (assembly GCA_003546025.1). Lineage (NCBI taxonomy): Eukaryota > Viridiplantae > Streptophyta > Magnoliopsida > Laurales > Lauraceae > Camphora > Camphora micrantha. Next base: position 4,922,320 of record QPKB01000011.1, on the reverse strand, counting down.
ATTTGGAGTTATTATCTTTAAATGTGTTGATAGTTAAACTTCTTTGTATTGAGATTTAGATCACCATCCACCAATGTAATTGGTGACACATGAAGTCAAAGTGGAAGTGTGGGACATTTTAATTATAATAGCTCCCAAACTCCAATCAACTCGCCGTGTCTTGAGTCGTGGCTCACCGAGTCAAATGGGTAATTGCCTAGGACCACAGTTTGCACCCGGAGGTTGTGAGTTTGAAACTGCACTACCACACTGGGGTTACAAGAGAGTTTACCCGGCTGCCCTCTGGGCCTGAATGGTTTAGTTCAGCCCAAAGTGTTAAGAACCCTTCGATAGCGAAGGAAAAAAAAAAAAAAAAAAAGGTTAGTCATATTTAATTATTTTGTGGACGAGCCATTAAGGTTTATTATGATTTGATTAATGAATCTGAGTCAGACTCAGATTCAAGCTCAGACCCACAAGATGGATGGTGCATAAGATTTATGGTGCAGATCATTAGACCTAAGAGCCATTGCTACATATTAAAGGCTTGGGACTATGTGATGACCAGGTGTTATATGGATTCTTTGGAATGATTCATGAACCTTTGTTGGACACTGATCAGATATTGTTTTTCTTTTCTCTTTCCTTTTGTTTTGGAAGAGAAGCCTACACACGTGGGAAGAGTGACATATCCAAAAATATATAGCCAAGTGAGATATCGTTTCATAACTGATTTAAACAGAGTTTTACAGCTGATCAAATATTGTTAACTCTTAAAAAACAGAATAAAACAAAAGCTGAACATTCTTTCCCTGCTTTGATACTTTAAGTAGCTAAAAAGAAGCATCAATAAATTGTTTCTAAGGCCCATTTGTCTACTTGGTAATTGGTATTGAATTTATATATCCTATTGAGGTGGGTGAAAGGCACAAGATGTGGATGGGACCATCACTTTCCAAGGACTTAAGCGCGCTGGGTGGGTGATTCATTTGTATCCTATTAAATAGGAGAAATGGGTTGACGGTGCTTTCGCCTTTAATCCTTCACTTTTAACTTCTTTGATAGAAAGACATGGAGAAAGAAATCCCAGAAATCGACATCAACCATCCAAACAGGGCCTTAGCTGAGATTATTCTTTCACTAGTGTTTTTGGATGAGAATCACCTTTGCTCTCCAGAGAGAATCTCAGGTTGGATTTTCAAAGAAGAAAAATGCACCTGGCTGAAAAGAATTTTTCTTACAGAGAATATTTATGTTTCTTCACTAAAGTCTAAAACCTACTACTAAAGACATCAATTCCTCCCCCTTTTCATTCTCTCCATTATAAATGTTATTATCTGCATCTACTTTCCTCCATTTACACCAAAAGAAGTAAGAAGATTCACCACTTGAAAAATTCTCCTCGAGTTCCCTCCTACTTCCCCAAGTTGGGGAACCCCCTATTTTCAGTTCTAACCCAAGTGATCCCTGAAACAAGTGAGAAATCAGACAGGGTAGAAGCCCGGGTCCATTTTATGTATTATGAAGATTTAGGACTTGTTTGTGCAACTACTGCACTCCGTGGACTTTTATTTTAACATTTTTACCCTTTCCATAGAAAATCAAAATCTTCTCTATCGAGGAAAATCACTTCATTTTTTTCCCTTTGCTGCAGGGAAAATGCATCACACTAAAGACACGTTTGTGCAGGGGGAGATTCAGCGAAAACCGTTGCCGACATGGCGCCTGAAATTCCAGCTACATCTTGCTATTGTTTGGTTCAGGGCGGAATCCATCCCTCCACAATTTCCGGTGCCTTTAAAGCCTCCGATTTTCTTCGCCAAGAGGGATGCGCAAGTCCCACCTCCACCGTCAGAAAGGTCTTACTGCGGAAGAGGAAAGAAAGGTTTTCTCTTTTGTGGCTGTGCACAAACAGAGCCTAACAATGAAACAATTGGCTACATGGAAAATTAAAATAACTTTCCTATATATTGCGAAATCCTCCTGCTGCACAAACTGGTCATAGATATGGTGTAAGGGTATATAGGTTCTATGAGAAAAGCTAAGACATGAAAATTAAAGTAACAGAAGCATGGACTTTTCTTTTCTCATAAAAAAAAGGGGGGGCCATGTAGAAGTCTACCATGCCAGAATTATAATTTCACTCGGTGCAGGTTCTTATAATCCCCCCATAATCACTACTGTCACATGTGCATTGCATGGATGAGAAACATAACCATGGTGAGCCAAAAGCATAAACTGTAACTTCTAAAGGCAATTCTTGTTTGAATCAGAGTTGGCGTGGCAGAACTCGGACCCATATCTTGTTACTTTCACTAGACTTGAGGGTTAGCTTGCAAGTGGATCTGGCATGCTCAATGCTATATAACTACCAAGGTGTTCGTCAAGATGGTCTACATGAAATTGGCAGTTGATGAATGTTACTACACAAAGGATAATCGTTACGATGACATGTTATGTTAGTCTTCAAGAAACTAGTAATAGCAGTCATACCAATTGTAGAAATAGTCGATACTGTTAAGGATTCAGATGCGGCATTTGGAGAATGGCTCAATGAGAAGAAGCACCCAGCAGTCGAATGGTCAACTTGGGACGCCTGAAGGACATGGGTTGCTAGAGAATGAATGCGGAAAAGTTGCATAGTTTGGCAAGTAATTCAAAATCTTGGTACATAATCTACCATGCGAGAGATGCAGCATCAACGTTGACACACTCCGGTGCTCATTGTAGTCTTCAGCAAGGGCTCAAAAGACTCAGCTTAAGAAAGACACTTTGGAGAGAGGAGACTGGAAGAAAAAGAACAGGGAGTCGCATTGCTTAACCTTCTGCAGCAAAATTGTATCATATTTGATACTTCATCCTTGTCCCAGTCATCCATGATGTCTTCTTGCCATATACACTATGAATCTGGACTTCATACCTGATAATGTCATCATGCAAATCTGTATCATCCAAAGAGTTGGCAACGAAAACCTCTTCTTCAGGAGAATCAAAATTGTGCCTGCCCAATTGCCAAGAACCTTTTACTGCACCAACCACATTCTTCCTCGACTCCGATACCAGCTTTGTCAATGAAGTCATGGGAAAGGAGGCATAGCCTACTGCAACAATCTTCTGGAAAACATGCTCACAGAGGAGCCCATTAACAAAAAAAAGGCCTTTTGAGAGCATGAGCCTTCATCTTATAATCTTGCAATAGACCTGCTCACTATCAGCTAAAATAGCAAGTCCCTAAACCAGTGAGATCAACCAGATCCAAAGAACGTGTAGGCAATTCTTTTTGCCTAGTTTCCTCTATAGGCAACTAATTGTAGAATTTTGTATCTTCCAATTTGGGAGAAGATAGGAACATCCTCTATCCATGATAGCGTCCATCATGGCAATCTTCTAGGTCAACATGTTACTGGTGTTCCATCCATGCCATAGCAAGGAGCAGCAAATTGTACATTCAGACAGTGTAGGAATCTAGCCACTACATGACAAACTCTAAGAAGGATGGGAAGCATGAGGAGTACTACATCCCTGGAATAAAAGTGGCATACATAACATGTAATCTCTTCATGATATCAAAACTGACAAACCAAAATGCCGGTGAGAAGAATGAAGAAAGTGAAATTGATGTATTTGTTTGGGGCCTGTTCAACCACATTTCAGCCTACTTTAAGCTGATGTGGATCTTGTTTAATCAATGAACTTCCAGAGGGTGTTTAAGATAGCCAAAATGATTATATTGTTACTGTTTCACTTTCAAAACACAAAACTGTAGGACATACATTCACCTATGGCTCTGGTTCAGCTGTCAAGAAGATGGTTTAACATTCTTTGCTAGATTTTGAAGATCAACGGTGAATATTGAAGAAAATACCAAAAAACAACCTTCTAACTGTAATACTACTCATCAATCATCATGTTTGTGTTTATTTCATAAAAGTTCATATCAAAGTAGAATATAGATCTCTAGCTACATTGAAATGGGTTGCACACTTTCACTGCCTTGATGAAATAAAAGGGCAGATGCAGATATGTACACTCAAAGTGGGATGAACTCCAAGTTTCTGAACATCTAGGCCATTATAAGGCTTTCTTTACTGATAATTTATTAATATGACACAATTCTGTGTTCTGAAAACTATGAACCCCATAAAACTGGAGAATGTTAAACAGTTAATTTACAATCATCCATAAAGAAAAATTTACCATTATCAAAAAAAAAAAAAAAAAAAAAAATCATCCATAAAGAATACAACACCAGTATCAATATCATCATTGCACAATACCATTGCTCAGGGTACTAGTAACAGAATCTTCAATGGATTCTTTGCCAAATTTCAGCAAGCATACGAGAAGTTCAGTCTCTAGTGTTACAACATTTCTACAAATGCACATACCTATATCAAAATAATAAAAATATGTTCTGATGACCTTGGGCTAGTGAAAACTCTCAGTTCACATTACCATCAGATTTCTTTGACATCGCACGCTTTAGTCTTATGTGGTCTACTCCAAATTCTTTTCTGATCATTGAAACTACCAACAACAGCAGATTGCATATTATCACCCAACAAGTTACTGAAGTGATCATAATATGCTTCAGGGTCTAAATTTTCCAGTATATTTACTAGTCTTCCATGATTCTTATCAATTACAATCTGCCCATCTTTGGATATATCCCCATTCGCCAAAACAGTAATAGGTTTTGCTTGTATTGTTGGATTTAGAAGACGATCATTGGCCATGATCACTGCACCAAGAATTTCACCCAAGAATATATTCTGCAATGGATAAATAATGAAAGTGAGGGCTACCATATAGGGATCATTCAAACTCAATGAAAACTCAGCTAAGTCAACTGTTTAAATCATACTTCACATGAAAATGCTTGCTTGAGTTACTGGCCGAATTTACGTTGACAATCTCAACCAGAAACTCTAACCGAGTTGGCAGGTAAAAAGGAAGCAAACCAGTCAATTTCTTTTCCCTAACTTTCCTTTTCTTCTTCTATACATTGTAATTTCCCTTTATTTATTGTATATTGATATTCTTAACTATTTGACAAGTGTTGATTTTTTGTATTTTAAATCAAATCTAAGTGTTAGCTTAAGGTTGAGTAAATTCAACCGTGGGGTTTCCAACTTAGTAGAACATTTGAGCTATGAAACAAGTGATCTTCAGAAAAGTAGAAAACAGAAAAAATCTGCAGGGGCAGAGTATTCTTGTATATTGCATGGTGCTCATGAAATAGTCACATGCAATAGGTCCATTAGAAAGAATCACTACATCAGTACTTACCATGTGATGGTATTTTTGGTCCTTCCGCTGTAAGCAATACAACCTTGAAAGCAAGCGACGGGTAAATGCTGCTTCTGGTGTCTTCTTTGTTTTCTGTAATGCCTTCAAAATAGCAGGAAAAGAAGTAACTTTGTGTTGGGTTCCGAGAGGAATGAGTGTGATATTGACTTTCGAGTCTACCACTATCTTTGCAGCTAAAGGATCAAGAAACATGTTGAACTCTGCATATCTGTTTGAAGGAATAGTGAAAAGATTCCCTTTTTCTTTGCTATCAATTATATGCCCCCCAACAACATACACATCCTGCAAAGGAAGTAAATGCAATAATTAACAAAGTTATTTTGGGGAAGCACATGAGCTTGAAAAAGTAAAGGAACTACAGTTTGTGATTTTACATCTTTCAATACTAAAAGTCCTTTGTGTTGCCCTCCATCACCAAGAGAATCATAAAATTATAGGCACTATGAGATAAATTCTCATTTCACTGGTCTTCTTTAAAATGCATAAACCACTGCCAGATATTTATAATATTAATATGCAGCATGTACTATAAACAACTTTCGCCGTGTACTGAGTAAATACAGCTCATATGCGCACGCTGCTGTAATTGATCATGCCATAGTCAAAAACCAAATGAGCATTGTGGTCTCACTATAGCCAATTTCAAGAAAATCTATGGAGGCCAAAACACAATGCGAGTATCACCTGAGCTATTGTCTGCATCGTTTAAGGACCATGAGTAAGAACATACAGAATGTGATTGTGAACCTGTGCCTTCTCAAAGGATAATTTTCTACAATGCCAGAATTCTTCAGAAGAGTTTAATTGGAAATCAACACCAGACCTTGATCAGGATTGGATGATTGGATCTAGGCTTTTCATAGGGAAATAAAATTGATTTCGTGTAGATGAGAGGGACTAGCTTCATGTTTCAGTGCCATCAAAGACAGGATCAAATTGTTCCATGGAAAATACAAAGGCAAGCTCATTGGAGCATACATGAGCTTGTGCACATCCCACAACTAGAGCAGATCAAAACAATGGGTTTTGCGTGCACAGATCTCATTTTGGTCATGCATTTGCTTTATTTTATGACTAATTTTCTATTATCTAGGTCCTAGTCAACACATGCCCTATTAGTTAGGTCCTATGTGGCAGTCCCCTATTAGTCAAATTCGATCCTTATTTTGTTGAGGATCTTTAGAAGTTGTAATGGGTTTAAGAAACTGTAACAGCAGAAGTCTAATAGAAAGGGTGGGTGAGTATAAATGCAAGGAGGAGTTTCAATCCTCTTTCATATATCTGGCATTAACAGTGCTAATGTAAGTGTATCAGACAACCAGCAATGGAGAATTCATATTATTTTCAATAATACTTGGTGTTTTCCCATTTATTCTCTAGATAGTTCCAAGCCATTCTTCCCCAGGGTATGAAGTCATGAGTCTACTCGTGCAAGAGAAGAACAGAGTGTGATTCAGGGGTTCCTCCTGCAACAGTTGGTACCAAAGCAATAAAATAATGCCAAACCACTTTATTTTAGTTATCAAACCTGTTACCCAATTCTCCTATCAGCATTTCATCGCTTTTCCTTGGATTCCCTTCTATGATTTATCCTTTCTTTTCAGGAAATCCAACTTCTAAATCATTTGATTCGACCAAACCTTTAAACCTTCCACTCAATCCAAGATTCAAATTCTCCCATTCAACCAAACTTAAAACTTGTAAATAGGCCCTGTGGACTTGGCTAATGGACATGAATGCATCAGTTTATTTCTGCCAAATGAACTCAAGCACTACTCATTATTAGTAGCTTGACACTAACTTTGTGAACCTTAACATGGGCTGTCCAATAATATCACAAGAAATAATTATACAAAACAGATAGCTCTAATAAATAAAAGGTAACAGAATAGTAATTGAGAAATATCGCATACATCGTGAATTACTTTGACTGTTGGCTTCATTGAGGAATGCATATTCACCATTTCCCACAAATTTGTGCAGTCTCAGCTTAGTTCTATCCATAACCTACAAGAACTATGCATATGAAGAGAAAAAAAGAAACTGACCTGAATCATGGAGCTTGAATTCTTCTCTGAAAGAATGTTGGCCAAATTAGTAAGTGGTCCATTGGTTAAGATAGTAATCTTTTGTCCTGGTTCCATGGTTTTTACAGTGGAATGCCAAACTTCTAATGCCAATGGTTGTCTAAGTTCAGGATGATCGGTATCTCTTGGAGCTCCAAAGTTCACAGAATTTTCAGCTGTATACCTGCAATAAGATCCCAATTTGGGACTTGATAAGAATTGAATTGCATACTAGGATGATAGCCAAGTTCATATTTATTCAGAATGTTTTTTTATTTTGTAGAGATTAAGAGACTGATTTGTAACTCTGAAAAACGTAAGAAGTTTTTTTAATATCGTAATTTTTAACAATGTAAAGCTGGAGACCTGGTCACCTAGCCATAATCTGGACAACCAAACTATTCTTTCTTCGAAACTTTCTCTAGTCCTTCTAATCCTTCTTTACTTTCTTCTTTGATCTTTCTTTCAATTTTTCACTAATTTTTCTTCTAAACTTCACAACTTGCTGTCAGAGCCTTCTCGTCTATAGGAGAACTCAAAAGGAGAAGGAAACTGGGTTTTGGTACCAATACAAGTGGTCATATGGTACGTAGGGTGGATGCAGCCATGTAGATGCTGATGTCAGCATCCTAGGGATGAAATGGGGCTGGTCGGACCGTCGGAGTAGTGTTTCAGCTGTTCAGATCTGTTTATTCAGGTATAAGAGTGACTTGGTGATGAAATAATTTGCATCATTATTAACTCATAGTTTAAGAAGAAAGTGTCTCATTAACGTGTTGAAGGGTATAATCAAGTTTATTAAAGTGTTGGAGTATTTTGAATCTGTAGTAGTTTCAAGTTGTTTCTGTAACCTCTAATATTTTTCTTCTAAGTGGGAATAGATACTGAATTTAAGTTAGAGGGAGAGAGTTCTCTTGGGACTTGAATCTCTAGAATTGTTAATACAAATAACCGAATTACAAAGATTTTGTTTAATGGAAAGAAATTATACGAAGTTATCATATTCTATGAAGATGACTATTGGTGGGACTAAAAGACTTGGATACATTGATGAGAGCAGCAAGTAACTTCAACCAATGGTAAAAAATATGGTGATTGGGAAGCTGAAACTATGTTAGTGATGAATTGTATCCTTACTCTGTGAAGGATGTTACTGCAGCTAGTTTTCAATACTGTAGAACTGCCAAGGAGTTGTGGGATTCAACATCTGCAGCCTATGCTCATAAGAAAAAGGATGCTAGAATATATCAGTTGACTAGGGATATGGGACAATGTCAAAAGGGTGATTTATCTAGGTGATTATTATGCTAAACTTTTAAGAAATGTGGTATGAATTAAGCATGTGTCAGCCCATACGCCATTGTGGTACGAAGGAACAAGCAGAGGAGTCTATTGGGTGGCTTGAATTCAAACTATGAGATTGTATGTCCATAGATTGTAAGTCATGTTTTTTTTAAATAATTTTAAAAATATTTAAAAATAAATCCATTACTTATAAAATATAAAAATTCATTTATTTACCTGCATTCATAATAATTAATTCAAATTAATGAAATTGTACATGCAAGAAAAGTGCTACAATAAGGAAAATGAATGAAAAATAATTACATATTACACAATTTGTTAGTCCAAATATCGAATGTTGAAGATCAAATATACGTTTCAAATTACATTCTAGTCATCATTTTTAAATTATTAACTCCAAACCTCATGCATAATTACTTATAAATAAATTTTAAAATTTTAAAATTAGATCTACCTATTAAATGGTTCGGTATGCCAACAACTTATTAAAATGAGATGACTCGGCCGAGTCTCCCCTATTTTTAACTCAGCCCTTCATCAAAACGAGATGACTCGGGAGAATCAAGAGTCAATTAGGAGAGTTTTCAACCATGGTCTGACTGTGGTGCGGAAGCTTCATTAGGCCTCAGGGATGGTTGGTGGTGAGACAGAATTTTCAGAATTTTTCAAAGGTTTTAGTGTGCAGCCATTAGAGGAATACTAAATTTTGAAGAGAATTCAAGATGATTGTTGCATCGTTGGGCATTTCATTTTGTGAAGGAGAAGGGGGACCTAGGGGAGAAGGGAGGCCCCCACTTAGGTGGCAGCAACTACAAGAGAAGGGAAATTGAAAGGGAAGAAAAAGCTTCAAGTCTCTCTCAATCAACGACAAAGGGCCTTCAATGACATGATTCAAGAGACAGCTAGGTATAGGCAAGGATTTCTCTGTCATGGAGAAAAACAGTACTCCTTCATGAAGATCCTGTCATGGATGGTGACACGGCTGTGAGGAGATGACAGAAGAATTATAGTAAAGGAAACCAATACGGAGTTGCAAGGTGCACAATACTTCATGAGACCAAACTAGACAATGGAGAAGATTTTGCGATCAGATCAATGCGGCCATGGTGAAGCATTAGGTGGATGGTAGAAATGCGGTTAATTCATTGGGTGTACTCCTAATCTTATGGACTCCCAAAAAGTTCACCCTGGACAGTTCTTAGGGTGGGAAATTCTCAGCACTATAGTTTTTTCAGCCCTATCAGTGAGGCAAAGATGGATTGGTGGACTGCTTACCCTGGAATAATCTTGCAGTTGGAAATTCTCTAAACCTAGTGTTTAATTCTTAGCATTTATAAAATTTTGAAACTACTAGCGAGGAAAAGATGGATTTGGGAACCCTGCCATGCTTCCATCATCTCCATTGTTCACATGTGAGAAAGACACCTCCATTGTGCAACGAGCTTTTAATTTTTATTTGTTTGCGACTGATAACTTACTTTCTAGGTGACTTAGATTTGCCTGCCACACACAAGATCCCCTTCTCCATCTATAATCAAAGGATGTAAATATCTGTTTATAAACCCCTTGAGTTCTTCATTGATTTCCAACAGCCTTGCCTTATTTGTGTTGCCTACATTAGTTGGGCCCAAAAATGCCATAAGAAGCTCACGTTTGGAGTTTCTAATACCTCTTCCAAGCAAGAGTGATTAGCACCGTACCCTTGGTCTTCCAGCAGATCTTTTACCATCGTCACAAATAATAAGGGAATTGCTCCATATTAAATATATGCCAAAAGATAGTTTAATGCAACATCAAGAATTAACTTTAACACTTTAATGTTCATTCATTGACATGTTCTAATGAAAAACAGAAGTTGTACAATCTTCAGATGTTGGAGGAACTTCTGGAAGATCATTAAAGCAGTAAGATAGTGATGGTAAAGTGCATACTTGTGTGCTACCAATCTCCATGCAAAATAAGTCAGCAGTTTAAATGTATGACCAAATGGTAAAGTAACAAATAGTGTTTTTATGTTCCATTAAAATTATAAAAAAAAATGTAAATATGGCATTACTGGACATGTTGCAGTTCCTACCTTCTAGGACTTTGAGGCAAACTACGAGCTAGTCCAAATAGCGTATCAGAGTCAAGAAATCCTCCACAGCCTTGTGGGATAGACTGAATGTACTTGCAATCACCAACAGCAGAGAAAGATGGATTTGGTTGATCCAATGCGAAAAAACTTCCTAAACCAACTGGGATGTCATCCCGGCCCATCATATGCAGTATATCATAGATAATATCTATTGTGGCAGCATTTGCCCAACCATTGACACTAACAAATATGGCCTATGGGTGAGAAAAAAAGATACATTAAGCACAGAAATCATTACCTATTACTTGAAAAGAGAGAACTTGAAATCAGAAACAACTATGGTTCCAAGTGGAGCTTTAGTAGATTCAGACTTGGCACCTACCCATTTAAGTCATCCTTCAAGTCACCCCTAGGATGAGTCTCATGGGAATAAGTCTCAAAACTAATAATTTGCGTTTTTCTGTTGTGAGAAGATGTTGTGAGGCTTTTAGGGGCCTTTTAAACTGATATTGAAAATATCAAAACCACATTTTTATGGAAGATACATGAATTCAAATACTGGAGGTAAGTGAAAATCAAATAAGAGCACCCACTACTAGTTAACTTCATTCAGTTTGATTAAAACACATTTGCCTTGAAAGTCTAGATTCATAGGACAGTTCCTATGTTTAAGCCTTCTTTTTTTTTTTTTTTCCATTTTTCACTATTTTAAAGCATTTTAGGGCTCTAGGATGCATCTCGGTCCAATATAGCCACGTTGATTCAACTTGAGGGTAATCGAGTTGGCCCCTGAGTTAGAGTTTTAAAACCTTCAAAACAAGGTGTACTGAGTTTTTAAACTAACCCCAAACTAAAAGGGGAAAAAAAAACTCATGTTTGTTAAATACACTATTCAAATGGAAGTATCAATAAATTAATATAAATGAAGTAAAAAATTCATAATCAGACAAAGCGGCAGCAAATGAAGGGCAACACTACCTTAACGTTGATGAATTCAACTGGTACTTTTAAGAGGTAGATAAGAGCTACAAAATCCCCAGCACTCATATCCATGTCAAACACAACAGGTTTCCCAGACTTGCGTTTTGAAAGATCTGGCTTACAATAAATTTCTTTGTAAGGAAATTGTTTTCTGAAATTAAACCGTCCAGTTTGCTGAGGAAGGTTTAGAACCTGCACCTCACCAAAAAAAAAACTTTACTATTTATGTAGTACAAAAATAGTACCATGTGCATGAAACAAAGTACTGACGATAGTGCTGGGTAGTTGTACCATATCAAGCTCAAACATATGAGCACAAAAACCCAACTTGCTCATCAATATCCCATGAACTGTATGATATGTTGGGATCTGATAGCCTTCAAGGGGTGATACTGTGATGGTATATGGTTTACATATATAAAAGAGATCCCTCAAAGAGAACAGGTATGATAATCAGTCAACCAAAATCAAAATCTCAAATCTCTTTGCTCTCTCTTTAATATTGAACGATTTTGTCAGTGTAGAAATTACAGAAAATCAAATATTTACATAAGCACAACAATCTACAGGGATTGAAGACTTATATCACCTTGGTTTTTTGGAGAGACTCTTAAATCCCCTCTCTGTCTTTTTTTTTTTTTTTTCCTTTTTTGGATCATAATACAAATATCACCTCTCGATTTTACAAATACTGAAAACTTAAGTCACTCACATCGGGCAAGAATTCCCTCAGACACCCAAACAAAATTGGGCGCCCGAGTATCATTATTGCATTTGGATGATTGGCATATAAAAGGAGCAATGGAACACAAAATATATTCAACATGAGGTCTTCTGGCCAATATCACCTACCATGATATTATAACCCTTATAAGTTAGTTTTAGTTTTGAGCAAAGAAACTGTTCAAAGCAGTTTTTAACAGGCAAACATATAAAACCTTCTAAAAATAAATTGAGAGGAGGCCCGTAAATCTGTAAGAGGTAAAAAGGTAGCTATATCACTCCAGCAAAACACAATCAGGATTGCAAGACAACCTCTTTACCAAACATCAGGTGCATAGATATCATAATTACAATTCTAAATGGAGAAAAAGGCATTCCATGGGTTCCATAATATGATTTATGCAGAGTTCAATTAGTTTCTTAAATCAACGCACACAAGCACTTACATCCAAGAAGCTTTTAAAAAATTCTCTGTCTAGTGGGCTGCCAACATCCCTGTTTGGTTTTGCTTTCTTTGCAACAAGTACACGAACTGAATCGGGACCAGCTACCTCCTTTGTGTATCCATCCTATTCGGATAAATTCAAAATAGCATGTAAGCTGTACCAAAACATATTCCTAACTTTGGATAAAGAGAAATTATACCATATAAAATATCAAAACAATCTTTAAATCTAGATGGAAGTTAGCAGGTTCTGAATTCAGCATCTCAAGAAGACAAGTATATAAGCCCATTAACAAGAACAATTCCAAAGTATAAAACTGAATTGCAGTACAATAGTGGTTGCTATTTTCTTAAGCACCATATGGATGCGTATATTATTTTCCATACAAAATTTAAAATAAAAATGACCAAAACAAAAACTTGATACTAATTAAACAAGCGGAAACCATCTCCAGAATATAACAGGAATAGGAAATGGAAAAACATATAACTAATCATTCATAAATAATTACCTTACATTTCCCTTTTCCATCCTCCACAAGGCAAAATAGATCACGAAGGCCGACCTGAACATGACCACTATGGACTCCACCCTTCTTTAAATTAAACTTCGGAACCACATAGCCATCAAAGAATGGATTTGAGCCATCAGATATGCCATAGGGTTTATTTGAAGTAATTACTGTTATGTTCCGATATTCCATCTCAGAAAATTCATTTTCTCCAAGAGGGTTGTGTTTATTCCGCATGATTGATACAGCAATACCAGATGTAAATGAATCCCACAGGAAATAGCTCTGCAAAAACCTCTGATCTCATGACCCATTTGAATCGCTAAAGTAACAAAATTAATCACAACACAAGACCTAGATGCCAGTCCACCCATTTTTCAGAAACCACCTACTCTACTATCTACTTTGTTAGAAAATTTAAACTAATGATTATTCTGATTGAAAAAATAATAATACCGTATAAAAATTGTCATCAAACCAGGTATCACGGGCCATTTTTAAGGATTGGAAGCAGTATTGAACCTCATAGGTATCCTGTTTATTCCCAAACGCAATAAAGAATTCCTCTGTTATGGGGATTGTGTTTGTTGCATCAAGTGGAACAAGCGTGACTGGGATTCCAGAATGGAGTACCTAAAACGAAAAGAAAATGCCATGAATCAATGAATGTTCATTATCGCCATTGAATGGGTCAGATAATTTAGATCGTGTTCTGCAATAATGAATTAATTGTTTCATATTGTTGTGAACTGGAATACAAAATTGATATTAGCAAATGGAAATCCCTTGAAGGAGAATATCTAACCTTTATTGTGCAATGTTACTTGAAAAGACAGAGGCAGTTATTAACCTAAAGATCAAGTATTTAAGGAAAATAGAAAATGCTGGTAACATCAGTATTTTGATACATCTCCATAGTTGTAAACTAATACATCATTTCATTTCAATGGGTATTGCATTTCATCATTACCACCCATCGCACTGCTCTATATAAACCTAGATAAACACAGAAAGTGATAAAGAAAATATCCCCCCTCTCCTGAAAGTCATTTGCAATTTTCAACCCCTCTCCATTGGATGTAGATTGTAGGGAGGCAATAAGAAGGTTTTGGTACAGGTCAGGGTGAAACCCATAACTTGCACCTGCCCTGACCCATACCTAACCCACAATGACAGCTTGAGGATATGTGATACCAGACCTGTCCTGTGGCGTGTACAGGTCAGATCAGGTTGCACTGGGTTTGATACTAGCTAATCCTGTACTTATGTTCTTTAACAAAAATATTAGATATTTTAAGATATATTAATAAGTATTTAAATTGATCATAGATTGGATGGAACAGGTTGGGGCAGCCAAAACCTGAAATAAATGCAACCTGAGTCAACGAAACTATTAACCAATGCACCCCTAAGAGGACCTGGACAGGGTGAGAAACTAACTGTACCTGACCCATCGCCATCCCTAATTTGATGGGCAAAGCTTGTTGTCTAAGTAGTTCCATAAGCCATACAGAGAAGCAGGGCCTCAATAATAATCATAGGAGATTTACTGAAGAAGAGATAATTTGGGAAAGTTGTCATGGGTTCTTTGCCCCACCTTCATCGGCTTTTATATACATAGGTTGCCCAAATGGAACCCCCAGTTACATCCATAATCATACCAATCACATATAAATTACAATCAATTGTAATCTAATATATCACAATAGTTCACCAAATATTCATATCAAAATGTGTTCCTCCCCTAAGTTTAGTATTCTCCAGGATCACCATTATCTGTGTCTCTACACTCATTGTGCAGAAAAGGAAACAACATCTCAACATTTATGGCCAAATTAGACTGAAACATACAGTCGGATTCAAAACAAGTCGAGTAGGAATCTGGATAGAATGGAATATTTACTAGTTTTCCTACCAATACAGAATATTTTGACTGGTTCAGATGGAACAGAAAGAAACCGATGACTGTTTACACTGCAGTATCTATCAGAGCTCGTCCGATTTCCCTTCTCAAATAGATGATTTCGTTCATACTTAGCATGACACATCATTTAAGTTTTAACCCAGAAGGTTAATAAAAATAATAAGTATTGACCCTCAAAATCCCAACTATTCAACAAATATTAGTTAATAAAACTACAAATAAGTGAGGTATATTTTCTTTTTTGAGGAATAAAATAAGGCATCTTTTCACAATGGCCTTTTATTAATACTTTAGAATCCTATTTAATTACCTGGTATGCAGCAAAAGGGTCTCCAAAAATATTGAACTCTGCATATGGGTTACTCATGTAGCCTGTAAATAGATTACCACGATCACCACACTGTTGAGGTTTGCAAGATGAACTGGCATTCTTGGGGCAACAACCAGTTGGGTTTCTTGACCTTACACCACCACCCATTACATAGATGTGCTCAATATTTTTCTTTAAATGAGGATTGTTCATGAGAAAAATTGCAAGATTAGTATGCGAACCAATAAGAAACACAGTAATAGGACCAGTAGATATTGCATCAACCATGACTTGCTGTACAGTGGGTTGCCGAAATGGAGAATAGTGCCTGTTTCCCTTTTTCAACAATCAAACATGAGAATGAGTCAAAAGTTGCAGTAAAAGGTCATGTGATCAAATGAAAAATGAACAAAAAAATTGTAAAAAAGAGAATATTCTTAATCCAGGGAAATTGGGTTCAGTTCAAACTTCAAAGTCCCTGTTCAAGGAAACAATAATTAATGATGAGGTTCCAAGAGAATTTTTGTCATGTTGATTATATGTGCATGTGTATCTGTAAATACCTATGTAGCAGATGCATGTATTTGGAAATATCTCAAAGTTAAAACACAGCCCATACCAAAACCCACCAACCCCCACCCCCACACACAAAACCCACCCACCAAAATCCCATTTTCGCAATCAAAACCCTTCCTCCCACTCCACAAATTTTCATACACCCCCAATTGGATTCTATTTCGAACTACACGCATCTTTGGAGTTAACCACCTATCTTTTCCTTTTTTAGATTCCCTCGAAATCCATAGGTATTATTTTTTCTAATGATAAATCCATAACTATTCCAATTTGATTAGGAGGGCAATACCTAAAACATTTTTAAGTCAATCCCATCACCCTCCCTCCCATTGAATTGGGCCTCCCAAGTGAACCTCACAGTGGGGTTTCAATAATAAATAAATAAATATAATCCTAGAGAACAATTCGCAATCAAGTTTCAAAGCAGCAGCTTTTCATTTCTTCTTCTGCTCTCAGTCTAACAAATATAAGCACATATTTTTAACTTGGAATCACAGCATGTTGAAATTCATTCGTTTGCTTCTGCTCTCAGTCTAACATAAAGTCAGCAGCCATACTGCTTTTTTTTCTAAATCAGGAAAGAGGTTTGAAAGTTTTAGGATGACTCAAAGTAGACAAAATTACTGAAAAAGAGAAAAGAAGAACGAGAAATTCACAGCACATCAAGTTCTGCAGCGTGATATTATATAATAGGAGCTTTTTTTTTGGTGCGTATATGAAGGAGCAATCAGAAATAAATGAGTTAAAGCAGGCACCAAATTTGTGTAATAGTACCTGTAACTAAATTCAAATGGTTTTTTAAAGTAAATTGGCTTGAAAACACAACCTCAGCTGCATGAGCACCTTCCAACTGTGCTTCATCTAAAACAAATGGTTGACAACGTAGAAGAAGAGTTTACGGTTTACCACATTGAGCCAAAAGCTCATATATACAAAATCATTTCAGTGGATGGTGCTAGTAGTGCACGATAACAGATCTAGAATAAAGAGTGCATGTGAAATTGTAAAACTAATAGCAGTTAATAGTGGGAGTCCCATATCCACTGAACCCTATAAATTTGACTAATAAACTGCACAGGAAGCTAATAAATAATTCAAGTGGCAGCACAGATTTTATACCTGGGGAAGGAAACCCCTTCTGATGCCAAAATTAGTATCTAAATCCAACCGTCCTCCTTGTCCAAGAGGAATGGCTTGTCTGTATCGACAACCACCCACCGTTGAAATACCCTGTTCTATACAAAACATGTCACCAATAACATAGAAAACAATTCATCTGTGGATTACACAGAAAAGCATTGATTTTAATGGCAAGACATTAGCCTGGTAGGCATGGTTTAAAAAAAACGGCCATTATAAACCGGTAACTCGTTACGCTATTTTCAATATAACGGTCATAACAATCACGGTATAAAATAAAAAAAAAGTGAACATAATGGCCCATAACGGTCATAACAGAAAATAACAATCAAAATAACGGCCAACAATGAAGTTGAATTTACTCTCAACTTACTTGGTGATTGAGTAATTGAGTACTGCCTACTACTACTAGTTTCTTGATTTTTTAAGTGCTTAACACCAATGGTTAGTTCAAAATTATGGTTGCAATGCATACTAAAAAAGTTGTGATATTTCAATTTATATTAATATATATATGTAAATCTATTTAATCATAACAGAATTTATAAGTTTCAGATAAGACGACGATGTTGGATGTAAAGTTTTTTCAACTTTATTTATGTTAATTATGTATGCTTGTGTGATTTTGGGAGGTTATTAGAGGGGTCAGAGGGTTGGCTTTGAGAATTAGGGGTGTTTTAGGCTTAGTTTTGGGAGTTCATGGGGTTATTTGTAATTATAGAATAGTGTAAGGGAGTGTTTTGTAATTTTAGAAAGTGTAGGAGCCTAGGCCCGTAGGTGTGGGTTAGGTTGACCTAGGGTCATAGTTGTCAAGTTCGTTTCGGAACCCGTTTCTTGAGGTTTTGAAGAGACTTTGGGTTTTTCTTGGCTTTGGAGGGCTTGGATTGTGAGAATTCCCTTAGCATTGATCGAGGCAAGTACAATACATGAATTACATAGCATGCATGTCCCTTTTCTATGATTCTTATGTTGAATTGCCAAGATCTTGATGAATTGGTAGAGATCCCTCTCTTTTCTAAGCTATTTTCATGGTTAAAAACCCTTTCGTATGGATTGGAAACCCAATTGATAAAAACCCTTTCAATTATGGAAATTATTGATGGGAAATGGCTAGAAATCATGAATTTGAGATGCAAGCGAAGTTTGGTGGCAATTGGAGGTGATTTGGAGGGGTTTCACATCAATTTGAATCAAAAGGAGACTGAATTCTAGAAACCTATGGCAAGTTGTAGCTCCCTTGCAGCTAGTTGTAGGGGTTCTAGAAAGCTTATCATGGCTGTACCACGGTAAGCTTTTCCAAAGAGTTGAAAAATGGCCAAAATACACATAGGCGATCTTACGGCTAGCTGAGGTCATCCCATAGCGAGCCATAAATGTCACAATAGTAAATCCACGGCTAGCCGAAACAACGGCTAACCGTAGATCTAGGTTTCTCAATATGTAGAATTTTTATCTTTAATCCATTTTTCTCAATCTAATTAGTTTAATAGCTTGTAAATGGAGACTTTAGAGTGTATGGATGGTAGTTGCTCAAAGTAGAATATGGGAGGTGGAGTTGGGCCAAGAGGGTAGTCCTTGAGAGGTCTTGGGATGTCAAATACCAACAGGGCACCGAGAATTATTTATCGGACATCCTAAACTCTATTTGGCCACTGTGTTGGATGATTCAACACTCATACCTGAAGGGGATGACCTTTGACCTAGGTTGGCTAGCTTTCTTCCGTTCTTTGATGGATATGACAAATGGATCCCTATATTTTGCCTCATATTTCATTTAATCCCTATTCTTATGTATGGTTGAGTGATGCGTACCTATGGATGGATAATGATGATGATGGAGACTTTTGACCTAGGGTTTACCTGGAGGAGAATCGGTTTGTATGGATGGAGATGGATTACCTGTCATGAGGTTAGCCAGGCTATTCAATGGCCTATGGACTAGGATACTTTGAAATGGAATCTTGGCATGATACGGACAGTTAGCATTGATGGATATACTTCGAGCAATTGTTTTGTAATGGATGGGCTGTTTGATGGTAGATGGATTATTGTGAGAGAATGGATAGCTTTGATGGGCCCAGTATTTTTCATGGTGATGGTTTGATGGAGGAAACCCTATCATTTGGATTTGTAGACCTTGATCACGCAAGGAGAGCCTAGCCATACATTGCTGTTGTGAATATTAATTCATATTGGGCATTAGCATCTACTTGGTTGAAGAGTCTAGCCATGGACTAATTGCCTATGGTAGGGGCCAATTCTCTTTGCCATCTAGATGGGATTCTTTGAGGTGGAAGTACGCCACTGGGTACCACACTTTGACACTTGCACTTTGGACAGTACCAAACTTTGGCCTGCTATTCCGGTAACTTTGCTTTGACTGGGCTATCATCCCGTGCATCCATGCAACAACTCATGTAGTATGGGAGGGCAGCATCATAATTTCTCATGGTACTAGCCTGTGTGGATGTGCCATTTTGCTTAGATAGATAGATTGATGGTAGGGTTATCTATTTACATTGATTCAGCACTTTGTATCCATAATGCACAATATGCCTAGTTACCTTTCCATTGTACTCTATTAATCATGATGATCGTCTTACTCTATTTTGATGCATTCGTCCTATGTTTTGTATATTGTTCTTGCTGGATCTTTTAGATCTCATTCTCTTTAACCTTGGTGATGTAGGTGAGCCTTTTGCCGATGTCCCGGAGGGTGAGATGGTCATTGAGACGCCGGCAACAGCGGACTTCGAGTGGGGTGCCGGTGATGTAGCTGATCACTTGGCGGACTAAGGGCGACACCTGTTTGATAGGCTGTTTGTGGCTGTGGATTTTTAGTGGTATTGGAAATTGTAATAACTCTTTGATATTGAAACTGAAACATGTTAGCTGGACTTGTACCTAAGATTCATATATATGGCATTTGATACCCATTTAAGGATCTATGGTTAGATTGCTTCCATTGATTTTTCTTTATATGCTTCCGCTTAAATGTTCTTTATTAAATGTGTTAAAAAGTTTTAAATTGGAACTTACAGCAGACTAAGATCTCGGCTATCCGCATCCCTAAATTGGGAGTTTTGTGTGGTTTCGAGATTCCAAATTTGGGGACATGACACAAGATGTTATGACTTAGGAGGACCGATAATTTGCTTTAAAGTATTTTCTAATGGAAAAAAAAGTATTGTTTTCTAGCATTTTATAATATTCTGGATTTTCTAGATATTTTTTCGAATTTTTTTGGGATAAAATAAAAATTCGCACTGCAATGACCGCGATACGATGCCGCGTCACCGTGATGGCGACCACGACCGCAATTTTAAACCATGCTGGTAGGCCAAATATTAATTGAGAAAGCATACAAAGTCAGTTAGCAATAAGATAGACATCAAGATTTGAGAGAGACATGCTCGGGCTTTCCAAGATCTGTATGGAACAAAGTTATGAATTTTCCATGTACCTGATCAATTATAGGAAGATATCCACCAACATTCGGGAGAATTGTGCCATTTGGCAATATCCCTCCCTCACCTCCTACTCCAACTGGAATGTCATCACGGTCCATCATGTGGAGTATGTCATACACATAATTCACAGCATGCCCAGCATTGACCCAAGCATTTGCAGTAATGGTGACAGCCTGCAGTGAGGAAATAATTAAAAAGAATAAATAACATGGATGAAATGTATCCATGATACTATTATATTTAACCAAGAACACAAATCTGTGCAATTACATTTGACAAGTAAATTGCACACTTTATAATGAACGATCAGTAAAGTTACACAAGCATATTCAAATTGGAGACACTGTCAGTAATTACCAGAGTTGTATTCCATACATGTGCATTTACAGTAGCATAGAATAAACAGCTCAGAATTGCAGAGACAGTATAGCATGTAGCTAAATGTTGGGTAATTCTAATGTTTGGTGGAACATAATGTAATCTATAAGTATTCAAAATTTCCAATATGGTCATTGATAATAAACAATCCACAATTTATTCTTTACTTCTGATTTCAGTTATTTTGATCCATTAGACACCACTCCTAGATGATAAAAGCAGTGATGCTTTCAATTTCATCAACAAAGAGTGGACAAAACAAGATTCAAAACTTTTTGGTCGAAAGAAAATTGTCAATTAAGCTACAGTTTGTAATGGAAAAGTAGGAAACGTTTCAAGCAACTACAAGATCAGATAAGAAATGTTGCCCCAAAATGGGAAGAAGAAAGACACAACTACTGGAAAACTGTGTTGTAAGTGTCAATTAAAACCCAAACCAGGTCATTATCATCATGATCGAAGCCAGATGG
The DNA here is from genome assembly GCA_003546025.1 of Camphora micrantha. NCBI lineage: Eukaryota > Viridiplantae > Streptophyta > Magnoliopsida > Laurales > Lauraceae > Camphora > Camphora micrantha. Next base: position 4,900,654 of record QPKB01000011.1, on the reverse strand, counting down.
CTTCACAAGTTCTATTTTTCTAGCCAATCCTATTTGCAGCCATGTTTTCAATAATTCCATCATGTCATGTCTCACCATTTCATTTAAAGTCTTTGGTCTCTCCCATTCTTAAGTTTCATGAATAAATCATGCTAGGCTGTTTCTGGCCCTTTGTGTATTTGCCTGAACAATTTCAAATGATTTTTCTCTGATTTTTCTTATTGGAGGAGCTACCCACCAGATTGCACTATGATATCAAAGAAGCCATCAATTTTAAATCTCGTCCAAGGAAAACATATATGAACTCGTTAGTCGTTACATTGAGACAAGACACATCATTCAAGAAATACTACAGCATCATACCTACAAAATTCAAACCTGGGAACCAAAATGGCGTGGAAACACCATTTGTCAATAAAATTTCTTAGCAAGAAGCAAACATCATTGCATCTTTGCAAGTTAAGAACAATGAGGCCTGAGTTACCAAAATTCAAAGGGCCTGTTTGGATGCAGGAGAAGTGGGCTGTTAGAAGTAGTAAAACTGGAGGTGGAGAAAGAATTTGCCCTAGAAAATTCACACTATGCTCCTATTTGATTGCATTTGTGTGGGGAATAGTGTGGAGTACTTGTGAAGTTTTCTCTGTGCATTCGGAGACTGCAAAAATGCCAAGCAGGAGACACACACACAGAAAAAAAAAACACATTTTTCTCCACTGTAACTATTGGATACTCCATCCACCTTCTTTTCTATCTAGCAAACACCCAACAAGAGTAAAGAGAAAAATCAGATTTCTCCACCTCTAAATATCTCCTTCCTTTCTCCACCTAGTGCTGTCACTTTCCCCACATCCAAACACCACCTAAGATGCAACCCAGGCAAGAGTCCATTTTGTTAACCCACTACTTAACAGAACCCAACAAAACTTAAACCCAACTAATTCATGAGAGGTTAAGAAGTACCCAATTCAAAGCTCTAAAAGCTGAATTGTGTCTCTCTTTCTCTTAAACATATCTTAATTCTATGCAACACCAATCATTATACAAGGAACCAAACCTCAAGACTGAATTCCGATCTGTTCTGCTTCAGAAGGTAAAGCAACGCAAAGATATCATCCGGATTAACATCTGTATCCACAAGAATCCGATGCGGCAGCCGCCCATCAGCATCCCCACCAATCACCCTTCCAAGGCAGCTAACAAGAAAAACCACCACCACCACCACCCAAACTACTCCCCTTCCCATCCCTAAATCATAATCCAAAACACACCCATATCTCTAACAATCACAACGTTCCTTAATATCCACTCAATAACCCCCCAAACACCCACCCCAAATCAAGAACAACAAGACAACCCCTTCACCCCAATTGCACCATAATCCAAACCACAACACACCAGCTGTGTGTAGCAGAAGGGAAATGTTCAGACCCAGAATCTAAAAGCAAGAAACAGAATAAAATCAGTAAAACAAAAGAACCTTCCTTACTTTCTACTCTACTATACCACACATCCCCAACACACCCAATTAAGAAAAACAAGTCAAACCCATTCACCCCAGTTGCAGTAGCCTGCAAATCTCTCTGGAAAAAAGAACAATCCAAATTACAAACAAAAACACAGAGGCACTGAGTGGAGCAGAAAAGGACAGGTTCAAAATCGAATGAAGGGAGATTAGAGTGTGGGGAGATGATGTTGTGGTGGGTTTGATGGTGCTTGGGGGTGCAGGAACAAGGAAGATAAAAGTAAACGGAAGAGAGAGCAAATGGAATTTGGATGTTTCAGTTCCAACTGAACGATGCTTTGCTAAGGACAAGTCATTACAAACGTAAGGAAAGAAACAGAATTGACCATCTACAGTCAATACCAAAAAAAAAAAAAAACAAACTTTAGATTAGTCCTTTTAAGTTTTTTAATAGGTTTTCAATTAAATACATCCAACCATTTAAATGTATTTTTTTATGAATTTTTTCTCTCAATTTTTTTAAAATATACAAATTATACTTCATTTAAAGCCACGGCATGGTTTTGCTAGCCATTACATGCAGCTGATTGTTGTAGGGACGTTGGTTGTCATTAATCACCGTGAGGACATTAGTAAAGGAAATGATGAGAATGTGAATGAAGTGAATGAATGTTTTATTTTAGGATGGTTTTGGTATTTAAAAAAAAAAAAAGAAGAAAAAAGCTGCCGGAAAATAACTTTTAATGGACGGATGTTCTTAATTGAAAACCTTTTTGAAAACTTAGGGACTAATTTGAGAATTTTTGAAACTTGTGTTCTTTTTTGAAATAAGAAAAAAAATTAAGGCCTTATTTGAAAATCTTCCCATCCTTAATGCACCCAAAAAGGCCAAACGAATAGAAAAAACGAAGCCTGATTTCCCAACCATGTGCCTCTAAATTAGATATATGAGAACATTAAGCTTTAGCCACGTCAAGTTTGAGACCCATTGATATCTCATTTCTCTTTCTTTGCAAATAATGAATCATCTCATGCACCACAATGTAATTGTCAGATATAGTTCTACCTTCCACAAAAGCACTTCAATAGGGGCCAGTAATTTTGAAAAGCACGTTTTTTAGTATATTGGAAACAACTTTAATAATGATTTTGTAGATAACATTACATAAGCTAATGGGTCTAAAGTCATTCAAGTTTGGGGACAACTCTTCTTAGGGATAAAAATAATAAAAGTTTCATTTAGTTTTCTAAAAAGGTTCTTACTTATAAAAAAGATATTTTATGGAGTTATGATATTTCATCCAATTGAGTCCCATATATGTTGGTAAATTTTTCATCAGATAGCCGTCAAGGCCCAGTGATTTGAGCATGCTTTTCATGCTTGAAGTCCCACTACAACAATGTAAAATATTTTGCTAACTACAAGCACTCTTACGCACATCCCTGGCCAATTGGGAAAAGTGTCTCAGTATAGTTTACAGGGGTTTTTCCTGGGTTTTGTTTGGTAACTTCAGTAGTAGAGTAAAGTTAGGTGAAAGGTTAAATTACGAGGGGAAGGGGTCAAATAAAAAAGTGATGTTTTTTTGTCATTTAATGAGATGAGAATATAGCTATTTTACTCTAAAAAAAAAAAGATGATGACTCTTGTTATTTAGTGGCATAGTAAAGCAACTTTTTGACGCTTTTTGATAAAAAGCAAAGGTGTTTTTTTTTTTTTTTTGTGTAATATGGTACTTTTTTATTTGACCATTTTTTCTTTTATTATCTCTTAAAATGACCATTCACCTCACTTCACTAGTAAAGTGAATTTACTAAATAGGCTTATAGTTTCCATTAGATGTTCATTTCCATGCCTGGTGACCACCGAAGTAGATATAGACATACCATTAGAGGTTCTCCGTAGTGCTCATTTTTATGATATCACAAAATCTTATTGTGATATCGCAAGATGAAGTATACAATATCACATAAAATTGCCTTATTAAAGACTCGACGGACACTTTTTTCTATGTATAATCTAATAAAGTTTTGTGTTATCACATTTAAGTTTTGAGATATTACAAAAATGAACCAGTATGGAGAACCTCCAGGGAAGTACCTTGACTTTGGTCACCAAGCTTGGAAATCAATGGCTAATGGTGACTATACAGGAAAAAGCCCCTGTTTGTATTTAATTATAATTTGAGGTGTATCACTTTAGTTAGAAAAATGCTCTTATAAGAGACACCTCTCACCGTCTTTAAAAGAAAGGATTTATTTAGCATATTGGTCTAGCAAAATGCACAGCCCACTTACGAAAATTGATACAACAACTTTTTAAAGTTCACCTCTAAGTTTTGGCCTGTAGAAAAATCAATTTTGGAACCTATTTTAGAATCCAATTCATAAATGGGTCTGGGTCCGAAACCCAGTTTATGTTCGGATTGATAAACGGATCTAATTCTTGGTCTATATAGGTTCCAACTCGGGACTTGGCGTATAAGTATTTGATGTTGCAAACTGTAGCTCAATATCAACTATCTTTTGGGCATTTTAATGTTTATTCATGGAGGTAGTAAATTTATTACATTATTATAAGTTAAATGATATGTTTATTTTAAATAATAATAAAAAATAAAAAGAAATTAAAATAGCTTTTGGAACTAAGTTCTTATCCTCTAAATGGAACTCGTCTCTAAATTAGATTTGAAACCAATTAAACAAGTTTTGAGCGAGAACGGAACCGAACCGATCCAGAACCGAAATTGTTATTTAGAAATGGATCAAAATCTGGCCCTGTATGGCTTTGACCAAGCCGTTTGCCACTCTACTTTAGAGTGGGTAAGTCGTACACAAACACAAACCGTGTTCCTACTTCCTACCACGGCTACCTGCTGTGCGACAAGCTGAAGCAACCCCAACAAACGCCCGCTGCCAGCAACCTACGTGATGAGCGTGAGGACCACATTAGACCATGCACATGCATCTTAATCCAAACCGTCCAATTCGTGAGCCCCATCAATATGTTATTAATTTGGTTTTAACCCAAGAGGATTGACCGTCCTCCCTCTTCCGAAACTAGAGGTCTTGGTATTGACTCACGGTTCCCTCTTCTTCAAGAATCGAAAGTTGATTCCACTACTGCTACCACCTTAGGGCCACAGGCATGTTTATCCGGCTTCCATTTAGATCTGAAAGGATTAATCTAACCCTAGGAATTGGGAATCCTCCAATAGCAATAAAAAAAAGAAAATTGGTTTAAATGATGTATGGATCATGGACACTAAAGTGACATGAATATTGTTAGTTAATTTGGGCTGTTGGCGGATTGATGATGATCATGAATGGGACATTTAAAACACTTAAAAGAGTTATAAGAACCATCAATTCAATGTGCATTTTTCAAGTGGAACCACCCTCTTGAATTTTGATCATGCTGGAACATCTAAGGGTGGAACACACCATCAAATGCCCTTTTTAAGAAGCACATAAATTTTCTCACCAGATACTTGGAAATCCCCACCTGTTTTATCCAAAAGGCTTAAAAGCTTTCCAATTAATCTATCAGCAGTAGCCCTAACTTCATCCGTTCAAATAGATAACATGTAAAACAAGTGTCTGTTTTTTTATAACTCGGGATATCTCCTGCCCAGCCCAGCTAAGAAGCTTTTGGCCTGAGCCCGAGAGACATTCGATTCTGGACAATCGAGGGAGGGCGTGTTTGGATCTATGGTGAATTGAAATATGGTGAGGTAAAGCATCAAATCAAGAGAGAATGAAATATAAAAGGTTATCATGGTATTTTATTTTTAGCTATTTGATATAGAATATTTTTTACTTTTTGTATAGAAAACTGAATTTTTTTTGTCTTTTAGTGGATAAATGAGGTTTTTTTTTTTTTTTTTTACTTTTTTTTTTTGAAAAATTAGGAAGGAAGTTTGAAATTGTGTACTTTTAATATAACCCCTTATCATTTCTTGTCTGCATTCACTTTAGTTTAACTTAACTAGTTAATTGCCAAACACACTCGGGCACATGCAAACCCTTCTATCCATATGCACCTAATAAAAACACTACGGTTAGTTGATCAAACATAAAAATCCGGTCCTGTTCTGCTACTCTGATTGGATTCATAATTCCTTTAATCAATGTTCAAGCTTTTTTTTTTTTTTTTTTTCTCTGTAAAATCACCTTGATTTTTAAAATCTCAGCCCCCATACTAAGGAATAGGACTGTGATTTTCTCATTAGATCTGCATGATGATCTTCTGAGGGTTGCAAAAAATCAAAATCAATAAAGCAGGTACCGATTGAGTATAAACCATTCACTTCAATGCTCCCTCTGACAAAAGTCTGGCCCAATGTCCAATTGAGATCAATTAGAGAACTCTTTTGATCCTGATTCAATCATGTTGCATCCACAAGGATGCCGTGAATATTGACATGAACAGTTGGAATGGGGCACATCAATGTGAAACCCAACAAAAAATGATCTCCTCATTTATTACTGGGGATGGTAGACATTGTAAATCCAGATGGACCACATCAATGTGGGAATCATAATAAAAGCTGATCTCTCCATTTATTCCTGAACATGGAAATGAACGTTTGGGATTGGCCAAATCTGATGGTCGGAACAAGGAGAAACACACATCTCCTGTTTGGCTCATTTATTCAGATTTCCTTCCTGATTCAAGTGCCACCTTAGTTCACGTGGTCCTCGTCGCCACCCAGCCAAATGACCTGTCATCTTAACCAATCTCTAAAGTTTGAGTGAAACCAAAACATAAACAAAATCCAACAATTCCAATCTTCCTTGTAATATTTTCACAATTGAAAGCATCCAAAATGGATCAAGTGGTCAAGGATTGGGGTTAGGGACATCCTCTTCTTCATTTAGAATTAATCGTAATCCTCTTCTATAGACTGTAGTTATCGCGAAATCTCATTCAAATAGAAGTTGGGTGCATTGTCAAATTAATAATTTTAAAAATATATGAAAAAAAAAACCCATTATAAAAGAATTCAAATGTTTAATAAAGATTAATGTGAAGACGGGAGAAATTGGTAATGGAGTGAGATGTATATAAAAACTCACATGGAAGAAATGAGATTTCGCATGAGCAATTCTATTATTCCAGATGGCGCACGGGGTGAGTTAGTAGGGCCCCCAAATTAGTAGATAAAATGATCTAACTATCTATGAATATCAGGGTCATTGAATGTTTTCGGCGAAATGATTTTATTGCATGATAAATAAATTTTTATGTTTATCATCCATTTTATGCTTTTAGATGGTATAATTAGGAAAATCTGTAGACTTCGTTCGTTTTATATGGTTAGATTTCAAAGTTATTTTTTTAATCAGATTTTCTTATGGATATATGATTGTTGATGGTAAGTAAGGTAATGCGCATCAAACGATTGTTGAAATGAAACTAGACCAAATTTGAGCTTCAAAGTCAGTGTTGGTAAGGCAGGGAATCATGATTGAGTTAATTGTTTTACTAGATGGATGTGAGTTATGCAGGTCGACCTGACCTGTACAAATCACAATGGTTATGTTGGTTTAAGTGGGTGCAGGTCGGATTAACCCTTGGTGGGTGCGGTTTACGAGACCACCCGACGCGATTGCCAATTAATAGGACTTGGAAATTGGAATCATCTTTGTACAGTGGGGCCTCACCAATTCCTTGTGGTTAAAAAGGCTGAGAGATTATGTGGACCCTAACATTCATAATTTCATATTGCCTTGTTGCCTAAGCCAAAATAATGAAAAGAGAAACCTCCAGCACAATCAACAACAGAAAAGTAGAAAGTTGTACCTGCAGCAGCAAGCCACATGCATAGCTGTATATATATGTCTCCTCACGCACAAACTTCTGCCCCAAGATTCTCCCCACCTCCCTCTTTATAAAACCCCCTCCCGCCACATACCACGAACACATTTTCCACAGACTTCACCCAGCCATGAAGCTCAGTGGCAGAACCGTAATTTCTCTCTTCTTCTTCCTCTTCATCTTCTTCTCCGGCTCCGTCGTCCAAACCCTAGCGATCTTACATCCGACCGAATTCCTCGCCCTGCAATCGATCAGAAAATCGCTCTCCGACCTCCCCGGCTCCACCTTCTTCTCCTCCTGGGACTTCACCTCCGACCCCTGCAACAACTTCTCCGGCGTCCTCTGCAGCTCCGACAGGATCATCTCCCTCACCCTCGGCGACCCCACCGCCTCCTCCCCCGGACTCTCCGGCCGCCTCTCCCCCTCCCTCTCCAGCCTCTCCACCCTCTCCTCCCTCTCCCTCGTCCCCGGCCGCGTCTCCGGCTCCCTCCCTCAAACCCTCCCCCAATCCCTCCGCTTCCTTGCCATCAGCCGTAACTTCCTCTCCGGCGAAATCCCCGCCTCCATCTCCTCCCTCCGCCTCCTCCGCACCCTCGACCTCAGCTACAACCAGCTCGCTGGACAGATCCCCCGCCAGATCGGAGAAATCCAAACCCTAACCAATCTCATCCTCTGCCAAAACCGCCTCTCCGGCGACATCCCGCCGCTGACCTCGCCGGCGCTCACCCGCCTCGATCTCAAGCATAACAATCTCTCCGGCGGACTCTCCGATCTCTCCCTCCCTCCCTCCCTCCAATACCTCTCTCTCTCCTCGAACCAGCTGACCGGAAGCGTCGACTCGGTTCTAACCCGGCTCGACCGGCTGAGTTATCTCGACCTGAGCATGAACCGGTTCACGGGCAGCATCCCGGGCAGCGTCTTCTCGTTCCCGATCTCTACGTTGCTGCTGCAGAGGAACTTCTTTTCGGGCCCAGTGAGGCCGTTGGATAAGGTGAGGATCCAGACCGTTGATCTGAGCTACAACAAATTGGACGGTGAGATCTCGCCGTTGCTTTCGACGGTTGAGAGTCTGTATTTGAATAACAACGGGTTCAGCGGGCAGGTGCCGGGCAGTTTTGTGGATCGGGTCATGGATGCGGGGTTTAGGGTTTTGTATCTGCAGCATAACTATCTGACCGGGATTGGGATTGATCCGACGGCTGTGATTCCTTTGAGCTGCTCGCTCTGCCTGCAGTATAACTGCATGGTGCCGCCCGTTCAGACGGCCTGCCCAATTCGGGCAGGGAAGATGAAGACTAGGCCCACGGCGCAATGTAGCCAGTGGAGGGAAAAGGCCAGGGTTAGTGGGGGTAAAATTGGAAACTGAATTAGCCTCTTTTTTTTTTAATAATTCTTTTAAAACCTTTTTTTTTTCCTTAAATGGGTTCTTTTTTATAAAAAAAAAAAAAGGATTTCTATGAAAAAGATTAAAGCTTAAACTAAAGAAATTTTAGAATTTTGGAAATTCTTGTTTTCATGTGGGTCCCTCCAAATGTTCGATCCATGCCGGTGGTTTCTCTGGATTAGATTTACTCTATTTACGTGCTTTACGTTCAACGGTGGTTTATCTGGGTTAAATTTACTTTATTCATGTGCTTTATGTTCAGCGCTACAATCAGGGATGATTAGATAAAATATCAAAATATTTAATGTTATTTTTTAGTGCTATTAAACTTTTGTGTCCTGAAATTTACGGTTGGGATGATTTGTTCAAAATGGGCTTTTAAGCTGGTTTCATGTGTGTGATATGAATAATGACCTTTTGGGGTACGTTTGTGTTGGTGAATGTATGGTTTATATGCAAATGGAGAGGGTGACCAAGGAGATTGGATGGTATTTTAGTCACTTGACTCATTTGAGAATGTTGAAATTCTTTTTTGGCTCTTTTGCTTTGGGTTGTATTGGTATGTGATGAAAGGAATGACCATCACATGAAGTAGTGTGAAGTAGTGTGGACATGAAAATTTCTATAATGGGTTTGATTCTATCTCGACATTTTTATGGATGGGTGACAATGTGAATGAAAAGAAAATGTGCAGAATCCTGCATGATGCACTATTATGCTTTAGATCCTTGAGATAACTACAAAATGCTCATATTCATTGGGGTGCGTTTGGATGTATGACAATAAAAGAGAGACCTATTAATGAAAAGATTCGAACATAGATGATGGAATTATCAGAATTCAGCCTGATAAAATGATTCTAATTATTAGTTTTAAGTCCTTAAATATTAATAGTTGTATATAGATTGTATTCATTTTTTATAAAACATAACGCCAAATGATATTAGAAGTAGTGTAGAATTAGACTATTAGTGCTTGGGCTAATTTGTTGGGCGTGCAAAAGGGTTGAAAGTGGCCACATGTTGTCCAAAACTGAAGTTGGAAAAATGGGCATTTTGTAAACCGTAAATTATTTAATATTCGTTACCCTAATTTCATGCATGTTGGCCTCCTAAGTCCAGGAACATATTTATGACTCCTTGATTTTACATGCTGACTATGGACTTTCTTACTATGATTAAATAATTGAAATTTAGTTAAAGGTCGGGTCATTTACTCATGCACATGGTGAAGTAGTGTTAGCACTTGTTTCACACATATATTTAGGGATCGAGCCCTGGCTCCTAAGTATCTAACTCTGATCGAAAAATTGGTTCAACCCTATTAGGAATGGTGGCCATTTCTCCTTGAACATGTAAGGGTGAGAAATGGTGTAACATGATGTTAAATAGGCTCTCTTTGGATTATAGTTACATTAATAAAGATCTTGAATTATGATCTAATCATTTCAAAGTATTTATATTTCTGTTTAAGACTACTCTCAAAAAATTTTCTAAGCGAAGTCCTATTAATCCATCAATGGAGCCACCTAAGAAATCCAATTCACTCAAATGCACTACGTAGTACGTCCCTTGTATTACTATTAATTTGGAGGTATATTTAACTATAATTTAAATTGGCTACACCTTCATTTGTTAAATATGTGATTTTAATTGTTTCGTTATTCACGTCCTTTTAACAAAATTAGAGAGCTATAAGCTAACATTGATGTTTTCCTTTGTGGTGAAGTTAGATCAACCAACTCTACGTTGGATGCGTTAGCCAAGCAAAAGTGGTTGACGGGTTGTCTCCTTAGGTGGGCATGGTTTTGTAATTGAGGTTAAAGGTGGTCCAACGCTCTTGTATTTTCCCCTTTTCTCCCTTTTGTTCTTTTTTTATCTTTTTTGTGTTTTGTGTTTTTGCTCTTTGTTTCCTATTCCTCCTTTACCGAAAGTTTTCATTACCGTTCAAAAAAAATTCACGGCCTTTCATATGATCAATCTTATGTAGACACAACTCAGATTATAGTAAACTTTGGGCCATATTTTTTTTTCTTTCCAAAGCATGAGATTAAGTTACTACAAGGGCAAGCGATTATTTTCAGTAGTATGAATTCCAAATGTGAAACCCAGTGATAAATTTATAGCGTGCGCTCAAGCGAATTGGATTCTTGAACCTGTCATACTCTTATTTGGTATAAGATGAGAAGAAAGTGAAACAAAATGAACCTGCTCCATGCATTTTTAAATCAAGTTTCATATCATGAATTGTGAACTTGAATGCGAATTGATCGAACTGCAGATGAAAGAACTATGGTTTGGGTCCTTCAAACTTGGTGGGCTTTACAGATTATTTACTTGTAAATCTAATTCCATGCAAGTTTTATACATTTTTTTCTAAAAAAAGAAAGAGATATTTGTCACTTTGAAAAACTCAAATTTTCCAAAGGCATAACCCTGGTTTATGTTTAAGCATAAAGTAACCTGCAGATGCCTCATTCAATAGATTTATGAAGATCTAAATGGGGACTACTGATGAGTAAAGCCCTTTATTTGCATCCCTTGTCTTCACACATCAGTTGCTTTGCCTTTAGTTTTCTTACTTTTTTGTCATTTCATAAGAAAAGGCAAAAGTAAAAATATTGGGGTTCCTTTTAATGAATGCAAAAGAAGTGGAAGTGACATGATTTGTTGAATATTGAAAGCCTATCTCTCCTAAAGTTTAGGAGGTTTTACTGTAGAGGGAAATTTCAATTATGACCCTAATAATAAAAGAGGGATATTCTAAACAGTGCTATTCTTTTTTTTTTCTCTTTTTTTTTTTTTTTTCATAGTTTTAAAATAGAGCTCACCTATGGTCCATCCAATCCCTTTACACACACACATATTCTCCTTCAAATGGAAATGGTTCCAATTTTACATAGACTTGGGCATTAGTTGCCATTGGATAATACATTAGTTTTTTTTTTTTTTAGAACCTAAAATCAATGGGTTAGGATCATTTGATTGGCTTGCTATTCATAATCCACATCAAACATTGTAATCCCCCACCAGCCCAATCTAGGAGCCTTTGGCGCTAGGTCCGCAATTATGCCCAATTCTAGAGGGCAAGTACTAGTCTCTGGGGGTACACATAATCACCCATCACCATCTGCACAAAGTAATATGCCAAGGGATACGATAACAAGACCTCTTAATGGATACCGCACGCCTTCACTAAAGAGCCAACGCCTGGGTGAGCCTACCCTCAGTCATTATACCTAACAAAAATTGTGACCACCAACAGTAAATTAAATTCACAATTGTTTTCGCGATAGCCGGGGGCGGAACTAGGGGGTGAAATTCCAGAATACTCCTTGTTCTTATAGAAGATTTTAGCCATTTCTCATAATGATCCCTCCAAACTGTTTTTCTTTTTCATAATGGCCCCTCCAAGCCATTTTTTCTAGTTCCGGCCACTCATAATCCTTTCATCCATTGGTTGAGATTCCATTGTGACGTTGTAATGTTGCATATAACACCGTAGGATTTTCCACCATTAGGGGTGCTAATCTCCTGGGGCAAGTACTTTGGAATCTCATCATAATCCACATCAAACATTGTATCCCTACCAGCCCAATCTAGGGGCCTTTGGCACTAGGTCCACAATTATGCCCGATTTTGGAGGGCAAGTACTAGTCTCTGGGGGTACACATAATCACCCGTCACCATATGCACAAAGTAATGCGCCAAGGGATATGATAACGAGACCTCCCAATGGATATCGCACACCTTCACTGAAGAGCCAATGCCCGGGTGAGCCCGCCCTCAATCATTATACCTAACAAAAATTGTGACCACCAACAGTAAATTAAATTCACAATTGCTTTCACGATAGCCAAAGACGTAACTAGGGGGTGAAATTTCAGAAAAGCCCTTGTTCTTATAGAAGATTTTAGCAATTTCTCATAATGATCCCTCCAAACTTTTTTTGGTTTTCATAATGGCCCCTCCCAGCCATTTTTTCTAGTTCCCCACTGACGATAGTCCTTTCATCCAATGGTTGAGATTCCATTGTAATGTTGTAATGTTGCATATAACACGGTAGGATTTTCCACAATTAGGGGTGCTAATCTCCTGGGGCAGAACATGTAGCTTTTCCAAGATTTGGGGTGCTCATGGGCCGGGCCAATCCAAGCCCAATCCAAAGCCAAATATTATCCCTTGATAGTTCAATGAAATAGGACCTGGGCCTAGGCCAGCCATCAAATTTCATTGGAATGAACCTTCTGACCTGTAAATCCTCCCCTTGGAAATTGAGTCAGCTTTGAAAATGTTGGTGGGGGCAAATCTAAGCTCCATCATCTTAGCTTACTGTGAATTTCATGCATAAAAGAAATGAAACATAGAAAGCAGGTACCCCAACAGGCAAAAATGTGTATGTAGGGACCTTCCATATAAAGGTTAGGGATGATTGCTTTGATGATGGCACATGTTGGGATGCTTCATATGGAAGTATAGCCCTCTTTGATTACTAATGATTCTAATTATGATTAAACCAGCAGAGAGAGGTACTCTTTTTTAGCCCTTCTTAAGGAATTGGGTTGTGTTGTCATTTGGCCTACATGATGGATTGATGGTACCTTGGTAGCTTTTTCTTTTCTGTTTCAGTGTAGTTGTCATTTGACCTTGACCTTACACATCTGTCTTTCACTTATAAGTCAAGAATGTGACCCTAGGTTGGAAAAAAGGAGAAAAAGAAAAAGTAAAAAGTAAGTGCCTTGATCAATACATGTCCCACTTCCAATGGTAGGTTGAGTATTCAAAACAGTGTTAATGATGCAATTGAGTGGTTCCAATAACTAAATCTGGAACCTAAGTGGGGCCTACCTTATTTAACCCAAACCCCTCAAAAATAGATATCTTTTCCTGTTTTAGTAGGGAACCAAATCTGTTATATTCTTAGAAATTTGAATGGGTTGGTCCAAGCCCTTTTGGGATAGTATGGTTGAAGAATTTTTTATCCGGATTTATATAGATAGACCATTCTACACGGTCACACTTAGTGGAACTAACCCATATCCAGCGTTCCTATTTGGAGTTTTATTTATAAGGACATATCAAGTCTAACACTAAGTGAGATTGTATTCTCTATTACCCTTTATTTTGCTTAATTTGATGTAGGATCCATAGCATTCGGGTCATAAGGAACATTCACATATCATCTAATTGAATAAGAGCCCTCTCATGACTAATGTATGAAATTTATATTGCTTGCTAATCTTTACGCTTGTGGGGCTCAAGAACTAATGACCCTTACAAAATAAAAGGAAACTAAAATTAATAAGAGTTTTTTACAAAAAGGCATCTATGCTTTTAGAAAACTTCAAATACCCCCCTTATTTGTTCCTTTTACTTATAGGTTCCTTGACCGACAGTCCAACTAAAGAAGAGGTAACATATGTTCCTTTTTTTGTATTACCAATTTTACCTCTTGGATTTATTGGAAAGTGAAAATGACTCTTTCAGTCCAATAATGCAGTTTACATAAGAAAAAACACAATAAGATTTATGTGGTTCGAAAACATGCTTACATCCATGGCCCAAGAGAAACAATATTCTTCTTCCTTCATTCTACTCTAGGGTTTACATATTTCATCATATCTATAACTTCTCCTTTATTAAGCTCTAAAAAATCCTAATACAAAGACCAAAATATCTAAGAACCGAAGACCAGTCCAGAATACAAGACCCAACAAATATATCATTTCTTTCTGCATTTTCATCTTTTTTCATGGCTTACTCTGAGTGGGACCTGAGGAATGTATGATCCAAAGCTGTCCACATGAGCCAAATGATCCATGCTTTTGGAGTTCCTTCAACCAAGGTACATGGAATTGTTCCATCTTCCATCAGGACAAAAGTGGCTGATATCAAACAATCAAAATCTATATCTAATCTATATGAACATCACAGAAATAAACACTGGTTAGTATGAATTTGAGTAGAAAGATAAGATTAGTTGCTGAATCACATCCACAAGAGTCATGTGGTGTCTTGAGCCTCTGAAAATGTGTGGTTAGCTGATCCACAAGACTCCATAAAGTGGTTGGGTCATGAGTCATGACAAAGTAGTGATTCAGACCCTCAAATTGGAAGGATCTATTAGACTATTACCAATGGGACATGCCAAAAAAACCTATCTTCTTCTTCTTTTTTTTTTTTTACAACGGAGGGTGTTCCAGCCCTTTAAGAAAAAATAATCCTTACGGGCCCAGAGGGAGCAGGGTAAATCCCCTATGGCCCCAGTGTAGTAGTGTAGTTTCAAACCTTCAACCTCTAGGTGAAAATCGTAGTCCTAGGCTAACTGAGCTACCCGTCTGGATAAAAAAAAAAAAAAAAAGCCATTAAAATCATTGTTATTTAAAATCATATACATGTGAAAGTGGAGTATAAATAATATCTATATGAATTTTTAGACTTGCTAAGGTGGGCCACGTATGATCAATCCAAACCCTCACACACACATGTAACTCTCAATGATTCGGCAAACATTCCAATTTCACACCAATTTGATCACTATTTTAAAAAATCTACTGTTTTAAGTTTCTTTATGTTTTTGGCCATTTGAACCTGCAGCTTGAACCCAAGACCCACCCATCACACCAAGACCTTCCAATGCTTTCAATCGATAGTGATTGGCATGCATCGAGGTAGAACTCGCATCCCCTGAATAAACGCCTTCCCAGTGTATGAAATTCCTAAATTTTATAGGAGTTGATCTCACCATAAAACTGACGGATTGATAGAAAATGTGATTATCACAATCTTATGCATCATTCGCTATCACATTTTTTTATTATCAAATGGTCAATCTTTCGTTTGAATCTAAAGTTTAGGATACCCTATCTTCGTGAGGGTATTTATTTTGAATGAATTGAGTTTTTTTATAAATGGATCCCAAAGTCTATGAAGGAAGTGCACTTTATAAACAAAACATGGATTTTTATAAACCTTTCAATAGTTTCAATGTCATCCCAAATTTTCTTTTTTTTTTTTAGCTATCGGAGGTTTTCCAACTCTTTGGCCTGAACTAAACCCTCCGGACTCAGAGGAAAGCCTGATAAACTCTCCTGTACCGCCAGTGTGGTATTACAGTTTCGAACCTACAACCTCTGGATGCAAACCATGATCATAGGCCAACTAATCTACCCCTTGGGGTTAATGCCATCCCAGCTAACTGACACTGATTAGAAAAAATACCAAGAGTGCTAGACTACTTCAAGTGAGTCCACCTAAATGCATACCAACCAGGGAGAGATAGATTTGGTCGTAACCAAGGATGGTCCAATAACAACCTGACCATAAATTTTTTGTGACTAAATCAACTGTTGATAATCTATCAAACCAATGTCAATTCTAGTGGGAAAGATATGCCCTTTGTTATTTTGAGAAACTCAAGTGGGAGCGTGGGAGGTTCAAATAAGAATGGTTATAAAGAGTTTCTCACTAAATACAATACAATAAATGAGTTTCTCACTAAATACAATACAATAAATGAGACATGCAGGTACAGTCCCCTGACCCTATGTTACAATGTTTTGTGCTTTCAACAGCTGGGCACAATTCCCACACACACACGCACACACAGCTGGAAATATATTAATGGAGGCATTGTGTAGGATCAGGATCAAGTCGTTGGAACTCTCAGGTGCATTGTGCCAAATTCTTGGAGTGGATGCCAAATCCTTGGATGTTAGATTGCATCTCACTTTGGTTTACCCTATTCAAAAGTTCAAGGTAGGGTCCATGTATTGAAAATTAGAGCACCACTCATCCGATGGGCCTGATTCTTTGTCAGGATTTCTAACAAGAATTTGGAATGTTGATGTTTTTTTTTTTTTTTTTTTTTATAACATGATGTGATGACTTAACGTTTAGAATGTCATTTTTATCTTATAACTGATGCAAAGATCTACATGAAATATACCTATGTGCAAGATTTCGACTCCACAACCCTAAAATTTAATGATTTTAGAGACATAATTTTCTTACAATTTAAATCCAATGGTAAGATAAAGTTAGATAAGTATCAAATTTGAATTTTTAACTATTCATGTGGGTGGGGCGTGAAAAAAATTATATTGTTTATCTTTTAAAAAAAAAAAAAAAAAGATATACTTATTAATGCGAGCCGAAGGAATATGAGTAGGAAATGGGCATTTTTAAAGTGGGGTGTTTTTGGAGGATTACCGCATCCATTTCATAAACTTATGAAACTTTTATGGAATAGCATGATGCATCCAATGCCCCTACTCCTTTGATCATCCAATCATCCAATGGGCCATTTGGCCCATGAAAGTCTGCCCAAGTTTCATAGAGGTCCCTGGTAGCCGTTGGGATTCGGAACCAAGTTTGAATTTCAAAAGTCCGTACATACAAACAAGAAAGGCTATTTATCTCCTCTTCACAAAACCCTAAAACCCCTCATCTCCTTATCTCTACAGCAGACGCCTCTCTTTGTCTCTCATATCTCTACAACCACCACAAACGCCTCTCTCTCTCTCTCTCTCTCTCTCCATCTTTCCTGAGAAAACCCAGCTCAAAGAAAGCCATGGCTAAGAAGAAGAACCAAAATCAAGAAGCAGCTCCTGATGCCATGTCTGAGAAGAAGAACCCAAATCAAGAAGCAGCTCCCAATTCAATGTCTGAGCAGATATCCAGCTTGAAAGCCCTCAACAACCTCCTCCTCCGGGAGACGGTCGAGCGCCGAGACCAGATCGACACCCTCCAACGTTCCAACGAATCCCTCGAATCCAAAATCGCCCTCGCGGTCGCCAATTATCAAATGCTAGAGCAAGAGAAATCCCTCTGGGAGGATCGCCTGCTCGCAGCCGACATCGAGCGAGAGATCAGCATTCTCACTGTTTCTTCGCAGCTATGTGGAATTGAGATGCATTCTGAAATGACCCAGAAGCTGAAATTTATGGAGGAAGAGAGGGAAGGGCTAATTGCCCGGATAGCAGAATTGGAAGAGATCAAGTTGAGGGAGATGCAAGAAGAGGCAAATCGCCTCATTTGCGAGATGGGTCGGATTCAAAAGGATCTTGATGCGAAGAAAGAAGAGGCAGATGGGTTGAGATTGAAGGTAGATGAGCTATGGGTGAGCAACGAGGAGGCTAGAGAAGAGATGGGGTCACTGCGGATGGAATGCGATCTCATAAAGAAAGAGAAGATGGAGATGGAGGGGAGTTTTGAATCAATGAGGGAGAACAGGGATTTGCTACAGAGGACTCTTCGCGTATCGACGGAGCGATATGAGGATTTGGAAAGAGACATGAGAGATGCAGTCAATGAAAGAAATGAGATGGAGAGGGCTAGAAATGAAATGGGTGTGGAGATTGCCAGGTTGCAGAAGGGGGTGGACCAGCTTACTGCTGAGCTCTGCAGTAATAGAGGTTCTCTGGACCACGTTATTCAGGAGCGAGATGCGGTCCAGAATGACCTTGATTTGCAGAAAGAAGAAGGGAAAAGAACTATAGAGTTGTTGATGGTGGAGAAAGCTTCAATTGAGAGAAGACTGATGGAGTCATCTCAGTCAGTGGATGATCTGAAGAGAAAAATGGAAGAGATGGTTATAGAAAGAAATGAGATTGAGCAGGCCAGGGCCAAGAAGGAGGTTGCCATATCTGAATTGTCAAATGAGATAGGAAATCTCAGTGCCACAATCTCTACTCTGCAAGAATCGTGTGGAGATCTCACCAAAACCAACAATCAGTTGCTTCATGATCTCAATCATCAGAAAGATTTGTTGGATCGTGTCAATGGTGAGAGGGACGCGGCTCGAGAGGAAGTTGCTCGATTGGAAGAAGAGGAAAATAGGTTGCTGTTGAAGGTGTTTGAGTTGGAGAAGAACAATGGGGAAGTGCGAGAGGAGCTTAAGCGAGCAGTGGTGGAGTTGGATGGATTGATGGAAGAAAGAAGGGAGAGGGAAGGACTACTTGGGTCTTCGATTGAGGAAAAAAATGCCTTGCTGGCAAGACTAGATTTTGTGATGCGAAAGAGTAGGGAAGTCATTGAAGAGAAGGATGAGATTGAACGGAAGAGGATTGAGCAAGAGGGTCAGATCAAACTGCTGCAGAAAGAGGTCACCCAGCTCCACTCAACCATCTCTACATTGGAAGATTCTTGTAGAGAGCGCGAAGGAAGAAACAACCTGTTGCAAGCTGATTTGAACCGAATCGTCTGCGAGAAGGATACTGTCTCAGGGGACCTTGTTCAGCAGAGACAGGAAACAGAAGGATTGAGAGCGAAAATTGGGGAGATGGAGAAGGTTCATGAAGAGAAACAACAAGAGCTTGCGCAGCTGAAAACAGAGAAAGATCACCTTGTGGAAGAAATCAAAGAGAGGGAGAGAAGCTTTGAATTGATGATGAAGGCCAAAACTTCAACTGAGAGTAGTCTCGTGGAGTCTAAAGAAAGACTCAAGGATCTGCAGATAAAAATAGAACTTGCTGAAATGGTTTCACAACGAGCTTTATTGATTCTCAAGCATGCTGCAGAGACTATGAATGGTTCCAAAAATGGAGAGAACGGCTCAAATGAGAATGATGTAATTGACAGTGAAGAGATGAGCAATGAGATTCAACCATTTGCAAAGGAGTTAGAAGCAATCAAGTGCGCATACAAAAGTCGTTTGCATGAGATGGAAGACATGAAGCAAGAGCTCAAGTCGCTGCAGACATCAGTTGCTGAATCGAGGAAGACAAGCTTTTGGACATGGCTGTTTTCTGCTACAACTATTCTCTCTGCAGTGTCTGTCGCCTTTGTTGCTAGAGGACGCTGAAGTTCTCTTTCTTCCTTCCAAGTTTCAAAGGTTTTGCAGTATGAAATTTTGGTTTGGTTAACCTTTTCCAGTTTTGATGATTTTGCAGCAGGATGTAATTGAATGTGATCTTTATGCTGCTGAAGCAATTCCGGATGTATGGTCTTTTACTTTGCAATATATACATTGTTCATCCCTGTCTGCACATGAATTTTTTTATTTTTTTTTTGTTTGATTCTTCTATCATGCATTGAGCATAGAGCGTAGACAAAGGGCCATTGACACAATTTTCACAATATCTTGTAAGAATGTGAGAAAAGCATGACCTGCTATTAAGAATTTAGGGTGCATTTATATTGTATAAGGATTTGTTCATGGGACTGTTGCAAATATCAGTGATATTTCAAAAATGTCATTAAAATATTGCAGCATTTACTGAAAACTATATTTTTTCCAATAATATCGAGATACTTTAACAAATATTTCAAAAACTAAAAATATCACAAATTTGAAGGTATCCAAATATATATATATATATATATATCAGTATATTTCAGAAGATTCTCAGTCTCAGCCAGTATCAGTGGCTTAAGAACATGACTTGAGATTTGGAACCAGAGGATGCAGCTAGCTAAATGAGAACTTCAACCAATCCATTGTTAGTTGATAGAACATGATGCTCCAGTTACCATGGGAGTTCAGTAGTTGAATCAGCCTTCTCCAGAGTCTAATAAGCTTCCAGTATAGATTTCCTGTGTGTTCTAAATTAACCACCATTGTGAGGATCATCCCTTATGTGGATATGATGGTAGTAATGACCCATTCATATCTTGATTCCTATATTTGTGGTTCCTGTTTTAGTGCTATCCTTTCTGCAGTAAAGGGTTGACGTCTTCGCATTGATCTCATATCTTATGATTTCCACCAGTCTGTCCATTTGTTGAGAGTGCAGTGCAAATGGCCTCATCAAAGTTGAGCTTTTAAATCAATCTAGGGAAATTGTCCAAGAGTAGAAGCATGTGGCAGTTTCAAATATATGGAGTGAAAGATTGTTTAAGAGACATGTGAATACGAGTAGTACATGATTGTAATCTCTTATTCTCTCTCTGGTAGAATTTCTGTATGAGGATGCAGCCTCTAAAGCTTAACACAAATCTTAATCTTGTATCTTGTGCTTGTGGTTGTTTCCTTTTTTTAATGTACTTCACCACCTTCTTTTATGTTATAAACCTTGACAAAAAAAAGACAATGACATGAGGGCTTGATGTAAATTTAAATTCAATCTTTTAATACTGCAAGTGCACAGTTGTCTTTTTGAGACAGTGGCAAGTACAGGTCGAATCCCACAAGGAGCACTACTAAGTTAAAATTCAAAATCTGATTTATTTTTTTATCAAAGATTAATAAGTAATTGAGATCCAAGAAAAGAAATTAGGAAAAATTCAGAAACACAAACTAATCAAATATATAAAACAGATCAGAGCATCCAAAATCCACTAAGCAAGATAATTAATCCATCCATGCAATTATTCTACTATTTGTCTCAAAAATAACTCAGATCTTAAACAAATCAATGTTTTGGATCCGGAAGATTTGTCTTTTGCAAAAATCAATTTTTAAGAATAAGGTCACAACCCAAGACCTCCTTCACCTCATAAAAAGAATGAAAAATCACAAGCATTACTTATCAAATTAAGCATAAATTATCAAAGGATCTCAGCCCTAAGCATAATCTATTAAAATAAGTATAAATTATCAAACTATTTTCATTAGAAATCAAAACAGAGGCTGCCTAAGGCATGAAGACAGATCTATTATTCTAATAGAGCATGTATTTTGAAAGAGACAAGAAAGTAATAGAAAAACCACATAGATTAAATTAAAGATCTACTTAGCTTCATCTGTATGCTCTAATCCAGAAATCTAGCCAGCCATTGAAAAGAACTCCATAAATAATTTCATTGACAGCATCTCTTTATACAATGGTCTCTTAAAAATCTCTTTTCTAAAATTCCTAATTTCTGGAACAAGGCTCCAGAATACCTAAAAAAAAATTCTTAAATTATATTAATTATGGAAAGAAGAGAAAGAGGAGAGAGAGAGTTATGGACGTCCAAGGGGAGGAGTTGTCTCTCGTAGCTACTTTTTGGTTCCTTTTATTTCTCCGGTTATCCATCAGATACATTGAATCTAGACACCTTTCCTTCAAATTTGATTTATCTTTATTGATAAGGTACATCTCTTATCCTTTTTGAATTTGAATGAGGTGGAAGCTTCTGGAAACCTCTGGGTGGCTTGGCTAATCTTCAGATGGAGTCCCACAAAGGATGTGCAGCAATTGATTATCAACGGTGTGGATTTAATTGCAATCCCGTCTAAAAATGAACATGAAAATCTTTGGGCCCATAACTTTATCAATATAGCTCTGATTTACACTTTCTTGGGCTCCACGGATATCTACTCTGAATAAGCTTTCCAACGGTAGGTAAATTTCATCGATCCGACGGTCGGATTGAAAGTTATGGTCATTCGAAGATGAGTTGTCCTGAGAAAAACGGGATTAACTTCTAAAATTTGATTTGCAATGGATTCTATCTCTGCACAACTTTCATTTTTAAAAGGACATTAGATGTGGAGTATTCAAACTCTTCTTCTTTTGTTCCAATCAGAATTGTACTCTTTGAATTATCCATTAATAATTTTAAATTTGCAACTACTGTGGACCCTGCCATGTGGGATATTTCATCTGCTTGAAGAGTGGGCCCTATGAGAAGTCTTCTACTGTAGTTAGGACTCTTCCACTGATATGATGAGTGGACCCCTCCTTTGATTAATTTGCATATGGCTTGTGTGTGGGATCCACATGGTGAATTCTTCAATTTACTTCAATTCAGTAATGCATGGCCGAGATGACAATGTGTGCTTGAAAGTGGGTTCCGTGACAGAGGCCTGCAATTCTCATACATTCCAATTCAACACATCAAATACTGAAGAGCCCATATTGAGGCGGGACCCATCTAGACAGAGTTCTACTCCAACTAGGACTCTTCGGAGAAAATTTGCAAAACATTCTAAGTTAATACAAAAAATATATGAAAAGTATGAAAATTTAGGTTCCTATGTGAAAATACATAAAATGATGGAATTAAATGAATAATGATGTAATTCACCTAATTAAACTCCTAATTCATCTTAAAATGATACGTAAATGTACAAATTCATGAACTCAACAGGACTGGAGGACTGAACAGTGTATGGAAGTCAATGGATTAAACATGTTCTTTTCTCAAGGAAACGCTTCTTTCCAACTTGAAAGATCTTAGATTACAGAACAATGGCCTCAAGGATGTCCTTGGTGTTGGGGCATTGGTGACCCATGTTCTTTATTTCTTTTTTCAGTTGATCACTAAAAACAACAAAAAGGAAATATGATGATTTTGAAAAACATGGTTTCCTCCTTTCATCAAACATTTGAGCAATTGCACCCAAGTTCAAGGAATAAATTTCACTAGCAGTTGTTGAAAGTTGTTAACAGCCCCAATGGTTGCAAATCAACAAAACTGAGAGTGAATGTTCAAATGCAAGCAAACAGTTCAACCAGTGAGAATGAGGTTTCTCTGTTGCTAATCCAAAAATGGAATCCACCAAACAAAATGGTCCAAAAATTGGGCTATCATTGCTGGATCTGCACAAGAAGAAGAAGAAACTGCACTAAGAGGGGTGTGCTAACAGCTAAACTAGCCATCTGAATGGGCACATGAAATGGGAAATGGCCGTGTTCCCAACTCAGCCCAATGGTTGGATTGAATTGGATGGATGGGATCATCAAATCACCAATGGATTGGCTAAGGAGATGATCATCAAGTCATCAAACTCGCCATCTCTCTCTCTCTCTCTGGAGGTCTGCATACAAATTACAGAGGGAGATTAGAACACCAGTTAGATTTTGATGCACGCGTCGACGAGCCCAACAATGACAATGATCAGGCAACAGCTGTTACAGTTAGATTATTATGGCCTATTGGGGTTGTGGTCCAACAAATTAATCATTCTTCTTACTAAAGCATCATCAGAGAAACAAGACTGAGAACAGTACGGTGTTGTATGTATAACATCCCACATCGACAAAGTCTTAAAGCTACTCTTTCCTTTATAATAAATTGCCTTGCTATGCATGTTGTCTCTTCGGAGACATCTGATAAAATTGGAACGATACAGAGAAGATTAGCATGGCCCCTGCGCAAGGATGACACGCACAAATCGAGAAATGGTCCAAATTTTTTTGTGTTTTTTTTTTTTAATCACTGTCCATTCAGATGGCCCACCAATCAGACGGACAGAAGTGAGCCGGAAGTGGATGGATATGTGGCACTCCAAGATAATGATCTCATCAATGGATGTCATTCTTCACTATAATTTTTGGCATAGGTTGATCACTGTAAATTTAGATGGCCCAGTAAATGGATGGTTGCCAAACTTTTCAGGATAGGTTTGATCACTGTACATTTAGATGGCCCAGTAAATGGATGGTTGCCAAACTTTTCAGGATAGCTTTGATCACTGCAAAGTTACATGGCCCAGCAAATGATCATATCTTTTGCACTCTATCCAGTAGCCAACATTGGGTGTTTTTTTTTTTTTTGATATTAAGAAGGATGGTTACTATTCCCTCAGATGGGCTAGAAGATAGACAGAAGTCTGCAGTTAGGGTTGTAAGAAGGTCGGTTCCGGTCCGGGTTCATGGTGGATCCGAAACCGGAACCTTTAAGGAGAAGGTGGAACCGGACCCGAACCCAGACCCGGAACCATTTTGGAAGCTATTTCTTGGCTCCGGAATTAGAATCAGAACCATATATGGGCCGGGTCTGGATCTAGGTAGAGAATCATATTAAAAAAAATATAGTTTTTAGGAGTGATTTTCGAAAATTGAGGTAATATGTCGGGTCTCGGGTCCACAGGTTTGAACCAATGTGAAACCGAACCCGGACCCATTTACTTATCGAGTCTAAATAAGAACTCAGACCCGATTTTTAACGGGTCGGAACATTCGGGTAATCAGAGAATCGGGAACCCATTTACATCCCCATTTGCAATGCACTATGGATTATAATATTAACATATACTAAGGGCCATTTCTTTATAAGTATGTATGCTTACACTATATTATGATTTCAAATACTGAGAATACTAAGTAAAAACTTATCCAGGCCCATGACATGATTTCATTAGCTCTCTAGAATTTACACCAAAGAAAGGTCTCGGGCCCTAAAAGGGTCCTTCTGTTCACCGAGTCAAAAGGCATGGCCCACAAAAGATCCTGAGAACCCTATAATTAATTGGGCTTTTCTAGCCACTTAGACTTAACAAATTTTATCAGTCTGGTTCAAGGTCCTAGGGCCTGTTTCTTGGTATATTGGCTGTATTTACTCGATGCAGCAAAGGCCTTCCATGACTTATTAACTCTCTTAGTTGATCTTAATATAACTTAAGAGTCTTTTTTCCAGAGGCAACAGCATGGACTAGTCGCGGAATTGACAATTAGAAATCTTCTCTTACAAGTGAACTGCATATATAGTCCAATTTTATGGGCACTATTTAAGCCTATTTTTTATTAGCGCAACCCCTTTCACATTCTATTACCCGTAATCTAAGCCCTCGTACCCATTTTTATGCTCGTGAATGCTTTACCACCATTGCATTTGAATTTGGCAAGAAAAGAAAAACACCTATAGTTATAATAGACCATCAAATTTTAACGCGCATTTTTTATCGGAGAGTTCCCAACTCTTTGGGTTGGACTAATCTCCTCGGATCCAGAAGGAAGCCGGGTGAACTCTTCTAGCCCCAATTTCAAAGCTACAAAAACCTCGGTGCAAACCGTGGGAGCTACTCTTCGGTGTTTAACGCTCTTAAATCAATCACTACGATAGAATAGCCCTACAATACAATAGCCCGATGGAGCTGATTTTTTATCATGATTTTTAGGTCTTTCCATCCATCTTACCCACAATGATAGAAACGCAAAGCGGGGCCCACGGCGAGAATACTTTCCAAGAATAATAGATATCTGTGGGTGGGCCACACATGCATCACAACCATCCATTTTTAGTCCATTCCAAGTTCCAACACACACCCCACCCTCCTACCTAGTCAGGGTTTAAGGTGGGGTTTTTAGGGTTCATCTCAAACTGACACAGAGCTTCTACGCAAAAATGGCCGTAGCAGCAGCAGGTTGCAGATCATCCTCATTTCTCCGCTGCATCTACAAAAGAAACATCTCCTCTCCTCTTCTTCTCAGATCTCAAAACCCTAGAATCTCTCATCTTCCAAGGTACTCTACAAATCTCTCTCTTTCTATCGCTATCTCTCTCTATGTGATTCTGAAAAAGGAATTCCTCTTCTTGTTCTCAGAATAAGAAGAGAACCGATCTTCTTGAGCTCTCTGCTGCCAATCCACACTGCAACGGCCTCTGCTCGACTCGTCTCGAAGCTTCCGAGAGAGGCGAGTATGTTGTCCGAAGGTAATTCTTCTTCCACAACATTAGAATCTGAAACCCTAGAAATGAAAATGGTAGCTTATGGTCAAAAGAAAGAAAATGAGGGGTTTGAGTAGATTTTGAGGCAGAGAATTTGATGCAATTTGGTTCTGTTTGTTGCAAGTATTGGTCTTTGTTATGATGATTCTGCTCAGTTGATGCATTCATAATTTTTTTTTCTTTCTAGTTCGATTCGCTTCGATGCAGTCTTTAATTTAACCTGAAGGGGAAGGAGACATTTCAAGGAAATGTTAGATGAGAATGTATTGCCAAAAGGAAAGGAATTGAGACTTTGAGATATAACACTGCTTGAATATTGGTCTCTGAAGTGCAGCTTTTTTTGTATTTCTAGAGGTTGTGATTTGGGAGACTGGGGATCCACTATCTCCTCCAAAATTAACAAAGGGGCTTATCCATATCCATCCCCTGCAAAAAGTGGTTTGTTTGAATCTCTTAATTGTTTTTTGTTGAGAAAGGAGACACTCTTTTGCTGATAATATGATACCTTTTTATGATGCTTTTGAGGCTTTGGTATGGAATATAGCTAGCATTATGTGAGTGTTTGTTTCCCAAAAGTGTTAGCTCAATCATCGCTTTTGAGATGGGTGTAAGTGGGCAAACCTTTCTTTTCTTTTGTTATGGGTGAGACTAAGATCCCCATCCATGTCTAATTAGGTAATTGAGAATTTTGAACAAGAATTAGCGGCTTGAAAGAAATCCTTACTTTCACTTGGAGGTAGGATTACCATCATAAAATCCATGAAATGATGATTTAGAAAGGGTAGCTTTGCAAACTATCATTTTTTTTTCTTTTGGGTATAAAAATGGATATTGTTTTCATCATATACCACAGATTCTTTTCTTTTCTTTTTTCCCCCTCCAATTCCAAGCATGTTTTGGGCTTGTCTCCCCCTCCAATATTCAATATAGTTTAGGGTTTGCATACTATCAACCAAGGTTCAGGTTGAAATTTTGAATTAAGGGACTTGGGCTCAGAATTTGGGTTCCATTTAGTCTCGGGCTCAGTATTTTGGTTTTCATTCAGGTTTGTGCTTGCCTACTTGAAACTCTGTGATGCATTTCACGGCCATCAAGGACCCGATCTACTTTGCAATGGAAACCCAAAGTGTCAATCTAAGCTGGGCTCACTTGATGAAGCCCATGTATACCTATTCAATAGTTGGATCTAGATTTAATATATTTTTCTTTTATGTTACTGAGGATAGGTTATTGATTTATTTATTTAATTTTATTTCTTTAATATTGGATTGGTAGGATCAAATATTTATTAGGGCTCCTGTTGAGTTAAAAAAGTATTTAAGAAGAGAATGTATGAAAATCCAGCCTTTTGAAGAATTACTTTTTTTCTTCTTCTTCTTAGAATAAAATTCTTGCACAGGGTTCTTGAATCCCAGAGAATTAATTAGTTTTGACTAAATCTGGGTGTAAACAGCCTTAACATTGGGATTGTTTCTCTTTTAGTTGATGGAAGCAAAACAACATAACTTCTTCTTCCTATTGTCCCCTAGCTCCTTACCATGGGTGCATTGCCTGCAAGAAGCCTCCAGAAAACACCTCCTTCTGGTCAAGAATGGCCAAGCAGTTCTGTAGTGTAACAAATCCCTCTTATGATTGTAACTGCTGAGCTTCCTTAAATGTCTGATTGCTGTATCCTTTCAGTTTTTTCTCTGGTCTTATTGCTTTTGCTTCCTTTTTGTGCTTGCCCTGGGCTGTCGAGTCTTTCAATCTTTTGGGGGTTTGTTTTCGGTGGTTGTGGGCTTACAGAGGATTAAAATAGTGGTTGCGGCGGGTTTTGAACCATCATCACCATCATCCTATAATAGTGTAGCAGCTGCTATTTTGAACCATAGGGCTTACTGTTTGGCCCAACAACACTGTAAAACATGCCTTTCTTTGTTGTATATTTGTTTATAATATACGAACTTACATTGCAAAAAAAAGAAAAACAAAAGAGCATTCCTTTTTTGGAGCTAGGATCGAAGTACAGTTTGGAGACTTCTACTCTCTACATTTGGAGACTATTTTTGGAGAGCCAAAGCATTCTTTGATGGTAATCAACATGGATATAGATGCTTGGAACGTTTCATATTGGAAGATCCTTGCCATCCATTCTTTGGCTGTTATCCTGGATAGTTTTTAAGTGTCTAGTTTAGGCAGCTGATTGAAGAGTTGTCACCTTCCAACCTGGCAAGTGTTAGGACCAATGTCACTTATGAGCTTCCTTATCCAAAATTCTTTCATGCCTCTGCATTCAAGTACTAGTATTTTTGTAAAAGATACAGTTTTTGTGTTGGATTCTTTCGTCATTTGGTGCATCCATTACACACCTATGAAGCATGGGTTCTTAGGAAGGTCTATGAATATGACTATCATCACTAGTTCACTACAGACTAATAATAGAATCCCAATTTTTTGGTCAAGTGGCTGAATTGGTGTCATCAATGGAAACTTCGCCACAGGTTTTTGTTCATCGTTCATTGGCTTGAGACATTACATCTTATTTGCTGTTGTGGAATGAAGAACGCATAAGATCTGTACTCAAGTTACCAAGAAAGTGACATTATTGGCTTTCTGCATGGTGACATCAGTGCCTTTGCCCCATGGTGCATTCTTACATTTTTGTTGTATTAGCAATTTACGTTAGTTATAAAAGGGGAACCTTCTAAAAAAGAGCAATGGACAACTCTAGTATTTGTATCTGATGACAGGCCATCTGCATGTTGGCTAACATCTTGTAATTTTTGTTATTGAATTACAGGTAGATTTGCCAATTACCTCAGTCCCATCTAGCAAAGTGGCATCAGAAAGGTGTTCATTCTATTTCCTTCTATGCATTCGTCCAGGTTCTGGCTGCTCTTAAACTACGGTTACTCGTGTATGATTTTGTGACCGGAAGTTGACTTCAAACAAACCAGTCGGAGAGAATTGGATGCAAAACTGAAATGATTAACATTTTTTCTTTTCTATTTCCTATCTGAAATGCATCAGCCATGAGATATCATCATCATCATCATCAAAACCTTGTCCCAGCCATGTTGGGGTGCTGTGAGATACATCTCTTTAATAATTATTTGCATTTTACGTCGTTTATTTGACTTGAAATCAGGTCTTGGTTTAGAGTGGTTTTATTTTTCTTTTTGGTTTATTTGAGGTGATTCTGTTGCTTGTAGTGTTCGGGCTAGATAGATGTCCATGGAACTCTCAAGCTATAGCTGCTTTCATGGACTGAGTGAATCTCTTTGACCACATGCTGATTAGTCAGCCTTCTCCAATGGACGAAGCATGCTTAGAGCAAGGAGAACTTATATTGATGTTGCCTGAATGTTTCTCACTACAAAATTTGTCAGAATTACCCTATACATAAACATATTCTATACGACCAATGGCCAAGACCAACCCTGCCATTAGCCCATTATGTGTATAATTGCCTTGCATGTGAGCTGTGAGCACGGCACAGTTCTGCACTTATTGCCATTTCACTCTTTTTTCCTCTATGCTACAAGACCTCTAGGGAAATCAGCGGACAAGAGCTTTCTTTTTCAATTAGGCTTACAACTTCTGATGATTTCAGTAGCCATCTTTAATATGGCTACTTTGCTTTTACCTTGGGCACAATAACTTGTCTACGTTCTCTCCCGAACTTTTCATACCAGGAAAAGGTGCTCCAAATGCTCTAATACCCACACCAAATATAGAGTTTACAATAGTTTGAACCCTTGTCATGTTGCATCCCACTTCAATGAATGAACAGTCCAACCTTGATACATACTTTAGAGAGAGGTGCCAAATCTTCCTTGTTTTAGACGAAAGTGTGTCTTGCCTTCTGAAAACAGAATGCACAATATATATATATATATATATATATATTGAATCAAACTGATTTTTTGAATAAAAAATGCTCCTATGAGAGCATCTCTCACCTTATGGCTTTTCATCTTTTGCACATGAATATTTCCAATTATGTAAGTGTTTCTCACCCTATGGTGAGGGATGGATGCACATGAATATTCTCCATCTATATATATATATATATAAATAATTAAAAGAAAAAACAAAAAGAAAAGGTCTGAGATGGTTATAAAGCACCCCAAGTCTGATAAATCAATGTGGATATATTTTGAAGTGATGGTCATATGAAGATCACTTGAAGATACAGTTACATTTTTGAAATGTCCACCTGAAGATAAAGACCAAGAACCATTTGTATGCATGGGTGGATTTTGGTTATATTATCTTGGGCTTTGTGTAAGAAGAAATGGAATATTCTTTTGAGATTTTGTGAATTAGGGAGGGAGGTCTCAGGGTCTGAGACTCTGAGCAGCAGTGTTGGTATTGAATATTGTTGGATCTGGCCATCATCTCCGATTGTAGCAATTTCTTCAGTTTCTTTTATGGAAGAACGGAAGAATCTTAGATCACGGGGTGATGTAAATTGTACTGATATGGACCCCCTGTAATGGAGTGAGCACCCACCCAGTCCACATGAATTCTGATTTGCTATTCCAGTCAATCATGGGCGAAATTCTCACATAGGTCACACTTGTTCAAATTTATCCTTGCTAGCATCCATGTTCTGTTTGGCCTGTTGCCTTTTCCATTATATGGAACATATTTTTTCATTGCTTTTAAGTGCCAATTTGTATGCGAAGGTGAAATAGTCATTGTGTTTTCCTTTTCCATGATTGTGTTGCTCATGACAAACGAGAAAGTGGATCTAATGTGTGCCAAAAATAGCAACATTTGGTGAGCATCCTTGTAAGTGTGGTGGTGATGATTCTCTTTGCTGTATCCCAATTGTTTGACCAGATATTTACCCCCATAAATTAGCACAAAATCAGCGGACAAATTTGATGTAATTAACCATTAGGTTCATCACATGTAAAGACATTGTCAACTCTCGATATCAAAATGGGAGACAATCACTTTCCACAAATTTTAAGCCAATCGGATCCATTATTACATTCTAATCAGGCCCATTAACCACACACCTGATGGGTTGGAGCAGATGAAATCTGTGCAACTGAACACACCTCAATCATCATCAGTGTCATTTTTTGGTGGGTCCCAGTCGAAAGTGATCATGGGGCAGAGAGTAGGGTTCGGTTCGTTTTCGAGATTTTCTGTTTCGGTCCCTCAGCCGAAATG
Organism: Camphora micrantha; assembly: GCA_003546025.1. Taxonomy (NCBI): domain Eukaryota; kingdom Viridiplantae; phylum Streptophyta; class Magnoliopsida; order Laurales; family Lauraceae; genus Camphora; species Camphora micrantha. The sequence continues at coordinate 4,869,527 of QPKB01000011.1, read as the reverse complement.
GAATGTTTCAGTTTATAGTTGTCTTTTTCTCTAAATTGTAGTATGCAAATACAATTTTCGCTTACTTTCTTCTTTTTTATATTCTCAATATCCATATCAAGAAATATTCATAATTTCTTTGTTATATATATATATATATTCTTTAATTTTTATTATTATGAAAAGTTATTCCGAAAAGTTTCACCGAGATTCTGAAACACCTAACTATATCATCGTGGAGGAAGGTCCAAAATAACAACCGAAACAAAATTGACAACTATGATCCTAAAGCTTGAGGTTTTAAACAATTCATGAAATGGAAAGTAGACTTTTTTAGAGTGAGGCCCTTACTTTGGGGTATCCGGTGTCCCCAAACATTACCCTGACAGGGGTTAATTACTAAGTAAGATTTGCGATTTGACAAAGCACGTAATTAACACAATCTTATACATTATTTACCCAACTCAAGGCCACTCTGTAAGAGTGGGCCCCACTTCAGAGTTTCACCCAACTCAGGATTTTTCTAAGTCAAAGTCAAAGGATCCAGACTTCTCATAATGTCACGATCTGAATTCCTGAACCAAAATTTAAAAAAAAAAAAAAAAGAACATTTTGGTAAAAGGATTTTAGAAAATTCAGGTCAATAGGTTCAATCAATCTTAACCCCAAGGGGAACCAAAATTAAAAAAAAAAAAAAAAAAATAGAAAAAGAACATTTTGGAAAAAGGATTTTAGAAAATTCCGGTCAATAGGTTCAATCAATCTTAACTCCAAGGGGTAGCTCAGTTGGCCTAGGACCACGGTTTGCGCTCGAAGGTTGTAGGTTCGAAACTGCACTACCACACTAGGGCTACAGGGGAGTTTACCCAGCTTCCCTCTAGGCCCGGAGAAATTAATCCAGCCCACTGTGGGCTGGGCTTAGATGCGGGGGTAGAGAGCCCAAAACCATGCCCGGCCCGAATTAGTGAACCCCGTTTGAGCAAAATATAGAATTTAGGTTGGAAATCAGATTGAAAGCTGTGCATTATAGTGGAGCTAGAGAACATATAGCTAGTTAAGCAGAGCAACAGATAATGTAGTCTCTGGGGTACCAACCAACTCAATAAAGCCTCTTGAAATAGTGTATAAGCAGACCATTGATGTCATCCATATAACTGTGGAATGGTCTATATGTAGACCATTGGCATCCTGTAAATGGTATATATAGCAATCATCAGCTGCACACCTCATAGTGGAGCCTACCTGATGGTCCATCTAAATGGATTGCACCGTTAAAATTTTTGGGCCATGGATGAAAGGGTTAGGATGATCACATGGGGTTTTTTCATACATAAGACTGCCCCAACAAGATTTCAAATCCCCCGGCGCTCCCCGCCCCACATGTGGGCCACACAAAGAGGTGCGCATTGAAGCTTCCATGCATATCTGATTTTAATTGAAGGTGAACTTTGTTTAAACTCGAATTCCTGTGCATTGAAGGCAGAGTTCTCTTTTAAGTGATACTTTATTGGGTTGTTTAATCATGGAAACATGACTTCTTTCTCTAGTTCCTGTAAATCAAAATTAAAGGGAGAGAACACTGATGGTGTCTACAATTACAATTGATTTTGCCAACATTGATTCATTGACATAATTCTAGGTATAATGGATGGGTTTGTTATCTAATTTTTGTTTCATGTTTGTTATGTGATGTAATTTGAAGGACTGGAACTGATGGTAGTGGAAGAAAATTGGGCTGTTGGCTGCTGTAATGGAAGTGGAGCAAAATTTACAGTCCCCTCCAGCTAATACATTGATCTATCTACCAACTTCAAAATATCATCTTCATTTACCATTCACCCACTTCAATTTGACCTGGACCATCCCTTTAACTCTTTTGCTTTAAAAGTGTATACAACCCAACTGTGGCTTTTAATTCAAGCACTCTAAGGCCCTGTTTGGCAAATCTTATATGTATAAAATAGATCTCTGTACGATATAGATCTATTTCAAAAAGTGCGATTTGAAATAGGCATTTTAAAAATAGCCCATTTGGTAAGATCAAAAAATTGGTTGAAATAGATGTTTCAAGAATCCAATGGTTCTTATTCTTTTACTAATTTTTCTAGATCAAGAGAAGTGGGGTGAACCATCTCTAATCAACAACTCCTTGTGATATATGTAAATGGAAGAAAATGTATTCCAAAACAGATTCCATAACTATTATCATAACAGAATCAACAATCCCAATATTCAGAATAGAGAGCATGTCCATCTCTGATCAACTGTTGTCACCTGACTTCTTCAAATATGGCTGGTTTTCAAAAACTAAAAAAAAAGGGGCAGTTCATTGTATCGATCTAAAAATAGGCATATTCATTAATCAAAACACAATGACCATCGTATTGAGACAAATAAGCTTGGTATATTAATAAACATCAGAGTACATCAATAGATTTGAACATAATTATGCTTTCATAGATTCAAAATACGTACAAGGGCCATGTATAAATATGCAAGTTACATTAAACATGTAAGCAGTTCCACTCCTCATAAACAATTGCGGGCTAACACAAGAAATGATTTTTCTGAGGCTCTCTCCATTTTTTCATCCCAAGTGATCCAATCCATCTGCTGCTTATCTCAGCACTGATGGGAGCAAGATGCATATACAGGATAACAAGATCAACAACATTCAGTCACCTACATGAAGTAATGAAAGATTTTAGTAGAAGTTCAAAAATAAAAACTAAAAACTAAAAAAATAAATTATTGTAACTCAATACCTCAACTATAACAATACATCATTAATTTGAACTCATTTTCATACAATCTCAATTGAGACACTAACACTACTCCCAGTAGACATCTGTTTGTGCATTCCGTACGCCAATTGAATCAATAATGTCATCAGTAAATAAGAAATAAAATGAAAGTTAGTGATTCGGGTTTGGGTATTTAAGTATTACGGGATTAGGGTTTATGGGTTTTAGACATTTCTAGATTAAGCAAGGTTAGAAAACTCGTGACTCTGACTCGACTCATCTAATGCAAAGAATTTGATTCGGATAGTGTCAAAGCGGAGACTCGAGAGAGTCATATTTTTTTTTAAAATAATTTTAGAAATATTTAAAAATGAATCCATTACTTATAAAATATAAAAAATACATTTATTTAAATGCATTCATAATAATCTATTCAAACTAATGAATTTGTATATGCAAGAAAAGTGCTACAATAAGGAAAATAAAAGAAGAAAGTTGCATATTACACAATTTGTTAGTCCAACTACCGAATGTAAAAGATCAAATATACGTTTCAAATTACATTTTAGCCATCATTTTTAAATTACAAACTCCAAACCTCATGCATAATTACTTAAAAATAAATTTTGATCATCTAAAATTAGAACGGCCTATTAAATGATTCGGAATGCCAATAACTTATTAAAATGAGATGACTCGGCCGAGTCTTTCTGATTTTTGACTTGGCCCTTCATCAAAACGAGATGACTCGGGGGAGTCGAGAGTCAACTCGGAGAGTTTTCCAACCATGGGATTAAGGCCAAGGATTAGGTATTAGGGTTCCGAGTTTAGGGGTTGGGTTGAGAGAGAGAGAGAGAGAGAGAGAGAGAGGGTGCTTTCTTCATTCTTCTCGCACCCCCTAGCTTTATGTGGGGCACGTGTGTTGCAAGGTTGTGCATGTGCTCTAGGCATTAGTCCTACCAGGTCAAATAGTAGGGGAATACCCTCGTTAGTAATGACAAAAAAAGGTGGACAAAAGAGATCATTCATTCCATCACAACAATAGGATCTTGCATCAAGCTAGACCCACAACTAACTCTAGGGGATGTATGGGTCAGAGTGCTCTGAATGCCCGTGTGCTGGTGGAAATAATTTGGGTAGGAAATCAATTTCAGGCGCCTCTCTTAAGATAGAAGAAGGCACCCACATGAAGTGCAGGCAGAAAATTTCCCTACTATATCACTAGTGGTTTCAATCAATGTCTCCCTAACTCCATCTAACCTGAACTAGGGGTATATTGCTACTAGTTTAGAAAACTACAATTGCACAGATTGAATGCTAATGTAATGTAGGAGAAAGACTTGGACAGTTATTGAGACAGAACACTCAAGACAGAGAAGATGACCTGCAGCAATCGGACCGGGCCATGAACCATTTCGACCCTTCAATAGGGCCAACCCAAGATCTTTTACTCAACCTAGTGAGTCAGTTTTCAAGCTCATGCATAAGGGGGAAAAGGGGCGGGGTGGGGGGTGGTTCAGTCTCTAATCCTAATGCTCAGAAAAGCCCAACCTTTCCTCTTCACCCTCCCTCGAGAAATATTCCACTGAGCAGACATTAAACTACTACTCTTATCATTTGGCCATCCCCTCATCAAACTAACCCCATTGATACACCATTTTCCCCGGTGGCTGCTAAGGTAGCAGATTCTCCATCACTGCCTCTTCTATCAATGATTGATAGCTTGGAGATGATGGATGTCACGGCTGATTTACAAGACTTTTCACACTCCTCTCTCAGAAAAGGAATAACCCGATTCATCGTTAGTGGAAATAACCATGGGACCTCAGCAGTTGAATCATCCTTCTCCAGAGCCTTATAAGCTTCCAGTTCAGGTTTCCTGTATGTTCTAAATTAACCACCAGAATGAGGCTATCATCCCCTATGTGAAAAAGATGGCAGTGATGGCCAATTCATATCTTGATTCCTATATTTGTGATTCCTGTTTTTGTGCTATCAGCTCCGCAGTAAAGGGTTATATGCCTTTGCACTGATACGGCATCTCATGATTTCCACCAGTTCTTCGATGTCTTGAGATTGCGAATCAAACACATCATCAAAGTTGGAGCTTTTATAAATAGTTTCTTGTAGAGTAGCATATGATTGTAAGAGGCTTTTGTATGAAAGATTGTTCAAGTTCTTTAATTTGACAAATTAAAGAATAGTACATGATTGTAATCTCTACAGTAGAATTCTGTCCAATGCAGCTGCTAATGGTGAACATAAATCTTGTTGCAAATGGACTTCGCCGCCTTGCAACTATATACTTACATCCCATTTGTGAAGTAGTTGTTTGTGTAGTTTCCTATCGCCAATTAGTTCTAGGATTACAACCTAGCAACTTTGTCATGATATCAAAGCCAACACATCCCGGGTTCGAAACCATGTAGGACAAAAATGCCACATGCCGAGTTGTGTGTTTGTGCGGGTGCAAGTGCATAGGGCAAGAAGGCCCCATGCCGCGTTGCAGTCTTGTGCAGTTGTGTGCTTCGGATCCGGGTGGTGTCCCACCTGAGAGGGGTGTTAAGTACTTGTTTATGTAGTTTCCTATTACCAATTGGTTTATGGATTACTGACTAGCAACTTTAGGACCATTGACCCCTCCAAATTCCAAAATCAAGTGCTTTTTTCTTCCTTTTTAATGTTTTGAACCTTGACAAATTAGACAATACATGGGAGACTGAACAGTATGCAAGTAATGGGATTAACCATGGCCTTTCCCTGAGGAAACACTTCTTCTCCCAACTTAAGGGAGTCGTTTGTGCAGAGACCTGTTCTACGGAATTGCCGTCCGACAAAGGACTGGAATTCTTTAATGTGTTTGTGCAACGGCGAAAGTTATCGGAAAACCCATTTTTTACTCTTCTTTTCCGTGCGAGATGGGATCTGGAGATCCGACCTTCCATGGTAGGAAAGCGAAGCTGCGGCGTTTTCCTCCTCTGCGGCATTGCACAAACAAACCCTAAAAGAGATCAGATAACAGAACAATTGCCTCGAGGACTTCTTTGGCGTTTGGGCATTGGTCGTCCCTGTTATTTACTTATTTATTTTCAGCTAAACACCAAAACAATAAAAAAGAAATGTGATGCTTTAAAAAAAACAAGGTTTCCTTGTTTCATTAAACAATTTTAATTGCTCCCAAATTCATACCATAAATTGCCCTAGAAGTTATTAAAAGCTCCAGTGGTTGCAAATCAACAAAACTAAAAGTGAATGTTCAAATGCAAGGAAATGGCATAAGCAAAAAAAACCTGAAGTCAAGAAGACAAGAAACTATAAATTTTCTTGTCTTGGCTCTTCCTCAACAAATACTTTGCTTCAAGATTCAAGAGTTCCTTAGAGTCAAGGAGGAAAGCAAAACTATTTTACAGAGTGGCTGATTCTTCATGCCAGCACTACAGAAAATAAACCAATGACCAGGCTCATCCATCAGTCATTACCAGTTGATTTCAATCCCCTAGAAAATTCTATCAATATTTTATACTTCAAAGTAACCAAAACATTTTACACAAAACAAAGGAAGGAAGACAGGCCTTTTGAAGACTTCAATATCTGTATCTCCAGATTTTCTTCTGGGCTAACGTCGGCACCTCACTTTTCCCTGGAAATTCCCATCTAACTATTGTGCCATCCCAAGAAGAGCTGACGAGCATAGGATAGAATGGGTGCCAGCTGCAGTCTCTCACCGGCATGTCATGGTACTCAAGTTTTGCGACTTGAGCTCCAGTTACCTGTACGTTACAAGTTCCGAACATACGAATGTCAATAAGATGATTTTCATTTGCCAATAAATAATAACTGGAGTTTCCAATCTCTTAATCTAATGATTATGAATTTATGAGCATGGATCAAAATAGCGGCCGCTACTATATCGGGCGTAGTGGTCTAAATGGCATTTAGCGCCGTTCACATCCGTAGCGGCCACTACGATCCGCTACGCCCGCTACGGGGTGTGAAATTTTCCTACTTTTCAAAAAATTTCAAAATGTATAATGATGCTTATTTCTTTTCTTTTTTCTCTCCGAATACATTTGTATGCAACTCTTCTATCCTTTCATGTTTAAAAGAACACCACAAAGCACACGATCTCGCTGAATTATAGTGGATATGGAGAGTTTTTCCTAAGGTTTCACAGATATACAGAACCTCATACAATGAGGGGACCGCTATGCCCCCTTACCTCAGTTACTTCTGCAACTCTTCTACCCTTTTATGTTTAAAAGAACACCAAAAAGCACACGATTTCGCCGAATTATAGTGGATATGGAGAGTTTTTCTCAAGGTTTCACAGATATACAGGACCTCATACAATGAGGGGACTGCTACGCCCCATTACCTCAGTTACTTCTGCAAAAAAAGACATTTTCTCTCATTTTCCAATATTCTAGATTTTCTACAAAAAATTTCAGATTTTTTTGACGATTTTTTCAAATTGCACTGCTACGCCGCTACGTAGCCCCACTACGCTACGTAGCGTTTTGGCGGAGGGCCGCTATGCCCGCCTCTACCGCTATTTTCATCCTTGTTTATGAGAACCAATTATAAGGTTCATCGGGCATGCGATCAACATATAGAACCATTGGTAAGTGTAAAATTTTAGAACTGATTATAAATGGGGAGGGTGTGAGGGTGTGTACTATCCCGGCCCGTTGACACCCTTAAATGTGGTGATTGAGTTACTCCAAATTCTCTTGATCAAGTTGACTACTAAATACACTAAAATGTTATCAGAAAGAATATCTGAAACATTTCAAAACAAGAGATTTCAGAAATTCCAGGATGTCTTAAACTCCCTGCTCACCCCACATCCTTGTTATGATAATCGTTTCAGGATGTCAATTTCCACACAGCACATCCATATGTCAATAAAAGAAAGGGTGCCAGAATATAGAGCCTTAAGATGATTTTGAATTTATAACTCAGTTTATAGAAAGTTTATAAAAAAAAAAAATGAATTCAAATGGAAAAAGGAGGGATAGAATGATGTCAATACCACATCATAAATATAAACATTACTGTCGTGAGATCCTGTGTATATGTACTTTTGACCAGTGCTGCAACAAGTAATTGACTGATGTCAGCACACTCAAATGGTTAAAAAAAGTCATGCAAGCTTATCCATTCCATTGGATGCAGTACACTTGGATGTACATACACATCACAACTCACAAGTGCATTAGCTGTACCCCAAATCACTAGTTAAAATTTTTACACGATGGGTGATTCGTCTGAGAATTTCCAAGATCCGATGCTCTTTCTCAACTTCTTCACTCCACATTGTTATCGGTGATTGGTGCTGATAATGATTTGGGGTGAGAAATGCAGAGGGTGTTTCTCTGAATAAGATATTGTCTTTGTATCACACAGTTGAACAGAACCATCTATTCTGCTAACACATCAAAGCAGCTTCTGATTTGTTGCAAATCCAAAGACACCATAAAATTCATGCTTTTTAGATGCTTTGACTGAAGTCAATACTATAATTAACAGAATACCTGTATGCAGGGGAGAAATAACAGCGAATGAGAGTGCGCAAGACCTCATGACCTCTGTATGTTGCCAGAGATTGGTCATGTGGATGTTTCAAATCTCTCAAATGGTCTGGGTACTTATTCCATCTATAATCCCATTCAGATCTCCATGACCTCATGTAGAAGTAAAACAGAAACAACCATATCAATATTACAACCAATAAAATTCACCATACATCAATCAGTTTCTATAAATTTGTTGCCCACAGTAGAATGGAGTAAAACAGAAACCATATCAGTATTGCAGCCAAAAAAATTTACTACACTTTAAGCAGTCCCTATCTATGATCGCCAGATACAGGTAGGCATGTAAATCTGGCCCAGTTATGCCCCGGCCGGGCCGGCATGGCCCATGAAAATTATACGGGCCGTGCCATGCCCACTCCTTTAGGGGTCAGCCCAGCATGGCCCAAGGCATGGCACGACCATGCGGCCAGTGGGCGGCCCACAGCTCCCCCTCCCCTATTTTTTAATTTTTTTTTTTTAAGTTGGACTTGGACAGACACAAACTTAGACTTAGACTCTTGGACCAATTTCATTAAAATAAACAAATTAAGAGAAATAAATAAGTAGAATAACACCAATGATTTTTTGAAAAAAATACATCAAATAGATTATGTTTCAATTTCCTTGAAATTTAAGTTACAAAAGTTCAAAAAACTTACAAGTTTGAACTTGGATCAATATATAATGAAATTCAAACCTTATGATAAATGACAAAACAAAAAATTACAACTTTTAAAAACCAATGATAAATTCTAAAAATAGATTATACTTTAAAATCAGACCATTGGGCCTAGGTCGGGCCGGCGCTGGCCTAGCACGGCACGAATTTTATCCGTGCCATGACTTGGGCCTGGCAGCGCTGGCCCAGCACAGCCCGGGCGGGTCTGTCGGGCCAGCCCGGCTCGGCCCGTTGACCAAGTCAAAACCATGCCGGGCCCATGCTGGGCTTGGGCCGCCCACCCATATTTACACCTCTAGATACAGTATGGATATGGTAGGGACATGCCATGGGTACGGCAGGGACATGGATTTTACTCAAAGTAGTATCGGACATGAGACAACATGATATGCTGCCCATTTTGAAGTATCCGGACCTGCTGCCTGCAGTAGAAACCGCAGTTTTGGATATAAGACTTACTATTTGTGTGGTCACTCTGGTGAATTTGAGTGAAAACTCAGCCTTTTCAAGAACATGCTGATTTAGCCAAATCAAGAGTAACTTTTTAACATTCAGTTATAGTACATGGATAATTAGTTTATGATACATGCAGTCAGACATCTTTTTGGTAGCAAATGCTACAGTTATATGTCATGGATACAAGCATCCACCAGTGCACATGCCACACTTGCATGACCAAGTGCTTTTGCACAACAAATTCGTTATCATGGAAAGTCTCAAACAAATAACTATAATGAATAAAGGAATGTTGCTTAGCTTTAATGCACACAAAATAGATGCAAGAATAGGTTCAATTAATTGGTTCTTTCAGATCTAGAATGGAAGGTTTAATGATACTTTGGAGCCAGCAAGTATATGCATGCACTCCTGCATGCATGCACAAACAACTAGCAAACAATTTGAATATTTTGTTAGATTTTAATCATAACAGGTTTCGCAAGAATTGGAAGTCTAAATTTTGGAATTTCATATTCTAAAAAATGGTCAATGCAAGTTCATTTCATTCATTACTGACAAAGGCCTAAAAATAAAACTAAAGAAGTTTGTTTATGTGTTGGGGGTTTCCATGCATTTCATCACGAAAATATAAAAATTACATTGCATGTGAATATGTCATCATCAACCACAGTAAAATCAATTAAACAAAGATACATAGTCAGAAACATTACATACCAATTAGCATTCAAGGACATTTTACGGATGTCCCAAAGTTTGGTGGTCTGATCTTTACCATTTGAAATAAAATAGCGGCCATCCCCACGGCTGTCAAGAAATGTAATGCCTTCTAAATGGCCTGTCAGAACCCCTGATGGTCTTCCCCCAGCATTTAAGCAGCGTCTGTCCCACACCTGAAGTATCTAAATAGTTGATCTCCCATTTCAAGATAAAACAACCTTATAGTTTATGTCAAAGCCACAACGTAGATTCCTCAAGCTATAAATTAATCATAGTCATTTTTGTGTGATGTATCACATGATATATATATATATATATATATATGCGCCAAGAATAAGAATACAAACGTGATTATTATTCAGATTAGTGCCAAATTAGGATAAGTGCTAATTCATTGGGGGTAAGTGTGAGGGGGTTGGATTTGTCATGGGTTTCCCGCACGGTAGTAAAAATGTTGCCTCTCATGCAATTATTGGATTTGACGTCGACACCCCATGACAAATCCACCCCCCACACTCACTAACTTTCAATGAGTTAACACTCACCCAAATTTGGAACTAATATAAACAGTCACAAAGAGACCTCACCTAATTTAACGCTAGTCTGAATTATACTTAAAGTTGGGTTAAATTTCATTAAAAATGTAACTTAAGGAACCGTTAAACTTTAAGACCCCTAAATCAATGGTCTTATTATCTGATTGAGATGATCTTTTCCTAAATCATATCCTCAATGAGACCATTCCATCACACTATCCTCCAATGATTAGCAGGCAGCCAAGTAGGTCACACAAGAGGCTTGTAGTTTTACATCTCATGCAATCTGTGAGAGGTACCTCTTAGCAGACTGCATGTGTAATGATATATACATACATACATACATATATATATATATATATATAGAGAGAGAGAGAGAGAGAGATTTTACCAATTAACATGACTTATTCAACCAAAACAAAAAGATTAGAACTTCATCAATTAGAACATCTGCAGGGCCTAGAAAAGCATGCTAACATAGTAACATACAACACCACCAACTAGTGGCTCACAGAACAAATTAAACAAGATACAAGAGTTGGATTTTTAATAGTTGCAAGCTGTATACAACTTTACGTCTTTACTCCCATTTGGAAGGGATGTTAACATCACATGGATATGAACTGACCAAAAGGTGCATCATAAACCATACAATGAGTAAAAGAATACTTCCTTAAGCAGTTAAAAGATATTTTCTGAGTTCATACTAGCATAAATTAGAAGGTTATCACTTATCATGGAGAATCTATCGATGTTATAGGATTAAGAAAAAACGAAAGAAAAAGAACATAGTTAAGGAAATTATGGTGTCTCAGTTATATAGTATGAAGGTTTGAGATTTATTAATTAATAGATAAGATGGCACTCCCCAAGCAATGGTGAGCACTAATATCAAAGCTGTAGCATTATACATATAACAGAAACTTTTTACCTAGAGGGAAAATATGATAATGAAGACTACCTAAATTTTCTCCCACATGAATGTCCTGCTTGCGGACATCCTAATCCAGGCATTAAAGAGGCGGAACCCCCATCAAAAAAGGGACCCCCCTTGAATTTCGAGGCACCCACCATGACAACATGGATGTCCACATCTGGGAACCTCGGCAGGAGGAACTCCCCAAGAAGACTATATAATTTAGTATGGCGGGAAAGATATTGTGTGGATGCTTCAGAAATTTACCTTACAAAGACCATCATCACTTCCAGAATATATGACATGGCCAGTTTCATCCGCAAATGATACTGTGTTAACATCAGACTGGAGAAAGAAACAAACATAAAGTTTCAATTCAACATTAACAATCCATTTTGAAGTTGATCTTCATATGACCACTAATGACGCATAAAAAAATTAATTACAAAATAAACAAGAGTGAGAAAACGGATCAAGAAATGATAAGGCAATAACATCACAGAAGACTAATATCAAGTCTCACTATGCAAAATAAAAAGTACCTAAAAGATTGCGCAAAAGACATGCCCACCAAAATTAAAGATCCATTATATAGACAGAACTGCGACAGTGAAAAGTTTAACAGGACATGGTAAATGCCAGCAGTTGCCACATCCAGGTGTGTGAATAATGGGACACAGAGGAACAGGGGAAGGCACAAGTTTGCATGAGATAGAGGCTAATGTAATTACACATTGCTTTTTTTTATCGGTGCGCAGTTAGTATTTATTGAAACCACAGTGCACAAATAGCAGCCAGTATCATTTATTTTTGTTATTCTCTTTCTTCAGTGGTAACATCACTTGAATCTGCAAGCTGCAACCTCCTGTTGCAACAATGAGCACCTTCGAGAAAACTAAGGGTCCATTCTAAATGTTCAACTATTGTTTTTTTCTTTTCCTGGCAGATTGAAACCCCTCTCCCAAATCCATCCAGATTTAAAAGCATTTTGGATAATAAATAATAAGTTTTTCTATGTAGGTTGATTGACCACCAAGGAGAAGGGGTAGGCCGAACAGGACGTGGGTGGAAGTAGTAAAAATAGATCTGAAGAAGTGCAGCCTATGCGAGGATTTGGCTCAGGATAGATCAGAATGAAGAAATAGAATTGACGTAGCAGACCCCAACATAGTTTGGGGAAAGGCTTTGATTATGATGATGACCCAAAATCTATCCATAATTCCAGATGTTGAGAGCAAAACACAGCATCATAATAAATAAAAAGTTACGAAAAAGAAAAAAAAAAAAAAAAACAAATACATAGGTGTCCAAACTTCAAATGTATATCGATATCTGATCTGATGGTCATAAGGGATCCATGCGAACCTTACCATAGCCTTTCCATCCCCATTTCAAATTATGTGATTGAAGTGGGACTCTTTCAGTCAGCATTAACTACAGGAGCTCTAGACCTTTGAAATGCAGAATGAGAGCCATACATCAACAGTTCTAGAGCCATGTAGGACTAGTGTATAAGAATATTGTATGTTCTTTTTCAAAAAATTTGTTAATCACAAACTAGTTGTCTTGACGCTTGACTCCATTCATGTTTTAAAATCAACTCCCAAAAAAAAAATACGATGGGGCATCATGTTGTAACTGTGGCCATTGCAGCCCATCATGGTGTGAATGTTTTTCACCCCCAAAAAAATTGAATAAAATATACAAAAAATCCAAAATACTCAATTAAAGACTTTAGGCCCATAAGTTTGATCGGTAGCCTCTACAAAATTCCAGCAAAAGTTCTTGCAAATCGTTTAAGGAAAGTACTTCCTAAGATTATTTCAGAAATCCAAGGTGCTTTTGTTGATGGACGTCAAATTTTGATAGTATCATAGTGGCTCATGAATGTGTTGATTCAAGGAATCGCCAACATCGTCCTGGGTTGATATGCAAATTGGATTTTGAAGAGGCTTATGACATGGTGGATTGGAATTTCCTTCAATATATGATGAAAAATATGGGTTTTGGCAAAAAGTGGCTGGATTCACACGTGCATTTACTCAGCTCACTTTTCGGTTTTAATCAATGGTTCTCCTAATGGTTATTTAAAGAGCTCCAGAGGTCTTCGGTGAGGTGACCCTTTATCTCCTATGCTTTTTGTTATTGTTGCAGAAGCTTTACATGCTTTAATGGAGAAAGCCAAAAAAGTTAGGTTGCTCACTGGTTTTGTAATTGAAAATGTTGATTATGACCTTCAGTTTGCAGATGATACAATTGTTTTTTGTGATGCTTTCGTGGGCCAAGTGGAGACTCTTAAACTTATTTTGAAGTGGTTTGAATTATTATCAGGGTTGAAGATTAATTATGAAAAATGTGAGTTCTTTGGCATCAAGATGGAAGATAGTCATGTTGCTTCGGGCTTCTATCTTTGGTTGTAGAGTTGGTAAGTTTCCTTCTAAATATTTGGGGCTGCCTTTATGTTTGGGATTACCAAACAAACAATTATGGGATTCTGTTACTGGGTGAATTGATAAAAAATTAAATTCTTGGAAGGGAAAGTATTTGTTGTCAAATGGGTCAGTGGTCCATACCCAATAAAGCCCAACTTGTGGGTCAAGACAAGTATCACTTGTATATCTTTGTAATTAATTCTTTACCTTATTAGGAGATATGATTAGATGTTAATTAGATTAGATTGATTGTAATTTAGTTGATTTCCTCAATCACTATAATACATATAGAAACTCTATATCTATATATTAAAGGATCGTGACCCTCACTGGGATTATGGAAATTTCACAAGTTCTCTTCTTCTCTTCCTTGCTTTGACATGGTATCAGAGCCGTGTTTCTGAGTGAATCTCCTCCATCTTCCAAGCATTGGAAGTCATCATAGTCTCTGGGAGACTCTCTGGATATTTCTTCTTCATCTTCCAAGCATTGGAAGTCGTCAGATCAGGGTGTGATCAGTCGTGGCCCACCCCAGATCAGCATTATCAAGCCAGGGCATTGCAACCAATCTGGTCGCCTGCTTCTTCTGGTATTTGTGGACATTCTTTGAGAATTTTTTTTGCACCCAGATCAAGGATCTGTGCTTTGGGATAGCACGTTGGGGCTGTTCCCGTATTTGATCAACTGGTGGCCCACCTACGATCATCTCACAATCCACAAACTTCACTCCAGTTCTGGTCGTCCATCTCTCCTTGTTATTTTGGATATTTTTTCAGCATTTTTCAGAGATCAGAGGTAGGTGATTTGATCCATCTTGTGGTTATTCACTTTTATTAAATAGTTCTCATCACAGTCGCACAAAATCCTTGATCCTGATCGGATCTGGATAAAACTTGTACTGCTGGAAAGGGAATTGTCTTCTAGTCTCTAGCTACTGATCTGATCATCATTCAGATCTCTCTGTGGGCCCCACGCAAGGATTCTACTCTGTTTTTTCAGGTCGTCTGGCCTGTTTTAGTGCATTTTTTGCACTTTGTGTGTTCTGTTTCTGCTTGAAACCTTCTGGTACTTCATCTGCTTGCTGTTGTGTGCTATTTCAAGGGTTGTGTATAGATTACTGAAATGGATAAGCCTGAAATTCAATTGATTAGATTTAATGGAAAGAATTATACTTCCTGGTCTTATCAATTTCAAGTCTATCTTGAAGGAAAGGAAATGTGGGGACTTGTTTCAGGATGGGATCCACGACCTAAAGAGGATGAGAAAAAAATACTCTCTTGGAATACAAAGGATGCCAAGATAAAAACATGGATTCTTGGTTCTGTTGAACCACAATATATCATGAATCTCAAACCGTACAAGACATCCAAGGAGATGTGGGAATATCTGAAGCAAGTGTATCACCAAGGAAACTCTGCCCGTCAATATCAACTTGAACTAGAGATTGCTCAGTATTCCCAAGGCACCTCTTCCATCTAGGACTATTATACGGGTTTTCTTAATTTGTGGGCAGAATATGATGAAATTAAATACCTCAATGTATCTGAGGCAATTCTTTCTGAGATTCAACAATTACTGGCAATTTCTCATCGCGATCAGCTCCTCATGAAATTGAGATCTGAATATGAGATCATTCGTTCTAATCTGATGAGCAGAGTTCCATCTCCATCCCTCAATGAGTGGCTTAATGAACTCTTGCGAGAGGAACAAAGTCAGCTCACTCAGCAGGTTCTGAAGCAACAGTCCTCAGGACACTCTTCTACTGTCGCATATGCTGCCACTGCCAGTTACACCCCTGGTGTCTCTCATGGTCATCCTTCTACTGCTAGAGGACAACCCCCTACAAGAGATCTTAGCAAAATCCAATGCTTTGGCTGTAAGAGTTATGGACACTATGCTTCACAGTGTAAGACCAAGTTTTGTAATTACTGCAAATCAAATGGTCATGTTATTAATGATTGCAAAAGGCGACCCCAAAATCGCCCTCCAAGAGCATATCATGTCAACACTGCAGATGCTACTACTTCCAGTGATAGTCCTTCAGCACCAGTCATGCCTTCACCACCTCCTGCCTCCACTACTGCTCCTCAGATCACTCTTGAGCTTATTCAACAAATGATTATAAATGCCTTCTCTACACTTGGCATTTCAGGTAACCACCAATCCTCTTCCTCCATATGGTTTCTGGATTCTGGAGCATCCAATCATATGACTTCCTCCACTACCCATCTCACTAACCTGCACCCATACAATGGCAATTTGCAAGTCCATACTGCTGATGGTCAAAAGCTTCCTATTACCGCTACTGGTGATATCATTCATCCATTACCTCTCACAAATGTCTTTTTATCTCCTCATCTAACTACAAATCTTCTGTCTATTGGACAACTGATTGATGATAATTGTAATGTTTCTTTTTCTTGCTCTGGTTGTGTTGTGCAGGATCAAGTGTCGGGGACGATGATCGCGAAGGGGCCTAAGTGTGGACGTCTGTTTCCTCTTGTTATGCCTTTTTCCCAGAATAAACAGATTTCTGCTTTTTCTTGTTTTTCTCCTCAAGATGTTTGGAGGCTCTGGCATAATAGATTAGGTCATCCTCATTCAAAATTGTTATCTTTGATGTTGAACACTGGTAGTATTAATAAAAATAAAACATCTTTTCGTCATATTTCTGATGAGTGTTCTATTTGTAAACTTGGAAAAAGCAAAGTTCTTCCATTTTCTTCCAACTCTACTATGGCTTCTGATTGCTTTGACATTATTCATAGTGACGTCTGGGGGATTACTCCTGTAATCTCTCATACACATTTCAAATATTTTGTCACATTTATTGATGATCATAGTAGATTCACATGGGTTTATTTCTTGCACTCTAAATCTGAAGTCTTTGATGCTTTTCAAAAATTTATGGCGTATGTTGAAAATCAGTTTTCTACTCGCATAAAAATTCTCCGATCTGATTCCGGAGGGGAATATATGTCCCATCAGTTTCAAACATATTTGCAAAATCATGGGATTTTATCGCAGCGATCGTGCTCTTACACTCCTCAACAGAACGGAGTTGCAGAACGAAAAAACAGACATCTCCTCGATATTGTTCGTTCTCTTCTCTTAGAATCATCCATTCCTGCGAGATTTTGGCCTGAAGCTTTAGCTACTGCTGTTCACTTAATCAATCGCTTACCATCCTATCGCCTACACAATCAAACAACATATTTTCGTCTCTTTCATAAGGATCCTACTTATACCCACATGCGCATTTTTGGATGTGTGTGTTTTGTTCATCTTCCTTCTACGGAACGTACCAAATTAACTGCTCAGTCCGCCCAATGTGCGTTCCTAGGTTATGCATCTCACCAAAAGGGGTATATATGCTATGATCCTGTGGTCAACCGCATTCGTATTTCTCGCAATGTCACCTTTTTTGAAAATCAACGTTTTTTACCTACCCATTCCTCGGATTTACCTTCTTTTTCTCATCTACCAGATTTTTCTGACACAACTTCTCCACTTCTTGTTTATGAACGTCGTCGTCATAAGGATGTTCCACACCTGCCTCCCCCTACGGATCCCTCGCCGGCACATGATCTTGCCCCCGCTTCATCATCTGCTACTTCATCTCCACCTCAGCTTCGTCGTTCTACTCGTCTCTCTAAGCCTCCAGATAAATATGGGTTCACTCACACATCCTTGCTTGCTACCCTCTCCTCCATTGCTATTCCTACTTCCTATCTACAGGCGGTAAAGCATGACTGTTGGCAAAAGGCTATGCATGAAGAATTAGCTGCACTACAATAGAATCATACCTGGGATATTGTTACATGTCCCTCATCTGTAAAACCTATCGGCTGCAAATGGGTTTTTTCAGTCAAACTTAAGGCTGATGGCTCGTTGGATCGTTATAAAGCACGGTTAGTTGCATTGGGCAATAGACAAGAATATGGCATCGACTATGAAGAAACATTTGCTCCAGTTGCTAAAATGACCACAATCCGTACTGTTCTTGCCATTGCTGCTGCTCACTCATGGCCTCTTTACCAATTTGATGTCAAGAATGCATTTCTTCATGGTGATCTCAAGGAAGAAGTCTATATGTGACTTCCCCAAGGACTTACGGGTGTCTCGGCAGGAGACTGTGCGCGCTTACGACGCTCTCTTTATGGTCTTAAGCAAGCTCCGCGCACTTGGTTTGAGAAATTTAGGGATGCTCTTCTTCATCTAAAGTTCACTCAAAGTGCATCTGATCCTTCTATGTTTCTTCATCACTCCTCAAATGGGATTACTGTCCTCCTGGTGTACGTGGATGATATCATCATATCCGGAACAGATTCTGGCATGATCACTCATCTACAAGCTTCCTTACATGAATCTTTTCATATGAAAGACTTAAGGCCCCTCACATATTTTCTAGGCCTTGAGGTTCATCAGTCAGAGAAAGGTCTCATCCTTGACCAACACAAATATGCTATGGATCTCATTGAGACAGCTGGTCTTCAGAACTCCACTCCTGTGGATACACCTGTTGAGGCCAATCTTCAGCTTGCCCACGATACGGGTGATCTTCTTCCTGATGCCACACTATATCGCCGTTTAGTCGGCAGCTTGATCTATTTGACTATCACTCGGCCCGATATCTCATATGCGGTGAATCTGGTTAGTCAGTTCATGACTCAACCACGCCATCTTCACCTCATTGCTGTTCGGCGCATTCTTCGCTATGTTCTTCATACACCATCTCGTGGCCTTTTCTTTCCTGTGGGTAATTCGACTTCTCTTATTGCTTACTCAGACTCTAACTGGGCTAGTTGCCCTGATAGTCGACGGTCTACCACCGGCTGGTGCATGTTCTTAGGGGACTCCTTGATTTCCTGGAAGTGTAAGAAACAAGACAAAGTCTCCAAATCATCCACAGAAGCCGAATATCGTGCTATGTCGGCCGCCACCTCTGAAATTGTCTGGCTTCGGGGTCTTCTTTCTGAGCTTGGATTTCCACAATCTGGCCCTACACCTCTCTATGCCGACAATACCAGTGCCATACGGATTACTGAGAATCCTGTCTTTCATGAACGCACAAAGCATATTGAAGTAGCCTGTCATTACATACGTGATGAATTTGTGCGTAAAGCCATCACTCTTCCTCATGTTCCTACTGGACTTCAACTTGCAGATATCTTTACTAAGGGACTTCCTCGACCACGACATCAATTCTTAGTTAGCAAATTGATGCTCGTGGATTCACCAGCATCAATTTGAGGGGGGGTGTCAAATGGGCCAGTGATTAAATGGGTCAGTGGTCCATACCCAATAAAGCCCAACTTGTGGGTCAAGACAAGTATCACTTGTATATCTTTGTAATTAATTCTTTACCTTATTAGGAGATATGATTAGATGTTAATTAGATTAGATTGATTGTAATTTAGTTGATTTCCTCAATCACTGTAATACATATAGAAACTCTATATCTATATATTAAAGGATCGTGACCCTCACTGGGATTATGGAAATTTCACAAGTTCTCTTCTTCTCTTCCTTGCTTTGACATTTGTCTCTCGGAGGCCGCATCACTTTACTCAAATCAGCTCTCTCTAGTATTCCTATATATTATTTGTCTTGTTTTAGACGTCCAAAGAGTGTGATACATCGGATTGAAAAAATTCAACGAGATTTTCTGTGGAATGATTCCATTGAAAAAAGGAGGTATCATTTGGTTAGGTGGGAGCAAGTTTGTAAACCTATTGGTCAAGGTGGGTTGGGCATCCGTTCCATTGCTAAGGTTAACAATTCATTACTTGGAAAGTGGCTTTGGAGGATTGGGGAACCAACTCAAGGTTTGTGGCGTCAGATTCTTATCCAAAAATATAAGGTAGGGAATAATGGTTGGGATGTGCCAAGCAGAATATCTAATGCATCAAGCTTTTGGAAGTCTATTTTATCTGTTAAGGAGGACTTCATTCGGCAGATTCATTATAGGGTTCATGATGGGCACAAAATCAGTTTCTGGCTTGATGAATGGTGTGGGCAGAATGTGTTTTATACTCTTTTTCCTAACCTTTATTTGCTAGATAGAAGACAAAAAGGCTTTTGTTGCAGAAAATTCTCAGTTGTTGGGCGGCGCTGTAGTTTGGGACTTTTCTCCAATCCAAAGACTAGTCCAAAAACAACTCTTGTTCCCCTTGCCCACTCGAAACCTGACCTTCTTCATAAACGCATCCTTTGTAGCAAGAAAGCCCTTCCACAACCCAGAATAGTGGGGAGTTGGATCTTTTATAAGCCATTCATCCCTGGAGATGTCGTCTTTAGAAGTAATGACCTCCTTCCACAGCCCCTCGGTCTCATCTCCTAACCTCCATAACCATTTATCAAGAAGAGTTAAGTTTAACTTCTTTAGAGCTCTGATCCCCAAGGCTCCTGCCTTTTTTGTTTTACACACTTGGTACCACTTAAACAAGTGAAAACTTCTCTTCTCCTTGTCATGCCATAGAAAATCACGTTGCAACTTCTCAATTCGATTCATAACTTCCACTGGACATTTGAATAGAGACATGAAATAAATTGGAAGATTGGTCAAAGCAACTTTAATTAAAGTAATTCTCCCACCTAGCGACAAGTATTTAGCCTTCCATAAGGAGAGTTTCTTCTCCATCCTCTCCAACACCGGAGACCATAGGGAATTGGTGGTTGTCCCACCACAAAGAGGAAGGCCCAAACAAGTGGAAAGAAGCCGACTAGCCTTGCATCCAAAGACATTGGCCATCCTATTTAGTTGGTCTTCATTCACCTTTATACCAATCAGCTCACTCTTGAAGAAATTCACCTAGAGACCTAAAACAGCTTCAAAATACAGAAGAATAGCTTTGACATTACAAAGTTGATCCTCATCAACATTGCAGAAGAGAAGCGTATCATTAGCAAACTGGAGGTGGGAAACAATCAAATTTTCACTGGCTGGCCGAAACCTTAAAAAAGCTTAGCATTAACTCCCACATGCAACATACGACTCAGTTCTTCTCCAATAATGACAAATAAAGAGGGGGAGAGGGGATCCCCCGGGCGAAGACCTGTAAAAGCAGAAAAAAGCCTGTTGGAGATCAATTGATGAGGATTGAAAATTTTGCTGATCTCAAGCATTCCATGATCCATGCCCTCCATTTTACTCCAAAACCCATCTGTCTCATTAAGTATCGTAGAAAACCCCACTCCACCCTATCATACGCCTTCTCCCTATCCAGTTTATGATTGAGGCCGGACCCTTTCTCCGTTCTCCTGGAGTGGATGCATTCATTTGCAATTAGGACCACATCAAGTATTTGTCTACCACACAAATGCTCCTCGAGCCACCGAAATTAATTTAGGAAGAATTTTTTGCAACCTATTGTCTAATACCTTAGCCAACACTTTGCAAATTGAACTGATGAGACTAACAGGTCCAAAGTCTTTAATGATTTCAGCACCAACCTTCTTAGCTATTAAAACTATGAAAGAAGCTCCAATATGTTTAGAAAGTTTACCTTTCGCATGAAATTCCGTCAAAAAGTCCATAACAGCCACCTTAATGTCCTCCCAAAAGTGCTGGAAGAAAGTTAAGGGGATCCATCTGGCCCAGGGGCTTTATCTTCCCCCATATTGAACACAACTGCCCTCGACTCCTCTACCTCGAAAGGCTTTTCAAGCCAGTCTGCGTCAGATTCATCAATCAATATGAACTCCAAATTATCGAGAGTAGGGCGATCCCAGTCCTCTTTAGTGAAGAGGTCTTTATAAAAGGCTAATATGTGGTTTGAGATTTCCTCTGTCCTCTCTAATCTCCTATCACCATCTAGAAGTTTAGAGATTCTGTTCATCTGGTTCCTGTGGGAAGCAAAACTGTAAAAGAGTTTTGTATTCATGTCCCCCTCCTTTAGCCTTAGAGCTCCGGATCACTGCCCCCATTTAATTTCTTCTTCCCTTGCTTTACATTGAAATTTATCTTTAAGCTTCTGGTGAAGCTTGAAATCACTCTCTGATAGAGGTTCACTTTCTTCCTTAAGGGCCTGTTTGGATGTATGGTGAATTGAAGTATGGTGAGGTGAAGCATCAAATCAAGAGAGAATAAAATATAAGGTGTTATGATGGTGTTTTGTTTTTAGTTGTTTGGTGTGGACTCTTTTTGACTTTTTGTATAGAAAAGTGAAGTTTTTTTGTCTCTTAGTGGAGAAAGGAGGTTGCTTTTTTGACTTTTTTTGAAAAATTCAGAGGAAAATTTGAAATTGTGTACTTTTGATATGACCCTTTGTCATTTATTGTCTTGATTCACTTTACTTTACTTTAACTAGTTAATTGCCAAACACACCCTAAGAGTCAATCTCCTCGATACCCCGCAATAAATCAGCCATAGTAGCCTTCACCGACTTGACATTGGCTTTTATCCATCCCTTGATATTGCCTTTAAGCTTCCGAAGCTTGGACGTTAACTTGAACCCTGCCCAATCAAGGTTTGAGCCTCAATCTGAGAAACTCCAACTGAATTTTTAGTCGCACAGGCCTGATTTTGTGATTTCTTTGCAAAAATCAAAACATTTGCTTTATTTCTTTGAAATTTCAACTATAACTGAAAAAAAAAAAAATAGAAAACTGAGATACTATGTGTTTGATTTAATGTAAAAAAACTACTTTTCATGGGAGTTTCAGTTTCACAAGTTTTATCTAAGGGGATATATTGATAGATCCACACCCCCAAACCCAAAGACGCCACCAAATTGGCTTATTGGGAAACCAATGATGCTCAGGTCATCAGTTGGGTCCCAACTTCAATGTGGAATTGCTCTTAATAAGACTGCAAAAGGAATGTGGGAATACTTGAAAAGGGTCTACAACCTATGATGCCCAGATACTGTTGATAACCACTTACTCTAAAAGCTTAAGAGAGAACGGTGTAACAATGTATGAAAAGGTTACAACACCATCTCCTTCATGGGAATTACACCCTCCATGGGAGAATACAGGGGCTCCGCACTGGAATCACACCCTCCGTGGGAGAATACTAGGCACAACAGCCCAGGGGTTTCGAACAATCAATCTCCCGCCCTAATACCATGTTGACAACCATTTACTCTTAAAGCTTAAGCTGATATAGAATAGTGTAACAATGTATATCGATGTTACAACAGATAGTACATGGATACCGTAGGGGCATGCCATCGACAAGGCTGGAACACGCATTTTACACATAAAAAATGAAGTATCAGATACGATATAATAGGGCAATGAGTATAGGTTTGTCATCAATCAATGCAAGAAGTTCTGTAACTACTGCAAAAAAGTAGGACATAGATAGTTGAATGGCGGTGGAGAGCACAGAATAGAGCAAATCAGGCCTTTTATGTAGCAACGGATAAATCATCTTCCTATGCACCTGTGCACCAAAAACCTCATCAAGCTGCCACCGAGGTAGTAAAGCAAATGATTCAGTTAGCTTTTCTGCTCGTCTTACGTGTAAAAACCAAAACTATGCAATGTGGTTTGTTGATTCTAGAGCTTCCAATCATATGACTTTCTCCTCAGAACATCTTAAAAAACCCAACCATACTACGGAAATTTATAAATTCACACTGCTGATGGAGAATGTCTTCTTATTAAGGCCGTTGATGATATTCCTCATGCTTTACCTTTGAATCATGCCTTTTATACACCTCCTCTGGCTTTTAATCTTCTTTCTGTTGGACAATTTGCCAAGACTAATTGCAATGTCTCATTTTCTCATTTTGGTTGTATTGTGCAGGTTAGGATTCGGGGAAAGTGATTGGGAAAGGACCTAAATGCAGAAAATTTTTCCCTCTTAGCATATTGACTTCCCCCAACTTTCGTTGTTTTCTTCTTCTTCCAATAATGTCCGCCAATTATCACATAAACTTTGGGGCATTCTAATAACAAAAAAATTACTGATGCTAGATTCTGGTTTATTATTGAATAAATCTCATGTTCCTTCTTAAAATGTTTCTTTTTATTGTGCTAGGTGTAAAATGAGTAAGAGTACGATTCTTCCATCCCCCCACACTGACATCATCACAAATTGCTTTGATTGAATTCATACTGATGTATGGGGAATTGCTCTTACCATCTCACACTCACCATCATAAATACTTCGTCATCTTTATTGATGATTATAGACGTTACACATGAATTTATTTCTTGCATTCTAAATATGAAGTGTTTAGTGCTTTTAAATGATTTTTTATTTTGGAAATCAATTTCCCACATCTATCACAACCCTTCAATCAAAATTTGGAGGGAGGTATACTTCCTCCCATCAAAAATACTTCCAATGAATTCTAAGACTTCCTCCCATCAAAAGGAATTGATTGATTATCAGTGGATTTGTCCATATAATCCTCAACAGAATTGGGTTGTGAAAACAAAAGATTGGCAACCCTTTGATGTTACCCGAATCTTGCTCTGAATCCTCAGTTCCTACCTTTTTCTCAGTAGAATCAATTTCTACTGCAGTTCATCTCATTAATAGACTTTCCTCCCTAAAGCTTCAACATCAATCTCCATATTTAAGAATGTGAGGACAATGGACATCCTCCAGCTACAATCACCTTCATACATTTGGTTGTCTTTGTTTTGTTCATCTTCCTTCATCTAAAAGAAATAAATTGTCCGCTCAATCTACTAAATGTGCTTTTCTTGGCTATGCTCCATATCAAAAAGGGTTTATTGCTATGATCCTTCCATTCGACATATTCAAACTTTCCTAAATGCTGTTTTTGTTAAAAATAAGTTCTTTCAACACCATGATGCTTCCCTCCCCTCATCTTCAGATTCTTATATTCATGATTTCACCAACACCCTTTCACAAGATTTAAACCTCAGGTTTATATACGAAGAGGACATCATGAAGCACTTACAAAAGGGAACCCCAATCGTGGGCTGCCTCCCAACACCTAATCCAAGTCTTGATCCTCTTCTGCTTTGTAGGTCCATTTGACCCACTAGACCACCTAATCTTAATGGTTTTCCTGATGTCTCTCTGCTTGCTACATTGTCCTCGATTTTTATCCATAATTCATATTTGCAAGCTGTGAAGGAAAATTGTTGGCAGCAGGCTATACAAGAAGAATTGGATGAACTAAGAACAAATTATACCTAGGAATGGGATATGGGATCAAGGAGAGGACCATGCAGTTTTGAAAATCTAGGATACGGATATGGATGCAGTTGTCCTAATTTTTTCTTTAGATCACTTTTGAATGAATGAATTATCATTGTTTACATTCATTTCTAACATTTCTTATGTTGAGAAGTAAGAAAATTGAAAGAACGATATGAAATAACGGACTTGGTAAGTGTACGTGCCTGATAATTACGGACTTGATTTGGTGGGGTTT
Organism: Camphora micrantha; assembly: GCA_003546025.1. Classification (NCBI taxonomy): domain Eukaryota; kingdom Viridiplantae; phylum Streptophyta; class Magnoliopsida; order Laurales; family Lauraceae; genus Camphora; species Camphora micrantha. The sequence continues at coordinate 4,844,123 of QPKB01000011.1, read as the reverse complement.
GCCACAAAACTCTTGGGAAAGAAGACTTCAATGGCCTGAAAGAGGAGAGAGATGGGTTAGAGGCCTTGGCTGTGATCAGCCAAAGGCACTTCGACGCCTAAGTTAGTACAACTACTGAACAAAGGGTGAGGAAATGGAGGAGAGAGGACTCAGGATTTCTTGTCTTGCATACCTTTGCTTACTTTACCTCATACATATATATAGGTGTTGGTCACCTCAGACCCTTCCCTAGTGGGAGTTGGTGGGAGTATTGTCCCATCGGGCCATACATTTTCTCCTCAGTGGAGGTAGGTAGAGGTACTGTCCCATCGGACCATACCTTGATCTTCTGCATGATTGCTGATGTGATGGTCACATAAGGTCTATGTCTTATCTATATCCGGTGCCCATCTTATCTGTCAGTGCATAGCCGCAATCTCATTAATGCTGATTGACAATAGTGCCCACCTCGGTTGACCGAGCTGCTGGAGGTACTGAAATCAAGTACGGCCTGTGGATCCACCGCAGCACTGCTACCGAACTGAACATGCTTGGTACTCTTACCGAGCTGCATAGGAAGAGAGGTACTTTTACCGAGGCTGACCGAGCTCCAAGAGTTTCAAGATTAAGACAAGCCTAACTGGTACATTTGCCGGATTCTGTGCTCATGAAATAATCCCACACAGTAAGCATTATGTGTTAAGCTTTTACCCTAGAAGTATCAATGCAATCAGGTCAGATACAAGTGTCCTACAAGTGTCATATTGGTCCTACACAAATACATTGGGCTTGTATAAGTATCCGGGTACCATAAAATAACACTAAACCAAGCAAATGGGTTTACTCTGTTAAACTCAAATCGGATCAATCTTTAGATCAATAAATGGAATGATTAGTTACTTTTGGCAACCAACAAGAATATGATATCATTTAAGAGAAGTCCACTGTAACACCCAGACCCGCATTAATTACGTTTTATAGTTAATTAACCTAGATTAATAGATTAATGGATGTTTTGAATGTAATTGGGCTTGATTAGGTAGAATTAGATGGGTTTGACCATGGACTAGGTAGAATATGACTTTTGGAGTGTTTTTGGTCTATGTGTGGATTTAGATTTTTATGGGTTTTTAGTGCACTGCATAGAGCATTTCATAGTCTTTAATTTTCATGTTTTGACCCGAGTCATTCAGACCCAAACTGACCCAAATTCAGATTCACCTTGGCCCGAGTACTAGTAGGAAGCCCTTCTGTGACATTTTGACCCAAAATTTGGGTTTGCATGCAAAACCCAGAAAAACCCCCATTTTTAAACCCATCCCCAACGATTTTTCCTCTCCTCTTCTTCACTTCAGCTGAGACTCTTCTTCTCCTTCCCCTGTCTTTTATCTCTATCATCTTCTTAAACTAGTTGCTGCATGTGGGTTTTGGTGAAAGCATCTTCATCTTCTTCATCTTCTCCAATAAGGATTTCATCTTCTAAGCTCAAGCACTCCTCCATCTTTCCATCTTCTTGTTCTTTTGGTAAGCTCCTTCTCTATTAATCACTCCCTCTTGATTTCTTTTAGTCATAGAATGTTACAATTCGTGCATGCATCTTCTTCTCCCTCATTCCATTTCATTTCACCATTTTAGGTGCTTCTTGAGCTTGCACTTTTGGGGGTTTTGAGTTTGGAGAGCTTGGCTTTGCTAGGAGGGATTGATTTGAGTAGGATTCGAATTTTCGCACCAAGGCAAGTTAAACTCATATGATTGTATGCATGCTTCTTCATTTGATTCTATAAATGCTTCCTCATGTTAGATTACCCATTTCCTTGCTCAAAATGGATTTTTGTTCATGTTTTGATATAAGAAATGGATTGATCCCTGTTGATTTAATGTTGGGTTAATGATGATGTTATGAGCATGTTTGGCGGCTCATTTTGTGCATTAAATGGTGTTTGAAGGACTGGGAGAGGCAATGGTTGGCCTTGGAAGGGAGCAGGGAAGTTCAGAATTCGGGTGCAGAATTCTGGACTGCCCGCCCGAGCGCGTGATTGCCCGCTCGAGCGCGCATGACCTCTGGTTGGGTCCGCTCGAGCGCATGTTTGTCCACTCGAGCGCACCTAATGTATGACAATACTATGTCAACTTCCAACGGCCATATCTTTTTAACCGTACGTCCGTTTTTGGGGGTTCACATACCAACGGAAAGCTCTTGAAGAGTAGAATCCAATGGTCCCTACATATATTTGATTTGAAATTTAAGGAATAAGTGGATATTTGATTTTATATTAATCTTGGCAACCGGATTGTACCGCGAGCCAAGCGTTGAACTGTAGTATGTTAGATTGCTTTGGCCTGATAGTTGGACCTTAAGGATGGGTACCTTGAACCCTTTATCATGCCCAATGGACTTGTGATTTAAGTGGATGCGGCTTGAGCAACTGTGCACCCATAAGGGGCCTCGTGCTCTTCGAAATTGAGATCTGAACCAGATGTTTTATACTAAGGGATTCGGTGCCCAAATTAAGTCACGCCAAGGGTTCTTTTGTAGGCCGCTAAAACCGGAATCCTTAGTACTACACCGAGTTGGACGGTGAAGACCCCAAGCGGTCGCAAGACCGTAGGATTGGCTTGCTTTATATCTTGATTCCGTCTATGATTTATGTACATGCATTGCATTCCGTTCCAGTACTCTCGTATGACATGATCATACTTCTGTCTAATTATGTATATCTTGCTTATGTACCTATTTATATTACATATGTTTCCGCTTCTAATCAGTTACATCTTGATAAGTTCTTAATTATGTACCATGATATGATCTGTTCTGTATATGTTTTATTGCTTTGGTATATTCTATTCCACAAGTCGGCACCACTTGACTTCGACCCTATCTAAGTCGGAGCCGGCTAAGTGTGGGTTTAGTATATACTTCTGGCCCTCTGCAGATGGGATTATATTCTAAGGGTTGATCGGCACCCTAGGTCCACGATGGAGAGTTTTGGGCCATCTGTCTCCGAGTGGCACCACCCTATTTTGTTCTGTTCTGTTTCTGTTCTTACTTTACATTCGTGTTTACATGGTTAATTTGAGAAAATATAGCTAATGTGGATGTTCCATTTAGTTCTGCTATTGTGTATATCTGTCATCTATGATTCGTACGTCTCATGCTTATTCATGCTCAGATTTGCCTAGTGTTCATACTTGACCTCATGTGATTTATGTCTGTCTAACTAATGATTTATATCTGTTTATCTTGCTTAGCCTAATCTAATGGTGCTACACTTAGCGTTACACGTGAGGACCTCAATGCCATTGCCCCGGTCGCTGAGGAGGAACAAGAAACTCCCTAGTAATTAGCTGAGTGGACTTCTGATGATGTCCAGTAGACATCACTTGCATTGAGCATTCATGGACATCACTTAACCCTAAACTTATGGCCTGGATGGTCATGATGATTAGTTGTTTTAGATTTGCACTTTCTTTGGAATTGTAAGCCTTAATTAATACTTAGCTTCCGCTACTCTTTTCTTCGTTTTCTTTTCTTTAACCTTAACTTAAACTTAAGCATTCACTCTATGGAGTGTTTATACTCTTGATTATGATTCAAATATGACATGGTTGGTAAATATAAAGGGATGCCTGTTTGGTAAATTATACAAGTTCACATGGAATTGAAAGGTACCCCTAATGTGATGGATTTATTACCTCACACGTGAAATCCTGTGGGAATCCCATTCGTGGGGACATATTTTCAACGAGTTTGACTCGAATCCCCACGCGGGCGTACGTTGCGCCTCCTGATGGGTGAAATCTCGGGCTCAGGGCGTGACAACCTCCACACCATATGCAAAGATGACAAGCGTGCAAACCATTCTTCTTGTCGCGGTTTCACAATCATGGTCTCTTCTAAATGGATGTAAAAAATGTTTTTTTATATGGAGACCTAAATGAAGAGGTATATATGAAGGTTTCACGTGAGATCACTGGTACCGCAGAGGAGAATGTATGCTGACTTCGGTGATCTCTTTTTGGGCTGAAACAAGTTGAGAAATTCGGACAGACTCTCCATCGATCTAACTTCATATGGAGCAAAACTGATCCTTCCATGTTTCTTTGGCGCGCATCTTCCAGAATAATAGTCCTCCTCCTGATGTTTGTGGATGACATTCATCATTTCGGGGACTGACACTGATGGGACACGACAACGACAAGCTTCAATTCATGTTTCTTTTCATATGAAGGTTGGGGCAGCCTCACATATTTCATAGGTCTTGAAGTTTATACATCCAAACAAGGTATTTTTATAAACCAGCATAAGTACACTAAGGATCTTACTGCCTTGGCTTGCTCAGAAAATTCTACACCTGTAGATACTTCTTTTGAAGTCAATGTCAAATATCGCAAAGATAATGGTGGAATTCTTACTGATCCCACAATCGATAGAAGATTAGTTGGGAGTCCCATCTACTTGATAATTACACAACCAGCCACCTCCTCTGCAATTAACTTTTTTTTCTTTTTTTTATAACCCAGGGTTTCTCCCGCCCAACCCAACCTAGGAGCTTTTGGCCCTGAGCCCGAGGGACACTCGATTATGGATAGCCGAGAACTAATCCCTAGGGACACATGCAAACCCTCCTATCTACATGCACCGGGTAAAACTATGGAAGGTGGCCAACGGAGGTAGGTGTCGAACACAAGACCTCTCCACTTCCTGAGGCGCAGAGTCCTTGACCAATCTCTGCAATTAACTTGGTGAGTTAGTTCATGACTAACCCTTGGTGCCTTCATTTGGTAGCAGTAAATGCATTATTCGTTAATCTACTTGGTCTTTTAAGTGTGGGAAATTCTTTCCTACAAGATCATCTCTTCATCACAGCTTACAACAATGCCAATTGGGCTGGTTGTTTGGACACTGGTCAATCCACAACCGGATGGTGCATGTATCTTGGCAATGCACTTATGCCATGGAAGAGTAAGAAACAAAAGCAGGTATCTAGATCTTTTAATTCCATGGAAGAAAAATATTGGGTCATGTTATCTTCTCATTCAGAAATTCTTTGGCTTCGAAAAGTATTATCTGAACTGGGTTTCCTTCAAAATAATCTCACTCCTCTTCATGCTAACAATACTAGCTCAATACGTATTACAATGAATCCTATCTTCCATGAGAGAACCAAACAAATCAAAGTTGATTGTCACTCAATCCGAGAAGCTTATGATGATCACACTATTACTTTTCCTTATGTGTCTATGGACCTTCATATTTCATATATATTCACCAAGGCCTTGACAAAGAATCATCATCAATTCTACATAGATAAATTGCTGCCAGTGGACTCCCGGCATCAATGTGAGAGAAGAGAAGGGTGGGGTGGGGGGTATTAGAGTAAACTATACGTGGAGCCCCCGAGGACCATTGAATACATTCTACTATTTGATAGATCTATATTGTATTTATTTTTACTATAGACAAGTTGTAGTTGCCCCAATTATGTGGATTATGAATGTAATCACCCTAATTAAACAGGATATAATTGTTGTAAATTTGTAATCATTCCATAAATGAGATATTCAAAGATATAAAGGGAGACATCCTCCATAAGGAACAACGCCGAATTTCATTCCAAAAGAATTCTCTCTTTCTCTCCTCTTATTTTTTTCTACCCTGAAAACACACAGTCAAAGCCCTTTTTTGTCACCTCGCTCTCTCTCTCTTATCCCTTGCAAATCAAAAGCCCTTTTTTTCTGATTTTCTACCATTTGGAAAGTGAAATGGGGAAATAAAGAGGGAAAGAAGGGGTTTTTATACTTTCAGCCAAATTTTTTAAAATGTCGGCCAAGATTACAGATGTTTTGGGGGATTTTTGGTGATACAAGACCAATAAGTTGTAAAATATTTGTTCGGTCTTGGCCAATACGTACAAGTATCTGCCGATATATTAAACTATGGCTCCATTACAGTCTCATCTACCGAACAAACATAAAACAAAGATTTTCATGCATCACAGAATCACCCAGTGAGGCAGTGACAACAACAGCAACCATTGTAACAGATCACACTCAATCAAGAACAACAGTTTTGAACAAGAACTCCATGAATGCATAGAAATAAAGGAAAAGAAACACAAACCACAAAGTAAAGTTATACAGGTAAGAACAAAACTGTAGTTAGTAATTAAAAAGAGATGGCAGCTTTAAGGGGCAAACAATATGACTCAGCCCAAAATTGGAGAAGGTTATATATCTACATACAGAGTGTGCAGAAATCTTTAAGGCAACTTTATTTGCTTCCAAGTCATAAACATAGATATCACTGTAATCAGTTCCAGCTACAAGCTCTCGACCATCAGATGAGAATTTCACAGAAAAGATCCCAAATTTACCATCATCATCATTAGTAGAAAAATCCAGACAATCATGAATTTCCTGCATACCAAATACTTCGAGATGTGAAGCAATTCTCATGTTAGAGTAAAGGACATATGCCTGAGATCTTATTCAAAAGCAGCAACTGAAAGAGATTAAAGAAATAAAAATAAGAAATGCATAACTATAATTTGTCCCAGAGAATTAAATTAAGAGCACATAGCTGGAAATGCTTACTACTAATTTTCTAGTTAAATAAAGGAAAATAAAAAATAAGCAGTGTGTTTATTGAAAAAAGGTAAAGTCTCCATGATGCAGGTTAAAGGTGTTGGAGAACTTAAGTTGGCAAGTGGACCCCACAAACTTCATTAGGATCTGCATGTCAGTTGAACAAAGGGGTTTTTTATCTGTGTCAATAAGTCGAGGAACCACCCGACTATGTTGTTTTTTTCTCTCTACTCTACATCTTTGGGTCATTTAAGAGTCCTAGTTATAATGGGAAGTTGTATTAACGATTTTTGTTGTGTAGAGATTCAGGTGTAAGATTCCAAATCACATTAGGAAGTTAGTAAGGAAGATAACTATTTTATTTTCAAAAACGAAAATAAGGGGACTGGTCAAGAATTACTGAGTAGGATTTCTACACGTGGAATGTGCACAAAACCCAAAGTTATAACATAATAAATAAATGAATAATATTTTTTCCTTTGAATGAAGCTTTGAACAGTACAGAATTAAAGTGTCTACTCACACAAACAGCCCTTTAAAGCAATTTGTAACTGCAGTAACTGTAGAACAATGCAGCAGTAGTTAAAGAGAATGAAATGGAATTTGAACAGTAGAGAATTATGACAACTTCAGCAGAGCCAGAAATCTGGAATCCTAACACAGTGGATTAGGACTGAGTACAGAATCAAGAAAATTTGCACTCCACAGTGCAGAAATAGATTCACACACAAAAACATTTTTGAAAACTTATCAAAAGAAATCTGGAATGAGATCACACTGGTATTTATAGGATTTTCCCTTCTAATTCTTAAGCCCAATCAACTTGCTATTTTGAAACTTCCTATTCCAAACAACTCTCTTAATAAGAGAGCCAACAAACTCATGGTTGAGTGGTATTGGCAGTTGGCACCTTAGTATCATCACTCACGTACCCAGGGATCGATCCCTGGGTCTCCAAGTCAATGCATCACTCCTGACCAGTAGCCCAACTAAGCAAAAAATAAATAATAAAATAAGACAACAGGGATTCTTTCAGCAATAGCTAATTACTTTTCAGAAATCAAAACATTGAAATTAATCAAGAAATATAAGTGGGATTTAGGACTCTAAAGCTAAGTTCCTACACAACTCAGCCAGACCCCACAAGTCCACGTCTGGGCCTGCTAGGCCTGGCATTAAGCTGGTTGGGCCTGGAGTAAGGTCTGTAAGGCTTGGGCCTACCCAGCTAGGCCTGAAGGGCTTGGACTCAGCTCGGCAGTGTCTTATCAGCCTGGCTGGATTCGTTAGGCCTGGGCCTGGTGGGCCTGACACTGGCATGGCACATTGGCCAACAACAACAAATTTAGTGCTCACTACATATCTACATTTCATTCATTCCCAATTTGCACCAACTTGATTCAAATGAGGTTCAGTAAAACGCAACGTGATCTACTCACTACATGTGATAGAGGTAACTGCTGAAAACAAGTGAAATCTAGGGGGTTGCATGCACAGAAGGAATGCCTTGGAAACGGTATGGAAAGAGGTGCTTGGGTCTGGGAAGGAACATGTTTGGTGCAGATCCCTCTCAGAGATGAAAGCAGGATCTGGCACCTATTTTTCCGCAATGAGATGGAAAGCGGGGATATAATGTCGAGTGTAGGACTTGAAGTACCGCAGAAAAAGAAACGAGTTTTCTTCTTCCGCAGCGCATGCACAAACGCACCCCTAATGCGATCCAGTAAGATCTGACAAGGAAAATTGACTTGGTAAGCCAAAAAAAGACCAAGCCTTCCAGTCTCAAAAGATTATAACCAAGCCTTCTAGTCTCTAAAGATTATATGAGAGCATTAAGTTATTGATAAAACTAAATAAATAAAGGTTCATGATACCCTGCAATAACTACAACTTGGTTCCTGCATGTGTGGCACTCTACTAATGGCATGGCAGATACTTTGGCCAAATATGGGGTGTTTAGGGAGTCTTCGTTGTTTGATCGTATTGCATGAGTTTTTTATTTTCTTTTTGGTTTTGTTGTGTTCCTATTTCATTTCAAATTCCATTTCATTCTCTTTTTATAACCTCATTGCCTTTTCAAATTCCATTTCAAATTCCATTTCATTCTCTTTTATAACCTCATTGCCTTTTCATTGATTGACTCTTAATTATTCTTTTGTTTTCCCCTTTCTAATTAATATAATTTACCTATTACCCATCCAAAAAAAATCTAGAACTTAGCTCCAAGCCCAAGTAGGGAATGGTCAAGGTTGTAGTGGACCCAACTTGGTTGCGCAAAAAGTCATGATATCCATATAAGAAACCATGTATCAACTCAAAAGCTTAAGCTGATTGGTGGAAGGCCCAAACAGGTATATGAAGCCCTGTCCAATTCAGGACTTAGGCGATGTGGGATGTGAGACTTCCCAACACTCCCCCTCACATGCAAGCCCAACGGATTTCGTGGATGAGCCTACCACATGGGCTACACAAGAACGACGGGATTGGAACCCGCTCTGATACCATATAAGATACCATATAAGAAACTATGTGCCAACCTAAAAGCTTAAGCTGATAGGTGGAAGGCCCAAATAGGTATATGAAGCCCTCTCCAACTTAGGACTTAGGCAATGTGGGACGTGGGACTTCCCAACAATCCAGAGTCTGTCAAGATAGTGGAGACCATAGGCATTGTAGTCCCACATGCAATCCTATTTGTAATGATAAGTGTCAACACTAATCATAGGAGATATAGTTGTAATTAGATTGATCAATTAGATTACTTTCCCGTAATTACATTTAGATAGCAGAACTGATATTTGTAATGATTTTTTGGGCCCTGAATGGCCTTGATTTAGCCTAATTGGATTCTCTCGAATCCCTATATATTTATCTGTGAACCACAATGTGGTAAGACAATCTCTCTCTCTCTCTCTCTCTCTACTCAATTGCCTCCAAACTCTCTCTTTACTCAATTGCTTCAGCTAAAATGACATCAGAGCATAGGCTCCTCATTTCCCTCTCCTCTTTTTCAAAGGTCTTGACTTCATCAGAAACGGATCTTTGTATCTCCTAGGAATATTCCGAAGACAGGAATACAACATCGACTCTGTTCGGCCGATTCAGCATTACCAAGCTTCTGGATCTGACAGTGGACCCCACCTATTCTGATCATTTTTTTGCTGAATCCGGGTGGATCGATCTTTAGATTTGTTACCAAATGATGCAGAGCAGGTACCAGATGTGGGGCATGTAGAGATGAAGAGGCTAGAGATGAAGGGTTTAGGTCAGGCTTCCGCCTGAAAATTGGCCTCACACCAAACTCCCCATCGTGGGCAAGAAAGAAGAGAAAACTCGGGAAACCCCAAAATCACTCGATTTTTTTTCATTAATCATTGTCCGAAGCCAAATGAGGCATTATAATATCTAAATAGATAAAAGACTAACCCTAAAACTAATCTCAACTATCTAACAACCCTACGGTTGAGATTAAAACATCTCAACTTAGATAATTAAAAGACATAAAACATTAAAATAATTCTAAATAGGATTAACGATAGGTAGCTGGGCCCAAAGGCGGGTCAACCCATGGAGACCACGGGTCTGTCTTGCATCACTCTGTAATGCTTCTTTAGCCTCTACCTTTTCATCCATGGGTGTATCTAGTCAGTCCTCTCATATAACTCTCTTTATTTTGTTTTCACTTTTTCCTTCATGGTTCGTTGATTCAGGTGCTTCAAATCATATTTCAATCAAGTAAAACCTAAGTGATTGGTTCCTTATGCTAGACATGAACAAACTACTCTGTCCCTCTCTAACATAGGGTCCATTGGAGTCATTACACTTCAGAATCAATCTCTTACACTTTCTACTCTCTATTTCGTTTCCCACTTGTTTGCGAATTTAATATTTATCAATCAATTAGAAGATAATGGCTATTCAGTAATTTCCTCTTCCTCCGATTGTGTAATACAGGAACGGCAGATTAGGAAGGTCATTGAGACTGGGCGTGGTTGAAACTATAGATTTGTTTGGATCTAGGATTTTAACTAAGTGGGTCTATGAAATCCCAAAGAGAAAGAAAGAAAAGAAAAGAGAGAAAGAAAAGAAATTGAGGAGAAAGAAAGAACAGTTGAAGCATAGGGATTGGGAAACCATTTCTATTTTATTATTTCTCTACTTTTTACAATTTACAAAAAAGCCCCGCTAAGTTTATGACAATTATATCAAGGTCCCTGACATATTGTAATTACATATAAGCCCTATTCTCTGACTTAAAAGTTAAAACCCAAAACCTCCCCACCCAAAAAAAAAAAACCCAGTGCATATACGTTTACAAGCCCAGCTTGGACAAAAAATTATGGAATTTAACCCTTTCCACTGCCTTGGTAAGAAAGTCTGCAACCTGATTTTCAATATTAACATATACCAGCAACATGTTCCTTGTCAACTTTTCTCTTATGAAATGACAGTCAACTTCCACATGTTTTGTTTTTTTCATTTGATCATCTTGCTTGAAACCTAACTCTTCCTCTAGTTCTGCTCCTGAGCACAACTTCCCTGACATAAACTAGGTCTCTTCCCACACCTTGTCGTAGGTCCAATCCTATTCCCTTTTAATTGTGTACATAATATTAGGATCATTGATGGAGTAAGAAGATGGAACTGATGCACAGAATCCTGTCAAGCCAAAGCTTGGCAGTTATCAGGGAATCAGTGCCAAAGGATTGAATTCTTAGATGCAGTCAAAAGAAATCTGAAAACTACTTAAACTCTATTGAATATTGAGTGAATGAATGAATAGACATTACACACCTTTTCATAAAGGAGGAATGATCAACCAAAGCAACATGGGAAATCATCCAACATAAAACACCTTGTACGATTCCTATTCTAGGCTAATTTTCCAATAGGAACTAGTTACAATTCTTTCCGAATAAAAATAAAAAATGCACCTACTGAAGTAGGACTCTTTTACTTCCTAAAATATCAAATCTTCAATTTCCTAATTCATAACCTTATAAACACAAGTGGACCTCTTTTATGGCATGTGATAAAAAAAATTAACAAAGTGGACCCTACTTGTTTCACATGCCCATGTGGCCTCATGGAGGGTCATGGACCTACCGGGCTTTCTGCCTCTTATAGTACTTGGTGTGAATATCAAAGGAAAACAGAAAAAGAAATGTGGAAAACTGATAACAGTATTTACACTTGAGTTTGGATATGGATTTTGGTAAATTCAAAAGAGGAAATATCCTTGTAAATGTGTCAACAAGGGTTAGTTCCATCTACAGACTACAAGATTACAAGGCCTTCATAATATATTAAGACATTGCAAGGAAATTACAATAGTCCAATGACTGCAGGGAAAAATGTTCCTGCTTCTTGTGTTGCTTCAAGATGTGCAGAAAATCAGGATCATATGAATCTCAAAATGGGATGGCAGCTAATTCATGAGGAGAAGGGGTAGTGAGCGTAAAGGGTTTATAAAATCTTTCTCTTATTTTTTTTTTCTTTTCGGGAAGAGGATGGGGAGAGAGAGAGAGAGAGAGAGAGGAGGGGGGCAACTGGATCCCACAAGCCAAGTCGTTCCATGCTTAGGGACATGTGGCCAATATATACATGTGTATAGGAGAATCTTCTCTTGAGCAACACTATGTGGCAACTTGCATGGATAAGAATTAAGAACCTTGTGTGGCCCACGCGTGATCTTATCCCCTTGCACATCAGTACCCTCCAACTTATCAAATTGCCAGTAAACCTAATTTGACACTCATCAAGCATGCCATCACCACTGGATCTCACCAATTTATTTTTCCTAACCATTGATATTGGTGGACGATTTTCTCCTGCGCACATGCGCATTGCACATCAATGTCAGTCGTCACGCAGCACCCAATGAAATTCAGGGGGGGTCCCGCCTTTTGGTGACGGTTTGGATGCACGCTCACACAGGAGCACATGGACAAGAGAAAATCCCCCTGATATTGGGACCCATATGTCCATCAAAATCCTTAGCATTTGAGATTTGGTGGGTGCCTTGTAGTCGTAGAGGTACTCATGGACGGACCATCCAAAGTCTTAGCCACATTGGGCTGGATTCGGGGCCTCGGGCTCTATGTTTAGATTCATAGGCCGCACGAGGTTAATTTCCTGGCCTGATTATTAAATGAGCCAGGCCTAGGTCAACATATTAAACACAAGAGATGAAAATATTTGAAATGGGGATTGGTATGAAACTAAGAATATTAGGAATGATGGAAAATGGGCCAGGATTGGATAAGCTTGTCCACGCCTGACTCAGCCCATGAACACTCCTATTCACAGGGGGGCTCCACTAAAATGTCACCCAGGATGCCCATGGGCAATTCGCTTAGGAGATCTAGGCTAAATACACACACACTCACTTCTAAATTTAAACAAGAGAGGAAGAATCTATACATTGATGTTTGCATATGACTCTGTTGAAGCACTTCTCACATTAACAATGTGAACGGTAGGTGATAAACTGGAATACACCTGCAACTCGAAATAATAAAGTGGAGAGGAAATGTTAAAAGAACAGTTGTAGTGTATCAACCTATGTTAAAAGAACAGCTGTAGATAGGAACAGCTGTAGTGTATTCATGGACAAAATGTCAACTCTAAAAGTGGAGGAAACTTACAAGATACCGTTGGTCTGGGGAAAGAGATGTGTCGGTAATTGTCCATCGCAAGCTCCTGGCAATGATGTCCTTCTGAAGTTTCCAGCCATTGTCAACATTGTATATCCTAATGTGACTACCCTGTTTAAAACAAATACAAAGAAGCTTTGAATCATCAGCATGTTTGAATTGTGACAGATAGGTCCTTTCATCCCCTTCTTTTCCAAAATCGAGTGTGAAGTACCTGAAAACCAGCAACAAAAAGTGTCCCATCAGGAGAGAACTGGGAGACATATGCTTTGCTGTTCATCTCATCCACAAGCGATGGACCATGGACAGGCAGGTATCTGCTGAGAACATGGCAACTATCTGCTTTAGAGAACCTCCCCTTTCCTGAATAATTAGCTTCTCTTGCTGACAACATTAACACTGTCGAGATAGGCATGTTTTTCTGCTTAGAGAGAGTGACCTTGCAGATCATTTCACTGGGTGCCGACCTAAACTTAGTTTGATGAGCAATTTCATGATCAAGAGAAGATAATTGTTGATGATGTCTTTGAATAGGAGTCTGATGTTCACCAGGTATATCAGAATCTATTTCCAGTCTACTCATTGCATAATCCATAAAATCACTTGACAGATCTCAAAGCCCTTATCTGCATATAAATTTAGCCAAGAAAAGCTCCACCAAGATGGACGAATGATGGAGCAGTAATGTCAAGTCTTCTATTTATCGGTAACCAGTGGAACCCAAACATGCAATCCTGTCAACACTTTGTCCAAGGGAGAAGATAGTCGTCACATTGTAAAGTCCCAAATAACTCAAAACTGCTCATCACCTTTGCAAGGACATCAAAAGATAGTTAGTGATGTGTGTACAAATGTATACACATGCATACATATGTATATAAGTACATAACATATACATACATACATATATTAAATATATATACATAGAGAGAGAGAAGGAGCAGTATCAGTTGAGCATGGTTCATTTTAGTTATGGTGCGCTTAGATTTTAAAGACCCATCTAGAACATGCCATTTTGCAGTAGTAGTGTGGAATAGCTTTTTTAAAACAATTCTCCAGTGTCAGACACACAGGAAGGAGAGAATAGAAATGAAAGAAGATGTTGTGACACCAGAGCTAAAAAAATGCTGAGGAGTGGAGGGAAGGAATAGAAAACAAAGAAGATGTTGTAACACGTACTTTTTTTAAAATAATGCTCAAGTGTCACACACATGTGAGCACACAGAAACAAACCGAGAGAGAGAGAGAGAGAGAGAGAGAGAGAGAGAGAGAGAGAGAGAGAGAGAGAGAGAGAGAGAGAGAGAGAGAGAGAGGAAAAGTGATATTAAAAAAAAAAAAGATGTGATACTGGAGCATTGTTTTAAAAATCAGTTAGAGTTCAAACACCCCTTCCTCTCATACATATATTTATATTTAGTGAGTCCAATGACTATTGGCTGAACCAACAAATACCAACTGGACTGTACTCGGCCAAATCTTAGGGTCTTTTTACCAAGCAAGTGGGTTTCTTTTCCCATTAAGAAAGGTGGGAGATATTAGAGAGAGGAGAGTCAAAATTATCTTCACCAAGTTCCAACAAAACAAAGACTAAAGCTCCAGTTATGATGGACATGGATGACAATTCACAACCTTGTGCAGAGCATAATGAGAACAATGAACTCTAAATCCCATTCATAATGGTGAATTGAGCCCAAGGATTGCGATTGGGGACAGATACATGAAGCATCAGACGAATATCATAATCCTAGCAGCCACACGTCAAGCCAGTGGTTTCAATGCTAGTGGACTCTTAAGTAAGAACATGGATCATACTCTGGATATTAGTATGGGTATGGCAGATCCAAGAGAGTGCAAGCCATCTTATGACAACTCATATTAGTTGCGTCAGTCGTATAGCCATAGGAATGCATATCTGCTGTATCACTACCACACTGGAGAAACAACAGCAACCGTTATATGATTATGGGTTGTCCCTATGGAGACGAGAAGAGAAGGAGATTCTTTGACTTTTCCTTCCTGTATGGATATGGGACCAAAAGACCGCCATGTAGAGACAAGAATGATTATGATGATGGTGGACTATATCCCACATAACAAAACTTTGATGTTTATCAAGTGATGTCCATTTCCATCGAATGTTAGGTATTGGTTGATGCTGAATTAATAGTGTTGATTGATTTGAAAAGATGGATATGACTTATGAACTTAAAAGTTAGGCATATTTGTTTAACTGCAGTTATTTTGTTACTAAATATCAAAAGAAAAAATGAACCTCAAAACTAATCTAGCTGCCTATAACTTCTTCGATTCATCAAACAAAAATAATTAAAACATGCCAATTATACTTTTAAAGGACATTTTTTCTATTTAATTAAGGTTTTTTATGATTTTTTTACATATGTAAGCTTCTACTAGGGCCTTGGGTTGGGTGTGACTTAGCCCGACTCAGCATACAAATTGGCTCACAAGCAACCAAGTCATACCCCGAGCCATTGTTATTAAACCCTATGCAAAAGAGAGTTCCATGGTTCAAAATATCAATTGATACATATCGGTTTTCTGCCATGGCCGATACTATAAATTGAAACTATCAATTGATAGCTTTGTATCGTCCACAATTGGTCAATAATTCACAATACAGCCGATAGTCTAGGTTTTTTTTTTTTCTTTTTCTTTTCTTTTTTCTTTTCTTTTTTTCTATTTTTTTTTTAAGTTTGCGTCGACTTGGTGTATATAGTGAATAGGACAAATAGCTCCTCAAATCTATGTGATTTTCGTCAATAAAAACTATATATGTCTCATTTTTAGCTAGCTACTCATTACTTCAATTTTTAGGCATACCTGCATCTACAAGATACGATATTGGCACTAGTGTTGGATGCAACACAAATACCTGTAGGCTACAATTTAGGGCAAGGAGGTTGATGGCCCACCAAGGGGAAGGGGTAGGCCGAAGAGGGCGTGGATGAAGGTAGTAAAAATAGATCTGAAGCAATGCAACTTATTTGGGGATTTGGCTCGGGATGGATCGGAATGGAGAAATAAAATTCATGTAGCCGTCCTCAACATAGTTGGGACAAGGTTTCGATGATGATGACGATGATAATGATGATGTTCTCCTATGAGCAATTCGAAGTGCATTCCAGCAATGTGGGGCCCACCTTTCATCAATGCAGCGCTTTTGATAACTCTTCTGGGCTAGGCTAATCCGGTGGGGCTGATTTTTGGATCCCACTTATTCATGAGGATACCTTTCCATCTACCCTTCTCCCATTGATTAACGTGCATCTAAGCAAGCCCCACAAGCTGGACTCCACATGAGTTATATGCAGTCTGAAGCATATCCTGCTATACTCAGTCCATTGTAGTATAAGTCCAATTAGTTTCTTACTTCTTCAACAAAGAATTAAAATGTTTGGCAGGATGTGAATAGTGGAAAATTGCTTAGTCCAGAAATGTTCTCAAGGCATTAAACAATTGAACCATTTGGATTACAAATATGGGGCCCCATAAGAACCAATAAAAATAAGAGTGGTTGATAGGATTTCATCCTATGACCAATTGCATACCCAAATGCAAACACCATGTAAACTGTATTGTACTGGCGCCTTTTTGCCCGTGGGAGATGTGAAACTGAGTTTCACAACTATTACAACTTATTAGGCCATTTTCACACCCCACAAACAAATGGTGATGATGCATAACCACTACACACGTGAACCATTTACATATGTAAATCACTACAAAATCACAAAATGCAATTTCATTCCATCTAATTAGGACTTGAAACAAAACCAATTCCAATAACATCAACAAACAACAAAATATCATTCCTAACTAGAACCAATCAAAATCATTCACTTAATAGAAACCAACTTCATTAGTACTTGAAACAAAATCAATTGTAACAACCTCAAGAAACCCAAAACCATTCCTTTATAAACCTCCATTTCAACTAAATCATCCAAAACAAAACCATTTTCGAACCCACACAAACACATACATCAGCCCCAAACTCATAACAAAAGCTGCAAACTCACAATCTCACTTAGAAAAACTCGAAAACTTCACGAGATACCGACTTGTGGATGGAGATTTTTAAATAACAGGAAGAGTTAGAAGGGATTCTACCAACATGTACATGGACGAATGATCAACAGATAATGATAGAATAGAAACCTTTGGAAGATATGGAAAAACGGGAGAGATTCCGTAGTTTGGTAGCGTCGAGATTTCCCCCTTTTTTTTTTTTTTTTTCTCGTTTCGGCGTTTCGGTGTGAAGGAAAGAAGACGCTTGGGTAGCTGCTTCATCTGTGTCTGACTTTGGGAAGTGAGACGGGTTTTTGTTTGGGAAGAAGAAGGGAGATTTTCAATAAAGTATAAGGTTTTTTTGTTCATTTTCAAAAAGGGACGCAAAGATTTGAATATTTTAAGGGAGCTGCTATATGTAAATCTTTCTTTACTCCTTGCACTGTTGACTATGGGACCCCTGTGCGATATTTCCAAAATATCCTATGTCCCCTCTTTCACCTCCCTCCCTCTCTTTGTCTCTCTCCGTCTCCTTCTCCATGTCTCTCTCATTATCCCTCCTTCACCTTCTCATGTCTCTCTCACTCTCCCTGCTTCTCTCTCCTTGTCATTCTCCATGTCTCTATCCCTCTCGCCATCCAACTCTGCCTAGCGCCCACTACTGTCCGCACCATCTCCCTTTCCCTGTCTGTCTCTCCCTCTCACGTTTGACCACGTTCAACCACACAGGGCAGAGCAAATGAGAGAGACGGGAGAAAGAGAAGGAGAAGGGGAAGGAGGGAGACAGAGAGGGAGAGGACGGGCGAAGGTGAGAGACTGGGGCTGCGCATAGAGCAAGGAAAAGGAGGGGACGAGGGTATTTTGGGAATGTCCCATAGGAGTCCTATGGTCGGCTCTACAAGGAGCAAAGAGAGATGTGCATATAGCAGTTCCATATTTTATAATATTTACATAAAAGTTTTCCACAACTATTTTCTTTTTTTAAAATAACAAAACTATCGTTCCCTTCCCTTGTGAGAAGTTTCTTTGTTGTGGTTAATTCTCAAAAAAATGTAAATGAAGATTTGAATATTTAAAAAACCTATCTATATTTTTCGCGATTCTTTCAATCAAGTCCTCTCCCTGGAAAAAAAAAATGAGAAATGACAAAATTATCATCCCCTCAATCCTTCCCAATACTAGTTATTTTGATTATGATGATTATGAATATTTAATGAAGCTAAATTTTTAGTCATTTAAAATCTCATTATTTTTAATCGTCCATACATAAAAGGTAGCTAAAGTGGGCCCCACTGGGTGATTTGGGTTGGACTTAATCATTTCTCTTAAATATTTATTGAAGAAAACATTTTGAAAAATGATATGAAGTTATTTTTGTCATTTATCCTAACTTTTTTTTTTTTATTGACAGAATTTCATTGAAAATTTTGTGGAAAGATTCTGTACTTTTTTTAAGTATTCAAATCTTCATATACCTTTTTTTAAATGAGCCAAAAGCTTTATATACATTTTTGAAATTTTACTTCTTTTATGAAATACTTTTATTTTTATTTTCCACGTGTGGGGCCCAGGTTGATGACGACGGTTCGCATAGAGTGAATAGTTGACCACGCGTTCTTCTTTTACCATGTGGGGCCCACCTGGATGTGGGCCGATAGAGAATATCATCATCAAATCTTCAACATTCAGCCACGTGTGGTAAGAACAGTTTCTGCAGAGAAAATAACAAAGAGGTGCCAAAACCTGGCCTGACCCGCATTTGACCCGCAGAACCTAACTCGTATCTAATGCAGAAGGGTCACGGGTCATGACGGATTCAGGATTTTCATTTGAATGATGCGGGCAATAGCCAAGTTAAGAAATTAAATAATAAAACATAATTTTTAAGATACAATATAGTTTAAAAAAAATTTAAATCCGACGCACCCGCATCGTGGCACCTGGGTCTGCCAGTGGGTCAAGTGAATCTGACCCACACAGGGTCGGGTTAAGATTGACCTGCATAACATAGTTTATTGGAAGTTGGAACCACTGAGGTGATAACTTGTAAACTACAGTGATAAAATATTGTAAATGCCCCATCGCTTGACAGTTCTTGCTCAATGCTCAAGTATGGTTCCTGTGAGAAGATGTGTGGGACGAGTAGAAATCCAGTGTGGAGCAAACATATTCAAAATCTAAACCATTCATATTGAACATCTTTCTGTTTTATAGGATTTGGCTCAATTTTGTTTCAGTATGAGATTGATCAACTATAAGATTGAGTATGTTTTAAACAAATGAACAAAATATGAAAAGTTTGTTTTGATTTATAAATTATCATTATATGACCAATCTTGTGCTTGGAGGATATTCTGTTGATAAAAGATTATAGCATTCGAAATTAAAGGTTTTAGTTTTTTTTTTTTTAATACGTGGGACGACGTTATAGGTTTTTACTTGTCCCACTTTTTTATGTCGTGAGTGAGGGCTTCAAGGGCCTGTTTCTTTATCAGAATTCCAAAAATTCATACTTGGAGAATTTCAAATTCTCCAAAAGCTATATCGTCTTTAAGGTGGAATTCTAAATATCTCCTCTTGATGGAGCATTTGAAATTTAGCAAAATATATAAAGAGTTAAATTTCAAGAATTCTAAAAACGTAATTTAAGACATTTTAGGTGCAAAACAAACGTGGCATTTCAAAAGTCAAGGGATAAGGCATCACATCATATAAAAAAAAAAAAAAAAAAAAACCCAACATGTCAAATTATTATTAGAAATTATAGAAAATATACAAGCACTAAGGGCATATTTGACACTTAACTAGTTAAAGTAAAGTGAAGTGAATGTAAACAATAAATGACAAGGGGTCATAAAAAATAGTATAAAATTTCAAAATTCCCTCCGAATTTTTTAAAAAAAAGTAAAAAAAAGTGACATCATTTATCCACTAAAAGGTAAAAAAAAAAACTCCACTTTTTTATATAAAAAGTCAAAAAGATTATATACCAAATAACTAAAAACAAAATACCATTATAACACCTTATATTTTATTCTCTCTTGATTTGATACTTCACATCACCATACTTTAATTCACCATACATCGAAACAGGCTCTAAAAGGTTTTTATCCAACCCAAATTTCCAAGGGCCAGGAAAACCCGACCCGTATAGAACACGGGTCGGGTTAGGCGGGTCCCTTCTTCTTCTTCTACAAGTTTCATATATTGTTTAAAGACGCAAAAATCCGCGCCTCACTTCACTCCTTCTCTCTCTTTTCTATCATCGATGGGTAGATACCGGAGCCTTAGCCGGAGCTACAGTCCCCGGCGCAGCTACAGCCCGCGGCGCAGCCCTAGCCCTCCGTCGCGGAGGAAGCGATACGACCACCCTCGCGACCGGTATCGAGGCGGCAGAGGTCTCGGAGACCGCCGCTCCGCTCCTTCCGGCCTCCTCGTCCGCAACATCCCTCTCGACGCCAGGCCTGTTCTCCTTCTCTCGATTTCTAGGGTTAGGGTTTCTTATAGTTTGCGTTTTGATTGCAGTGTCGTCTACAATTCAGGGTTTTGTAACTGCTTTATTCTTTATCTGCTTTGTTTCATTTCTAGGGTTAGGGTTTTTGTATGAGTTGCGGTCTGATTGCAGTAGTGTGGTGGTCTTTTGCCATTTTTGTTTGATTTCGAGTTTCTGTAGTTCTTTCTTAGTGCTAGCTGATAATTAACTAGGGTTTTATCGCTGCTTTGTTCTCTATCTGTGATCACTTTCTTGATTTCTAGGGCTAGGGTTTCGTCTGGGCTGTGCCAGAAATGCAGTGGAAGTCGTGGTCTTTTACTTTGTCTGTGTGCAATATCTGTAGTTAGGGCTTTGTACAGGGGTGCCATCAGTGTGTCACATTCTTTCTTAATGCGAGCTGTTAATTAGGGGTCTGTTTTTGGTTTGGTCTTCATTGGTATTCCGTTTCTTGAGTTGCGTTCTGCATGCAATTGTCCTCTTTTTTTTTTTTTTTTTTGCAATTTCTGTGATTAGGATCTTGTGTAGATGCACGTTTGCATTCTCTGGCAATTTTATTTATGTGTTTTTAAGGGTTAGGGTTAGGGTTAGGTTTCGAAATAGATAAGAAATTGGAAAGATGCCATCTGTACTGTAGATTTTGCTTCTGCTGTCCAGCGATGCTGTTGTGTAGCTGTTAAATACTTACATTACTCCAGTTATTTTAGCCCTGTTTTGAAGCTGAGTTGGAATGAGGTTGTGTTTTATTACCATTGAAATAGTTGCTTATGTGGGATAAATAGGTTTCAGTGTCTGCACTAGTTTGCTTTGTGACTCAGTTAACCCATTATCTTTCTTGTCATTTCATGAATATTGTGATTATTCATTTTGTTTTGGAATGTGGTCCTTATTCATAAAGTACAATGTTTTGTCAATGCTGTCTCTCTATTGATACTTGACGTGGCCTTCATAATTTTTGAGTTTTGTTTCTACAAATGCGTGTCTTTGATATCCTCTGTGAGCCATCGGTAAAAGACAATTAATTTTCAAACTGTGAAGAACTTTAATCTTTAGAAGACAGTAATTTTCAAACTGTGAAGAACTTTAATCTTTGGCATTTATACTAAAATAGGGGTTTTGGCAGCCCATTATTAGTTTCAAGATATTTTACATGCTCAGTCTGTTTTTTTCCAAGCTTTCTTTGATTTTCTTTTGACACGTATTGGTCTGATATTTATCATGTTGCCAATTGGGAGTTTTTTGATGATTTTTTTTTAAAAATGGAAAAACATAAGGGAACTAATTTTTGTTTGTATTCTAGGCTTGTCTGCATCATAGCAGATGATGCAAAATGTTTAGCATTGTTGATCTGGTCGTTCTGTCAGATTCTTTTTTATTGTTTTCTAATAAACTTTTCCTTCGAAGTACGCCTACACCCAATTTAACATGATTTGTTGACCAATGTAGTTTGGCTAGCATTAATTACGTTGGCTTCAAGCTTTTGTATTAATTTTTGTCTCAAATTCATCAATCTTGTACCATGCTGTTAAAGTTCTGCCGTATGATTGTGCAGGCCAGATGATCTTAGGATCCCATTTGAACGCTTTGGTCCAGTGAAGGATGTGTATCTTCCAAAGAATTACTACACTGGGTATGTCTACTATGTATTTTGAGGAATGATTATGATCGAGACATTAGTACCATATGCTATTTTCTCGGTACCAAATAAAACTTTTATTAAAAAAAAGATAAATATAATATGTAAGAAACAAATTCAACAAAAATCTTAACTAACTGTAGAAGAGCATTATACTGTTTCCATAAAAAGGCTTCTCCAACAAGCAATAAAACAAGCTATTATGTGTAATCATCTGGGTACTATCAACTCCCTGTTTAGTCAAGATGTTCACCATCTCATTTGCACTTCTAAAGACAGCTCTGAAAGCACAATTTAGATGACTGTATAAATTCCAAGTTTTTCTCAATGTTCCATCCCCCAAGGCAATCTTAACCTCTTGGATACCCAACTTATGGCATTTCTAGAGTCACTTTCGATTATCACTGTCCTTGAAACACATCTCCCAATAACTCAAGTGCTTCTCTTATAATCTTTAATACCCACTAGATCTGAAGAATTGTGTAGAATTTCTCCTTTTTCCTTCTTTAGTGCATCCCCTATGGGTGCGGACCCCCACTTACCTCCCACAATGCTATCTACATTAAACTTGAACATCCTCTTGGTGGAGGAATTCAAGTCAGTTGAGGTTGAAATTTTTTTTTTTACCCCGTTTGTATTTCTTAGCTCTAATTCCTTTGAACTCCTTTTCTGTCACTGTCCAATGTGTTATTCTAGCCTTGGTTAACTCAAAGGCTTCATTGAAGCCTCCTTTGTTGGCAAAAATCCTACCGCTCCTATCCTTCCAAGTAAACTATATCATTCCTTAACGTGCCTTGTAACGCCCCATGATTGTGACCCCCCTGTAAAAGGGCGATTAGTTCCCACACTAGAAATGAGTTGTCCAGATCCCTGGACTTATAAGTCAAACCCCATCTTAACTCAACATGAGGCCTTTTAAAATCATGTGGTCCTGGATCCCATAAGAACTCCGGAGTTAAACGTGCTTGGGCTGGTGCAGTACGAGGATGGGTGATCTCCTG
This sequence comes from Camphora micrantha, assembly GCA_003546025.1. Classification (NCBI taxonomy): domain Eukaryota; kingdom Viridiplantae; phylum Streptophyta; class Magnoliopsida; order Laurales; family Lauraceae; genus Camphora; species Camphora micrantha. The sequence continues at coordinate 4,820,750 of QPKB01000011.1, read as the reverse complement.
GGAAGTCCTCGTGCACGCATGTGGGCCAAAGCGGACAATTTCATGCTGAGTTGGGCGGGGCTGTGACAATTGGTATCAGAATTGAGGGCGGCTTTGTTCCCAGTGGGGGAGATTGTAACGCCCCACGATTGTGACCCCCTTAAAGAAGGGTGATTAGAAGGGTCTGCATATGGATTGTGTTTACAATGTGAGGAATGTATGAGTCCCACATTGGAAATGAGTTGTCTAGATCCTTGGGCTTATAAGTCAAACCCAGTTTTAACTGAACAAGCGGTCTTTTAAAACCATGTGGCCCTAGATCCTATAAGAACTCCGTAGTTAAGCGTGCTCGGGCGGAAGTAGTACTAGGATGGGTGACCTACTGAAAAGTCCTCGCGCGCGCACATGGGCTAAAGTGGACAATTTCATGCTGAGTTGGGCGTGGTTGTGACACTCCCTTTCTTGAAACAATCTTATTATTACACACACGTAGAAGAGTCGTTGGAAGTGTCATTGGGCAAACCCATGATACTCCAAGAGAAGCCTATTGTTGATGCAGATAAAATGAATTCATCTGACTGATTATCCAGATTGTTGCAAGAAAAAATCTACGCACCCCGGGGCAGACCCCGGGGTGGAGCACGGCTCCCCATGGGAGCCGTTGGATCCTAGACTCCCATGGGATCCAACGGCTCCCATGGGGAGCCGTGCTCCACCCCGGGTCTGCCCCGGGGTGAGTAGCACGGCTGTTGTTGCAACCATGACATATTACAGTGCTTATCCTATTTATCCTTTTCTTTTCTAGGTGGAGGCTAATTTGGCAGTTCCTGCATCTTCTACATGTTTTTTTTTTCTCTCTCTAATATAATTGTTTTTTGTCTAAAAAGGTGAAGAGTCAAGGGCCAGTGGCAGGGATTTGGGTACTATGAGTGTGTGGGTGTGTATGTATCAAAGTGAAAAAAAGAGCAGTGGTAAAGACCATCAAAATTTTCATCCTGTGGTGAGATAGTTTTACTATCGAAAATGTTGGGGAACTTTCTACCAGAATGTAATTTTACTATTGGAAAGGGTGGGGAACTTTCTACAGAGGAAGAAAATTAATGGTCACTTGGGGCATGTTTTTGTAACGTGAGGATTCTGCAGAGTCAGGGAATTCTGCTCGTCCCACCTCCCTCTGCTCCCCTGTCCGATGAGTTTCCTCTCTTCTGTGGAAAACTAAGCTAAAACATGTGCCTGAAATCAAATGGCATGAAATATGGCTGCTTAAAAATCAGGGCAATTTTCCTGCAGAAGGCGCTTCATAAATGTGCCTTTGTGCGTATCTACCATTGACCATTCACCTTTCACCCCTTTGATCAATGTCCCCTTCTGGTATAAATCATTGGAAGCCCCAAACAGATCTGAAGTGCTTTTGTTTGTTTTTGTGAGATTGAAGTGTCATTGTTGCATGCTGCCATTGCAGAAGTCGATATTTTCTTAGCAAATTCTTTGAAGGTTAACTTTGTGCTGACCTATGCTTCTGAATGTTTTGTAGGGAGCCACGGGGTTTTGGGTTCGTTAAGTTTCGGTATGCTGAAGATGCAGCAGAAGCCAAGCTGCAAATGAACCACCAACTGATTGGTGGACGTGAAATTACAACTGTTTATGCTGAAGAAAATAGAAAAACTCCTCAGGAAATGCGTACGAGTGAACGCGTCAGGTCTGCCCTTTTTTCTATATTTTCTTTTTTAACATGAATTTCATTTAAAAAGGTCTGCTAAGAGAGATTGATTGCTTTGACCTTTTATGTTTTAAGTAGCTATACTATGTATCTTACAGCTGGCATATGTTTTCTTTTTTAACATGAATTTCATTTAAAAAGTTCTACCAAGAGAGATTGATTGCTTTGCCCTTTTCTGTTTTTAGTAGCTATACTAAGTATCCTAGGGTTGGCATATGCAGTGGCAGATATGTGGGTGGGAGCTCTAGAAGACGAAGTCCACCAAGATCCCCCAGGCGCCGATATCGTTGTCAGTTTACCCCCTTTACTAAGTTTGTTGTTATATCAACACACACACATTAGAATATATTGTTTCCTCACTCCTTAGAACCCGTCCTTAGAGCTTTATAGTACAAAAGAATCTAGATTTGAAACAGTGATTCCTGTTTCATTGTTTCCTGACTAAGTGCTTATCCTTGACAGCTTATTCGCGCTCTCCTTCGCCTAGACGTGACTCAAGGTCTGTCTCTCTTGCCTGTTAAAATGTTTTTAATCTTATTACTTGTGTGCTGCATATTATTGATATAAGATCTTGTTGGCTCATACCATTTAAAGAGAAAAAATGAAAAAAAGAAAAAAGAAAAGAAAGAGATCTTGTTGGCTCATAATACGTTGTGTCATTATTGCCATTTGTTCTTGTTAGTGTTTCTTTTTTCTTTCGTTCTCCTGTGTCTTTATTGAGTTTGAAGTGGCTGCTGTTTATTGCTTCAAAATATTTGATACAGTTTGATGGGAAAGTTTCTCAGTGCTTGCTATCTCATGAGCAATCACTTGTTGAGCAGTAGAAAATTCTTTAGTCAGCAAGAATTGTTTAAAGTTCCCAACAATGTGCTTTAAGACAATTAATAGGTTGACCTTCATAGGAGGTAACGGTAATAAAAGATGGAAGGTTCTTCTTTCATATGATTTAAATCTCTTGAACTAATAACCTAACTTGCTTGGGGAGAGGACTTAATGAAAAACACGAAATGCGATTCTTTTGCTTGTGAGTCTTTTTTAGTAGGAAATTTTAATTTGCTATTTTTTTTTTTTTTTTTTTGAAAGAAGACAATAATGGTATTACTAAAAAGAGAAAAGGGTAAAGGCCACCCTAAAAATATCCCACCATAAGATGGTTAAGAAGCTAGTCCGAGGACAATTAAACAACATTACACTGCCTGACAATCTTTAATTATCTTCCTCCAGCTTTTATCCTAAATCTGCTTGTATGGTTTACCAAAAAAAAAAAAAACCCTGCTTGTATGACTGTAAGGTGTTTCAAAGCGAACATCCAGATATCACTTGGCTTGAGCGACCAAACTCTAGCTGGCACATGCTTGTTATCGAAACACCTGCTGTTTCTTTCCTTCGATATTGAACAAATGGTGGCCAAGAATGCAATTAACCATAAGGTTTCCCTCAACAGAGAGGATAGCCAAACTGTCATACTACAAAATGGGCGATGTCATCCAAGGAGGGCTTAAACCATGACAGCGCTGCATTCAATATCACTTTAGCCTTGAAACAATTGAGAAAGGGATGGTCGACACTTTCCTCCACCTCTTATGTGGAGGAGACAACTGTTTACTGTCGTCCTTCTATTGCAAAGATGATTCATAGTGAGAATTCTATTTTGAATAGTTTACCCAACTGTGAAGGCCAGCACTTTGGAGGTGCACACACAAACCATACTTTCAATATTACATTTGGGAGGGCTTTGACTTCCGCAAGATGGTATTAGATGGTAGTAGAATGATTCATCATGAAGTCATCAAAGTGACTTATTCAAAAAATTCCTGCCCAGTGTCATCCTTATTGTTGTCATCATCAAAGCCTTGTTGCAATTATGTTGAGGTCAGCTATATGAATTCTATTTATCCATTCCGATCTACAAACCAAACCAAGCCTTTTCCCACTAAGTGGGGTCGGCTATATGGATTTAACGACGTCAATCAAATCTGTTTAGGGACATGTCCTCCGTTAGATCCATATAGGCAAGGTCATGTTTAATAGTTTCTTTCCAACTTCTCTTGGGTCTCCCTCTCCCTCTCTTACTCCTGACAATCTCCATGCTTACATACCTTTTAACAAGTGCCTCCGTTGGACGCCTTCTAACGTGGCCGAACCATCTTAGTCGATTTTCTCTCATTTTATCTTCAATTGGTGCTATTCCTACTTTGCTCTTAATCTCCTCGTTTCTAATCCTATCTCTCATTGTGATCCCGCACATCCATCTTAGCATTCTCATATCCGCAACTTCCATCTTCTTAACATGATTATGCTTTACTACCCAACACTCTGATCCATATAACGCTGGGCGTACCGCCACCTTATAATATTTTCCTTTAACCTTGAGGGGGACTTTCCGATCATACAAGACGCCCGAAGCACTCCTCCATTTGGTCCACCCGGGCACCCGGCCTAAATCCTGTAGTTTACATCAGTATCAATCCCTCCATCTTGTTGCACCATAGATCCAAAGTATCTAAAACTTTCTTTCTCTACAATCTTTTGTGTGCCCAAACTTACTTCTCTGTTATCAGGTGTCCTACTTTGACTAAACTTGCATTCCATATATTTTGTCTTGCATCGACTTAGTCTAAACCCTTTAGTCTCTAACGTTTTCCGCCACAATTCTAGCTTAGCATTCACTCCTTCTCTCGTCTCATCCACTAAAACAATGTCATCAGCAAATAGTATACACCACGGCACCTCATCCTGGATATGTCTTGTAATCTCATCCATAACTAGGGCAAACAAGTACGGGCTTAACGCTGAGCCTTGGTGTAGACCGATCGTGATAGGAAACTCTCTTTAGTCTCTCCGCCAATCGTTCTTATAGATGTCACGACTCTATCATACATATCCTTTATCGCCTCAATATATGCGACACACACTCTTTTCTTTTTCAGTACTCTTCATAGAGTCTCCCTAGGAACCCGGTCATAGGCCTTCTCCAAGTCAATGAACACCATATGTAAATCTCTCTGACTTTCTCTATACTGTTCCATTAACCTTCCCAGGAGAAAGATAGCCTCCATGGTTGATCTCCCAGGCATGAAACCAAATTGATTCTCTGAAACGTTTGTTGTTCTTCTTAGTCTTCTCTCAATAACTCTCTCCCATAATTTCATCGTATGGCTCATCAATTTAATCCCGCGGTAGTTCGCACAGTTCTGAATATCTTTCTGGAGTCTCCGAATGTAATAAAAATGTCAATTTTGTTCACAAACTAGGTCTCATACAGAAAAGAACTTGATGATGCAAAGTAAAAAAAAAAAAAAAAAAAGACCTAGTAAAGAAATGCTCTCTCTTTTCTTCCATACTTTGACAAAGTCTCTTTGTACCTTTTGTCTATATTATCAAAGTTGATCACCACATTGGACACATACAAGTATACAGGCGAATTTGCTAAAGCAACTCAACAAAATGACCCGAAACGAAAGTAAGTATTTCAACTTTGACAGAGACAAGCTCTGCTGATGGGTCCTACAATGCCTTGGAATCAATACCAACACAAGGCAACAGACATAAGTAGGTTGATAGAGATTCTTGGTCATGTACCCCATGATGTTGGCTTGCTCTGACAGATCTAATTCCCTTACTGACCCCAGACTGTAACTGGACTCCTAGATGCTGGAAGGAAAATTGATATATATCCACTGTTTTCCTATAGATATTGATATATATATATATATCCACTGTTTTCCTATTGATATATATCCATTCCGATCTATCTGAGCCAAATCCTTAGATAGGTTGCATTTATTCAGATCTATTTTTCTTGCTTCCATCCATGTCCTATTCGACTATGATGAGTAACGACTCCTTGGTGGACCATCAACGTGAGCGTAGAAACTTCTCCTAAATGGCGCCATTGCTGTTTTCATTGGACATGTCCAAACCATCTCAAACTTCTACTCATGTCGTCTTTCTACCCAGAGTGTGGCATACAAACTTGTAATAACCGAAAAAGCTGAATTTCTTGTTCCGATTCTTGCTTTAGTGAGGTCGTGGCAAAAGAGAGGAGACCAAGTGGCTTTTAAAGTCTTGTTTGTCTATGTAAATTTTGAGTTTGGCATCTGGTTTGAGTAGAAGCCTTAGGCCTGTTTAGCATAATGCCACTATGCCGTTCTGACATTCCCACGGGTTGAGGAATGAAGAAACTTGTTTGGTTGATAATGCCAGGCTATTCCGAAGTTTTATTTCCTAAGATCAATCCACAGAACAATGGTCCCTGGTTCAGAATTTTTGAAACGATCACCAATCTTTTTTCCCTTGGAAACGACTTACTGGCATGCTCTCTCTCTCTCTCTCTCTCTCTCTCTCTCTCTCTCTCTCTCTCTCTCCTTTTTCTTTTTCTGAGAAGGCATCCTCTCCTTTTGAAACAGCTCTTTCCTGCAATGAACTATTACTGTCTCTCTCTCTCTCTCTCTCTCTCTCTCTCTCTCTCTCTCTGTCCAATTAATTATTTGTGTTTTTTAAATTATTATAGACATGGATACGCGGATATTCTTAAGACTCAAGTTTTATATGTATAAGATATAAGATGGATTTATGCATATTTTTTTAATAAATTTAAATTCAATAACATTAGCAGACTGATGTAATATTACCAAACAAGTTCTGCCCTGCCTATTCTCACTCAAACAATCTGACATTAATGTTGTCAAACAAGTTTTTCCTGTTCGCAGAATAACCGAATCTCAACATAGAATCGAGAACTGATACATATATATATATATATAACATAGAATCGAGAACAACTTAAGAACAATGCCAAACACGCCCCCTTTTCTCTTTCCCAATCAATTTGTACTTCCAGTAGAGAAAAGTTCTTGTTTCCTATCATGAAGTGGATATTTTGATTGAAAGACTCTTTGTCACCTTCATGATGTCCTCTAGACCACTGGATCAAGTGAATTTCAGACAGAGTTTCCTACCAATTTTCTTCTATTTTAGATTTCGATCAAAATGCTCTTCTCCCATAGGCCATTCGATCAATCACCCAGCATTCACAACCATTTGCCAAGAAAGCTGCATTGACTTTTGTCCGTGGACTTATGCCCCAGCCAGCTTGATCATTGGGCTTTCGCAACTTCTCAGCTAACTAGGTGATATTTGTTCTTATCTTCAATGCCCTGCTAGAGCAGTTCTTTCTATGTTCTATTTATTCTTTCCACTGCATCAAGACAATGAATGAGCGAAATAATCAAGGTGCGACTTGGGTAGGACCAAACATGAATCCAGATTGCCGTGTGACCAAATTTGGAATTTGGGCTGGGTTTGGGTCTGAATTTTAAAACCTGCATGGAAGTTGGGTTAGATTAAGTTTTTTGGCTTCAGTACTTGACTTTGAGTTGGGTACCCAACTTATATTTACACATACATGTACATTGTATAATACATAATATATGCACCATAGTTGCAGATTTTGGTTCATTTCAGCCGAATTGTCGAATTTTTTTGGTTCAGTCAATGGTCCACCCTACAAAATTTTGCTAAAAAGTTTGGAACCACACCCTCTCCTTCTCTGAATCTTTTTTGTCGCTGGATAAAATGGGTGAAATGCATAAAAAGGGGTGAAATGCCAAAAAGGTTCTCCCCTTTTATATGTATTTAACTTATTCTTTTTTTTTTTTTTTTTTTTTGTGTGTGTGTATTGACCCAAGGAGAAATTCATGGGCTCCACAGTGGGGCCCATTTACTAAAATTTTACCCGATTAATTTAAATGTATCAATCATATATAGTCCATTGGACCATAGCCAAAATTTTCTCTGATAGGAATGTACCAATCTTTATTTTCCCTTTTGTTTTTAGAATTGGATATTTTCACAAGTTCTATTCTTTCTGATTATGAATGGCTTCAAATGAAAACTCCGTACCTGGGTGAGCATCCTTATTCTTCTTTTATATATGTTTGTCTTTGGGTGGAATGTAGCAATATTCTGATGAATCCTGAATAACATGTGTACTTGTTCATGCAGATTGTTTTAACTGAAAAGGGACCCTAAAGAATTCATGGATTAGTAAAGATTAAAGAGAAAAGAGACCCACTTGAGAGTGACTGACCATTTGTTAGTTACATATGAAAGCCATTCAAGAAGTATTTGCTACTGATCATCTTCATCATCTAAAAACCTAACACACATGTGCGTTCCAGATTTTGTTCCTTTGGCTTGCAAGGCTCCCCATTAACTGGAATTATCAAAACTGGTTTATCATGGTTTGCAAGATAAATTCTAATCTCAGGATTCTTCTTCTTCTTTTTTTTTTTTTTTTGTTTCATAATAGTTTGATATCTTGGTTTTGCATACTATCCAGTCAACAAAGAATCTAAAGTTTGTAATTGCCAAAAGAGAAAGAAAGGATCTTGATCTCCAGAGTATGGGAGCCCATCAAAGTCCTTAAAGCTAGAAGTAGAGAGAATCTTCTACATGGGTTACTTTCGTTGAATGTAAAGATAAAATCGACTTTAAGAAAGATGGGGCAAAGAGCAAAGTGATTGGACCAAAGTTCATAATATAGTTGGCAAAGAGCAAAGTGATTGGACCAAAGTTCATAATATTGATCAGAAATCTGTGAAACTGTGCAGGTAAAAGTCGTGTTTCTGACATCTAGATTCTGGGCAGAAGATAGTTGAGAATTTCAAGCATGTTTCTCCTGTTGGAACCTGAAAATGATTTGATTTCTCATTCTATCAGTTTAATTGCATGTATTCTGTTTGATTTGGCTTATATTTTATTTTATTTTATTTTTCAAGCATAATGTTTCCAAGCAAAAAGGAAATAAAGAAAAAAGAAAAATGGTTCTCAGTTTGAGAAGGTAGTTTTTCATAGGTCATAACACTGTCCTGATGCATCAGCGACTTCTCTCCTATGACTGATCACTCCTTATCATGCATCAAATTTTGTGTGCTGATGTCTATTTCTTTCCACGTGCTTGTAAATGCAGAGACAGGGACAGGAATGGACGATATGATTCTTATTCTCCACAAAAATCTATCTCACCATCACGCTCACCCCCTTCTCGAGGCAAAAGACATTCTGGGTCACCTCGGAGGTCCTTTAGTCCAAGGGAGAATGATCGAAGTCCTTCAAGGTCTCGTTCCTACAGGTGTTGTATCCTCCAATGTTTCACATCTAATGGGAACTTTACTGACATTGTGTGTTCCATGATAGCCCATTTCCCTGCCAAGCATGTGTAGACATGTCAAATTTGCTTAATCTACACCATCCATCAGATGGTTGATGTTTATCATGTGACCTGAAAACCTGGCTGGTCCATTCAGCATGTGCATTGAATGTAGTGTGTGCCCACAAGTATTTTTACCATCCAATCGCTTCATACAATGTGGCCTAGTTGAAGAGGAATCAAGCTAGCCTTGATGCATATATCACCTGAGTTAAAAGTCAGGCCAGTCCATTCAGCATGTGCATTGGATGTTCAGTGGCCAGTTTTTCTTTTTTTAGATTGCATACAGGTGTCGCCGTGGCATCTCTAGTTGGCTTCCAGCACATCACATTATCTAACCTATATTATTTAATTATTCTTTCTGAGGAACCTGGCTTACTGTTTCTACTTTTGCATGCAGTCGCTGATGTGTAGTACGTGGGTTTTCATCAACATTCAGCGCCACATCCGAAGCCAATATAGGTTGGTAGTCATACTTGGATGTAATGATTGTGCTACTGTACCATCTTCTTTATTTGTGGCATATTTATTTTGTGCTATTTTCTTGTTTTCTTCTTTTAGTTTGAGAAAAGGGGGTCCCCTCTCCCCTCCCCCGCGAAGCATATCACTTGTTTTCCCATCAACTTGCCCTGACCTATTCAAAATTTCTTGATATCTAGATCTTCTGTTTTCTCATCCAGGTTTGATAAGATGGCGTGAGCACTTGGATTTGGATCTGGAAGGTAGGAAGATTGTCTTGGAACTGTTGGATCTGGGTGTGACCTCAGAGAGAGATTGTAAGCTGCAAATGGGACATGTTGAATTTCTAGTAACTAGAAAAGAGTTTGCAGGAGTGATTTGAATCTAGTCCATATATTGCAGTCCGGGCAAAGTATTATCTTAGACTGATGATTGTCCATGCTGAATCTGGATTCATTAAGTAAACTCTTTCTACTTTCCATGCCTATTTTTGCCGTTTTATGAATCTGCACGACTTCTATTCTGCTTTATGCCCTTTCTCTGAAGAAGTGGTCTAGATATGAGTGGATCTGTGTAGGTGGTTTTGGATCCAGGGACCCAATTGAATCCAAAAATTGCACCTGCAATTTTCTTGACTGTTGTCCTCGGGTGAATTTTTATCAACAAGTCCCATGTTTTTCCTTGTTTCTATCAGCAACACCCAGTTGGCCATTCGTTGAGTCTTGATCAGTTTTGATGGTTTTTGGTTTTCCATCCTATATATTCTAAGCTTGACAATGATATCCTCGGGTCACCATTACTTGCATGTTTGTCTACATGTGTGGTAAGGTCAACAAATATCTCATCAAGTCACGATTTCTTGCTTGTTTGTTTACGTGTGTGTGGAGGAGTAAAAGTTAAAAGTGTGGACAAATCATGAATGAAGTAAAAATAAAAGGGGGTTAAAGTAAAAAGCACTTCTCTCCAGGTTATGACACTTGATTGTAGTTATATTATAGTTAAAATAAAGGGAAGAGGCCCATGTATGGAGTAAAAATTAAGTGTGGTCAAATCATGAATGTAGTAAAAATAAAAGGGGGTTAAAGTAGAAAAGCACTTCTCTCCAAGTCATGACAGTTTGGGTGTAGTTAAAAAACAGTAGTTAAAGGGCTAGTTGTGTTACATTTGAACTTTCCTTTCGCCCAAACACTTTTTCCATCTGAACAAGCTGTATGAAAAAAACTTTTACATTCCACCACCTTTTCTTTCGTCACTCCCTGGGCCTGTTTGATAATTCTACTTGTCAAGTAAAGTTAAGCATCAAATCAAAAACACTTTAATTCAAAATTCTTTTCATCTTTTTCAGAAAAAGTCAAAAAGCAACTATCTTTATTTGCTAAAAGACAAAAAAACTCCATTTTCTCATACAAGAAGTTAAAAATATTTCATTTTAAACAACTAAAAACAAAATACTATCATAACCCATTTATATTTTATTCTCTTTTTTTTATTTCACTTCACTCCACTGTATTTTAAAAGTAAAATGCCAAACGGTCTTTTAAATATTTTCCTAAAGATAAGGATCATGCAAAATATCATCCCTATCAAATTATGCTGGCCCTTGGGTTAAGGGTCTTAAAGTTTAATGGTCTATCAACCATAGATTATCTGAGAACCCATCCAACTGTGAGTAAAGACCCAATGGACATGAGGCCAGATCATCAGGAGATTAGAGTGTGAAAGGCAATGCAATGATCATAGGTTGGCCCAAGTGGGTCTCATGGAGCATATATGCAGAGGAGAAAGTTCTCCTTCAAAAGTATCTGTAAATGGAGTACCTTTTTTTTTTTTCCTAGTTGGGTGAATGGTAGAAATTTTGTGAGACTATCTACCTGCCTAGGGATAGGTCCCCTGGAGGCAAATGTGTGAGATGAGATGCTCTCGCCCTTACGGCCTTACCACTGGGCTGTCCTGAGTTTCTCAATGGAGTAGATTTTCAGTTGCTGGGATCGGATGCATCAAAATCATCCCTAGTTTGCTGATGTTCAATAGCGGCTCCAAAAATTCAAGTAAATAGGGTCAACAAAAGACTTATTTTCCACAAATCGAATAAATATTTTTTCTCCTTTATCAACGTATGTCATCTACTTTCAATAATTCGACAAATATAATATAAAATTCTCAAATAATCTATTTCTGACAATTCAACAAAGATTATATTGAATTCTCAAACAAAAATAAACTGAGATTTTAATACATTGTTACTAATAGTTTTTTATCCAAAAAGAAAATCCAAATACATAAACTCCTACAGTTGCCCTCGACGGGTTTTCATGTGTTCAAATCGTTGCATAATAGTTTTAGTATCAACACTACTAAACACATCATTTCCAATATATGTGGTCAAACAGTCATTCATTCATTGATCTCTCGTTCGGTTACGCAACCTGTTCCTTACATACTTCATTGCTGAAAAAGATCATTCTACCGTTGCAGTCATTGTTGGTAAAATCAACGCCAATTTTAGAAGCAAATAAACCAATGGGTATACGATATCTGTCTCCACTAATTTTCTAACAATGTCACCAATTCTTTTAATTTCTAAAAACTCGTTGCTAGAGCGCATATCAGGGAAAAAGTTAAAAAAAAAAAGGACCTTTCTTCTTCATTTTCTTTTTTTTTTTTTTTTTTTTTTTTTGGAGATTCATGACCTCAAGTGCACTTTTCTTCTTTTTTTTTTCTTTGCTGCTTGGCTGGGGTTGAGAATCGATATGCTTGAATCTAAATGTTAGGGTGACAGAATGTCTAAAAAAGGGATTTTTCTTTAAAAAATAAAAGTTCAGGCCATCAGGTTTTTTTGTTTTGGTAAACAGATGACCCATTAACTTAGGTATTGAGTGGGGTCAAAAGCTTCCTATAAGTTAAATTCATGAATGAATTTTTTTTAATATTTCTTTAGATCTCACTGGGATCACTGTAGCGCCGCCCATGCTGATTATGAAAATTAGATCATAGTAATGTTGGGCTCATTTCTAATCCATTGAAACCTTTCAATTCCCCTCCCCACTGTATTTGGCATGCATCCTCTTGGACCCCACATAAATGGTTCCTGAAGACCAATTTTCCTGTTAGTTCTGGTAAAGCTGTAACCATGTGAGTAGCTTTTTTTTTTACACACAAAAAAAGTTTTTCTCAGAAAAAAAGTAAAGTAAAAAAAAAAGAAAAGAAAAAGAGGTGCCCAAGTCATTATTTAATCAAGTCATAAGGGACTCCTTTTTTCATGCTTAGAGGTTTTATTATTAATTATGAGTTGTAATGGGATGCTGAAAATGGTGTGACCAAATGCACTTCTTCCTGCCTCCTGCTTAACACCTTTTCTGTCAAGACCTTGCACATTACTTTAATATAATAAGCCAATCTTTTCTTGGTTGCCAATTAGACTTGTGGTCCATAGAAAAAGATGCTTAATCATCATCATCATGCAATATGGCTCCTTTTGCTTTTCTGCTACGTTGCTTGAACCTTTTGCCGCCTTCTTGCCATACATGATAATGTGGGCAGCTTAGCAAGTTGATCCCTCAAATCCACATATATTCCATTCACAAGGATGAGTCAAGAAAATGATGACTGGTTCTTATTTACTACACTTTTGTGTATCTAGAATCACTAATATCAATGGCCTAGAATGGTGGAATAAAGACAATGAATGGTCTAGATTATCACAGGGCAGGAGAAGGTGCTAGCCTTGCATTTGCACTATGGTAACCACTGTAGGCTGTCTGTATATGGTGTGGTGGGATCTGTGGGGCCCACCAGCTGTTTCCCACTATGAGGATAGGGGGCTGAGTCTAAGTTTCATCTCCATCCAATGATACTAAGGCACCTGAATTAAGAACTTGAAAATCAATGATCATTTTCAAATTTTTAATTAGCCCAGATTGCAGCCTCAGGTAAAGAAAATTAAAGGATGAAACAATCACTCCCCTCCATCCTCTAGTGGACCCACTGACAAGTTGGCCCCACATAGCTTCACTGCAACTGGACGAGACGAAGATGACACTACCTATTTGCAGGTAACATTTGTAGGATTGTGACTGCCAAAAAAAAAATGAAAAGAAAAAGACAAAGAAAAATAAATATATTAACTATAATTATTAAATATGTAATGTACGTATGATGTACATTAACAAATATAAGATATAAATTAACTATATATAGTATATTTGGGTATACAGGTATGTGGCTTAAGATAAATCGGAATGGAGAAACAAAATTTATGTAGCCGACCCCAACATAGTTCGGACAAGGCTTTGATGATGATGAAGATGAATATATTTGGGTAAATAGGTATTTGGGCATGATCCATGCCTAGGTTTCCTAGGCCGGTTCCATAAGCTAACACATTTCAGCCTTAATTATATCTGTTTGAATGCAGCAATGCATTAGTAAGAATGTTCAGAGCGGGCCCCACAAGGGGGTTCAACCAAATCTCACATGAATAGTTTTATCATCCTTGAAGAATACAAAATATCTTTCTATAGGAGAGCAATGATTTATAATTTAATCAATCAGAATCTTTAACAATATAACACTCAGAAGCTTGGTAATGAAGAAACAATCAGTTTTACATGGAGAAAGAAAGAGCCTAAACTAGATGTATGATAATCTAAATCCGCTCTCAGAAATTGTGTATATGTATAAATTTCATTGAATCATATGTATGGTGTAAACTACTATTGGCTCTGGTTGGGTACTATTGGTGGAGTCTTCACAAATGCATGCTTTCTGCAGCGTTGGAAGATGCTGTCATATATCAGATCGAACTGCACACCTGCTCTCTCCCTATTCACAATGAAAACAATGTGGTCTGCTTCCAGTATCTTGTAGTACCTGTGCAACATCAATAATTCTTTAAGTATCATTCTCATTATCATCTTAATCTTATCCCATTCATTTTGGCTGGCTTAAAGAGTTAACCATTTTTTTTTTTTATTGGATGATAACTTGCATTAATCAAAGACTTAACAGTACAAAAGATCTATACTGGAAAACTTAGAGGAACGCCAAAAAAACAAGAGGCGCTAACCGAAAGGGAGCTCTAAGGCCCAACTACCTCAACACTAACAGAATCAAGCAGTCAATCACAAACTGATCACATAAATGCTCGAACGATTGAAAATGGTGACCACGATAATGGAAAAATGACAATGATGGAGATGCATCATCATCACAAAGCTGAAAACGGCATTAATGAATGATGTCATGTGGATCAAGAGCTTATTTTTAGCAAAGTAGTTGGGGATGATGATATAAATTCGCAACTAACAATGTTGCATGCAGGAAAAAAAAAAACACCCGCAAGCAGTTTCAGTATTGTGAGTCTGAACTGTGAAGTCGATTTCAAAGATGACTTTGAAGTTTCAGGAGCGCATGTTAACATGTATTTCAAATAGAACATTTTGGGGCAATGGATGGCCATCCATTCTGAAATGTGTTTGTAGTAGTCACTTTAGGTGTCATAATTTTCTTCCTTTCCCACTGTCACCAGCAGACCGAATCATCATATTTTTTTAAGGCTTTTGGACTCCAAGTCGCAAATTGATCTGACTTGAGGTGGAGCAACCTGTCCCCCAAGACTGATTTTTAAAACCATAGCCTATTGTCCTTGCCTTCTTAAATGTCCAGTAGAAGGAATAACCCTCTATTCTGTCAAAATGTTCAAACTGACTGTGAATGGCGGTACATCCAAAACCATGAAAAGGACAAACCTCCATTGATAATAGTGGTTATGCCAGTGAAATGATCTACAACAAACAAGAAAGAAGAGGGGAGAAACTCTTTCTTATTGATCATATTATTTGCAAGTTAGATTACAAAGAGAGGCCTCCTTTTATAGGCAAAAATCAAACCTAGTGAAGATAAGATAGGCTAAATTTAAATTCAAATCTATTCAAATTTAGAACTCAAATCAAGGTAAGAGTAATCTAAAAAAATATCCTATCCTACTTGGTTGTCACCGGCCCAACTCCTCCGGTGATGTGTCCGAGTTAGCGATGACTCTAACAAGACCCATTTTGCTATAAAGAAGTGACAAAGATTAACAAATAAAATGATGAGCTGATCTTCTTTTTTTTTATCCTCTAACCTCTCTGTTTAAGGGCTGGTTTTTCTCTGCAGGTTTTGTTTTTCCCTGCTAATCTTGTGTTGGGGCTTCTCTCATGTATCAATGATCTTTTATTCTATCAGGTGTTGTAATTTTCTTGTTAACAATAAAAACAAAATGCAATGCTGATGGTGGTAGGATATAAAAACTGACCAGATGCCTGGTTGCAGAGGTTGACATTTCGAGTCATCAACAACAAAATGGCTAGGGTGCTCAGTTGGGATGCGAGGGTGAGTCATGGATATCGTGTTGAGAGCTCCATCATTGTCATGCCAATCCTCGTCTCTGCTCATTCAGTCACAGTCGTTGTGGAAAAATAAATTAGTATAAATCAATAAAAAGCAATTCAATCCTCGTCTCTGCTCAGTGCTCATTTAGTCACAGGCGTTGTGAAAAAAACCAATTAGTAGCTAAGCATTAAAATGAACTCACCTATACCCTTTAAATGGAGGTGATACATCTGGAGGATGGCGCCATTGGCTCATCTGCAAGACTCTAATGACAAACAATGGGTGGATTCCACGTATACCAGAAGGGAGAGTAACCCCCATGATCTTCTGCGTTCGCTTGGTTGCATAGCTGAAGTAGTATGTATTTGGGAAGGTGTTGAGCTTAGAGTTAATTATCATTGAGCCTTGAATTGTAAGATCAGGCAAGATCCAATCTCCTGAAGCAAATGGTCCAGTATGACCCAAAAGACAATCCACAAGGCCCCAAATGCCTGTTTTCTTCCCTGTCAGGTTGAAGTGATCAAACCCAAAATTGTAGTAATTCTTAAGCCATGAGATGTCGATCCATTCATAGACTATGACGCCCAGACGACAAAGCTGAAGGAGACAAACAAGCTTCATTGATCTTCCATCTTCTGGCCTGAAATGGATCAAGGGATCTTAGTCTGACCTCTGGAGAGAGGGAGAATTACACCAAGAGAGTAACCTAAATAATTCACTTACTGCATCCCATCTAAGTAGGTTCGCGTTGTTCCATTGAGCGCACCAGACAAAGAAGTAAGACTCAATACCCAGCTATCAGAAGTGTTGTCATATCCACTGAAAGCCTGAGATGAAACAATGCAACTACATGGTTCAATTAACAGATTAAGACAAGACCTTAAGTGACAGGTTTGTTTGCTATTTTTCGTATTTTTCTACTTCAAATCACTATCAGAAACAGGTATGGATTACCCAATTCATTCTTCTGAAATGTTCAAACTAGTTGGAATTTGGGATAGACATTCTAAAGCACTGTAAATTGTACTTCAATCTAAACATCAGATGTTAATTTTGGGCTGTAAAAGGGACTACCTTTTCTGCTAGCATCTGCTGCAACACACGTACTACCTGTGCTCCTGCAGAGTGGCCAACAAAATGAATAGGATGGTGCTCATCCCACTCAGAGTAATGCCCTGCATTTCAAGAGCACTCACCAAAGATAAGTACATAAAAATTGAATTTGACTATCTTGTTATTCGGACATATCACAAATCACAAGGGGACAGCATGAAAATTAGAAATTACAAATGGTGGCTTTAGTTTCTGCCTGTTTTGCTACAGAATGATATCAACAATTGGCAATCATGATGATTTGGAGTGGAAAAGACCATCCAAAAAACAAAAACCGCCTAATAAGGTTTCCGATTTCCAGATTGTAACAAAAACTCAAGGGAATGAATAGTCATCTGCCGTAATACAAAAACTCTAGGTTTATTCATGTTGGGAGGACAACAAATGGCTTTGCGGACTCTTTAGCTAAGCAAGGGGTTGATAGGTCTTCTAACTTCTTAGCTTTCACTTTGTAACTTGTTTTGTGGTATAATGCTTTTATACCATAGTGCCCTTCGGCCGGGCCTCTTTGTAATACTCTTTCCTTTCTTAATATATTTTCTTTGTTGCCTATCAAAAAAAAAAAGAATAGTCATCTGCTTAAAAATTCAAAAGTGTTGTGATTTGTGGCATATCCCAACAACACTTTATCCTATCCAATTATACAATATATTTAACACTTAAGCGCGGATTCTATTCCTCTAATCTTATTTTTAATTGTTCACACACATTTATATTAGTATAAAATTCTTGGCACCTAGAGGAAAAAGGAAACAGAAATGAGGTCAATCAAACCATCAATGCAAACCGAATTCCAAATAGGCATTTCTCTCCTCTCTTACCTTGCTCATAAACCTTCCCAAATTGCGAATGCCCGTAAATCTTGCTATGCTCTTCACCATAATCCACCCTCCCACCTTTCAGATAATAGAACAACTCGCGCGCCCTGTACCCATCAATCTATTAAGCACCCTAACAAACAGAAGGAATAAAACAGAGAATCCAATCAAAACATTTCAGTAATTTTCAATCCGCACCAACCTATCATGTATACTAGTTAAGGAACCAAGATCAGGCACAAGAACTCGCTCATCCTTCTTCTCCGCACCCGCGAAATAGGAGAGTCCTCCCAACCTCTACAATCCAAGTACAAAAATCAAATGACCCAACCAAAAACAACCAGAGCTGAATCCATCCCAGGATTACATTGCACACAACAGTTCATATATGTACACATATGATGTATATGATATAGACACATTAAGAATCAAATGAGCAAACATGAATGTACATGTAATGTAACATGTCTATGATATGATAGATACATACCCCCTTTCCAAATCCAAAGATGCCATGAACAAGAACAATTGGAGGCAAATCATCAGCCTTCATATTCTTGCATTCTTTTTCTTTGACTAGAACTTGGGTTCTAGGCCTAAAGGACTCATTCAGAGATTGTAATATGTCTGATGCCACAGCTGAGCTGAAAATGTAAAACCCATATAGCATATGAACCAAAGAGCTCACATAGAGCTCAGATAGAGCAAAAACCCCAACCCACAACTTGATCATTGGGTCCAGTAAACTCCACTGGTGATCTGGAATCTTTGGGCTAGAGCAGTACTGCAGAAGACCCTTCCTCACCTTCCTTCTCTTCCTCCCACAAGAAAGGAAGGGTCTTCTGAACACACCCAACAACACAAAACTTACAGGATTCACCGCTCTCTGGGTCTCTTTTTATTTACCAAAGGCAAAAGCAGCAGACCCTTCTCCAGCTTCCTACTCTTTTTCCCCCAGAAGAAAGAAGGGTCTTTTGCAAGACTGCAACACAAGCAACTGCAAAAGCCCTGTAAGATTCAGCTCTTGTAGAGACCAATATGATCTGCTGTCCTCTTGTGGTTTCTGTTTCTTCCACATTTTTTATCATTGAGGGAAAGCATGGATCTTGTCAGAAAGAGAATATATAGAACCAACTATCTCTATACAAATCTGCACGTTGGGGCTCCATTAGATCAATCCAAGCAGCCCAAATTGTGTCATTCACATAGACCCAACATCAGATTGAATGTGAAATCCTAACCAATAGCATGCTAGTTTTTTGAATTTTGTAATATTGGACATGTTCCATTTTGATGGGCACCCAACCAAACAATTAAAAGTTCTGTTTGCTAGTGGCATTTGGGAGATGCCCCCACTTTAGGTGGGCCCCACTATTTGGAAGGTTTAGGATCAATGTACTTTTTATACCTGTACATTGGGTAAGTCTATATGGGATGGTAGTCCTATGGAGTATTGTTTATTGATTGTGTCCTTTGGTTTCACTGGGGGGGGGGGGGGGGGCATATTTCACTCCAAATGGAGCTAGCCCCACCTTTAGTTTGATCACAGCTGAAGTTTGTGAAATCCCTCTCTTTATCTTCTGTATTCTATAATCACATTTATTACATATGATCAATCAGACAGTGTGCCCATCCTAACTGGAGCAAAATTGACCCAGGGCAGATTCATGGATGACAGTCATTTCAAGCTGATTAGATTTGTATGTGGGCCTCACTTATTAAATATGTCCAATATTTACAAAGCCCAAAATGGTAAATGTCCAATATTAGGGTTGCTCATGGGTCGGGCCAGCCCGATCCAAGCCCAGCTTACTTTTGGCTGGGCTTGGATTAAGTAATAGAAAGCCCGCATCCTGGCCCGGCTGTGTAAGCAATGCATGTAGTTTTAATTTAATTAGTCCAAATAATTGCTCAAATGCCCACAAAAGTGATAAAAAGCCCGATTTGCCCCACCCGACTGATGAAATGAGAGGCCCAGGTCTAACTATTATGGCCGTGTCGGGCCTGGGCTAGTGTTTCTAAATCCGGGCCAGGCCTGAATATGCCTTAGCCCGGCCCTTGAACACCCCTATCCAATATTACAAAATTCAAAAAACTAGCATGCGATTGTGGTGAAATGTGGCTAGGATTCCACAATTGATCTGATGTTGGTTCTATGTCAGCGACACAATTTGGATGGCTTGGATTGATCTAATGGAGCCCCAACTTGCAGATTTGTACAGGGCATAATTTTTTGCATCAAATATATAGATGAGTTGAATGCATATAATTTCATGACGAAATGAGCTCCACCTAAGGATTATTAAAGAGGTGAAGTGATAATTAAGGAAAATAGTTGAGGATTGAACGACGGAAGGTGGAGATACATGTGGAATTTTCACTTTCTTAGAATTTGAATTACTAGGGCGATGGCTAATAGTTCATTTGTCATTTCCCTTTTTCAATTTTTACTAAAACAAAAAGTTATTTAATGGTGGTCTTTTTATATTCACATTTCATTCTTCATTTTCCATCTCTCATAAAAAAAAAAAAATCTCAAGCATTCAATTATATGAAACAAATACAGACTTTCCAAGGTGGGTGGGGGCCATATGCAATTTGTCAATGCAGCCACTCCCATAATACTCTATATGAAGGGCTTTTTTTTTTTTTTGGTGTGGGGGAGGGGGGCAGTAATAATGCTCAATATGAAATTGGTCCACCCAAAGTGTCTCCCATATTTCCTCTCTTTGCCAAAAGTCCATAAGTCCATAGGATAGTAGATCAGAGGACCACCAAATCATGCAGCTCTCAGATGTTTTGTCAGTTGCAAATGTGAAGACTGAGGTCTATAAGTGGCCCCAACTGAAGATGGGTGACCTCTCCACCACTGAGAATCAATGAAATTCTATATGGTACTCGGGAGGAGTACCTAGAAAGTAAGAACCCAATTTTATATTTTGGGCAACCAAGAGGTTGTTCGGTTGGCTTAGGACCACAGTTTGCACCTGGATAAGTTCGAAACTACAATATACACGGGGCTATAGGGGAGTTTATCCAGATTCCCTCTGGGCCTGGAGGAATTAGTTCAACTCAAAGGGTTAGAACCTTCCGATAGCCAAAAAAAAAAAAAAACTAAATTTTGCGAGTGGGTCTTTTTTCTCTTTGAAGCTGGGAGTGGGCCCCACCAACTGAATGCTTCCTTCATGAGCATCAATCATGTCAAAGTAATCCTGCTCCTTATCCACAGAAAACCCTAAAATTAATAGGGGCAATTGGGCGGAGGTCCCTGAACATTTGATTTTATTGCCTCAGATTCACACTTTCTTTTCATAGTGTGGTAAGTCCTTCTTCCAAATCTGAAGATCTAAAATGTCCAAATTGCCCTTTCTTTAAAAGCCCTTATCTATTTAAACATAAATCATATCCCATGATTAGTGGGATATGCCATTGATAATGGCCAGCTACTATTTAACTGGCCATGATTAATGAAAATCCCATTAATGAGATCTTGAAATAAATTAAAAAAACAAAAATAAAATTCAAAAGACGCAAATATATTTCAAAATAATGCAACTAAATTTCAAAAAAACGCACATAAATTTCAAAAGAACGCAAATAAATTTAAAAAGACAAAAACAAATTTCAAAAGACATAAATAAAATTCAAAAACACAAATAAATTTCAAAAAACGCAAATACATTTGTCAAACTAAGATAAACCAATTTTCTAAATTTCAAAAAAATTTGCAAAACACTTAAGTATTTTTTCCAAGAACTCAGTTAAATTTATTTCAAAACACGCAAATAAATTTCAAAATACAAAAAAGAAAAAAAAAACCTGTACACGTTTTATCTGAGTTTTGGCAAAACTCAGATAAATTTGACAGAACTCAGACAAATTTATCTGAGTTTTGGCAAAACTCAGATAAAATTCAGATAAATTTGCCAAAACTCAGATAAATTTATCTGAGTTTTGGCAAGAGTTCAAGTAAGTTTGCCGAAAACTCAGATAAATTTATCTGAGTTTTGGCAAATTTATCTGCGTTTTAGTACATTTTATCAGAGTTTCTGAAAAGGTTTCTGTAGCAAATTTATCTGAGTTTCTTAGAAACTCTGATAAATTTTAGAAACTCAGATAATTTTTTCAAAAGAAGAAGCATAGACAACATAAATAGTATAAAGAAAAAAAAGGATAAAAAACCTAGTAGCCACCTGAATCAACATCTAGTCATGTTGAAGACAAAACCAGGATGACCATGCAACCCGTTTCATTGTGTAGGTCGAGTAGAAACTTCCAGATGTTGATCTAGAGGGGCCGGACCCACTTCAGCCGTTGTGTCTTGGACATGTGTGCTGCTGCTTGGGCGTTAATGTTTAGACCACTCATCTATTCATGATGATGATAAAAAGACAATGTGTGTTCTTTGCGAACCCTCTCTTTTTCGTCTATTTTCTGCAATTCCGGCAGCCCTTCTCCCTCTACATTCTTACAACAATTTCAAAACATAAGTAAGCGATCTTCTTCGATCAACAATCGTGGCCCACCTTGAAATGAGGGGGAGAATGAAAGATTCAAAATTTTGAAATTCAAATTTTTATGCTTAAAAAGCTAAAAGGGCAAATTAGTCATGAAAGTGTCTGATGTGGCATATATAAGGACCTCTCTCCAAACTATGTACAGCTGTATGGACCGTAGGCCTTAGAGCAAAAGTCGTTGGACTGGATGCTTTACAAGAACAATATGAGGGAATTTTGGCTAATTTACCCAAATTAATAAGAAAGATAGATGATCTCATGATATATAAAGCCGCGGGCTATTAAGATGTATAGTCCGCAGCTTGTAGCCGTTACATGTAACATAGGTTCAAACAAGTGGGGCCTTCAAGTACCATTGGGAAGATCTTGTAGAAAATATAATCCTAATTTTAAATAGCTAATAACTAAAATATAAACTCTTAAAAAAAAATTTGTAGATTTTTTATTTATCTCATTTCGTATTCTAATAATATCACAAATTTCTCCAAATATTTTTGAATTGGATGATACTTTTGAAAATGATGTGGTGTCATTGGAAATAGAATTTCAAGAAAATGTTGTAATAGTGCTGTGACATTTTCGTAATATCAGTATTTTTCTTATAGTGGGTAAGGACATGGGTCTTCTACGTATTCTTAAAAAGTACTTTTTAATAATTTTTTAAAAAAATATGACACATGATAAGAGTTTCCTGGCCCACTCTAACGATTAACAAAATTAAAGGATATGGATAATACCAAAATTGCAATAATAGCCTAAATGTGATATAGATTAGGGTAACAATATTCTGGGCACATTTTTTCTTAATCCAATTAAGGGAGCTCGGACCCAAAAGAGAGCCTGCACTCACAAGGGAAGACAACCCACACAAATGAAAAAAAGTGGCGTGCTCAAAGTTCGAACTTTGGACAGCCAGGTAAGAACTGTTGTAGTAAGGTAAGTGATTATTCTCATTCGGTGCCCATTTGAATGATGAGAAATATGAGGAGAAAAGCTTTTTCTTTTTCCATTTGTACTTCTTATAGATGAGAAAAGTAATTCTCCACTTTACTACTTTTTACAATAGGGTTAGCCCTTTTACTGATTGGTCAACCTCTTCATAACCTTACTTGACCCAGTCCATTGCCAACCCTAATAATAGATTCTTTTCCGCAACTAGGTTACGTAATTGGGCTGACAAAGCTTACTTTCTTTTGGGCTATCAAGACTAGCTAAACTAGTTTGAAATCTGGTCTTACTATTTTTCTTCAGTAGTCCTGGGACTACCTTACTAGATTTCTTCAAAAGTTATGTACATGCCAAGATCCTCTCACATGGAGTGAATCATGCAGCCCTGAATAAATGGTTTCTTACCTTGGTCTATGTTTTGTTCCTTTATTTAATGCTTTTATATATGGGTAGGGTAATATTTTGGTAGGAACTATTCTCACGTATTATTTGAGAATTTTTTTGTGGGGCCCGGGCCCCATTTGGGGATGGGATCAGGGGGATGGAAAGAGCTATGTGAGACCACCCCATGTATCAAGTTTGACTCCAAACCCTTGCCCCTAACCCCGTTCATCCGTGGCCCACAAATTTAATGGCTTCATATTCAAAATAATATTCAACATTCGATCCAAAAGTTCAGTCCATTCGGATATGTGTCAATCCTTGTGATTAGTGACTGGGTTCCTTATTGATTATTAGGTTTAGATGGGTTGGTACATTTATATTTCAAACACTAGGGTAGGCAAGCTCCAATCAAAATAGTTGAAGTTGGTGAAGAGAGTGAAAGTCCACAGATGCCAAATTAAATGATTTTTCCTTTCACAAAAGATGATTACTCTGTTAGTGTCCTAGTAAATCAAATCCTAAAAGATGGCGAAGGTCTTGTATTTATCTCCACCTTTTTTTCTTCTTTCGTTACCACTTTTCTATTCTATTACAACAACCCACTTTACATTAACCTTTGAGAAATTAAATATTTCTCAATCTTTTAACAAAAACAAATAAGCTAACGTCGCATATTTTATATTAGATTTAATGTAATCACATTAGCAATAGGATAGAGCATCATGGAATTGGATTTGATTAGACCAAATCAATTGTCATAAATGCTTACATTATTCCATCACCTTGATCTCTTGATCACGTAACACAAGTTTACTCTTCATGAGGGGATTTATAACTCACTTCTACTTTGCTTTTTGCGTGTCTAATTGATGGAATGCCAAGTAGATCCACTAGAGTGAAGTGAGTTACTCTAAATCCTTTATTTACAATTTTATATGACAATTTCTTCACATAAAGAACTCTTAGTTGTAGTGAAATTATTCCCTCTAATCTAGCCAATTCAAGATTCGAAGGCAGCCTTTTCTTTTATTTATTTATAAGTGATATATAAACTAAGACTCTAATGATGAAAAATATATAGGACCCATCATGAAAGCTCTATTTAGTGGGCACAATAATATCATATCTTATAACTCTTACTTGATTCATATTTACTAAATGTGCTTATAATATAGAGTAATAATTAAGTACTCATTTTATTTCAACAATATGATCAACCAAATAATGTTATTATGAAAAAATCCCTAATAATTGTAATTCATACATGCTTATATTCATGAAATATCTCTTATAGGTTTTTGGTGCCTAAGCCTTCATTAGGGGATCATCATTAGGGGATCAACAATCATGAGGTTTGTTGGAGCCCAATAATGGATACCAATAATCTCATACTTTCTCCTTAAAGACAAGATACTTAAATTCTCAACTACTTAGATTTACTAAAGCATTTTTCATTCTTATTAAATCATGTTGTTATGTAGCTGTTGAAGAAAATCTTTACTTACAATTGTATCAAAATACAGAGTCTTGAGATGAAGTTATATATCCACAACATGTGATTATGGTTTCAAAGCACGCCGTATACTTTACATTGAAGGAAGATGAAGTGGCTAGCGTTTACTTCGCACTCCTCAAAGATTTTTTTTTTTTTTTTAACTAATAGGAAAATGTATCGAGGCATCCAACAAATTAGTCTAAATCTGAAAATCTAACCAAGTCCATATGATTGGATTGCATTTATAAAAGCATACAATTTCCGTAACCACTCAAATATCGAATGAACTTCTTAAGCTCCTTTAGTTATATATCCCATAATTTTTATGCGAAGCATTCCAAATGCAAAACTGATGTCTAATTTGGTACATGTTTGTGCATACATCACACAATCAATTGTGGCTGCATTAGGGCATTTATCTATCTATCGTCTTTTTATTTCATTTAAAAAGACATTATTCTTTTACTAAATTTATCTCCCTTAGTTACCCGTTTTGGGTTGTACATTGCACATTCTCCATGCTTCGAAGAATAGTGTTAATATAGGCTTCCTAAGACAACCTTTAAATCTTAAGGATCGATTACAAAATATCTCAATTTCTATTATAAAGGTTGATTTACCTATATCTTTTTTCTTTTGAAAAGTAACAAGCATCAATGAAAAGAAAATAAAGGTGAAAGACCCACTAAAAAGAAAGGAAACACCAACAATAACAAAACTAAGAGGAAGCCATCTCCCTCTAATTAAACATGATAAAACAAAAGGAAACTTCCCCAAAGGGAGGGCGAATAGAAGCCCATGAAGCTATATATATAAATCTCATCTTCTCAATTAAAGGCAAATAACCCAAATTCTTGCTAGAAAAGAAAGCTTTCACAAGGCCTTGCCACTAGAGGATCCAACCAAGAACTTCCATATATAGTGCCCAATAAATACTGATGGAGAAGCCCCAACCATAATGAAACCAACACAAGATTGAACTTCAAATCTAATATGCAATCTTGCAAGAGAGAAAAGGATGCTCTAATGTCTTTTTGGCCTCCAAGCACATTGGGCAAGCATTAATAACGATCATTTTCCTTCACCTCATGTTATCCATAGTATGAACGCTATCATGGCGTGCTAACTCACCCAAGATCTTTAGCTATGTCTTTCATATATTAAAATCCGTTTCAAGAAACCCCTTGGTTTCTTGTTGATTGATTGAGATGTGAAAGATTCTAACACACGACCGGTGATCCATGGGCATTCTTGACGGTTGGAAGTTTCCATAGATCTCATGCACTTGAATCTATGTACAGTTCATGATTTAAGGCTTCCATCTCCCTTATTTAGATGATCCCGAGGAGTCATGCTTCCTAGAGACTTCTCCTCTAAAAAACCTACGCCCCTTGATCCTATTTAGAGTTTCCTACGTGGGGATACGATCCGATCCGCTAATCTTTTGTTGTTGCAGATTCTTATCTTACTTACATCAAAAATAAAGATTTAATCTAAATGAGAGTCTTAATCTCTCTTGGCAACTACCGTCTTCTTGATTTGATGTAGGACTCGTGGCAAATGGGCTACACGATTTCCTACACTCCTAACATACTAATGCTGTTACCAACTAATAAAATATCATCTATATATGAACTAAAAGTCTAACTAACTTGAATCGGACTAAGTAATACATATCTCTCTATGACTCCATTCACCACCATTATAAATTTATTCACTCTATCAAAGGCTCAACGTAAATAAGGCAAATATGAAATTTGCATTCATAAATATTGAAAACTAACTCACAACAAAAGCAAAACAACGAGCAACTCCAATTGACATTTTAAATAACCATGTCAGCCTCCAACAACTCTAATTTGACATATGAGATTGTCTCCAACAGATATTTCATATCCTATATGACATTTGAAGTATGTGAAGGTATACCAAATTTGGCATACCATAAAGTATACTTCAGAATTTTCGTTTGAATAAAATAATGGCGAGAGCTCAATTACATTTGAATTTTTGGGTGCAAATCTTTCTTTTGAATAAAATAATGATCATGGGCCCACTTACATTTGCATTTAACATCTCTCTTGGAGTTGTCAAGTTACATATGCCAAATTACATATGCCACATCAGCCTTCATTTTTTAAAAGGCATGTTCAAATTTAAAGTATCTCTTTGAGATGCTCTTATTAAAGTCCCATATGAGTCAACCCTAAGGGGTTTATCGAGTGGTCAGGACCAAGGTTCCTCTCTTTTCCGGAGCTAGAGGTCTTGATATTGATCCCCGGTTCCCTCCTCTTCAAGAATCGAATGTTGAGTTCACTAGTGCTACCACCTAAGGGCCACAAGGGTTTTACCCGGCTTCTCTCTAGATCCGGAGGGATTAGTCCAGCCCAAAGAATTGAGAACCATCTGTTGGAAAAAAGAAAAAAAAGAAAAAAAAAGAAGTCCTCTATGAGTCAAATATGTTCCTTTAATTATACCTTGGATATGAACCATTGTACAATACCTTTGACCATACCAATGCATAGATCAGACTATTCCGAGTGCAAAGGAAAATAAGGACCAGAGATCCTAGTCTGACGAATATGTATTCATCAAAATACTCTCAATGGTTACCATAGGACTAACTTGTCAAATTATGTTTTGACATGTCAACGCTCAGATCCTTGCAAGTCAACTGCCAATATAGGTCCAATTTAGGTCTTGGTCATAATTGAGCAATCCATAAACTGATTCACAATTAGTTTAGTTGAACTCTAATACATAGAAAGCAATTGATTTAATTGGGCCTATTTACTTGCATGAGATTATAATATATAAAAAGTAATTGATTCAAATGACCCTATTTATTTGCATGGAACTTGAATACACAGGAAGTCATGCTAAATGAATATTTTTATTTGAATCGATTTGAATAGATAAGTAGATAAAATTAGAACTATGCTTGAGGCCCCAGTTATTTTCCGGCCCCAAACTAACGAACAAAAAACTTAAAGCAAGCCCAAGATAAGGTGGCCGGGTCAGGAAACTAGTAGGCCAAGGGGTTTAGGATTCAAGAGAAAGCCCGCACACACATGGAAAAGACAGTCCGCACAAGTGGGAAGAAGGCCCATACAAGCGAAAAAAAGTGGCATACCTAAGGTTTAAACCCTGGATAGCTAGGTAAGAACGGCTACCACTTTACCAATAAAAGAAGTAGTCATTTTCCACGTAAACAAACAATTGAAATATACAATCTGGTTCTGGACCCACAAGACGGACGGAAAGAGTGCAATCTTTCATTTACTAAAAGAAAGGAAAAACTCAAAATCACAAAA
Source organism: Camphora micrantha (assembly GCA_003546025.1). Lineage (NCBI taxonomy): Eukaryota > Viridiplantae > Streptophyta > Magnoliopsida > Laurales > Lauraceae > Camphora > Camphora micrantha. Next base: position 4,792,418 of record QPKB01000011.1, on the reverse strand, counting down.
ATATAATAAACACCCTTTGGGGTTTGGGCTTTTCACGTAGAATAAAAATACTGTCCTTTATATTGGAGCCCACCTAAATGCATGACAATCGAGGTAGTGAAAATGTTTAAACTATATAAAGAGAATATGATAACTATCATCAAAATTAAATGATTCTAACTCTTAATTTGAATCCCTAAGAACTTAACGAACAAAGATGATAAAATATATATTTTTTTTTGTTAAAAACTTTATCAGTGAAAAAATAGCAGAAACAGTTGAAAACATGGGATGTACCAACAACCCATTCAAGGTGGGCTTGTGCACCTGAATTTGAAAGCTGGCCCCAAGGATTGAACACAGGGTTGCTATAAGCCCTAAGAAATACAGCCTTCGCCCACCAGCGACTCCAGTGATTCTGCAATTCAATAGCAGCATCTCTGCTACTCTCAGGTTCTTCCATCTCTTGCCCATTTCATCTGATTCTTTTTTTTTTTTTTTTTTGTTTTACTTCTCTTACTGCATGGATTGCAGCATTTGGGTTTAATTACTTTGTTTCTCAATCGTAGATATGAAACAAGAACACATTTTTTTTCCCCTTCTAATCTCTCTTCCTTTTATGAATTAAACATCTTTCCTTTCTCTCCATTGAGGAATCTGCAAGAAGGGTGGCTCAGTTATGGTGAGAACACCATTCTTTTCCAGATTACACTTAAGAAGAAGAGGGTAAAATGGTTGAGAACACCATTCTAGCCAAGAGAGCAGCTGTATGGGAAGTAAGGAGAAGAACCCAGAAAAGAAATGAAACTGGGTAAGCAATTGGAAGCCTTTTCCATGAAAATGAGGAAGATGGGTTCAATTTGATTGTAAACCTGGAGAGAATAGAAGATTGCTTTGCTGGAAAGAAAAAACCCACACTTCAAAAAGAGTTTTTCCATGTGGAAAGACAACATCTTTCATGTGTGGGTAACCCATAACACTCTTAGTTAGTAGGGCTTCATAGACAATATTGAATCGCCCCAGGTCAAATTCCAAATTACTCTTCAAATAGTATATCAACAGAATCCACGCCCCAGGTCAAAAAGGTATAACGAAAGAGAAAAACTCAGAATCCTCTTTGACTCTTCCCTCTTCCCTCTTCCTCTTTCGCTCTTCGCCTCTTCCGACCTACCCTCTTCCTTCGAGGCTCGACGGTTCAGGTATCTCTCTCCCTCTCCTCATCTGGCTAGGGTTTGTGTAGTTTCCTCTCTTCCTCCTTTGCACAATATTAGGGTTTATGTTTTAGTTTTCCCTTTTTCTTTTGAAGTGATGATTTCAGTGCCCTCTATTCTATTAAAAAAAATGAGAAAAGGGTGATTGAGAAGAATGTGTTCTCTCTGACTCTCTCTCTGTCTCTCTTTCTCTGATAAATGGAGGGAATTAGGGAAATCAAAGTGTGGAGATGTCGTTGGCTGACTGACTCGATCACATTTGTGGAGGGAATTAGGGAAAAGGGTGATTTGATTGTGACCGACTCGAACACAGTCACATTTATGCTTTTGTTTCTTCTTTTAGTTGTGATTTTTTATTTGATTTTATTTGATTTTGGGTCAATGAGATAGGGAGATGCATGTGAATATGTGATGTTCTCAGTTCTATAGCACATCTTTTATTTCTTCACTTTGGACTGATGAGACCCTTGCTTTCTTACCATTATCATTATCATCATCACTGTTTGCTGTGGCTCTGTGGTCACCTGAGTTTTCTCTGCCCAGGTTTCCAAGTATTAATGCAATTGTCATTACAGTCTTCCCAAATCCCAAGCCCCATTGCATCTGCTAAGATCTACATGAAAGGCACTGTCAGTATATTTCAGCCATAAAACATAGAATAGAATTAAAAAAAAAAAAAAAAAGAAGCACTTTCACATAAAAAAAATAAATAATGTTGAATAGACTTCTTTATAATCAAATCTCAATTCTGGAAAAAAAAAAAAAAAAAAAAAAATGGCATCATACATATTAGAGGAAAAAACTTACCCCTCCCCTGGCCATCTAAATTGCACTAGGAAAGTTGGTAGTAGCTTCCCCTGAAAAAACATTCACATATACTGCAGAAGCTCTCCTGCTCAACAACCAGCTCTATCAAATTACTTGTATGAGCTATCTTATCCAAACAAATAATTTTACTTTCTTTCATATCAAATCCAAATTTACGGAACAAGTTACTTGTCAGAAAGATGGTAGGCGGCCCAACATGGATGAAGAATTTTTGCTGCCAATCTCCCTCTCCTTCAAATGACATGTTGGTTTCTTGTTGGTGGTCTTTTGGTTGGCCATTTCACTAAAATGACAAAAAGCCAAAGAAGTCTTAGAAACCCTAACATTCAAATCAAATGAGCCCCTACTTAATGCTTCCTATCCAAAATCAAGATTTTATTCTCTTGTCAGTTGAGCTAGCAGTCTGAGCTGAATTTATTATGGTAGGTAAGCCTCCCGTAGACTTCTTTGATGTCCCTTACAAGTTCAGCTAGCAGTGAGGGACTCAAGTGAATTTTCTATGGCACCTTTAGTCTCATGGATTTGTCATAAAGGGGCTTATTTTCATGACCGGTGGGACCATTCTAAGGATTTTGAAGAATGATCTAGAATTGTCCCTATTTTCTATGTCCTGGTTTCGAATAGATCTAGAATTGTTGTGAGCAAGTCTTATCTAATTGTCTTGATCTATGTTTAAGCTTTAACTACTTATTTCTTCTTCTCTTTTTTCATTTTGGAAACTTTATTCTTGGCCCGTAATATGATGTTTATGATTATGCTGATAATGTTCATCTATAAATTATAAATACAAGTGCTCTCATTTGGATTTATATGATTATGGAACGGTTTGGAGCTTAAGGAAATAATAACGAGGTTCTAATTTTTACATGATAATGTGTATTACTTCTTTAGAGTTTCTTTATTATTGTAGTAGTTTGCTTGTCAAATTGTATGCTAATTTCTTGAGGATTCGCGATTTGGTTGTTGTCACTTAAAAGTTTATTTACAAATCAGGTGTTAGTAGTAGGATTCCTTATAAAAAGAAGAAATTGTTTAAAATCATGTCTTTAACCTATGTTATAAATTGTGATTATTAGTGGTTGGCGAGGATTTTGATGTAATTGACCTTATCTTTGAGGTTGTAAACCCTTTCTTCTTGGGGATGATTGGTTTGTCCTCATTTTTTGAGAGACTTTTTTGTTTTTAGTATACTTCTCTTATACTGTAAATTTTGGAGATATGAATAGTCATCATTTCAAACAATAAATATATTAAGTTGGTCCATTTACATGGACTACATTTTTTCTTTTGTTATTGTTGATGTGAAAAAATTCTAGCAAAAGTTTCGCTCCACCTAAATGAAAATCCTGGGTCCGCCTCTGATATTGAACATTTTTAAGTGAGTGTTGTGATGGGAGTGAAAGTGGTAGGACAGGGGGGCAGGAGAGGTTTGAAAGAAATTTTCTCTGAGATTGAAGAGAGGAAGTGTGTGGAGATAAGTATAATGACAATTCCTCCTTTTCCTTTTTTGTTTCTTCATTTGCAGTGATGGTAATGTCGTGCTGATTTTGAAACATTGTCCTTTTGGAAAGTTATTTTCCATGTCTTTCGATTAGGCTATTGTTTCCTAGTGTGCAATGTGCTTCTTGTTTGCTTTATGACATGGAATTGATCCTTCGAGTGTGGAGACTTTCTGTTGGTTAGTGGTAGTGGATAAAGTATCTATAGAGACTATTATAAATAACTTGCTATGGAATCTAAGCCTTGCAGATGGGATTGGCAAGAACCTTACCTAGTTGTAGGAGCTTGGCAAGAACCTTGATTTTGCGTTTACACGAACAAACTACCCTTACCCTTATTAGGCGTCTGCCAACTGTAAGCAAGTCTTTATGATGCAGAATTGCAGTCTGTCATCTAATTCTGATTTCTGACTTGACTTAGCCAGACCTTGATACATTGGAGGCGCATCCACCCGAAGTGGTCTTGCTTGAGAAGAATGGGGTCATCCCCAGCAGGTCTTCTTGTTATATTAGTCCAGTTAGGATGCTTTTTTTTTTTTTTGGTTTTAAGGCTTTGTTTTAGACTTAGGGTCCAGATTTTAGTTTTTGTTACTGTATTGAAAGAGATAGGCTATTGGAATATATATATTGAAGATTTTCTCTTGGGGAGCTTTGTTTCTGTATGTCTTAGACTCTTAATTGGAGCATGTTGATTGCGGAGGCTCTGCAAGAGCTTTTATATTGGTATGGAGCATAAGCCTTGTAGGGGTTTAAAAAAACCTTGATCTTTCTGTAGAGATTGGCAAGAACCTTGATGTTGCTACTGCATCGGCAAAATACCCGGATTGGGCTTTTGCCAACTGTTAATTACCCTTTATAAAAGTCTGCCAGTGAATCATCATCAACTAACTTATTGTCAATGCTAAAAGATACAATTGTGGCTCTCGCTAGTATTCTATTAGTGGATGTGAAAGTTTTGTAGTTTCCTTCCCTTGAATTTACTTGTTTATGGAATTTGCTTACCATCCCTTCCACTTTTATCATTCTTCTAATGAGTTCCTAAGAGCATCAATTTCTCCTCTTCTAATAATGGTTCTGTATCTTTCTGAGTCAATATATTGAACACGAAAAATTTCCCAATCTTTTCTAAGCTAATGATGGATCGAAAATTTGTTAACCCCATATTTGAAAATGTATTTGGCCTTTTGTAAACTCAAGGCCCCTGGTTTTACTGTGCAACATGTGACTGTAAGTTTTTTTTTTTTTTGGATAAATGATAGGAGTACCCTTTACTTAGCAAAATCTCATTAACATAAGTTACTTTTAGTGGGGCCCAGTTGAATGTACGATGACGAAGGAAAGCATGGATGGAAAGGCTTGGTTGTAGATTAAGAAAATAGGTATAGTGAAATGTTCCTAACCTATGATCTTAGGTCTTCAAAGTTTAAGGGCTAAATTATCATTTTATCTTTTAACTCAAGAGATAAGTCATTTGAGTTTTTCTTAAGGGCAAATAGGTCAAAAGTAAAAAATAAATAAACTGTCAAGTTACTTTTTGCACAGTTGGACTGTTAGTCAACGTGGTTTTTAGTAAAAATATAAAATACAAGGGCCTTTTTGTAAAAGAAATCTATAATATAAATATATTAATTGCTTACAAAATAAACTTGATAGTAGCCCAAATGGGCAGCAATTCTATGCACAGATACAATTTTTTTTTTCTTATAAATGCACAAATACATTTTTATTAATCTAAATGGTATGCCCTATGATGAGTTAGACGGTTTCTTATTGCAATATAATTAATCTCAGTTTGTCATGAACAGTTGTTGTAGAATAAATGTACAGTAATTTCTCAAGACTCAGGTACAAATCTTTCTTTATGACTCTAAATGCAGGTGATAATGGGGAAAAGGGAGAAAACGTACCTATTTGTCAGACTTGTTTCAGCAGCTGGGACTGGATTCTTCTACGTTGCGCGGAAGTCTCGCAAAGGCAACATGGCACAACAAAAGCTTGAGTTTCGGAAGTATGACCCTAGAGTCAATCGTCATGTTCTGTTTACAGAGGCAAAGATGAAATGACCGTCCCTTTATATCTGATGAGTCCAACTAGGCAAACTGGATCTTCATAGATGCTGTTTTGGGATTTTTTTTTTTTTTCCTTTCTTCTTTCAGATATAAGTTTGAGTTCTTTTGATGCTGATTCTGTAGAATCTATCCAATTATCAAATGCTTTTAGCATTGCGTAACCTAAATCTATCAGTAAAACTTCAGTTTAATGTCTTTTTTAGGGAAAGAATTATGATATAATGTATGCTTCTCCCAGGTGAATCATCTTCAGTTTGTTTGGGCTTTGATAGGTAGGGCCATTTTGGATCCTTGGAAATGTGTTGCCCTGCATTCAGATTACCTACTTCTCTTAGTTAGCTGTAACTCCATTGCTGAAAAGAACCAAAATAAGAAAAATGCATGTTTTTGCCTGACTCAGGTTACTGAAATGTAAGAACTATGGCTTAAATTTAATTCAAATTGCTTGCACTCAAGTTGTGCAGATCCATTATGTCTATATTCCAGTTAAATATGGCTTTTCTTCCTTATTTCTTATAATGTGCCAATTCTGTTTGTCATTGCTGCATCACTCATCTTGTGAGTTCCTACCTAGTCACTTATTGATGGTCACCATATTTTTGGAATGCTTTCTGGGAATATATTGTAAATTTGTTTGCAGGAAACCTAGGTGTCCTCAGTTGGAACATTGGCCCTTATTTTCATACAGTTGGTGGATCATTTCATCCATCTGTGATGATTGTTTGTACTGTTGTCACTCGCTTATTTAATTGTTTGATTATACTTTAGGATTATTAGTCAGATTCTTCTCCTTTATCTGTGTAGATTTTATGTGAGAAATGACATAGCCTACCTGAACTTATGCATGATATTCCTGATGGTGCCCTTTGTATCATATCATGGGGAGCCTTTTCCTTGCATTCTGGGATAGGTTAAGAGTGCTACTTCCATTAAAATAAAAAAAGATATAAAAAAAAAACCAGGTTCTGCAAAGTATCTATGCCTCTCTCATGCTAATCTTCTTTTTTGACACCTTTCAATAGAACATATGACCTAATATAATGATGATGATGAGGCGACAATGACGATGAAAATGATAAATGATGCCAATTTTATTAATCACGTTGTTTATCATATGGTCTATCTTATGATGGGTCAAACATTTTTTTTCTGGAAAGGTAAGTAAACTTTGAACAGTTTATAAAATGTGAGGACATTCATTTTGAGCTGCTCTGAATTTCGATAGGTTGTCCCACTGTGGGTTCCACTGCTTCAACTCAGGATTTCTCTATAAGAGATGAAGATGATTTGGACTCAAGGAATAGAGACTTGAAGCTGCTTCATCCTGCTATCGAGGCAGACAGTTGTGTTCTGTTGCATATATATACACAGCTGTGGAAGCTCCCTGATATCAGGTCAAAAAACAGAAAATTAAAAAAAGAAGCCCAACTGAAAATCCAATCATGCAGTGATCAGCAGCCCTGTTGCATTTGCTTTCAATCTTAATTCATCTTAAAGCAACAACACCAATTCGTCTGGGTGTACTTACGTCTCAAATCTGCCTCCTACATTGGGATTCGGATCCCCTGTTTGGACCAACCAGGGTATCAGGGAGTGCCACATGGGGAAAGAAATTTTTTTGAGGAGATAGAATTTTTTTAGGAGATGGGATGTGACATCTCCCCATGTGGCACCCCCTAATTGGTCCAAACAGGGGATCCATTTCCCCCAACATTGAGGTGTATGTCTCAAAAGTAAACCACTTCTTAGATTGGGTGTCTTCTTGGGCTATTGGAAATTTCAATTCTTTTTTAATGAGATTAGAGCTCTATTGTCTTCAATTCAAGTGAGCTTTATTCATGTTGGGCGGACAACAAATGATATTTCTTTAGCTAAGGGGTTGATAGGTCTTCTAATTTCATAGCTTTCACTATGTAACTTGTTTATGGTATAATACTTTTATACCATAGTGTCTTTTTGCTATGTAGGCCGGGCCTTCTTTGTACTACTCTTCTTTTCTTAATATAATTTTATCGTTGCCTATAAAAGAAAAGGAAAAGAAAAAAAAAAAAAAACACCTTAGACTTCAACCCTTGCTCATTTTCAGATTTCCCTGTCCCCAGACAAGTCTTGTGGTGTGAGCTCCAAATCCTTCTATAAACACTAGAAGGAATATGGTTAACTTGAGAATCCATACCTCTGTGAAGGTACCAGTAGTTTACACGGGCTCTTTTTGGCAAATGCAGGAAATGTTGGGTTTACGTTTTGAATTGTGGGTTTATCGGAGTGGTCCATTGGGTTAGCCAATGACCAAGTTCAATGTCAAGGCTATTTGGTCATTGTACTGAGGCTTTTTTGGAGGCCAAGAAAACGGAGATTATATATACAATGCAATATGTAACTGAAGAGAGTTAAGATGTAAATCATTGCTCTTTTGCCGTGGACGCAGGTAGTTTTATCGAACCGCGTAAAATCCTCGTCTCTTGTATGGTATGGTTGATTGATCGCATGCACACGCACAACAGGATACACAATTATCAGTATTCTCTGCAGTTTTTAGATCTTTCTTTTATGGTTTTCCCTTCAAGTATATTCTGTCTCCTAGAATAAGATATATAATAAGAGGGTGCACTCTGCTGAGAGAAAATCAAGATAAGTGGTGGGCCAGTTGTGTTTTGTGGTCCTATTTAGTAGACCTGTGGGTCTCCACACAACATTCACGGTTCAGATTATACCCAGTCTTTTCCAGTATTTTCATGAAATCTAGCTTCAAAGCAATGAATTATTTTACATTTGAGTTTAACATTATTGATAGAAAAAACATCTTCTTGCTTATACTATTAATCATTGCATTAGTATAATTATTGTGTTGTTAATACGATCGATCAGTTGTACGTACAATCAGTTCAACGACTGAAACGTTTCCAATGAAAAATAGAGCCATCATGGATGGGCCTAGAGGTAAAGTCTATGCCTCTTCATCCATGGCCCACAAGTTTAGTGACTTTATATTAAAGAAAAAACTTGACCCTCGATCCAACAATCCAATCTTTTCGGATTGGCAAAAACTTGACAGGTTGGTGTGTATGGATGGGTCGGATGGATTATAAAGTGGGCCCCATAAGCCATAATGCTGCCTCACCGTAATACAGCTAGAGGTGCATGTGTATGCAAATATCTCATATTTTTATATGCTCATGTTCTATTTTGTTCGAGTCTTACAAATAGATACAATCTCTTCCACTGTTATCAAAGAAGAAATCAATTTATGTGAAATTACATGACACCATGGCACCCTCTGATTACTAATGGAAAGTGCACAACAAATCCATTGAATGTTGTTATCTTTATTTGAGTTTATTTTCTCAGCCACAGCACATTTTAGGGTTTCTTGATGTGATGGTAGAATCCTTTTCTTTTGAACCTTATAGTATGTAATTTTCATTTCTAGATATAGTGAAGATTGTTGCAAAAATTTTGATGTTTTGCTTTCTTTCCTGGAATGTGCCTTCCACATCATCACATTTGGCATTTGTCCTACTTTCACTTATTTAATATGGAGGACTTTTAAATGCTTTGGAGAAGGAAATTGTTAGCACTTTTTCTTCACATGTCTATTGCACTGTGAAAGGTATTGAAACCATCCTTGGGATCTTGAAAGTTACAAAAGATAATATTATCATCATCTGAATCTTTTAAAGGAATAAATGGTGAGAGAAAAAAAAAATATGAGGATTTGACTGGTATCTTATCTTTGGAGATGGCTTTATCCTTAAATTTTTCTGGGATTCCTCGTGCCAGGGGAAATGACAAAACTGCTCTTATAAGTAGTAACCGAAATTTATATATTTTCATCCAAACCCATATACACCAATGTATATACAGACCATAAATGCAACAATACAAATTTGAATATTTTCATTGACTAAAATCCAAATATTTGCAATGGATCTATCCAAATATGGGTATTTTAGTCCTAAAATGTTGTAATTGTAGTTGCAGGAAAATATTCAAAATTTGACGAAAATTGGTAAGCTCGTGCACAAATCATCTCTATAGGTAAGCTATGGGTCACAACCTCAAAATATATTATACAAGTAGTCTAGCCATAGGGCCCACTTGGATGTATTCATATCATTGAGACTGCGATGGACAGAAAGATCTCTTCATGGAAAAGACTCATGAAAAACAACCCCATCAGATTATCCTAGCCATTGATTTAATGGCGAAGTTTTAAGAGTCTTTCAACCACATAGACTAGACATTGCCTCAACTGTCATTGGGTATCCAATCAGAAAGGGCAGATCACCACATCCACCTTGGAGTCCATTGGTGCAGATAACTGAAAGTGGACCCAGACTAATCCAAAACTGTAGGCCAAGGTGATGTGCATTCTGTTTGCCCCACCTTCAGCTTTTGCAGATCAAGGCCCTTTTATTACTGTAACAGCCTACAAGTCAATCGAACTATTTGATTTCGAGCCCAACCATGGAGAATCCAAATGTAGCCCAGCAGGCTCTTTTATCATTATTTGGCTGGCCTGGACTGTGAAGCCTGAAGGCCCAATGAGTGTGGATGCTAAATTTCACCCACCCAATTCTCATTAAGCCCATCCACCTGACTCTCTTCAATCCTCACTACCTTCAATGACATGACGGGCTCAGGTGGCCCCTACAGCTTTCTAAACCAAGTCCATAAATGATATTCAAATGGATGGTTCAGACCATTTTCAGGGCATGGTCCATACTTATCTCATGGTTTTATAATGGCTGAAAAATATCATAGTTTCAGCCAGCCCTGATACAATGTCAATGATATTATTGGGGCAAGGAATTTTTTTTTTCTAATGGTGCATACACACCAACCAACACACTCTACCCAAGCCCCTAACCATCAGCGCAACTGCGGGGTATTGGGCCCGGTCATTTCTGTGGAAAGAGAGGTGTCCGAAATAACTGTAACCACCAATATACTGGGTGGTATTATTAGTCATCTTGACAAAATATTACAGTGCAAGAAGCAAATTGGGCCTTAACAAACAGAAAGCACCATCACATTCTGTATTTGGGATCAGGCACATGACATACACATCCACATGCATAAACAAATTAATCCCACATAAGCATCTCTCACAAGGGGAAAAAATCTCAAAAGCATGTTAATGTGTATAAGATAAATTAACTTTAGAGAAAAATGAAAATGGAGAACCAGATTCAAAGGTCACAATGTGTAAGTAAGTAAATATGGAGAACAGCGGTCGTCAGACCATAAGTCCAACAACTTTGATCACTATAATCAAAATCAGGAGAAAGGCTCTCACTAGGGAGTGCAAAATGAAAAGTTCTTTTAGAGCTTGTTTGTTTGCATAGAATTCATAGGAATTGAATACATAGGATTTCATGATCGAAAAAGCTCCTCTGGAAGATCATTAAAGAGGTGATGGGTGAAGGATACGAGATAGCGATATAGATGGGACCTTGACTTTCCTAGGATTTAAATTACTAAGGGAATAATTGGATATTCATTTCCCATCTTCCCTTCATTCAATTTCATTACAGGAGAGGTTATTGGAGGGACGTTTTTGGATATTCATGTGAATTCTTCATTTTTAACCACTTGTAGTACATAAAACCAGGCCCTTAGGATTTGAAGTTCTTGTGAGGGGTTTGGTTCAAAGATAAAAGGAAAAAACAACTATCTGAATAGATCTTCTGCAATGCAAGGTGTTGTCATCAAAACCATTTTAAAGGTTTCCGGTTGAACTGCAAAATGAAATTCTTTTCAAGCTTTGACTTTGAGTACTTGTTAGAGGTGGTCTTGGTTCAACAGAGAAGATTTTTGTTTTTTTTTACCAGAACTGGTCTTATGTGTCAGATCTATGGTATTACCTAATGATAGGAAGAGAGAGATAATATGGACGAAGGTCATACCCCATATGGTCGACTGGTCATTGTATTTACAGGGTTGATTCCCATTACATGCATAAGCTAAGGCTAATTACAATCAATTCAGCAAAGGAAAGAAGGAATTTAATATACACATCTTCTAGAAAGAGTATCTCTAGAAACTGTGGGGCCACCATGATGTCGTGTCAGTTGTATTTCTTCTATATTATGTACTGCAACAGTAAAATCAATACTTAAATTGCCTGTGCAATGTGATATGAACAACCTGATTAGACGAAATCCCAAAAACTATTAGGTGTCCTACTTCCCTCCTCAATCACGAATCTCATTCTCGGCGGTCAGCAATGTCCTTTGTCTTTGGAAAATGTTAAAATTTTTGGGTACTCCTGAGACATTTTAAACTTCTTCTGTCTCATAAAATTAAAAAAATAGAATATAATATTAAAATATACATTGAAGGATTGCATGACTACATAGCTTAATACAAAGTTCAGGCAAAATTTCTTGTCACAGTCTACCATTTTCTCCTAAATGTAGAAGTATTGGCTATATACTATGAAACGGATCAATACCTCTTTTAGACATGAGTTCTATGAATTCGGTCAATTTAATAATAAATTTTTGTCTTGGTAGTAGAAAAGGTTATGTTAATAATCCAGTAAGATTTCATCCAACATCACTGAATTGAGGGAAGACTATCAGAATCCATTTCTTCTATTTCATTAATGATTTAATGTTGATAGAACCCTATAGTTGAATATAGAGAATGACTGTAATTGTTAATACATTATGAACTTCTTACAAAACTTTATGGGCATCAAGATACTCGAGCATCTTCAATCTCACAATCTCTTCCACGGCTCTTCTAAGGAGCATCATTGCCTTTCCCTGGATTCAGAGCATAGATTATCCATAACAGGCAAAGTTTAGAGGTTTTGTTGGTGGGTGCACCTGTATTACAACGATCAATTGAACTAAAACATCAATGAAAGGTGGGTGCACCTGTATTATTGGTGGCAAAAAAAAAAGGTGCTGTTCTAGTTCGATTGATCATTGTAATACATCTTTTGCTAAAATCATCACTATCCACATGAAAACTACCAGGAGCAACATAGCTGCTTTCCTGGTCAACAGGAAAAATGCTTACTAGTTTACAAATAATAGCTCATGCCTCATGCAGAAAAAGAAAGGGTTTTTTGACATACCTGATTCAGGCACTGTTTAACCTGATTCTTTATGATGATTCATAACCCTTTGCAATAGTAGCTCCAAGTTCCCTTTGACGTTTTTCTCGCTTAAAATGTATCCATTTTAAAGCAAATCAAATAAAGGTCTCAAAGAAATCACATGAAATAAGGAAAACGAAAAGGATAATCAATGGTTCTCTTGGTCAAAAATGCCCTAAACATTTAATTAAATTTTCAGAATTCAGAAAATTCTGCTTCTACAAGATGAATTTTCATGTATCCTATTTGAAATTTCCATATGCATAATTTGCTTCTTGTTAAATTTGTTTTGTAGTGTGCATTTAGAACATGGATGGTCCACCAAGAGTGAAAATGGTTGTACTCACATTAGATGGGACAATGGTCATTGCATGTTTCAACTAGGGGTGGCAAAACCTGGCCCGACCCGCTAAACCAACCAGCAATTGACCCAGACCCACAATATATATGGGTTGGTCACAGGTCAAGAAAACCTGACCCACAAATAAACGGGTCGGGTTAGGGTCAACCTGCCTAACCCTCATGACCCAGTGTTGTCTTTCTCCAACCAAAACTAAAACCAGAAAAAACCTAAAACTCAACTAGTTAAATCATGGTTTGTGGTATTCTGGGAATGGGATGAGGCTTTTGTGCATTCTCTTAGTTAAATCATGTCATAGTTAAATTTAGGCCTTGTTTTCACTTCTTTTGTATGATAAATGGTAGTTCACATGATGTAGAACCCATTACCTGACTCTATTATATAGTAGAAGATAGGACCATGTTTTTGTTGCTAGCTGAGTCAATTCAAGATGGTTGGATGATCAAATTCATGATGGGACTGTGTTATGATTGACACCTATTCCTCTGTGTTCTTTAAACCTCAACTGTCAATAGGAATTTAACCAAACAGTTGTGTAGATCTGAAACTATAATTCTAGAGCTTAAAGGATCAAGTAAGTTAGGGATTGACTAAAGATCACATGTATCACAACCAATTGAATAGTTAAAATGCCTATATTGGTTTTCAAAAGTGTTGACATGTAAAAATCTGAGAATACACCATGTTCGACTGCATATATGGCCTGATTTTAATATCAGTCCAGGATGACTCGTGATTGTTTGGGCTGAACATGGATATCATCAGTCCATGGACATGGGTCATTTGTGACGGGTGACATCTACACAGAAACTCTTTTGATCAACAGTCGTGTATATGAGCCATATATACCATCCAAATCACATATATATGGACTGTTTATGACTACTGTCATAAATTAACTGTAATCTATGATAGAATGGACAGAACATGTATATGGGCTGTACATGACCATACAGTGGTTTCATGGATAATAGTCCATGTATTTGAACCATATTCACTGATTAAACACGTTCAGTACGTGTCCCATGAATAACAACAGCACATGTATTTGGACTGTACAAGTGGGCCGGACCATGCACACGTGTTTCAGGTTAACTGTTGGCAAATCTGGATTGCATGTGGCGTCCAAAACCTATGTACAGGCTGGCTGGTGAAAAAAAAAAAGTAGCAGTAATTGTACATTAATTGTTCGTGCCAAAGGTCAATATATAAAAACTGTATACAATGACCTCACTGCACATATGAGCTACTAGGGTTGATTTATGGAATTGTTTGATTGTGTCAGAATTTTCACACATTCTAATTCTTGTTTAAGATGAACTCGTAGGGTTGCTTACCATCTTTGGTTTGGTGATTTGATGAATTCCTTGTACCTCTCAAATTGATCTTGCACAAAAACTTAGGATGTGAACTGAATGTCCTTAAGCCAATTCCCTTGAAGTTCCATTAGTTCGTTGTAGGGTGATTGGTAGTTGACCAACCAACTTCTAGTCATGAACTACACCCAAGACCCTGAGACATGATTTCCTGAATTATTCTGGTTGTCTGTGGAATAGGAACTACTCTTAAACCATACCTAAGACATCATCTTAGCCAAAAGGCCGAGAAATGTATATACCTAAGACATCATCTAATAGTATGGCTATCACAATGGACTCTCCTATACTGTAAAAAGAATCACTTGGACATGGGATGTGCAAAGTCCCATTTTGTGGACATACTAGTCCGAAGAACATGATTAATGATTACGTGGCATAGGGTGTTCCTAGCAAAATGAAAAATCTCTGCCAAAGGCAACAAATCTAATTGCTCCTTCAAAGGATCATAGCAATCATATGGACTAGGATGTTCTTCTAGCCACTATGATGCCCAGAGTCAACATACAATAGGGACACACCATGTGGTGGGAGGGACACAAAATCTACATATAAAAAGTGGAGTATTGGATATGATATGATCATACAACACAATACATTGCCTATTTTGAAGTATATAGGTATCATAGTCTAACCATTCAAATGGATGAATCCAATGATTCTCCTTCTGAACAGACAATCCCTGGAGAACCCTAAAACCAAGATCCTAGCACTCCCACTGATACAGGATAGGCCCATGACCCCATGGGCCGACCAGTCCTTTGGGCCCAATCAGTCTAGTCCAGAGGCCCATTAATTTAATTTGCTTTATTTACTTAATTGTTTGGAGTTTATTGAATTAAGCCAGTAGGGTCAATAGGTTTTACTCAAGTGTTTTAATCTTGACCATAAACTGTTTCAATGATTGAGTTGAGATTAGCCTTAGGGTTATTTCTTTTACTTATATAAGGGATGTAATGCCTCATTTGATGGTAGACTTGATTAATGAAAAGAAATTGAGTTTTTCGCTCTTAGCAATCCTCTCTCTCTCTACCCTGTGAAAGGGTAAGGCGTGAGGCCTGTCGACTCAGGTATGAGGCCTACTCTATCTTCCCCTATCTCTCCATCTTCATCCCTTCCCACCCCACATCAATCTGCCGCCTGCATCACCCATCAATTTCATCTTTGGAGCTTGAGTGACAACCAAAATAAGATTAATGAGTAGATTAAGATATTTTTTGTTGAACCAAAGATCTGATGGAGTTTCAACGCATGGCCGAGCCATCTATTGAAACCCCCCTGTACATTCAATTATAATGTTGAGTGATAAATATACGCTATAAATATATTCAACTGTTACAGCTGAAAGGGGTTGCTCAGTTGGTTGACAACCCTGCATGTCACCCAGCTGCCCAAGGATCGATCCCTTGGTATATGCCACTCTTCCCACTTGTGTGGGCTTCTCGGCTTACTCTTCCCACTTGTGTGGGCTCTCCTTCTAACGGTGTAGGCTTCCTCTTCCCACTTGAGTGGGCTCTCTTGGGTCCCAACCTCCTACGCTGGGGTACCCCAAAAAAATACAAATAAAATTTTTTTCAAGCACTATTATATTCTATAGATGAAAGGCAGCCAACAGTCTGATTCTGAGATTACATGGTTTGGTCTTCGACCATGTGGACTATGTCCACAATTGGACATCCTTCAAGCGAGGAAGGATGATGTAGATTTGATAGGCTTCAAAATCTGAGGCAGAAATCCAAATGAGGTCCCATAGGAAGTTTCGAACTACTATAAGGGAGTCCTGCTCTTAACATAAGATTGTTTTGAGTTGAGTACGTTATTTATGTTATTTTGTTAATTTGTTTAACTCAGTGTCTGGTTTTGATAGGAAACTGTTTCCAATGATGAGTAATCAAAGATCTTACCAAAGCCTTTTTTTTTTTTTTGAGTCTTGACTAGTTTCCTAGTTGAATAAGTCTTTACTTCCAAGCATTTTACAATGCAATAGCCAAACTTTGAATTTGGTACTTAGTAGGACCTTTAATCATAGCTGTCAATTCCAATTTGATCCTCATTCCGGTTTGGCCCTGTAGTGGAATGTTTCAGCATTGCAGTTAATTCCAGTATTCCATTCTGAGGAGACGCGATTGAATAATGAAAAAATACGAAAGAACACCTAACATTTAAAAAACATTAAAACTCACGGAAAGATATTGAAAAGTCAAACAAAATATATACAACATTAAAACTACTCAATAAACAAATAGACATAGCAAAATGAAACTTTGATCCTTTCACAAATATGGGGAGAAAAGTCCATTCACAGGGGGCAAATGGGAATATATGAATTTAAAAAATATATATACAATGAATGGGAATTTCCGGCCAGAACTGACCAATTTCGGTCATTTTGGCTGGCACAACCCAATTCCAGACGTAGTTGCCCAAAACAGACCAAACCAACCGGAATTGTGGGTAGAATCTTTGGGGATGGTGTTCCATACTTCCATTCTACCTAGGACAAAATCTGGAACATTCTGGCCAATTCCAGCTGGAAGGGAATGGAGCTGACCGCTATGCTTTTAATCCTAATGTCGTTCAGCAAGTCCAACTGTTATAGAGTCTTTATATGTATTGGAAAATGACCTAATGGAATAAGATATTTAGAATATTTGTTTTCACATGAAGATCTTCTCTAATGGCGTGGATCAATTTATATCCTTCTTGGTGATACTCCAAGGAAACATGGATGCAATTTCTAGGCATATGACAACATTTGAAAACCAAAGTGTGACTCCAGGGTCCAAAATCCATCAAATACTTACCATGTTCATTACTTTTCTTCATAAGGCAGAAATAACATTCCCCGAAAATATCCATGAAAGTGAGAAATAGGGTAACTTTTCTGTGAAATTAAGGAAAAGAAATTTTTGGTGTCCATAATTGATTCATCATTAAATTTTTGTAATCATCGGTTCTATATTTTTGTATAGATCATGTAGTTCTTTGAAGAGATATGTTGAAATTTGTCTGTAGGGTTTTTGCTTATGAAAGAGTTCTAATAGTTATAAATCAATTATTATGATTTTACCCTTGCTTAATAGAAATATTTAACAAACTTGTAAATGTGGTCAAGTTGCCCAAATGACCCATATGATAATTGGCATCATGTTGTAAAATGAGCATCCTTGCTCATCAGAATTAAGAATGGAAATGGGTACTATTGACCCAAATAAGGTATTGGATATGACAAGACACAATATGATGCATTGCCTATCTTAAAATGTCTGAGTATCATAAACATCTAGTTGTTGAGTGATGTCTGTGTATTGCTAACATTTTGTTTCTTCCTATTTCACCTTACTTTTTTATGTTGTACCTTCCCTTCGTATCTTCCCAGAAATGGACTGCCAGAACATCAAGAGCATCTTAAGTCAAAATGTCCTGTCCCAAGGGCAAACTGAAACGACCGCTAGAACGGAATGACAACTACAGCTACTAGTCGAACCTACAACTTTAAGGTCTGCTTATGAGTTCTCTACCTATACTGTTTCTCTTTAAAGAGTAGTTTGTTTTCTTCCTATAAATGCCCATGAAAACTTAGGCACACCAATGCAAATGCATACACATGAATCAAAAGTGGAAAACATAAAGACCACAGTCCACAAGACACCTTGCAAAGTCATATGCATATTGGAAGTTGGAAGCATGTGGTCTCCACATCCATCTTTGGTAGAAATTCCAGTGATGTCCCCAAAAACACAGAGTAATTCAGTGGCTATCTGATGTGTATTGGGGAACAAATGCTTCTAAGTCTAATATTAGTTGCCTTCTACAAGCAAGTAGGTTCCATAAAATGTTGGTGATAATAATACAAATCCTTTCTCTTTTAAAATACAAGATCGTATCTTTTCTGTTTGTGTAAATTGCATCCATACTTCTACCTAGAATTTGCTCTTTGATACTGATTTCAGATTATGTCAACTAGTGTAGGTAAGTATAATGTATGTTTAAGGTGTTGCGCTACTTAAATAGAAGCAGCAATATAACAAAAATAGAACTAAAGAACAAAATTGGGTCAAGGAGTATACCCTTCTTTCCCAGTAAGGATGGAAGCACACAAAATCATAAACCGGAGAGATGGTCGGCACCAGAACAATATTTATTCCAATGTACACCAAAAAAGCAGTCAAGGGCCTGGTTCTGTGAGGCATTTTGATAATGATCCACTGACACTATTATCAATTCATGGCTGAAAGCCTAGGTCCCTGCAAAAAATATATATGGAAATAAGTAGATGAAAATCACAGGTTTTCCATAAGAATTTGATTCCTTTACTTTTATTTTTATTTTTACATTTTTATCATTGCATCATCATCATTACCATTTTCCACTGCAACTGTAATTGTATTCAAAAGAAAATCCAATAAAATAACCTATAACTCTATAACTTATATAGGCTGCAGTGACTGAAAAAAACCTAAATCCTACAAAAAAAAAAAAAAAAAAAATGTGTGCTCTAAATAATACTTTGTATTTTCTAAATTTTTTTTTATCAAATCTAGAACCATTAGAGAGAGAGCATCATTATTGCATATCTTTACAAAAAAGATGGGAAAACTTTATTCACCATCCATAATAAAATCAAGTGAAACAATCTCCATACATAATGTGTGTACAGTGTTAGAAATGGACAATATATACCTGTTACCAGAACTAATGACTACAAGCTCAGGGTGGGAAAAAAAAAAAAAAAACACCTTCATTGGCATTATAATATCAAATGATTCACTGGTTGTATCTGGTAGCTTGGAAATAATCACTATTAAGTAACAAATGCCAACTCTAAATCCAACACCTTTCTATAGCCAACTTAACAACTTGAGACTTGAGTAGCATCCATTTCAAAAAGAAAATTATGATGAGAAGCACGTTCCCTTAACCAACCCTAAACCCAAACAACCCCATATTTCAACATAAAACTGCCCAATCGATAAAAGAATAAACCTATAGATATATATATAAATAGGGTTTTTTTTTTTTTTTTACTGGGGACGGGGAGATGAGCTTGAATACGTAGAAAAGAAACAACAGAATAAGCTTTTTTGATGTAATTGTAAACCCAGACATAGAAACAATCTAACTATCCATTCATGGAATTCTCAAGGGTGTCCAAGTTCACATGAATGACAGCAAAGAAATTGGCCCTTAAACTCTCTCCATTCCAAAAATCCATATAATATTCACTGATGTTGGTTGCACTGCAAAACCGGTCAATAAAATTCAAGGAAAATGAGATTTGCAATAGGATAAACCATTACAGTAAATTAAAATAAAGAACACATAATTTTGACCAAAAATTGTCTTTTCACAGTTCTTCTTCACCACCCCAAAAAAGTAAAATATAAATATAAAAACTGATATATCTAGGCATGGCTCATAAAAGTAAGCAATCAGACAAAAATGCAACCACAAATTCAGTCAAATGCTCTGTTATGATGGAGACAAATGAGGCCCTGAAACTGATCACAAATCAACCCCAACTTTACGCGCATAGGCACTAGAACTGTGAAATTCAAAAGAAAAAATTATTCTAGGATACAGTTTTAGGCTTCAATGTGAATGATTTCATGATCAAGTGCTTTTGGGGTTCATGATTAGGGCAACAAGGAGCCCACAGTGGGTTCAATAATGGAACTGATTTCAGCCCAGAAAACAGAGATTCGGAGCTCATCCATGGCCAAGATTGGATCTTGATCAAATGAAATCATCTTTCATCAAATGAACCCCCCCCCCACAACAAAAAAAAAAAAAAAAAAAAAAAAAAATCTTCAGGAGAGATTTCAAAAGAGAACGCAAGAAATACCCTGAACTGGGTGTGGATTTGTGGCATTTTTTTCTGTGGGGGAGAAGAAATCAAAGTGATTCTAGCTGGGATTGGGATTTTCTTAACACAATCGCAGCTTTTCAAAAGATGAAGAAGGAACTGAAGATCGAAGGAATGAGAAAGTACCGGAGAATTCTCGAGCAAAAGAGAGTCACTGTAAAAGGTAGGGTTTAAGAAAATTTCAGAAGAGTGTCCAACGTTTTTGCCTTTTTATCTTCAGAAAGGTGGTTTTTTCCAAAATTCATCTTAGACTAATTAATCACCGATAGATGCTTGGATTTTTTAAAACTACCTTGAAGTGCTTCATTAGTTAAAATGGGAGTGAGAGGATAGATCTATACCACTAAAAAACAATAAAGAGAAAAACGGCCCGCTTACTTGGGCCCACTGGGATGCTTGAAGATTATTTTAGTCTATTGGATGTAAAGATCTATATGAGATCTACTTATGTATAATTTCTTGACTCCATAAAATCATCCTAACCCTTTGATTAATGACCCTAAAATTTAAAGATTTTAGAGGCATCATTTTCTTATGATTGCAGTCCAATGGTGACGAAAAGTTAGATGAGTGTCAAATTTGGGCTTTTGATTATTCCCGAGTGGATAGTATGTGTGAAAAGATAAAGTGGGCCCCATGACAGAAAAAAAGTTGGAAAAAGAGACGTTTTTAAAGTGGGCATTTTGGGGAATATATATATATATATATATATATATTTATAAAAGTAGTACTATTAACACATTTAGATATCAAAGAAAAAGTAAAATTATCAAAAAATAAAAAATAAAAAATTGATGGTTGTAGTTGAATAAATGTTAAAAGAAAACAAAAGATTATGACAATTAGAGACCGATGAATGTTAAAAGTCCAGAGGCAGACACGCTAAGGCACGCGAGTGCGGCCGCACCCATTAAACCATGGTATTCTTTAAAAATTCCAATAAAAATTATGGATCCATCTTCAAGATCCACGTGAAAACCCTCAATTTGCCCCTAAAATCAAACTATCTATTAAGATTCGCACCCGTCAAACGAAACTCCTGACTCCGCAGTTGGTTAATTAGCACTTAACAAGGACTCTAAGTTCAGACTTCACACATGCCTATCTGCATCGTGTGTGATTTTTTTCATCCCCTTCTTCTTCTTTCTGGTCAATAACAGTAATCCTTCACTAAAATAAAATGAGGACTAGTGAATGCTAGAAAGCAATATCTGCATGTACAGAGGGTTGCTGACATCATGCACACAAATGTAGCCAATTTTGATTTCCCATGAGCCTGCTTATGTCTAGTCTAGGTAACAAAATAAAGAATAATAATAATAATAATAATAATAATATTTATACAGTATCCAGACTGACATCCCCAAAAAGGCTATTTAGATACTTTGGACAGTAAGCTACTCAATCAGATTCAGTGGGCTGCTTGCTCAGAAGAAATTAGAGGTTGAGATAGCTACAATTTGTCCAAACCAAAGATCCACATTCAGTGTACATCATGGCCCATTTATAGGCGGGTCCCGCCAGATGCTTAGTCTGGATATGGAACACTTGAAGTTCATCATCATCATCATAATAATACTATAGTTGTCTGAATTTGTGGGAACAGAGTATGTTAATCAGGGATGTAAATGGGTACTCGATTTTTCGATTATCTGGAGGTTCCGACCCATTAAAAATCGGATCTGAGTCCTTATTTAGGGCCCGATAAGTAAATGGGTTTGGGTCCGGTTCCACATTGGTTCAGACCGGAGACCCGAGACCCGACATATTACCTCAATTTTTAAAAATCTATCTTAAAAACCATGTTTTTTTAATATGATTCTCTACCTAGACCCGGACCCGGATCCAGACCCGTCTCACATATGGTTCTGGTTCCGGTTCCGGAGCCAAGAGATAGGTTCCGAACGGTTCCGGGCATAGTTGTTAATATCGTTTTGGACCTCATTTCGCTCTGGCCTACAAAATGACAAATTTCGGCCGATTCGGAATTTCGGTGAAACTTTCCGGAATTACATTTCGGAGAAAATATAACATAATACATATACATATATAAGTAAAAAAAATAGAAAAAGTAACAAATATAGATTTAATCCATTATAGTAATTTTTTTGGAATTATATTTTGTGAAAATATAAGAAATACAAAATATATGTGTAAAAGAAGTAAAAAAAAAAATAAAAATAATTATATAAAATTTCATTTTGGCCGAAAAGTCACAGTTCGGCAGAAATCCCGAATTTCGACCGATATCGGCCAAAATCTTGAATTTCGGCCGATATCGACCAAAATTCAAATCGAAAAGTTTGGGCCGAAATTTCGTTTCGACTACTTAACCGAAACGAAAAATTTCGGTCATTTTGGCCGAAATGAAACGAAATTAATAACTATGGTTCCGCGTTCAGATCTGATTCCACATTCTTCTTAACGGTTCCGGTTTTGGGTCCACCATGGACCCTGATGGACCCGAAATCTGAACCTACCTATTTACAACCCCAATGCTAATGCTGATGAGTAGTTGCATGAGAATTAGGAGCAACAAAACATTAAATGGGTTATGAGGGAACCCACTACAAGTGAGGATATCGAAGACGAATGCGATTCTCCGAAAGAAATAGATGCGTGCGTGCTTACTGATGAGACAATTGGAAGCAAAGGAAGATGACAAAGAGGATGCTCATGAGAAGTTGCATGAGAGTCAGGAGAAAAATTAATAGCATCAGCTCAGGCTGTTGTAATAGGTTAATTAAGTGAGGATATAGAAGACGAATGTGATTTTCTAGATGCGACCTTACTTAGACAATTGGAAGCAAAGGAAGATGACACAAAGGATGCTGAGGAGAAGTTGCATGAGAGTTAAGGAGGAACATAACATCAGCTCAAGTTGTTGTAATAGGTTTGATTGAACAACAGTAGTGAGCAATTTGTTTTGATATATATAGTTAAGGGGGACATTCACGTGCATCCATCCCTTACCATAAGGTAATGAACACTTACATTACATGGCTTTTCCTCCTTCCACATGAACATTATTTTTCTACATTTGATCATATATAACTTTTTCTCTTTTGTACATGAATATTTCTAATTATGTAAGTGTCTCTCACCCTATGGTGAGGGATGGATGCACATGCATATTCTCCATATATATATATATGTGTGTGTGTGAAAGTTGTTGCTTCCAATTGTGAAATTAACTTTCAATGTTGCAATTATTTGCTCAATTGAAACTCAATTTTACAATTAATTGGTTGATTGCAATTTTAGTTTTGACTCTGTTTTTTATTGCAATTTTATTAATTTTTATTTTGACTTGACATGGAGCCCGTGCAATTTTGATTGGCATTGCAGCCCATTAACAATAGTGTTGATTTTATATGGGTTAAAAAAAAAAAAAACACCCCACACTTTTAAGACTTTTGAAAACACACTGTAACCATTACACCCCACTCAAATGTGTATAGAAAATTGTAAAATAAAAGTTATAAGTAATAACTAGCAAAGCCTGCCCGCGCCAAGCCTGGGCCCAAAAATAAAAATACGTCCAATTTGTGGCTATTTTATAAGATATTAATTAATGAGAAAATAAATATAAAACAAATAAATATACCATTTATTACGATTCGAAGCATGGCTCAGCCCGGCATTTATACAAAGTAAATATTATTTTTTTATATAAATGAATATAAAACTTTAAGTCTTATGTAAATTAACATCAATGTTTATGTATATATTTTAGTAATTTCAACTTTATTTGAAGTTGAAACCCTAGAAGCCCATAAAGTCTCTTTTAATTTATATAAGCAAATTTAAAAATGAAAAATTAGGATGAGCATGTGGGCCAGCTCGTGGGTGGCACTGCCTGGCCTAATTGGGGTATGACATAGCACGGTTGGGCCGATCTGAAAGTGTGCCATGCTTCTTTGACAAAAGTTCAAATCTTATCTTTATTTGAGAATTACTGGAAGTTTTTATATCTTCTTGTAAGAATTCCTTTTGTTTTTTATATTTTCTTAAAAATAACTTTGAAACATTTCACTTTCCGTGGAATGGGCCAAAATCTCATTTGGACGCGGGGCGCCAATACATACGATAATTTTGGACTTGAGTAGTTTGGATTTCACAGGTACACATCAGGGATAAATAAAAAAAAGGTAGAAAGAAAATGTCATCGATCAATATTTATTTCTTTCCGAACTGAGAACTTGGGTGCCTTACAAAGTTGCAATATAACTTGCTGTGAAATTGTATGTATATTACATATCACTCGACGCAGAATCTTTTAGTTACTAGATGCAACTTTCTTAATCAATTGCAAGGCAATCCAAAAGATAAGATATATATTATGAATTCTATTTAAATGAATCTCTTTATAAGAAAAATCCTAACAGATAAAATATATCTCTATTTTTTTGAAAGAAGATAAAATAAAGTCAGTATTAAAATCAAAATCAAACAATCAATTGCAAATTTCCTGTGGCCTTGTCTTTAGGAGTTAGAATATGAGGCCTACTTTAAAAAAGTTTATTATATGTGGAGCCCATATGTATAAATCATTATCAATGATCCACTTTTAAAAATCACAAACATTAAGGATTTTCTAACCATAATAGATATATTAAAATTCTAAATCCACCTTAAGAAGGCTCATTTCAACTTGGTTGGATAGTGTTATTGAGCAAGGTGGATTTTTTCATCTGGACTCTTTAATCACCTGTCCATAATATATATATATATATTAAAATTTGAATTCACATAAAGAAGCTTAACAAAAGTGGACTCTGAATTGATTGATAGAGCTTATCTCTTGAAATTGATTTAAGATCCAATTTGTCAAATTGATTTGAGATTAGAGTCCAATTTTGCAATCGATTAGCAAATTGGACTCCAATTTCGAAATCGAAGCCTACATCTATAATATATTATTATATTATAATTTAATAGATTGGACGGGGGCCTTGAGACACATTAGATTTGAGGGTGCCAATATGGATGACTCAGAAATAATCTCAAGCTTTTGTATCCCATATGATGAATGCTTTTGTGGCCCACCTGATGAATAGATGAGATCTTGCCTCTACCTATTTCGTGTACATTTGAGCTGCACAATTTTATCTTAATTTTAAGTGTCCACCTTCACTTTTGATTTTGACATTTTAGTCTTGATTTTGACAATCACACTAATTTTGACCTTTCAATTATAAATCTTACCATATTAACCACAATTATTATACAGTCACACTCTTGATTTTGACCCCCCTAATTTCAGTTTTGAGCATCTCAATTAAGTTTATCATTTGTCACTCATTTAAGTGGGTATATATTCGTCAGGCTTTTGATCAAAATCTATTGAAAGTGCTAACTGGGAATAATAAGTTGTCACATTTTGATAGTTCTAACTTGAATACTGGGACTAGACTCTCTACATCCATAAGCAAAAAAGTAATAGTTGAAAGTGCAGGTGCAAGTGTGTTCCATCGTAGACATGGCCTATAAATAAAAATATGAAGAGACCTTCTAAAGGCTCCCTAAATGACTTATATAGAGTCATGGGGTCCCTTGCCTTGGACCCTGGCTAATTAGCAGTTACTTAACAGGTTTTGTTTTCATCCAACAGCCATTTTGCTCTGTAAAGTACTTCATAATCCGCGCGTTTTGATAAACAAGAACGGATTGTGTGATTGATCCAGTTCAAGTCACACTTGACCTTGTGTCCGTTTTGTATTGATCATGAATGATTTCTGTTTTAAAAATTGGATTTGCGCATGATAAATGTGTAGCCATTCAGTTACAAGCCAGAAGCAAAAATTTGTTTTGTTCTTGAATATGCATGTATAAATTGATTACCTTTGAGAGGGCACAGGACTTCAACTAGAATAGAAAGAAAGTAACAATATTACATGTGAGTCTTGGAACAGAACATATATTAATTGCATGGTCATTCATGGCCAGGCCCAGCATATTCATCTTAGAATCGGGATCCCCTGATGCGTTTGATCGAGTGGACCAATTACGTTCAGGCACATCAGGCACTGTCCACGTGTTTGATCCATGGTGACCATGAGTGGACCAATTACGGTCAGGCACTGTCCACATGAAGGTGGACCGTGATTGTTCCACCTGTGGGTCAAAAGCCTGAGAGGATCCGGACTCATTCATCATAGCATTCCATGTGCAAGAATTCCTCTTATGCAGACTCCCCAAAATCTTTTTAGCCAGTTCACAGCCCCACAATTTGAACATGTGTGGATCATGCCAAATGCATCTTGGGAGTCTTGTTGACTATTTAAACAAGAATAAAACACTGGATCCACATAGTCATTTTTCTCTGAAAACTCAGCTTCATCCTATTCCCTATGTGGATACCAACAATCTCTTTGAGAATGATTAGAGGGTATTTTTTTTTTTTTTTGGCATATAAATCAATAATGTATTGTTTCATGCCCAACTTTTTTTTTTCTTTCAAGTGTAACATTTAACATCACCTAGATTTCTTTGATGTCCTGCTGTTCCTTTACTCTTTCATGACTTCCTTCAATTGAAACTTGGCTTGCCCCTTTCTTGTGTTGGCCCACTTCTTTTATTCTTTTTTCTCTATCTCCTATTTTATTTTTAAATTTGCATTTTTTTTTTAAACTGAGAAGTTTGATCTAAAGTAGACTCTGAAAACCCCTTTTTTTTTGGGGGGTAGAAGACTTTGAAAACTTGGTCATCATCCTTTGTTCATTTGCCTCAAGTGATCAGCTCATAAGTTCATGAAGAGATAGTTTAGATAAATATTTAGATTGCTCAATTGCAGCCACAGCATAATCAAATTTATGGAATAAACTTCTTAATATTTTTCTAACAACTCTCTTATCTTGAATAGAATTATAGTATCTTCCAATTTTATTTTTGATGCTAACAACTCTAGAAATGAAAACTTGAATAGTCTCACTTTATCAAATTCTCTTCATAAAGATTGGAACTAATGAAATGATGGTCATTATATGAATGTGCTTATGAGGATTCAACAGTAATGTTTCAAGTACTTTACGTTTGGCATTTTACTTTTAAAATAAAGTGAAGTGAAATAAAAAGAGGGAATGAAATATAAGTGGGTTATGATGGTATTTTATTTTTAGTGGTTTGCGATGGAATATTTTTGACTTTTTGTATGGGGAAATTGAGTTTCTTTTTATCTTTTAGTGAATAAAGGTAGTTGCTTTTTTACTTTTTTTGAAAAAGATGGAGGGAGTTTTGAATTAAAGTGCTTTTGATTTGATGCTCAACTTTACTTTACTTGACAAGTAAAATTACCAAATGAAAGTCACTGTTGATAGTCATATGAACATGCAAACCACTTACTGCCGCAGACATTCATTAATAAAATGCTTATTACAGTCATACATAAAAATTAATAAATCATTCCCAACTCATGTCTTACAATATATGCAGGAACTAATTTAATTTTATGCAATGGACTATTTTCTTTATTCATTGTTTATGCAATAGACTATTTTATTCATTGTTAAATGCCATAGATATGAACTCTACTCTAAAACCTAATTGTGGTTGTTCATTATCATCAAAGCTATTGATTTTGGAATGTGAAAAGTATTAAAATGACAATACATAGATGAATCACTAATACTAAAACCACAATGGCCTATTTATAAATCCTAGAAACCTTCGTTTACCTCTTTGGACCATATGATTGGCACCTTGCTCACTGCCCCTTTCATTGAAATCAGCACAATTTGACAATCAATTGACCTTTACTCAACCGTTTATACCTTCGAAAAACAACAAAACAAAAGGAGTTTCAGAGTTAAAAGACAGTTGAATCTTGAGGTTATCAAATCAAAGGTTAGGACAATCTTACATCCCGATCTTTCACATAACCGTTAACATGAGGAAGCATACACTTGAGGAGGTCCACAAGCTGGACCGCACATGGTCTGATCGTAAGAGAAATTACCCGAAATAAGTGGCTGCAGTTCTTCATCAAAAACACCTAATGGTAAGGTGATTTTTGGAAAGTTCTTCGACAAGGTGGAAAGCTTAGTCTGGAAAGAACCATGGAATCCACTGGGGAACAGGGTCAAACCAGAGTTCACTTTGGAAACACTCATGAAAGCAATGATGGACCCAATGATCTGACAATCTCAATATGGCTAAGAATTCCTGTTTTTCTAGGTTACAACAACTGAAATGCATCAATTAACATGTTTGGCAACACTCCAAAAATAGAACATGAATCTAACCTCTCCCACAAAAGATGAACCAACAAAGCCTTTACATGTCTAACAGGCAACTGCCAAAGTTATTATGTCTGGAAATGTTGAGATACATGCAAAAGAATAGTAGTCAGGTGACCTCCCCAGTAATAAACTGTCCAAATTTGTCATCGATGGTCTTAATGACTAATTTTGACTTCCACCTGTTCACATGTTGAACTTCTTTATTTCAAGATCAACCATCCTAATGCACGACACCGGATTTTTCGGTAGCAAGATCGCCATGCCAGTCTTCTATTGGAATCTATAAGTTTCCAAGATGGCTTCTTGGACCATTTTTTGTTATCACTCTGATGATTCTGATGGAGCCAGTCTCTGCACAAGCAGAACACATCTTAATGTGGACATCCGACCCAGATGATGAAAAGAACAAAGTAAACAAATAAATAAGGAAAGAAATGACAAGACAGTATGCCCACATCAAACGATACCTCAATACTCAAAAAAATAAAAAAATAAAAAAATAAAATAAAATAAAATAAATAAATAAGGCAGTGATTAATATCCTAATATAGTTGGCTAAAATATAAGTTGTTTTCCTGAACAACGAATATCTAGGCGAAGAATGTTAACAACTTGGAGGAACCAACTTGGCTCAATTGTTAATAACAAACAATAAAATATTTTAAAATATTACATTGTCTGGTATACACAAAAGACCTATATCTATTACCTGTATGTATGAAAGTAAAAAAAAAAAAAACTGATAAGAAAATATACTTGGTGATGTACTGTATACTCGAAACCTCTCTACCATTCTTGTTTATTGAAAAATTGCAAGGCCACAAGGCCAAGTTTGGATAAGAATAATGTAAAGATTCTGGTTGTCATTGAGGGAGAAAACGAGGTGAACCCCAGAAAATCATACGAAACATAGGAGGCTAAGTCAGATGTCAATCCAATTCTAGTGGAAGTTTATGATGCAAATCAGCAAGTGTCTTGACTAAGCCCTAATCAGCCTGGACCAATCTGATCAAGCCTGGAAAATATTCCAACACTAACATGACCGGCGACTAGTAAAATCAAGCAACTTCAACAAAAACCCCTGCAAGTGATTTAGCCCAATTACAACACAAAGCATATTATGCTTCCAGCAAGTTGCATGTGTTTCAAATACTAAAACATGTTTGTATATTCTTTCAATATTGCACCCCTTGGATTATAGAAAGACTTCCCTTAACTGATAGTGTAAACTATAAAAAAGGTATAAAAGAAAGTAGAAATCGAATAAAATGGGAAAGAAGATTCATGTCGTAGGATCATGCGGCCCTTATCCAAGAGATACATGTATCTTAAACGATAACCCTATTTTCAGCGATTAGCCTGTCCTTAGAGATTACAAGAAGACAATCACAGTACTGAAAAAAGAAGAAAAAAAACTTCCACTATCCCTATCTCGGGATTACTATAGATTCATGGGACAGTCGACCCACAGGCCCATGACAAGCCCCTGATCCAGGCCCATGGACCCAAATTGGCGTTTTGTTGGGTCCAATTACAAGGGCCAGCAACCTGAATTTCTTGCGATTTTTTTACCCTTCAAACTGATGCTGGGATCTACCACCAGCAATCTGCTTGTGAAGATTTGAGGTGGCTGACGAGGTAGAGCCTTTGTAGAGATTAGCAGTCTGGAGATTTGAGGGCACATGTAAGAGAGTAAAATTATCGAGATCAAAGGCTTCTTATATCATATGATTATCCACTTCAATACATTTAGTGCATTCATGAAACACTGGATTGATGGTGATTTTAGCAGCACTGGCTGGTACTATCCACAGAAAGTGGTGTAGATTAATTCTGTGGAAAACCAAGCTCAGTGGGGTTCCAGATGGAAAAACTGCACCACAATCAAGAGTACCCTTGGTGCAATGAATGATACAGTGAATTGATAGATGTAAGTGGCATGGATTTGTCATGACCTGACTAACAATATCAACGGCATGGGCGATATCAGTTTTGGTGACAGATAATAAACAAAACACCTAATAGGTTTCTGAGATGTAGTTGAAAGAGGATAGTACCATCTTCCTGGCTATGTTTTACATTTATCTCTAAAGGAGTCTCAACCGGACATGAATCTTGCAATCCGGATGTAGTAACGATATCAATGGTGTATTTGTGTTGATTGATGAAGATGCCTTTATCGAAGGTATGAACTTCAAGAACAAGAAATTGTTGCAGATCTCAGATATTGGCAGGATTTTTTTTATTTATTTTTAAATGGCAATACAATTTTATTACAAGCTAACCAGCATAAGAGACATATACTGAAAAGCAACAAAGGAAACCAAAGAAAGGAAAAGGAGACAACAAACCCATTAGCCAAAGCTCATACAGCTATAGAAAGGAACATGAAAGGATCATTTATTGTGCTCAAGGGCAAAAGTGACATTTTTTGTGTCAACACTGACCATGATGTTATTAACATATGCTTGTATTGTAAGTCTGGTTAAAGATCTGCAAAGGAACATGAAAGGAACATAACTAATCTGCCTAAAGTCATCCTTTTTAAAAGTTGAATGAAATTTATCAAACCAAACACGAGGCGCTTGTTTCAGCCCATAAAGTAATCCATGTAAACAAAACATAGCTCCTTCAAATGTTTTTGGAACTCGAGGTGAAAGGCACAAATAGACTTCTTTGGGAATTCCCATCCAAGGTGTTTCTTACATCCATCTAGAACAAAGGCCATGAGTGAGAAGCGGAAATATAAAGAATGGTTCTCATAGTCGTCACTTTAGCCACGAGTGCAAATGTTTCAACGTAGTCAATTTCATATTCTTTCTTGTATCCAAGAGCAATTAACCAAGCCTTATAGAGATCGATTTAACCACTCGACCCACTTGTAGCCAATAAGGTTGATTTTGGAGGGACATGGAACTATATCCCAAGTATGATTCTATTCAAGGGCATCAAGTTCCTTCATTGCCCATTGCCAACATTCATGCTTCACAACCTATGTATAGGTGTTACAGATAGACATGGTAGATAACAATGTAAAAAAAGTTGGAAAAAATCATAAAGCGACACAAAAACGTAGAAATTGTATGGTCGTCGGTGGATCTACAGCTGAAGAACGGGTGGACCTTGTATCAACAAGGTTCTCATCATAGCCTCATCCCTAGAAGACCACTCCTGGTTTAAACTGAATTATAAATTGAGACAGATTTTCAGAAAAATCTAGAAGACAAGATATAAATGAGGAAATCGGAACTGAATTGTGTTGAAAGAATATTGGCTTTCAACAAAGCCAACATTTCTAATAATTCTGTGACGGATGGAGGGGTCATACCAACGATATCCCTTTCGATGTGTTGCACATTCCCAAAACACACACACACTCTTCATGGTGGCACCAGACAAAACAAACACATCCAAAAGTGTAAAGATGGTCATAAGTAGAGCGTTTGCCATAGAGATAAAAATGAGGTGATTGATGTTGTAATTTAGGAGATGAAAGACAATTGATAAGATGAACAGTGGCGAATGCAACTACAATCCAAAATTGAGATGGAACAGAAGAGTCAAATAGTAATGTAGGAACTACATCACAACTCCATTTTGTTGTGGGGTATATGGGCAAATACGTAGAGAAATGATACCCCCAACCGATTAGAGCTCAGGATTTTTATGCAGGTGGAGAACTTATTCTCAATAAATGCTAAAAAGGTCTTAAAGTCATCAAATACTTCGAAATTAATTCACAAAAATTAGACCCATGTGAAATGACTATGGTCATCAATAAATGTTATATAGTATTTGTAGCTTGAGTGTAAAGTGGTAGAAGCAGTAAATACATCAGTGTGATCAAGGCCATCAAAGGGCCGAGCCCAGCTGGGACCAAGGTTGTCCAAGCCCAACACTAGACATATGCAAGCCAGGACGGGCCGGGCCAAAGCCCTTAGGGGTCTTGATGTGGACATCAGGTCTAGATATGGTAAGAGCTACCAAAGGCGTAAGAAGAAAATTGGTTGATAAGGCTTCTTTGTGGCTGGATCAGCCTTTCTTGGGCTTCATCTATCACAATCTGGAAGATCTACTGTTAGATCAGTCTCTTGGCGAAGAGACGCCATTGGATCTTGATGCGAGCGTGCTGATTGCTGAAGGCCTCTTGTGGCAGACCTGCGGAAGACCCCACACTGGGATGGTTCACGGGATGAGCAATTAAAGAGTTATCATGAAGATATGAAGACTGTCAAGGGGTCCATGGGAATTAAAGAGCTTGGAATCAAAGACATAAGAGGAGGGGTCCGGGGGGACCCACAACTTAAAATCCCTTCCATAGGGATTTGTGCGCTAGGAGCAAGGCAGCCCTTTTCCACTTTGTTGACAGCCATTTATTTGCTTTATTATATGTTTTACATGAGACAGGATGTAGATGTTTTAATATGAACCATTGGTTTCTAGGGCTCTCTTATTGCTTCTTATTAAGTTGTATCTTGTTGAGAAAGACAGTAATGAATGATTGAATGAGATTATCTCCCAAAGGCCTTCTTGAGATTCCTCTTGCGGACCTTCTCGCCCGTGAAGGGGAGTTTGGTGTGAAGCCAAGATATCACGTCGTCATCATCGTCCAGGCATTCTCCTCCACCTCTTTTTTGTTCTTTCAAGACCCATCTCAGATTTCCATGCCCATCCAGATCTAGATCTGCCAATCTAGTGGAATCCTAGATCTAGTTTATTTTCAACAACCCAAACCCCAATCAACACCATTAAACCTTCTCAAATCCTCTAACCAGCCCCTTGTCCATCAACTGATCACAACCGCCCAATCCCAAACCCGTAGATCTGATCACACCAACAATAGATCTAGTCCACTAAGCACTAGATCTAGCCTGATCACACCAACAATAGATCTAGTCCACTAAGCACTAGATCTAGCCTCAAACCCATTCTAGAAACCCCGAAAAACATCCTAATCGGCATTCCTAACCCTAACCCAACCTGATAAGACATGAACCAGGCCCAAATCAGGTGTGTTGAACCTAACCCAGTCACAAGCCGAGGCAGGTCCAGCCCACTCCACTTGGGCCAGTCCACTTTAGGGCCCAATTCAGCCTGTTTAAACCCATTCACAGCCCATTTAATTCCTATTTCCAGTTTTGAATTTAAAATTTTAACATCATTGAGTTGTGGGAATATTGAATTAAAACCTGAATTTCATTTAAAGCATTGTCCCCAACTACAAATATTCACTTGTTAATCGAATTGAGCCAAGCCTTCATTGAAATCCTCAAGCTTGGCAGATCCCTAGGCAAGATGGAGATTCTAACTCTCCACTTGGTCCATTCCTCAATTCTTTGAGGGCCCAATGAACTGTAATAAAGCTTGGACCTTCTCATAATTAACTTAGTTGATTTCAACATGAAATGGTGACTTCAATTAGATTTTTATTGGTTCATTATAACCGTTAATTGTGCTATTGATCCCATCTTGCATCATTTAGATTAGTTTCCCATCTTGTCCTGCATCAGGCCTGTTTGGTAAATTCACTTTACTAGTAAAGTGAGGCGAAGGGTCATTTCAAGAGAAAATAAAAGAAAAGGGGTCAAATAAAAAAGTACCATATTTCACAAAACACCTCTACTTTTTACCAAAAAAAGTCAACAAGTAACTTTCCCAAGCCACCAAATGACAAAAAACCATCTTTCTTTAAAAAAAAAATAAAAAAGGTCAAAAAGCTACATTCTCATTTGACTAAATGACAAAAAAACATCACTTTTTTATTTGACCCCTTTCTTTTCTTGTCATTTAATTTGACCCTTCATCTCACTTCACATTACTAGTGAAGTTACCAAACTGGCACGTTTTTTTGTGTCAACATATTTTCTAGACCATTTCTCATCGTAACCGTCCAATTTCTTCAGATCTCGCCCATCTTCTCTAAAATTCATAAGGTTCGACACTGGTAGCCCTGCAACTCCCTATCTTCTGATCATTTGTTGGATCATTTGTTGGGTCCCTTTCTGGCACATTCCAGAGACTAATCGGCTGTTCTTTAACAAGAAAAAAGAAAACACCTTTCAAATTCCTTATAGCTGCCATGCATAAAAGTAGTGATCTCATTCAAATCAAAATCAATGCAAAGAACTATTCGCAATGGTCTTCCCACTTTTACCACTATGTTGCAACTAATGGCCTCTCTACCTACTTAAATGGAACTATGGGTGGTAAAATTTGACCCAACCAGCTAACCCGGCCCATATATAACCCGCATCCTATACAAGTCAGATAAATCTGACCCACAGTAAAAGGGTCAGAGTTATGGTTGTCCTGCAATAACCCGTCAAAAATAAAAAGAAAAAAAGAAACGAAAACCTTAAAACCCTAATCCCAAGCTATGACCTCTTCTTTTTCCTTTTATATTCCTCTTCCTTCTACTCTTCCTCTTCCTTTTCATCTTCTTCTACTTTAACTTTTTTTCTTATGAAAGAATCATTTTAAGTCAGATTCTCAATTCACGTGTATAATCACACACTAAATCACATTTCAAACTCATGTTTTCATGTCTATAAGGTAGGAGATGAGCCTGTTTTGGTTCATGCAAATCCAGTGAAAGATGAGGCTATTCTACCCATAGTTGTCAATTTCATTCAGGTGATCATTCTATTTTGACCCTATAGTGGAACGTTTTGGCATTCTGGTCAATTCAGGTGTTCCGTTGTGTGATTGAAAAATGAAAAGGAAAATATAAAAAAATAACTAAATTTGAAAAAATAGTTGAATGTTAAAATAATACTAAAAATGGATTTTGACATCACTTCAGTTAAACTAAACTCTACAATTGACCATTTTCTAGTTTTCACTACATATGAATGTTAGTATGAAACCTTGACCGGAATGGGGCGGAATTGGTCCGAAATTGAAGCCACAATTGGGACCGGAACAACTAACCAGAATGACCAGAATCGGGACTAAAAACTTTTAGGTGACCATTCCGTTTCGCCCAACGCTAATTCCAGAACGTTCCGACCAATTCCGGCCGGAACGGAACAGAATTGACAACTATGATTCTACCTCATCTTCTTCACAAACTTTTTCTTGAAGCAGAAAGGTCTTGTGTGACGGCATTTTCGTTTCTAGCCTAGAGGATGAAGATAGATGAGAGGAATAAAATCTCACCCACTGCAAACCCTCTTTTCCATAATTCATGTTCTGGTACCATTTCATTGCCCTGTTTTGCCTCATAAAAATCCAAAGAAGGGTCCTCCTACAAATCCAGTGAAGGATAGGCTTGTTCTAACCCATATTCTTCACCAGCTTCTTGATGCAGAATAATCTTGTGCATAGGCATTTTCACCTCTGGTTCAGACACTGGAGATGAGCTAAATAAACCCACTACAACCACAAACCCTCTTCTTCCTTTTCCTAATAAAGATGAAGGTTTTGGCGGGTAGGCCTTCTAAGGTGGAACATTTTTCATTCTTCTCTTTCTTTGGATGTTCAGATCTTTGTTGTAATGTTAGTGTAGGTGCTGTCTGTTTATTCTCAAGGCTGGTTTAGCTGTGTTTGCTGTTTTGGGGCTCTTTTGGTGCAATAAAAGTTTTACAGCTATCAAAAAAATAAAGATGGGGTTTTTTTTTTTTTTCCCTCTTTTGCTTTTCTCCTTTTTTCTCCCTCTACACATGTGAAGGCTTCATGTGATCACGTGGAGACATGAGCAGAGAAATCAGAAGAGAGAACCATGGTTCATGCACCTTTCCCGTTCACTTTCTTTCTCACTTTTAAAAATTAGAGAAGGGAAAGTACTCGTGCTAGTCCCTTGATAAGACCCTCCACCTTTAACCTTCACCTCTCTTTACTCTCTTTCTTATTAAAAAGAAAAGAGGGAAGGAAAGTACTCTTACTCCTTTTAAGTTTCTCTTTGAGATGGAGTTGATTTCTCAGATGGGTTCTCTAAAGGGAATTGATGAGAAAAGACAATCAGGGCAAGCAACTATTCTGGGAAAATCCAGATGTAAATTCTATTGTAGAGCGAACTCCCCGATAGATATGGATTTACTTCCTTATTTACCACCTTGGATCCTATTCCAATTCCCACATCTTATAAACAGGCTAATAAGAATGCTTGTTGAAGGCAAGTCACAGCAAAGGAGGTTAAGGAGCTTATAGCACTTGAAGCCAACCATACCTAGGAACTCGTCCCAAGGCCAACCAATGCAACTATCAATGGATGTAGATGGGTGTACCCTATTAGAGTAAAAGTTGTGTTAACAATAGCTGGCCCACGAGGCCCATGTAAAATAGGCCCGATTCATAACTGACCCAGTATAGGAGATATTAGTTGACTCAATATCTTTGTAACATAAATATAGGATTCTGATTTGTGTACTTTACATATATAGTGATTGTGATTGGATTGTAATTGCCTTGATTAAAGGTTGAATGAGTTATAACTGAAAGGAGGATCAATCATAGCATCCATCCAAGTTTTCCAGTCTCTATTTCCCTCTCATGGTTGTGTGACTTGTGTCATGGTATCAGTGCTCATGATATAAGTTCTGGCTTCAACATCATCAAATCTCTCTCCATTTTGTTCGATACAATCTCAGTTGATTCAAGAAGTAAAGCTTCCTCGTCCTGGACTTTTTATCTCTAAGACAACGTCAGGCATCTGGGACAGAGATCACTACCGATCAACCTAGCTTCTCTATGACCCACCTTGGATGATCAAGACAACACCAACAACCCTGTCTGTGTTGGTTGATTGGCTATCCTAGGATTTATGGTGATCTTTTCAGAAATTTTAGCTGCCTGGAGCTACGAAGGTGGTCATCATGGACAAAAGTGAAATATCACTAGTTAAGTTTAATGGGTCCAATTATACATCATGGGCCTTCCAGTTTCAAATATACCTTAAGGGAAAAGAATTATGGGGTCATGTAGATGGGACTGATCCAAAACCTTTAGAAGATGTGAAGGCAGTCTCTAAATGGGAAACCAAAGATGCTCAAATAATTACTTTGGCTTCTGGGGTCAGTGGAACCAAAATACATCTTGAATCTCAAGCCCTATAAAACAACAAAAGGAATGTGGGACTATCTAAAACAGATATATCAACGGGATAACTCTGCACGACGGTTCCACTTGGAACATGAGCTTTCTCAGTTCAATCAAGGGACAATGTCCATTCAAGAATATTATTTTCATTTTATTCGCTTATGGACAGACTATACTAAAATTATTTACTCCAGTCTACCTGATGCTTCGATTGCGGTGGTTCTAAACATTCATTCCACCAGTCAGAGGGATCAATTCTTGAATTCTTGATGAAACTTTGATCCGAATTTGAACAAGTACGTCCAAATCTGATGAGCCATGTCCCCTCCCCAATCTATTAATACTTGTTTAGGAGAGCTCCTTCGTAAGGAGCAGCGTCTTGCAACCCAGGCTGCTATTTAACAAGCAATTTTCACCGGTCCAATGATTGCTACCTATGTTGTACGACCCAAATAGCAGAACAAAGATATGACCAAAGTACAGTATTATTGTTGTCAGAAGTTTGGACATGTAGCCACTCAATGTACTCAGAAGTTCTACACTTACTGCAAACACAAAGGTCATGTACTTATAGAATGTTGGCGACGTCCCCAGGGTCCATCTCAGAAAGCTCACATGGCAACCTTAGATGATTCCTCTTCTGCTAACACAGTGATGCCTGCAATGCCTAATGCCAATGCGATGATGCCTGCCATACCTACTCCCTCTTCATCTCTTACTCCAGAAATGGTCCAGCAAATGATAGTAAATGCTTTCTCCGCACTTGGTCTCTCAGGTAACACCAAAAAATCAACCACCACATGGTATATGGATTCGAGGGCTTTTAATCATATGACAAACTCTTCCAAACAATTGTCTAAACTCAAACCCTATGATGGAAATCTCCAAATCAACACTGCAGATGGTGGTAGTATACCCATTACTACCATCAACGAAATCTCTCATCCATTACCTTTGAATCATGTGTTTCTTTCTCCACAATTATCTACAAACTTATTATCTGTTGGACAACTAGTTGACCATAATTGTTCTGTCTCCTTTTCTCATTCCGGTTGTGTTGTGCGGGATTAAGTATCGGGGAAGGTGATGGCGAAGGGACCTAAGCATAGACGTTTTTTTCCATTACAGCTATCTACACAAGATAGGCATTTAGTTGCTTCCGCTTTGTTTTCAGATTCTAGTTTTAATAAATGTCAGACGTGGCATAATAGATTAGGCCATCCCAATTCACAAACTTTGCTTTCTTTATTTAAATCCGGTTTGTTACTTGACAATAAAGTTTATCTTCAAGATGTTTCCTTTAATTGTTCTAGTTGTAAAATGGGCAAATGCAAGACTTCCTTTTCCCATCCATGCATCCTTACATTGAAGTGCTTTAATCTTGTACATAGTGATGTATGAGAAATAGCACCTGTGACATCACATTCTCATTTTAAGTATTTTGTCACATTTATAGATGATTATAGTCGATTTACATGGATTTATTTTTTATATTCCAAATATGAAGTGTTTACTACTTTTAAAGTCTTTCTGGAATCAATTTTCTACTTCCATTAAAATACTTTGCATAGATTCTAGGGGTGAATATATCTCAAAACACTTTCAAAATTTCTTACAACACAAAGGGATAATTTCTCAAAAAAAAAAAAACATGTCCTTATACACCTCAGCAAAATGGAGTGTTCGAGCGGAAAAATAGACACCTCCTGGACAGTGTTCATTCACTCCTCTTAGAGTCATCGGTTCCTGCAAAATTTTGGCCTGAAGCTCTCTCCACAGTTGTTCATGTTATGAATAGACTACCCTCACCTAGAACTCAAAATGAAACACCTTATTTTCGTTTGTTTAAGCAACCTCCCTCGTATTCTCATCTATATACCTTTGGCTGTATATGTTTTGTTCTTCTATCTTCGGTAGAACGAACAAAACTCTCTGCCCAATCCTTTAAGTGCGCATTTTAGGTAATGCAAATGACCAAAAAGGCTTCACATGTTACGATCCCAAAGTAAATCGCATTAGGGTTTCTCGCAATGTGGTATTTTTGAAAACCAATATTTTTTCCAACATCATCATGATAATGACCTATCTCCTTTGATTTCATTTGTTCCTGACTTTGATTAGACTCCTATTTCTTCTGTGGATAATACTAAGCCTATTATTGTATATGAAAGACGTAGACGGGAAAATACTACTGTGCCCGAGCCTCCCGACAACATCATTTCCCCCGGCCCTGATCCTGTTCCTGCTCCTGCACCTGCACCTGCACCTGCACCGAATATATCTCAGTATGTTTAACTTCGCCGCTCTTCTCACATTTCTCAGCCTCCTGATAGGTTTGGTTTCACCCACACATCTTTACTCACTACTCTTTCGTTTGTTCAAATACCTAATCATTTTTCCCATGAAGTACAACATGAGTGATGGCATAAAACTATGCAGAAAGAACTTGAGGCACTAGAAGGAAATCATACATGGGATATTGATCACTGTCCTCCATCAGTCAAGCCCATTGGATGTAAATGGGTTTACTCTATCAAGTTGAATCCGGATGGAACCTTGGCTTGTTATAAAGCTCGTTTAGTGGCGCTCGGCAATCGTAAAGAATATGACATTGATTGCCAGAATGACAACAGTACGAGTCATCCCTACTATTGTAGCTTCACGGTCATGGCCACTCCATCAAATGGACGTGAAAAATGCTTTCCGCCATGGAGATCTTAAAGAAGAGGTTTACATGCGCCTCCCTCTGAGTTATAATTCCCCCTCCAAAACTGAAGTGGCTTGACTGCGTCGATCCTTATATGGTCTCAAACAAGCACCCAAGGCCTGGTTTGAGAAGTTTCGATCTACTAAGCTTCATCTTAGCTTTGCTCAGAGCCCCTATGATCCTTCGTTGTTCACAAATATTACTCCTCAAGGTACTACATTACTTCTAGTGTACGTGGATGATATCATCATCACAGGCACTCATAATAACATGATTCGTGATCTGCAAAAGTCCCTTCAATATGCATTCCATATGAAGGATCTTGGCCCATTAACATATTTCTTGGGTCTTGAGGTACAACAATCCAGAAAAGGACTCTTTCTCCATCAACATAAGTATGCTACTGATCTCATTGAACTTGCTGGACCACACGAAGCCACACCTGTGGACACTCCATTAAAGGTCAATTTGAATCTCCCAAAAGATGATGGTGATCTCTTTGACCCAACATCTTACAGACGCTTGGTCGGGAGTCTTGTCTACTTGACTATAACCGTGCCTGACATCGCTAATGCAATAAATGTGGTAAGTCAATTCATAACGGAACCACGCTATCACCATCTAGTGGCTGTCAAACGGATCATACGATACATTCTTGGTTCTCCTACTCGCAGATTATTCTTTCGAGCTGGCACACCACTTGTACTGAGTACTTATTCTGATGCAAACTGGGCAGGTTGCCCAAATATTCGCAAATCTACTACTGGTTGGTGCATTTATTTGGGAGAATCACTTCTTTCTTGAAAATACAAAAAGCAATACAAGGTCTCAAAATCTTCCACAGAATTTAAATATCGTGCTATGTCTTTTACATGTTCCGAAATTCTATGGCTTCGAGGTCTACTTTCAGATCTTGGCTTTTCTCATACATCAGTTGCACCTCTCCATGCTGACAATACAAGTGCCATTCGGATCATTGAGCATCCGGTTTTTCATTAA
The DNA here is from genome assembly GCA_003546025.1 of Camphora micrantha. Taxonomy (NCBI): domain Eukaryota; kingdom Viridiplantae; phylum Streptophyta; class Magnoliopsida; order Laurales; family Lauraceae; genus Camphora; species Camphora micrantha. Next base: position 4,751,136 of record QPKB01000011.1, on the reverse strand, counting down.
CGTACAAAATATATTGAGGTGGCTTGTCATTTTATTCGAGATGAATATGATCGCGATGTCATTAGTCTTCCACATGTTTCCAGTGAACTCCAACTTGCAGATATCTTCACAAAAGGGTTACCTCGACCTCGTCATGAGTTCCTGGTTCGCAAATTGCTACTGTTTGATCAACATCAATTTGAGGGGGGATGTTAACAATAGCTGGCCCACGAGGCCCATGTAAAATAGGCCCGATTCATAACTGACCCAGTATAGGAGAAATTAGTTGACTCAATATCTTTGTAACATAAATTATAGGATTCTGATTTGAGTACTTTACATATATAGCGATTGTAATTGGATTGTAATTGCCTTGATTAAAGGCTGACTGAGTTATAAATGAAAGGAGGATCGATCATAGCATCCATCCAAGTTTTCCAGAGTCTTTGTTTCCCTCTCATGGTTGTGTCAAGTTGATGGGTCATTAGAACTACACAATGCACACCTAGTTGCGTAAGGCTTCAAACAGGAATATATAATTG